>CP124717.1:44887500-46137500 GCA_031232105.1 Capsicum rhomboideum | reverse complement strand
ATTTCATTGAGTTTGGAACATCGAAATTAATCTAGTAGCATTATTAGTTTTTTTTTGTGGGTTCCAAACAAATATCGAGGGTCCAATCAGATATTTTGATCTTCATTTGAGTTGCTGTCAGCTAGTGCAACCAGTCCTTCTTTGCATATGCGAGCCTCCATCACGTTCGCAAAGAAAGGAAATATTTAGTCATCATGATTGCGGAGGTGGTCTCGTGGTCGTGAAGTGTTAGAGTTTTTGGTTATCACAAACACGACCTGTCCTTCGTATTCGCAAATCATCCGGTTTGGGTCAAGTCGCGAGTGTGAAAAAAGGACTGTGAACACGATGAAAGTTTTCCTAGATAGTGTATAGACTACATTTTCTTGACTTTAGCCCATTTTCACCATTTTTTAGCTTGAAGAGAATGGTTTTAAGAGATGTTAAAGGGTTTTTTCATCAACTTGGAATTTGGGTAAGATTCTAAAACTAATTTTGATTACGTCCCTTTTATTAAATCATGTTTTCATCTTCAAAACTTGGATTTTAAACTTGGAATTTGGTGTTTCACTCGATAAAGTGAGAAAATATTTTTTCTTCGATTTCAACTTATTTTTTCGACGGATGTTCATATTTAGAACTCTTAAAGTATGAAAAACTTGATTCTTCAATAAAATTTTGGTTTTACCCTCTTTTATTCAAGGTCAATTTCAAACTATTTTTGGACCCAAAATAAAAGTTGCTAATATGGGTATCATTAGACTCCTTGTGTCGTGTAGATTATATTTTTGATAGATTGTGTTTGTTTTGAGACCGTACAAAAAGGAAAAGCTCCTTGATAAAGGGTCTAGGCTCGTGTTTCAGCTTTTTGAGGTAGGTTATGGCTTAACTTTCTTTAGACCAGGATGGATAGTTAACCATTCATGTAAAGTATGCTATGAGTTGGAAATTTTATCATGAGATTCATCTTTTGAGATTATTATTCATCGTGTTTCCCCGTGTGGGTACTTATGTGAAAAATTTTATTGACTTGAGGGATTATTGTTATTTGATGCCCGTGTAGGGTCTGGTATTGGTCTTTTTTATGCATTATTTGCTTTTATTATTATTGTGATGCCTAAGTGGGGGATTTAATTGATATTATTGATGTCTTACATGACTTTTTATTATTGTGGTTTCATGCGATGACTTATATCATGATTTATTGAAATTTAAGGAAATTTGAGCTAAGTTACACCAGTATTGAGTTGATTCATTACATGATAATGTTTTGGTTATGAGCAAGCATCCTCTTTTCATTCATCCATATGCATAGAATTTGTACAACATAGAATTACTTATTTTGAAAGAAAATAAAACACTTTATAAAATGCCTTGACCGATGAATGCGCCGGTAAGGTTCATTGAGATATGAGATTGTGATAGTATATGGATTGGGAACTCCCCATGGGTACTATCCTAGATTCTTATGCTTGGAAAGTGTATATGAGGTGATATTGAGACATTCCATCCTTATCATACCATTGCATTGCATTATTTGCATTTCTCTTATGTGTTTTTATCATTTAATTTAGTTTTCCTTTATATATTCGTGTGTAGTTATTCTTATACTATTATTATACTTGTAGAATTGTTAGGAGATACAACTTGAGATGTCTTTAAGAATTTTACTATATGCATGTGGAAGCATGTTCATAGTATGCTTTACTTGTTTAGTTTTCTTCCTTGCTTGGTCGGTCTATGATGTCTACTGAGTACAAGTGGATTTTACTCAATCCTACTTTCTGTATACTTTTAGTGTAGACCCCATTTTGAGTGCGACCCATGGAGCGTGAGATCATGTTGTATAGAGGCTATTCAGAGTATTGGTGAGCTCTCCATTCGGAGCCTATTCTAGCCTCCCTCATTTTTATTATCTTATCTTTATTTTACTTTTTAGAGACAAAGTTATGTTTTTTCTGATTCTATGTCTGTTTATTAGTGCTCTTTACTCATGACACTAGATTTTGGTATTTGAGTTGTATTTTGTCTAGTTCCAGAGTTAGTTTATATATATTTGGCCTGACTTTACTTTTAAGTCTTGTATTTGGGTTTTATTTATTTCTTTTCCACATCTTTATCTCTTTCTGTCTTGGGCTTACCTACCCAGGGTTGGGATGGGGTAGGTTCCATCATGACCTCATCTTTTGGGTCATGACAAATTAGTATCAGAGTGCTAGGTTCACCAGTCTCATGAGTAAAAGAGTAAGATATCCACTAGAGTCCCATGGATTGATACATTGACGTCTATATCTATTTTCGGGAGGCTTTGGGTTATTTTTAGGAAAAATTCTCTAATTTGATTCCTTATCGTGCATGTTATTCATGTCTATCATTCTAAACTTGTATTCCACTATGCTCAGATGGTGAGGACTAGATCTAGAGTTGTTGAGGATGCCAAGATAGCACCCGCTGTTAGAGGTTCAGTCAGGGGGCGAGACAGGGGTCGCAACCGAGATAGAGGTAGATGCCAAGCATAAGGAGAGGCTCCATCTAGAGGATAAGCTAGAGCAATATTTTCTAAGACTAAGAATGATCTTGACATGGAGGCTTATCAACCTGAGAATGTGGGACTAGCCTAGGCCCCTCAAGGTTTCATTATTACTCCAGTATTGCAAGATCTGTTGATTCATCTTTTGGGCAGTTTGGATGGAATTACCTCGACATGTATTATACCAGGTACACTAGATTGTTCTCAGAATACAAGAGGTGCACAACCGCCAGGTTAAGCTCCTACTCATGATTTTTAGAATCCCAAGCATAACTAGCTGCTATTATAGCCCGACGTATCGATACATTACCTACTGGATTTGTTATTCCACCTATAGCTCCAGGTCCTATGATGTCTGTTGATGAGCAGAAGAGATTTAAGAGATTTATCAGATTGGTCTCTCCCATGTTCAGTGGTGCTATTGGCAGGGATGCTTATGAGTTTTTGATTAATTATCAGGAGTGGTTGCAAAACCTTGGTTTGCTTGAGTCCTATAGAATTGCTTACACTACCTACTAATTGAAAAATATGGCTGGGCAGTGGTGGAGATCTTTTGTCAATTGTAGACTAGTGGGTTCCCCTCCTTTGACATGGACCTATTTTTTGAGACTTTTCTAGAGAGGTTTTTGCCCTTTAGCTTGAGGGACCAGTGAAGATATGAGTTTGATCATTTTGGAGTAGGGCTCCATGACCATTTGAGAGTATGAGGCTTACTTTCATGCATTGTCTAGATATGGCATTGCTAGCATTTCCACAGAGTCTGAGAGGATCAGATAGTTTGTTAAGGGTTTGACTAGTTATTACTAGTTAGAAATGGCTTAGTTAGTGGTTTATGGTGGTTCTTTTCAGATTATAGTGGATCATGCCAAGATGATTAAGACTATTCACCAAGGTATTCAAAGTGGTGGAACCAAAAGTATACACCATCAAGGCAATTTTAGCGGTCATTCATCCTGATGTATGGATTTCTCAGGTAGAGGTTCTCATGGTTACCATGGTATATCGATTCAAGTAGCCTTGTCGAGTTTAGATAGTAGGTTTGCGGGTTCTGATACTTTGAAGGGTCAGAGATCATGCCATGTAGGCTGAGGGTCTCGTTTCGATCTATCGGGTTATGAAGGGTGTTCTTATTCTTTTGGTCTCTCTCAATGTGACTATAATAGTAGGGGATGTTTGTTTGTGATAATTTTGCACACTTAGCGAGCGATCATCCTCGACGTGTGATGAGTTCTTTCCAACAGGGAACTTAACTTCAGCTTTATCCAACTCTAGTGTTAGTAGACAGAGGTGGTGTACAGGGCAGTAGAGATGATTCTAGAGGTACTAAAGGTGGGGGTTAGGGATATTATGGTAGTGGATAAGGAGTCACTCAGTCTAGTAATGAACGTGGTCAGTGCTATGCTTTTCCTAGGAGACTTGAGGTAGAGGCCTCTGATACAGTGATTACAGGTATCGTCTTAGTTTGCCATCATCCCGCTTTAGTACTATTTGACCGTGGGTCTACATTCTCTTATGTGTCTACATACTTTGGTATTGGTATTGGTGCTATGTGTGAGTCCCTTTCTATTTTTATTCGTGTTTCTACCCCCATAGGTGATTCTTTAGTGGTGGATTGGGTGCACCTTTCATGTGTGGTGATTGGGTGTACCATTCATGTGTGGTGACCTTTTTAGGGTGTTAGATTTGGGTGAACTTGATTATCCTTGGTATAGTTGATTTTGATGTCATATTAGGTATGTATTGGTTGGATCCTTATCATGCAGTTTTGGATTTGTTGCCAAGACCATAACCTTAACTACTCCAGGTGTGCCAAGATTAGAGTGGAAGGGCACTCCTAGTTTGAGTTTCAAGGGGGTTATATCTTTTCTACGTGCTCATAGCATGGTTGAAAATAGGTGTCTTTCTTATTTGTCCTATGTTCGCAATATTAGTGTTGATTCATCACCTCCTTTAGATTTTGTGCTAGTTGCTAAAGTGTTCATGGACGTGTTTCCTATGGATCTAATTGGTATGCCTCCGGACAGGGATATTGATTTTTCTATTGATGTTGATCTGGCACTAAGACCATTTTTATTTCTCCATATAGAATGGCCCCTGTGGAATTAAAAGAATTTAAGGAGAAATCATAGAATTTGTTGAGTAAGGGTTTCATTAGACCGAGTGTATCTCCTTGGGGTGCTCCTATCTTGTTTGTAAAGAAGAAAGAGAGATCCATAGGAATGTATATTGATTATCGACAATTGAACAAAGTGACTATCAAGAACAAACATCCTCTTCCTTGCATTGATGATTTTTTTATCAGCTTCAGATTTCTTCAGTGTTTTCTAAGATCAACTTGAGATTTGGTTACTATCAGTTCAGGATTAGAGCTTCAGATGTTCCAAATAAAGATTTTAGATACAGTATGACCATTATGAGTTCTTGGTTATGTCTTTTAGGCTGACTAATGCCCCAACAATGTTTATGAAGTTGATGAACAGGGTGTTCCAGCCTTATCTTGATTCTACTATTATTGTGTTCATCGATAATATCTTGGTTTATTCTAAGACTGAGGCTGACCATGTGAGGCATTTGAGGTCCGTACTTCAGAAATCGAGAGATGAGAAGTTGTATGCCAAGTTCTCCAAGTGCGAGTTTTAGTTGAATTCTATTTCTTTCTTGGATCATGTAGTGACCAAGGATTGTATTATGGTCAATCCAGCCAAGGTACTGATGGTTCGTGATTGGGCTAGACCTACTTCTCCAATCGAGATTTGGAGTTTTGTTGGGTTAGCAGGTTATTATCAATAATTCGTGTAGGGTTTTTCTTCTATTGCGGATCCTTTGACTAAGTTGACTCAGAAGAAGATTTTTTCCAGTGGTCGGATGGTTGTGAGAGGAGCTTTTAAAAGCTCAAGAAGTTGTTGACTTTTACTCCTATCTTGACTTTGCCTGAGGAGGCCGTGGGTTTCATTGTGTTTTATGATGCTTCTAGAGTTAGCTTGGGTGGTGTGTTGATGCAGAAGGGTGAGGTGATTGCTTCTCGATAGTTGAAGGTCCATGAGAAGAACTACCCTACTCGTAATTAGAGTTAACTGCAGTTGTGTTTTGTTGAAATTGTGTCCACACTACTTGTATGGAGTTTATTATGAGATTTTCTCTGATCATCCTAGCCTTCAGTATTTCTTCACTCAGTGAAATCTTTATATGAGACAGTGTAGATGGTTAGAGTTGCTTAAGGATTGTAATCTCACTATTTTTTCTCATTCGGGCAAGGCTGTTATAGTAGAGGATGCCTTGAGTTAAAAGGCAATGAGTATGGGGATTTTGGCTTATCTTTTAGCAGAAGAGCGACCTTTAGCCTTAAACATTTAGTATTTGACTAACCAGTTGGTTTGACTTGATATTTTGACACTTAGGGGTGTTTTGTCTTATATAGAGGCTAGATCTTTGTTGATGGAGCATATTCGAGCTCATCAGTTTGATGATGAGAAATTAAGGGTGATTCATGATAGAGTGTTGAGCATTGAGAAGAAGACTGCATCTCTTGATCCTAAGGGTGTTATGAGGATTTGTGGTCATGTTTGTGTGCCGAGAGTTGGTGGTTGGATTAGACTGATCTTGGAAGAAGTTCATTATTCAAAGTATTCTATTCATCCAGGATAGGCTAAGATGTACCATGACTTGAAGCAACACTATTGGTGGTGTGGGATGAAGAAAGACATTGTAGAGCTCATGGCCAAGTGTTTGAATTGCCAGAAAGTGAAATATGAGCATCAACGACCAGGTGGTACTATGCAGAGGATGCCTGTTCCCGAGTGGAAGTGGGATCAGATCACTATGGATTTTGTTGTTGGTCTTCCCCCGACTTTAGGAAAATTTGATTCCATTTGGGTGATTGTGGATAGGTTGACTAAATCAACACACTTTATACCTGTGAAGGTGACTTATTATGCAGAGAAGTTGGCCAAGATCTACATTTGCGAGATTGTTCGATTGCATGGTGTTCCTATCTCTATTATTTTTTATAGAGGTACTCAGTTTACCTCTAATTTTTGGAGTTCTATGCAGAGTGAGTTGGGTACTCAGCTTGAGAGGAACACAACTTTTCATCCTCAGATGGATGGCCAGTCAGAATAGACCATTCAGGTGTTATAGGACTTGCTTTGAGAGTGTGTTATGGATTTTGATGGTCATTGGGACCCGTTTTTACCCTTAGCAGAGTTCGCTTACAACAAAAGTTACCATTTCAACATCCAAATGATGCCTTTTGAGGCTTTGTATGGGCAAAGGTGTTGATCCCCCATAGGATGGTTTGATTCCTTCGAGGTTACGCCTTGGGGCACTGATTTGTTGGGAGACTTTATGGATCGAGTTAGATTGATTCAACAGAGGCTTGTGGATGCCCAGGGTAGGCAGAAATGTTATGCTGATCGATGAGTTTGTGATGTAGCATTCATGCTTGGTGAACGAGTTTTGTTGAAGGTATCACCCATGAAGGGTGTGATGAGATTTGGGAAGAAAAGGAAGCTTAGTTCGAGATTTATTGGGCCTTTTAAGATTTTTGAGAAGTATGGAGATGTGGCACATAGGCTAACTTTGCCTCTATATCTATCTATTGTTCATCTAGTCTACCGGTAAGCTCTAAACCACCACAGTGCAGCCTTTCTCTTCCGATGAGCCACCGAATACTGCCGTGTTATCACAAGAATCCACCTATTAAGATGACAAGAAATGATAAATATTAAAAATTTATATTTTAGGACAAAAAATGAGTTAAAAATTGACCCTCAAAGACCAATAACAGAATTAAAAAATAGAACCTGGAATTATCTTCCTCGAAAGACCAAGAATACATGCTAAAAAAAAAAAGCAAGAATGGGGTTAGTATAGGGGCTCAAAATATCCCAAAAATGTAAGGAAAAATCAATCATTCAAATTGAATTTTGTTGCAGTCCACCGCACATGCAAGTGCACATAATCATAGTAAGTAATAGAGAAGCTCTTTCGAGTCGGATATCAATCCCACATGGACAATAAAGTTCGTTCAGTTCTAGTTCCAATTCTAGTTATCAATTTAACAAGTGCGAGTTTATAAAAAGATTATGTGAATTTAAATATAAACTAAGTAACAAAAAAAATAACAATGGTATGAAATTGGAATTGTAAACAATATATGGAGAGTTACAAGAGTTGAGCATCTACTTCACATTCATGTACAACTATGGTTTCTTGCCGATGTTGGTATTTATCGTGATTATTGATCTACGGGATTGATATTATAACTCGGGGATGGTCACCCTCTAAGTCATCTACCCAAATTAGTTTCACAACTACATTGTTGAGCGGGGATGCGAGTCTCTAATATGAATGCATTAAGCTATCTTCCCATTTATTAACCCAGTGGGGCATTTAAGTAGATCTCTATCCTAACCACAAATCCTCATCTAACAAAGTAAAGATAAGATCCACACTCCCTATGTTCTTCGTTCCATCCCTCCATTCCCATGGTCAATCCATTTTGAGACTTAGATTTTTCCTAAAGTTCATGAATCTTTAGAATAGTAAAGCAATAACGCAAGAAGAATTACATGACATGATAAAAATATAAACCAAACTATAAAACCATAATTAATCAAGCATGTTATATCTTCAAACCTAGAAAGAGGGTGTTTATCCACTCATAGGTTTACAAAGAATCACCATTAATGAATTCATAAAGTATAACTACAAGAAAAAAAAGTTAAAGAACAAAGAACCCTAGTTTGAGCTCCCTGATGTCTTGTATTCTCTTTATATAACCCTAAAATATTCGTCCATAATCTGTCCCTCACGAAATATATGCATTGATCAACTTACCCTCGACTGAAACCAAGTAGAAAACCAAGTTTCAACCTCCTTGAATGCGTCATTTGTGTTATGTGTTGTTATTTCGTGTTGTGGACTTAACCAATGTGTTATCACCCTATTTAATGAGTGTTTAGGTGTTTATATAGCCTCCAATTCATAATAACCAAGTCCCAAAAGGATTAGGTACAATTACAAACTTGTTTCCTACTCAAACTAGGACTAGGAACCACTTTTTACCCGTCTAGAGGGGGTGCGCATTGCGGAAGCCATAACTGGAAGTATGAGGCGCGTGGATTGAATATTTTTTTATACCAATACAGTTTAAAGCCTTAAAAGGTGGCTCGTGGCCTAACAAACTAGGGGTGGAGGCTGCACGGCACGGAGAAAGCTGCAAAACAACACAATTTTGCCCGGTTTTCACTCTATGCTTCCCATCAAGCTTGCTTATTTTTGCCTCACCCATTAGCTAATGTGCAGATTCATTTATGAACATGAGTCTTAGCACAAGTTTACACAATTATCTCTAAATGCACCCATAATCACACTAAGTTATGCTCAAAACTAAGCTAAACGCGCGTAGATAATGACACTTAAGTTAATAAATACACCTAAGATCACCACCCCACACTCAAAGCCTTGTTCGTTCTCGAACAAATATTTACACTAATCAAAATCAAGGAAGATTCTAACATCACTAATTTAACTAAGAAACTCAAGCTAGAACTACAACGACTACAGAAATAGCAAGTTCTACATTAAGCATGTTACATTACAATTGAAAACACATGAATACTAATTCAAAACTTCCTAACTTCAAGAATTAACTCTATAATATTAGAAAACTCATGAAATTAATCAATTAAGGAATCAAATAAGTTACCCATATTTCATCAAACATGTGCCCCTCACACCAAGAGTCACCCATAATCACTCACCAATATGCAATTTAGCACAAGAATAGGTGCAAGAATCAAATTCCGCTCACTCTCACGAAGAATTCACATGTCACATAAGATGAACCATAAGATTTCCCTTAGTATAGTACTCCAATAATATAAGAATATAAAAGCTCAAGATCAAATAATACTTTAAGGGTTGTAATTTAGGCTAAGGGATGGGTAGGAACTATTCTGACTAGTAATAGTGACTAACTTTCCCAAGCGCTTTAATACACCACACTTTTATTAACCTCATCTTCAACCAACCTATTTTTCACCACTTTTATCTTCCCAACTCTCTTGGTTTGCCTTATCTCTTTATGCTAGCTTACACATCTTTAGTAGGGAGTATTTGCTATCAACACATGATTCATTTTTTTTGATCAATTTTTTTTTCATTACATTACTCCCTACCAACAACACATAAACTTTTTAAACACTCCCATAGTTATTACTTTGGGGCTTCAACTTCACTTTTTCCTTCTTCAATTTTACACTCCTTATCATCTTATTTTTTTTTTAACTAAAGTGCTTAGGAATTTTGGATCAAATTATGATCAATTGAAAGAAATGGAATAAGCTACATACGAGGCTACCAAAAAACAGGATAAAGGCTCAATGGGGTTAACTAAGATCATGCATTATGGGTAGATAAAGCAAGGGATAAAACTTGGCTATCAAAGAAATGCCTATATCATCTCGTAAACTCAATATTATTCATTTCTCTTTGTAAACACACCGGGCAAGTTCTAGACATCAATATGAAAGCATGGAATACAACAAAAACCGCACAGACATGGCACATGTTCAACTCAAGAACGATCCCTATAGATTCTCAATCAAGCAATTTCAAGAATTCAAATTTAAGCTAAATCAAACAAGAGTCACAAAATGAACCTAGGTGTCTCAAAAATAGTCATTCAAACCAATTTTCATCATTCTTTCACCTTCAAAACACTTGCATCATTTATTCATATAGCCTAAAAAGAGCACCTATTATCCAATCAGTGAAAGGGTTCTACTTATTAAATCCTGATGACTAATTTTCCGTCAAGACAGTCGTCATCCATCCATCATCGGAAAAGTCCCTAACCTATGACTAAAAATTTTAAAATTACTCCTAAAAATAAAAAGGGATATTCTGTTCAGATGACACCCCTCGAAAAAGAATCGAAAAGAAAAACCAAGGGGTGGATGAAGTGTGCTCATAAAAAAATTAAAAATAAAATAAAACTAAAAACTACTAAAAAAAATCTTTTTGTAATTTTCAAATTTTTCAACAACATAAGCAAATAATCAAAAGACTCCTATATCACACTACACAGAAGACTCCCCACCCTACACTTAAAATCACACTTTGTCCCTAAAGTAAAATTTAAGAATGACAAATAGAAATACTCACTGAGGCCTCTAGGCCTAGATAGTAGCATCATATCCATCAAAGAGGTCCAAAATACCCCACACTTAGTTTTTTCCATGATCCTTTGCTTAGATCTCAGGTACTCAGACTTCCCTTCAACCTGTCAACACAAAACAAAAACAATAACCAAAGGTGATACCCCAAAAAATAAAAAATAAAAACAAATTACCTTAACTTGGGTTGCCTCTTAAGAAGCACCTGATTTATTGTCGCGGAACTACACACATCACAACTAGCATCCACATCTTCTCATCCTTTTCTGCCCTTTTGGGGCCTATTTTCTCCTTCTTTTTTGAACTCTTAAATGCTCACACTCTAGTTCTATAGCTTTTCTCACATTCACCCTTTCAGGATTCCATTCAAGGTTTTCAGCCTTAGTCTTAGTCATCAATTTAGGCAACTCCATGAGAGAGCCCGAAGAGGGAATGGGAAGTTTACATTCCTCTACCCCATACTTATCCACTTCCATAGCTGTGATCATACATAGATCTCTATAGTGTGAGGGTGTATTTAGTGCTTTGTACACTTTAAAGACCTCCTCTTCATTATCCAGTCTCATCTTGGGTGTGCCCTCCCTAACATCTATCAAAGCTCTATCGGTAGACAAGAATAGATGTCTTAATATGATTGTACCCTATCATCGGCATCATAGTGAAGAACAATAAATTCAGTAGGAATAATGAACTTACCAACCTTAATAAGAATATCCTCTATAATTCATTCGGGGACCAGTGGACCACTCTAGTTCTGTTTGCCATTTGTAGCATAACTAAGAAGGGCATTGGTTTCCCTAAACCAAGATTATTAAACACTAAAAGGGACTTAAGTTGATGCTTACCACCAAATCACTCAGAGCTTGAAAAATATCACTTTTAACAATTTATATGAGGAGGGTGAAACTCCCAGGATCTTTGAGCTTTTTGGGCATCTTGCTCATAACCATATAACTGCACTCTTCAGTAAGTGCCATAGGCTCAATATCATCAAGACTCCTTTTATTTTCTATCACATCCTTTAAGTACTTAGAATACTTGGGCATTTCCTGTAAAATAACTAATAAAGGAAGGTAAATATGAAGTTCTCTGAACGTGTCAAAGAACTTCATAAAACAAGCATCCTCTTTGGCTTTCTTAAGATTTTGAGGAAATGGTGGTGATAGTCTCTTTGATTCTTGGTCAACCTATTCAGTCTTCTTCTTTTCAACCACTTTCTTATGAACTTGTTTTTCCGCAGGTATTGGTGTTGTCTACTCTACTTGCACCTCATGACTATGCTTTGGTGGTGTATATGTCAAGTCTCTACCACTCCTTAAAGTGATTTTCATAATCTATGTGGGATTCTCTATATCACCAGGAAACCCCCTTGAGGTCTTGTATTCTGAGCCTGAGCTATCTAGCTCATCTGTTTCTCTAAAGCCTGAGTTGCAAGTTGCTGATTTTTTAGGTCTGCAACCATCTTTCTTGCTCAGCCATAATCTTTTTGAGAATTTCTTCAACATTGCTAGACTGAGCTTGCTACTAAAAATTTTGTGCCTGATTTCCACCCTATGAATAGTTGGTCTAAGTCTATAAATTTCAATTGTCGGAGTTACCAAAATTTTGTTTTCCCCTTTGTGCATTTCCTATAAAATTTATCGACTCCAAATTTTCTCCACATAGGGCTGCATAATGATCACTGCCTCCACAGACTTCACACCAAACCTGCACCATTAGTTGGATCTTGTCCCTGAGACATACTCAACTTGTTGAGTTTAATCATTATCTGGTTCTGAAAATTAAATCTATGCAGCCAATGCTGTAATTACATCCTCTTTCGATGAGCCTAAAATCTTTTTCACTGCAATTTTTGAGGCATCACTATGCCAATTTAGATTACCCTATGGAATTCTATACAATAAAGTGTACAACTCTGTATATGTTTTCTCCAAAGCTTGACCACCTGCAGCTGAATCTAGCAAAATCTTGGTGTGTGGGTCAAAACTTTCAACAAAAGTGTGAGATAAGAACTCATTGGATTACTGATGATGTGGACAATATTTGAGAAGACCTTTGAACCTCTCCCAAGCCTGGTACAAGTTCTCCTCAGTCTTTTGCTTGAAACTACAAATTTCTCTTCTCAATTTCACAGTCTTAGCAGATGGGAAAAATCTAATAAGGAACTTTCTTGAAAGATCGTCCCATGTTGTGATGGAATTCACAGGCTATTCATTTAACCACTTCTTAGCTTCTCCTAAAAGTGAGAATGGGAAAAGTGTAAGCCTCATATAATCTGTGGAGACCTCTGTGGGAATGAGCGTGTCACTGATCTCCAGAAAATTTTGAAGATAGACTCGTGGGTCCTCATGAGTCTGACCAGTGAACTATCCACTCATGTGCAATAATTGCATCATGTTCTATTTTAGCTCAAATCTACTTCCAGGTTCTGGTTAGTAGATGGCGGAGGTAACTTTAATTGTGAGTGGGATTGCCACTTCACACACTGTCCTTGGTGCTGCCATGATTTCAAGAACAACTTTGACCTGTTGATCCTGCTCAACCTACGGTATTGGGTAAAAAAGTACTACTTTCATTCTCAACCGCTGTAAGAAACACTCAGGTTCAGGATCCGGTTACACCAAATCCTTATTATTTGCCAACTTACTAGCTTCGCTAACCCGTACCTGCAATATGAGAAGCTAAGACCAAGTTGTTAGCACTTATCAAATAAAATAGTAACCTTAAAACGAGAAATTTACTAATCTTTAAGTCCCAGAAATGACGACAAAAGCTTGTTACCGCACACGCAAGTGCAGGTGATCATAACAAGTAATAGAGAAGCTTTTTAGAGCCGGATATCGAACCCACAAGGACTATGAAGTTAGTTCAGTTCTAGATCCAATAATATTTATCAATTTAACAAGTGCAAGTTTATAACAAGATTATGAGAATTGTAAATATAAACTAAGTAACTAAAAATAACAATGGTATAAAATTGGGATTGTAAACAATATATGGAGAGTTTCCAGGGTTGAGGCATCTACTTTACATTCATGCATAACTATGGTTTCTGGCCGGTGTTGGTGTTTATCATGATTATTGATCTATTGAGTTGATATTATAACTCGAGGATGGTCATCCTCTAATTTATCTACCCAAGTCAGTTTCACAACTACATTATTGAGCGGGGATGCGAGTTTCTAATTTGAATTCATTAAGTTATTTTCCCATTTATTAACCAAGTGGGGCGTCTAGGTATATTTCTATCCTAATTGCAAATCCTCCTCTAAAAAAGTAAAGATAAGATCCACACTCACTACATTCTTTGTTCCATCCCTCCACTCCTATGTTCAATTCATTTTGAGACTTGGATTTATCCTAAAGTTCATGACCTTTTAGAATAGTGAAACAATAATGCAAGAACAATCACATGAAATGATAAACATATAACCAAACTATAAAACCACAATTAAGCAATCATATTGTGTTCTCAACCCTCTAGGTTTACAAATAATCACCATTAATGAATTCATAAAGTAAAACTATAAGAAAGAAAAGTTAAAGAACAAAGAACCCTAGTTTGAGCTCTTTGATGTCTTGTCTACTCTCCAATTCTTGTATGATCCAAAGATGATATGTAATTGCAGCTAAGTGCTCTTTATATAACCCTAAAAGTTGTCCATAAGCTATCCCACATGAAATTTATGCATTGACCAACTTGCCCTCAGCTTAAACCAAGTAGAAAACCAAGTTTTAGCCTCCTTGAATGTATTATTTGTGTTGTGTGTTGTGATTTCATGTTGTGGACTTCCTCAACGTGTTATCCACATTTTTGATTCATGTTTAAGTGTTTATATATCCTCCAAGTCTATATAACCAAGTCCCAAAAGGATTAGGTATAATTACAAACTTTTTTCCCACTCAAACTAGGGCTAAGTCCAAATAAGGATGAAATACCCCATTTATTAACCCATGAAGGCTTTTGAGGAATTGATCAAGCTTTAGAGGAATTGATCAATATAAAAGATATGACAAGGAACTCGTAGTGGAGATATTGAGTCCTAAAAGTGTTCTTTGGAATATCTAAAGCCCTGATCTTTAACTGATGGTAGCTTGATATCAAGTCAATCTTTGAGAGCAATGAAGCACCACTAAGACCCTTTGAAAATATTTTCTAGAACTTAGAGGTAAACACAGTACCCCTATTTGAGATGACTTTCAGGGACTCCATACAATTTCATCAACTCCCTAAAGTAGACTTCTTCATGCTATTCTACCAATAGACTTCTCGTAGATCATGATACATCTTAGTGGCTCATGGATGAATAAAATACCAAGAACTGTGAGCTTCTATCAATATTCGTTGTCTTAAGTTATCCACATCTGGAACACAAAGTATTCCCTGATAACGAAGAACACCATCTCCCCCTTAGGAGAAAACCTCAACTTTCTGACTTTGGATAGTTTTCTTCAGCTTAAGAAAAATAGGATCACTTCTTGCTTTTCTTTCACCTCAGCTATTAAAGAAGATTCTAAACCATTCTGAATAAAGATATTACCTTCGGCTAAATCAACCAACTGAACTCCAAACCTAGCACGCCTGTGAACCTGGCTAACCAATCCTTTCTTCTCATCCTCTACATGAGCAACACTTCTCATATAAAACCTGCTAAGAGAGTCAGCCACTACATTGGCTCTACCTGGATGGTATAAGACACTTATATCATAGTCTTTCAACAACTCTATCCATCTCCTCTGACAAAGATTCAAATCCTTCTAACTGAACACATACTGAAGACTCTTATGATCAGTGAACATATCTACATGAACCCCATAAAGATAATGCCTCCAAATCTTTAAGGCAAAAACAAATGCTGCTAACTCAAGATCATGAGTTGGGTAATTCTTCTCATAAGGCTTGAATTGTCTAGAGGCATCTTCTATAACCTTACCATGCTGCATCAAAACACAAATAAGACCAACTCTTGAAGAATCACAATAAACCACTAACCCATCTGAATCCTCTGGTAGAGTCAAAACTGGAGCAGAGTTTAGTCGAGTCTTCAATTCTTGAATACTCTTCTTGCAAAAATAGGACCACTGAAACTTGACTTTCTTCTTAGTTAATCTAGACATAGGAGAAGCAATAGAGGAAAATCCTTCAACAAACCATCTGTATTAATCAGCTAAACCCAAGAAACTCCTAATATATGATGGAGAGATAGGCCTAGGCTAATTCCTAACTGCTTTGGTCTTTTGAGGTTCAACTTGAATACCTTCTCTAGAAATGATGTGTCCAAGGAATGCTATAGATTTCAACTGAAATTCACACTTACTGAATTGGCGAATAACTGGTGGTATTTGAGAGTCTGCAAGACAATCCTTAAATTCTTTGTATGTTCATCCTCACTTCGAAAATAAACGAGGATGTCATCTATAAAGACAATGACGAACATGTCCAAATACTACTTGAACACTCTGTTCATCAAGTTCATAACAGCTGAAGGAGCATTCGTTAGTCCAAAAGCCATAACTTCACATTCAAAGTGACCATGCCAAGTTCTGAAGGTTATCATCAAAATGTCATGTTCTCTGACTCTGAATTGATGATAGCAAGATCTGAGGTATATCTTATAAAAATAATTGGCACCCTGAAGTTGGTCAAACAAGTCATCGATCCTAGAAATAGGATACTTATTCTAGATTGTTACTTTGTTCAACTGACGATAGTCGATGCACCAGGTTTGGCTCCTTCGAGATCTACTTCTTCATCAGACCTGGCTCGAGCTTATGAAGAGCTCCAAAGGGAGCTAGATGAGGAGAAGAAGAAGTGTCGCTCTGGGGATCGTATGCTGGTAAGGATGTGGAAGGCTGTGTAGGTTATGTTCAAGTTTGCCTCCCCAGTTAAGAAGCTCCTGAAGCTAACGAAGAAGGATATAGAAGAGTTCTCATTCCTTAGAGGAATGTAGGAGGAGGGCTTAGATGCCTCGAGCCTCCAAGATGATGAGGTCACCATTTAGATTTTCCTCTTATGTTATTAGCTATTTCTGGTTTTTGGGTTGCTCCCATTTGGGGCGTGTAACAAACAATCTATTTCCTTTATTTCTTATATTTTTAGGACATCTAACGTTACCACACCTTTATTAATAATAAACTAGCTTGATATGCATGTCGAAAATTATTTCTATCTTTAAATATTGTGAACACAAGGTCATTTTTGTAACACACAAATATTCACAAAATAGGGGAGGTCCTGGCAGCTTACTGCCTGAGGGTTGCTGCAACAAAGGTATCTCCATTGCAGCAACGCTGCTATAGTGTCAAAAGTGTTGCCACAGCGGTACCATGATGCTATCCCACAAACACTTTGTTAACCTCTACCACTCACACCTTAGAAATTTTAAACCAAGAATGCTCAAATTCATAATTCTAAGTTATTATTAATGCGGTCTTCAATCCCTCAACTTAATTAAGTACACTAACGATTCAATTTCTACTCATCTTAACTAACTTCTCAGTATGATAACTTATACTGAAAAATAGCATGGTACCCATGTAATTCATCAGGACCCAGATGAAAATTAAGGAACACTTCAAATCACAGAAAATTGAGACATGTCTCAAATCATGAAAATGAAGATACACCCCAAAATCATACCCGACCCTTAAGATTCCCAAATTTTTTTTGTAACAACTCACCCCATATATCTTATAAGGCTCACATGCGCCTAAGAAAGTTAGTTCACACACACTAAGGCATCACCAAAGTCAACAATAATAATCAACATAATACATACACGTAATGTGATGTCATAGCATAACTAGAAATTAAAACACAAGTATATTCTCAGAGAACATGACCAATCACTAAGAGGAAGGTTATGACCACTTAGCAGTACTGAAACATGCACCAAGCAATACATTCAAATATAACTCACGACATTAGAATATAAGTCCTACGCCTATTATTGACCTCTGTTGGTTGGAATAACACTACTATAACCTTTCAAACATTTTTGAGATACCTATTGGGACTAGCCAATCCCCATTATGATTGTCGAGATACCAATTAGAATCTGCTAAATACCAATTAGACTCAACCCGGGGAAATAATATTGAATAGAATGATAGGAAAGAAGAAAGTGAGATAAATTCCTACATGCCTTGTAGTTTTCCACAGATTTAGTGTGGCCGTTAACACACCAATCTAATGGCTCTACTCAACATTGGCTCTTGTACTGAGAGACCGATAACCTAGTATCTGATACCATCTTGTCATGACTCAACCCACAGAATGTACAGACACCTACCCAACTCTACTCTAGATAGGAGAACCTTCACTACCCAACCATTCAATTAAGTGTGGAAGCTAAACAAAAAAATCTTTACAGAAGTAAATCGCTTAATTATAAGTAAACTCTTATTTAGTACATTGATAAATAAAAACAACGCGGAAAAGAATTAACAGTGATTCCCCTAAAACTAATCTAAATTGGCATAAGAGTACTAAGCAATGAAAGATAAAATCCAAGACACAACATCCATATAATAATAAGATGACAGGAGCTATTGAAGAGTAACCACCGTCGTATCTATAGATTCTCCAACTAACCTACAACATGGCTATACCCTCAAGTGGAGATATAATAAGTGTAGTATCATTACAACCATACATACTGGTAGGTATCCTCGACCGACTAGGGTTAGAAACAAATAACAACAATAGATAATAGGGAAAAATTATGACATCAGTTTAAAATCCGGATAACTAAACCTCCTAAGGCTTCTCTCTTCAAGTCTTTGACATGTTGCCCTTAGCATCTCTGTGACCTACTTATCTTATAAAATTTTTGTGTATCTTTGTTCTTTGATAATCTGGGCCTTACTTAAGTCCCCTAATTCTTCACTAACTAACCTACGATTTTATTCCCAACATGAGCATGAGTCACTACTTTATCTTTAATGAATGCCGACAAGATTACAAGGCTGACTATCTAGAACATTATAAGGACTAGATCGGGTCACCCAATTATACCTCATACATATATGACATAGAACACAAACCAAGTACAATCATAACCCCACACCCCAACATATATACAAATATACAATACATCAATTACACTTTAGCGGGTTCTTCCATAAGGTTCACTATAACATCGATATATATGTGTGTGTGTATATATATATATATATATACTCAAATAAATATGATGGATTCATGCATGCAAAGTGTACATACATACTAGAATCAGCAGGGACTCTCTGATATGATTGCAGAGGATGAGCTTAGTGCATATACCAGTATCAGCATGGTACCCAATCTAATAACAGTATCAGCATGACACCCAATCCATACAATATCTCAACATTATGTCAACATCATCTCAATATCAATATCATCTTAATATCATTTCCCCATCATGTCAATATGAAATGTTTAATGCATGAATGCAGTCAATAATCACAAATGATGTTTGAAAGTAGATTATCAAAGACCCAATTCACATATAAGCACAGAGTCAAGCAGATCTTTACTATAATTAACCAACTTTTATAGAACCGGGGGTTATACCAGCAATTATCTTGTATAGTATATGAATACATATATATATATATATATATATATATGTATACACATAAGCACAACGTATACTAATTCCCTATGATGCTCAACAACTCACACTCACCTAATGTACGCTCATGCTCTCAGGTCATCACTCATACCTTCACTAGAAACCCCAATCCCACATACTATGCTTACCACTTACTCACACTTAGACTAACTAACGACCTCCATTTTGAATACTAAATATATTTCCCACTTTCCTTCCCTTCTACCTTGGCTATAACATGCAACACTATTTACAACTACCCACAACTACACATGTACACTCTGATAACTCCCCCAACTAATCTAAACCCATTACCACAATCCGACCTCTACTACCCAGTCTCTCCATACCCAAACCAAACTCTATCAAACTCCTATGAACCCATCAAAAAACCTACTCTAGCCCTAACTCATGCTCATTACCTTAGTAGTTGCTCTATCTCTTCTTCTAACCCATAATACACTTTTGTTTGACCTATGCCTGACTCACTTGCAAACTCATATCAATATGAAATAGAATCCTGTATCGATCTACGCGTCTTGAAAGGCTTCTTTTCAAATAATAGAATTCATTATGAATGCGGTTCCAAAAAGACATATTAGACTTGACCCACCAGGAGCATAAGCAGGAAGAAGACTCTGTCGAATTTCAATAGACAGAGAAAGTATATCTTGAAAAGCTTCTAAGAAAGCCAGCCGAATAAAATGGGGACTTGCTTAACAGCGAAAGAAGGAAATTTTGTTAGAACGGGGGATGTTCTCTCGCACTTCCCAATCTACGTTCAAGCACACCACTTCCAGCAACATTGGAATTCTAAAGGGGTCGTAGGCGGAACGGAAGAGACTGGATGATTCGATCAAGTAGGGCTAACTCAATGGAATTCGGACGGACCAGCTTCTTCTGATTCTAATGATAGATGGATGGTCAGGTCGGTAACATATGGATGGAGGACTTTTACAGGGTATTCTCGTGCGCTCGACTAGCAAGGTGGTTTTGTAGGCGAACGAAATACATTTTTGGAGGCGAGCGGAGTGAGGCAATGAAATTGTTTAGGCAAAAGAAAGGAGAGAACGAGTGAAGTTTTGAGAATGAGAATCATATATTTTCTCATTTCTTTTTCGTAGTAAGAAGACACTAAGACACGTTGGATCGTAAGACTTTCTCTCACATCCCACTCCCTTCCATGAGATAGTCAATTTTATCATCTTTGAAGAATCATATTGAGAAAAAGAAAGAAGCCTAGGGATAAAGTGATGAGCCCGAGATGTTATAAAGCTTTGGTTTTGACTTTTTCGTCTGCTTTGTATGAGTCGACGTATGGAATATGTCATTCCTACAAGTGATGACCCACCCAGGATTGCTATGTACGGACTTAAAGATCAAATAGAATATGTTTCTTTCCATTCCTCGTGAGCCACTTATTTCTCTGAAATAAGAGATTAAAGTCATCTTCCTCCTTTTTCCCAAGAAGTCGACGGCGTTACACCATAGGGATACTTCGAATAAACTTGAGTACATATATGATAGGGTGGGGAAGGGATATAACTCAGCGGTAGAGTGTCACCTTGACGTGGTGGAAGTCATTAGTTCGAGCCTGATTATCCCTAAGCCTAATGTGAGTTTTTCTAGTTGGATTTGCTCCCCCGCCATCGTTCAATGAGAATGGATAAGAGGCTCATGTGATTGACGTGAGGGGTCAGGGATGGCTATATTTCTGGGAGCGAACGCCGGGCGAATATGAAGCGCATCGAAGGCAGTTTCCTTATGTTGGGATACCTTTCTGCCTCTCTTTGAATGAGAGGTTCTAGGAGGTCGGCTAATTTTGCCTTTCTCCTTTTGATTTCCTCTTCCATGAGCTCATATACCTGGTGTTCAATCGAGGGTATGTTGAGATCAAAGGAAGGTTTTTTCGATAAGCTAGGACCACTTCCATCCCCTCTGATGGAAAGAGGATACAAAAGAGTTTCGACTATGCCTGGCCATCATAACATTCATAAACGAGATTGATAGATGAATAGAGGAGTCCAGCCACAATCATTATTGATTTGCCTGGGAGGAGTTCAACCGCTCGAACTCACAAGTCTTATTTAACCTTCACGGACCACAAACTCAACTTCTGAAACAAGAGAAAAGATCATATAGGCAACAACAAGTAATGTCTGAAATCCCTCAGAAGCAAGTCTCGGCTTAGCTGCATTATCTTCCTACCGATGTCATACTACACTCTATTATGACCTGAGAGTGACGGAACTACCTTAAGCCTCGAAGTAAATTATCCTTTCTTCCCTCTCGACAGGGAACTTATCGAGAGGAATTCATTTTCTTGTACTTGAACTGCTGTAGACAAGAAGTAAAAGCTAACTGAGAATTGTAACCGAAGTTTGCTAAAGAGTCTGCCACTTTGTTGTTTTCTCTAAATGTATAGACGATTTTGAAACGGCCAGCCGATAATTTGAATGAAATGAAGGCATGACCAATACCCCAGTTGGTCCTATACATGTGACCCGCTATCAGGAAAAGAATTGCAATAGCTAAATGGTGATGGGCAATATCAGTCAGCCACAGACCCCCAGTTACTGGATCTAATCCTCCACGAAAAGTAAGAAAGTCCGCATATTTTGACCAATTCAAGGACCCTTGGACAACTTAAGAAACAAACCAGCTCAATAACATAGCGCCTAATATCACACAGGTTGTAATCTAGTCCAATTATCATTATTTCATCCATCCAAGCTTCATGCCCGAGGGCCTAAGGCATGAAATATCCTGACATTACCATCAACATTACGTGCATCTAGACCAAGACTAATACAATTAAACCAAAACCTACCTTGTAGATGAATTCCACTGCTATGAAGAGCGGAGAGTTGTCCCACAAGATCCTGGCCTCTTCTAATGTTGGAATTCCATCAAAAACACCTCCAAATTGCCTTTATGGAGCCTAGCGTCCAAATCCTCATTGTTCTAGGAAATAGGTCCACTTGGGGTGTTTTTGGAGGAGAGGGACGACATAAGGAGGCTCATCTAAATGAGGGTTTTTATTAATCCTCGGGCTGGCTACTGCCCGACTGTCGTTGCAGCGGTGGATCTACCGCTACAGCAGCAGGTCACTAGCCTGGTCTATTTCATCCCAATCTTGGCCTAATTATACTTGGGACACATCTTTTTCATGAAACAATTTCTATAAGGTCCAAAACAAGGATTTCTTAGTCACAACCATTTTTTCGAGATAGTTTTTAACATAATGACGATTTGGATCGTTACTGAAACAACCACCAAATAACTCAGAAACTTCATTAATCCGACAGTAATGTTTCATTTTTGCGGTGGTTCCTACAGTGATTGGATTGAGATTTTGTAAAAATATGAAATCAAATTTTATTTCATATTTGTGGTGATTCCGGCAGTTTCATGGTTATTCCAATAGTTTCGTGGTGGTTCCGACAGTGGTTGGGGTGACTTAAGCTTTATATTTATATTTTTGATGGTCATTTGTAGTAGCACCAGATTATATTGTACTTGTATTCACACCATCATTTGTATTTTTGTCTTCATTGATACAATTGTATTTATTGATACAACTGAAACCATCCAAATACAAATGATATATTTTTCTACAATTCTATTTTTATCAATGCACTTATACTTTAAAGAACTATTTTGTATTTATATTTGTAGTTGACTATATATTGTATTTGTTTTTGTAGTTTCATTTGTTTTATTTTAATTTGTATTTGTATTCTATTTACATTGATGTACTTGTATTTTAAATAACTATTTTTATATTTATATTTGTAGTTGACTGCATATTGTATTTGTATTTGTAGTTTCATTTATTTCATTTATTTATATTTATATTTGTTGTTGGCTGCATCATTTGTATTTTAAAATAATTGAAAAAATGGTTGATTCTCTTTCTATGATTACTTGTATTTGTATTCATTGATACGAATTGTATTTTATTGATACAAATTGAACCATACGAATATGCAATGTATCACTTGATACAAATCTTTATGTACAAATACAAGTGACTTGCAAATACAAATGATACATTGCATATTTTGTATATGATAGACTCAAGAAAATACAAATAATGCATATACCTTTTATATACAAATACAAATGAAAGATCAAAAAAATTAAAATAAGAAAGAGATAGAAATACAAAATTCAAAAAAAACACGAAAGATATAGAACAGAAAAAGAGAGGCGTGAGATTGAGGAGAGAGAAAAAGAGAAAATCATCAATATTTATCTCTGATTAGAATATCCTTTAATGTAACATTATATTTGGTAATATAATCTTCTGTTAAAGTCTCATGCGTGATTTTAGCAACAATAAAAATACTTTCCTTATTTAATTGAATCTCTCCTTATTCAACTATTTGTATATGTATTTACACCCAAAAATAGCGTGTCGAATACATATACAGTTTGCTAGCAGAGGTAACTATGAAAGTGTTGCTATCAGTCTATTATTTAGGGCCCTATGTTTGCATTTTGAGAAATTTCCCATCTAAAAATCTCAACTAATTTCTGTCTACTCAGGCCCAATGGCTCAATTAAAAAGAAGGGTGAAAAGGACCAAAGCCAATTACACATTAAATAGAAAAAATGAGTGAGAAAGGAAAAACACTATAAAAATCTACAAAAACAGATTTAAGCGAAAATCAAACTGGCGACGTTTGCAATCAAATGAACTTGACCGCTGAACTATGCCTTTCAGTTGTACTGAAGGGGTTCATTAAAGGTTATATATACATTATATATAAATTTGACCTTATATATATACAATGTAATTTTTTGACCGAACCCCCTCGCTCCCACCTAGATCCACCCATGCCCCCACTAATAAGGTGAAAGTTCAGGTATCCAACCAATTGAGCTACTAAGATCCCATACGGTTGTTAATACAGAAAGAGACTGAAAGTTACTCTTTCCCAGGAAGATTTTCAATAAGGATGAAAATAAATGGTTCACATTACTAAACATATGTCTCATGTTCATTGTATATCAATGTACGCAGTGACAGAGCTAGCTTAGGCTCAGGAGGTTCTTCCGAACCCCCTTCAGTAAAAAAATTATACTATTTATACATGATTAAAATTATTTTTATGTATATGTTATGGATGTTGAACTCCTTTTGGCTATTCATGTGTACACTTTTAAACCCACTTGATGAAAATCTTGGCTCCGCCACTGAACGTACACAAAAATTCCTTTATGTATCATTTTTGAAAATGGGGGAAATGAAACATTTTTCCCTATTTGAATTGTCGCATACCTGATATCGCCCAAAATATACCTCCAGAAAATTATAATGCGGTCGCTATATCAAATATAGAATCCAACTAGGTTGGGGTCTATCCCACAGGGAATAGGTCGAAGTTATGTAGAATGCTAGTTTGAGTAACTAGGAAGTAAGTAATACTAGGGGGTTTTGTGAATAAATAGTAATAGTAACGATTGTTGATTATAGTATTTGTAGACAATATGAGAAATACACTACGATTGTGATCCCCAATGATTCCTTAACTCCACCGGTTACTTGTGCTGGCAAAACTGTCCCGCTAAGTTGCATGCAAAATCTGACAAGATATGTTCATCTAAACGTCTCTCGACCTTGGTTAGACGAATTTCACTCTTTCCCCTCGGTCTCCGCATGTCGCACTACTAACCCTTGTCCTAGATCGCAGATAACTATCCCTATTATGGCTCAAGTTATTAGATAAAGGTTGATAGCTTCAAATCTCTGTTGATAGTCCCTTTTCCCAATCTCTACCTCTCTCTCGAGCAAGTCTAGAATACAGGCGAGTTTTTAATGTTTGCAACCTTTAGAAGATCAATTATAATGAAGGTAATAACAATACATGCATTCACAACGGTTTAGAATTGCTTTGCACTTAGTCGGTTTTGTTAATTCCTCATGGTTCCCACAACCCCTGTTAATGAGTTTAGCTACTCATGATTGCAAGAACACAATATGCATTCAAAGAAGAAGACATAATTGTAAACTCACAATAAAGAAGAAACTCTGAAATCTGAATTATGAATAAAACCCTGGAATTGATGTTCCAAGATTACAAAAACCAATAATGTATTTTTGAACTCAAACTAATGAAAAAACTAACTCAAAATAATGTAATGACTAACTCCTGAACATAGGACAACAAAGGGGTATTTATAGATACAAAACGAATCCTATCCTAATCAAAACAGGAAAACAGAGTTGGCAACCACCCACGATACTGTGACTTGGTGTCGTGGAATCAAGTCACGTCATGTGGATCAGTTTCATGGAAATCAGGCAACATTTCACATCTCAGAAGTTGACTCACGTCACCCACCCACGTCATGTGGGTGGACTCACGTCACGTGAGTTGTTGTCGTGGAAATCAGGATCTTGTCCAGGCTGTAGAAGGTGACTCACGGAATCCACCTACGTCACGTGGGTGGACTCATGACATGTGGGTCCCTTTCGTGGGTCACTCTTTATCTTCGACTTGGCTCTTTTCTTCTTCATATGCTCCATTCGAGTGCATGCTTCTTCACTTTTCCTCCATTTATCCTCCAAAACCTATTCTCCTGCAATATAGGACAGAAAACACATCATACCCACTAAACATACCCATGTTGTTGCATATTTTCCTTATTTTAAGCATCAAAAGTGCCATTAAACCATGGCACATCAACACCCTCAAGTTAGAACGTTTGCATGTCCTTAGGCGAATAAAAAAAACATACACATACGATGCTTAACTATGAGAAACCTAAGAGACCTACGACAGTTGACTCATTACCTTTGGCACAAAAACTTTTCCAACCCCTCCTATTTGTAAATCAAAAACACGGTGTGTATACATGTAACATATTATCATGACACAGAATGGATCAAGTGATGGCATCAGATTATGAACACACAACTAAGCATATATGCAAATGACATTATCCGAACAAATAGCAGCTAACAATGCAACCCATGTACTCTCACAATGAAGAAGTCCCATACACTCACAGTATACTAATGAATATCAAAGTAGGGACTAGGTCAAAACACTCACTCTCACAAAGAAGTTCAAATAGTGTGCATGAAATACCATAGGCTTGTCCTTATTTTCTATGCCTTAGCTTTTCGGACAGTTGGTCTAGGATCACTATAGGACATTCATAGGCTTGTAATGTAGGCTTGGGGACGGGTGTGGCACATATGGATATAGTGACTCAACTCTCCTTGACTCTACACTATTTTTGGCTTCCACTTTTTAACCATGCTTATTTTATTCTCCCTTATTCTCCATTTATTTTCAGATTTTGGGTGTGATTTTCTTCAAACTTTCATAAAACAACCTTTTTTTTTCATTTTTTTTATCACACCCAAATCTGTTCTCTTTTTTCCTTTTACTATCCCCTTCTTCATATCCAAGTTAAACTATGCACCCCTATAATAGCCACCCTCAACTTATGTGATTTGCCTGAGTTGAGGTGCATAATTTCCAAGGAGGGACCAGGGCTAAGACAGGTTTATTGTAAGTCAAAATGGGAAGGTGAATAGGCTAATGAAAGAAATAGGTCAATTTAGGCTCAAACTCGGGATCAAGGGATACTTAATTCATTTGGTCGGACATTTAGGCTAAAAGTGGACTTATTCAAAAATGGCCTATGATCCTTTCCTAACCGCCATCATTCAACCTAGGGAAGACTAACCGGGCAAGTTCTGGTTCGCACACACAAAGTGAACTAGGTAATGACCTTACACACATATAGCACAAGGTTAAACTATCAACTACTACATATCCAGTTCATGTATTGCCAGCTACAGTCATGTTGCCTATAATACTAATGCCATTACAAGATCCAACAACAGTCATAGCCTATCATACTACACACACATTTCAAAGCAAAAATGTTTAGCAGGGGTGTCCTTTAAACAATCAAAAAACATCCTTATCATTCAAAATACGTTCAAAATTGGACTACACTAAGGTTCCCCTATTTTATCCTAATTAAACATGAAAACACATAAATAATATAAATAACAACCTAAACATGCCGGTTCTACTATGATAGCACACTTGGGGGAAAAGAAACACGACAACAAAAATCCCCAAGTGGTGGTATATCCCCACCCC
The DNA here is from genome assembly GCA_031232105.1 of Capsicum rhomboideum. Classification (NCBI taxonomy): domain Eukaryota; kingdom Viridiplantae; phylum Streptophyta; class Magnoliopsida; order Solanales; family Solanaceae; genus Capsicum; species Capsicum rhomboideum. Next base: position 46,110,082 of record CP124717.1, on the reverse strand, counting down.
CAACTAAAAAGTGGTGCACTGCCTGCAGTGCACAACTATAAATAGAAGAAGAAGCATAAGGGAGTGATGACATACCTGCGACATCCTAGGCGCCAGATATCGTCCCGCCCATAGCGGGATCATCAGCATGCCCCTTAGGCTCTCTTCTAGATGCAGTTGTTGAAGGGGCTGCCTGACTAGAGGATGTACCCCATGCCCTCTCCTCCTGAGCAATCTGCCTGGTATGGTACTCTACTCTAGAAGCCTTTACCGCTCTTCGAAACTCACCCTCGAACTCATCACCACTATCAAACTGATCTTCTGGACTACGTGGTCTCTTTCCTCTATCAATAATAGGTTCCTCGTCGGCAAACAAATCTACCTCGAACACTGACCTCATCAGGGTCGGAACGGGCATAGGTGGAATAACAGGAGTGCTGCTTGGTGCCAAATCTCTAACCTCCTCTCTCAAAGCAACCGCCTCTCATGTCAAGACTGCTACATTAGGAATCTGTGCTGAACTCATTCGAGTGGCCATCCGGGCCTCAAAACTATCAATCCTCCCATGCAGCTCTGTCATAAACTGCTCCATTGCTGCAGTCATATGGGCCTCCACTCTGGTCTATACAGTCTCTACCTTGGTCCTAACCCATGGCTTAAGCTGGGATACCAACTTAGCCATCTGGGTCTCAGTGTGGGACTGCCTCTCGAACATCTTCATATGTCTATCAATCAACTGCTGCAGGAAGTCCTTCGAAACTGAAACCAAACCAGAGGAAGGCGGTGGTACTGTAGGGCCTGCTACCTCATCGTTATTGATCGGGCCTATGCCCTCAGCAGGTATATGAACAATATCAGGTACACTCACCGGTGATGGGGCACTAACTGGCTCCTCTCTATCTCCAGGACCTTTATAAAAGGCTGCTTCTGATGACTCTAATAGTCGGGACCTTTACGGAAAGACTGGGTGAGCTCCCCTCTGCTACATCAACCCTATATCAGCAATGCGGATCACCTCAATATGATGATATACCACAGGCATCGTGAACATACCAGCTCTAACACATAAGTCATGAATCAGTTAGGGGAAATGGATGCTGGTGAAGTCACGAAAAGCACGCTCATGTATCTCCCCAATGATGTAGCGAGCGAAGTTAATTTCATAACATGTCAGAATGCTCGCTACCAACACTGCCCGATCAAGCGTGAGTGAATTATCAGCATTAGTTGAACTCAACCGGTGCCTGACAATCGACCACAAAAAACACCCAGCAAAGTGAAGTGAGGATTTCTTAATATCCAGCTTTCCAACAACCCAACTAGCATTAGCACCCTCCTCTACTATATAACTTGAAATCCATCTCAGTAACTCCAAAAGCTGATCTGCGTCTCTCATTTTATCCCTATTGCGCACAGTCTCCATACGGTGATCAAACTCAGCAGTCGTAGCTGGCAATGAAAGGTCAGCACCAAATAAGAATCTATGGATGGTCTGTTTAGATATATCGACCCTGGTCTCCCGAACCAGAGTGTGAGTCAATGGTGGTTGGTCCCGAAGCCACTGCTCAACAGGTGTGATCAACTCAACAGATACAGCATAGGATGCATAAAACTCTCAGACCAATTCTGGGCTATAGTGCCCAGGAGGCTCCGTCATCCACCCGAACCCATAATGGTCAAATACAACCTTAATATCAGGAAGTGCTCTCAATTTATCTAGTTGATATCGGGGGTCTTCATTGATACTCCTTCGATACATGCCCCGCTCAATAAGCTCGGCATCCCTGTCATAAATGACCCTCATGCCCTGAACACACCATCTTTTGTTTTCCCTATGAACTGCAATGGAAGTCCGCTGTGCAGCCACTTGTCTTTGTAAGGACGTATTGGAGTGTTGACCACCAGTGCCAGAAATAGATGCTGTCGTATCAACCGCAGAATCATCCAGACCTTCAGCATTATCCCCAGAGTCGAAACCATCAATATCAGCATTATCTATATCCTCAACATTCTCCTCAGAGCCATAAACAGCAATCTCCCATTCTTCACCAGTTGCAGCATTTTTCATCCCCTCATCAGATTGAGGGGCGAAATCAGAAGACTGAGCAGGGGCAACCAGTTGCAGGGGCTGTGATGTACGCTGTTGGGCAGCAGCTTGTGCCTGTTTTTGTAACCTTGTTGTATGAGGCACCAGTGCAGTATCATCGATAGCAAGCTCGTATGCCTCTTTAGACCCACTTTTATCGAACATCGAAGGTTCATCACGCAATCTAGTTGTAAATTCAGGATTTTTGGTCTGGATTCGCACGGAAGAACCCATGCCACCATATTTAGGGTTTGATTTGGGTGGCATGGTGTCGGGTTGTGGGTTAGGTAGGTTCAATGTCTGGTCTGGATAGGTCAATTTTGGGTCGGGTAGGGTCAATTTTGGGTCTAAGTGGGTCGGATTTTTAGAATTGTGGGGTTTAGGTAGTTAAGATTTGATGAAAGTTGAAATTGGTAAAGGGTAATTGGAGGATTTAGGATTTGGTACAAGAGAATTTGGTGAATTTTGGACAATAGGGTTTATGATAGGATATGGATTTGAGAAAGTGGAGTAGACTGATATTTATAAAAATTTAGTGCCAGGTCGGGTTGGGTCTTGGATTATTTGAGTGTCTGAGTCTCACGGCACTACCCACATGACGTGGGTTGACCTACGTCACGTGGGTCCCCTGTCATGGATGAGGTTCTGAAAGTGTCAAAAATTTCTCTGAGTCTCACGACACTACCCACGTGACGTGGGTTGTCCTACGACATGTAACTCAGTGTCGTGAGTTGTACTGAACATATTTTATTCAATCTTGTAAATTCCAGCTAACTTATCCTCCAATGCTCAGATTTCACCAGATCACACATAATAAGACTATGGGTTGCCTCCCATGAAGCGCCTGATTTAATGTCACGACACGACATGGCTACTTGAATACTCAGACTTCACCAAAAAGCCCATGGGTTGCCTCCCATGAAGCGCCTAATTTAAAGTCGCGGCATGACATGGCTAGCTTGACTACTCAGAGTTCATCAAGACTAAGCTCTTCACTTCTTCTGCAGTTCCCAAATAAAGCTTCACACGTTGACCGTTAAAATTAAAAAGGACATCATTATCACCCCTTAGCTCAATTTCCCCGTGCGGGAACACTATTATAACAGTGAATGGTCCAGACCATTTGGACCGTAGTTTACTCAGAAAAAGGCAAAGCCTAGAGTTATAGAGCAACACTGAATCTCCCGGGTGAAATTCTCGTTGTTCAATTTTTTAGTCATGATACAATTTCATCTTTTCTTTATAAAGTGCTGAACTTTCATAAGCCCGAAGACGAAATCCATCCATCTCATTCATCTGATCTAACCTCAATTTAGCCACATCACTCCATTCCAGATTTAGCCTTTTTAATGCCCATAATGCTTTATGTTCATGTTCGACCTACAAATGGAACGATTTACCAAAAACCAGCTGATATGGAGATGCACCAATATGTGTCTTGAATGCAGTTCGATATGCCCACAAAACATCATCCAATCTTTTTTCCCAATCAGTTCTATTGGCGCTTACCATTTTTGCCAAAATCGACTTAATCTCACGATTTGACATTTCAACTTGCCTACTTGTCTGAGGGTGGTAAGGTGTGGCCACCTTATGTTTGACACCATATTTTTCAAGCATGGTTTTGAACAGCCGATTGCAGAAGTGGGATCCTCCATCACCAATGATTACTTGGGGTTTACCAAATCGTGAAAATATGTTCTTCTTCAAGAATGCTGTGACACTCTTACTTTATTATTGGGAAGTGCAATTGCCTCCACCCACTTCGAAACATAGTCGACAACTACCAAACTGTATTTCATCCCATGTGAGCTCACAAAAAGGCCCACAAAATCAATTCCCCATACATCAAACAATTCTAGCTCAAGGATAGGTGTCATGGAAGTTCGTGTCTGCGTGAGATATTCCCTTGCCTTTGACATTGGTCACAATCCCGAGCATAATCATGAGCATCTTTATAGATAGTGGGCCAATAATACCCACATTATAAGACCTTATGAGCAGTCCGTGCACCTCCATGATGACCCCCAACTGAGTATGAATACAATGCTTCCAAAATATTCATCATCTCGACCTCCGGAATACATCTTCGAATCATACCTTCTGCACACACCCTAAACAAATAAGGTTCATACCAAAAGAACTTTCTCACCTCATGCATGAATCTCTTTCTCTGCTGATATGACATGTCTTCTGGGACTAGGTCACTTGCCAAAAAGTTGGTAAAATATGCAAACCAAAGGACTAAGTCTTGTGATGCTGCCAGAACTTGCTCATCTGGAAAAGTATCATCAATATCAAGATCATCTCTTAATTTAAGTATGGCCTCCTCTTCAAGGCGTGATAGATGTTCAATGACATGATTCTCTATTTCCTTACGATCCTTGACTTCAAAATCAAATTCTTGCAGTAGAAGCACCCACCGAATCAATCTTGGCTTAGCATCCTTATTCAACATAAGATTCCAAAGTGATGCATGATATGTATGCACAATTATTTTTGTGCCAATCAAGTAAGATCTGAATTTCTCAAAAGCAAAGACCACTGCCAACAATTCCTGTTCAGTCACAGTGTAATTCTTTTGAGCTGAATTAAGTACTTTGCTAGCATAGTAAATCTTATGTAAAATCTTCTCACGTCTTTGGCCAAGGACTGCACCCAAAGCCACTCCGCTAGCATCACACATAACCTCAAAAGGCATCATCTAATCTGGTAAAACAATGATAGGGGCTGAAATCAACTTCTCTTTTAGACAATCAAATGCTTTTAGACATGCCTCATTGAATACGAACTTCACCTCCTTCTCTAAAAGCTTGCATAACGGATTAGCAATTTTTGAGAAGTCTTTGATGAATCTTCTATAAAATCCTGCATGTCCCAAGAAACTTTGAATTCCTTTCACGGAGATAGGTGGAGGTAAGTTTTCAATCACCTCAATCTTTGTCATATCAACTTCAATACCTTTCTTTGAGATCTGATGCCCCAATACGATGCCCTCATTTACCATAAAATGGCATTTTCCCCAATTTAGCACTAAGTTGCACTCATCGCATCTTTACAGTACATTAGCAAGGTGCTCCCTCAATAGAGTCTTCCACCATGTCGGAGAAAATAGACATAATGGAACGTTGGAAAGTGGCCAGTGCATTACATAAACCAAATGACATTCTTTTAAATGCGAATGTCCTATATGGACAAGTGAAAGTAGTCTTCTCTTGCTCTTTGGGAACAATGAAAATCTGATTATACCCCGAATAGCCATCGAGAAAATAATACCATCCTCTACCAGCAAGACGGTCTAACATCTGATCCATGAAGGGCATAGGAAAATGATCTTTTTTTGTCCAAGAATTAAGCTTTCGATAATCCATGAAAACTCTCCATCCAGTAACCGGCCTTATTGGGATTAACTTATTCTTGTCATTTGGAACCACAGTGGTTCCTCCCTTCTTTGGTACACATTGAACTGGGCTCACCCACTTGCTATCAGCAATGGGGTAAACCAAACCTCCATATAACCACTTGATGATCTCTTTCTTCACAACCTCTTGCATTGGTGGGTTCAGACGATGTTGGTGCTCAATGCTCAGTATGCACTCAAAATCAAGCTGAATTTTGTGAGTGCAAATATCGAGTGGAATCCCTATAATATCAGGAATGGACCAACCAATAGCCCTCTTAAATCTTCTCAGTGTCGAAACTAGAGCCTCTACTTGCCACTCTACCAATTTAGCAGAAATAATCACAGGCAAGGTGTTGTTGGCTTCTAAAAATATGTAGAAAAGGTGAGCTGGAAGAGCCTTAAGCTCCAAAACTGGAGGCTCCTCCATAGAAGGAAGAGTTGGTTGCTTCATGGAACGACAAACATTAAAAGTGACTTGTTCATCATTTAACCTGAATTTCATCTGCCCTATTTCCATATTGACCAATGCACGACCAGTGGCAAGGAATGGTTTTCCCAATATGATGCAAACCGCGAAATCAACTTCATAATCTAGGATCACAATGTCAGCCAAAAATATAAAAGATGTTACTTTTACCAAAACATCATACAAAATACCCACCGATTTTTTCACAGTCCTATCTGCCATGAGAAGTCTCATAGAGGTTGGTTTTGGTGCGCCCAACTCCAACTGCTTGAAAATGGCTAACAACATTAAGTTAATGCTAGCATCCAAATCACAAAGTGCTTTAACAAAGTTGTAAGACCCGATAGTACAAGAAATTGTGAAAGCTCCTGTATCCTCCTTCTTTTCAACTATGGAACGCGAAGCAATTGTACTACAGTGATGTAAGTTATCTGTCAGCTCAAAATGGACAGTTCTCTTTTTCATCACCAAGTCTTTCATGAACTTCGCATAACCTGGCATCTGCTCCAATGCCTCAACAAGAGGGATGTTTACCGACTGCTCTTTCAACATTGTAATAAACTTTTGATATTTGCCTTTCTCAGCCTTCGTTTTCAACCTTTGAGGAAAGGGAGGAGGAGGTCGTGGGATAGTTTTCAGCATTTATGGGACCTCTTTTTCCTGCCTCTTTTTAGATTTTGCCTTTTTGCCAGTATCATGAGGATTTGGAACTGTTTTGACCTTTGAATTATCCGATTCTAACTCAGTTTCTACATCAACTATCATCGGCTCATTGGTCTTACTACTATCCATAGGTTTAGATGGATTAGTTGTGCATTTCCCGCTTCTAGTAGTAATGGCCAGACAATGACTATCATTCTTCGGATTCTGGATGGTGTTGCTTGGAAGGGTACCTGGCTGACGTTGGTTCAATGCCACTGATATTTGCCCGAACTGTTGCTCCAAATATTTAATAGCAGTCGAATGGGATTTTACTTTCTGACTTATTTTCGAGATGTCTGACCTAATCTCCTTCAAGTAATGTTCTTGACTCTTTGAACCTTTACCCAGTTTATTGAGAAGGGCTTCCATTCTTGAATTTCCATAGTGAGCATCGCGATTTTCTGGTGGAACATATATGCCACTCTTCTCTTTATAATCATCCTTCCGCCTCCAATCGCCTCGATCTTGATCTTTATCTTTATATACCGACTTGTTGTAATTGTCTCCATAATAGTTTTGACCTTGATTCTCTTGCCTTGAGTTCCAAGAGTCTTGATTAGACCTTGGGCCCTTGGCTCAGAAACCCACTACCTCTCGATCCAGATACTTACCCTACTCATCAAAATCACTATCAGTATGCCTAGGTGTTTTGCCTTGTGCACCTACGGCATGCACCGTTGCAGCATCTCTGGCCGCAATCTGTTTAGCTAATAAACTAATTTTTGTCCTCAACTGTGCAACCTCTTGTGCTACAGATTCATCCAAAGCCTATTGTCTTGCTGAGGCTCCAATAACATACGTGCCAGCAGGCATATCTGCCTTTCGAGTATGCCATTCTCGGTTGGTCTTAGTGATACGATCTAATATCTATAAAGCTTGTTCCCACCTCAGACTCATAAATGCTCCGCCAATGATAGTATCTGCTGCAGCCTTAGTATTGACGTTTAAATCCCTGTAGAAGATTTCAAGTAAGTTTCTACCACTCATCCTATGATTTGGCAAATTCTGTAGCTTCTTCTTAAACCCTAACTATGTCTCGTAAAGTGATTCAGAGTGTAGTTGTCTGAAGTTGTAAATCTCATCCTTCAACTGTAGCATCTTGGAACATGGAAAAAATCTTTCCAGAAATTAATTTCTTAACTCTTGCCAAGTTGTGATAGAACTTTGTGGTAATTCTGCCAACCACAAAGTCGCTTCTCCTGTTAGAGAGAATGGAAACAATCTCAACAGAATAGCCTCTTAGTTAACTCAAGGCAAATTATATGAAGTGCAGACCCCCACAAAATTCATCACGTGTATGTTTGGATCATCAGAAGGAAGACCGACGAGCACACCCTTCAAGTTTAGCAGGTAAATCATGGCACTTGTAATGTCAAACTTAGTGCCCTGAGGTAACTCTGGTGGAACAATGACACCCATCTCTATCGGCTCGAAACAAGCTATATCTTCTTCCTCAGGATCATCATAAGCTGGCACATGTGGTCTTTGAGGTGGTTGGTGAGCTTTCAATCTTCTTTGTCTCTCTTCAGCTTCAGCCAGTCGTTGGGCTGTTCTTACATAGCTCGATTATCTCTCTCTGCTTGCCTAAGAGCAACTTGTCTAGCTTGATCTTCCTATATAAGCCGAGCAGTAGTTTGGTCTGCTGTTTCATGACCAACTGGCTGAATTGGTTGGTTATGAATGTCTTCCATGATGTCAGAATCCTGAACTCCGTCAGTATTCACCATTCTTCGATTAGCTCTCAGAGTTCTTTGTATTTCTAGATCAAGTGGGATCAGGGGATTGCCTTGACTCCTAGTATTGGGCATACACCGGCGTGTGCCCTTTTAAAAATTATAAGAAAATAAAACCAATCAATTCCAAAAAGCAAAATACTAAACTCCGTAAACGTAGTCCCCGACAACGGTGGCAAAATTTGATGTCGCCCAAAATATACCTCTAGAAAAGTATAATGTGGTCGCTGCATCAAATAAAGAACCCAACAAGGTTGGGGTCGATCCCACAGGGAATAGGTCGAAGTTATGTAGAATGCTAGTTTGAGTAACTAAGAAGTAAGGAAAACTAGGGGGGGTTTGTGAATAAATAGTAACAATAACGACTTTTGATTATAGTATTTGTAGACAATATGAGAAATACACGTGATCCCCAATGATTCCTTAACTCCACCGGTTACTTGTGCTGGCAAAACTGTCTTGCTAAGTTGCATGCAAAATCTGACAAGATATGTTCATCTAAATATTTCTCGACCTTGGTTAGATGAATTTCTCTCTTCTCCTCTCGGTCTCCGAGTGTCGCACTACTAACCCTTGTCCTGGATCTCAGATAACTATCCCTGTTACGGCTCAAGTTATTAGATGAAGGATGATAGCTTCAAATCTCTGTTGATATTCCCTTTTCCCAATCTCTACCTCTCTCTCTATCAAGTCTAGAATACAAGTGAGTTTCTAACATTTGCAACCGTTAGAAGATCAATTCTAATAAAGGTATTAACAATACATGCATTCACAATGATTCAGAATTGCTTTGCACTTAACCGGTTTTGTTAATTCCTCATGGTTCCCACAACCCTATTTAATGAGTTTATCTACTCATTATTGCAAGAACACAATATGCATTCGAAGATGAAGACATAATTGTAAACTCATAATAAAGAAGAAGCTCTGAAATCTCAATTATGAATAAAACCTTGGAATTGATGTTCCAAGATTACAAAAACCAATAATGTGTTTTTAAAATCAAACTCATGAAAAAACTAACTCAAAATAATGTAATGACTAACTCCTGAACATAGGACAACAAAGGGGCATATATAGATACAAAAGGAATCCTATCCTAATCAAAGTAGGAAAACAGAGTCGGCAACCACCCACGATACTGTAACTTGGTGTCGTGGAATCAAGTCACGTCGTGTGGATCAGTTCCATGGAAATCAGGAAACATTGCACATCTCTAAAGTTGACTCACGTCACCCACCCATGTCACGCGGGTGGACTCATGTAACGTGAGTTGTTGTCGTGGAAATCAAGATCTTGTCCAGGCTATAGAAGGTGACTCACGGAAGCCAGCCACGTCATGTAGATGGACTCATAGCACGTGGGTCCCTATCGTGGGTCACTCCTTATCTTTGACTTGGCTCTTTTCTTCTTCATATGCTTCATTCTAGTGTATGCTTCTTCACTTTTCCTCCATTTATCCTCCAAAACCTATTCTCCTGCAATATAGGACAAAAAACATATCATACCCACTAAACATACCCAAGTTGTTGCATATTTTCCTTGTTTTAAGCATCGAAAGTTCCATTAAACCATGGCACATCAATACCACTGCTGTGGAAATTTACCGTTGTAGCTGTAGAATTCTTGGGGTCTTTTTTTGTCCCAAATTTTTGTGTATTGTTGTATCGTACCATGTATGGCATTTTTGGATAGTGGTCACGCAAAAATATTATTGTAAATCCCTTCCCACAAACATTGAAATGTCTGACATGTCTATATTAGACAATATAAGAATCCATTAAATGTTAGAGTGGTCAGTGTATTGGTTCGTTGTTGAATTAAGACAAGGGTAGGTGAAGCAAGCTAGCGAAGATTTGAGATTTTCCTTTCTTTTTGTCATATAGTTGACCCAAATTCCCTAGTATGGTCATGCCTTACCCTGTTTCCTTACTCGGTGGTCGTTCGGGGATGAACGGTGGGTAAATTGGTATCTATGTAATGACCCAAAATATCGTTATATTGAAAAATATTCCAAAATTTTTTAAAGACAAATAAGTACTCTTTCTAGACTAGATATAAATTAATTTATGGGTAAGAAGCAGGGCCTAACATAATTGGGCCAAGGATCCAAAATAAATGGGCCAGCTTGCGGCCTACTGCTACAGCGGTAACCCGGCAGTAGCCAGCCTGAAGGGATTTTAAAAAACCCTTTTTTATTTTATTCCTCTAGGTCATCCTTTCACCCTAGAAACATACTAAATAAAACCCACCTACATATCCATGAGATTCCAAAGTCCTAGATTCATGAGGGCAGTTTCGAGGCATACCCATCGAAAACTCGACGCGGGAATACGCTTAGCACGTGTGGAGTAACTTTCACCTCTTAGTAGCAGCATGATTCGTCTACGGGGTAGGTTATGGTTAATTGTATTATACTTGGTATATATGCACTTAATTTTGATAGTAATATTGGGATATTTTATGCCTTAGGACTTTGGACACGGTGTTTGGATGGACGAAGTTGATAAAATCCGATTAGGATTGAATATTATATTGGATTATTGTTTTACTCAACTGGTGGGATATTCGTAGCATGGAATTGGTACAATATGGTGAGAGTTATAATTAGTTGAAAGAATGCAAGTGTTTTAAAGTATAGTGTAGGGTAAGTAAGATAAATAAGGGGCTAAATGAGTTAATTGAAGTTCGAGTAGGTTGTTCATAGTAATATGAGACATCCTATAACTTACATTAAGAAGTGGTAATAAGGTGTAAGTTTGAATTAAGGAACGTGTTAGTAAGGTATACCGATAGGGGTGGATAAAGCTTTAAGTGTAGGATTATAATGGTCTAGCTTCAGTGGTTCGGGTTGGGAATACTAGTAAAGGGTGTGAGAAAGACTTGAAACCACAAGTAGGTAACAGAGTTAGAAGGTTAGTGTGGTTACCCAAACTGAGTATTTGAGAAGTAGAAGAGGTTATGTGTTATAGCCATAATGATGTATGATTATGTGTACACATATATGAATGGACCCCAATCGACCAAATTGGAGGATAGTAATGTAAAAAATGAGTGGCACCATGATGGTTAGTACCTATGAGAAAATGAGACTTATTTCCCCAGTTTCAATATACATATATAATATTGATTTTACATACTTTCTTAATGCATTGCTTGCGCTTGCAACTGCATTGCATATTCATACATGCGATAATGATGGTATAATGATGATATTGAACTCATGATGATTATGATAATGATGCTGATGTTGATGATAATGAGATGGTGATGGTATGATGATGATATTGAGCTCGTGATATTCATAATGTTGATGATATGATGTTAATGTTGATATTGATAATGATAAGTTGAGAAGAAAAGAGATAATGTACACATCTTACATTCATACATTCGCTCATATGCATTGCAGGTTTGATTATAAATATATGTTTTTGATGGTTCCTTGAGTAGACTGAGTTATCTTGATGCACCTTTATATTTATACTTGTGGCAGTTTGAGTGATGGGAATCAATTGTCAGTGGTAATTGTGGTGCTCTGCTTATTCCTCCAAAAAGGGAAGTGTGATTTATAGATAGGTACCTGAATAAACATAAATTAGTGATGCTATGTGGTTATATGACAAAGAACCCCGACCTCCATTAGTGGTACCACATTAAGGACTGGAAACATGTGTAGAAACTTAAGGTACTATGTTAGCACAGGGTGGCATAAAGCGGAATAATAACGTAAGATAGAATAAATTACCCAAGGATTAAGATACACAAAAAAAGGTTAAATGAAAGGCGGGTCATAGAGAGACGAAGTGTAAGTGGCTATACTTGTATGAATGTGCTTAGTAACTAGATCTCAAGATAAAGTCATGTTTCCATTCCTATTTGCTATTATTGTTATTTGTTTCTAATCCTAGTCGGCCGATGATACCTATCAGTACATGTGGTTGTACTGATACTACACTTACTTATCTCCTCCCACGGATATAGCCATGTTGTAGGTCAGTTGGAGTTTCTATAGCAGTGACGGTGATTACTCTCCAATAGATCCTACCCTCTCGATATTGCATAGATGCTGTGTTATGGATTTTCCTTTTCCCTGTCTAGTTCTCTTGTATCGGTTTAGGCAAGTTTCTGGGGATTCACTTTAGTTGTCTTCTGCATTGTATTTACTTATCAAATTTATTAAATTGTATTTATGTGTGAGTCAACTTGATTTAATTGGTTTGAATTAAGGATTGTTTATTTAGATGACTGGATTATATTGTTGAAATAGAATTGTTTTAACTTTCACATTTAATGAATGATTGGCTGGTAAGGGTTCTCCTATCAAGGATAGAAATGGGTAGGTGCCTGCACGATCCATGATTTGGATTGAGACAAGAAAACACCCCAACCTAATTTCTAAACTCCTAAAAGGCCCTAATCAGTCAGATCTCCATCATATTTCCCCTTCTCCTCTCCCAAACTCTAAGGCAAAACTCTCAAGGAAAATCAAAGCATAAGACTTTCATGCAAGGTTCCTTCAAATCTTTTTCAAGTTTCTTCATCCCAAGGTATGTAAAGCTGATCCTATTATGTGGGAGTCCCGTTCTCCCCACAACCAAGTTTAATTTTAGTTTCAATTCATGAATCATGTTAGGGTTTGTAAAAGTTAAAATTCTTGAGTTTAATACTTGATCTCTTGATGAAATCCCTTGAATATTCTATGGATTTTAGTAAGAATTCCATGAGCTTCACGTCTTTCCCTTGATTTGATTCCTAATTCACGTCCTTTAATTTTAAAATAAAGTTTATGAATTCTCTTTTATTTTTTGAAAAATCTATTTCACGATTTACTAGATTATTTATGATTTTCATAAAATTTGATTTAAAGTCTCCAAGTTTATGTTCATGAAAAGTTATAAAGAATCTTTCTGCTATTATTATGTCTTGAAAAGAAAAAAACTTATTGTATCTAAAAAATTTAAAGTTAAGAAATGTTAATGAGATTAGAGTCGAGGCTTGCAGAGAATAACTATGTTCATGATACAATATTTTGAGTCAAGCATGATTTTTTAGAAAGTGTTTTTCAGACTTATGTTATGAGCATCTAGTTTATTTCGAGAGGATTATTCAGCACTGAGATGGGTATGAGTCTGAGGTCAAAGGCCCCAGTATATTTCCATCATAGGTTTTCCTTATGGCGAAGTTTTAGATCTATAAGTTATGTTTTGTCTTATACCCTGGCAAGGTATAGAATGACTCTTCTCAATGTGGGAAAAACATTGGACTCCATGATGTTCATATGATTTATGTCAGTTAATAGAAACTCCGCAAAAAGAAAACTTACTTATTTTAAGACAATATATGATTGGCTGAGGCCACCAGTTTAAACAGAGTTTTATGAAGCATTGTTGTCAAGTCTTATTTTGATTTCAGTTAATCAGTTTCCAGTTTCATTCTTAATTTTAAGAAATAGTTTTTAAGAATGTTCTTATCTGCATTAATTTATATTTTAGCATTCAGGTTAGTCATCCTTCGTTTCAGTTATTCAAACTTGTTTTATGATTATGTTGTTTATGTCTCAATTTTCTAGCTTTATTAGTTTCAGATGTTTGTACCATTTCACTGTACTACTTTACATGCCAGTACATTCAAAGTACTGACGTCTCTTTTTGGGGCTACATCATTGGATGATGCAGCCCCTAGCTTTTAGATGTGCAGGTTAGCAAGCAGATGCTACAGTAGGTTGTGGTATCGGCTCAAGAGAGTTCTCATTCTTTTGAAGACTTAGCAGTGTTTCAATTGCCAGTTTCTTTAGTTACATAAGGTTGTTGTATTTAGAGTAGTTGAGGTTTCATAGACATAGTCAAGTCAGTTGTAACTAGTTTTAAATATTTGTAATGTTTTGGTTAATAAGAGTTCATATTATTTTTATTTCAAACAAAAGTGAGCCTATGTTTCCAGACTCCATATTTTATTAAAAGTTTAGCTTTATTAGTTGGATGTAAGGCCAAGTGGTTCTCTCGGGCTATTCGTGGTTCCGAGTGCCTGTTACATCCAGGGTGTAAGCTTGGAGCATGACAAACTTGGTATCAAAGAATAGAGTTCAAATGTTTGAGAGAGTCTATGAAGCCATGTCAGTAGGATCTTATTTATGGTTATGAGGTTTCCACTTTTATAAATGAGGGACTACATTCATTTAAGAAAAGTTTTCCATTCTTTTTTATTATTATTATTTAACAATTTTCCATTCTTTCATACTCTAGATCATGCAATAAAGTTGTCTCTTACGAAACTTATGTAAATTCATGCATTGCTTCATGTTCCTCCAACTTTACCTCATTTTCATAGTGGTAGAAGTAGTAAACTTCAAACTCCTATCAAGGTGGTTTACTCAGATACAACTAACAAAAACTTAAGAGACTGCACAAGGGCTTGAGAGAAGCTCATTAGTGCATTTACGTTCTTTTATTCAAAAGATTGCACCCTTGTTCTTATAAATTATGCATTTGAAGAATAAAATGAGCATTCAGATCCTTCTCTAATAAGCCTTATTTTAGAAAGCATCCTTAAGAGGGGAGAAAGTATGCATCTAGATTTTGGAGTAGTAAAGTAACCCGAGAGATAGTGAGTGATAAGGTGTTATGTTCTTAAGTATCGTCTAAGGTGTAAGAAGTGCAGTGTAGATTTCATAGTAGTATTTAGAGGAGGATTTATTGGTTATGATGTTTTAGAGCTTGTCGTTGTGTTTTTATAGATCAAGCATAGGTTCTGAGTGGAGGTGAAGAGTGGTTAAGAATGGATAGAACTAGGATGCACCTTGTGGCGTTGAAGAAAGAACCCTTTAATGTTTATAGAGTTATGAAGCTGGTTTATACAGATGATCGAATGAGTAGCAGTGTTATATGAAAAGAAGTTGTGATTATAGACTTCAACTAGATAGATTGTAAGATTAAGATCGACCATTTTACCATGAGGTGTAAAGGATTAGTGTTTCTTGATTTTTATCTAGTAGTTATAAGTCAGTAGAGTATGTGAAAAGTTGTTTGGCTATCTGAGTTGAGTGTTAGATTCTAAGTTTGAATTCTGAGTGATCACCGAGGAAGAAAGAATGTTTGTTTGGGGGTAGTAATGCAGACTTTGTGGAAGTAGATCTAGTAGGCTTGATTTGGCGTGTGGAAGAGCTTAAGTTGATAATCTATGAGAAGTGAGAGTGTTAAAGCCTAATTTATATGCAGACTAGAGCTAAAATAACGAATTGTGGCTAATTTAGTGGATAAAGAAGAGCCTTAAGTTTTATAATGAAATAAGGGAATCTGAAATAGTTGTGGTTGAATAATAATCTAAGTTTGAAAGTACTATATGTGCATAGTTAGCACCCTTAATTTGCTAAGTGTGGAGAAGGCTAAAGTGTGTATTATACGGAGATCTTAAGAGTTATAGTAAGGGGATTTCTAATAAGTGGGGTTGAGACTCTTAAGATAATTTTTAATTCTTTTATATGGGTGGCTACTGAATTAGTAGTATGCTTCTAGTAAGAATAGTAAGAGTGAATTCTTTAGTGAAAGCCTTAGATGAAAATTAAGAAGTAAACAGAGGCTTCAGAAAGAAGTCCTAGCAATTACTATAGTCTCTTCAGGTTGAGTTTTCAGAGAGAGTTATGCATTTTTATGAATAGTGATACGCCAAATATGTAGTATATTATGCTTATAAATTAGTTTTGAGATAGGTTCATAGGCCGAGCTTAGTAGCTTTTGAGCGAAGGGGGAGATGATAGTGGAGTACTTTTTCATCTAAAGATATAAGTTGGAAAAAGAGTGGGATGAGGTTTTTGTTATGTGTAATAGTTAGAAGGGAGTTTTATGGTTTGACTCTATGTGGAAGTCCCAGTATGGTTTTAGTTATAGGCTTGAATGTCGTGTTGATGTGCATATGGACCATTGAATTATGAGAGTAGAAAATCCTTGATTTGAGCTTGAGAAATAGTTGTTTGAGGTGGTAAGAAGGAGTAGCGATCATGGAAATAAAAGTTTCGAGTTAGGCTTGAACATGGGAAGAATAAGCAGTTAGATTCAACCTCTTGTGGTTTTATGTGCCCTTGTGAGGATTTTAAGTTAAAAGTGTTGAAGTGTAGCATTCAGAAGGAACATAGTTGAGAAGTAGTGCTAAGCTTAAAAGTCGTCATGTGTATAGTCCAAAGCGGGAATACTCTTATCCCTTAGCTCAACATAACCTTATTTCATGTCTTGTAACTTCAATCCAAATGGAACCTATGGTTATGCCTATGTCCCTAAGTAGTTCTTCATGTTCAGGCACCCTTTGATTCCATGAATTCATATCATATGTTATGTATGTGATGTCCACACTCATAATATATGCTCTTGCATCTCTTAGTAGTTGGTTGTCAAACCCTCATTGTTAGTACATTTCAGTCTTTATTGTTAAATATGGTTCCAAACATTTTATACAAGTCAGTTTATCTCAGCTTATTCATTTTCCTCCAAAAGCCCAATCCTTCATTCGAGGACGAATGATCCCAAGAGGTAGATATTATAACACCTCAAACTTTCAAGCTAAGAATTAAACCATTATAGGTATATATATATATAGAACCAAAACCAATGATTTTTTATTGAACTTAGGTATTAAGGTCAATCCTCAAGTGTGGGAAGTGTATTAGCTATGAGTTAAGTTCATAAGAAACCTATAACACAAAGTTAAGTTGAGAACCTTTCTACCTGGTAAAGTTTTTGTATAAGTTCTCACTAGGGTCAACTTCAAATGATCACTCCTCCTAGAATATGAATATTTATGTGACCCATTACCAACTAAATTAAAGGTCTTCGAGTATTCTTTCCAACGCCACTAACCATTTGTGCATCCGAGCCCCTAGTAAAAAGCTATGATCGTTTTACTAACATAACATAGTGCAAAACCCCAACCTGATTTCATAACTCCTAAAAGGCCCTAATTAGTCAAATTCTATCGTATTTCCCCCTTCTCCACTCCAAAACCCCAAGGCAAAAATCTCAAGAAAAATCAAAGCATAAGACTTCCAAGCAAGGTTCCTTCAAATCTTTCTCAAGCTTCTTCATCCCAAGGTATGTAAAGATGATCCTTCTGTTTGGGAACCCCGTTCTCCCCACAATCAAGTTCAATTTTAGTTTCAATTCATGAATCATGTTAGGGTTTTTAAGAGTTGAAATTCTTGTGTTTAATTCTTGATCTCTTGATGAAATCACTCAAATATTCTATGCTTTTTAGTTAGAAATCCATGAGTTTGAAGTCTTTCCCTTGATTTGATTCCCAATTCATGTCCTTTGAATTTTCAAATAAAGTTTCCGAGTTTTCTTTTATTTATTGAATAATCTATTTTATGATTTACTAGATTATTCAAAATTTCCATGAAATTTGATTTAAAGTCTCCAAGTTTATGTTCATGAAAAGTTATCAAGAATTTTTATGCTATTATTATGTCTAGAAAAAACAAAAGCTTATCGTATCTTGAAAAGTTAATGAGACTTAGAGCTAAGGCTCGCAGAGAATAGATATGTTCATGATATGATATTTTGAGTCAGGCATAATTTTTTAGAAAGTATTTTTCTGAATTATGTTATGAGCATCTAATTTGTTTTGGGAGGATTATTCAGGATCGATATGGGTATGAGTCCGAGGTCATATGCCTCAAAACTATGTCGCTACCATAGGTTTCGCCCTCAGGCTAAGTTTTGGAACCATAAGTTATGTTTCGTCTTATACCCTGACAAGGTATAAGATGTCTCTTCTCAATGTGGGTAGGACATTGGACTCCATGATGCTCACATGGTTTATGTCAGTTAAGATAAACTCCCCAAAAAGAAAACTTACTTATTTTAAGACAATAAATGATTGGCCGAGGCCACCAGTTTAAAGAGAGTGTTAGGAAATATAGTTTTCAATTCTTCTTTAGATTTCAGTTAATCAGTTTTCAGATTCATTTTTAGTTTTAAGAAATGGATTTTAAGAATATTCTTATCTACATTACTTTAAGTTTCAACATTCAGGGTAGTCATCCTTTTTTCAGTTTTTCAGACTTGTTTTATGATTATGTTATTTATGTCTCAATTTTCTAGCTTTATCAGTTTTTGATATTAGTACCGTTTCACTTTACTATTTTACATGCCAGAACATTCAAAGTACTGACGCCTCTTTTTGGTGCTACATCATTGGATGATGTAGCCCCTAGCTTTTAGATGTTCAGGTTAGTAAGCAGACGCTTCAGTAGGCTGTGGTATCAACTTGAGGGAGTTCTCATTCTTCCGAGGACTTATCAGTGTTTCAGTCGCTAGTTTCTTTTGTTGCATAAGGTTGTTTTATTTAGACGTAGTAGAGGCTTCATAGACATAGTCAAGTCAGTTGTAACCAGTTTTAAATATTTGTAATGTTTTGGTTAATAAGAGTTCATATTATTCTTATTTCATTTTGTTTACAATAGTTAGCCCATGTTTTCAGCTTCCGTATTTTATTAAAAGTTCAGCTTTATTAGTTGCATGCCATGCCAAGTGGTTCTCTCGAGCCATTTATGGTTTTGGATGCCTGTTATGTCTAGGGTGTAGGCTCGGGATGTGACATCTATATAATATATCTAATATATTATATAGGATGAACTGATACAAAGCACATTTGTTATCCACTCTAATAAATGGGTTGCCCTCTTTAACTGACTTGTTCTGATCTCCTTCCTCTAGCCCCACTTTTGAAGTAAAGCATGATGAACTATTTAATCTTTTTGTTTAATACATCTTATATCATGTAGTACTTTAGGAATATCATCGTATCTTTGTTAATGTTTGATTTGTAAGTGTTGTACGTCTAGGTTTCATTATACTCCTAATGTTTTTTTAGAAAGAAATACACATATTGGTATTTCTCTTTTGTTTCTTAGTAGAAAATAACTGATGCATGAGACAACTCAATTAGACTATTTATACTATAATATTAAATATTTCATTAATAATGTTTCTATGTGCCATCTAATCTGAGAATTACTGCAACCTGAAGAACAAAAAAAAAAAAAAAAAGACAAGATTAAAGTTCATATGTTAAAAATAAAGTTGATTACCTTAACAAATATTTGAAGCGCAGGATAAAAGTATTTAAATTTTAAAAGAGTTGTTGCTACACATAAATGCAGCTTACCCAAATTTAAATATTATCATAATTACTGGAAAATCTTTGTACATATAATAATAGAATGGATGATCACTTTTAGTGCTTCACTTATATAATTGCATTTCCGTTGTATTATGTATATTTGTGAGACCCCATAAATTTGAACACTTGAAACCGTACATATTATTTTAGCGTGAAATATTTTTATTTGAGCTTGATATCTTAATAATAATTTGATAAGTATGATCTTGGATAATTAATAGTAAATATCTTACTGTCACATGGTAGATAAATGAGTATCATGTTCTAGCTACTTCCACTGTAGCAATATTAAAAGACTTGAGTGTTTTTTAGAATATTAAATTAATATTAGGATCATTTATGCTTATCCATTTAATAAGTCAAGAGCAGCAACTAAATAGGGGTTGCACTACATTCACATCACTGCAAATAAATTGGATATGTATTGTTTAGGAATCACCGCCTCTTCCTATTCCTATGATAACCATAATGATGGTTGTTATTAACATTAATCTTAAGAATTTCCAAGACCAAGAATCATATCATTGTCATGCTATATATAAAATACTCTTCAAGGGAAGAGTAGATTGTTACATAATAGATGTGGATTACTACTGTAATGATACAAATCATCATTACGCTAAAATAGGAGGTAAAATTTGCACCTAGTCTTCCCTTAGGCAATTTTGAGAAATTCAGGGCTAGTCTAGTGTTGGATGATTTTTGAGGGTGTACTATTATAAGGAAATATGATACTAATGTGAGTATTGGTGGTGATGGTTAACTTGATTTTTAGAAAAATTACGAGTTTAGAAAGTCGTAGAACCTTCCGACACTTAAAACAAAGTTATAAAACTCTGGTTATAGAATTTACCATGGAGGGATTGGTTTGTGATGTCATATTTCAAGGAATGTGTTGTAAAATGGGCATAACTTGAGAGAAGCCCCGTGTAATGACCCTCCAGGTTATTTTCTAAATTTTTGTGCATTTTTGGTGTTTTGATCCTTCCCACGGCGGCCACAAGTTATTTATGACTTGCCGCAGCTATCAGTTCGATTATCGCGCAGTTCGTTTGGCTTTTAGGCTTTTTTCCCTATTTGGAGCTTTCACTGTTAAGGAATTGGTCTCGGACCAAAAGTCCTAGTAAACGGGCTCAGATGAGAATTTAGACAATAACATCAGCTCTAGAATGTTGATTTTAGGCTAGGGGACCCTTGGTCCGGGTGTCGAGGCTTCCAGACTCGTTTTGGACTATTGGGTGAATTTGATGAAAAATAGAACTATGGTGTGGGGCCTACTTTTTGTCGAAACAACTTCCACTGGAAATTTTAATGGTTCCGTTGAGTCAAAATGTCAAATTTGATATAGTAGCATAGTTCGTTTGTGCGTATGGGGTTCCGATTATATCTCGAGCACCCTGTCAAAGTCCAGTGGACTTAGCATTTTAGCTGGTTTTCCAGCATTTGGTGCAACCAAGTTTTGGCCTTCTCGTTCGTGAGGCTTGGCCTCATTTGCGAGGGTCAAGAAATGTTGACCTTCGCATTCGCGAGGAGTAAACCGGCCTGGCCAGCACATCTTTGCTCTTCGCCTATGGACCAGTCGTGTTCGCGAAGGCTTAAGCCACTCTGAGCCTGCGTTCTCGACAGGGTCCCGCATTTCCAAAGGACCCCTGGCAGCCCTATATATTGTTGTCTCCTCTATTTTTCCTTCATTTTTCTCAACCCTAACCCGCCATTAATGGACCATTGAGTAAGGAAAATTGTGGTGAATCATCCATGAGGCTAAGGTAAGTAAATTTAACACCTCTTGATCATTTACCATTGTTTTTCACCGGCAAATTCCATTCTTTTACTTGTAAATTTCTAAAAATTAGGTCTTTAACTCCTTCACTTTGTGGGCTGATTTGAGCCCCGATTTGTGTTCCATGTGTGCTCAACTTTTGAGCACGCATTCCCTGTCCTTTGAGAAACCTCGTGATGGATTTAATTTTGGGATTCCGTTAGCAAGCCCTACGAGCCTTTCTTGACCCGAATTTTGGCCTGAGTTATTATATTGCAATATGGGTCTTGTTTTACTAATGATAATATGTAAATTATGTTTTTGATAGCGCAACATCATTTCTGGATCATAGAGCAAGGATGACCGATTTGTGGACAGTTCAAGACTGCGGTTCGACACCTAGGTAGGCTTCTGTCTATTATCTCTATGATATTGTGTATTGTATATTTCACATTCTAGGTAGGGATTATAGGTTATGTTTATACCTAGATATATCATGAATTGACCTAATTAAAGGATTTAGAATAGAAATGTCCCGAACCTTAGCCTAGAATACCTGTTAAGGCTGTAGGATCCTATTACACCTGATAGTAGATTTGATTAACCATAGATTTGCATAAGGGATCCTTTAGTAGAAGACATATCATATTATTTAGTATTTTGGGCGATATTTCCCGATTAGACCCTTCTAGTAGCTTTATGCTCTTGTTTAACCTAGTCTCTCGATTTATGGCATTAATATCTTGTTGAGTTATCTATTGTTGGGCCCAAGGCCAGGGTTATAATACCAGTTGGATGCCAGGTTAGTCCTCTACACTTTGATTAAGCTGTGACTTTGCTTATAGATTCTTAGACGCTCGCGGTTGTATTGTTTGGATACTGTTGATGACATGCATACATTTAGGTGCATTTACGCATATTTAGGGGTATGATTCCAACTAAAACCTTGATTTTTCTACTGTTTTCTAAAAAGGAATTTATTCCCACTTTTCTTAACTTTTAAATTGGTTCTTCTAAATGAAAGTTGTACCACCTTTATTAATGACTTATGAGCTTTTAAATTAAGCATATTACCTTGGAAATTAAATCAAGGATGATTTCGGTCCATTATTGATCCATTCCCTTTTTCCACTACTTATTCACTTCGGTCGAGAGAGATTTTGACCCTTTCTACATTACTATATTGTTTTAGTCTCAGATTCGATCTCGGGCAATGTATTTATAGATATACACTTACTCAGTTTTGGTTCAAGTATGGCATTTCTTATTTTACTTTGTATATCTCTCCGGTACTAGACAAAGTAGATTGGTTAGGATGGTTATTGAAAGTCCTGGTTCAGGACCAGGAAGCATATAAGGATATCCTGAGTCCTCTATGGATTCCTCTATCCAGGGACCACGTACTAGAAGAAGTGATATTCATAGGTCCTGCCTTGCGAGCCAGAGAGCCAAAGGAGATGTATATACTTGGTATGGTTTGGCATTTGGTAGTTATGCTAGTATTGTTTTACTTGCATTTATTCATCCATGTGCATTGTCTCACCAGTATGATTATTTGGCACTTGTATCTATCAGTCATATGGGGGTTGTATAGATACAAGTTATGGTTGTTGTTTGTTGATTACTTGTTTGTACCTCTACAGGCTTATGGGGGCTCGATTGGGGTTGTTGGTTGTTTGGGTTAGCCGGTTACATTGTTGTTGATTGTTACTGTATGGTTAGTGATAGGCTGGTTATGGACTGGTGTGCGAGATTATTGGTATATTTTTGATCCTGTTTCTCTGTTATGGTAAGATACATTACTATCATGTTATCTCACAATCAGTTACACTTTGGTTAGAGACTTTGATTAGGCTAGTATTAGCTTCTTTATTTGGTTATGACCCTCGAGATGTTAGTTTGACTCCCTCAGGTTGGTACTCTTGAGTTCAGTCCTACATAAAAATATATCTATGTATATGGTATTACTATATATCCCCCTCTTTCCTTATCTATTCTTGTTGTATGTTCCCTTTTTGGCTGCGTACTACTACTATATATCCTTCTCCACTCTTCATTTGTGTATTGATTAGTGATATACAGTATTGCACTTTCTTCCCTGATTGATGTTAGAATAGGATAGTTTATCCTTATGGCCTCATTAGCGTTGTTATGTTTCGTTTCTTGGATAGTTACCTGTGGTCTATATTCCTGCTTTCCATGTTATTTATGATTGCATTATCTTTAGAGCTCAGTCGGCCGGTGCCTACTGAGTACCTCGTGTTTGGTACTCATACTATACTTCTGTAGCCTGTAGATCATAGTACGAGTTCTCGTCGTTGTTGTGTGCATCATGCGGAGCATCCATGAATCAGAGATTTGGGGTGAGCTCCTGACGTTCAGAGCATTCCCGCTCTCCATCTTATAGTTGGATTGATCTCTATTTGGTATATCAGAGTTGGCTTGTATATATATTTATCTTGTATTTCACTTGTAATCCTGTTGTATTAGAAGCTCTTGTACTGATTTCACCAGGTTTTGGGGATATATTTACTTTCTTCTTGCTTTCTTTCTCATTGTTATTTAGTTTTGCTTTCGCCTTTCTTATTAGTTCGTTACTAGCGATTCGAGACTATGGGTTGTCTTACCTACTGGTGAGTTATGGTAGGTACCATCATGACCTACGAAATCGGGTCGTGACACCCCAATATTCTACCTCAGGACTGCTGCAGCGGTACCGCTGTAGCAAAAAAAGGTCTCCCTGCAGCGAAAGCTTATATTAAGTCGTGAGCCATTGGAGTGATAATTTAACTGCTTAGTGGTAATATAACCATTGCATCGGTAACACGCAGTGTTTTTGACAGTTTTTAACCCAGAAAATATTTTTCATTCCCCACTTTCGGAAAAACGAACCAAGGCTCTGGGGTAGGCAATTTTCTGAAGAATTTTGGAAAAGTTTTCATCTTTGGAGGTAAGTTTCTTATATTTTAAACTTGAATTACTTCCTAGAATCCCTGAAAATCATTAGAAACTTATTCGTGGTGGAATTTGGGGTTTAGCCCTAATTCATGAACTTGATGTAATTTGGTAGGAATGAGTATAAAATCAATAGATAATGATTCTAAGGAGTTAGAAAACACTAATGGTTGTAGAATCATAGCTGTTCATGCTAAATAAAGTAGGGTTCATGAGGTTTAAGGGGTAGAAAACCCTAAGATGATGAATTAGGGAAATTTTATAGTTGCAAGTGATTAATCCCTAGAGGTTAAAAGGAATGAATTTATTGAAATGGGTATGTAATCTTATTGTTATAGATCAAGAACAAGTTGAAAGGGAAAGAATAGGCAAGCTTGTGGCCTAGAAGTGATTTTGAGCAAGGATTCGACATAGGTTACAGTTTATTCTAGTAATTAAACTTGTTTAACTCTGTGCTTTTTTTATGAATTGAATATCCATGATTGCCTTCGAGCACTACTTGTAATTATTGACTGCATTTGCATATTCATGCATATTGTTAATGATAAGATGATGATGGTGACTTCAGGTCCCAGAGATGTAATAAGTAGATGTTTCCACACTCTATTAGCTTATGGATGTTTATGTCGGTTGACATCTTACTTAATTATTAGATAGAGACATTTTAGAACTATTTACAATCAGGTGAATATAAGGTGAATGTGAAAGTAACACTTGAGTTAGTGAGGGTTGAGTTAAGAATGGTTCTCCCGCCATAGTTTAAGATGGGTGTCAATCATGACCGTTTAGGTCATGACAAAGATGATTTTAAGCACTAGGTTCATAGATCTCGTCAAACAATAACAGATCTAGTAGAGTCTTGTAGAATGGTACAATGACGTATATATTTTTCTTCAAGAGGCTACAGGGCTTTAGGAAACAAAATTCCCTTCTTTCTTCCTTTCGTGCTATTACTTGATTTCAATTGGTATATGGTGATCCAAATTAGGATCTAACTCCTTCATTCTTATTTCGCAGATGGTGAATACATGTCCCTCCAGAGAAACAATAGCCAGCCCAACACTAGTACCAGCAGCAACGCCTATACCAGCTATTGAGGCTGCAGTTTGGGGCAGGCCAAACTTGAGGGGAAGGTCTAGGAGAGAGGGCAGAAAGGTAGCACCTACTAGGGGTGGAGCCCAAATATCCAGAGGACCGGCCAGTTAGATAACTCCCTCCCTTAACCTATAGCAAGATGCTCCAGAGTTGGACCAAAATAAGGAGTTAGTGGTTGAGGAAGAAGAAGAAGTAGTAGTTCCTGACAATTTATCCCCTGTAAAAAATGGTGCAACCCAGGTACCTATTACTATAGGGATAACAATAGGTGTTGGGGTAATTAGGTAATTTGGTTGGCACAGATGCTACTCCTATTATTCCTGTATTTCAGTCCCCAGTATTACAATATACAGCTAATATGGCACCTATGATGGATGAGGTTTTAGAGACGGGGGTGTATCCCGGATAGGTACTTGGACCAAAAATGATGGATGATGAACATGAAATTTTCTGTAAGTTCATGAAGATGAAACCCCAGTATTTCAAGGTTTGGAGTCTAAAAATGCCTTTGAGTTTTTATTGGATTGCCATGAATGCCTGCACAAGATGGGTATTATTGAAAGATATGGTGTAGAGTTTGTTTCTTTTCAGCTGCAGGCCAAAGACAAGCAATGGTGGAGGTCATTCATTGAATGCATGGATGCATTACCTCCACTGACTTGAGTACAATTTCAAAATGTTTTTCATGAGAAGTGTGTCCCCTTTGCTTATCGTGATCAAAATAAAGATGAGTTTTTTAGGCTAGAGCAGGGAGATATTTTTGTGGTGGCCTATGAGGCCAAATTTCAGGCCTTATCCCACTGTGCACTCTAATTGATCACTTCAGAAGAGGAGCAGATTAGGTAGTTTGTGAAGGGCCTAAAACATGGGATTCAGATGGTTACTTTATTTGTGGCTGCAGTTGGTAAGTCCTTTCAGGACATTGTTGAATTTGCTAAGAAAGCTGAGGCACTTGAAAAATAGGAAGAAGTAAGAGCTGAAGAGAAGAAGGCCATGAATTCAGGCCAGTTCAGCAGTACTCTTTCTAAGGGTTGTGGTTCTTCACAACCATATAATTTAGCTATGCTAATGTCTGCAGGAGGCCCGTTTGGGTCAGTTATCAGCCTCTCGGACTGGAAGCTATACCCCTTCATC
Organism: Capsicum rhomboideum; assembly: GCA_031232105.1. Classification (NCBI taxonomy): domain Eukaryota; kingdom Viridiplantae; phylum Streptophyta; class Magnoliopsida; order Solanales; family Solanaceae; genus Capsicum; species Capsicum rhomboideum. The sequence goes on along the minus strand of CP124717.1, from coordinate 46,083,598 downwards.
CCCTTTAGTTCAGAGGCCTGTTTTAGGCACTAGGTTCTATGAGTGTAGAGGTATGGGCCACATTTTAAGGTATTGTCCTAATTACTTGCCTGCATGTCAGTTACCTCAACAACCATCTTTGAATGCCTTAGTTCTAGCAGGTTGAGGTGGAGGACAAAATGATAGTGGACATCCCCAAGGTAGGCGTGGTGGCCAAGCAGCAGGAAGGGGTGGCTACCAAGCTAACCGAGGTAAAGGAAAAGTTTGTAGAAATGGCGCTCAGGCTGGTAGAGGTAACAGTTAGGGTGGTGATGGGCCATAATTTTATGCTATCCTGGCTTATTCCTTAAAGAAAGCTTCTGATGTTGTGATCAAAGGTACCATTCTTCTCTGTGATTGTGTGGCTCCTGTGTTGTTTGATCCCCGGTTTACTTTCTCATATGTGTTTGTAAAGTTTGCTTTGTGTTGGGACTTGGATTGTGAAATGCTTGATACTCTTATGTATGTGTCCATACCAAATGGGGTGTCTGTATGTGTCACACCCCTTCTTTTTACCAAAAAATTATATTTTAAGTTCAAAAGGGTTTTCAATTATTGAAAATGACTATAACAAAGTGTTTCGAAAAAGAATTTACATTTAAAAACTCCGAGTCGCTTAACATTGATTTGGTGTGCTAAGTCACCTTTAAAATATTCTTTTTCAAAACAATTGACTTAAAGCTCGGATTAGCAAACAGATATTCTAGTAAAGGAATTCTGTTGACTGAGGAATTCTAGTAAAGGCACCCCTCGATCCCGTGATTTTAGCATGGTCACTTCATTGACACATACCGGATTAACTAGTACTATAAATGAATAGGCTTCACATAAACAGATACACACATAAACACGCACATAGAAATAAAATATAGTGCCCAGTTCGTTTATATAGTCCAAAACAAAAGAAAGATATTGTAACACCCCGTATGTTTATGAGTCTAGTCGATTACCGTAACATTTATGGAAATATTTAAACATGAGAGAATGGATGAATTATACATTAAATTTGTTGGGCATTAATGAGTCTTGTGCCATTGGGCCAAATGAGGCCCAAAATCATGAGAAAGACATGGCCCAAAAAGGGAATTTTGACCCATTCTTGCATAGCTCCATCATTGACCAAGTAAACATGAAATATGTGGCTAAGAATGAGACTTCATGGGACTATAAAAGGGGCTAAAAATCAGTTTTTTATTCAAAGAAACTCTCATGCCATTTCTAGAATTATCTACAACATTTCTCATCTCTCACAAACCCTAAGCTCTCATCTCTTTTGGGACAAGATCACTCTTTGGTAAGTATTTATTCTTATGGTTTATTATATGATATGTTTAACATAGTGTATAAATCATGTTGGCTATGTTGGCAAAGTGTTGGACAGTGTACTATGTGTAAAACTGTCTATTTTTGCAATCGGAGAAAGGTTTTGCCTTGTAAAGTTGAAAATGGACTTGTGGACTTGAAGGAAAAGAACTTTATGGATTCAATATTGTCATGTGAGATGTGATTATAGTCTTACCTTGTTTTATCCTTGTGTATAATGATTGGGATTGTTATTGTGAAAATGGTTTTGGATTTGGTGATGTATTGACCGAGAAGTGTGGTTTTGGGTGTTGTGTATTTGTGTTGTGAGACCATGGCTGATTGTTGGAATTCAAATGATAAAAAATATGTCAAAATAATTTTGGTTATGATCATGGACCATTCATTGCATAAAAAGACCAAAAAGAAACCAATTTGGACCAAAACGGGCATCCGCCCCCGCAGACGAGGGCACCTGCGGGAGCAGATGCCAATGCAGGTGCCTCTGGCTTCTGCCAAAGGTCACCTGCAGGCGCAGGTGGCTGCGCAGGTCAGCCCAGGTTTCCTTTTTGTATGTTTTCATCTCTCTTTGATCCCCGAAGGCCCCTATACCCTTTTCGGATGTAATTATCAACTTGTGATACCGTTTTAATGACTTTAAAGTGTCGTATGGAGGCATGTTGGACTATATTAAGTATGTATTGTTGTTCATATGTTGTTATGAGACAATTTTATAAGAGTAATTGTGACGGAATGATAATAAGAAAGCATAAAGGGTAAGTATGGTGTGAAATGCTATTGATGTATGATATCTTGGTCAATGTGTGGAATGTTATGGTGCCATTTATATGAGAATACAGTGGATTGTATTGTAAGGGGTGACATGACGTTATACGGCAGTCATATAGCTCATTGTCGTTTTGTACGCTTGTATAGTAACTAGTTGCTAATGTAAGCTCCGATATGTATTTGTATTGTAGAGTAAGACGTAAGGAAGAAGCTGGGCTATTGTATACACGTATAGGATTGAGTGTTCATATAGATAGGCCAAGGTATGTAAGGTTATTCTATCTATATCCTTCTTCAGCATATTGTTCATATGGACTATGTACTTATTCCATTTCGAAATATCCAAAGGCATCTCATTCAGGTTGTATATATTGTTAAGTCACATATTCCTCATTCTTTAGTCATTGTTGCTCATATGTTACATAATTATGGACATGGTTCCAAATCCCCAATAATGTTATGTTTCAAAGCTTCCAATTAGGTTATGGCTTCAATATGTCAATCTCTCCCAAACAAAAGTATTAATCTCTCATGAGTGAGCGTATCAATCTCTCACAAGTAAAGATACAAATCTCGTAAAAGTTAAAGAATGAAGTAAGATATTATGAGTGTATCCATGGGGTGAAATAAACACCTGCATGATGATATCCATGGGGTGAAAGAAACACCTGCATGATGACTATCCCAACATTATGGGTGTATCTATGGGGTGACATGAACACCTACATAACGATATTATTAATTTCCCACTGATCAGTTGGGCCCGGGAAGTATATGATTAATGATTGACAAATAAGTAAGAAGAGGTGCAAAAGCACATAAGTGAAGAGAGTATCGAAGGTAATGCATGCAGTTCCAAATATATATATTGATGGCTTATCCATATTGGGCATTCTCTTGTAGTTACTTTCCATTAAAAAGTCTTATGATCTTATACAGTTTTCACACAGCCTTACATACTCAGTACATTCTTCGTACTGACCCCTCTTGGGGGATTTACCTTACTTGCTGTAGGCACAGGTACTAGTAGACCTCCCCAGTAAGCTGCAGGACATCTTTTGGTCTTTGGTGAGCTCCAGTTGGTTCGGGGCTTTCCGTGTTCAAGTTGTACATTGCTTTTGGTATTGTAGATGTTATGTAAAGCAGGGATTTGTCCCGAATTTAGGTTGGTTGTGTATGTATTTTTGTTATAGGCTTTTGTAGACGTATGTGGGTATGTGAATGAATGTGAAGGAAAGAGATGTATGTCCTTTAACTTGATAGCCCTGAAGGCCAAGTTTCATATATATATATATATATGCCAATCCGCCTCGTTGAAACTCGGGGCGTGACAGATACGAAAAAGTAAGCCTATACTACCTAAACTATCCTAAACTATGTCTTACCCGACATGTCGGGTCTTGCTCATAATCGGCCGCTAAATACAGAGTTCCTCGGGGCATTTCCTAGTGAATAAATGCATTCAAATAAAAAAATATCAATGAAACCAACAGCATTCAAGTAAGCAATTCAACTACACAAAGATTATGAGTCCTAAAGTTTGCCTACCCAAATCGACAGCCTAACATGCTACTACCAACTAATAACAAATCCAAAGTAATAACAACAGTGAAGTAAACAAAACCAAATTATGCTTGAAATTGTCAATTAGTTGATCTCTCACTGAATCAAATTAAACCCGCGTACCTTTACTACCCATTTCATGCTATCAAACTCGAATGGTCATTCCTCTGTATCAACAAATTCATGAACTCAAAGTCCCAGATGAACAATTCCAAGTAACCAGTTAATTGATTTCAACAAAATTCCAACAGAACAATCAGTACACAGAATAAATTGTCATAACACAGCAAGTGAAATCTTTAGCAAAAATGAGAGAAAGAAATTAGACCTCAATCGATGATTTTATTTAAACAAATCATATTAATTTGCCTTAGACGGGAACCCGCAAACCAAGATGAACCACTGAACCTCATCGATGAAACTCCGAACCACGATTCAACTATTTCAACCCCTTTTTCTATCAATTTTTTTACTTTTGCTTGATTTGTGTGCTGTTCTTGGTAGTTGTTGTTGTGGAAAATTATTGTTTATGTATAATGGTGTTGTTGTTAGTTTTCCATTAGTGTTGGTTGGTATTTTATAGGTTCAAATATGGTGAGGAAGGAAGCTGCGGTGGTGGTTTTTTCATCGAGTGTTCATAAAAAATGGAATTGAGGGAGATCGATTTTCTCCTCTTTCTCCCTCTTTTTTATGCCTATGCTTGTGTGTATTGTTTTTTGTTGTTATCCTACTGGTGTTAATAGAGAATAGGTGGAATGGTATTGTGGAGGTGTATTTTGTTAATGGAAGTTGTGATAAAAATTTAGTAGAAATTGTTAATGGTTGGAGTGGAGAATAAAGGTGTTGTTCCTTCTGTATATGTAATGACCCTCTAGGTTATTTTTTCAATTTCCATGTATTTTTGGCATTTTGAGCTTTCATATAGCATCTACAGGTTATTTGTGACTTGACAGAACTGTCGGTTCGGTTATCGGACAGTTCATTTGGATTTTAGGCTCAATTCCCTATTTTGGAACTTTCGCTATTAAGTAATTGGTCTCTGGCCAAAACTCCTAGTAAATAGCCTCGGATGAGAATTCCAACAGTTCCATCAGCTCCTAAATGTTGATTTTAGGCTAGATGGACCCTTGGTCTGGGTCCCAAGGCTTTTGTACTCATTTTGGGCTATTGGTAAGATTTGATGAAAAATAAAACTATTAGTGTAGGGCACACATTATATCGAAATGACCTCGGATGGAAGTTTTGATGAGTCTGGAATGTTGAATTTGGTATGGTAGCATAGTTCGTTTGTGCGCATGGGGTTTCAAACAAATCCCGAGCCCCCGATCGGAGTCCATTTGTACTTAGTTGTTTTACTGGTTTGCAGCATCTGATGCAGGCATATTTGGCTTTTGCGTTCGTGTGGCTTTAGTCGCGTTCGCGAGACAAACATCTTATTCATGAAGGGTAAGCCTTCCTGGCCTGTTCAGGTTTGCTCTTCTCATTCGCAGTGGACCGACCGCGTCCGTGAAGACTTGGTCCAGTCGGGCATCACATTTGCCACCCTTGTCCCGCATTTGCGAAGGGCATTACCCTGGCAATATATCTACTTCTCTTCCCCCAATTTTTCTTTACTTTTTAACCCTTTTCCCTCCATTTGAGACCCTTGTAGCTTGGAAATTATTGGAGTTTTATCCCATTGAGCTCAAGTACATTAGCCTATCACTCCTTGGTTATTTTTCATTATTTTCCTCATTAAATTCCATCCTTTTTCATTGTAAATCCTAAGAAATTAGTTCTTAAGTTCCTAAACTTTGTAGGCTGATTTTGTCCTCTATTTGTGCTCCGTTTGTACTTAACTTTGACCATGCACTCCTTGTACTTCAAGGGACCTCATGATGAATTCAATTTTAGAATTCCATTAGCGGGCTCCACGGGCCTATTATTGACCTGATTTTGGGCCCAAAATTTTATAATGCAATATGGGTTTCGTTGGACTCCAGGTGAGTATTCAATCTTTAGAAAGGGCGTGATTCTAGTTTATAGACACTTATGGTTGTATTATTTGGATACTGGTGATGGCTTGCATACCTTTAGGCGCATTTATGCTCACTTAGTGGTACAATTCCAACCAAAACCTTGATTTTACTACTGTTTTCTATAAAGGGATTTATTCTCACATTTTATTTTTAAAACAGATTCTTTTCTAACGGGAATTGTACCACCTTATTTAATGAATCATGAGCTTTTGGAACTAAATATGCTATTTTAGATATTTGACCGAGGTTGATTTCGATCCATTATTAATCAACTTTTTTACCACTACTATTTACTTCTGTCGAGGAAGATTTAGACCCTTTTTACATTATTATATCGATTTAGTCCCAGACTCGATCTTCGAAAATGGATTTACAGATTTATACTCTTTTAGCCTCGGTTTGATTCTAAGTACTTATTATACTTTACATATCTCTTCGGTACTGGATATAGTAGATTGATTACGATAGTTACTGGAAGTCTTAGTTCGTGACCACGCAGTGTATACGGATATCCCAGCTCCCCTATGGGCCTCTTCATTGGTGAGCCACAGGACTGGATAAGGATGGTTATCATAGATCCTACCTTTATGAGCTACTGAGTTAGAGGAGGTGTATACACCTGGTATGTTTTGGCACTGGAATTGGATATGGTATTATCTGTTTATGTTACATTCATTCTTTCATATGCATCACCTATCACCAGTATAATTATTTGGTGCTTATATATGTCGGCATTATGGGGTGTATAGGTGTAAGCTACAATTGTTGTTTGCTGAGTGTTTGCTTGAATCTTCCGAGATTATGGGGGCCCGATTAGGTTATTGTTTGTCCGGAATTGCCGGTTACTTTATTATTTGTTATTATGGTTAGTTCATGGCAGAATGGTTATCGAATGGTACCCAAGATTATCGGTACATTTCTGATTCCTTTTCTTTCTCATAGTCAGATGCATTAATGTTAAGTTATCTAATGATTAGTCACACCTTGGTTAGAGGCTTTGATTAGGCTAGCATTGGCTCTATTATTTGGCAATGACCCGTGAGATGTTAGGTTGGCTCCCTCAGGTTATAACTTTGAGTTTAGTCATATATATATATATATGGTATTATTGTAGATCCCTCTCTTTCCTTAGCTAATCATATTGTATATATGTATCCATTGGCCTTGTATTACTACTATGTATCCTTCTTTCACCCTTCCTTTGTATATTCCTGCTCTACATGTTATTTATACTAACATTATCTTTGGAGCTCAGTTGGTCGTTGCCTACTGAGTACCATGTGTTTGGTACTCATACTACACTTCTGCAGCCTACAGTTCATAGTACGAGTTCTCGTCGTTGACGTGTGCATCATGCGGAGTAGCCATGGATAGGAGATTCGGGGTGAGCTCCTGACGTTCGGAGTATTCCTGCTCTCCCTCTTATTGTTAGAATGATCTCTATTTTGTATTTCAGAGACGGTTTGTATTTATACATATTCTGTATTTTTCTTGTACTCTTGTTATATTAGAAGCTCTTGTACCGGCTCCACCATGTTTTAGGAATATATTAGTCTCTTTATTATATTCATTCCATAGTTTTCTTTATTTCTCTTTGTAGTCTGTTACCAGCTGTTCTGGACAATGGGTTGGCTTACCTACTAGTGGGCTAGAGTAAGTACCATCATGACCTGAGAAATTGGGTCGTGACAGTATATTGTTGGTGTATTTGTTACTGTATTCTAGTAGTGGGTGGAGGTGGGAAACGACGGTGGTATGCGTATCCTCTCCTCTATTTTCTACTGGTGTGTGATAATGAAGGGAAAAAATGTGAGAGGAGGGAAGAGGTCAATATTAGCATTAAATAGGGCCCATTTAGTTGAGAGAATATTGGTGGGTCGCTTATTAGGTGTGTGAGAGTGTATAGGATAGTTTAAGTAAGGTGTAAGGAAGCTTCTAGAAAGGTGGGGAAGGGCCATTTATTGGGTGTATGAGGGTGTAGTATAGTGTAGGTAGAATTTTTGAGTGGTGTTCAAGAAAATAAATAAAAATGAACAATTAAATGTTCAATTTGTTATAGATGGGGAAAAAACGGAATCTCCATATGATCAATTTACTATTTTTAGATTTTCGACAAAGGATTAATGAATTTTAAAACGTCAAAATGATCCGAAGACTCGGGAAGTGTCAAAAATCACGTGTCTACATCTTGCCCCTCTTTGGATATAGACACAAAGTCTTTCCAGACAAAGAAGTAGACAACAAGATAAGTTTTGACCTGACCATTATTCAGAAGGAGAAAAGAATGATAGGGCGTGACCGAACCCTAGTTTTGGACATCCTACCTATCCCGGGTTATAAGAAAATCAGGTCATTTGTAGTCCAAGGAGGTAAGGAAAGAGATGGAGTACCCTGAGCTGGAGAGTCGAGCGAGGTCCTGTAAAGGTTCTGATTTGCAGCTCCTGTCATTACATCAAAATGAAAACTAAAAGTTAAAAAGAAAATGAAATTACGTAATCCTATCTATGCAACTTCTCTTGAATCTTGACTTGAATCTTCAATGCTTTATCAAGTGACGATATAAACACTTTTATTGAGAGTTTAACTTGAAAGTTAACGCTTTCGTCATGCAGACTCTTGCTGTGAAAATGAACTTGAATTTCGACCCTATTCTTCAGGCGGTCTCCTGCTACTTTGATCTTCTGAAATTGAAAATTGACTATATTCTCCAGGTGGGCTCCTGAACTTGAAATGAAAGTATTGACCCTATTCTTCAGGCGGGTTCCTGAGCTTGAAATAAAAATGATCTCTGTTCTTCAGGCGGGCTCCTGAACTTAATCCCTGTTCTCCAGGCGGGTTCCTGAACTCAAAATAATTACTGAACTAGAACAAAATTTATCTCAAAAGGGTTATGATAAAGGAAATCCCATTTTTAGGAGGGTCCTGAACTGAAAGGTAAAGTTCCATTTTTAAAGAGGGTGTTGAACAGAGAATAAAAGTCTCATTTTTTAGAAGGGTCCTGAACTAAAATGTAAAGTCACATTTTTCAAGAGGGTCTTGCTAATCCCATTTTCTAGGATGGTCCTGAGTAAAAAAGTAAAGGCCCAAATAACACAAATAAAAATTTTGCCCTAGTTTATTATTAGAAAAAATTTGTGAGTGTCAGCCAAATCATAACTATTTGCAAAATTCACAATGCAAAAGTGAATCAAGACTCTAACCAAGAAATGCGTCTTTTAAGAGTAAAACTGAATGACCAAGACTAGGAAGTGTGTCTCCTAATAGTAAACTGAAGGACCCTAACTAAAAGTGTGTCCTTTAGGATTAAAGGTTCAACTTAGGAAGTGCTTCTCATATGAATGAAATTTGAAAGACTCGGACTATGAAGTATGTTTAGTAAGGGGTTAAATTGAAAGACTCAACTACAAAGTTCTTCCTCTAGGAGAAAAGGTTCAAATTAAGAAGTGCCTCTTCTTATAATGAAACTTGAAATAACCAGATTAAGAAGTGAATCCCCTAGGGGTTAAATTGAAGTATTCGACTAAAAAGTGTGTCTTCTAGTAACAAAGGTTCAAACTAGAAAGTGTGTCACGTAACAAATGAATCCTAAAATACCCAGACTAAGGAAGTGTGTTTCCTAAGGGTTAAGTTAAAAGACTCAACTAGAAAGTGCATCCTCTAGAAGCAAAGGTTCAAATTAAGAAGTGTGTCTTCTAGCAAATGAAACTTTAAATAACCAGATTAAGAAGTGCGTCTCCTAGGGGTTAAATTGAAGGATTCAATTAGAACGTGTGTCTTCTAGTAACAAAGGTTCAAATTAGGAAGTGTGTCACCTAAAAAATAAAACCTAAAATACCCAGACTAGGGAAGTATGTCTCCTAGGGGTTAAACGGAAGGACTCGACTAGAAAGTGCGGGTTCTAGTACCAAAGGTTCAAATTAGGAAATGCGTCACCTAACAAATGAAACCTGAAATACCTAGACTAAGAAAGTTTGTCTCCTAGGAGTTAAATGAAAGGACTCAACGAGAAAGTGTGGCTTCTAGGAGAAAAGGTTCAAATTAGGAAGTGCGTCACCTAACAAATGAAACCTGAAATACCCAAAATAAGGAAATGCGTCTCCTAAGGCTTAAACGGAAAGACTCGACTAGAAAGTGCGACTTCTAGGAGCAAAGTTTCAAATTAGGAAGTGTGTCACCTCAAAAATGTAACTTGTAATACCCAGAATAAGAAAGTGTGTATCCTTGGGGTTAAATGGAAGGACTCGACTAGAAAGTACAGCTTCTAGGAGCAAAGGTTCAAATTAGGAAGTTCATCACCTAACAAATGTAACCTTTAATACCCAGACTAAGGAAGTACATCTCTTGAGAGTTAAACATAAGGACTCGACTAGAAAATACAACTTCTAGAAGCAAAGGTTTAAATTAGTAAGTGTGTCACCTAACATATGAAACCTGAAATACCTAGACTAGGAAGTGCGTATCTTAGGGGTTAAATGATAAAACTAGACTAGAGAGTGTGGCTTCTAGAAGCAAAGGTTCAAATTAAGAAATATATCACCTAAAAAATGAAACCTAAAATACCCAGACTAAGGAAGTCCGTCTCCTAGAGGTTAAACAAAAGGACTCGACTAGAAAGTGTGGCTTCTAGGAGCAAAGGTCCTGTTTAAATTAGGAAGTGTGTCACCTAGCAAATGAAACCTGAAATAACCAGACTAAAAAAGTGTGTATCCTAGGGGTTACATGAAAGGACTCGACTAAAAAGTGTGGCTTCTAGTAGAAAAGGTTCAAATTAGGAAGTGCGTCACCTAACAAATGAAACTTGAAATACCCAGACTAAGGAAGTGCATCTTCTAGGGGTTAAATGGAAGTACTCGACTAGAAAGTACAATTTCTAGGATAAAATGTTTAAATTACGAAGTGCGTCACCTAAAAAATGCAACCTGTAATACCCAAACTAAGAAAATGCATCTCCTCGGGGTTAAATGGAAAGACTCGACTAGCAAGTGTGGCTTTTAGGAGAAAAGGTTCAAATTAGAAAGTGTATCACCTAAAAAATATAACTTGTAATACCCAGACTAAGGAAGTGAAACTCCCAGGAGTTAAATGGAAAACCTCGACTAGAAAGTGTGGCTTCTAAGGGGAAAGATTTAAATTAGGAAGTGTGTCACCTAACATATGAAACCTTAAATACCTAGACTAAGGAAGTGTATCTCCTAAGAGTTAAACAGAAGGACTCAACTAGAAAGTGTTGCTTCTAGGAGCAAAGGTTCAAATTAGGAAGTGTGTTACCTAACAAATGAAACCTGAAATACCCAGACTAAGGAAGTGTATCTCCTAAGGATTAAATGAAAGGACTCAACTAGAAAGTGCGTCATCTAGCAGAAAAGGTTCAAATTAGGAAGTACGTCACCTAACAAATAAAACCTGAAATACCCAGACTAAGGAAGTGCGTCTCCTAGGGGTTAAATGAAAGGACTCGACTAGAAAGTGCGGCTTCTAGGAGAAAAGGTTTAAATTAGAAAGTGTGTCACCTAAAAAATCTAACCTGTAATACCCAAACTAAGGAAGTGCATATCATCGTGGTTAAATGGAAGGAATCAACTAGAAAGTATGGCTTCTAAGAGCAAAGGTTCAGATTAGGAAGTGCGCCACCTAACAAATGTAACTTGTAATATCCAGACTAAGGAAGAGCATCTCATAGGTGGTTAAATGATAATGAATTTTGACCATGACCATGATTAGAAAACCTGTGTCGCAACATTTTTTTGTGCTTTACAGAAGTGAAGAATTTCCCCTTTCTAATATTTAAACTTTGAAGTCTTATATTTGAAGGTAATATGAGTTCCTGTTTCACACAAAGAAAACTAGTGAGTTTAAAAACATGGTGGTTGGCATGTGTCATTGACTTGTTATACCGTTGAACCAAACTCAAGCTATCAAGAATGACTCCGACGTAATTCCTATCCCTCTGTTTCACTGCTGCAAACTAAACTCTATTGAATCTTTGTTTTTTCATGAGTCCAGAACCTGTTAATTGATGGGGATTCTTTGTATACTTTGCATCACTTTGAATAGTGTTGCCTTCATGTGTTGTCCTTTTGTCTTGCTTTGTGCAATTGAAGAAGTTGGTAGCATGTTTTAAAGTCCTTTCTCACTTGCTTTGACATGAATTTGACTCAAAAACATGAGATGATTTTCTACTTTGATAATAAACTCAAGAAAACAAAAATAGAAATATAGAAAAGAAAGAAAAGACCATGAATGCCCCTTTTTCAAAAATGAAGAAAAGAAAAACTTATTTGAGTACGGCAGCCGACTCCAATGATTATGACATGCATTTTGAATTGAACAACTTGATCTTTTTATCCAAACTCATAAACTCTTGCCAACTTGTTGAACTTGAGACTGAGTTTATTTCCTTAATCCCATTATGTCCAGATCATAAACCTTATATAGCTAGTGATGTCTTGAAGGGTTTTTGCCAATGAGCCTCTCTTATTTTCATTTCTCTTAACTTACAATTGCCTTACGGTGTCCTTGAGGGTTTTCACCAATAAAATTCTTATTTTTCTCAACTCATAGTTGCTTTACGATGCTCGTGAGGGCTTTCACCAATAAGACTCTCATAATTTATTTATCTCCTACTTTCTTATGCTGAGAAGACAAGTAGTGCCCAAAATGCAACGTCATATACCATTGCATGTTTAGCTTTGATATTTTCAAAGATTGATCTGAAGGACTTTCTTTAGTTGTAACATGGCTTTTGGATATGGTTAGAAAGAAAGGACAGGATGAGGCTCAAAAGACACTTAACATGGGGGTAGGACTTACAACTTTTGGAATCGACTCAACAAATGAAAAATAACTCTTGCCCCAGTTTTTCTTAAACTGGGTAATTTAATTTTTACTTGGTTGGACTGAACCCTAGTGTAGAGTTGCCTACGTATATTATTGTCACAAGAATCAGGTTAAACGTAGTTCAGGCAACTTGTTTTTTTTTACTTTTTCTTTTTACTCTAGCTTTGAATCTTTTTTTTCTCTTTTCTTTTCATTTTTTTTGGACACTTTTCTCTTTTGTTTTTTGGACTTTTTCTGACTTAGTTTTTTTTTCTTTGACTTTTTAAACTCTATTTTGATTCCAAAAGAGGAGTACGAAATAAAATAGAACTAAAGCTCAAAAAGGTAAACAAAGGATGACATAATAATATTTGGATAGCATAATAAAATGCTTTCGTCATATCAATCCTTAAAAATGTAAGTACAAAACATGCAATATGAAAGTGAAAAATGAAGATTATACACCAATATTTTTCAAATACTGACGTTGATTGAGAAGATGTGTCACTTCTTCCATGCTTGTCAAATATACAGCTTCACTTGTGTTGTACATCCTTTGCATCGAATGAATCATACTTTTTGGAGCTAATTTTCCCTTTTCTTCTCCTAACAGAGGAGATTGTCCATCCTCTGATTGATATAATTCACAAATGCTTGAGATGCACCTTCTCATTGATGACCAAGTCAGTTTTGTAATTCTCAAAGTGATTGCCTCAATCCCTTTAAGTGAGCTTCAAGTCGGTCACCAAATGTCTCAACACTCTACCAATTTTCTCAGATGCTCTTTTATCTTTAACTTCTTGATTCAATGTTTCATGATTAGACTGGGCTTTAAGATCTGGCTGAAAATTTCTCATGCATGTCATATCACTAGAATCAGCATAGAAAGAACTGTGTAAAGAAAAGAAAAACAAACAAACAACATATATTAAAGTAAAAAGCAAAGGGGACACTGCCTTTTGTTGAAAGAAAAGATAGAATGTTTTAAACATAAACAACAAGGAAACAAAACAAGATAGATCTCAAACTACAACCCTGAACTAATTCGGGTAACAAAAAAGAAAACAAAACAAACTACCAAAACTCCTTCCTTGTAAGGAGAGGATTGACTTCCCAATTACCGAGCTTGACATCTTTGCCACTGGTTTTCACATTAGCATGACTAAATCTTTCACCACTATCAAATACATTTCTCTCAGCAAATAAGTTTTGGGTTCTCATGCCTAACTCATCACTTTTCACGAATTGTGCATTATCGTGTGCTGGCGAAAGATTATGTGTGATGTTTGTAGTGTCAATGTACTGCACCACAATTGATTTTTCTTGAATCATCCTTTCAATTTCTCTTTTCAAAGTGCGACAACCTTCAGTATTGTGTCCCTGAACATCAGAATGATATGCACATCGTACATTAGGATCAAAATTTCTTGAATATGGGTGTGGAGTATACCCAAAGAGAGGAGTGATTATGCTCCACTATCTCAATTTCTAAAACAAACTGGTATTCTTCAATTGGTTTGAAACTATCCCTTGACTTCTGCCTTCTTTCATAATTTGGCTTGGATCAAAAATCAGGTCTAGAGGGACTTTGGTATATTTATGGAGTTGGAGAATGATTTTCAGGGGATAGGGCCTACCATCCCCTACCATTGTGGATAAGAAAATGGATTGGCATATGGTTGTGCACCGTACAAGGGATACTGGGGAGGAGGAATGTAATATTTTGGATTTTAGGCAAGGGAACCTTATTGAGTGTGAGTATATAGCTCTTGTGTATAATCTCGGGGATGAGGTTGGCGGTATTAGTGAGATGAACTTCTCAAGTTTTGTCGTGGTCTAGGTATGCTATTAGTTACATCTGTTTTTTTCTTCTTCCCTTCAAAATTTCCTAAACCATTTTGAATTTCTTGGGTAGTTGCTTTCAATGTTGCAAAACTCACAATATCGGTCTTAATCCCATCCTCTATCATTTCTCCTATTTTGATGACCTCAATAAATGGCTTGCCTACTGCAGGCATCAGGTGTTGAAAATATGATTCATCTTGTGCTTGAATAAACAACTCTACCATCTTGCTTTCTTTCATTGGTGGTTTCACCCTAGCAGCTTGTTCATACCATCTAATGGCATATTCCCTGAAATTTTTTATACTCTACTTTTTCATGTTTATCAAAGATTCTCATTGGAGACCAAATCAATGTTGTATTGAAATTATTGCACAAATTCATCAGCCTAATCTTCCCAATTGTTCCACTTAACAACGTCTTGATCAACAAACCATTCAGAAGCTAAACCTTCTAGACTTTTCCTGAAATAAGCCATAAGAAATTCTTCTTTCCCTCCAGCTCCACTCAATTGATTACAGTAACATCTCAAGTGTGCCATGGGATTGTCGCGCCCATCATACTTCTTAAACTTTGGCATCTTAAAGCTAGGAGGAAGGTTAATACTTGGAAACATGCACAATTCCTTATATGAAACACTTTTGTAACCCCAAGGTCCCTGCAAGTTTTTCATAGCCACTTCCAAACTTTTCACCTTTCTAACCATTTCTTCCTGTTCTTCTGTCATGAAAGGCTTCTCAACATTAAGACGAAATTCATACGGTTGAGTATAGCCATAAGTATTAGTTAACTTAAGCATAGGATCAGGAGCATACCGTTGGTCATTAGGAATGATAAACACAGGCTCACTACCAGATTGAGGGAGCTTAACGATTGGATGAACATCAAAAGTAGGAGCTTCAGGTGGGGGTGGAGCCACAAAAGCAGGGCAGTAGGTGGAGCCAGATATGTGGTAGTTTTGTGTTGAGGAGCTAGGAAATGAATATTGGAAGCATTAGGATAGTGTTCCTAGGAGTGAATGTCGGTGCATGTTGTGGCATGTCAAGAGAAATGAAAAATTGTGCATATGACACTGGTGGTAAGCTAGAAGGATTTTTAGAATCATTAGTGGAAAATTGAGGAGGAGACAACCCTCTAGCCCAAGCCAGATGCATTTCTGTCATTTGTTGTCTTAGTTTCAAAATCTCTTCATTAGGTCCTAAATCCTCATTCCCCGAACTCTTTGTCTGATTAGTGCTAATACCTTCGGTATCCTCGTTGGCCATAACTAACTTTCCTTTAGACTTGGTGTAATATGGATGACTAACCAGAATGCCACAAACCAACCACCTTAGACTAACTGAATGATAGAAATGACAAATGTGTTAGTTCAACGTTTTTCAAAATATAATTTTTTTTCATTTTTCTTTTTGAAAAAATCATCAAACTCCATAGGAGTTGCCTACGTATCTCACCCTCGAAAGAGGATAAAGGTGTGTGTAGTTCGTGAAGTTTTGACATAAGATAACCAATCAAAACCTTCTCTTTTTTTTTGTAAAAATTTGGAGGAAAAGAAATGATAAAGACACAAAAGAAGAAATCTTTTTTTGTACATTTTTTTTTCTCAAAAGAAATTTGCAAAAAACTTTTTGGATTTTTTATCTTTGAATTACCTATGAAAAATGAAACCTACAATTACCAAAGAAAAATCTTTTTGTATCTTTTATTTGAAGAAATGCGTGAAATAACTAATCTGAAAAGAAGAGTAAAGAAAATCTGTTTTTTTCTTTTTCTTTTTTTCAAAACTAATTGGCAAAAATCTTTTTGGGTTTTCGATTTTGAATTTCATAAAAAAATGAAACCTAAAATTATCAAAGGAGAACCTTTTTATAATTTTCTTTTAAAGACAAATGTCAAAAGCCTAATATAAATGAAAAGTGAAAAAAAAAACTTTTTAGATTTTTTTAAATAAGATTACCGAACCCAAGAAGGGTTACCTACGTATATCACTCCCGAAAGAGGAGAATCAGGTGTGCGTAGTTCATCCAGATTGGATAATTAAGGATTAAATGAAAGACTAGACCCAGACTAGAGAGACATGACTCTTTTTGCTAAAAACAAACAATAAATAAAATCTCTTTGTATTTTTCACACGAAATTATTTTAAAATAAAGACTCGAAACAAATAAATATTTTTGAAATTTTTGATTTAGAAAAACGTGAAGGCACTAAAAGGAAAATCTTTTTTGCATTTTCTTTATATAAAAATATGCAAAAGCTTCTAATAAATCTTTTTGGGGGTTTTAGTAAAAATATATGCTAATGGAAATAAAGGAAAAATCTTTTTTTTATCTTTCTTTGGTTGTTTTTAAGAAATGCGTGCAAGAGGTAAAAAAAAAATTCTGAATTTTTCAATTTGTGAAAACAAAAGCCATAAAGAACTCCTACAAACTACGAAACTCTCTTTCTTTTTTGGTTTTGATTTTAATTTTTTGACTTCTCTTTTTTCCTTTTTATTCACTGCGCTTACCTAAACACATACTCTTTTCCCTCAATTTTAGCACATGCCCCTAAATCAGTATACCAAATGACCTTTTACCTTCAAAGATGCAACAAGTAGCACATAGGGATGTTTTGGGATGAGTCTCCTACAGAGGACTAATCGATTCCCGCCATGTCTCAATATGATGTAACTATGAATGACCTAAAGGCCGACCTAGGCTAGGGGTCCACTAACAGGATAAGGCTATACCGAGCAGCACGTGGTCGATACGCCACGCTCCCATGCCACCCCTTATAAATTTGGAAGACTCGACAAAATGTTCGTGTACGCTTACAATGTACTCCGAGACTTGTTTCGAAAAACTGACTTTGGATATGCATATGATGACAGATATAAAGCGGTAATAGATAAGGAAAAAACAGTAAACAAATAGCACGTAGGCATCCAACAACAATGATAAAAACGATAACACAAACAAAATATCTATTTACCTATGGTGTCAACTAAGCCGATACAACTCAATATACGAAACTCGAACTCTAAAAATTTCCAGTAGAGTCACCAGAGCTATCACACCCCTTTTTTTTACTGAAAAATTATATTTTAAGTTCAAAAGGGTTTTCAACTACTGAAAGTGACTACAAGAAAGTGTTTCGAAAAAGAATTTACATTTAAAAAAACTCAGAGTTGCCACTTGACATTGATTTGGTGTGTCAAGTCACCTTTAGAATATTATTTTTCAAAATGATTGACTCTTAAAGTACTGATCAGTGGACAGAGATTCCAGTTAAGTAATTCTATTGATCGAGGGGAAGGTGTGAGGCACCCCTCGATCCCGTGGTTTTAGGACGGTCGCTTTATTGACTCGTACCAGCTTAACTAACACTATAAATGAATAGGCTTCATATAAACAGATACATAAATGAACATGCACAGAAAAATAAAATATAGTGTCCAGTTCGTTTATACAGTCCAAAATAAAAGAAAGATACAAAAAAGTAAACCTATACTACCTAAACTATTCTAAACTATGCTTTACCCGACATCTAGGGTCTTGCTCATAATCGGCCGCTAAATACAGAGTTCCTCGGGGCATTTTCCGGTGAATAAATGCATTCAAATAAAAAAATAACAATGAAACCAACAACATTCAAGTAAGCAATTCAAGTACATAACGATTATGAGTCCTAAAGTTTGCCTACCCAAATTGACGGCCTAACATGCTACTACCGACTAATGACAAATCCAAAGTAATAACAATAGTGAAGTAAACAAAACCAAATTATGCTTGAAATTGTCAATTAGTTGATCTCTCACTAAATCAAATTAAACTCGCATCCCTTTACTACCCATTTCATGGTATCAAACTCAATTTTTCATTTTTCTGTATCAACGAATTCAAGAACACAAATTCCCAGATAAACAATTCCAAGTAACCAGTCAATTGATTTCAACAAAAATCCAACAGAACAATCAGTACACAGAATAAATTATCATAACACAACAAGTGAAATCTTTAGCAAAAATGAGAGAAAGAAATTGGACCTCAATCGATGATTTTATTTCAAACAAAATGATATTAATTTACCTTAGACGGGAACCCGCAAACCAATATGAACCACTGAACCTCATCGATGAAACTCCGAACCATGATTCAACTATTTCAACCCCTTTTTCGATCATTTTTTTTATTTTTGCCTGATTTGTGTGCTGTTCTTGGTTGTTGTTGTTGTGGAAAATTATTGTTTATGTATAATGTTGTTGTTGTTAGTTTGCTATTAGTGTTGGTTGGTATTTTAGAGGTTCAAATATGGTGAGGAAGGAAGCTGCGGTGGTGGTTTTTGTCATCGAGTGTTCATAAAAAATGGAATTGATGGAGATCGGTTTTCTCCTCTTCCTCCCTGTTTTTTCTGCCTATGCTTGTGTGTATTGTATTTTGTTGTTATCCTACTTGTGTTAATGGATAATGGGTGGAATGGTATTGTGGAGGTGTATTTTGTTAATGGAGGTTGTGATGAAAATTCAATAGAAATTATTAACGGTTAGAGTGGAGAAGAAAGGTGTTTTTCCTTCTGTATATTGTTGGTGTTTTTGCTACTGTATTCTGGTAGTGGGTGGAGGTGAAAAACAATGTTAGGTGCGTGTATCCTCTCCTCTGTTTTCTACTGGTGTGTGATAATGATGGGAAAAAACGTGAGTGGAGGCGAGAGGTAGATATTAGTATTAGGTGGGGCCCATATAGTTGAGGAAATATTGGGGGGTCACTTATTGGGTGTGTGAGAGTGTAGGATAGTTTAAGTGAAGTGTAAGAAAGCTTCTAGAAAGGTGGGGAAGGGTCATTTATTAGGTGTGTGAGGGTGTAGTATAGTGTTGGTAGAATTTTTGAGTGGTGTTCAAGAAAATAAATAAAAATGAACAATTAAATATTCAATTTGTTATGGATGGGAAAAAAATGAAATTTCCATATGATCAATTTACTCATTACTATTTTTGAATTTTCGACAAAGGATTAATGAATTTTAAAATGTCAAAACGATCCGAAGACTCGAGGAGGGTCAAAAATCATGTCTCTACAGTTTGTGTTGACCAGGTTTATAGAGCTTGTCTTGTGATGTTTATGGGGTTCAAAACCTTGGAAGACTCAGTCATTTTAGACATGGAGAAGTTTGATATTGTCTTAGGGATGAGCTGGAAAGGTATGTGAGCTACCTTTCCATGAACTTCCTTCTCGCCCTTGATTACAAAGCACCACAATCTAAAACAGTCAAAATAAATTCAGATGAAAGGTATAAGATTAGCAAGCAAATGCTTGTGAGTAGTGAAGAAGTATAGAGCACTTTAGTTGGTTGTTGACCAATGGAAAGCATAGGAGAACCCAGTTTTCCCTAAACTAGAAAAAATGAGACAACGAAATCGCGATGCCTACCTTACCATCTTTGTCCAAATAAGGGTTCTAAGGAGGAAGTGGATAGTGATGCCCGGAATGTAAAGATTGGAGTGGGGGTACATTTAAGACTACTCATGTGAGAATTATGTCAGCTATTCATGGCTAAAAACTAGTAAAGAAGGGGTGTAGGCATTTTTAGCCCATCTTCGAAAAGATAAGTCAGTAGTTCCTTCTATAACTTCTGTCCCAGTGGTGTGTGATTTCTTAAAAGTATTTCCTGATGACCTTCTAGGTATGCCTCCGGACCATGAGTTTGACTTCTGTATAGATTTAGAGCCTGGAACTTGACCCATTTCTAGTTCTCCCTATCGTATGGTACCAACAGAGTTGAGTGAGTTGAAATCTCAGTTACAGGAATTATTAGAAAAGGGCTTTATTCGCCTAAGTATTTATCCATGGGGTGCTCCCATGTTGTTTGTGAAAAATAAGGATGGTAGCATGAGGATGTGCATAGACTACCACCAATTAAATAAGGTGACCGTTCACAACAAATATCCCATACCTAGGATAGATGACCTGTTTGACCAGTTACAGGGAGATGCAGTATTCTCTATAATTGATTTAAGGTCGGGTTATCATCAGCTCAAGATTATGGTAGAGGACATCCAAAAGACTGCTTTCCAAACTAGTTATGGGCACTACGAGTTTCTAGTCACGTCTTTTGGCTTGACTAACGTCCCAGAGGCTTTTATGAGTCAGATGAATGGGGTCTTTAAGTTCTTTTTGGATTCGTTCATTATCATGTTTATTGATTACATACTTGTTTACTCTAAGAGCAAGGAAGAGCATAATGCTTATTTGCGTACAGTGTTCAGGTTGCTTAAGGAGAAGCAACTATATGCTAAATATTTCAAGTGTGAGTTTTTGCTATCTTCAGTGTCCTTCTTGGGTCACATGATTTTGAAAGAATGGGTTATGGTAGACCCACAGAATGTGACAGAAATTCATAGCTTTGTAGGGTTAGCCAGTTATTATCATCATTTCGTTAAGGGGTTTGCTGCTATTGCTTCACATATAACCCGTCTTACTTAGAAGGAAGTCCCATTCATATTGGATGACAAGTGTGAGAAGAGTTTTCAAAAGCTTAAAACTTTGCTAACCTCGACACTAATTCTCACCTAACCTGTAGAAAGTAAGGATTTCATTGTATTTTGTGATGTCTCACGATTGGGTTTAGGTACTATTTTGATGCAGGATCAAAATGTAATCGCTTATACATCGAGGTAATTGAAGCCTTATGAGAAAAATTACCCCACGCACGACTTGAAATTGACGGTTGTGGTCTTTGCTTTGAAAATTTGGAGACATTATCTGTATGGGGTGAAGTGTGAGGTGTTCACCAACCACCATAGTCTGCAACATGTATTCACTAAGAGAGACCTGAATCTTAGACAGAGAAGGTAGATGGAGTTGTGTTGCGACCCAGCTATACACGCAAGTGTACGTGATCGTACAAGTTATACAGTGGCTCTTTTGAAAGAGCCAGATATCGAACCCAAGGGACTTTCGTCAACAGAAATCAATTTTAGGCGTTAAACTATAATTAAAAACTAGTGTTGCGAAAAAGGAAAGGAATTTGGTGCTGAAAATTAAATGCTTGCGGATTATGAACTTCTATTTTCGCTACTGTAACTTTGGTTTTCGTAAATATGCTTGAAGAAATCAATAAAAGTGAATTCCCAGGGCGAAGGCATCCTAAACGTCATCTCTTGAGCGTAATTGTTATTGGTTTAAGCGCTTTGAGTTGTTTATCGTGGTTATTGATCCAGAGTTTAATTATATGATTATACTCGTCTCCAAAATATAATGTTCTACTAGAAATTGGAAACCTAACTACATCCGTGAGTGGTGATAAGCTTAACCAATTCTAGAGCATTTAAGTTTTCTTCTCGTAACAGACCAAGTGTGGTGGTTTAGGTACCTCTCGTTCCTAACAACATGTCAATCCCTTAGAATTCCTTCCCCGAGAAAGACCACGCTTCATATATTCATGTTATATCTCTTAGTGTCTCTCTCGAGCTCACTTCAAGACAAGGAATATATTCCAATGGTGATCAAGCATCAAAATAATGAAATTTAGAATATATGAATAACCAATTTATGATAAACTCCGGCAAAAACCAATAAAATTATCCCAAGAGATTCATGTTCTTGGCCTTAACCCCAAGAAGTAGGGATTTTAGCCACTCATAATGTCAATCAACATCCAAAAGTCTATAAATACCATAAAAATACTTAAAAAACTGAAAATAAGAGGAATGGAACCTAATTGAGATGCCCAAAAATGCCCAAAATATTCTAAGGATGATGGAATCCCTATACAATAAACAAAAGACCCTATTTATAGACCCAAAGTCGAGGCAGATTTTGCCTCAGAAAAAAGGTGCTCCCAGGCGGCGTGGCACGCCCCTAGGCCCGCCCCAAGTCTACCTGGGCAAGTGAAAACTTAGCCAAAAGCGGCCTGGCACGCTGCCTAGCGCGCTAGGCCCTTTTTTTGTGATTTTTTTGCTTTCGTCGACTTCTCTTCGCGGATTTGGTTGGATTCTTCAAGTTCAACTCTTTGGCTTGCCTCTTATCTTCAATATTCTTCACTTGTAGCTCCTCCAAGCCTCACTCTCCATGCCAAAAATGCTCCAAAAAGTCGTAAATTCCACCTACAAGAGTCTAAACATATTGGTTAGCACAATATCACATATTCCATCAAAAACTTATAGAACATACAAGTATTGTTCTCAAAACTAAGGTAATCATGGGTTAAAGTCCCTACTAAGGCATATAAATACGCCTTAGATCACCACCCCACACTTGAACCTTTGTTTGTCCTTGAACAATAACCACACTCAAATTCGGGCGACTTTAGACAATTTACACAAAATAAGCATTCTTGCATAGCTTACACAACCACATTTATCAACTTATGCACCAACATACTAGGATATCAAACAAATAAATAAAAAATTGAAACAACCTATCCTCACAAATCAACTTAACTAGTTGCAAATTCATGTGTGACACGTCATTAGTAGATCACCTCACTTCACTAAACATGCGCCTTCACCATAGAAAGTCACCCCACACTTACTAACTGGGTGCATGAATGAAAGTCACTCACTCTCAAAAAGAATTCACATGCAACACAAAGATGAACCATAGGCTTGCCCTTAGTGTAATACTCCACTAATGTTAAAATGTTAAAGCTCAAGATCAAGTAGGACTTTTAGGGGTTGTAATTTAGGCACAGGGATGGGTAGGAACTATTTGGTAAAGAATAGTGACTATCTTTCCTGAGCGCTTTAATACACTACAAATTATATTCAGACCACCTTCAACCGACCTATTTTTCACCACTTTTATCTACCCAACTTTCTTTTGTTCTGTACCATAACTTTAAGCTAGCTTAAGCATATTGGGTAAGAAGTATTGCTCTTACTATTTGGTAAAAATTTTCTTTTTCTTTTTGTATTTTTTTTTTCTTTTTTTCTTTTACCATACTCCCTACCAACACACACAAACTTTTTCACACCCATAGGAAATATACTTGGGACTTTACTTTCACTCTTCCCTTTTTTTATTTTCAAACTCTTGCACTCCTTCACCTCTTGATTTCCTAATTAAAGTGCTTAGGAGTTTTGGATCAAATTCTGGTTCATTGAAAGAAGAGGATTAAGCTACATGTAAAGCTACGAAGGAAAAGGCTAAAATCTCAACGGGGCTAACTAGGATAATGCCAAGAGGGTAGATAAAGTAGGTCTAAAACATGGCTATCAAAGAAATGCCTATATCATCTCCTAAACTTAACACCTCTTATTTCTCTTTGCAAACACACCGGGAAAGTTCTAGACATCATTATGCACATGGAATATCATAGAAAACTTACTCACACATGGCACATGTTCAGCTCAGCAGGTTCACCATAAAAACCTCCGAAATCATGCATAAATTCAACATTAAGCAACTTAACTAGTCAACTAAGTGAGAATTAGGTGTCTCAACACTTGCTATCGTATACCCTAGCATGTTTCACACGTGTACGCACAACTGTGTAGCAAGCAAGAACACCCGACATGACACTACACTACATGACTAATTTTCTCTTAAGACGGTCGTCATCCATCCATCATAGAGAAAATCCCTTAGTCCTATGACTAAGGTGACTCAAAAGTAATGCACACCAAAAACAACATCAAAAATCCAAATAATTGTTTTTTTGTACGGTTCAAAGGGACTCTCCTTAGTAAAAGAACCAAAAACAAACGCTAAGGAACCCAAAAAAATAAAAGCATACAGCAGCACACAAATACATACATACAAGGGAATCCCATCACACCCCACCCCACACTTAAAAGATTAGCACTGTCCCCAATTCTACAAAAATAAACAAAGCAAGAGTAGGGTGTAAGGAGCTCCCTGGTCAATCGAGGTAGTCATCGTCCTCCGACCCACGGACCTCTAGCGGTGGATCATCCGCCTCAGCCTCCTCATCCTCAGAATCGCTATGGAGGTCATTTTCATCTGTGGGGACATCATCATCCACAGGCTCAATAAAAGCAGGACCAATTCTCAATAAGGCCATGGCATGCTCGTTAAGAGGATAATCCCTCTCTACCTGGCTCAGCTCATTCGCCGTGGAAGGCCTACCCCCAGTCCAGTGTCGCAGCATCTCCAACCCATACATACGGGCTAAAATCCCGTCATCTCGAGTATGACGCTCTGCTAATGTCAAAGTGGGGCCAAGTGAGTCCGGCGCCTTAGTTTGGGTGACATCCACAGGCGTCGTCACCAAAGGAGGATAGTAGTCAAAATTTTCTTCGGGCACTTCGAATGCTCTCATTAATTTAGTCATTAGTCCACCGAAAGCATATCGAAGACCTCCTTGGAGGCGAGTTCGGCGCATAGCCGACAACAGCACAGAACCTACATCAATCTCTGCATCAATCATGAGAGCATATACCATACAGACACGATCCCTCGTAACCTCAGTCATGTGGCTCCCCGGAATTAAACAACAACACACAATATTTAGCCAAATCCTTGCCTCTTTGTTTAGATGGGCAAAGGGTAGACTCTTGTGATACCCTCTTTTGTAATGCGCAGCCACCTCACTGTTGAACGTGGGCCACACAGAGTGTGTCGAATTTCAGCATATGGGGGCCTAACATTCAACCTAAGGAGGTCTTGGGAACTGGCCCAAGTGGACACTCCCAATAATCCCTTCAAACTCAAGGAATCAAGTATCACATCCGAACCTCGTACCACTACCGAGCATGTAGGTGCGTCCGGGTTCTAATTTGCATACAATTCCCTCACCAGATGGAGGTTGCAATCTGTAGGTCTGTCGAAAACAAAGCCCATCCCAACTTGCTCAAGCCGAGCCAATATTCTTGGGTAATCTCGAGCCAGGATTGCCCTATCAATACACTCATCGGAAAAATATTTAGCTTCCGGGTGGCTTTTGTACCAACTCTTCCCTGCACTGGAGACCGCGTGTATCCCATACTTCCATTTTTGCCCTTTTGGGACTGGGGGAGCTGCGGGGACCTTATTACCCGACCGACGTCTCTTGTGAGAGCTGGAGGCAGCTACATTAGAATTCGATATTGTACCTATGGCAAAGTTCCACAAACAAATCAATTACCCATGTAAAAATAGCTAACCAACTTAATGCGCGGTGACGTTTAGGGCCACCCCACACTTAGTTGTTTAGTACCAAGTCAATGTATATATGGGCGGAGGGTACTCAGACTTCCCCTCATGACTAAATGCCCAAATACCAAGTCCCAACTATAGATAAATGCACATTCCCACACAAGGTCATCAATCTCATAAATAGCATTAGAATGACATGCTAGTTTTAATCAAGAATTCAAACAATAGTCATACCTATTCAACACATCTGAGGTGTATCAAGTGATTTCAACCACCAATTTGCTCAATTATCACCATTACAGATAAACCCACTTCCAAATATTCCAACTCAAACTAGATTAATCAACCCACTTTCACATGCTTTTCAAGTTCATTGGAATGACACCCCATGAACCCAAACCACATCATAAGAAACTATCACACCCCGGATCCCAACGAGGCATGATTGGTACCCGAAGCCGATAAGTCCCGAGATAACCAAGCTATGCTTCTATACATTCATAGGCATGCCATAGGAAACCTCACTATCACATAAGAACATGAACCATTAGTATTGGAAATCATGGATATTGGAAATCATGGCATATATAGACACATTTGAGAAACTTGGCCGTTGAGGCCATCAAAACAAGACTTCATGAGTCACCTTATATACATATACCCACGTACGTCTACAAAAGCCTCTAACAGATGTATTGACCAATACAAACCAAAAGTCGGGATAAGTCCCCGCTTTATACAACATGTACATCACCAAAACATATATACACTCCGACTCGGAGAAGCCCCGAATTAGCTGGAGCTCACCAAAGAACCGCTAACACTGGCAATCTACTGAGGAGGCCTACTGGTACCTGCGCCTATAGCAAGTAAGGTAAATTCCCCAAAAGGGGTCAGTACGAAATAAGTACTGAGTATGCAAGGCTCAGATGAAACTGTACAGTACATGAATAGTTCAATGAACTCAACTACAAATGACTAATCAATGTGAGTAAGTCACCATGTTGCATTTTGGAAACCATGTGGATTGTTTTCATTACTTTCATTACTTTCTTTACATTCAATGCTCACTTGTCAATACATGTGTCACAATGTACCCGGGCCCCTACTGATCAGTGGGTCTTTCCATGACTTATCGTCATGTTGGGATCGAGTCGAGCTAGGCTTATGCCCCTAGACTTGCCACCCATAAATCAGTGTATCGGGATCGGGTCGAGCTAGGCTTATGCCCCTAAGACCTGCCACCCATAAATCAATACATCGGGATCGAGTCGAGCTAGGCTTATGCCCCTAGACTTGACACCCATACTTGATCATTGACCACATATGCATTACTTTGTTCATTACTTTGAGATTGATACTTTGATAGTCATAACATCACTTAAACTTTAGAACATAACATTGTTGGAAGCTTTGGATCATTAACCAATGAATGAGAACTATGTAAATAATTTGGCAACATAACATTATTAGAACCATAACACCATGGGAACCATTGGACAATAAACCATGAACAATAGACATAAATATAGTCACTATTGGAACATTGGAACATAACTTTATTTGAGCTTTTGGAACATTAACCATGAAGATGAGACATGAGATTCACAAATGATCAAAGAGTAGGAAATTTATAACAATGACCATTGCTAACCGAATATGGAACACCTTAGCACATTTCGGGCTACGACTAATGACATGTCAATGTGAACACTATTTGCCGCAGAAAGATATGGTCAAAGTAACCTTACATACCTTGGATTCGCAATACGAATATATAATCCTAGAGGTGCATACAATAGTCCCGCTCCTTCTTTATGGACACTCTACAACACAAATGTATAACTAAATTCACATTAACCACCAATTACTTTACAAATGCATACAATGTCAATGAGTTACATATTTTCCCTTAAACATGCCATTTCCCCTTGACAAAACCATTGATAAAATTATTATTCCAAAAATCTCCCAATATTCCATACATTGACCAATACATGAAAATCAATACATTTCACCACAACACTTCTCCTTTACACTTTCTTATCCATAACACATCACAAATAACCCATCAAATGACCTTAATACAGCTCATAACACATATCGGCCAAAATCCCACAATTTCCACTTATAGATAAGAACAAGTTTAATACCAAAAATAACACAATACATGTTCATATTTTGTCCATACCATACTCTTTCATCAAAGGCACAAGTCCTAATTGAAGTTCAAATTACCAAGATAGCACATCTTTCATCCAAAGCAAAAATATACTATTCACCACCTTGCCAACACAACTAACATAATATACATACTCTCCCATGCATATAATATGTTAATCCATGAGAAGAAATACTTACCAATGCTTGGAATATGTTGATCTTGTCCAAAGAGTCCAAAGGAACTATTTTCTTTAGGGTTTGGAACTATAGAGAAATGTTGAGAAAATTATCTTAAAGGCATGAGAGTTTTGGACAATAAAAATCTGATCTTGGGGACTTTATATAGACCCCAAGTCAATCTTATCCATTCCTTGGCATTAAATGTGGTCAAAGTGGAAGAATGGGTCATTTGGCCCTTCGGCCATGTCTTTTACATTCCATTTTGGGCCTAACTTTGGGCCCAATAACACATATCCATGTAACCCATCAAATTTCATGTATTATTCACCATATATATCATGTTTACACAATTCCATAATTTCACGACAATATTCTCTTAAAAGATTCTCATTCGCCCTTTCGATCGCAAAAATAGAAATTCTAGTCGCCCTTGGCTTCATTGGACATTTTGGATCACTATTCACATTTCATGATTTGGTCATGTAGGAGTATGTAGGAGTGTATTGAAGTGTTTGAAGCTTTAACAATTCTCAAAGAACTCCAAAGAACCAAAAGAAACCATCCAAGAAGCGTCATAGAATTTCGTTACAAAACGGGTCCGGAATGGCATAAGATTTTTGCCTTGTGCCACTAGCTGCAAAGCAAGCTGTGGCGCAAGAAATGAAGCCCCTCTGAATCAGGTGGCTTGCGCCACACCCCTGAAATAGGGTAGTGGTGCAAATTTCAGCACCTTGCTGAATTTTTCGGCCACTTCTCCAATACTTGCATATCGTCCAATCCCTTATCCAAACACTACAAAATACTTACTTAGTGATCTTAATCATCAAGTAAAAATGACTCCAAGTCACCAAATGAGGTTAGAATGTGTACGGGGTATCACCCAAATGCTCCACGAAATCACAAAACACCTCCTACGAAGGTCTCATTGCACATATGAGGTCCGATATCAAATGTTTCACCAACGACACTGTAACACACATACTCATGGCTTCTCAACACCTAAGTATACATTGTTAAACGTCGTCAAGTAGGGTTGAGAAGGTACGGGGTGTTACAGAACATGTTAACATACAAAGAGCATACTATGCACAAACAAAATCCAAGAAAACCCCAAAATCGTATCATCCTTATAGCATTCTAGAAAGAGAAAGCTAAGGAAACATAACTTGAAAGCTTTGAATGGAGACTTGGACACAATCCCAAGATGAGAAGGCAAAAAGTCGAGCTATGTGTGGGCAAGAGTTAGAGAAATAGAAGGGAAAATTTTTGGGATGCTTTGGGAGGAAAATCGTGTGTAAGGGTATGGAGTTGGGAATGATGGTGAAAAATAAGGAAAAGTAGGGATCTAAAAGAAAAGGGGTGGGGGTGGGTCGATTATGAATTAGTAAAAGACTTCAAAAAAAATTCCCCAAAAATATAGGGGGGTAGCGGCGTGGCACGCTGCCTAGCGCGCTACCCCACTGCCTCAGTGAGCAAAATTGTGGCACAGGCAGCGTGGCACGCTGGCCAACACGCCTGTGCACTGCCTATGCGTGCAAAATTTTTAGGGAAGGCAGCATCGCACGCTGGCCAGCGCGCCTCCCCACTGCCTCAAAAAAAAGTTTCTGAGCAATTTCATCCTTTCACGCTAGGTAGCGCGCCCAACACTTAAACTCATACCTGAGCAATTTTTCACATTTTTCACATAATCTTGGGGCTTTTACAAGTCCCAAGACTCGAAGCTTTGCTCCAAAACATGTCCTACCTGCCCGGCACCTTCAAATAATCATCCATCCGCCAAATTTACCTTTTCCTTGTGGATTCTCATATCAACATGCTCTGTTATTTTGCATAAACACAAGATCCTAACACTACGTTAGAAAATAAAAACTGTAAAAGAGATGGGTTGCCTCCTATCAAGCGCCTTAGTTTTGGTCGGGGCACGACTCTTCTTTTTGTATTTTTACTTTATAAATCCTAACTATTACAACACATGCATGGGTTGCCTCCCATGTAGCGCCTGGTTTAATGTCGCGGCTCGACCATACTTAGCTCAGTTCTCAACAAGGTAAATCACTTCTTCCTTCTGCTTCTCTTCTTCACCAAAATAATGCTTCAGTCTCTGGCCATTTACCATAAATCTGGTACCATCATCTTTGTTCAAAATTTCCACCGCACCATGAGGTGTCGTACGACTTACCTCAAAAGTCCCACTCCACTTAGATCTTAGCTTGCCCGAAAACAACCTAAGTCTTGAGTTAAACAAAAGTACCCGCTGGCCTGGCTCGAAAGTGCGGGGGAGAATATGTTTGTCATGCCATCGCTTCGTCTTCTCCTTGTAGATCTTAGCTTTTTCACACGCCTGGGCATGAAATTCTTCCAACTCATGGAGTTGTAACAACCTCCTATTACCAGCTAACCCCGGATCTAGATTCAA
The DNA here is from genome assembly GCA_031232105.1 of Capsicum rhomboideum. Classification (NCBI taxonomy): domain Eukaryota; kingdom Viridiplantae; phylum Streptophyta; class Magnoliopsida; order Solanales; family Solanaceae; genus Capsicum; species Capsicum rhomboideum. Next base: position 46,053,416 of record CP124717.1, on the reverse strand, counting down.
CTTCTTTACCGCCCAATATGCTCGGTGCTCAAGCTCAACTGGGAGGTGACAAGCTTTCCCAAAGACCAAATGATAGGGAGAAGTCCCTATAGGAGTCTTATACGCCATCAGATAAGCCCAAAGAGCATCATCCAGCTTGAGTGACCAGTCTTTCCTCTGAGTATTCACCGTCTTTTGCAAGATTTGCTTTATCTCGCGATTAGACACTTCCACTTGGCCACTTGTTTGGGGGTGATACGTTGTTGAGACCTTGTGTTTCACTCCATACTTTGCCAATACACTCTTCACCTAATAATTAATGAAGGTTATCGCTAATAATAGCTCTTGGAGTTCTGAACCTAGTGAAGATGTGCTTTTGAAGAAACTTTACCACAACTTTGGAGTCATTCGTAGGAAGAGCTGCAGCCTCTACCCATTTAGATACATAATCCACTGCTACGAGTATGTATAGATTGCCATTCGACTTTGGGAAAGGCCCCATAAAATCAATCCCCCATACATCAAAAATTTCAACTTCTAGGATGTTGTTAAGAGGCATCTCATGTCGCTTGGCAATCATCCCCATACGTTGACATTGATCACAGTTCTTAACAAAGGCATGAGCATCTTTAAATAGAGAAGGCCAGAAGAAACCTGATTGCAATATTTTTTGGGCTGTTCGTTCACCACCATGATGTCCACCATAAGGTGATGCGTGGCATCTCTCTAACACTTGCTTAACTTCCACATTCGGAATAAATCTTTGCACTATTTGATCAGGCCCTTGCTTGAATAAATACGGCTCATCCCATATATAAAAGCGTGCCTCATATGCCAGTTTCTTCTTCTGTTGAGGACTCGAATCAGGAGGAAATAATCCACTTACCAATAGGTTCACAATGTCTGCATACCATGGCAACTCATCGACCTCTAATACCAACAACTGCTCGGCTGGAAATTCCTCACAAATATGCCCATCATCCACTATATGTGTCGAGCTCTCAAGTCTAGAAAGATGGTCAGCAATTTGATTTTCTGTCCCCTTTCTATCTTTAACCTCTAAATCAAACTCCTGTAGTACTAGGATCCATATAATCAAGCGCGGCTTAGCATCCTTTTTATTAAACAAATATCGTATCGCTGCATGATCCGTGTATACAATGACGCGTGTGCCAACTAAATACGATCTGAATTTATCAAATGCATATACCAAAGCTAACATCTCTTTTTCAGTCACCGTGTAATTCACTTGGGCTGCATCAAGGGTCTTGCTTTCATAATAAATAGAGTGAAATACCTTATTCTTCCGTTGACCGAGAACCGCACCTACTACAACATCACTTGCGTCACACATGAGCTCAAATGGCAAAGCCCATTCAGGAGCAATAAGGATAGATGCCTCTACCAACTTATTTTTCAAAACCTCGAATGCCTTCACACATGATTCACAAAATACAAATTTCACATCTTTTTCCAAGAGTGCACACATGGGGCGTGCACTTTTGGAAAAATCTTGAATAAACCTTCTGTAAAATCCAGCATGACCTAAAAAACTTCACACCCCTTTTACCGATACAGGTGGAGGGAGTTTTTCAATAACTTCAATCTTTGCCCTATCAATTTCCAGACCCAGCTTTGACACTATATGCCCAAGAACTATACCTTCCGTCACAAGAAAATGGCACTTCTCCCAATTGAGAACAATATTAGTTTCTTCACACCGAGCAAGGACTTTATCAAGGTTTTGCAAAAATACCTCGAAAGAGTTACCGAAGACTGAAAAATCATCCATAAAAATCTCTACGAACTCCTCCACCATGTCGTAGAAAATAGCCATCATGCAACGCTGAAAGGTAGCCAGTGCATTACACAATCCAAATGGCATACGCTTGAAAGCGTATGTGCCGTAAGGACATGTGAATGTAGTCTTCTCCTGATCTTGAGGATCTATAGCAATTTGATTGTATCCGGAATACCCATCAAGAAAGCAATAATACTCCTGCCCGGCTAAACGATCCAACAGCTGATCAATAAAAGGGATTGGATAATGGTCTTTCCGCGTAGCATCATTGAGTTTCCGGTAATCCATGCAAATACGCCATCCAGTCACAGTTCTTGTAGGAATCAATTCATTATTATCATTTGTGATCACCGTCATACCACCCTTTTTTGGAAACATTGTACTGGGCTTACCCACGTACTATCAGAGATAGGGTAAACAATGCCCGAATCTAGCCACTTAATTACCTCCTTCCTTACTACTTCTTTCATCACAGGATTCAAGCGTCATTGGTGTTGTACACTCGGCTTGTGCCCTTCTTCCATGTAAATTTTATGCATGCATAAACCCGGATTAATACCATGGATGTCAGACATCTGCCAACCAATAGCCTTCTTTCTTCATTTTAGTATCAACAATGCCGCATCAACTTGTTCCTGCGAAAAATTTACTGCCAGAATAATAGAAAGAGTCTTATTGTCACCTAGGAAAGCATATTGAAGGTGGGATTGAAGTTCCTTCAATTCAAGCTTCGGTGCCTCCTCAATTGAGGGCTTGGTTGGAGCACCAAGTGGACGATTTAAAGGTTCCTTTCTACCTTCTTTAACATAGATACCCATAAGATCAAGAACTTGCACCATTTCACTAGCTTCTGTGTCCCCAAAAACATATTGCCCCATCAAAACTTTTTCCAACGGATCTGTAGACAAAGTGCGGATGCTTTCAACCGCCAAATCTATAGTTGTAATAGCCAACAAGTTCTCATAAATTTCTAGAAGCTTCAAAGCCCTATATACATCAAAGACTTCAACCTTATCATGAGCTCGCATAGTAAGTTTTTGGGCTGCTACATCAATGATTGCCCCTCCAGTGGCCAGAAACGGATGCTCCAAAATAAATGGGACTTCCGGGTCAGGCTCAAAATTCAGCAACACAAAATCAACGGGAAAGATCAATGACCCCACTTGAACCAGGACATCTTCAACAATACCATCAGGTCTAGTCACAGATCGGTATGCCAGCTGCAAAATAATAGTAGTAGGCTTAGGACTACCCAAACCCAACTCCTTGAAAACCGAAGTGGGCATCAGATTTATACTAGCCCCCAAATCACATAATCCACGAGCGCAGACATGATCTCCCAGAGTAATTTTCACAGTGAAGCTTCCAGGATCCTTCAGCTTAGTAGGTAACCGGTTCTGAATGCGAGAACTACACTCCTCAGTCAATGCTACTGTGGCATATTCTATCAGTCTACTCTTGTTTGCCACAATATCTTTCACGAACTTGGCATACTTTGGAATACCCTGAAATATATCCACAAGAGGCAAATTAATTTGTACTTGTTTAAGTAGTTCAATGAACTTACCAAAGCATTCATCCTCCTTCTTCTTCTTGAACTTCTGAGGGAAAGGAGGAGGCAACTTCACACTATGTATCACTTTATCATCTTTGGAGCTTTTGGTAGACTCCACTTGTTCGTCTTCAATCACCACTACTTTCGGCTCCAATTCTTTTGCTGGTGCAACCGCATCCTCTAACTGCTTACCACTGCGAGTAACAATAGCATTCACCTATTTTGGATTAGGCTCAGTATCACCTGGAAGACCTCCTTGGGGCCTTGTGTTTTGTGCGTTAGCTAACTGGCCAATCTGCTTTTCCAAATTCTGAGTAGCCAACTGATTGCTTCTCACATCTGCTGCCAGCTTCGCTTATTCAGCCATAATCTGTTTTAACATATCCTCCACACTCATGTCTCCAGGCTTAGCACCCACTTGATTTCCTTGGCCTTGCTGTTGATTGTACTGAAGGGCATATCCATCACAGAAACCTGTTGCTGGACTGCATTCACGGGAGCTGGTTGTTGCCCCAAATTCAAACTACTAAAGTGATTGTTCATCATGTTTTGCATAGCTGAAATTTGGGCAGATAATGCTGTGACTGCATCCACATCTAGTTTCCCAGCAACCTTCTTTGTAGAATTCCTAGAATTATCACTATACCAGTCTGGATTTCCCTGCGAAATATGATTTAACAGAGCATATAATTCATCATACGTCTTCTCTAAAGCCTGTCCCTGCAGCTGAATCAAGTAGAATTTTAGTGTTGGGGTCGAGAGCCTCTATAAACGTATGCACCAACACTTCATTAGCTTGGTGGTGGTGAGGACAATCCCTCAACATGGATTTGAATCTATTCCAAGCTTGGTACAAATTCTCATCATCTCTCTGTCTGAAACTTAGTATCTCACTCCTCAGCTTTGCTGTCTTTCCAGACGGAAAGAACCTTATCAAGAATTTTCGAGCAAGATCATCCCAAGTATTGATAGAATTAGCCGGCTCTTCATCTAACCACCTTCTTGCTTCCCCCAGCAGAGAAAAGGGAAACAAAGTAAGTCTCACATAATCCGAAGACACACCCGTAGGAATATATGTGTCATTGATCTCCAAAAAATTACGGATATGCCTCTGCGGGTCCTCATGAGCAAGACCTGTAAACTGTCCACTTAAGTGCAAGAGTTGCACCATAATCTGTTTAAGCTAAAATCTGCCTCCAGCCGTCGGTTTGAGAATACTGGAGGTCACATTAGTGGCGAGTGGGATTGCCACATCGCGAACTGTTCTAGCTGCCATTACTTTCGGCTCACGTCTCTCTGCAGCTGGTTCTTCAATTCTTACGGGATTACCCCGTATTCCTTCGCCAGCCAGTTCGACTTGTGGGATTGGGTAGTCTGCAGCCTGTCTCCTCAATCTATTGAAATATCTTTCAGGTTCGGACTGCGGGGCTACCAAATCTTTGTTCCTTTCCAGTGTTCAGATGAAGTAAGCCTGCAAAATAGAACAGCTAAGATCAAGTTGTCAACACTTAGCTGAAAATTAAAGTACAAACGTCAATAATTAAAATCTATCTATTTGAAAGTCCCCGGCAACGGCGCCAAAAACTTATTGTGACCTGGATATACACGCAAGTGTACGTGACCATGCAAGTTATACAGTGGCTCTTTTGAAAGAGCCAGATATCGAACCCAAGGGACTTTCGTCAACAGAAATCAATTTTAGGCGTTAAACTATAATTAAAAACTAGTGTTGCGAAAAAGGAAAGGAATTTGGTGCTGAAAATTAAATGCTTGCGGATTATGAACTCCTATTTTTGCTACTGTAACTTTGGTTTTCACAAATATGCTTGAAGAAATCAATAAAAGTGAATTCCCAGGGCTAAGGCATCCTGAACGTCATCTCTTGAGCGTAATTGTTATTAGTTTAAGAACTTTGGGTTGTTTATCGTGGTTATTGATCCCGAGGTTAATTTTATGATTATACTCGTCTAAAAAATATAATGTTCTACTAGAAATTGGAAACCTAACTACATCCGTGAGTGGTGATAAGCTTAACCAATTCTAGAGCATTTAAATTTTCTTCTCGTAACAGACCAAGTGTGGTGGTTTAGGTACCTCTCGGTCCTAACCACATGTCAATCCCTTAGAATTCCTTCCCCGAGAAAGACCACACTTCATATATTCACGTTCTATCTCTTAGTGTCTCTCTCGAGCTCACTTCAAGACAAGGAATATATTCCAATGGTGATCAAGCATCAAAATAATGAAATTTAGAATCTATGAATAACCAATTTATGATAAACTCCAACAAAAACCAATAAAATTATCCCAAGAGATTCATGTTCTTGGCCTTAACCCAAGAAGTAGGGATTTTAGCCACTCATAATGTCAATCAACATCCAAAAGTCAATAAATACCATAAAAATACTTAAAAAACTGAAAATAAGAGGAATGGAACCTAATTTAGATGCCCAAAAATGCCCAAAATATTCTAAGGATGATGGAATCCCTATACAATAACCAAAAGGCCCTATTTATAGACCCAAAGTCGAGGCAAAATTGGCCAAAAAGCGGCCCAGCACGCCCTTGGGCGCGCCTGGCACTTAGGCAGATTTTGCCTCAGAAAAAGGGTGCTCCCAGGCGGCGTGGCACTCCCCTGGGCGCGCCCCAAGTCTTCCTAGGCAAGTGAAAACTTATCCAAAAGTGGCCTGGCACGCTGCCTAGCGCGCCAGGCCCTTTTTTTGTGATTTTTTTGCTTTCGTCGACTTCTCTTCGCGGATTTGGTTGGATTCTTCAAGTTCAACTCTTTGGATTGCCTCTTATCTTCAATATTCTTCACTTGTAGCTCCTCCAAGCCTCACTCTCCATGACAAAAATGCTCCAAAAAGTCGCAAATTCCACCTACAAGAGTCTAATCATATTGGTTAGCACAATATCACATATTCCATCAAAAACTTATAGAACATACAAGTATTGTTCTCAAAACTAAAGTAATCATGGGTTAAAGTCGCTACTAAGACATATAAATACGCCTTATATCAAGTTGATCAAAGATTATGATATCTCCATTTTTATCATCCAGGTTAATCCAATGTAGTAGCAGACGCGTTGAGTCGAAAACCAATGAGCATGGAAAGTTTAGCATGGCTGGAGGTGTCAAAATGCCCATTGGCAAGAGAGGTACAATCGTTGGCTAACGATTTCCTGAGATTACAAGTGACTAGTGAGGGAGGAGTACTAGCCCATATGGAGGCAAGGTCCACATTCTTCGATTAAATTAAAAGTAGATAGTTTAAAGATAAATAGTTGAGAAACCTTAGAGCAAAAGGTGTTATAATGTGAGGCTAGAGAGGCCATACTTGATGGTGAAGGAGTATCGAGAATTCAGAGGCATTTGTGTGTACCTTGTGTGGGTAACTTGATTTTGACTATTCTTGCAGAGGTTCACAAATCTTAGTACTCCATACATCCAGGGGTGACCAAGATGTATAGGGACTTAAAGTAACATTATTAGTGGCGGAGGATGAAAAGAGATATCGTAGATTTCGTGATCAAGTGTCAAAATTGTTAGCAGGTTAGTATGAGCATCGTAAACCTGGTGGTACATTTTAAAGAATACCCATTTCGGAGTGGGATTGGGAAAGGATAACCATGGATTTTATTGTTAGTCTTCCTAAAACCTTGAGGAAGTATGACTCAATATGGGTGGCTGTCGATCGATTGACTAAATTGGCTCATTTCATTCCAGTAAGGGTAGACTATAATGTGGCTAAATTAGCCAAGATTTATGTGAAAGAGATAGTGAAGCTACACGGGGTACCAATTTTGATTATGTCAAAAAGAGGTACCCAATTCACTTCCAAGTTTTTGAAGAAATTTCAGTCAGAGTTAGGTTCAAGATTGAACTTAAGTACCGCTTTCCACCCACAGACTGACGGACAGTCGGAGCAAACTATTAAAGTGCTTGAGGATATGCTTAGGGCGTGTGTAATGGATTTCAGGGGTCAATGGAACCAATATCTACCTTTGTGTGAGTTCACCTACAATAATATCTACCACTCTAGTATTGACATAGCTCCTTTTGAAGTATTATATGATAGAATATGTAGGTTTCCAATAGGATGGTTAGATACATTTGAAGTGATGCTTTGGGGCTCTGACATGCTCAAGGATTCGATGGAAAAGGTAAGGTTTACACAAGAAAAGCTCATAACAGATTAGAACCAGCAAAAAGAGTATGCGGATAATAAAGTGAGAGATGTAAAGTTTGCAGAAGGGGAGAAGGTACTCTTGAAGTGTCACCCATAAAGGGTGTGATACATTTTGGCAAGAAGGGCTAATTGAGTCCAAGATGCATCGAGCCCTTTGTGATTTTTAAGGGAATAGGGTCAGGAGCATACAAGCTAGCCTTGCCTTCTAACATGTCAGGGATTCACCTGATATTCCTCATATCTATGTTAAAGAAGTATCACAGGTATGGTGATTACATCATTCATTGGGACCCCGAATTATTTGATAAGGAGTTGTCTTATGAAGAAGATCCAATTTCTATATTGGATAGGGATGTGAGAAAGTTGAGAACCAGAGTTATTCTTTGTGTGAAGGTTCAATGGAGAAACTGTACTATTGAGGAGGCCACTTAAGAGACAGAGTCGAACATGCGCAAGCGGTATCCATACTTGTTCATGGACCCAAGTACTTTCTTTTGCTTAGCTATGTCATTTGGGCTTAATTGTCATTTCAGGATGAACGAGTGGTAAATTGGTATCTAATGCTATGATTCAAATTGTCGTTATGCTGAAATAGGAGGTAAAATTTGCACCTAGTCTTCCCTTAGACAAATTTTGAGAAATTCAGGACTAGTCTAGTGTTGGATAATTTTTGAGAGTGTACTAGTCTAAGAAAATTTGGTGCTAATATGAGTATTTGTAATGATTTTTGACTAGATTTTTCGATATATAATGGGTTTAGGAAGTCATAGCAACTTTGGTCACTCAAAACAGAATTATAAAACTCCGGTTATAGAGTTTACCATGGAGGGATTGGTTTGCGATGTCATATTTCGAGGAATGTGATGTAAAATGGTCATAACTGGAAAGAGGCCCTGAGATTTTGCCTCGGGACAGCTGAAGCAAAAAAGGGAACCACTGCAGTGGAAAAAGGTACCACTGTAGCCTAGTCAAGAACTGCTGCAGCGGTAACACACAGTATTGTTTTTACAGTTTTTAACCCAGAAAACATTTTTTATTTTCCACTTTCTGAAAAACAAACCAAGGCTCTGGGGAAGACGATTTTCTGCTGAATTTTAGAAGTTTTCTTCTTTGGAGGGAAGTTTCTTAAATTCTAAACTTGAATTACTTTCGAGAATCCCTGAAAATAATTAGAAACTTATTCATGGTGGAATTTAGGGTTTAGCCCTAATTCATGAACTTAATTTAATTTGGTGGGAATGATTATAAAATTAGTATATAATGATTTTAGGGTGCTAGAAAACACTAATGGTTGTAGAAACATAGTTGGTCATGCTAAATAAAGTAGGGTTCATGAGGTTTAAGGGGTAGAAAGCCCTAAAATGATGAATTAGGGCAATTTTATGGTTAAAATTGTTAGTTATTAATCCCTAGAGGTTAAAAGGGATGAATTTATTGAAATGGGTGTGTAATCTTGTTGTTATAGATTAAGAACAAGTTGAAAGGGAAAGAAAAGCCAAGCTTGATTCCGAGAGTGATTTTGAGCAATGATTCGAGGTAGGTTACGATTTATTGTAGCAATTAGACTTGCTTAACTCTTTGCTTATTTGTGAATTGAATATCTATAATTGCCTTTGAGCACTACTTGTAATTATTGACTGCATTTGCATATTCATACATATTATTGATGATTAAATGATGATGGTGACTTCAGGTCCCGAGAATGTAATAAGTAGATGTTTCCGCACTCTATTAGTTTATGGATGTTTATATCGGTTGAAATCTTACTTAATTATTGGATAGAGATATTTTAGAACTGTTTACAATGAGGTTAATATAAAGTGAATGTGAAAGTAACACTTGAGTTAGCGAGGGTTGAGTTTAGCATGATTCTCCAGCCATATTTTAGGGTCAGTGTCAATCATGATTGTTTGGGTCATGACAACTACATATTATTCTCACTGTGCAAACCAAACAAAAGACTTAGTATGGTTTCTCTTCAAAAGACTCTCGACAGAGACAAATTTTATGTTAGCCAAGGTAAGTTGAGTTTGAGATTAAGCATGGTTATCCTTCCTTTTATCACCTGGTATTAATGCTGATTCTCTATGGATTATATCAAAATCAAAGATTAATTTTGTGGAGTAACATATTGATTAAGGGTCTCTCGAACTTGCCACTCCCCTAGTAGTCAATGTATTGCATGTATTACCCAAGCATGTTGTTAGGCTAATTATAATAGTTGTATTACTTTCCATTTACATAGATTTCATGGCTTAAGGAAGGTATGGACGTTCATAAGTATTGTAAAGCAAGGGCCAATATAAGATCCTTCTTAGCTCGGGCTCGATTTTCATCTGTTGTCAACATGTTGCTAACGAAAGCTTCTCCTTTGCTACTAGTTTGAATGGAAATTTTACAGCAGTCTTAGAGTAAGGAAATCAGTAGGGTTGACTACAAAAAGATAGGTCTTCACTCACCTCTTCACCTATGAGCTTATGAGAGTGTGTTTACATTATTTGGGAAAAAACTCACGAAATAGTGTTCAGAAGTCGAGAGTTCAAAGTAATATATATTTGATTGAGCCTTTGTGTGGCCATATGTATATTGTGAAGTTGAGTAGGGGATTAACCTTAACCTCAAGTGGGGGTCATGTGTTCATTTGGGACGCAGGGTGTGTTGATACACCATTTATTTTTAGTATTTTTTGAACTTGTCGCTCATTTAGTTATTGTTGTATTGTCTACGTCCGTTCTTCTTGATTAGCTGTTTATTCTTCCTCCATATTGTTATTTAGTATAGATACTGATTGTAGAATGTAAGGAGAATTATAATGCCATGATATTAGATCAAGACTCGAGGTGTGTACTTTGTCGTTAAGGCATAACCTATAGTCACTTGTTTCCCTTATAGATTCGATATAGGCTACTTGATATATTTGATCACAGCTTTCACTTTCTAAACATCTAATACATAATGTCATGCCTAATATGACCACAGTATCTACATGTCCTTCCCATTCGAAATTCCTTATCTTCACACCTCATGCGTCTATTTATTGTAGTCACATTATTCATATTACTCTCGTTTAGGCAAGTATCTATAGAGTTATACAGGATTGTGTTTAGGATATATCTATCATATGCTATAAATTAGAATAAATAGTCATAGTACAGTCACACTAGGTATATTGGATCACATAGCAACATAGTCATAAGATAATATAATGAACTGGCGTTTAAATAGCTAGATACCATTAAAAGAGTTAGTTGCATATGGAAAGCACTACTTGATGGCTAAATAATCTTTATCGTAATGTACTTGTATAGGCCTATAAGATATTACTTCATAAAAGTTAACGACGGGAGGGTATATATAGAGTTTACTTGACACACATGTGCAACGTAATTCTGTGCACATGATAGTTTAAGTACATCACCTAGGCACACTATTGGTGATATATTATAATGAACGCTTCTTTGGACGTTATATAATGAACTAATAAAGTAGGTGCATAGGTTACAGTTTCATATCGTACATTTATTACTTGTAAGTTCATAATTATTTTGTTTTGACATTTGATTTATAAGAGCTTCCATACTTGTCTACTTATTATTTTGTTTGCTTTACATACCAGTACATGTTATATGTACTGACGTTTCTGCATTTAAGGGCACTGCATTTTTACAAATACAGATCTAGTTCACAGGGGAATAGACATCCACGTTAGGTTCTCTTGCCATCTTCAGCCGATATTTTGGTGAGCTCCATCTCTATCTGGAGCCGGATTGGTCTCTAGTTGGGTACGTCGGGGCCTATCCCGATTAGTTATTAGTAGTTTAGTATTTTAAACTCTTTAGAGGCTTGATAGACAACACATAGTTTCATGTTGTGCAGTTTTTGTTCAAATAACTCTATAGTATGTATATGCAACTCATGTTAGATGTTTTGCTCGTTTATTATTATATAACCTCGTATATATCAGAAATTGTTAGTAAAGCAAGTGCTCATAGAGTTCTTATCCGTCCCTACCATGTCGGGGGCGTGACAATATTCATACGTTATGCACATTTAATAACATGCCCCATGGAATTTCATTGTACTAACTTTTGACATAAAGCATGTAGCAACTGATGTGCAAAAGCTGCAAAATCTCAGTTCAAAGCAAAAGGATATACTCCCTCCCTGTAACAATATTTATCCATTATACTAAAAATAGATGTCCAATAATATTTGTCCAGTTTGAAAAATCAATGGATAATTTACCCATTTGTGCCCATTTTACCCTTCATATTAAATACTATTCATTATCCAATGCATTTTCCAAAGAAATAAATTAATTATATTCAAAGGGTAGTATGGTAAAATTACCCCTATTATTTATTATTTCTTAACATGTATGACAAATCAACAGTGGACAAGTTTTGTTGGACAGGGGGAGTAATAGTCAAGGAGAAAAACTATTTGTGAATAAGCTACAGTAAAATTCTCTTTTAGCCAATCATATTGTCCCATCATAGGTCGAATGACTCAATTACCCTTCCAATAAATCCTCTTTCAACAATGGATATAAGTGGAAATAACTTATTTGATACCAGTCATATAGTCTAACTAGAAAATGGATGCCATGCATGGGCCCAACGTTTTTTTTGTTTGTTTAATTTATATGGTGATGTTTGATCAGAAATGAAATATGAAAGGAATTTTTTTAAAAAAATTGTGCTATAAAATAAGTTAAATATTTATGTTATCGTAAATTATTTCATTAAGAGCAAAATAAATAAATAAATAATAATAATAATAATAATAATAATGATAATAATAATAATTATTATTATTATTAATAAGATTAATTTAGTAAAATAAACTCTTAACATAAAATTAAATTTTTACAAAAATTAAACTATAAAATTAAATAAAGTTAATATTATGAATAATGTACACTTGTCTTTCCCTTGCTTAGTGTGCAATTAAAGTTGCTTTGTATAGAAATATTTTCATAGTAGAAATTTATGTGGCACTGATAGAATTTCGAGAGTCAACCTAATTTTTATATGTCTTTCAAATATTTTAAGTTGTATTATGATTTATAGTATTTTGTTTTTACGTAAATTTCAAATATATAGTAGATTAAAAAATATATGACAAACAAATTAAAACAAAAAAAGTGTGAAACTTACAAAAATTAAAAGATTGAATTAAATAAAGTTAATATTATGAATAATAAAGTTATACTAAATAAAGTTAATATTGCTTTGTGTAGAATAAATAACTTTAATATTATGAATACTAAAGCTAATATTAAATAAAGTTAATATTGCTTTGTTCTATTATATTTCTACTATATTATTTCTACTATATAAGTGGGACTAACACGTGTAGAAATATGGTTGGTTGGGTGTTAGTCCCTCTTATTTTAAGTTGTATTGTGATTTATAGTTTTTTTTACGTAAATTTTAAATATATAGCAGATTAAAAAAATATAAGACAAACAAATTAAAACGAAAAAAAGTAAGAAAATTACAAAAATTGAAAGGTTGAATTAAATAAAGTTAATGTTATGAATAATAAAGTTAATATTTAATAAAGTTAATATTGCTTTGTGTAGACTAAATTAAGTTAATATTATCAATAATAAAGTTAATATCAAAATATCCTCTGGCGATTTTTCTAACCTAAATCGCCAGCAGCCCCAATCTTAGCTTAACACCACCACTATCACTGGCATGGCCGGTCCGGCCAGTTCAGATGTGGCTGGCCAGCCAATCCCTCTCACTTCTCGCACTACCTCTACGAATTTCCCTGAGCTATACCATCCAAATTCTCCAAAAAGAACCCTAAATTGCCTAGCTAATCACTTATTTGCCTAACGATGCATGCATGGTCAGTGACCAACCTAGTAAAGAAGACGAAAACAAAACCAAGAAGAAATACGTGGACCTCATTAAACCAGTCAATAATGCACAATAAGAGAAGAAGTTCATACAATATTCTATTATGATGAAGCCCGTGGAATATAAGAATGGGGTGCCTCGAGTTACGTGGACAGAGGAAGAGGTTCAAAAGATGAATGTAATTGAGGATTCGCAACTTGCAGTGATAAGAAAAGTCTCACATGGATGGCCTGAATTGGAGGACTTGAGAATTCAAATACCGAAGCAATGCAAGGTGAAGGGAGATTGCAAGATTGGTTTACTCAGGAATAGACACATTTTAATGAGGTTTAACTTGATGGAAGATTTTGTGAACATGATGTCTAAAAATGTGAACTATATAATTGCAAAAGCTGGATTGGCATATCGAATGAGACCTCGCATATATGATGCCAAATTTAAACCTGAGGAGGAGACAAATCAAGAAATGGCGTGGATTTCTAGTAAAGCTGTACCTTCTATTTATAATTTTTCTTAATGGCGAGAAGTGAGCTAAAGTAACTTATTTTGTGGTCAATTTTCAAAAAACATACAATAAATAAAAGTAACTAAGTAAAACTATATCTTCAATTTATTATTTTGCTTAATGGCGGGAAGTGAGCTAAAGTAACTTATTTTGGGATGGAGGGAGTAGTAATATTATATCCAAATGTGAAATACCTGAAGGCCGGAAACAGATAGAGTTGAGCATGCTCAACTCTTTACAAGTAGTTACAAAATAGATATCCTAATATACATTGTTTCCTTCCCTTTCAAAAAGAAGCAACTAAAACAAAAGAGAGTACATAAACAAAATATACATTGGAGTTCAAAGTACTCAACAAGTGAAACAATCTTATATACCTTCAGCAGAAGGAAATATGATGACATTAAACAGAAGTTTAGATCTATTAGTCCATTTAAAGACACAATAATCACCTACTTTTAGGTTGTTGTCCAGTACAAACTCCTTCCAACCGGCACTGAACTTCATATCTGATTTTCCAAGAGTTAATTTTACAGTCCATTGTCTCTTGCTTGATACTTGAAGTACCACGTCACTATGTGTATTGGAAAAAAAAATTCGTGCTACTGACAGTGCTATGAACTGCAAGTTTGAAGGATGCATAGCACATAGAACAAAAGATTCATCATTTAATAGTTAATCTTATAGTCATGGATTATATTAGATTTAGATGACTAAAATCCTTTCTACTTCTTTTTGAGATTCAGTTTCCTGCGGTGAACTATTTTGGGTTGAGAACATGGAACTGAATTCTCAGTTTTGACTATCTTCTTTTCACAATCGAAAATCCCTTCATTTCTTTTATGTGCTAATTTGTTCTGAGTGTTGCGACCCAGCTACACACGCAAGTGTACGTGATCGTGCAAGTAATAAAGTGACTCCTTTTAAAGAAGATATCAAACCCAAGGGACTTTCGTCAACAGAAATCAACTCTAGACGGCAAACTATAATTAAAAACTAGTGTTGCGAAAACGACAAGAGAATTGGTGCTTAAAATTTAATGATTGAGGACTAAGAACTCCTATATTCGCTACCGTAACTTTGGTTTTCGCAAATATGCTTGAAAAATCAATGAAAAGTAAATTCCCAGGGCTAAGGCACCCTGAACATCATCTCTTTAGCATAATTGTTGTTGGTTTAAGCACTTTGAGTAGTTTATCGTGGTTATCGATCCCAAGGTTAATTTTATAACTATATTCGTCTCCAAATTATAATTTTCTACTAGAACTTAGAAACCTACCTACATCCGTGAGTGGTGATAAGCTTAACCAATTCTAGAGCATTCAAGCTTTCTTCTTGTAATTGACCAAGTGCGGGTGGTTAGGTACCTCTCGGTCCTAACCACATGTCAATCCCTTAGAATTACTTCTCCGAGAAAGACCACACTTTATATATTCAAGTTCTATCTCTCAGTTTCTCTCTCGAGCTCACTTCAAGACAAGGAATATATTCCAATGGTGATCAAACATCAAAATAATGAATTTTAGAATATATGAATAACCACTTTATGATAAACTCTAGCAAAAACCAATACAATTAACCCAAGAGATTCATGTTCTTGGCCTTAACCCCAAGAATGAGGGATTTTAGCCACTCATAATGTTTATCAACATCCACAAGTAATAAATACTCTAAAAATTAATTAAAACTGAAAAGGAGAGGAATGGAACCTACTTGAGATGCCCAAAAACGCCCAAAATATTCTAAGGATGATGGAATGTGATACAATAACTCAAAAGCCCTATTTATAGACCCAAGTCGAGGCAAAAATCGGCCAAAAAGCGGCCCGGCACGCCATTGGGCGCGCCTAGCACTTAGGCAGATTTTGCCTCAGCAAAAAGGTGCTCCCAGGCGGCGTGGTACGCTGGCCAGCGCTCCTGGGCACTGCCTAGGCAAGTGGAATTTTTGCCAAACGCAGCCTGGCAGGCTGCCTAGCGCGCCAGGCCCCCCTTTTTTTGTAATTTTTTGCTTTTGTCGACTTCTCTTCGCGGATTTGGATGGATTCTTCAAGATCAACTATTTGTCTTGTCTCTTATCTTCAATATTCTTCACTCGTAGCTCCTCCAAGCCTCACTTTCCATGCCAAACATGCTCCAAAAAGTAGCAAATTCCACCTACACGAGTCTAATCATATTGGTTAGCACACTATCCCATTTTCCATCAAAAACTTATATAATACACAAGTATTGTTCTCAAAACTAAGGTAATCATGGGTTAAAGTCGCTACTAAGGCATATAAATACGCCTTAGATCACCACCCCACACTTAAACCTTTGTTTGTCCTCGAACAATTAATCACACTCAACTCCGGGCGACTTTAAACAATAGACACAAAATGAGAATTCTTGCACAGCTTACACAACCACATTTAACAACTTATGCACCACATACTAGGATATTACTCAATTAAATAACAAGTTGAAACAACCTATCCTCACAAAACAACTTACTAGTTGCAAATTCATGCGTGACACATTATTAAGAGATCACCAAACTTCACTAACCATGTGCCCTCACAACAAGAGAATCACCCCTCAATTCTACAACGTAATTACTAACCGGGTGCATGAATGAAAGTCACTCACTCTCAAAAAGAATTCACATGCAACACAAAGATGAACCATAGGCTTGCCCTTAGTGTAATACTTCACTAATGTTAAAATGTTAAAGCTCAAGATCAAGTAGGACTTTGTAGGGGTTGTAATGTAAGCACAAGGACGGGTAGGAAATATTTGGTCAAGAATAGTGACTATCTTTCCTGAGCGTTTTACTCCACTACAAATTACATTCAGAGCACCTTCAATCGGCCTATTTTCCACTACTTTTCTCTTCCCAACTTTTCTTTGTTTTACCCCATAACTTTAAACTAGCTTCAGCACACTAGATAAGGAATACTGTTATCACCCATTGATTCCAAAAACAATTTTATTTTATTTTTTTATATTCCCCACCAACATGCACAAACTTTTTCACACACCTATAGGAGACATGCTTGAGGCTTTAACTTAACTCTTCCCTTCTTCCAAACTCTTGTACTCCTTCACCTCTTGATTTTCGAATTAAAGCGCTTAGGAGTTATTGGATCAAATTATGGTTCACTGAAAGAAGAGGATTGAGCTACATGTAAAGCTATCAAGGAAAAGGTTAACGGCTCAACGGGGCTAACTAGGATTATACATAGAGGGTAGGTAAAGTAGGTCTAAAATATGGCTATCAAAGAAATGCCTATATCATCTCCTAAACTTAACATCTCTTATTTCGCTTTGCACACACCCCGGGCAAGTTCTAGACATCATTATGCACATGGAATATCATAAAAAAACCTTACTCACACATGGCACATGTTCAGCTCAGCAGGTTCACCATAAAACCTCCGCAATCATGCATAAATTCAATATTAGGCAACTTAGCAAGTCAACTAAGTGAGAATTAGGCGTCTCAACACTTGCTATTATATATCCGGGCATGTTTCACACGTGTAAGAACAATTGTATAGCAAGCAAGAACACCCGACATGACACTACATGACTAATTTGCTCTTAAGACGGTCGTCATCCATCCATCATAGAGCAAATCCCTTAGTCCTCTGACTAAGGCGACTCAAAAGTAATAAACCCCAAAAACAACACAAAATAACATTAAAAATCCAAAATTTAACAATTTTTTTTTTGTACGGTTCAAAGGGACTCTCCTTAGTAAAAGAACAGAAAACAAACACTAAGGAACCCAAAATAAAAGTGTACAGCAGCACACATATACATACATACAAGGGAAGTCCATCACAACCCACCCCACACTTAAAAGATTAGCACTGTCCCCAATGCTACCAAAATAAACAAAGCAAGAGTAGGATGTAAGGAGCTCCCTGGTCAGTCGAGGTAGTCGTCGTCCTCCGGCCCACGGACCTCTAACGGTGGATCATCTGCCTCAGCCTCCTCATCCTCAAAACCACTCTGGAGGTCCTCTTCATCTATGGGGACATCATCGTCCACAGGCTCCACAAAGTCAGCACCAATCCTCAATAAGGCCATGGCATGCTCATTGAGAGGATAATCCCTCTCTACCTGGCTCAGCTCATCCGCCGTGGAGGGCCTACCCCCAGTCCTGTGTCGTAGCATCTCCAATCCATACATGCTGGCTAAAATCTCGTCATCTCGAGTATGACGCTCTGCTAATGTCAAAGTGGGGCCGAGTGAATCTGGCGCCTTAGGCTGGGTGACATCCACAGGCATCGTCGTCAAAGGAGGATGATAGTCAAAATTTTCTTCGGGCACTTCAAATGCTCGCATTAATTTGGTCAATAGTCCACCGAAAGCATATCGAAGACCTTCATGAAGGCGAGCTCGCCGCATCGCTGACAACAACACAGAACCTACATCAATCTCTGCATCAGTCATGAGAGCATATACCAGACAGACACGATCTCTTGTAACTTCGGTCATGTGGCTCCCCGGAATTAAACAACAACACACAATTTTTAGCCAAATCCTAGCCTCTTTGTTGGGATGGGCAAAGGGTAGACTCTTGTGATACCCTCGTTGGTGATGGAGAAGCCACCTCATAGTTGATCGTGGGCCGCACAGAGTGTGTCGAATTTCAGCATATGGAGGCCTAGCTTTTAGCCTGAGTATGTCTTGGGGACTAGCCCGAGTGGGAACCCTTAATAATCCAGTCAAGCTCAAGGAGTCAAGTATCACATCCGAACCTCGTACCACTACCGAGTTGTATTCAGTGATTTCCCACCATAGATAAATGTACATTCCCAACAAAGAAAGCCAACAATAATCATACATATTCCACACATGAGTTGTATTCAGTGATTTCCACCACTAATTTGCTCAATTTTCACCAATAAAGATAAACCCACTTCCACTTTTTGCACCAAAATAAGATTATTAACCACAAGTGCACATGCCTTCCAAGTTCATTGTAATGCCACCCCAGAAACCCCAATCATATGATAAGACGCAAGTCAACAAACCATGAAAATATTGTGTTCAGAAACGAAATCAAGAGTACCCAAAATCGCATACTTCATGGCAATTTGTAGAAAGAGAAAGTGAAGGAGACATACCTTGAGAGCTTTGAATGGAGACTTGAACACAATCCCAAAATGAGAAATCCAAGAGTCGAGCTATGTGTGGTCAAGAGGAGAAAAATAATAGAGAAAATTTGTGAAGATGTGGGGAGAAAATCGTTAGTTTGGGTGTGGGGTGTTGGAATATTTGTGAAGAATGAGGTAATTTGGGGATTTAAAGGAGAAGGGGTGGGGGTGGGTCGGTTCTTCTTAAAGAAAAGAACTAACAAAATACCAAAAATTTTAGTAGGGGGTAGCGACGTGGCACGCTGCCTAGCGCGCTACCCCACTGCCAACCTGACCCAAAAATCGTGCACAGGCGGCGTGGCACGCTGGCCAGCGCGCCTGTGCACTGCCCATGCGTGCTGGATTTTTGGGGAAGGCAGCATGGCACGCTGGCCAGCGCGCCTCCTCACTGCCTCAACAAATAATTTTTTTAGCTTTTTCATCCTGGCACTCTGGGTAGAGCACCCCACACTTATCCTCATACCTGAGCAATTTTTCACATTCTTTTCATAATCTTGGGGCTTTTACAAGTCCCAAGACTCGAAGCTTTGCTCCAAAACATGGCCTGCCTGCCCGGCACCTTCAAATAATCATCCATCCTCCAAATTTACCTTTGTCTTGTGGATTCTCATACCAACATACTCCGTGCCTCTGCATGAACACAAGATCCTAGTACTACGTTAGAAAACAAAAACTGTAAAAGAGATGGGTTGCCTCCCATCAAGCGCCTTAGTTTTGGTCGGGGCACGACTCTTCTTTTTGTATTTTTACTTTATAAATCTAACTATTACAACACATGCATGGGTTGCCTCCCATGTAGCGCTTGGTTTAATGTCGCGGCTCGACCAATTATAAGAGCTCAATTATCATCAAGGGGAAGCACGTCCTCCGTCTGCTTCTCTTCCTCACCGAAATAATGCTTCAATCTCTGGCCATTTACCATAAAACTTGTACCATCCGCCTTATTTAAAAGTTCCACCGCACCATGAGGTGTCGTGCGACTTACCTCAAAAGGCCCACTCTACTTAGATCTTAGCTTACCCGGAAACAACCTAAGTCTTGAGTTAAACAAGAGTACCAACTGACCTGGCTCAAAAGTACGGGGGAGAATATACTTGTCATGCCATCGCTTCTTTTTCTCCTTGTAGATCTTAGCATTTTCATATGCATGGGCACGAAATTCTTCCAACTCATGGAGTTGTAACAACCTCTTATTACCCGCCAACCCAGGATCTAGATTCAACTTCTTTACTGCCCAATATGCTCGATGCTCAAGCTCAACTGGGAGGTGACAAGCTTTCCCAAAGACCAAATGATAGGGAGAAGTCCCTATAGGAGTCTTATATGCCGTTCGATAGGCCCAAAGAGCATCATCCAGCTTAAGTGACCAGTCTTTCCTCTGAGTATTCACCGTCTTTAGCAAGATTTGCTTTATCTCTCGATTAGACACTTCAACTTGGCCACTTGTTTGGGGATGATACGCTGTTGAGACCTTGTGTTTTACTCCATACTTTGCCAATACATTCTTCACCAAATAATTAATGAAGTGTGATCCTCCATCACTAATAATAGCTCTTGGAGTTCCAAACCTAGTGAAGATGTGCTTTTGAAGAAACTTTACCACAACTTTGGCGTCATTAGTAGGAAGAGCTGCAGCCTCTACCCATTTGGATACATAATCCACTGCAACGAGTATGTATAGATTGCCATTCGACTGTGGAAAAGGGCCCATGAAATCAATCCCCCATACATCAAAAATTTCAACTTCTAGGATGTTGTTAAGAGGCATCTCATGTCTCTTGGCAATCGTCCCCATACGTTGACATTGATCACAATTCTTCACAAAGGCATGAGCATCTTTAAATATCGAAGGCCAGAAGAAACCTGATTGCAATATTTTCCGGACTGTTCGTTCACCACCATGATGTCCACCATAAGGTGATGCGTGGCATCTCTCTAACACTTGCTTAACTTCCACATCCGGAATACATCTTCTTACTATTTGATCAGGCCCTTGCTTGAATAAATACGGCTCATCCCATATATAAAAGCGTGCCTCATATGCCAGTTTCTTCTTCTGTTGAGGACTCGAATCAGGAGGAAATAATCCACTTACCAATAGGTTCACAATGTCTGCATACCATGGCAACTCATCGACCTCTAATACCAACAACTGCTCATCTGGAAATTCCTCACAAATATGCCCATCATCCACTATATGTGTCGAGCTCTCAAGTCTAGAAAGATGGTCAGCAATTTGATTTTCTGTCCCCTTTCTATCTTTAACCTCTAAATCAAACTCCTGTAGTAATAGGATCCATCTAATCAAGTGCGGCTTAGCATCCTTTTTATTAAACAAATATCGTATCGCTGCATGATCCGTGTATACAATGACGCGTGTGCCAACTAAATACGATCTGAATTTATCAAATGCATATACCAAAGCTAACATCTCTTTTTCAGTCACAGTGTAATTCATTTGGGCTGCATCAAGGGTCTTTCTTGCATAATAAATAGAGTGAAATACCTTATTCTTCCGTTGACCTAGAACCGCACCTACTGCCACATCACTTGCGTCACACATGAGCTCAAATGGCAAAGCCCAGTCAGGAGCAATAAGAATAGGTGCCTCTACCAACTTCTTTTTCAACACCTCGAATGCCTTCACACATGATTCACAAAATACAAACTTCACATCTTTCTCCAAGAGTGCACACATGGGACGTGCAATTTTGGAAAAATCTTGAATAAACCTTCTGTAAAATCCCGCATGACCAAAAAAACTTCGCATCCCTTTAACCGATACAGGTGGAGGGAGTTTTTCAATAGCTTCGATCTTTGCCCTATCAACTTCCAGCCCCTGCTTTGACACTTTATGCCCCAGAACTATACCTTCTGTCACAAGGAAATGGCACTTCTCCCAATTGAGAACAAGATTAGTTTCTTCACACCGAGCAAGGACTTTATCAAGGTTTTGCAAACATACCTCGAAAGAGTTACCAAAGACTGAAAAATCATCCATAAAAATCTCTACGAACTCCTCCACCATGTCGTAGAAAATATCCATCATGCAACGCTGAAAGGTAGCCGATGCATTACACAATCCAAATGGCATACGCTTGAAAGCATATGTGTCGTAAGGACATGTGAATGTAGTCTTCTCTTGATCTTGGGGATCTATAGCAATTTGATTGTATCCGGAATACCCATCAAGAAAGCAATAATACTCCTGTCCAGCTAAATGATCCAACAGCTGATCAATAAAAGGGATTGGATAATGGTCTTTCCTCGTAGCATCATTAAGTTTCCGGTAATCCATGCAAATACGCCATCCAGTTATAGTTCTTGTAGGAATCAATTCATTATTGTCATTTGTGATCACCGTCATACCACCCTTTTTTGGAACACATTGTACTGGGCTTACCCACATACTATCAGAGATAGGGTAAACAATGCCAGAATCTAGCCACTTAATTACCTCCTTCCTTACTACTTCTTTCATCACCGGATTTAAGCGTCATTGGTGTTGCACACTTGGCTTGTGCCCTTCTTCCATGTAAATTTTATGCATGCATAAACCCGGATTAATACCATGGATGTCAGACATCTGTCAACCAATAGCCTTCTTTCTTCGTTTTAGAATCAACAATGCCGCATCAACTTGTTCCTGTGACAAATCTGCTGCCAGAATAATAGGAAGAGTCTTGTTTTCACCTAGGAACACATATTGAAGGTGAGATGGAAGTTCCTTCAATTCAAGCTTCAGTGCTTCCTCAATTGAGGGCTTAGTTGGAGGACCGAGTGGACGATTTAAGGGTTCCAATCTACCCTCTTTAGCATAGATACCCATAAGATCAAGAACTTGCACCATCTCACTAGCTTCTGCATCAACAAACACATCTTGCCCCATCAAAACTTTTTCCAACGGATCTGTAGACAAAGTGTAGATGCTTTCAACCGCCGAATCTATAGCTGTGATAGCCTACAAGTTCTCATAAATTTCTGGAAGCTTCAAAGCCCTATATACATCAAAGATTTCAACCTTATTATGAGCTCGCATAGTAAGTTTCCCGGCTGCTACATCAATGATTGCACCTCCTGTAGCCAGGAACGGATGCCCCAAAATAAATGGGACTTTTGGGTCAGGCTTAAAATTCAGCACCACAAAATCAACGGAAAAGATCAATGACCCCACTTGTACCAGAACATC
The DNA here is from genome assembly GCA_031232105.1 of Capsicum rhomboideum. Taxonomy (NCBI): domain Eukaryota; kingdom Viridiplantae; phylum Streptophyta; class Magnoliopsida; order Solanales; family Solanaceae; genus Capsicum; species Capsicum rhomboideum. The sequence continues at coordinate 46,030,181 of CP124717.1, read as the reverse complement.
CTCAACAATACCATCAGGTCTAGTCAGAGATCGGTCTGCCAGCTACAAAATAATAGTAGGAGGCTTTGGACGACCCAAACCCAATTCCTTGAAAACCGAAGTGGGCATCAGATTTATACTAGCCCCCAAATCACACAATCCATGAGCGCAGGCACGATCCCCCAGAGTAATCTTCACAGTGAAGCTTCCAGGATCTTTCATCTTAGTAGGTAACCGGTTCTGAATGCGAGAACTACACTCCTCAATCAAAGCCACTGTGGGATATTCTGTCAATCTACTCTTGTTTGCTATAATTTCTTTCACGAACTTGGCATACTTTGGAATACCCTGAAATATATCCACAAGAGGCAAATTAATTTGTACTTGTTTAAGTAGTTCAATGAACTTACCAAAGCATTCATCCTCCTTCTTCTTTTTGAACTTCTGAGGGAACGGAGGAGGCAACTTCACACTATGTATCACTTTATCATCTTTGGAGCTTTTGGTAGACTCCACTTGTTCGTCTTCAATCACCACTACTTTTGGCTCTAATTCTTTCGTTGGTGCAACTGTATCCTCTAACTGCTTACCACTACGGGTAACTATAGCATTCACATGCTTGGGATTTGGCTCAGTATCTCCTGGAAGACCTCCTTGGGGCGGCCTTGTATTCTGTGCATTAGCTAACTGGCCAATCTGCTTTTCCAAATTCTGAGTAGCCAACTGATTGCTTCTCACATCTGCTGCCAGCTTCGCTTATTCAGCCATAATCTGTTTTAACATATCCTCCACACTCATGTCTCCAGGCTTAGCACCCACTTGATTTCCTTGGCCTTGCTGTTGATTGTACTGAAGGGCATATCCTTGCGGACTATATTGATTTTGATTTCCTCCCTATGAGAAGTTCGGATGGTTTTTTCACCCGGCATTATAAGTGTTACCGTAGTTCTGAGCTCCACCTCCCCTTTGGGCATTACCAACAAAATTTACTGAATTCGGATTAGCACTACACAAATCGCTGGTATGATCACCGTTTCCACATACACTACACATCACAGAAACCTGTTGCTGGACTGCATTCACGGGAGCTGGTTGTTGCCCCAAATTCAAACTACTAAAGTGATTGTTCATCATGTTTTGCATAGCTGAAATTTGGGCAGATAATGCTGTGACTGCATCCACATCTAGTTTCCCAGCAACCTTCTTTGTAGAATTCCTAGAATTATCACTATACCAGTCTGGATTTCCCTGCGAAATATGATTTAACAGAGCATATAATTCATCATACGTCTTCTCTAAAGCCTGTCCCTGCAGCTGAATCAAGTAGAATTTTAGTGTTGGGGTCGAGAGCCTCTATAAACGTATGCACCAACACTTCATTAGCTTGGTGGTGGTGAGGACAATCCCTCAACATGGATTTGAATCTATTCCAAGCTTGGTACAAATTCTCATCATCTCTCTGTCTGAAACTTAGTATCTCACTCCTCAGCTTTGCTGTCTTTCCAGACGGAAAGAACCTTATCAAGAATTTTCGAGCAAGATCATCCCAAGTAGTGATAGAATTGGTCGGCTCTGCATCTAACCACCTTCTTGCTTCCCCCAGCAGAGAAAAGGGAAACAAAGTAAGTCTCACATAATCTGAAGATACACCCGCAGGAATATATGTGTCACTGATCTCTAGAAAATTCCGAATATGGTTCTGCGGGTCTTCATGAGCAACAGAATTGGTGCTTAAAATTTAATGATTGCGGACTAAGAACTCCTATCTTCGCTACCGTAACTTTGGTTTTCGCAAATATGCTTGAAAAATCAATGAAAAGTAAATTCCCAGGGCTAAGGCACCCTGAACATCATCTCTTTAGCATAATTGTTGTTGGTTTAAGCACTTTGAGTAGTTTATCGTGGTTATCGATCCCAAGGTTAATTTTATAACTATATTCGTCTCCAAATTATAATTTTCTACTAGAACTTAGAAACCTACCTATATCCGTGAGTGGTGATAAGCTTAACCAATTCTAGAGCATTCAAGCTTTCTTCTTGTAATTGACCAAGTGCGGGTGGTTAGGTACCTCTCGGTCCTAACCACCTGTCAATCCCTTAGAATTACTTCTCCGAGAAAGACCACACTTCATATATTCAAGTTCTATCTCTCAGTTTTTCTCTCGAGCTCACTTCAAGACAAGGAATATATTCCAATGGTGATCAAACATCAAAATAATGAATTTTAGAATATATGAATAACCACTTTATGATAAACTCCAGCAAAAACCAATACAATTAACCCAAAAGATTCATGTTCTTGGCCTTAACCCCAAGAATGAAGGATTTTAGCCACTCATAATGTTTATCAACATCCACAAGTAATAAATACTCTAAAAATTAATTAAAACTGAAAAGGAGAGGAATGGAACCTAATTGAGATGCCCAAAAACACCCAAAATATTCTAAGGATGATGGAATGTGATACAATAAGTCAAAAGCCCTATTTATAGACCCAAGTCGAGGCAAAAATCGGCCAAAAAGCGGCCCGGCACGCCATTGGGCGCTCCTAGCACTTAGGCAGATTTTGCCTCAGCAAAAAGGTGCTCCCAGGCGGCGTGGTATGCTGGCCAGCGCGCCTGGGCACTGCCTAGGCAAGTGGAATTTTTGCCAAATGCGGCCTGGCACGCTGCCTAGCGCGCCAGGCCCCCTTTTTTTGTAATTTTTTGCTTTTGTCGACTTCTCTTCAGGGATTTGGATGGATTCTTCAAGATCAACTCTTTGGCTTGTCTCTTATCTTCAATATTCTTCACTCGTAGCTCCTCCAAGCCTCACTTTCCATGCCAAACATGCTACAAAAAGTAGCAAATTCCACCTACACGAGTCTAATCATATTGGTTAGTACACTATATCATTTTCCATCAAAAACTTATATAATACACAAGTATTGTTCTCAAAACTAAGGTAATCATGGGTTAAAGTTGCTACTAAGGCATATAAATACGCCTTAGATCACTGAGTTCCACGAAAGTGACATCTAAAATGGGTTGAGTGCCCTTAATCAGTTCAAACACACAAACATCACCAATTTTCAACTTATTGTCCTGCACGAATTCCTTCCAACTGAAGCGAATTCTCTCTCCTGATATTCCCAGGTCATATTTAACAAACCAAGATGCCCTGCCAGGAACACGAAGCACTAAATTGCCATATTTCTCCAGAAAATATTTCCAAGCAAATAAGAAAGATATACACTGCAAAAAGAGATGGAGACGGTAAATTGAGTATAACAACACGCACCCACATGAATTGAATAAAGATCAAAGTATTGGTAAATCTATTAAGTAGCTTACCAGATTGTATGGTTTGAGACATTGACGGTTGCATAAAATATATAACAAATGGATTCTTTGATTTAAATGCTTTTGCTCTTTGATATGCTATAATCCACTCTTTGTCCAATATTGTCATACTCTTAGCATAAACCCTCTCAGTTTGTGGCTTGTGCATTCTGCAACTTTCTCGGCTTTCTTCAAATAAAAATTCAAAATCAATGTATTACTATTAAATGTCATGTAAGCAGATGATAAATTTTGTTAGTAAACTAGACTAAACACTTCCTTACCTTTGGGTTTTCTTGTTAAAGACAGTGACGCTACATCCTCTAGTGACTTTTCCACCTTGATACTTTTGGTGTGAACATCAATTGAAACATCATCCTATGCCTCCTTATTTGGTCTCTTTCTTTTGCTTCCATTTCCACATGGACAATGGCCCAAACTCTTAACAGAATGCTCAATCTCAGTGCCATCACCATGTTTTTCTGAAAAAATTAAAGCCAATATGAGTATACAACCTTAAATGAAACAACTAAGAAGTTTCTAGTACAGCCAAAGTTGTATACTCCAGACTATCTTATAGAGAGAATTCAACTTTATCACCTTTAATTTTTAAGTTGAGACCATATAAACCTCCTGTCTGGTGCTTTTTCAAGTTCTTAGTGTGTACTACTTTGGGTCAAAAAAATGGAACAGAATTATCAGTTTTGATAACCTTGCTTTTATGATCAGAACCCCCTGGACTTCTTCAACTATATTGTGCATTAGTGTGCTCCCAGCTGCACGAAGTATTGTAATATTTTCAAAGACCTGAGCCCCCTTAATCACTTCAAATACACAAACATTACCGACTTTTAACTTATTTTCCATCACAAATGCCTTCCAACCAGAATGAACTTTAGCAGTTCCTATTTTGATAGTGCATTTGACAGACCATGATCCACTGCCTGGAACCGGAAGCACTAAATTGCCATTGTTTTCAAGGAAATGTTTCCTAGAAAATGTTGACACTATGGTCTGTCAAAATAGATGGACACAGTAAAATGAGTAACGACATGCATCCATATGGATTGAATAAAGATTTTGGAAAGTCTACAGAGTTTTAAGCTTGTAGCTTACCAGAGTGTATGGTATGGTGATATATGATGGTTGCATAAAAGATATAATGAATGGACTCTTAGATTTAAAAGCTTTTGTCCTTTGATATGCTATAGCCCTTTATTTTTCCATTACTATCTTGTTCTTATCATAAACAATCTTAGATTGTTGCTTGTACATCACGCATCTTCCTTCACATTCTTCAAAACAAAAAAACAAAATCAATGTATTAATTCTAATTTGTCATGTAAGTATAAGATCAATTCTGTCCATAAAACACCTTCTTACTTTTGGTATTTCTTGTGAAAGAAGGTGAAGCTACATCTTCTTGTGAATTTTTAACAACATCATCATCTGCACCCACTTCAAGTCTTTTTCTTTTTCTGTGCCGTCCAAACGAATAATGACCCAACATCTCAGCAGAATGCTCAATCTCAATGCCTTCACCATGTTCTTCTGAAATATTAAAGCCACTATAACCTTATGGAATGATCAAAGAAAATTACTACTACAACAAAAATTGTTTACTATAGACTAACTTGCAGACAGAATTCAACTTTATCACCATTGATTTTTGAACTGAGATCATAAGAACCTCCTGTCTTCTGCTTTGATTTTCGGTGTGAACTACCTTGGGTTGAGAACATGGAACAAATTATTAGTTTTGATAACTTTGCTTTTACTATCAAAACCCGCTGACACTTCTCCAACTATATTGTACATTAATGTGCTCCCAGTTGCACGAAATATTGTGGTATCTACAAAGAGCTGAGCACACTTAATCACTTCAAATACACAAACATCACCAAGTCTTAACTCATTTTCTAGCACGAATGCCTTCCAACCAGAATGAACTTTAGCATTTACTGTTCCAAAAGTGCATTTGACAAACAAAGATCCACTTCCTGGAACACGAAGCACTAAACTGCCATCGTTCTCAAGAAAATATTTCTTAGCAAATTTCAATGTTATGGACTGGCAAAAGGAGATGACTAAATAGATTTTGACATAGTATAAAATGGAATAAAGAAAGATTAGACCACTACAAAGTCCATAAAGATTATAATGTATAACTTACTAGATTGAATGGAGTAAATACATATGAAGGTTGCATAAAATATATGACGAATAGATTGTTAGATTTAAAAGCTTTTGCTTTTTTATATGCTATAGAGCTCGCTTTGTCCGTTACTTTCATGTTCTGATCATAAACACTCTTAGACTGTTGCTTATGAATCCTGTAGCCTCCATTGCTTTCCTCAATCAGAAAAATAAGATCATTGTGTTAATAGTAAATGGATTTACGTTATATACAACAACAATACAAAGTTTCTATTACACTATTCATGTTGTTTAACCTGTGATAGAAGGGTAGTTACCATTTCTACAAAGCAATTACTAGTAATAATTTTCATTAAGATCTACGACCTAATAAATAATTGATTGTGTAATTACTTTTATACTGTGAATGCATAGAACTACTAATTACTAGTAATAATTTTCATTAAGATCTACAACCTGATAAATAATTGATTGTGTAATTACCTTTACACTGTAAATGCATAGAACTTAAACTCATACTACTAAATTATTATGTAACAAGATGACTGGTTTTCAATTCAGTTCCTAGCTAATAAGATAAAAGAGCATATAAAATCCTTACTTTGGCCCTCTCTTGGGAAAGAAGGTGAAGCTAAATCCTTTAAGACTTCTCAACCTCCATTTTTTTATATGCATGTCAACTAAAATATCATCCTCTGCGTCCCCTTAATGTATTTTTCTTTTGCTGGACTGTCCTAATGGAACATGGCCTAGGTTTTCAACAGAATGCTCAATCATATTAGGAATTTTTTCTTTCAACTTCTGGATTCTTGGAATACCCTCTAGGAAATCTACAGAATCATCTGACTCGAGCTGGTCACTTTTTGGTGCATGGTGTCATCCTTGGCAATTGAAGGTGCGTATACCATAGGCAGAACTGTATGGATATTCAATTTTGTTGCACTCAAATCAAATATGATAAAATTGTAATGGGAACGACCATCGTATCCGAACATCAAAACGTACCCACAACTTATTGAATAATAGTCACAGAACTCCTACCACTCTTTGGCTAGCCAAATTTGACCTTGAGAATGTTCCACTTCAACCTCCCATACTTCTCCACTGGGAACCTCAAGATACACAGAGTTTAATATGTTCTTGCAGTATCTGCTGGCAAAGTCCTCCAGAATACTCTACGTGCAAAGGAATTATGGACGTAGTTTTATACATTTCAAAATCAAAGACAGTAAAATCCTTCAAATTAGTCGTATATTGTATCCTCTGTTCTTTCATAACTAACTGCTAAACAAAAATACCCACAGTAATCTAATTTTGGCAACTAGAATAGATAGCAGATATTTATTTTTCGATGTCATTAAGCTGTGAATCGTGATATCTTAGTTTTACTACAGATTAAGAGATATAGATATATAGTGTTCGAAAATGATTAACAATAACTGTTCATAGACCTGAATCATTCATACTATTATTGAAGCCTGTTGGGTTCTAAGTGAAAATGTGAATGAAAAATGGAGGAAAAACAAATAGAGGGAAAAGGAGTGAATTGTGGTTTCACTTTAAAGAGGAGTGTTTCTCCCACATTGGTGGAAGAAAGGAACTTTCTTATTCTTATATTGATAACCATTCCTTCAAGTGGATAGTGAGGAAAGAACAAGACAAGCCTCGCGCCATCGTCGTCACTCGACTCTGATTTGGATCGATCGAGAGATTATCTTTTTGGATAAAATTTATTACAAAAATATTCTCTATTTGTGGATGCTCATGAGGAAGTGCTGATGCATGTCACAACGTACCTCGAAGGGTCGTGACCCTTCAAGGCACTATTTGGTAACAGAAAACTGACCTGTGTACACCTGGCGACCTGCAGACGCAGATTCTAGTGCAAGTGCCATGCAGGTCAACATATGAGTTTCTGGTTTTGACCAAAACATGACCTGCGGAAGTAGGTGGGCCACCTACAGGTGTAAGTGGTCCCGTTGATCCAAAATAGTGAGATTTTTCAGAACCAATGCTTCCTTTATGAATCACAACCTTTTGGCTATAAATACATGAATTTTTCCTCAGGTATAGACAAGAAACTTTGAAGGAAAAAAACACTTTCTTCTTTTTCCTGAGTACTCAAGTGTGATTTACGAACCATTGAGTGCGTTCATTGTTCGACAGAGTTTGAGGTACCGCCATTCTATCGAAGTGATTTATTTTATCCTAGGAGGATATATTCCATAACCTCGGGTACTTAAGGGGAATAATTTTCTTAAGGACACACCATGAATTCGGTGGACTTGAATCTTCTAATCTTCATATCTTTCTAAACGTTGGTTTTGCTATTTTTCAAAAAAATAGTTTGAACTTCATTTTATTGTTGTTCATGAGTTGTATTAAACTTATTACTGAAGTTCATAGTTGTGAATATAGAGTTACAACTTCATTTGATTGTTCATATGTTAGATTCAACATGTGTTTGAAGTTATTGTTGAAAAATACAGATTTTACTAAACCCAAGAAATTAAAATCTTAAGGAAATTATTAAGTACTTAGTTAATCTCTATTGGTTCTCATTTTGTGGAGACTAAAATCTTTTAATTTCTACTCCCTTGATTTAAAGAATATAAAAAATTTGCAGAGAAATTAGATTGAGAATTCGGTTCGAAGAATATAAAAACTTCATCGATTCATTGAACTCTCTGTATTGGTTTTTGGAGTTTAAAACTTGTGGGTTTTCATTCTATTTCAATTTGATTCTGATTTAAAGAACACAAAAACTTCATCAGGTTTCAAAGTTCATTCGGTTGACGATTTGAAGACTTAAAATCTTCATCATTGACTAGAAATAAGTTATTTAAAGATTAAATCTTTATAGTTAGTATTCTGAAATACTAAAGTGCTTGTCAAATCTTGGCAAGAAAATGATGAATGAAACTGAACAATAAATTGATTCGGTTGTGAATGGTGTTGTCCCAATGGAAATCAATGTTGCATCATTAAGTTGTTCAGATATTGCTGTAGAAATGGAAACGACAGAGAAACTAAAAAATTATTCTGGTGTGAACTTCAAAGAATGGCAGCAAATGATGTCACTTTGGCTGACCAATCTTGAAATGCAAATGTTCAAAAATAGAGATCCTAATGTTCCAGAAAAAGGAATGATTGAACAACAATTGTTTGGTTTGGAAGATCTTGTGATTCATCTCAAGATAGAAGAGGATATTAAATTCCGTGAGAAATCAACAATGGTGGGTGTAAATCTTGTTAAAGATAATGCTACCCATAACATAAAGAGAAAGAATTCTTCTAGACAAGAGAAAGAGAAGAACAAGAAAAGGTTCAAAGGCAAGTGTTACAATTGTAGTAAAGTTGGTCACAAAGCTCTAAATTGTCAAGTTCTGAAGAAGAGCAAGAAAAGAAATCAGATAAACATGTTGGGAGCAACTGATAAGATTGAAAATCTGTGTGCTATGATCACTAAATGCAATCTAGTTGGAAATCCAAATGAATGATGGTTTGATTCAGGAGCCACTAAACATGTTTGTGCGGACAAAAAAGCTTTTGCTACTTATGATACCGTTGGTCTCAAAGAAGTGATCTTCATGGGAAATAATGCAACAACCAAGGTTGAGGGAAGTGGGAAGATATTTCTAAAGATGACTTCCGATAAGGTGTTGAGTCTTAACAATGTTCTCCATATTCCTACTATTAGGAAGAACTTAGTGGAGACAACACTTCTAGTTAAAAAATGATTTAATGTATATAGGAAAGGGCTACCTCAATGAGGGGCTTTTCAAACTTCATGTAATAATTGTTGAAATGAATAAAGCTGAGGCTTCTTGTTAATTGCTTAAGTCAAACGAATTATGGCATGAACGTTTAGGAGATGTCAATTACAAAACCTTGCAAAAGCTGATTAGTTTGGAAGTTTGGACTAACTTTGAGTGCAGTAAATCAAAGTGTCAAACATATATTGAATCTAAGTAAACTAAGCATCCATATAAGTCTATTGAAAGGAATTCCAATCCCTTAGAATTAATTCATACAAATATTTGTGATATGAAGTCAGCACCATCTTGTGGTGGGAAAAAATATTTCATAACTTTTATTGATGATTGACTAGATTTTTTTATGTTTATTTGTTGAATAGTAATGATGAAGCAATAGAAGCATTTAGGAAATATAAACCTGAAGTTGAAAATCAGTTGGATAAAAATATTAAAATGATAAGAAGTGATAGGGATGGAGAGTATGAATCTCCTTTTACAGAGATATGTTTGGAAAATGGAATTATCCATCAAACTACTACCCCGTACTCACCTCAATCAAATGGAATTATGGAAAGGAAAAACCAAATGTTGAAGGAAATGATGAATGCCTTAGTTATAAGTTTAGGTTTACCACAAAACTTGTGGGGGAAAGCTATACTTACAACAAACCAAATACTCAATCGAGTGTCTCATAGTAAGACACAATCTATTCCATATGAGAAATGGAAAAAAAGGAAACCAGACTTGAAATATTTCAATGCGTGGGGGTGTCTAGCAAAAGTTCAAGTTCCTATACCCATGAGGGTGAAAATAAGGCCAAAGACTGTGGACTGCATTTTCATCTAATATGCTACAAACAGTAAAGCATGTCGATTTTTGGTTCATAAATCCAAACATCCGGATATCCATGATAATATGGTAATTAAATCAGATAATGTTGTGTTCATTGAACACATTTATCCGTATAAGACTAGAAATGAGTTGTCTAATGAAGGGTCTAAAAGAGCTAGGGATGAACCAAGAGAGAATGTACTTAATGAAGAGAATCCAAGGCATAGTAAATGTCAAAGAACGTCAACTTCCTTCGGATCAAATTTTGTAACATTTCTTCTCAAAAATGAGCCTTAAACGTTCAAAAAATCGATATCGCTTGCGGACTCATCCTTTTGAAAGAGGCAGTCAATAGTGAGATTGATTCAATCTTGAGCAACCACACTTGGGATTTGGTTGATCTTCCTCTAGGAAATAATTTTTTAGGTTCTAAATGGATCTTCAAAAGGAAAATGAAAGCTGATGTACTATTGATAAATACAAGGCAAGATTTGTTGTGAAAGGCTTTAGACAAAAATAAAGTCTTGATTATTTCAAAACATACTCATCAGTAACAAGGATAACGTCCATTCGGATATTGGTTGCATTAGCTGCAGTATATGGTCTTGAAATCCCTCAAATGGATGTGAAATCTGCATTCTTAAATAGAGAATTGGAGGAACAAATTTACATGGAACAACCCAAGGGTTTTGTGGTTCATGGTAAAGAAAGAAAAGTATGCAAACTTGTTAAGTCACTTTATGTACTAAAGCAAGCACCCAAACAGTGGCATGCAAAGTTTGACCAAACCATGTTGGCAAAAAGATTCAAGATAAATGAATGTGATAAATGTGTTTACATTAAAGACACTCTAAATCACAAAGACATTATTTATTTGTATGTGGATGACATGTGATCATCAGTAGAGACATTTCTGACATAAATGGTATGAAAAGAATGCTTGAGAGTAAGTTTAATATGAAAGACCTTGGAGTTGCTGATGTGATCTTAGGGATAAGAAATCATAGAACTCCATAGGGGTTGGCATTGTCACAGTCTCGTTACATTGAAAAGGTACTTGAAAAGTTCAAGTATTTGGATTTCAATACTGTCAATACTCCATTAGACGTGAGCTTTACACTTCAAAAGAATGAAGGTGAAAGTGACTCACAATTGGATTACACAAGAGTGTTGGGAAATTTGATGTATATCATGAATTGTACGCGACCAGATATAGCATGCGCTATTAGTAAATTGAGTCGGTACACGAGTAATCCCAATCAAACTCATTGGATGGCAATGAAAATAATTTGGGGTATATAAAACATACTCAAGACTATGCTTTGCATTATAACAAATATCCAGCGGTAATTGAAGGATATAGTGATGCAAATTAGATCACCAAATCAAATGAAGTAAAATCCACGAGTGGATATGTGTTTACTCTGGGTGGAGGAGCAACTCGTCCAAATAGACATGTATTGCTCGCTCTACAATGGAATCTGAATTTATCGCGTTAGATAAAGTCGGTGAAGAGGCTGAATGCCTCTAAAATATTTTGAAATATATTCCTTATTGGTCCAAACCTTTGGCACCAGTATGCATACACTGTGATAGTCAATCTACGATAGGGAGGGTAGGGAGCATGATGTTTAATGGTAAATCTCTCCATATAAAATGAAGACATAATACCGTTAGAGAATTTTTCTCTTGTGAAATTATCACGATTGACTATGTGAAGTCAAAGGATAATGTGTCGGATCCACTTACAAAAGGTCTATCTAGAGAGGGAGTTGAGAGATCATTGAAGAGAATGGGTTTAAGGTCTAGGACATGTCATCACGGCGGTAACTCTACCTAGCGGACTGGAGATCCCAAGAGCTAGGTTCAAGGAGATCAAACAAAGTTGTGACTGATGGTTCAACATTGTCAAATAAGTCAACTCATTCTCATGATGAAGACAATGTTTAGGAAACAAGGATAAGGATTATGGATTGGAGCTTTTTAATGGTTTCTAAGTTTGGCAGGTATGACCAAATAGTTTGATTTATAGGATTAAAACGTTTAGGAATCACTTATGTGAGTGTGAAGTGGAAGCCGATTCAAGGAGAATAACAGTAAAGGTCTATTCTCTAAGCTCTCATGAAACCAGGTCTTGTTCATGGCTGAAACAAACAAAACCATGAGAGCCATAAATGGTAAAAGGCTAGTTGTGTGACTTGTGTTGTCTAGGTGTACACTAAAGTTCGACGGTTCAAAGATATCGCATCTACCGATTTACCGAGCGCATCCGATGCAAGTTCACTATGGAAAGTTCAAAGGGAAACCTACTTATCCAGATGCAATTAGTCTTTGCTTATAGATCACACACTTGTCCGTAATTTTTTTATAAAATAGGCATTGCACATTCATGTGGGGGATTGTTGGGTTCTAAGTGAAAATGTGAATGGAAAATAGAGGGAAAATAAAGGAAAAAGGAGTGAATTGTGGTTTCACTTTAAAGAAGAGTGTTTCTCCCACGTTGGTGGGAGAAAGGAATTTTCTTATGCTTATATTGAGAAGCATTCCTTCATGTGGATAGTGAGGCAAGAACAAGACAAGCCTCGCGACGCCGTCGTCATCGCTCGCTCGGCTCGGCTTTGGATTTGGAAAACAATTGAGAGATTATCTTTTTGGATAAAATTCATTAGAAACTTGAGAGTTAATGATGTTTTAATCCAAAAATCCGACACGAAAATATTCTCCATTTGCGGACGCACATGTGGAAGTGCGGACGCATGTAACAACTCACCTCGAAGGGACGTGACTGTTCGAAGCACTGTTTGGTAATAAAAGCTGACTTGCGCGCGCATTTGGAGACCTGCGGATGCAGATGCCAGCGCAGGTGCCACGCAGGTCAACACAGGAGTTTCTGGTTTTGGCCGAAACACGACCTGTGGATGCAAGTGGGCCACCTACAGGCGCAGATGGTCCCGTCGATTCGAAACAGTGTGATTTTTTAGAACCAATATTTCCTTTCTGAAGCACTACCTTTTGGCTATATATACCTGAATTTTTTCTCAGGTATAGACACGAAATTTTTGAAATGAAAAACATCTTCTTCTTCTTAAAAACTCAAGTGTGACTTACGAACCATTGAGTGTGTTTGTTGTTTGATAGAGTTTGAGGTACTGTCATTCTGTTGAAGTGATTCATTTTATCCTGTGAGGATATATTCCACAACCTCGAGTACTTGAGGGGAATAATTTCCTTAAGGACAAACGGTGAATTCGGTGGACTTAAATCTTCTAATCTTCATCTCTTTCTAAACATTGGTTTTGCTATTTTCCAGAAAATAGTTTGAACTTCATTTTTTTGTTGTTCATGAGTTGGGTTGAACTTATTATTGAAGTTCAAAGTTGTGAATACAGAGTTACAACTTCATTTGATTGTTCATATGTTAGTTTGAACATGTGTTTAAAGTTATTGTTAAAAAATACATATTTTACTAAACCCGAAAAATAACAAAGCCTTGGCCACTTAATAATGTAACTATATGCCTGACTTTTTCATTAAAGTTTACGCCTAAAGTTGCACTGTTAATTCCTATAACTCATACACAACCATAAGCCTAAATTTTTCAACAATCCTTATTAAGTTCTTAAAACTATACAACTATCCCAACTTTTAACACATTAATTATCTATCATTTTTTTGTATTCACATCACTTCAATTTTCTCTCTAATTGTCTCCCCCACCCAACCCCCACAGTGTTTGCCAAACAAAATAAAGAGTATATAAACACAAAACCAGCGGATGCATGCACACTAAAAATGAAAAGAACATACTAGACGGGTGCATTCATGTTGGGATAATATAATCTTGTAGAATTTTGATTGCACAATAATGTTGTTGTTATTAGTAGTAGAAGAAGAAGAATTCCCAAGGGAAAATCCTTCAACACTTTGCCGGCGGATAGCCATGACATGCTCTTTGTTAATCGAGCTTACAAGATGATATAGTAATATAGCAGCCCTACAGTAATTTCCTTGTTTTTTAATAGTGTCATCAGGGGACACTGTATTCCAATTTATGCAACATCCTCTCTAGTTTAAGGACCCGTTTGGCCATAGATTTCTCAAGTAGTTTTTGGGAAAAAACTTGGCAAATAATGTTTGGCCATATAATTTATCATTATTTGGGCCAAATTTCATTTTTTGTGAACTTTTGAAAGTGAAACATGTTTCTCAAATACTATGGCCAAACACATGGCGAAACTTTACCCAAATATTTGGGAATCTATGGCCAAACGCTAGCTAATTATTTCCAAGATTTACTCCTTTCGTCCAATAATACTTGTCCGCTATAGTGACTTGACACACATGTTAAGAAGCAATAAATAATAGGTGTAATTTTACTATATCATCCTTTGAATATAATAAATTTAATGCTTTGTGAAATGTATTGGATAATGAATCATGTTTAATGCTAAGGATAAAATGGGTAAAAAAGGGTAAATTATCCAATGATTTTTCAAACTGGACAAGTATTGTTGGACATCTATTTTTAATATGGTGGACAAGTAAAGATGGACGGAGGGAGTATTATTTTTCTATATTTAGTAGTACTAACTTTGGTTTATTTTGTGTAAACTTTGGTTTATTTTGTGTAACACATTACTCCATCCTTTTCATTTTAATTGGATCTAATGCTAAAAATAAATTTTTCAATTTGTTTGTTCATTTTAGTAAATCAAGAAACTTTTATTACTTCTTTCTCATATTGCCCTTAGTATTATTAAATAATTACATAAAATAATACTCTTTTCATTCGTTTATAAGTGTTCCATTTAGGTTGTGATTTTATTCTTAAATAACTATATGTTTAAGCTTTCAAGAAAACTTTAATCATAATCTTCCTAAAATGCCCTTTAGTTTAAAATATAGTAATCAATATCAACTTGGAAGAGATAACATTTAATTAGGGGTAAGTTGGTAAAGTTATCTTTAGTTTTCTAGGAGTGAGTAGTTTACTAAAGGGTGAGTCCAAGTCAAAAGAAACACTTATTTAGAAATAAAGGGAGTAGTAAAAGTCAAATTTAGAGTTTCAAAATATCATTAATAAAGCTAGTTTAGTTAAATACACTTGTATTTTTTTAAGAGGTGTGTCAAGTCAACAAAGAACAAGTAAAATGAAACAGAGGGAGTAAAATTTTGAGAATCAATCAAATTTTTTTTTATCAAAATTTTTCTCTATGACATTTAAATATTTTAAGTTGTTAATTGAAATGATTTATACTCCCTCTAGTCCAAACT
Source organism: Capsicum rhomboideum (assembly GCA_031232105.1). Taxonomy (NCBI): domain Eukaryota; kingdom Viridiplantae; phylum Streptophyta; class Magnoliopsida; order Solanales; family Solanaceae; genus Capsicum; species Capsicum rhomboideum. The sequence continues at coordinate 46,014,862 of CP124717.1, read as the reverse complement.
AAATGAATTTTTGCCTCAATGCGCATCTAAGGAAAAAAAATTAGGACATAAATTGTACTTTACTTTTCATTTTTACACTTTTAGATATTATCAAATTATTCTTGAAATTTCAACCACATTAGAATAAAGTCAATTAAGTCTCTTGAAACTCATAACCTAGAAAGTGTAAATGAAAGGGTAAAATTGGAAGAAATTTCCAACATGTCTCTTGAAGAATGAACAATTCACTTATTTTGGACATTAAAAAATAGCTCAAAAATTCACTTATTTTGGACTAGAGAAAGTATACAACTCAGTCATGTTGCATTTAATGATTCTAAAATATTGGCATTATGCAATGGTTCTAATATTATACTCCCTCTAATCCAAAATAAGTGAATTTTTATCTCAATATACACCTATTAAGGAAAAGAAAGTAGGACACAAATTGTACTTTACTTTCCATTTTTACCCTTTTAGATATTATTAAACTACTCTTGAAATTTCAGCCACCTTAAAATAAAGTTAATTAAGTCTCTTGAAACTCATAACCTAGAAAGTGTAAATGAAGGGTAAAATTGAAAAAAATTCTAATATGTCTCTTGAAGAATGAACAATTTACTTATTTTGGATATTGAAAAATAACTCAAAAATCACTTATTTTGAACTAGAAGGAGTACTTACATAATTTTCAGCAATTTGTAGAAACCCCATCATTATAAGTGGCTTTTGGTTTTCCGAATTCCCAACATTTTTCGTTGAATAATTGGTCAATTATAGAGTAATAAAATCATTACTATCCTCGTTTTATTTTACTTGGTCCTTATTGATTTTTTCTTTTATAAGGTCCTTGTTTACTTGCCACATTTCTTAAGAAAATTTTATTAATCTTATTAATTATATTTTGAAATTCTAAATTTGACTATTATTACTTTATATATTTCATCCATCTCAAAATAGTTGACATGTTTGCTAAAAAAAATTTTCCTCAAAAGAGTTGACATGTTTAAAATATCAAGAGATATTTAATCATCTTTTTCAACTCTGCCCTTAGTAATAATTATTCCGGAAGTAAGAAGAACATAAATAGATTAAGATTAAAGAATTGGTAATGGATATACTAGTCAAATCACACTTTTAATTAATTTTTTCTTAAGAGTTACGCAAAATCTATACATGCCAACTATTTTGAAATGGAGGGAGTAATTATTTAATACTAAGGGTAAAAAGAGAAAATACAACAAATCCTATTGATTTCATATATTGAACAAGTAAATTGAAACAATTATTTTTGTATAGGAGCCAAGTAAAACGAAATAGAGGGAGTATCTATTAACAATCTGATTAGGAGTAGAAAATATCAAGTCATAAATACCAGGTGTAGATAATGTTTAAATAATTACCATTTGCAACTTAACTTTAGATTAAATAGCTAAATATATATTTCTTTTATATTTGTATATTTTTTTATTTCGAGGCTCATATACATATCTCTGTGCTCATATACAAAGTTTTAATTTCGGGGGCTCTCTAATTTTGGACTCACATACATATGCGGGCGAATTTCAAGGCTCATATACAAATGTCTAAAGGTTTGTATTTGTATACAAAACAAATTTGAGGCTCATATAAAAATCTTTAAAGCAAATTTGTATTATACATACACTCTCTAATTTACATATTTAGCCCTTTAATTAGACAAACTTTAATTATGGCGCCTTATTTATTACCTAAATATTAGTTATTTTTGAAATTTTTCCAATTATTAATAACTTTTTAAAACAATTTTCTTACTTTATTTCAAAATCAGTTGGTTTTAAAATATTCAAATTCAATTTGGAGTTGAGTTTCAAATTTAAAATTTTGTTTTCAAAATCTATCTTCACAAAAAAATATAATAATAAAAAAATAAAGTACGGTAAAATATAAAAATCAAACAGAACTTCATTTTCAATTCCAACTTTATAGATTTCAAATAAGGTAAAAAAAAAAATATTAGAAATCTCGTAATAAAACGCCTACTAATACTTCCATGATGACTAAAAAACAATGTTGCTTTACATTTTAGGATCAGTTGGTAGATGGATAAAGTTATACTGGGAGCATAATTGTGGAATTTATAATATGAAGATTAACACTTTTTGGATTATTTATATATACTAGTCTATGATAACATGCTTTGCACGTTTGTTCTTTAATATTGTTATATAACTTGTATATATTTGAAAATTGAGTCATAAAATAGAAAATGCTTAAAATTAAAAGGCTAATTGTTAACTAATTGTAACTAAATATCTATTTAAAAGGCTAACTGTTAACTAATTGCAACTAAATATCTATTTTAATGTAGTGACATGCAACATCAAATACTTAACATCATTCATCTTGCACATTCTTTCAGGTAAGTGTAGAACTATCTTAAAACAATAAAACTTACACTGCTTAGATAGTTAGATAGCAGTTGTTTGTTTGTTTGTTTGTTTGTTTGTTTTTAAATTAAGATTCAATATTATTTTTTTAATTGAAGTCTCCATGGATCATGTATGTTCAAAAACTTACAGCTTTGAGTTGGGCATCCCAAACTTGGTACATGATCATTGAGGTGAGACTAATATAGTACCTAACCAAAAAGGAAAAGTACAATAATCAAGGGGGTTCGTAATATATGAGAGCATCCTTGATGTTTCTATTTGTAAGCGAGGGTAGACCCCAGATGTCCATATCTAGATAGATAGCAGTTTTAAGTGCATAAATATCCTTAAAACATATTATAAGCCATAGAAGCATATACACTAACGGATTGTTTGGTAGAATGTATAAGAATAATGTAAAATATGGTGTATTAGTAATGCTTGTGTTAGCTATGCTTGCATTAGTTATATTTATATTTTTTTTTATGCAGTGTTTGGTTTGGTGTATTAAAAATAACATGAATTGCATAATTTCTAAAAAAAAAAAATGTTTACAAAAATGCCCTCTATATATATGGCGGAAAGGATGTGGAAAAGATTTTGAGGGATACTTGTGTCTTTAATCATACTAATGTATGCATTAGAATCCATTGCATTACTATAGGGGTCGTTTGGTGCGGTGTATAAGAATAGTGCAAAATATGATGTATTAGTAATGCTTGCATTAGTAATGCTAGTATTAGTTATGCTTGCATTAGTTATGCTGAGATTATTTCTTATTCAATGTTTGATTTGGTGTGTTAAAAATAATTTGCATGGCATATTTTTTTTAAAAATATGTTATTTACAAAAATACCCTCCACAAATGTAATGAAAATGATGTGGAAAAGGTTTAGAGGGGCTATTGTGTATTTACTCATGCTAATGCATGCATTAAAGTCCCTTGCAATGCTAATACCAAGGGTTTTCCATGTATTAGTTATGCATAACATAATCCACAATAGAGTGTATAACTAATGCTTGCATTAGTTATACATAGGTTGAAAAAGTGTACCAAAAAAGGCATTAGTAATACACAGAGCTAATGCATGCATTATTTTTTCTAATGGATCCTACAATACCATTGATTTTGAGATATTAGTAATACACACCTCAATACACAATATAATGTATAACTAATGCAAGCATTAGTTATACATAGGCTAAAAAAATGTATCAAACAAGATACTAATAATACACAAGACTAATACATGCATTATTTTTTTTAATACACTCTACCAAATGACCCCTAAATCTACATTCAGTAAAGGCAACACATGAAGCCAATATTTTTATTCGTTTGAAGTTTAAACAATCTGCCGTAGAGAAAATTAAGATGCCTTGTAACTAATATCAGGATATTGAGATCGAGTGCTTCGGTTAAGAATTTCTTATTCCCACAAAACTTTATTTAGTTATAATCTCAAAAGGAAATAAAATTAATTAGGGCATGGGGCTCAGATTTGGTTACATTGAAAAGAAATATCAAAACGTCAAGATTATCAAGAGTTTTTAGTAGATAGTGTAAAATATTGGCTATTTTATAATGTTCATCAGTTCTTCATTAGTGTAAATACTTTTGGAGAAACACTCACTCGTTCTCTTCTTTTCTTTTGTTGTGTCTCTTTGTGCAACACTCTCTAGTTTAATTATTTCTAAAAAGAATGATATTACTTTCTCCGTCCAATAATACTTGTCCACTATTGACTTGTCATGTACCTTAAGAAATAATAAATAATAGCAGTAATTTTAATATATTACTCTTTGCATATAATAAATTTAATGCATTAAGTGATGAATAATATTTAATAGCAAGAGTAAAATGGACAAAAGTTAGTAAAATATCCATTGATTTTTCAAACTGGACAAGTATTGTTGGATATCTATTTTAGTATAGTGCACAATAAAGATCGACGGAGAGAGTAGTATTATTTTTCTATATTTAGTAGTACTCTCTTTGGTTTAATATATGTAACACAATTAAAATTTTGAGAGTGATCAATTAATGTTTCTTTGATCGAAATTTTTTTATATGCTTTTTAATATTTTAAGTTGGTAGTTATTGTAATTTATAGTATTTTTTTTTACGTAATATTCAAATAAATAAATTTTGTTTCAGAAAACTTAAAACTTTTATTTTCAAATTCACCATCAAAGTTAGAAGTTTAAATCTCGAAATTTCAATTATGCCACAAAATTGGGATGGATAGAGTAATAGTTTGTTTTTTTTGGTCCATTTTAATTATCGTATTTACTAATAATAATTGGTCTAAAATAGTTTTTTTTCTAGAGAATCAAATATAATTAAGGTCTGACCCTTCTCCGGAACCCGCACATAATAGAACTTTTTAAAAAAAATTAAAAGATGGGCTCAAGGCCCTTTGAATAAAATAAAAAATCAGTCTAAGATCGGGCCCAAGAATGACCCGGTCCAGCAATACAAAAACACAAAAATCAATCAGCAGGTCAAAATTAGAAAACAAAAAGCTAAGAAGGGTCTAGAGACTCGTTTAGTTCAAGCCACAACCTGTTCATCTTTTTCTTCGCAGGGCCGCTCTTCAAGTTTCCATGAGAGCACTAGCAGCTGATCTTGTGGTTATATCGAAGAATCCTCTTGTGGTTCACCCTTGACCAAGTTCGTCTCAAGAGCCAAGTGTTGAATTAATTTCCTTTTTTTTCAAATCGAATTGCAGATCTATGCGTTAACATAGATTTTTGAACAATCCTAGTTATAGGGAAAACAAATCGATCTTCTAGGAGCTGATAAACTAATGCTTCACTCCTCTATTCCTATTCCATATGTAAGATCTCTGATTAGCTTATAATTTCATAACTTAACCCACCTTTTCTATCGATCGGTGGATTAAATTATCACGACCCAAAAATGGGTCATGATGGCACTTATCGCAGCTCAGCCATAATAAGTAAGTCAATCACCCAAACTGATAAAGGAATACAAAAAACAATAACAATATAACCCAAGACGAAACTTCTAGAACGAAGTCAGACCCATACCAGTAATAAATAACGGAAACCTGAACGAATACCATAAATCACCCAAAATCTAATGCGATAATGTAAGAGCATCTAATACAAAATCCAGAAAACAAAAATCCACATCTGTCTCTGATAACCAAAATAAAGACAAACAAGGATAGATGAGGTTCGAATCAGTACCTTAAAGTCTGAAATCTCCACACGAAATTAGCTGCCACCGGAGGTGCTCGTACTAGGATCTGCACCGAAAGGGCACAATAGGGGTGAGTATGGTCCACATGTACTCAGTAGGAATCATAGGCCGACTGAGTAAAGAATACAATAATATAAGTAAAGTAAACTATGAGCATGTGACCTGCAGGCAGAAAAGTTCTCAAACGGTACCTCACACCGTCTCCACTAACAGTTCTAATATAATACCGAAAGGAAACACACAATATAAACGGAAGTATAGGAAAACAAAACACAAGGCATATAACTAAGGAAACACGAAAGATGCATATGCAATGCAATGCAATGAAACGAAGATGGAGTGAAGTGATGAAATGGTGAAAGCCATCACATGACTTTCTGTATATACATATATAGCTCGCAACTCCCATTATAGGACCCATGGGGGGTTTGCAACCCATATACTATAACTCATATCTCAATCTCAACTCACCTCTCCGACTGGTATTCACGGAGAGGATTTTCATAAAATGCCTCGTTTTCTTTCAAAAACAGTGTTCCTTAATGGTAACAGTATCTCATGAATGCATATGTATGGAATGAGGATGTAATGCTCACAATCAATCAGTATAAACATATCCAATCCATTCAAGAAGTATATATACACACACACACACACACACACACACACACACACATATATATATATAAGTGAGCCCAGAAATCAACTCAATATGTCCATTATTCATGATTTTCAACTCTAAATGGGAACCATTGGAATAAATATGCATGTAAGACATCATTAATATCATATTACCACCCCTAACTCAGGCATTTCTATCATGATAAAGGTAATCAATGCTCAATATGGCCTATAATGAAAATTTAAGCCTCCGCACGGGCATCATATCTAGTAATAAGGCATCTAAATGCACAGATAAGGCCAAATGATATCAAATAAGGCCCCCACATGGGCAACACACAATAATAGATATCTCAAGTCAACAACAACACAAAAGAAGCCCCCACACGGGCACATAACAGTAATAACTATCTTGAAATATAAACCCCATATTTATTTTCCTCAATCCATAACATGTTTTACCTATATATTAACTACCCAGCTCAATCTGAAAGAAGTTAAGCCATAACCTACCTCGAAACGATGAAATCCCAGCCTAAAGTGCTTAAACACGGATCCTTCCCCCTTCGAACGGTCTCAGAAACAACTACAATATTCAAATATTGCATCTACGCATTAAAATAAAGCTAATGATACCCATATTACTTATATTCGGGCCGGGTCCAAAACGGCTTCGAAAAACGAGTTTGAAAATGAAAGAGGTAAAATCGAAATTTTATTTTAAAAACACATTCCCCAAGGTTATAGAAATCTACAGGTGAAAATCCACGTATAAATGGGTTAAAAATGAGGTCCAAATTGAAGAAACCCCCTTTTTCAAACTTTACCGATAAACCCCCCAAAAATCCATCGAAAATCGAAAAGGTTAAAAATGAAATCTTATTTGAAAATCATTATCCTCAAATGAGGACTCTATGGGTGAAAACCCAAGAAAAAACTAATAAGAATCGAAGCTCCAATCAAAGAAATACCAAATTTTTAATTTGGGGGAAAATCCCCCAAATTCCTCTTTTGAAATCTTTGATTTAGAAGAATTTAGATGATAAAGTTGGTAGAAAATTATTTAGAATTGAGCTAGGAACTTACCCGCACGAATTTACGCAAGAAATCTCCCCTAAAATCTCCCTCCCGAGCTCCCAATAAGATAAAAATGGTGAAAATGAGCAAAAAGGGGATAAAATCCCAAAATTGGGCTGTTTTCAGCAAAGGCAAGGGCCTGTTGACCGTGGGTTGACCATTGACCATTGACCACAGTCTCCGAACGGACCCATGAAATTTGTTCGGGACCCAACTGAAATAAATCATATATGCTACTAGGCTAATTTCGACGTTACGGACTCAATGGCAATGTTGAATTTTTGAAAAAGGATCATTTTCAATAAATTAACCCCCGGACCCCATTTTCACTATTTTTGAATCAAGTTGAAATGAGATATAAAAGTCCCAAATCTGAATCAACCCCGCTACTAATCCAAATTTGACATTATAGATCTGCTGGATCAGTTCGTTTTGCCATCCGACGCTCAGATCATGAAATATTGACCGAAGTCAACCATTAGCTCATTAAGCTTCAAAACAATCTCAAACTCGACCAAATCATTCCCGATTGCATCGAGAACCATGCCAACCATCCCCAAACTCCAAAATCATCATGTAGAAATTATGAGGAAGGGTAAAATAGTCAAAACAGATAAAAATAAAAATTTACAAAATTTAGGCATTTACAATATCCACCACTAATACTCTACACTACTAGAGAGTCTTTTGCAATGATTTTAACTGTTGCCACAAGATTTGGGTGCTATTGGTATAATTTAGCAATAAAACTATTGCCATTGTAGTACAACCATTGCAATAGGCATACCTATCACAACGGTTATCCTAACTGTTGCAATAAAATCATCTATGGTAACACTTTATAGAAAAGATTTAGCTATTGAAACCGGTATTAATTCCCCCCACAGTTTCCCTCTCATATTTTTACTAAACCAGCATATATGCTTTTTCATTTTATTTTATTTTTACTTTATTTCTTAAATTTAATTTTACATGTAATTCGATTCCATATATTATTTCTCAGAAACCTTTTTTTTCATTTCACTCCACCAGCTCAGAAATTTTCAACATTGCAATAGTCTGATAGCTAATAGACTTTGTAATAGTTCGATAGATGATTATTGAGTGCTGAAATCATTAATCGCAAACCTAAAAACTAAAATTCTATAAATCAACAAAAAAGAGTTCAATTCTATTTTCTACCTGAATCGATCCCAGACTCCATCAGTTATCATCTAAGGCTTTTGATGAATCCTTGGTGGCAGAGCTACCGTGTCGTTAGTATAGCAGTGACCGGAGCAGGCGTAAATGGAGGCGGCGATGACGACAACTGGTTTGTGGAGTGCCATGGTTTATGGCCTTCAGTACTGTTTGCACTATACTTGGCTTTCGAAGCCAGGTGAAGCTTCTCGAAGGTTTGTAATGGCATATCACATGTAGTAGCTGCTCTCTATGTCATTCTCTACTTGTTAGCATCTTTAATTTGGCCTTTAAACTATTACTTACATCTTCATCCATAATCAAGTCCCCAACGCTCTGCATTTATCCCTAATTTAGAAATTGAAAGCTCCGAAGATGAGTCACCAGACTTATGAGTTCTCTTGTTTTAACTATCATACTTTTGGTATTTTTCCTAAATCTCAATTTTTTAGGGTTTCGATATGGATAATATGATTGAATAAGGTTTACATAGAGGATAGCTTGCTAGTAATTGATTAGATTATCGTTCTCTTTGAGTTTTAGCTATAGACACTTAAAGCTAACTAAGACTACTATAAAATTTGTTTTGCAGGTTTACAAAGATGCAGATATTGCAAGCAAATTCATCAATTCGTGGTGAGTTTATTGTTTCTACTATACTCAAGGGTGAGAGTAAGAGAAAACGTAAGGAGTACTTTGCACTTCACTCTGTTCAAATTCGATATCCAGTTGTGCTAAAATGAGGTTTTTTTATCTTTCTTCTCTATCTTTAGCCTATATTAATATTGTTTTTGGCTAAACATAAATTGATTGTTGTCTATTGGTCTTTGTGTTGTCTTATTTCCTTAAGAAACAATATTAGAGCTATCCAGAGTTCTATTGGGGTGGCTCTAAATATAATTCTGAGTTTGTGAGAAGGGGAAGTAAAGTAAAAGTGGTGCATATTGAAAGAAGAGTGATGCAATGAGGGATGAGTATTCCAAGAAAAGTAAGGTCGTCAATACTTCTATCAGAACCCCTTTTCTCCTTTTGCTCTCATTTCTTGGAATATGCAATTTTGGAATTTTGTTTTTGGTAACTCAATTTTTCTTTCTCTTAGTTTGTCAGTTTTGCTCTAATTTAGATATCGAAAGCTTCCAGACCAAGTTATGTGATATGTGAGTTCTTTTTTTTTTTTTTTTTTTCATTTTCACACCTTTTTAATCAGTTAAACAACTATGTTGTTTTTAACTTGAACCTTAGAGAAAAATTTGAGATCTGTATACTTTTTTAGATAAGTTTTGACATCGGGTTAGTTTGAACTTGTTAATGAGTTTGAGGGTTTCAATAGTTTCTTGTTATGCTAGTATTCTACATGTCTACTTATATTATGAACTCAAGACAGGTCCTAACTATTTTTATGTCTTCATGTAGTCACCTGGAGAAGGGAAACACTAAGCAGTTCAATTTTGTGATATGGATTTTTGTTCCAGGGAATGGAATGTGAATATCGACATAGTGAGATAGCTAGGCTTAACTCCAGGAATTCTTGGTACTGGCTGGCTGGAAGCTGTGTTAACTCAACATGTGCTTTTTGGCATCTGGTAAGCACAAACCTGTCATACTTTGAAATTGATAGTTGTGCTGATTTGGACATGTTCTTATTGCGAAAATGCAGCAAAATGAATATGCTTTGGTTTTGGCTTGAATATTCCTCTCAACTTAAAATAGTGTTATGTTGAGTTCATACATCTTTAACTATTTCATCTTTTGAAATTTAAGAATATCACCGTTAGTCAATAGCATAGGACAATTACAACTTGTCTACGGTCTGCCTAAGCTATAGAATAGTAGAACCATCACAACCTAAAAAGTAGGAAACTGCTTCTTTCATAGCTAGATATCTTGTTATTCTTTATCTCCTGTTCCCAAGAACACGAGATATCATCCTGTTGAAGAAGCACTTGTCCTACCATCATGAGTAAGAAATATAGATCTTCACTTAAAATTACTGGCTCCTCAAGACCTTTGTCAATCAAGTAAATGAGATATCTTCTTTTTAAAGTAGTTTTTCTGTCATTATGACTCCAAAAATACAGATCTCCACTTAACTTTACTGGCTACTCAAGACTTGTTTGTGTCAGCCAAATCATGGAAAATATTTCTCGGGGAAATTTAAGTTTTCAGCAAGCCTAGAGAATAAGTTCCAAATTCTTTTCCTGAAAAGTGTGCAGTGCAACATTCTTTAGGGGCAGCAAGGACATCTGAAACCCCAGGGTACTCAAAATGTGCAAATCACTAAATTGACTAATAATCAGTGTAATTATCTGAGGGTGTATGTGTTCACCAGCATCTCTTGTATTATATAGTTGTTCTTAGTCATCCTCTTCATATATATATTTTTAAAAAATAGACCTTTGTTCATATCGAGTCCCTTAGCTGTAGAAATTGATGTTTATGAGCTGTTGTTATTTTTGTTTTGATGCTTCTGCCTTTAGCTACATCTGTCTCATCTTCGCCTATCTTTACTTGTGACCTCTTGCTGTATGTTTTTTCAGGTCACATGAAATCCTTCTGGTTCATCACACTACAGTGGCCTCTTGCAACGCTACTTATTTCCTTTCTACTGAATTCTGATTACTTCTCCAAGGATCGTCACACTACTCTCCTAACCTGAGGTATGTCTAACTTAATATATATATATATATATATAAATATCTGTATTTGCGAAAATAAAATTATTTTTCTACAAGCCATTTCTAGTCGTCGAATCTTTTTTCTTTTCTGACACCTATTCATCCTCTGGAAATCTGGAACTCAAAAAGAAAGGGTAAGGCAGACATTACCTACTCTTGCATTCTCTTGAAGAAGCCATCATTTAGTTTGATCAAAATCCAACGACAACTCATCTTTTTCTACTGATTGTACAGTACTGCTTTTCTTTTTCTTTTTAGTCTTTGAATAAATTTTATAGAATCGATGATGTAATAACCCATAAGATCAGGACTAGCTTGTAGCAAAGTCTGTTCCTTCTCACTCTCTTTTTAATTTAAACTCTGAAAACTCTTCACATTATGGACCAGCTGAGGAAAGTAATAGGATACAATCTACATCCATATTTGCAGCATCTACCCCACAAAAAGATAGGGGTAAGGTCTGTGTAAACCCATTCTCCCCAGGCCCTACCTGTAGGAATATATTGGGTATATTGTTGTTATTGTTGTTGTTAGTTTGTTGATATTAGTTTTAGTTTTAGAACCATTGGTGAATGTTAGCAACATATTCAAATGGAATTTTAATTTGATGCTTATTGGATTTTAAAGTGGGAATTGATTTTTCTTTTCCAGCAATTCTGATCTTAACATTTAAACAAACAATTGTATTGAGTTTGGTCAAGCAAAACTGTAGCAGTGAGTGCTAAAGTTCCTGAGTTCGTTTATTAGATGGACGGTGATGGATGATCCATTTCTATTGAATTTCTTCTAGAAAGGAAAAAGAGCAACTTTTTAAGTACTATGAGAGTTATAAGTGAATGGGGGTAGGGATTTGTTGATTTTTGTTGAGGATTACACTAGAAATGCCGATATAAGGTGACACTACTAGCCTTTTGAGTTTTTTTTAGTAGGGTATTGAGTCTGCATTATTTGAAGTCATATGACACTCTTAAGCTAGAAGTAGCTTTGAAATAATTTATGTGATTTTACGTGTTAACTAAATTATGTAGACTGAAGTAGAATAGCTAGTTCTTGGTCAGAATTCTGCTCTTAAGTCATCATCTCTCTTGTTTCCTACAAAGTTTTATTGACAAAGCATGTGCACTTTCTTTGTCGAACTCCTGGATTAGTGTCTTTTCAGTAGTTGTCTGGACTGTGATCTTTTGTTTCTTCGCAAAGGATATGAATAACTTTGTACCCATTACAGGGAATTTATCAAAGATAATCCCAGTCTGCCCTTTTGCAGGAGCTTCCAAACCTGATGATGCAACTAATTAACAAGAAGGAGAGATTGATCAAAATTACAAGAAATGTGAAGATTATATTCAACAATTTAATGAAGGAAAGCTTGTTGTACAACCAGGCTGTGATGCTACTCTGGAGGCTGAAGTAACTATGAAGTAGATGAAAGCAGTCAAGCCCATACTCTTAGTATTGGTTGATCATATTAGGCCTTCATATGTTCTTGAAAACTTTTATTTTGTACATATTGGCAATTTATATGTCACTACTCTATTGTATAATTTCTTTTATACATGATTAATATAAATGAAAATTTTGGATTATGATTTTGTTGATGAATAGTTTCCTTTTGCAATTTATATAAATTTTCGTGCATTATATTATAAGCAAATTATTATATATAAGTTATTCAAATAATTATTGCAATAGCTTCTTCATTAGGCGTTGCTATAGCTCGATCTAATCATTGCTATAGCTCCATATAATCGTTGTTATAGCTCCTTCATTAATCGTTGCTATAGAATAAAGGTGTTGCAATATCCTTAAAAACTGTTCCATAAAAGTTATATTGCAACGATTTTGGACCATACCGATAGACAAAATTAACTGTTGCCATAGATAAGGTAGTAGCAATACTTCTATAACCGTTGCAATAGCAGGTCTATCGCAATGGTTTGACAACTGTTGCACAAAACTGTTGTAATAGATCTATTATAACGAGAGCTGGTGCGGTGGTTCCCTACACCATTGCAATAGACCACAATAGGTCTGTTGCAATGGTTTAACTACCTATTGCAACGGTATTTAAAGTGTTATTATAGGCCTATTTTCTAGTAGTGTGATCTAGTTCTTCCTCGAACTAAAATGCAAAGTAGCACCTGAATCAGTGAAAACCTGAGGATAACTACTACATATGTCGGACTCGAACTCCCAAGTAGCCTCCTCAACAGAACTGTGTCTCCATTGAACATTAATCACAGAAATATCTCTAGAACACAATCGTCTAACATCCCTGGCTAAAATGGAGACTGGATCCTTAACAAAGGTCAACCTCTCGTCCAACTGAACTGAATCCCACTAAAGCATGTGAGACTCATCCGTAATATAACATCGGAGCATAGATACATGAAAAACTGGAAGAACGGCTAAAAAATCTGGAGGTAAGGCCAATTCATAAGCAACCTCCCCAACTGTCCGAAGAATCTCAAAAGATCCGATGTACTTTGGGCTAAGCTTGCCCCTCTTCCTGAACCTTATCACGCCCTTCATGGGTGACACACGATGTAAGACTCAATCACCAATACCAAACCTCAAGGTACGAAGCCTATGGTTTGTGTAGCACTTTTGCCTACTCTGAGAGGTTCGAAGCCTATCTTGAATCACCCGAATTCTATCCAAAGACTCGCGAAGCAAGTCGGTACCGCGGGGTCTAACATCTGAGGTTTCAAACTAACCAATAAGAGATCGATAACGCCTACCATACTACTCATTGAAAGGGGCCATCTCAATACTCAAATTGTAGCTATTATTACAAGCGAACTCCGCCAAAGCCAAATGCTGCTCCCACTGACCTCTAAAGTCCAAACACAAGTACGGAGCATATCCTCCAAAACCTGAATAGTCCGCTCCAACTGACCATCGATCTGTGGGTGAAAAGCTGTATTGAGGTCAACCTGAGTACCCAACTCCTATTGAAACATCCTCCAAAAGCTAGAAGTAAACACTGAACCTCGGTCTGAAATAATAGACATTGTTACTCTATCAAGACGAACAATCTCTAGAACATAGATCTGAACTAACTTCTTGGCACTGGAAGAAATCTGAATAGGGATGAAATGGGCTGATTTGGTCAATCGATCCATGATGACCCAAATACTGTCAGAACCTTAAAAAGTATGAGACAATCCACTCACAAAATCCATAGTGATCTGCTCCCATTTCCACTCCGAACTGGGTAATCTCTGAAGAAAACCACCCTATCTCTGATGCTTGACCTTCACCTGCTGACAACATAAGCAACGAGCTACAAAATTTGCCACATCCTTTTTCATACCAACCCACCAGTAAAGCTGCCTCAAATCACGATACATCTAATTCACTCTAGGATGAAAGGAATATCTGGAACAATGCACCTCTTCCAAAATCAATCTCACCCATCCACCAACTCTCGGCACGCAGACACGACCACTAATCCTCAACACACCATCAAAACCAAGAGAGGCTTCCTTAGCCTCACCACTCAACACCTTATCTCGAATCACCCTCAAACTATCATCATCAAATTGGTGAGCTCAAATCTGCTCCATCAAAAAAGATCTATCATCAATAAAGGGATCTAGCATCAATAAAGGGATCTAGCATCAATAAAGGTGAAAACACGTCCAGGTGTCAAAATACCAAGCCTAACTATCTGGTTGGCTAAAGACTGAACCTCTAAGGCTAAAGGCCGCTCCTGAGTCAAATGATGAGTTGAGCTTCCTATACTAGTCGACTTCTGACTCAAGGCATCCGCAACCACATTAGCCTTGCCCGGATGATACAAAATAGTGAGTTCATAATCCTTAAGTAACTCAAGCCAACGTCGCTTCCTCATATTAAGTTTTTGCTGGGTGAAGAAGTACCTAAGACTACGATGGTCTGCGAAAATCTCACAAGGAACTCTATACAAGTAGTGCCTCCACAACATCAACACAAATACAACCGCTACAAACTCTAAATCATGGGTAGGGTAATTTCTCTCGTGAGGCGCAACCCAATCCAACACCTGAAACATCACAACACACGATAAAAACCACAACCCCTTGGGCAAAGTCAAGATAGGAGCCAAAGTCAACAACTCCTTGAGCTTTTGAAAGCTCTTCTAACATGCTTCCGACCAATGAAAAGTAATTTTTTTATGAGTCAATTTGGTCAAAGGAGTCGCAATAGCAGAGAAACCCTTAACAAAACGCTAATAAACCACCAAGCCAACAAAACTCTGAATCTTGTTAGGACTAGTGGGCCTAGCCCAACCACGAATCGCCGCAATCTTGGCCCGATCAACCATAATACCATTCTTGGTCACCATATGACCCAAGAAAGAGTTGGAATCCAACCAAAACTAATGCTTGGAGAACATAGCATACAACTTTTCATCATGCAATCTCTAAAGTACAATCCTCAAGTGTCTCACATGATCAGCCTCATTCTTGAAATAAACCAAGATGTCATCTATAAATATAATCACAAAGGAGTTAAGATAAGGTCGAAACCTCAGTTCATCAACTCCATGAACGTTGCTGCGGTATTGGTCAACCCAAAAGACATGTCCAAGAACTCATAATGACTGTATTGAGTCCGAAAAGCCATCTTTGGAATATCCTAAGCTCTAATTCTCAACTGGTGATACCCAGATCACAAATCAATCTTAGAAAACACAAAAGCACCTTGAAGCTTATCAAACAAATCATCAATGCGAGAAAGAGGATACTTGTTCTTAACCATCACTTTGTTCAACTGCCGATAATCAATTCACGTGCACATAGAATTATCCTTCTTCTTTATAAATAAGACAGGTGCACCCCAAGGAGATACACTAGGTCTAATAAATCCCTTACTCAATAATCTTATAACTGCTCCTTCAATTCCTTCAACTCAGCCGGGGCCATTCTATAGGGAGGGGTAGAAATAGGACTGGTTCCCGGCTCCAAATCAATAGCAAAATCAATATCACGATCTAGAGGAATACCAGGCAAATTCATAGGGAACACATCCATGAACTCATGAACAACCCAAATAGAATCCATAGGAGGCGATGAGGCAACGCTAGTATCATGGATATGAGTTAAATAAGACAAACAACCCCTTTCTACCATGCGACGAGCATGTAGAAAAGATATAACTCCCTTCGGGCCCGAATTAAGCGTACCCTTCCAAGCTAACCTTGGAACACCTAGCGTAGCTAAGGTAACGGTGTTGGCATAACAGTCCAAAATAGAATGATAGGGTGCTAACCAATCCATACATAAGATACCATCAAAGTCAACCATATCTAAGAGGATTAAGTCTACCCAAGTCTCATACCCCACAAAGGTAACCCCACAAGATCGGTACACCCTATCCACCACTAAAGAATCTCCTACTGGGGTAGATACATGAAGTGGAATAGCAAGGGGTTCAAATGCAGTATCAAAACTATAAGCAAAATATGTTGACACATAGGAGAATGTAGATCCAGGGTCAAATAACACGGAAGCAAATTTAAAGCAAACCTGGACGATACCTATAATGACTGTATCAGAGGCCTCCACCTCAGGTCTACTAGGTATAGCATAACAGTGTCCACGTCTGCTCTCGGACTAAGAAACCCCGCGACCACTACCACGAGCTCCATTACCTCTACCTCTAGCACCTCTAGCACTACCCCTACCACTCTTTGAACCACCTCTAACTATAGAAATAAGAGCGACGTAAATTTGGAACTGAGATCCCTGCTGAGGAGGTCCAAACATACGTCGTGGGAAATCCTTGGCCACATGGCCAAACACATCACATACAAAACATCCTCTACAACTCGAATCAATTTGAGGAAGTACGGATGAACCATAACGACCACCCTGGCCTGAAGAACCGAACCTAAAACCTCCACTCGCATGACTTAATACCTGTCTACCAGAAGTTGTAGAACCTGAAGGTCTACCACCTGATCCCTGCAACGCATCCTGAACTGGCCTACCATAATAACCATGGAAACCTCAACTAGAGAAGTCTCTACCTTGAGAGGCGTGTCCCCTAAACTCACCCTAACGATGCACTTTCTTAGTGACTTTCTGAGTAGCCTAGATAATAGACTTGGTTATCTTGGCATGCTCGATAATACTCTGGAAAGAATCCCCTGAAACTACCATCTGGGCTGTGGCCAACTTATAAGTACCATCTAACCCCTTCACAAACTTCTGAATCCTCTCAAACTCGGTGGAGATGCTAGCAACTGAATATCTAGATAGAGCATAGAAACATGCCATGCACTCTGTAATAGACATGGAGCCCTACTCCAAATGATCAAACTCATCTCTTATCTGATATCTCAAGCTATAAGGCACAAACCTCTCCAAGAATGCCTAAGAAAACTGAGTCTAAGTCATAGAAGGCAAACCTAAATGTATACAACTAGCAAGTGACCTCCACCAATCCCTATCCACATCCATCAACTAATAGGTAGTATAAGCAACTCTATGAGACTCAAGGGATCCAAGATTATGTAGCTTCTACTAGGAATCAATCAGAAACTCATAGGCATCCTCGCCAATAATACCACTAAACTTGGGCAGACCCAAGTAAATAAACTCTCGAACCTCTTCTAATCATCAGAAGACATCACTGTACCCGAAGCAACTCGAGGAATAGTAAGTTTGGTAAGAAAAAAGTTTGTACGTGGGGGTACCATAGATGATGGCAGTACCCTAGAAGAAGGAATACCATAAGAAGATGTCGGTACAGATGGCGAAACACCACCTGAAGTTTGAGGGACACCCGGTACACTAAAAGGAACACCATCCAACCAACTCAAAGGGTGAATCAACAAATCTTGAAGTACTGGGGTGTCAACTGAACCCTGTGGGCCTAAGTTTTCCCCACGCCTCCTGTTTAATAATCATCTATAGTATACTCAAACTCGGGCTCAAGATAGGAATCGGGCTCAAGATAGGCCTCCCTAGTATGTCCTCTGACTCTGGAGCAGCTCCTCGTGCCTATTCATGACCCCTGCCTCATCCACGAACCCAGGCTCCCAAATCGAATGTCTGTTCAGCTTTCCTAGCATCTCTGGACCTAGTCCTCTCCATCTGCATAGAAAGAATTAAATACAAGTTTATAATATTGGGTATGAACAACCCATACGATAAGGAATCAAATTAGAGAAATTTTTTCTAAACACATCTTATAGCCTCTCGAAAATAGATACGGACGTCTACGTACCAATTCGCGAGACTCTACTAGACATCCTACGCTTACACTTATGAGACCGGTGAACCTAATGCTCTGATACCAATTTGTCACAACCCAAAAATGGGTTATGATGGAACTTATCGCGGCTCAGTCTTGATAAGTAAGCCAATCACCCAAACTGATAAAGGAAAACCAGAACCAACAATAATATAACCCAAGGCAAAACTTCAAAAATGAAGTTAAAACTATATAAGTAATAAATAGCGGAAACCTGAATGAATACCATAAATCACCCAGAACCTGGTGTCATAATGTAAGAGCATCTAATATAAAATCCACAAAATGAAAACACACATATATCTCTGATAACCAAAATAAAGACAAACAAGGATAGATGAGGTACAAATCAGCCCCAAACTCAGGAGCGAATCAGTACCTCGAAGTCTAGAATCTCCACATGAAATCAGCTGCCATGGGAGGTGTTCATACTAGGATCTCCATCGAAAGGGCACAGTAAGGGTGAGTATGGTCCATATGTACTCAGTAGGAATCATAGGCCGACTGAGTAAAGTAGACAATAATATAAGTAAAGTAGACTATGAGCATGTAACCTGTATGCAGAAAAGTTCCCAAGTAATAGCTCAGACCGTCTCCACTAATAGTTCTAATATAATACCTAAAGGAAACACAACATACATGGAAGTATAGGAAAACAAAACACAAGGAATTTAACTAAGTCAACACGAAAGATGCATATGTAATGGAATGCAATGAAATGAAGATGGAGTGAAGTGATGAAATCGTGAAAGCCATCGCATGACTTTCTGTATATACCTACATAGCTCGCAACTCCCATTATAAGACCCATCGGGGGTTTGCAACCCATATACTATAACTCATATCTCAATCTCAACTCACCTCTCTGGCTCGTATTCACGGAGAGGATTTTTATAAAATATCTCATATTTTTTCAAAAACAGTGTTCCTCAATCATACCAGTATCTCACGAATGCATATGTATGGAATGAGGATGTAATGCTCACAATCAATCAGTATGAAGATATCTAATCAATTCAATAAGTATATATATATATATATATATAAGTGAGCCTAGAAATCAACTCAATATGTCCATAATTCATGATTTTCAACTCTAAATAGGCACCATTGGAATAAATATGAATGTAAGACATCATTAATATCATATTACCACCCCTAACTCAGGCATTTGTATCATGATAAGGTTAATCTATGCTCAATAACATGGGAATCAAATCTAGTAATAAGGCATCTAAATGCACAGATAAGGCCAAATGATGTCAAATAAGGTCCCCACACGGGCAACACGCAATAACAAATTTCTCAAGTCAACAACAACACAAAAAAAGTCCCACACGGGCACACAACAGTAATAATAATCTTGAAATATAAACCCCATAGTTATTTTCCCCAACCCATAGCATGCTTTACCTATATATTTACTAGCCAACTCAATCTGAAAGAAGTTAAGCCATAACCTACATCGAAATGATGATATCCCGACCTAATGTACTTCAACACGAAGCCTTCCCCTTTCAAACGGCCTCATAAACAACTACAACATTCAAATATAGCATCTACACATTAAAAGAAAGCTAATGATACCCAAATTGCTCATATTCGGGCTGGGTCCAAATCGGGTTTGAAAATGAAAGGGGTAAAATTAGAATTTTGTTTTTAAAAACACATTCCCCAAGGTTATAGGAATCTAAAGGTGAAAACCCACTTGAAAACGGGTTAAAAACAAGGTCCAAATGAAGAAAATCCCTTTTTAAAGCTTTATCGGCAAACCCCCCAAAAATCTATCAAAAATCAAAAAGGGTAAAAATGGAATCTTATTTAAAAATCATAATCCTCAAGTGAAAGGACTCTATGAGTTAAAACCCAAGTAAAAACGAGTAAGAATCAAAAAACCCTCTTTTGAAATATTTGATTTAGAAGAATTTAGATGATAAAGTAGGTAGGAAATAATTTAGAATTGAGCTAGGAATTACCCGCACGAACTTACGCAAGAAATTTCCCCCCAAATCTCCCTCTCGAGCTCCCAATAAGATAAAAATGGTGAAAATGAGCAAAAGGGGGATAAAATCCCAAAATTGGGTTGTTTTCAACAAAGGCAAGGGTTGTTGACCGCGCTTTGACCATTGACCACGCGTTGACCTTTGGCTGTGGTCTCCAAACGGACCCTCGAGATTTGTTTGGGAAATGATAGAAATAAACCATATATGCTACTAGGCTAATTTCGATGTTTCAGACTCAATGGAGACTTCAAATTTTTGAAAAAGGATAGTTTTCAATAAATTAACCCCCAGAACCCCATTTTTACTATTTTCGAACCAAGGGCCAAAATGAGATATAAAAGCCCCAAATTCAAACCAACCCCGCTACTAACCTAAATTTGACATTCTGGATCTGTTGGTGTAGTCCATTTTTCCATTTGACACTCAGATCATGAAATATTGATGAAAGTCAACCATTGGCTCATTAAACTTCAAAACAATCTCAAACTCGACCAAATCATTCCTGATTGCATCAGGAATAGTATCAACCATTCACAAACCACAAAATTAACATGTAGCAACTATAGAGAAGGGTAAAATTGTCAAAACACATAAAAATTGAAATTCACAATATTTAGGTCTTTACATCAATCTCTATCAAGATTAATACCATCATCAGATCTACAGAAATGAGTGATTAGGACTATAATTTTATAAGCTAATTTTTTTTGATGAACTATAAGCAAGTCATTGACAGCAACATTACAAAGAAAATGCAAAGAGTCTCAAACCAGTACTAAAGTCCTAATGTTGTGCGAATACAAAACCAAACAAAATGCATCAGACGTTAATACTTCGATTAAAACTTGTGTGTTAGCTTTTGTTGTCGCTGCTGATTTACTACCCTATCGATTACTCTTGCATACCATCAGAATGAGTCAGATAATTATCTTCTTATACATAACAAAAGCTTTAGTGCACCAAATTACCTTTTATTAGTTTCCACCTTTACCTTTTCACTAAAAATATAAATATGGAGATAAATAATGTGGTAAAAAATTGAGTATTACTGAATTGAGATCCAAATAATACATGAGGGCAATTTGACTATTTTGAAGGGACATGAAAATGTTAAACATGATAGGTTTTCCTTTCATTTTTATAATTAGTGGTGTTCCCAGCTTAGGCATATTTCTTAAGAAAAGTACGATCACTCTTAAAAAGTAAAAAATGTCTTTACTAATTTAACAATAACAATAACATACTCAGTATGGTCCCATAAAGTGGAGTCTGGAGAGGATAGAGTGTATGTACACTTTACCTTTACCTCAGTGGTGAAGAGGCTATTTTTGATACTTTGACTCAAGTGAAAATAGTCCAAAGCAGTTCAAAAGAGAAACAACAAAAGTGAAAGTATAACTAAGCATATTGAGCAGTAACTGCAAACAAAATAATACGATAATTGAAGTACATGAAATAACATAAAGTAATAGAGAACGTGTCATGACCCAAAAACTAGGTCATGATAGCACTTATCGCCGTACAACCTTGATAAGTAAGTCGATCACCCAAAATGCAAAGAATACAAACAATTAAGGAAAATAAACTCAGGCGATACTTCTAGAGTGAAGTCAGACCAACATGAGACATAATATAAGTAAATCTGAAAGAAATAACATAACGTCTCCCAAAATCTGGTGTCCAAAGTGTAGAGCATCTAATATAAATCTGAATATCTGAAAATACTACATAAGTCTGTCTCTGATAAAGAAATAAAGACATAAGATAGGATAAAGGAGGTTTGGAAGTTAACTCTCGTCCCTAGAGCAACCTAGTACCTCGATCACAGTCTTTGAAAAGCATGATAAGCTACCGCGAGTTGTACTCTGTAACACCCCGTACATTTTTGACCCTACTTGATTGTCTTAACATTCATGGAATTATTTAAACATGAGATTGTTGGTGTATTACATA
Source organism: Capsicum rhomboideum (assembly GCA_031232105.1). Lineage (NCBI taxonomy): Eukaryota > Viridiplantae > Streptophyta > Magnoliopsida > Solanales > Solanaceae > Capsicum > Capsicum rhomboideum. The sequence goes on along the minus strand of CP124717.1, from coordinate 45,992,493 downwards.
TTAAATTGGTTGACCTGATTTAGTATGTGCTCATGGGCTCAATTTGAGGCCCAAAATTTACAAGGAAGACATGGCCCAAATGGAATTTGACCCATTCTTCAAGTTGACCAAGTAAGCCCCTCATTTAATGTGGTGTAGTGGCTAAGGATGACCATTAAAAGAGGATATTTAAAGGTAATATATAATGTGGTAAAAATCAGATTTTTATTCATTTATACACACATGCATATCTAGAAATTTCCACAAGATATTTCTTATCTCAACTCAAACCCTAAGTCACCACTCCCTTGGACAAGATCACTCTCTTGTAAGTGTTGATAAGTGTTTACTCTCATGGTTTAGTATATGATATTATTAATATGGTGTATATATCATTTTGGTTATGTTGGCAAGGTGTTAGACAGTTTACTATGTGTAAGACAGTGTGCTTTTGTTCAATCGGTGAAGGGTTTTGCCTTCTAAATTTGAAAATGGGATTATGGTCTTGAAGGCAGTGAGTTTGATGGATTAAATATCAACATGTAAGATGTGTTTATGTTGTTAACTTACTTTCTTTATGTGTATAACATGTGGGATTGTGGTTATGAAATTGGTCATGGAAAGTGATGGTGTATTGAAAGGAAAATGTGATTTTGGTGATGTTCATGTGTGTTGTGAAACCATGATGGTTTGTTGGAATCCAAGTGACCTAAAATATGTAAATAAAATCTTACTTATGGCCTTTGACCATTTATTACACAAAAGGACCCAAAAGAGACCCTTTTTGGCCGAATCGGGCATCCGCCCTCGCGTCTGGAGCACCTACGGGCGCATGTGCCAATGCAGGTGGCTATGGAAAAGGCCAGAGGGGCACCTTCGGCCTCATTTCACCTACATACGGGAGCAGTTGGCCTCCCAGCCTAGTCCAGAATTTCATTTTGTATGTTTTTGTCTCTCTTTGATCCCCGAATACCCCTATACCCTTTTTGGATGAAATTATCAACTTATGATATCGTTTGAATGACTTTAAGGGGTTGTTTGGAGGCATGTTGGATAATATAAATCATGTATTGTTGTTAATATGTTGTTATGAAAGGTATTAAGGTGACTTGATGGAATAATTGTGACGTAGTGTTCATGAGGAAGTGTAAAGGGTAAACTTGGTGTCAAATGCTATCGGCTTATGATGTCTTGGTCAATGTGTGGAATGTTATGGTATTGCTGGTATGGTAATGCAGTGAATTGTATTGTAAAGGATGAAAGGATGCTATATAGCATTCACGAGGCTCATTACCATTTGGTGAACTTGTAAAGTAGTGAGTTGTTAATATGAGCTCCGTTATGAACTTGTGTTGTAGAGTAACACGTAAGGAAGGAGCTGGACTATTGTATTCACTTATAGGATTGCGTATTCATATTGGGACAAGAAGGTATGTAAGGTTACTCTTTTTGTATTCTTCTGCAGCATATTATTCACATTGAGATTGTACTTGTTCCATTCCGAAATGTTCTAAGGTATATCATTTCAGGTTGTCACCTATTGTTCTTTACATGCCTCTTATTCATTGCCTATTGTTCCAAAGTTCCAACAATGTTACAACCAATAATGTATCACTCTTATAGTTAAAGAATGAAGTAATGTGTATAATTGTTTAATGGTTAATGTCACACCCCGTATCCCAATGAGGCGGACTGGTACCCGAAGCCGATATGGCCCGAGAGAACCAATCTTTGCTCATGAACGTTCGTATGCATAACCTCGTATGAATCTTATTAAACCTCATGCAACTATGCGGAAGTCATGGAAAACTTATACAATATATGAAACTTGGCCGTTAGGGCCATTAAGTCAAACAGAACACATATCTCTTACATTCACTTTCCCACATATGTCTACAAAGCCTCTAACCGATACATGAACACAAAAACCTATAGTCGGGACAAGTCCCCGCTTTATACAACGATTACATTACCAAAACAATATACACATATGACTAGGAAAGCCCCGAACCAATTGGAGCTCACCAATGAGCCGTGGATGACACGTAGCCTATTGTGGAGGTCTACTACCACCTGTGCCTGCAGCAAATAAAGTAAGTCCCCCAAAGGGGTTAGTACGAATAATGTACTGAGTATGCAAGGCTATAAGAAACTTCATGAAACTTAAAAAACTCAATGAACTTGATTTGCAAGAGAATAGTCAATGTGGATAAATCATCATCATTCAGTATGTGTGGAAATAGGTACTTTATGTTCATTAATCCATTTGCCTTTATGTCCGTTACCATTAGTAGTTAGAACCGTCAATATATAATCGTCAATAATGTATAACCGTCAATATGCAACCGTCAATAAAAGTAACCGTCAATAAATAAATAAAGCAGGTTCAGCCCTTAGGGCTACCCCCTGTCAGGTTCGGCATCAAGTTAGGCTTTTGCTCCACTGAGCTTCCCCCCTGCCATCACTTGGAAATCAGTGAAGCAGGTTTGGCATCATGTTTGGCTTTTGCTTCACTGAGCTTTCCCCCTGATCTAACAATATCGGGATCGGCTTGAGTTAGGCTTGCGCCCCCACAAAGCTATCACCTGTACTCAATAAATATAAAGAAGATATAAAGTAACCATAAAGAAAATATAAAGTAACCATAAGGAAAATATAAAGTAACCATACGGGAATTACTTCTTTCATTACTTCATTGGATTATTTCTCTCTTTCACTCTTATGAGATTGGTATATTGGGATCATAACCTTATTGGAAACACATAAGTGCATTACCTCAATCTTTTATGTTCATGAGATTGATACTTGGTAATAATTATAACATTATGGAAGCTTTGGAATTTCGATCAATGATTAAGAGACATATGAGTCATGATTGGTCCATGATGAAGAAACATGAAAATAGTAACATATGACAACCTGAAATGATATACCTTTTAACATTTGGGAATGGAACAAGGACAATGACAACATGAACAATAGGTGCTGCAGAAGGATACAGACAAAGTAACCTTACATACCTTATCTTCTCAATACGAATACACAATCCAATACGTGAATACAATATTTCTTCTCCTTCCTTATGTTTCACTCTACAACACAAGTACACAACGGAGTTTACATTCACCATCAACTACCATTCAAATGCATACAGCAACAATGAGTTACATGTTTGCCTCTAAAATGTCATTTCCTTCTCTACAATACCATTTACGGCATGGTCATATTAATAATACCACAACATGCCCAACATTGACCAAAATATCATAAACCACTAGCATGTCACACCAAGTTCATACTTTCCACTCTCCATCATCACAACATCACAATGATTCCATCAATTCACTTCAATACACCTCACCACAACAAATCGGCCAAAATCTCATAATTTACACTTATAACAAAATAAAAAGTTTAATAGCATAATCACACCCTTTTATCAAAATCACAAGTCATATTTCAAGTTTAAATTCCATAGATGGCACATTTTTTACAAAAACACAAAGTCCCATGTTCAACACTTCCAAGAATAACCAACATGATTTGCATAATCTCTCATACCTATAATATGTTAAACCATAAGAATAATCACTTACCTAAGCTTGGAAAATGATGATCTTGCTCCAAAGATGACTTAGGGTTTGAAGAGCCCAAGAGGGTGTTCTTGAGAATTCTAGAAAAAGATAGAAAAGCATGTGTGTGTTTCATGAATAGAAATCATATTTTTGACTCCTTTTATAGGCCTTTGAATCCCCTTGCTCAATGATTGATTAGTCAAAGAAGATTGGGTCATTTGACCCATGTTTGGCCCATGTCTTTTGTTTCATTTTGGGCCTTTTTTGAGCCCAATGAACTTAACCCAATAAAATCAATAATTTCTCATGTTTAAATCATTTCATATGCGTTATGACTATATTCCCACTTACGATATTTATATTCGTAGCCTCAATCCCAAAAACAAGCGATTCTAGCCACGTATGACCTATTTTGACTACAATGGTAAAACCGTCATTTTGATGCCAAATTCGTTCACGAGTAATTTTACCACACCAATATAATACTTCAATCATTCCATGTATATGCTCGTAGTTGTAGAGGAAACGTGGCAAAAATCGGTCTGGTACTTCCTCGGGCACCCTTGGGACTTAAGAAAATTTCCAACTTTTGAAAAGTGGGCAAAACCAGCCTAGCACGCCCTTGGGCGTGCCAAATTTCTGCCTGTGGGCTAATAAATTTAGCCCAGATATGCCTGACACGCCCTCTAGCGCACCCCACCCTTAGTTTTTCATAATGTTCTGTCTTTCAACTTTTCTTCGCGGATTTGGTTAGATACTTCAAGTTCTATTCTTTAGTTTACCTCTTACCTTTAATATCCTTTGTTGATGGTCCTCCAAGCCTCATTTTTTAACCCCACAAATGCTCTCCACGAAGTCACAAGACACCTTCTACGAAGGTCTAATCACACATATTAGGCCTGATATCAAATGTTTCACCAATGACACTATGAAACACATACTCATGGCATCTCGACACCTAATTATACATTGTTCAACGTATTCATGTAGGGTTGGGAAGGTATGGGGTGTTACATTCTCCCCCCCTTAGAAATATTCGTCCTCGAATGTTAACGATGTCCCTTCATTTACAACAAATGCATCTCTATATTAGCATACGTAGATATAGACGCTTAATACTCATAGATACTTACTTGTTATTGCGCCACTTCTGCACTTTAAACTTTTCCTTCTGTATGACCCAAATATGGGTACGTCGATTTCATCATTTTTCCAGCTTACCATGTGATCTCCTCTACTTCTTGATTTCTCCAAAGGACTTTTACGGACGCTACATCTTTATTCCTCGACCTCTTTACTTGTTGATCTAGAATCCTTTTGATAATTTCATATGACCTATATATCATGAACTCAATTTCTCTTTCTTTCCATATAACGTTCCATAAGGTGCCCTTTTGATATTCACACGATAACTCCTATTGTAAGCAAATTACGCATGAAGTAAATGATCGTCCTAGCTGCTGTTAAAGTCCTAATAGCAAGCTCATGAATGTTTATATAGTGCGTTTTGCTTATCCATCTTGTCTGAGGATTTTCACTTTATTTGGATTCCCACACTCTTTTGAAAAGATTTTTCCAACAGTCTACAGTAACTTGAGCTCCTATGACTAATACAATAGCAATTGGAATCCCATGTATTCGTACTATTTCTTAACCCACAACTTTGCATAGTATTCAGCTATATAAGTAATCTTGACAGGTAAAATGTGTACTAAATTGGTAAGGCTGTCAGCCATCACCCACATGGAATTAAATTGATGAAATGTACAAGGCAAACTTGTGATGAAGCCTATGTTGATCATAGCCTTTTTCCACACTGGGAGATTTCAATATTGCATATACCCTCCAGACTCCTGATACTCTACGTTTTACTTGTTGACAATTTGGATCATGAGTTACAATTTCTGAAATGTTCTTTTCATGTAACTTTATCAATACGTCTCTTTCAACCCATGGTACCTTTTGGTTTCTCCCAAATGAATATAATTTCGTAAATTGTGCATTACAGTATTCCCTCTTGCGTAGGATCAAATGCGTTTGTCATAGAATCCACATACCATGTTTCTTTTTCAATTCAAAGGAACTAGGATTTACATGTTGTCTTTCTTTCTCTCAGTTACAAATAAAGGCTCTGCCGCATTATACACTATAATTCTTTCATCTAGAGTCTCATGAAGACGAACTATCTACCTTGGCTATACCTTATTTTGCCATAAATTGACCCTTAGTATTTCCTATTGCTTGCGGCTTAATGAACCGATTATCACATTTGCTTTCCCCGAATGTTGTCATGTCTCAACATTATAGTCTTTTAATATTTCCAACCACATTTGCTATCTTTATTTTAGATCTTCCTAGTTAAAGATATATCGCAAGCTCTTGAAATCAGTATATACATCAACTTGAACCCCATACAAATAATGGCGCCCTATATATATAGGTGGTTTTCTCAAGCAACTCTCACATCTGCTAACTCCATATCATGTGTTGGCTAATTCCTCTCGGTGGTCACAACTATCTTAAGGCATAAGCTACTACGTTACCATGCTGCATCAATACATACCCAAGAATGGCTTGACATCTTATTATTTTTTTCCAAATCTTACCTGATGATATCCCGATCTCAAGTTAACCTGTGAGAAACATTTGACACCCTACCATTTGTCAAAGAAATCATCAGTTTTGGGGAGGGACTATTTATCCGCGATTGTCACCATATTCAGTTGCCAATAATCCATGCACACTCTCAGCGTGCCATCTTTCTTCCGTACACGTAAGTCTGGTGCATCCCAAGGGACCATACTAGGTTTGATGATGATTCCCCTTAGATATCATTTGCCTTATCTTACGATAGGAACTAAATTCACCCTTTCGGTACTCTAATACTACTCCTCCATTCAAGGACGGTCTTTTATAGGAAATGAAAATGGACTTTCTTAGCTCGGGAATCCACCGTAGCATGCTCACAAATAGGTTCTATATAGTTACGATGTACTTTCTTAACTATAGTAGATTCAACAACAGGTGTACATACTCCAGATGGTCTAACTAATAATTCTGATGTTCTTTCAATTTCATAGTGGTCAACGGAGTAACACACGATACTGTAGAACCCGAATCAATCGATGCATATGTAGATACATTATAAAAAAAAATAGATAATGTACCTGTAGCTACATCAGGATAGGCTTCTACATTCTGCTGACCCGCTGGAGCATAAGTACGGTCCTGTATTCCACTAAAACTGGCTGCTCTTCCAGTACCGTTACCACTAACAACCGGCTGCACATCTTTTCCTAGGAAAGGAACCGATGATGACGGTGCAACGGTTGATCCCGTAGGTCGCATAATAATGCCCGTACCCCTTCTTGGGCAATCTCTCACCATGTACCCGGACATACCCCACCAAAAGCAAATATTGGTCCCAAATCGACATTCCTTTAAATGAAGCTTTCCACAGTGTGGACACGGCTGGCGAGGAAACCCCAATTGGTTCATACTTCCTTGCTCTTGATACCCCATTGGTTGTGAACCTCGAATTCCACTACTTTGCCCAATGTGACTGCCTTTGAACCCTTGGAACTGGGTTGAGTGCCTGGTGTGGGATAAGAAAGTGATGGTCTCGGCGGTCTGCTAAAATCCCGAGGCCCAAATTCTCCTTGGGACACCATGTACTGTCCAATAGGTCTAGCTTTCTTTGACAGCCCCCCTTCAGCTTTGTGCACTTCCTTCTCTTCCTCTGATCCTCCATCTTTTGTGCAAAGGCCTGTATTCTGGCTATATCCATAGCTCAGTTCAGAGCCGCAATGGTACAGTCTCTGACCTATGATGGATCCAATCGATCCACGTATCGATGAACTCTATCAGCCATAGTGGCTACCATATAGGGAGCATATCTGGCCAAAGAATTAAATCGAATACTGTACTCCCGGACGCTCATATTCCCTTGACAAAGATTTAGAAACTGGTCTGCGCGTGGCTCCCGAATCTCATATGGGAGGTAGTGATCCAGGAATGCCATTTGAAATTCTTCCCAGCTAGCCGGGGGTACACCAACACCCCTAGCTCGTTTCCAATCCTTATACCATAATATCGCCTCCCCTTTCAATCTATACGCCGTGAGTTCAACTGTTTCTACACCAAATATGTGCATAACATCCAAAGCCCTTTTGATTTGATCAATAAAATCTTGCGGGTCCTCATTAAGATTCGATTAAGTGAATATAGGCGGGTCTAATTTCAGAAAATCCTGCGTCCTTCGACTAGCTGCCCTAACCTCACTGTCATTACTTGTCATTGGACCAGCTTGTCCTTGATTCTGTGCTGCAATTAGCTGAATCAATATATATACTGCATTTCTCAAATACTGTTCAGTGACATTAACGGGTGGCTCAACAGGTTCTTCTCTACTTCTCGGCTATTCTGGAGATGGAAAAGTAGAAGAAGCCCGCGATTCAAACTCACTTTCTGATTCATCTTGCTCAACCCGTTCAGGTGATAAGTTACTAGTTCCTTCTCCGCCAATCCTATCTAGCTTCTTAATCTTACCCTTGCCTCTTCTTGTAATCACCATTTCTTACTATACCAAAGAAAAACAATTCCCATGATCAGATACAATTCAACTTACAACACTGGCTCTATTGCACGATCTAGAAGTGAAGAAATGAAACAACTCCTAAATGCCGCATAGCCTCCTGCTCATAAATATGGTGCACAACACATCCATGAACAAGACTCTACTCAGACACGGCTTTGTAGACACCCTGAGAACGACCTGCTCTGATACCACTTTTGTCACACCCCATATCCCAACGAGGCCGACTGGCACCCGAAGCCGACATAGCCCGAGAGAACCAATCTTTGCTCATGAACGTTCTTATGCATAACCTCGTATGAATCTTATTACACCTCATGCAACTATTCGGAAGTCATGGAAAACTTATACAATATATGAAACTTGGCTGTTAGGGCCATCAAGTCAAACAGAACACACATTTCTTACATTCACTTTCCCACATATGTCTACAAAGCCTCTAACCGATACATGAACACAAAAACCTATAGTCGGGACAAGTCCCTACTTTTTACAATGATTACAGTACCAAAATAATATACACATATGACTAGGAAAGCCCCGAACCAACTGGAGCTCACCAATGATCCACGAATGACTCGTAGCCTATTGTGGAGGTCTACTAGCACCTGTGCCTGCAGAAAATAAAGTAAGTCCCCCATAGGGGTCAGTACGAAGAATGTACTGAGTATGCAAGGCTATAAGAAACTTCATGAAACTTAAAAAACTCAATGAACTTGATTTGCAAGAGAATAGTCAATGTGGATAAATCATCATCATTCAGTATGTGTGGAAATAGGTACTTTACGTTCATTAATCCATTTGGCTTTATGTCCGTTACCGTTAGTAGTTAGAATCGTCAATATTTAATCGTCAATAATGTATAACCGTCAATATGCAACCGTCAATAAAAGTAACCGTCAATATGCAGCCGTCAATATGCAAACGTCAATAAATAAATAAAGTAGGTTCGGCCCTTAGGGCTACCCCCTGTCAGGTTCGGCATCAAGTTAGGCTTTTGCTCCACTGAGCTTCCCCCCTGCCATCACTCGAAAATCAGTGAAGCAGGTTTGGCATCAAGTTTGGCTTTTGCTTCACTGAGCTTTCCCCCTGATCCAACAATATCGGGATCGGCTTGAGTTAGGCTTGCGCCTCCACAAAGCTATCACCTGTACTCAATAAATATAAAGAAGCTATAAAGTAACCATAAAGAAAATATAAAGTAACCGTAAGGAAAATATAAAGTAACCATACGGGAATTACTTCTTTCATTACTTCATTAGATTACTTCTCTCTTTCACTCTTATGAGATTGATACATTGGGGATCATAACCTATTGGAAACACATAAGTGCATTACCTCAATCTTTTATGTTCATGAGATTGATACTTGGTAATAATTATAACATTATGGAAGCTTTGGAATTTCGATCAATGATTAAGAGACATATGAGTCATGATTGGTCCATGATGAAGAAACATGAAAATAGTAACATATGACAACCTGAAATGATATACCTTTTAACATTTCGGAATGGAACAAGGACAATGATAACATGAACAATAGGTGCTGCAGAAAGATACGGACAGAGTATCCTTACATACCTTATCTCCTCAATACGAATACACAATCCTATACGTGAATACAATAGTCCTGCTCCTTCCTTATGTTTCACTATACAACACAAGTACACAACGGAGTTTACATTAACCACCAACTACCTTACAAATGCATACAACGACAATGAGTTACATGTTAGCCTTTAAAATGTCATTTCCTTCTCTACAATACCATTTACGACATGGTCATATTAATAATACCACAACATGCCCAACATTGACCAAAATATCATAAACCACTAGCATGTCATACCAAGTTCATACTTTCCACTCTCCATCATCACAACATCACAATGATTCCATCAATTCACTTCAATACACCTCACCACAACAAATCGGCCAAAATCCCATAATTTACACTTATAACAAAATAAAAAGTTTAATAGCATAATCACACCATACATGTTGATATTTTATCCATACCATGCTCTTTTATCAAAACTACAAGTCATATTTCAAGTTTAAATTCCATAGATGACACATCTTTTACAAAAAAACAAAGTGCCATGTTCAACACTTCCAAGCTTAAACAACATGATTTACATAATATCTCATACCTATAATATGTTAAACCATAATAATAATCACTTACCTAAGCTTGGAAAATGATGATCTTGCTCCAAAGATGACTTAGGGTTTGAAGAGCCCAAGAGGGTGTTCTTGAGAATTCTAGAAAAAGATAGAAAAGCATGTGTGTGTTTCATGAATAGAAATCATATTTTTGACTCCTTTTATAGGCCTTTGAATCCCCTTGCTCAATGATTGATTAGTCAAAGAAGATTGGGTCATTTGACCCATGTTTGGCCCATGTCTTTCGTTTCATTTTGGGCCTTTTTTGAGCCCAATGCACTTAACCCAATACAATCAATAATTTCTCATGTTTAAATCATTTCATATGCGTTACGACGATATTCCCACTTACGATATTTATATTCATAGCCTCAACCCCAAAAATAAGCGATTCTAGCCACATATGACCTATTTTGACTACAAGGGTAAAACCGTCATTTTGATGCCAAATTCGTTCACGAGTAATTTTACCACACCATTATAATACTTCAATCATTCCATGTATATTCTCTTGGTTGTAGAAGAAACGTGGCAAAAATCGGTCTGGTACATCCCCGGGCACCCTTGGGACTTAAGAAAAATTTCTAACTTTTGAAAAATGGGCAAAACCAGCCTGGCACGCCCTCTAGCGCGCCCCACCCTTAGTTTTCCAAAAAATTCTAGTTTTCAACTTTTATTCGCGGATTTGGTTGGATACTTCAAGTTCTATTCTTTAGCTTACCTCTTACCTTTAATATACTTTGTTTGATGGTCCTCCAAGCCTCATTTTTTAACCCCACAAATGCTCCACGAAGTTACAAGGCACCTTCTACGAAGGTCTAATCACACACATTAGGCCCGATATCAAATGTTTTACCAATGACACTATGAAACACATACTCATGGCATCTCGGCACCTAAGTATACATTGTTCAACGTCGTCAAGTAGGGTTGGGAAGGTACGGGGTGTTATAGTCAATGTGGAGAATGGGTGGTATCTCATGAGGTGAAAAGAACACCTGCATGAATGACGATCCCAAAAGAAATTATGGGTGGTATCTCATGGGGTGAAAGGAACACCCTCCTGAATGACGATCCCAATATTACGGGTGGTATCTCATGGGATGAAAAGAACATCCGCATGAATGTCGATCGCGATTATTATGTTATTTCCCAATGATCAGTTGGGCCCGGGCATTATACGATTGACGATTGATAATGAATGATGGATAATTTATGATCGATGATTGATGATGTAAAGTAAAATAAAGTAAAGGAATGTAAAGTAAAGTAATGTAAAGTAAAGTAAGGAAGGAAATGTACATGGTTCCACACATATACCTTACGGTGATTTATATATATTGTTCACTCACTTGTACTTGATTCCATTAAAGTTCTTATATCTCATACGGTTACTTATTGCCTTATATACTCAGTACATTCATCGTACTGACCTCCCTTGGGGGGGCTTACCTTACTTGCTGCAGGCACAAGTACTAGTAGGCCTCCACAGTAGAACTGGGATTTCTCTGCGGATTATTGGTGAGCTCCAGGTTGCTTCGAGGCTTTTCGAGTCATATGTACATGTTGGTTTTGGTAGTGTATAACCGTTGTATAAAGCGTGGACTTGTCCCGACTTTTAGGTTGGCTATATATCTGTTAGAGGCTTTTGTAGACATTGTGGGACAAATGACAGAGAGTAAGGAATGTGTGCCCATTTTGACATGGTGGCTCTAACAGCCAAGTTTCTTATATGTATATATATATATATATATATATATATATCACATGTTTTACCATAACTTCCTCCATTGGTATCTTGAATCTATACGTGATAGTAGTGATCACTGAGTGACATGTGTATGAGTGTAAGATTGGTTCTCTCAGGCCTTAACGGCTTTGGGTGCCAGTCCGTCTCGAAATAGGATTTGGGGCGTGACAAAAGTGGTATCAGAGCAGGTCGTCCTAAGGGTGTCTACAAAGTCGTGTCTGAGTAGAGTCTTGCTTATGGATGTGTTGTGCACCACATTTATAAGTAGGAGGCTACGGGACATTTAGGAGTTGTTTCTTTTCTTCATTTCTAGATCGTACAATAGAGACAATGTTGTAGGGGGAATGATATCTGATCATTGTAATTGGTTTTCTTTGATATAGTAAAATGCCGATAACAAGAAGAGGTAGAGTCAAAGGTAAGCAGGTAGATATGCCTGCCGGAGAAGGAATGAATGAATCACCACCTGACCGAGCTAGTCAAGGTGGGGCTGACACTAAAATTGCATCGCGGTCTTCTTCTACTCTTCTGTTTCCTGCAGAGTCGAGGGGTAGAGAAGTACTGGAAGAACCTCCTGTAGATGCGAATGATCAGGATTTAAGAAATGTAGTGCATATGTTGACCCAAATAATTGTAGTACAAAGTCAAGGATGAGCTGGTCCAACGACAACTGAGGATGACGCGGCTAGAGTGGCCAGTCGGCGAACATAGGATTTCCTGAAATTATACCCTACTATATTCACTGGGTCAGATCTTAAAGAAGAATCGCAAGATTTTATAGATCAAATCCAAAGGGCTTTAGAGGTCATGCATGTGTCTGGTGTGGAAACAGTCGAGCTTGCAACCTATAGATTGAAGGGTGAGGCTATATTATGGTATGAAGATTGGAAACGGTCGAGGAGTATTGATGCACTTCCAGCTAGTTGGGAAGAATTTAAAATGACATTCCTTGACCATTATCTTCCTTTTGAGGTTTGAGAAGCTCGTGCGGACCAGTTCTTAAATTTGCGGCAAGGTAACATGAGCGTCAGGGAGTACAGCCTTCGGTTTAACTCTTTGGCCCGGTATGCTCCGAATGTGGTAACTAATATGACCGATGGAGTTCATTGGTACGTGGATAGATTGGAGCCATATTTGGTCCGAGATTGTACCATTGCTGCGCTGAACAGGGATATGGACATAGCTACAATACAGGCCTTTGCGCAGAAGATGGAGGAGCAGAGGCAACGGAGAAGAACAGAAGGATTTGACGAAGGCTCGTTGAAGAAGGCTAGATATACGAGACAATCTATAGTGTCCCAAGGAGAGTTTAGGCCTCGGAGTTTTAATAGACCACCTAGACCCTCAGTTTCTTATTCTACAGTGGGCACTCAATCCCAATTCCCAGGGTTTAGAGGTAGTCAAGTTGGGCAAAGTAGTAGGATGCAAGATTCACAGACAGCAGGGTCTTCTCGCCCGTCGTGTCAGCATTGCAGACGATTTCATTTAGGTGAATGTCGGCTGGGGATGAATGTTTGTTATTGGTGTGGTATGACGGGGCACATAATGAGAGAATGCCCACGAAGAGGCTTGGGAAGCGTGGTACGATCTACGGGATCCACTGTGGCATCATCAGTGGTGCCTTCCCTAGGTAGAGGTGCGCAACCTACGGTGTGCGACAGAGGTTCTAGAGGAGCAGCTAGTTCTAGTGGAACCCAGAACCGTACTTATGCCTTGACTGATCGGTAGAATTCAGAGGCTTCTCCTGATGTAGACACAGGTACAATATTCATATTTTTACATAAGGTATATGCATTGATTGACCCCTATTTTACATTATTTTATGTTACTCCATTGATTGCGGAAAAAAAGGAATTGAATGAACACCAGAATTACCAATTAAGTCAATTGAATTATCTACACCAGTTGATGAATCTATTGTATTTAAAAGAGTATATCATAATTGTATAGTAACTGTTTGAGGTTATGATACACTGGTTGATTTTATTGAGCTGGAAATGGTGGATTTTGATGTTATGATGGGTATGGATTGGTTGGCTTCTTGTCGAAAGTACATCTTTATTTTCTACAAACGAATTTTCTTGAATGGAAGGGTAATGTGGAAGCACCGAGAGGAAAATTTATTTCCTATATTAAGAAAATAAAAGGATATCCAAAGGGTACATATGCCACCTAGTAAGAGTACAGGATACCAGTGTGAAACCACCAACTCTTCAATCGATTTCGGTGGTAAACGAATTTCTTGAGGAATTTCCTGAAGATCTTCCAGGTTTACCTCCAGAATAGGAAGTAGAGTTTGGTATTGACATGATTCTAGGCACTCAACCTATCTTTATTCCTCCGTATAGAGTGTCCCAACAGAGGTACGGGAATTAAAGGAGCACTAAAAGAGACTTACTGGAAAAAGGGATACATAAGACCTAGTACGTCCCCTTGGAGTGCACCAGTATCATTTGTGCGAAGGAAGGATGGATGCCAAATAGTTTTCACAGGACATCACCATGTGAGGGTTAGGAAAAAAAATTAAAATTAATATACCCAAGACAACTTTCCGAACATGGTATTGTCACTATGAATTTCTAGATAACCAATGCACCAACAATTGTTAGGGATTTGATTAATAGGGGTGTTCACATCATTTTAGATGTGTTCATGACCTTGCTAATAGATGACATTCTGGGCTATTCAAGTTCACAAGAGGACCATGCTAATCACTTATGATAGGTGTTACGGATTCTTCGTGACCGTAAAATATATGCAAAGTTATTTAAATGTGAGTTTGGTTAAAAAAAATAATCCGTAGCGTTCTTGGGTCGCATTGTATAGGATGAAGGACTAAAGGGTGATACACAAAAGCTAGAAGCGGTGAGAAAAATTTTTTGGCTAAGGCCTATGACGCTTACAGATATTCATAGTTTTCTTGGCTTGGCTGGTTCTTGTAGGAAATTTGTTAAAGGGTTTCTTCTATCTCAGTATCTTTAACAAAGCTTAAACACAAGGCAATTAAGTTTCAGTGGAATGATGTATGGGAGAAAAGTTTCCAAGAGCTGAAAGATAAATTGACTTCCACACTTGTATTAGTACTTCCCGAAGACACAGAAGGGTTTGCAGTATATTTTCACGCAAAAGAATCCGCACTGAAGATAACAAAAGTGGATGGAATTACTAAAATATGATGAAAGTGATATCCTATACCATCCGGGAAAAATAAATGTGGTAGTCTATGCATTAAGTCGTAAAGCAATAGGAAGCACGAATAGCCAGCTTGGGAGTTCATCTTCTTGAAGCTCCAGATGAAAGAATTATAGTGTAAAATGTGGCAGAGTCTTCACTTGTAGCTGAGTGAAGGCAAAGCAATATGTCAATCCTATTTTATTTTAGTTGAAAAAGAATGTACAACAAAAGTTTGACATAGTTATTTGAGCTGATGCAAGGGGGAGTACTTCAACGCCAAGGTAAAGTTTGGGTACCAGATATAGATGAGCTAAGGAAATGAATTATGATAGAAGCACATCATTCATGGTATCCCATTCATTCGGTGTCATGATTTGAACAAAACGTGTTGGTGAGGGTAACATGAAGAAGAACATTGCAGAATATATAGCCCAATGTCCAAATCGTCAACCAGTAAAAGGAGAACATTAGAAACTTGAAGGTTATATGCAATGTATTAATCTTTCAGTTGGAAAGTGGGACATGATTAACATGGATTTCATCACAGGTTTGCCTCGTACACTGTGAAAATTTTATTCCATATGGGTAATAGTTGACAGGCTTACCAAGTAGCACACTTTTTACCTGTCAAGACCACTTGTACAGCTGGAACTTATGTAAGGTTGTATGTTAAAGAGACAGTGCGATTACATGGGATTCCCAGTTCTATTATACCAGATAGGGGAGCTCAATTTACTGCTTACTTTTGGCAATCTTTTCAGAAGAGTTTGGGAACCCAAGTGAGTTTGAGTACAGCTTTTCATCCTCAAACAGATGGGCAAGCAGAACGTACTATTCAAACATGTGAAGATATACTATGAGGTTATACAGGCGACTGGGTATTTGTGAAAGTGTCACCACTGAAAGGCGTAGTGAGATTCGGAAAGAAATGAAAGTTGGCCCTATATAACATGCCTTATGAAATTGTTCGAAAATCTGGGAAAGTTGCGTATGAATTGGAACTACCCCAAGAAATTTCCACAAGGCATCCAGTATTTTGTGTTTTGATGCTTCAGAAATACATAGGAGCTCCATCTCCAATCGCTTCCATTGGAGATGTGCAAGTTATGAAAGTTCTCATGTATGAAGTAGTACCTATTGTTATTCTGGATAGACAAGTGAAGAGGTGAAGGAATGAATACGTAGCTTCCGTAATGGTACTTTGGAGAAATCAGCAAGTAGAGGAAATCACATGGAAAGCCGAAGAAATTATGAAGTCAAAGTACTCGTATTTATTTCACACCGAAGAAAACGTTCAAGATGCGGAAGTGGAGCAATAACAAGTAAGTATTTATAAGCATTATGTATATATGTGGTAACTTGAAGAATGATCCTAGACTTGCATTTGTTCAAATTGGATAATGTCACTAACATTCGAGGACGAATGTTTCTAAGGGGGGAAGAATGTAACACCCCGTACATTTTTGACCCTACTTGATTGTCTTAACATTCATGGAATTACTTAAACATGAGATTGTTGGTGTATTACATATTAAATTGGTTGGGCTGATTTAGTATGTGCTCATGGGCTCAATTTGAGGCCCAAAATTTACAAGGAAGACATGGCCCAAATGGAATTTGACCCATTCTTCAAGTTGACCAAGTAAGCCCCTCATTTAATGTGGTGTATTGGCTAAGGATGACCATTAAAAGAGTGTATTTAAAGGGACTATATAATGTGGGAAAAATCAGATTTTTATTCATTTATACACACATTCATATCTAGAAATTTCCACAAGACATTTCTTATCTCAACTCAAACCCTAAGTCATCACTCCCTTGGACAAGATCACTCTCTTGTAAGTATTGGTAAGTGTTTAATCTTATGGTTTAGTATATGATATTCTTAAGAAGGTGTATATATCATGTTGGTTATGTTGGCAAGGTGTTAGACAGTTTACTATGTGTAAAACAGTGTGCTTTTGTTCAATCGGTGAAGGGTTTTGCCTTCTAAATTTGAAAACGGGATTGTGGTCTTGAAGGCAGTGAGTTTGATGGATTAAATATCAACATGTAAGATGTGTTTATGTTGTTAACTTACTTTCTTTATGTGTATAACATGTGGGATTGTGGTTATGAAATTGGTCATGGAAAGTGATGGTGTATTGAAAGGAAAATGTGATTTTGGTGATGTTCATGTGTGTTGTGAAACCATGATGGTTTTTTGGAATCCAAGTGACCTAAAATACGTAAAGAAAATCTTACTTATGGCCTTTGACCATTTATTACACAAAAGGACCCAAAAGAGACCCTTTTTGGCCGAATCGGGCATCCGCCCTCGCGTCTGGAGCACCTACGGGCGCATGTGCCAACGTAGGTGGCTCTGGAAAAGGCCAGAGGGGAACCTGTAGCTGCATGTAAACTACCTGCGGGCGCAGGTGGCCTCCCAGCCTAGTTCAAAATTTTTTTTGTATGTTTTTGTCTCTCTTTGATCCCCGAAGACCCCTATACCCTTTTTGGATGAAATTACCAACTTATGATATCGTTTGAATGACTTTAAGGGGTTGTTTGGAGGCATGTTGGATTATATAAATCATGGATTGTTGTTATTATGTTGTTATGAAAGGTATTAAGGTGACTTGATGGAATAATTGTGACGTAGTGTTCATGAGGAAGTGTAAAGGGTAAACTTGGTGTGAAATGCTATCGGCTTATGATGTCTTGGTCAATGTGTGGAATGTTATGGTATTGCTGGTATGGTAATGCAGTGGATTTTATTGTAAAGGTCAAAATGATGCTATATAGCATTCACGTGGCTCATTATCATTTGGTGCGCTTGTAAAGTAGTGAGTTGTTAATATGAGCTCCGTTATGAACTTATGTTGTAGAGTAACACGTAAGGAAGGAGCTGGACTATTGTATTCACGTATAGGATTGTGTATTCATATTGGGACAAGAAGGTATGTAAGGTTACTCTTTTCGTATTCTTCTGCAGCATATTGTTCACATTGAGATTGTACTTGTTCCATTCTGAAATGTTCTAAGGTATATCATTTCAGGTTGTCACCTATTGTTTTTTACATGTCTCTTATTCATTACCTATTGTTCCAAAGTTCCAACAATGTTACCACCAATAACGTATCACTTTTATAGCTAAAGAATGAAGTAATGTGTGTAATTGTTTAATGGTTAATGTGGAGAATGGGTGGTATCTCATGAGGTGAAAAGAACACCTGCATGAATGACGATCCCAAAAGAAATTATGGGTGGTATCTCATGGGGTGAAAGGAACACCCGCATGAATGATGATCCCAATATTATGGGTGGTATCTCATGGGATGAAAAGAACATATGCATGAATATCGATCCCGATTATTATGTTATTTCCCACTGATCAGTTGGGCTTGGGCATTATACGATTGACGATTGATGATGGATGATGGATGATTTATGATCGATGATTGATTATGTAAAGTAAAGTAAAGTAAAGGAATGTAAAGTAAAGTAAGTAAGGAAATGTACATGGTTCCACACATATACCTTACGGTGATTTATATATATTGTTCACTCACTTGTACTTGATTCCATTAAAGTTCCTATATCTCATACGATTACTTATTGCCTTATATACTCAGTACATTCATCGTACTGACCTCCCTTGGGGGGGCTTACCTTACTTGCTGCAGGCACAGGTACTAGTAGGCCTCCACAGTAGAACTGGGATTTCTCTGCGGATTATTGGTGAGCTCCAGGTTGCTTCGAGGCTTTTCGAGTCATATGTAAATGTTGGTTTTGGTAGTGTATAACCGTTGTATAAAGCGTGGACTTGTCCCGACTTTTAGGTTGGCTATGTATCTGTTAGAGGCTTTTGTAGACATTGTGGGACAAATGACAGAGAGTAAGGAATGTGTGCCCATTTTGACATGGTGGCTCTAACGGCCAAGTTTCATATATGTATATATATATATATATATATATATATATATATATATATATATATATATATCACATGTTTTTCCATAACTTCCGCCATTGGTATCTTGAATCTATACGTGATAGTAGTGATCACTGAGTGACATGTGTATGAGTGTAAGATTAGTTCTCTCGGGCCTTAACGGCTTCGGGTGCCAATCCATCCCGGAATAGGATTAAGAGCGTGACATACTCATACCTAGATCTGTACCGAAAGGGCACAGTAGAGGTGAGTACGGTCCACATGTACTCAGTAGGAGTCATAGATCGACTGAGCAAAGTAGACAATAACATAAGTAAAGAAGACTATGAGCATGTCACCTGTAAACAGAAAAGTTTCCAAACGGTAATTCACATCATCTCTAATAATAGTTCTAATATAATACTAAATTGAGACAACACAAACATACACAAAAAGCATACGAAAACTAAACACAAGTCAAGGAAAACTAAAGGAATCACAAAAAGCAATGTAATGCAATGCAATGATGATGATGAGGTGGAGCAGTGAAAGTCATCACATGACTTTCTGTATACACCTACTGAGTTCCAGATCCATAATAGGACCCATGGGGGGTTCGCAACCCGTATACTATAAATCATATCTCAATCTCAACTCACCTCTCCGGCTTGTGTTCACGAAGAGGGATTTTATAAAAATGTCTCATTTTTTTTCAAAAACAATGTTCCTCAATGGTACCAGTATCTCATGAATGTATATATTGAATGAGGATGTAATGCTCACAACCAAATCAATATGAAGATATCCAATCAATTTATTACATATCTAGACGTGAGCCCAAAATAAACTTAATATGTCAACAATTCATGATTATTAACTCTAATTAGACACCATCAGAATAAATATCCATGTAAGATATCATTAATATCATATCAACCCTTTACTCGGGTTATTCTATCATGATAAAGGCAATCAATGCTCAATAAGGCCTATAATAACAATTTAAGCTCCCGCAAGGGCATCATATATAGAATAAGGCATATAAATTCACAAGTAAGACCAATGATGTCAAATAAGGCCCCCACTCGGGCAACATGCAATATCAGATATCATAAGTCAACAACCACCGAATATAAACCCCCACTCAAGAACACAATAGTAATAATAATCTTGAAATATAATACCCCTAGTTGTTTTTCCCCAACCCATAGCATGCTTTACTTACTTATTAACTACCCAGCTCAATCTAAAAGAAGTTAAGCCATAACCAACCTCGAGACGATGAACTCTGAGCCTAAAGTCCTTCAACACGGAGATTTCCCCTTTTGAGCGGCCTCGAAATCAACTAAAACATACAAATATAGCATGTACGCATTAAAAGAAAGCCAACAATACTCACATTGCCCATATTTAAACTAGGTCCAAAACGGACTTGAAAAATGAGTTCGAAAATAAGGGGAGTAAAAGCAGATATTTTCTTTATAAATACATTCCCCAAGGTCATAGGAGTCTACAGTTGAAAACCCACGCAAAAATGAGTTAAAAATGAGCTTCAAATAGAAGAAAAATCATTTTCAAGCTTTACCGGTAAAATCCCTAAAATCCGTTTTGAAATCACGATTAAAAGGTATTTTCGAAGATATAATCAATGGAAACTAGTGGGATTACAAGTTTTTAAGTTACCCACATGAAAATCGATGAAGAAACCCTTGAAAATCGCCTTTCCTGAAGCTTAGAGGTCCAAAAATAGAGTAAAATCGCAAAAATGAAGCTTTTGTACTGTTCAGTGAACAGTGCCTCGTGAACGCCGTCAACCCTTCACGTTCGCAAAGAAGGAACTTCGACCTGACCTAATTGCCCTTAGAGATCGCAGTCCCACTATTACGTTCGCAATGAAGGATCAATTTCTTCTCTGCGTTCGTGGCCAGAGGCCCCCTTTCGCGAAGAAGGATCTGTCATACACCAGATATCAGCAAACCAACTGATTTTGCATGCTTTTGAATTCTTAGAATGGACCCTAGGGATTCTTTCGGGACCCGACATAAGTAAACTATATATACTACTAGGCTAATTTCGACGTTCTGGACTCAATGGCAAAAAAAGATTGTTTTTAATAATTTAACCCCCGGGACCCCTTTTTCACTATTTTTCAAACCAAGGGTCGAAATGAGATATAAAGGTCTCGAACCCAAACCAACCTCGCTATGAACTTAAATTCGACATTCCAGATCTACTGGCGTAGTACAAATTATCATCCGAGACTCAATACATAAAATGTTGACCGAAGTCAACTAGTGGCTCAAAAAACCTCAAAACAACCTCCAACTCACTCAAATCACTCCCGATCTCATCGGGAACTGTGCCAACCATCCCCACACCCCAAAACCAATATGTAGCAACTAAGGGGGAGGGAAAAATGGTCAAAACACATAAAAGATAGTTTTAACAAAATCAGGTCTTTACAATATCCACCATTAAAACTCTAGTTCATCCTCGAACTAAAAGGCAAGGAAATACCTGAGTAGGTGAAAAGCTGAGGGTAACTACTATGCATATCGGACTCGACCTCCCAAGTAGCCTCCTCAATGGAATGGTGTCTCCACTAAACCTTAACTATAGGAATATCTCTAGAACACAACCGCCCAACATCTCTGGCTAAAATGGAGACTGGCTTCTCCACAAAGGTAAACCTCTCATCTAACTAGATCGAGTCCCAACGAAGCACATGTGACTCATCCGAATATAGCGTTGGAGTATAGATACATGAAAAACTAGATGAATAGATGAGAAATATGGAGGTAGATCCAATTCATAAGCAACCTCCCCAACTATTCAAAGAATTTCAAAAGGTTTAATATACCTCGGGCTAAGCTTGACCCTCTTCCCGAACCTCATCACGTCCTTCATGGGCGACACATGAAGGAAAACCCAATTTCTAATACCAAACTTTAAGGTACAAAGCCTGCGATCAGCATAACTCCTTTACCTACTCTGGGCTGCCCGAAGCCTATCCTGAATCACCCAAACTCTACCCAAAGACTCGCGAAGCAAGTCGGTACCACGGGGTCTAGCCTTAGAAGTCTCAAACTAACCAATCGAAGATCTACAACGCTACCATACAATGCCTCAAAAGGTTCCATCTCAATACTCAAATGGTAGCTATTATTATAAGAAAACTCCGCCAAGGCTAAATGTTGCTCCCACTGACCTCCAAAGTCTATAACACACACGCGGAGTATATCCTCATAAACCTGAATAGTCTGCTCCGACTGACCGTCTGGGGGTGAAAAGTTATGCTAAGGTTGACTTGAGTACACAACTTCTCCTGAAACGTCCTCCAAAGGCTAAAAGTGAACACCGAATCTCTATCTGAGATAATAGATACGAGCACTCCATAAAGATGAACTACCTCTCGGACGTAGATACGAGCCAACCTCTCGGTAATGGATGAAATTTGAATAGGGATGAAATAGGTTGATTTGGTCAATTGATCTATGATGACCCAAATACTGTTAGAACCATGAGAAGTACGAGGAAACCCACTCACAAAATCCATAGTGATCCACTCCCGCTTCCACTTCGAAATGGGTAATCTTTGAAGCAAACCATTCGGTCTCTGATGCTCGGCCTTCACCTGCTAATAACATAAGAAATGAGCTACAAAATACGCTACATCTTTCTATGTACCACACCACCTATAAATATGCCTCAAATCACAATACATCTTAGTTACCCCAGGATGAATGGAATATCTGAAACAATGTGCCTCCTCCAAAATCAACCTCACCCTTCCATCGACTCTCGGCACACAAACTCGGTCACCAATCCTCAAAACACCATTAGGATCAAGTGAAGCCTCCTTGGCTTCGCCACTTAACACCTTATCCCGAATCACTTTCAAACCATCATTGTCAAACTGGTGAGCTTGAATTTGCTCCATCAAAGATGATCTAGCATCAACAAAGGCTAAAACATGCCTAGGTGCCAAAATATCAGCCTAACCATTTAGTTAGCTAAAGACTGAACCTCTAAGGCTAAAGGAAGTTCCTGAGTCAAGAGATGAGCCAGACTCCCCATACTAGTAGATTTCTGACTCAAGGCATCAGTAACCACATTAGCCTTACCTGGATGATATAAGATAGTGATGTCATAATCCTTAAACCACTCAAGCCAATACCGTTGTCTCATATTAAGCTCTCACTGGGTGAAGAAGTACTGAAGACTATGATGTTCCGAGAAGATCTCACAACGAACTCCATACAAGTAGTGCCTCCAAAACATCAACACAAACACAACTGCGACCAACTCCAAGTCATGAAATCATGAGGCTTCAACTGACGAGAAGCATAAACAATCACCTTACCCTCCTGCATCAACACTACATACAATCCCACACCTGAAGTATCACAAAACAAGATAAAACCCACGCCCTCCTTGGGCAAAGTCAAAATAGGAGCGGAAGTCAACAACTCCTTGAGCTTTTGAAAGCTTTTCTCACATGCTTCCGACCACTGAAAGGTAATCTTTTTCTGAGTCAACTTGGTCAAAGAAGCCACAATAGAAGAGAAACCCTCAACAAAATGTTGATAATAACCTGCCAAGACGACTAGTAGGACTAGTGGACCTAGCCAAATCACGAATTGCCACAAGCTTGACCAGATCGACCATAATACCATCCTTGGTCACCACATGACCCAAGAACGAGATATAATCAAACCAAAACTCTCACTTGGAGAACTTAGCATACAACTTCTCATTATGCAATCTCTGAAGTACAATCCTCAAGTGTCTCACATGATCAATCTCATTCTTGGAATAAACCAAGATGTTATCTATAAATACAATCACAAAGGAGTTGAGATATGATTGAAACACCCAATTCATCAACTCCATGAACACTGTTGGGGCATTGGTCAACCTAAATAATATGACCAAGAACTTATAATGACCGTATCGAGTCCAAAAATTTGTCTTTGGAACATCCAAAGTTCTAATCCTCAACTGGTGATACGTGGATCTCAACTCAATCTTAGAAAACACGGAAGAACCTTTAAAGTGGTCAAACAAGCCATCAATGCCAGGAAGAGGATACTTATTCTTAATCGTCACCTTGTTCAACTGTTGATAATCAATACACATGTGCATGAAACCATCCTTCTTCTTCACAAACATGACAGGAACAACCCAAGAAGATACACTAGGCCTGATGAAACCCTTACTCAATAAATCTTGCAATTGCTCTTTCAATTCCTTCAACTCAGTCGGGGCCATCTAATAAGGAGAAATAAAAATGGGCTTGGCACCTGGCTCCACATCAATAGCAAAGTCCATATCACGATCCGGAGGCTTACCAGACAAATTAGTAGGAAACACATCCATGAACTCACGAACAACCCGAATAGAATCCATAAGAGGCGGTAAGGCAACACTAGTATCATGAATATGAGCAAAATAATACAAACAACCTCTTTCTACCATGCGAAGAGCACATAAAAAAGATATAAATCCCTTTGGACTCGAATTAAGCATACCCTTCCAAGCTAACCTTGTCATACCTGGCGTAGCTAAGGTCGTGGTCTTGGTATAAAAGTCTAAAATAGCGTGATAGGGAGCTAACCAGTCCATACCTAAGATATCATCAAAGTCAACCATATCTAGGAGGATCAAGTCTACCCAATTCTCACACCCCACAAAGGTAACCACACAAGATTAGTACACCTGATCCACCACTAAAGAATCTCCTAAGGGGGTAGATACATGAAGAGGTATAGCAAGGGGTCACATGCAACATCAAAACTAGAAGAAAAATATATAGACACATTGGAAAATATAGATTCAGGGTCAAATAACACAGAAGCTGATCTGTAGCAAACTGAGATGATACCTGTAATGACTGCATCAGAGGCCTCCGCCTCAGGTCTCTCAGGTATAACATAACATTCTCCATGTTCGCTCCCAGACTAAGAAACCTCGTGACCACTACTATGAGCTTCCCTACCTCTATCTCGAGCATCTGTGAACCACCATTGACTATAGAAATAGGAGTAGGGCAAAACTAAAGCTGAGATCCCTACTGAGGAGGTCCAAACACACATCGAGGGAAATCCTTGGCCATATTGCTAAACTCATCACAAACAACACATCCTCTATGTACCAACTCAATCTAAAGAGGTACAGATGAACTAGAACAACCACATTATCCTGAGGAACTAAACCTAGAACCTCCACTTGCATGACCTGGTACCTGGCTACCAGAAGTCATAGAACCTAAAGGTCTACCACCTAATCCCTGCAACGCAGCCTGAATCGGCCTACCATGATAACCATAGGAACCTCTACTAGTGAAATCTCTACCTCGAGAGGCGTATCCACTAAATTCACCCTGATGACACACCTTCGTGGTGCCTCCCTGAGTAGACTGGATAATAGACTCGATCATCTTGGCATGCTTAATAATACTCTGCAAAGAAGCCCCTGAAACTACCATTTGGGATGTAGCCAACTGGTATGAACTATCTAAACCCTTCACAACCTTTCAAATCCTCTCAGACTAGGTGGAGATACTAGCAGCTGAATATTTGGACAGAGCATGGAAACGCGCCTCATACTCAGAAACAGACATGGAGCCTGCTCCAAATGATCAAACTCATCCCTCATCTGATCTCTCAAGCTATAAGGCACAAACCTATCCAAGAATGCCTTAAAAAATTAAGTCCAAGTCATAGCAAGCGAACCCAAAGGTCTACAACTAGCAAGAGACCTCAACCAATCCCTAACCACATTCGTTAACTGATAGGTAGTATAAGCAACTCTATGATACTCAAGGGATCCAAAATTATGTAACTTCTCCTGGAAATCAGTCAGAAACTCATATGCATCCTTGCCAATAGAACCACTGAACTTGGTTAAACCCAAGCAAATAAACCTATCAAACCTTTTTTGATCATCATAAGACATCACTATACTCGAAGAAACTAGAGAAATAGTAAGTCTAGTAGGCAAAAAGTCCATACATAGGGGTACCATAGATGATGGTTGTACCCCAAAAGTAGGAATACCACAAGCAGATACCGGTACAGATGGCAAAACACTACTCGAAGTGTGAGAAACACCCAGTACACTCAAAGGAACACCATCCAATCGACTCAAAAGGCAAAAAAACAAATCATGAAGCATTGGGGTGTCAACTAAACCCTGTGGGACCTGAGCTGGCCCCGCACCCCCTGTTACATAATCATCTCTACTAAACTTAACCTCGGGCTTGAGAGAGGCCTCCTTAGTATGTCCTCTGACTAGGGAAACTCCTAGTGCCCGTCCTCTACCTATGGGTCGTCCACGACCCCTACTATGTCCTCAAACCGAGGTTCTCATATCGGGTGCTGGCTCAATATCCCTAGCATCTCTAGACCTAGTACTCACTATCTGCGTAGAGAGAATGGAATACAAGTTTAGAATATTAGGAATGAACAACCCGCACGATAGGGAATCAAATTAGAGAAGTTTTCCCTGAAGACATCTTATAGCCTTTCAAAGATATATAAACGTCTACGTACCGATCCGCGAGACTCTACTAGACATCCTGCTCTTTCACTTATGAGATCGGTGAACCTGATGCTCCGATACCATTTTGTCATCACCCCAAAACTAGGTCATGATGGCACTTATCACGACAGAATCTTGATAAGTAAGTCGATCACCCAAAATGGAAAATATATGAACAATTAAGGAAAACAATCTAAGGCAAGACTTCTAGAGTGTAGTCAGACCAACACGATACATAATATAAGTACGTCTGAAAGAAATAACATAACATCTTCCAAAATCTGGTGTCAAAAGTGTAGTGCATCTAATACAAATTTGAACATCTGAAAATACTATATAAGTCTATCTCTGATAAATAAATAAGATAGGATAGAGGAATTTTGTAAGTCAACTCTAGTCCCTAGAGAAACCCAGTACCTCGATCACAGTCTTTAAAAAGCACGATCAGCTAAACTGAGTGGTACTAGTACCTGGATCTACACCGATAGGGCATAGTAAGGGTGAGTACAATCCACATGTACTCAGTAGAAATCATAGGCCGACTGAGCAAAGTAGACAATAATATAAGTAAGGAAGACTATGAGCACGTCACTTGCAAACAAATTTTTTTCCAAATGGTAGCTCACACCATCTCCACTAACAGTTCTAATATAATACTAAATTGAGACAACACAGATATACATGAAAAACATACAGGAATTAAACACAATTCAAGGAAAACAAAAGGAATCACAAAATATGTATATGCAATGCAATGCAATGATGATGATGGGGTGGAACAGTGAAAGTCATCGCATGTCTTTCTGTATACACCCACCTAGATTGCAGCTCTGCAAAAGGACCCATAGGGGTTCGCAATCCCTATACTATAACTCATATCTCAATATCAACCCACCTCTCTAGTTCGTGTTCGTGGAGAGGGTTTTTATTAAAATGTCTTATTTTCTTTCGAAAATAATGTTCCTTAATTATACCAACATCTCATGTATATATGGAATGGAGATGTAAGGCTCATAATCAAATCAGTATGAACATATCCAATCGATTCAATACATATCTATGAGTGTTCTCAGAATCAACTCAATATGTCCACAATTCATGATTATCAACTCTAATTAAACACCATTAGAAAAAATATGCCTGTAAGATATCATTAATATCATATCAACCCCTAACTCGGATTTTTTTATCATGATAAAGGCAGTCAATGCTCAATAAGGCCTATAGTAACAATTTAAGCCCTCGCACAGGCATCATATCTAGAATAAGACATATAAATGCACAAGTAAGGCCAATGGTGTCAAATAAGGCACCTACACGGGGAACACGCAATATCAGATATCACAACTCAACCACCACCGAATATAAGCCTAGTTATTTTTCCCCAACCCATAGCATGCTTTACTTACTTATTAACTACCCAGCTCAATCTGAAAGAAGTTAAGCCATAACCTATCTCGAGACGACGAAATCCAAGCGTAAAGTCCTTCAAAATGGAGATTTTCCCTTTCTAACAGCCTTGGAATCAACTAAAACGTACAAATATAACATTTACGCATTAAAAGAAAGCCAACAATACCTATATTGCCCATATTTAAACCGGATCCAAAACGGACATAAAAAATGAGTTCACAAATGAGAGGGGTAAAACCAAAAAATTTCTTTAGAAATACATTCCTCAAAAGTCATAGGAGTCTATAGTTGAAAACCCAAACAAAAATGAGTTAGAAATGAGGTCCAAATTGAAGAAAAACCATTTTCAAGCTTTACCGGTAAAAACTCCAAAAATTTATTTTGAAATCATGATTAAAAGGTGTTTTCGAAGGTATAATCAATGGAAAATAGTGGTATTATGAGTTTAGAAGTTACCCAGATGAAAATCGATGAAGAAACCTTCAAAATTTGCCTTTCCAGAAGATTGGAGGTCCAAAAATGGAGTAAAATCGCAAAAATGGAGCTTTTATACTATTTACTGAACAGTGCCTCGCAAATGCGGTCAACCCTTCGCATTCGTGAGGGTCAACGCTGAACGGACCATAAAAGTATCCTTCGTATTCGTGGCCAGGGCTTCGCATTCACGATGGTCCATGACTCGGACCCTCGCGTTCACGACAGCCTTATCACGTTCGTGAGGAAGGAACTTCGACCCGACCCAATTAACATTTGTGATAGTGGTCCCACCATCACGTTCACGATGAAATAACAATTCCTTCTCAGTGTTTGCGTCCAGAGGCCCGCATTGGCAAAGAAGGATCTGGCATCCACCAAATAATAACAAACCAGTTGATTTTGAATTCTTTCAAATTCTCTGAACGAACGCTCGGGATTCATTCGGGACCTGACATAAGTAAACCATATATGGTAATAGGATATTTTTGACGTTCCAGACTCAATGAAGATGTTGAATTTTTGAAAAACAATTGTTTTCAATAAATTAACCCCGAGAATCCCTTTTTTACTATTTTTCAAACCAAGGGTTGAAATGAGATATAAAGGTCCCGAACCCGAACCAAACTCACTATTAACCCAAATTTGACTTTCTGGATCTGCTGGTGCATTCCAAATCATCATTCGAGACTGGAAACATGAAATGTTGACCGAAGTCAACTATTGGCTCATAAAGCCTCAAAACAACCTCAAACTTGCTCAAATCATCCCATATCGCATTAAGAACCATGCCAACCATATATACACCCCAAAATCAATATGAAAAAACTATGGGGAAGGACAAATTGGTCAAAATATGTAAAAACTAGTTTTCACGAAAACAAATCTTTACAGAACGAGATAAGAAACTACATGAGCAATACTACGACTACTAATATGGATAGATAATGAGATAACACACTATTACCTACTAATGTTCTATCTTAATTTGTGTCCTTCACAACCTCTTGTCTAAGATCATATCCTCGATAAGCTGAAACCAAGTCATATTCTGTATAATCAACTCTCTCTAATACTTCTTCAATTTGGCCTACTATTTCTTCTGAAATCATCCATAGCCTAACATTTACACCTCCGATCCGCACTGGGAAATCCGTGCATATCCTCTTCACATTTTGAATCATCTCTTCCTCGCTTTCGCATATTATCCTCCATCGAAGTCACTCCCACCTTGTCTGTAATATCGTCATTTCTAATCTTATCCTCCTAGTATGTCCACACATCCATCGCAACTTCCTCATTTCTGCAACTTTCATCTTAGACTGGCCAACACTCTGCCCCATATAACATAGTTGGTCTAACCACCATTTTGTAGAACTTGTCTTTAAGTTTTGGTCGCATCTTCTTTTCACACAAGACTCCGGATCAGAGCCTCCATTTCATCCATCCTGCACCAATGTCGTGAGTGAAATCCTCGTTCATCACTCCATTTTCTTTGATAATAGACCCAAAAGATTTGAAACTTTCTCTCCGATTAATAACTTGTGTATCAAAGCATTTCACACCAGTATGCATTAACCTTTAATATACTATTTATTTAATATAATTTATTTGTTACATAAAAACCTACTTATGTAAATAGGGGTAAAAATGGAAGACAAAAATTGATTTTCTTCTTATTATGTGAAATTCGTCTAGTTTTGAACCAAAATTAAAAGCTAAAATTATCACTTATTATGAAACAAAGAAAGTAAAATGGACCGAAGGAGTAACTTAAACTTTTCACCATATCTTTTATAAGATGATTTATAATCATTAAGTTTAAAAATTAGTATTATTTTTTTATTATTCCATGTATAGTCAAATACTCCAAAAAAAGGTAAGAATCCAATCAGATTTGATATATCCATTTTTGACTGTACAGTAGACCTATCCTTAACTTAACTACCAAAAAGATGAAAATCTAATCAAATTTGATATATGTTCTCGCAAAAAACGTGAATTTTCATAGTATAAATATACTTGAAACTTAACGCCTAAAACCCCACTGTACCACTCTCTATAAACTGAACAAGAAGTTCAATTATCTGATCAATCTGTAATGGAGGTACATTCCCATGATTCTTAACAAATTCTTTTTTTCTAATTTATTTTTAGATTTTGAATCTTTCATTTATTTGTTCTAGAGCAAATAATCATCTACCTATGTTTTAAGTGATAAAGGTCACTCCACCATGAAACAACCAGAGATTGGAAGCATTGGGACCCCAAAAATCGATAATGATGAAAATCTATTTCTGGGGGTTCCAGAGCTTCCAATCTCTGGTTGTTTCATGGTGGAGTTACCTTTATTGGTTGAAACATGGACAGAAGATTATTTGCTCTGGAAAACAAATAAAAGATTTAAAATCTTAAAATAAATTAGAAAAAGGAATTTGTTATGAATCATGGGAATGTACCTCCATTGAAAATTGATCAGATACTTGGACTTATTGTTCAATTTATAGAGAGTGAATACAGTGGGGTTTTAGGTGTGAAGTTTCAAGTATATTTATACTAAAAAATTTTCGCATTTCTTGTGCGGTCATATATCAAATTTGATTAGATTTTCATGTTTTTGGTAGTAAAGTTAAGGATAGGTCTACTATATAGTTGACAATAATTATATCAAATCTGATTGGATTCTCATCTCAAAATGGACCGGAGGAGTACTCTTTATCTAAAGTAGGATGATAGGAAGAATTCTATTAGGGTCTGTTTGGAAAGCCACCTGGTAATTGGAATTGGTGTAATTATCAGCATAGTAATTACGATGAGCTATTTGTTTGCCACAGAGTAATTACAAGTGTACTGTTTGATTGCACAAGTGTAATTACATGGCTATATTAAAAATTTTAAAATAAAAATTAATTATCAAAAACAAAAAAATATATTAGACAAATAAATGCCTTTATAAATGACATAAATTAATAAACATATGTCTTAACTAATATTATAAAAAAATAATTGATCTATATTTTTTAAATTAGTATATTTTAATTAAATTAATCATAAAAACTAAAGCACATGATTTTTAAAAACATCATGAAATGCATGTTTGACCAAAAAAATTAATATTATAAATCTAATGTCATAAAATTATTAAAACATTTGACAAAAAGATAATCTATCAGTTCTATATAAAAAATGAATTGCTTGCAATGTGAAATATCAAGTCAATACTAATAAAACAAATAAATTGAAACTAAAAATATAACATAAGTTCAAAATTCAAAACAAAAAAGTAAACATAATATTCTTATGTCAAATTTCTACCTAACTTACATAAATATGATTCAAAAGAAAAGAAAAACGTAAGTCTATAACCTTATTCAACAATGAACTCTACTTTAATTTAAAATTAGAATACTAACAAAATTATGCTATATATAAAAAATAAACATAAAATAAATAAAAAATGGATAATACGAACATTGCATGAAATCACGAGAAGTAAAGGTTGGGAAATGAGAAGGAAATGAAATATAAATAATAGAAAATATATTTATTTAAAAAATATTAAAAAATAAAAATAAAAAAGAATTTAAAATAATAGAATAAAAAATAAATTAAAACAAAAAATAAAAATATAAATAAAAAATAAATTAAAAAGTAACCAGCTTGTAATCACACCATGTAATTACCAGCAATTCATAGCTCTCCCTATTAATTGGAGAGTGTAATTACCCCTGTCAATTACACACAATTACCTACTGACCAAGTAATTACTTGGTCAATCAAACATGTCAAACTGTGTAGTTACACCCAATTACACCAAATTCAATTTCCAGGATGACTTTCCAAATATGCCCTTAATATATTTCAACTTACACATCTCACTTTATTTTTGTATTTTATGATAAAGTTATAAAAAGTTTAATAAAAAGATTTAAAAAATTAGTTAAAGAATTGTCACGAAACTTTTATGGCCTAAAGTAATTTTTAATCACTTCATTAGAAATTTCTCTTACATTAAGAGTTACTTAGAGGGTAAGATAAGAAATTATAATTCTGAAATAAATTCCTTATGAGTTTATTTCATGTCATGGATGATACAATTTTTTGATTCTGAAATTAGTAATCTCAAAATTATTTACACATTAATTATGGTTTTATTTTTATATCATATGCAGTAGAATTACAATTCTAAAAAAGTACTGCCTTGTGGTCTTAAATGAAAATTATGTTAAATATACCTAAATGCCTTTTAATCCTGTGGTCTTAAACATGCCACATGAAAAGTTGAACTTAAAGTGTTAGCAAAAAAGGAAAGGATCATTCTTTTTAAAACAGATTAAAAAGAAAAATAGATTATTCTTTTTTAAACGGAGGGATTAAAAAATTAAAAATGACTCTAAATAATTTCATCTTTCATATTATAATCTCGAAATATTATCAATTCAACCCCATCAATGGATTTGATTGATTAACCCGGGGATTGAGGAGGCAAATAAGTAAATAAATCATTATAAGTGGACAGTGGCTTTTGGGCTTTTCGAATTACTAATGTTCACCTGGACAATTCGTCAATTGTACAATAAACTAGTGGCATGTCGCCCGCGCTGAGCACGGGCCTAATATTTATACTCTATTTGTTTTAATTTATGTAATATGCTTTCCTTTTTAATTCTTCCCAAACAAAATATTACTTTTCTATATTTAGAAACAATTTGATTTTAAAATTTTTATTTTATCCTTAATGATATGATTTATGATTAAGACCTATTTTAGACCACAAATTTTAAAAGTTTTTCATTCTTTCTACTCTGCACCTAGTCAAATAGTGTCACATAAATTGGAGAAAAAAAAGTTGTAAAATTAAATTTTATAAATATATATTATATTAAAAGTGTGAAAATGGGTATTAGTACCGAATGCGCACATTGATATATGATTCTAGGTTTAAGGTTAACGAAGAAACCTCGATGGCCATGGCGTGGATCTTTCTTCCCAACTTACTGCCCACCTTCTTTGTCAAAGAATGTTTTTTCTCTTTAGCTGCTACTGTGGGCAAACCTATACAACTAGATTTAGCCACTATTAATAAATCTAGACCTAGTTGTGCTCATGTGAAGGTGCTAGTGGATTTGAAAAAGGATTTCCTTAATATTGTTCAGATGAATATAGAGAATAAAGCTATCGGGGAAGTGAGGTCTAATATGGTTGCTATTGAATACGACTATGTTCCCAAATACTATTTTGGTTGTAAAATGCAAGGGCATAGTGAAGAAGAATGCAGAATGCACAAGATATCACACCACAAAGATAGGGAAAATGTTCAGCATGAGCAAGTTGGTGGTATAAAAATCCAAGATCCTGAACTAGTTCCCTCTAAACTCCCTCATGTTCATAACTTTTAAAAAGGTAAAGCTAGAATCCTGTCAAGTGGACGGGCATTTGGAGACCCTAGACAGTGGAATGTGGTGAGGGATTTAAGACCCTCTGCAGATCAACCACCTGTAGCAGTCAAGAACAAATTTGATGTTCTTGCACTGAATGAAGAGGAAATGGAAACTAAAGGGACTTTACAATCAACAACATGCAGCAATCCAATCAAGGAGATAATCGCAGATCAACCGCCTGTAGCAATCAAGAACAAATTTGATGTTCTTGCACTGAATGAAGAGGAAAGGGAAACTGAAGGGTCTTTACAAAAAACAACATGCCACAATCCAGTCATGGAGAGTATTACAAATCAACTGCCTTTAGCAATCAAGAACAATGATGTTCTTGCACTGAATGAACAGGAAACGAAAACTGAAGGGACTTTACAAGCAACAACAAACAACAATCCAGTCAAGGAGATTATTACTCATAATAAAAAAATGAAAATGAAAATCCCATTTCTACAAAAGAATGGATTACCAATGCATTCGGACAGACTTTGTCAGTTGATTCCTCACCTGCAGCAGCGCTAACAGTTCCAGCAACACCTAATACACAAAAAAGAGTTGAAGAAAGTCAGCAATCAGAGGATAATGAGGAGGATAACAAAAAATCAGAGTCTACTAATATAGAAGGTTATTTTGTATCTAGTATTTAATATTTTCATTACAATGAGCATGAAAGAGAAAAAGGTGTTTACAACAACCTGGCCATTTAATTTTTTCAGAAAAGGATATTCTTTCTCTATGTACTTACTATGACTCTAATGATAATAATGCGATGGATACTACTAATTGTGGTAGTATGGTAGTGGTGTTGGTGCCTATAATAGTACAACAAGATGAATTCCAGGTGATGTACCTTCAAAGAGAGTGCCCAAATAAAGTGTTACATGATATCATTACTCATAATGTGGAAGAGACGGAGTTGCTAGAAATAGAAGCACTTGGACAACAGTTACATAAAGTGATAGTTAAAGAAGAATTATCTATTTAAAAATTAAATCAAACATCACCACCGATACTTATATTATTGCCAGATTTTCTTGGACTAGTACACCCTAAAAAATTGCCCAACACCAGACTAACCCTAAATTTCTGAAAAATTGCTTAAGAAAGGACTAGGTGCAAATTTTACCTCCTAATTCAACGTAATGACAATTTGGGTCATTATATTAGATAGCAATTTATCACTCATCCATACCCAAATAATTGCTAGCCTAAAATAACGTAGCTAAGCATGGGAAGAAAAAGAATACTTAGTTGGTCAATGAACAAGTGCGAATATCTTTTGCGCATGTCTGCCTCTGTCTCCCAAGTTACCTTCTCAATGGTACAATTCCTCCATTGAACCTTTACACACAAAATGACCTTAGTCCTCAATTTCGTCACATCTCTATCTAATATGGAAATTAGTTCCTCTTCATAATATAACTCTTTATCAAACATCTTGGGATCCCAACGAATGATGTAATCACCATCCCCGTGATAATTCTTTAGCATAAAAATATGGAGTACCGGGTGAACCCCAGACATGCTAGGAGGCAAGGCCAGCCTGTATGCTACTGACCCTACTCCCTTCAAAACCTCAAAGGGTCCAATGTATTTCGTACTCAACTTGCCCTTCTTGCCAAATCGCATTACACCCTTCATGGGTGATACTTTCAAGAGCACCTTCTTCCCCTTTTCAAACTTCACATCTTTCACCTTATTGACTGTATACTCTTCATATCGACTCTGAGCAGCTATGAGTTTTTCTTGTATGAACCTCACCTTTTTCATTAAATCCTTAATCCTGTCAGTGCCCCAAGGTCTCACTTCAAATGCATCAAACCACCCAATTGGAGACTTACACCTTCTACCATGTAAGACCTCAAAAAGGGCCATATTAATACTAGAGTGGTAGCTATTATTGTAGGTAAATTCACACAATGGTAAGTATTGGTCCCACTGACCCTCGAAGTCCATAACACAAGCTGAACGCACGTTCTCAAGCACTTGGATAGTTTGTTCCGACTGACTGTCGGTCTGTGGATGGAAAGTTGTACTTAAGTCTAATCTAGAACACAACTCTAACTAAAATAACTCCCATAAATTGTAGGTTAACTGAGTACCTCTGTCAGACAAAATTAAAACCAGTACCCTTTGCAAGCTTACAATCTCCTTCACATCAATCTTGTCCAACTTAACCACATTATAATCTACTCTTACTAAAATGAAGTGAGCCAAATTAGTTACCCGATCAATAATGACCCATATAGATTCACACTTCCTCAATGTTTTAGGAAGGCCAAACACAAAGTCCATGGTTATCTTCTTCCCATTTCCATTCTGGAATGGGCATTCCTTGAAATGTACCACTGATGTCGCCCAAAATATACCTCCAGAAAAGTATAATGCGGTTACTGTATCAAATATAGAACCCAACTAGGTTAAGGTCGATCCCACGAGGAACATGGTTAGAATCTAGGTCAATGTGGTTATTTAGACTTTTAGTCATTTATTTTCAATAGGGGGATTTAAAAGAACAAGTAACATTTTTTAGTTTGAAGTAACAAGTAAACAAATATCAATTTATGCTGATAAAGTCAATGAGAATGATGAACTAGGATTGTGTTCCCCATGACTTCATAAATCCGTAGGTTCTACGTACTAGTGATCTATTCCGATACGTTGCATGCAAAATCTAACAAGTTAGGTTCATCTAAATGTCTCTCGACCTTGATTAGAAAAATTTCACTCTTTTCCTCTCGGTCTCCGAGTGTCGCACTACTAACCCTTGTCCTGGATCTCAGATAACAATTCCCGCTAAGGCTCAAGTTATTAGATGAAGGTTGATAGCTTCAAATCTCTGTTGTTATTCCCTTTTCCTAATATCTACCTCTCTCTCTCGAGCAAGTTTAGAATACAAGCGAGTTTCTAACGTTTGCACCCGTTAGAAAGCAATCAAAATGAAAGGAACAACAATACATGCATTTACACCGTTCCAAAAATTACTATGTATTTTAACCTACTTCGTTAATTCATCATGGTTCCCATAATCCTAATTGTGGTATTTAGCTACTCATGGCTTGAAAATCATAATTAGATATCATAGACAAAATCGTAATTATGAACTTACAAATTGAGTAGAATAAATCCGAAATCTTCAATTATCAAAGAAAAATTAATACAGATGGAGAAGAAAAGAATAAACCAATTTTTTCTGGCCTCCACGACGGCTCCAAGCTTTCTCTAAATAAAAAGTTTACAGGTTACCTCTCTAAGGTTTCAATATTCTGAAAGTTACATAAAAACTATTTTTGTGGAATATTTATAGGTGCAAGAAAGCCCCCAAAATAAAATAACTGAGTCCAAAATGGACTGGGAAATAAAAACCCAATCCAAATTGGACTGTATTGCGTCAGTGGCCATGCGACCTCAACTTCAATTCTGCATGCAATTCAACTTGAATGTTAGAAATTCATTATTATAATGAATTTAATCCATTAAGCTACTTGCTTGATTTTCTTATATACCTTCTCGGTTTTAATTCTGTTTTTGCTCCAAATTTCTTCATCTTCACACCAATTTAATCCTACAAATAAAAATATAATATTAAGCATAATTCATAAAATCAATACTCAAAAAGGACAAATAAAAATACTAAATATAAGATAAATAATGCTAAATATATGCAATTTTGGCCACACATCAACCACCAAATTTTTGGTGTTCATATTTGACATGTTGATAGTTTTGCCACTTGGTTACAAAATCCACGATGTCACGCTTCATTCTTCGCCATCAATAATGTTACCTTAAGTCTCTATACATCTTGTTGGAACCCTGATGTATAGAGTACTTAGCGATGTGAACCTCTGCTAGAATATTTGAAATTAAATTGCCTAACCAAGGAATGCACAAGCGCCCCCGAATCCTCAATGCTCCCTCATCATCAATAATGGGCTCTCTCACCTCACCCTGTAACACCTTTTTTCTAAGATTGCTAAGCTTCTTATCTTTGAACTGCCTGTTTTTGATTTGGTCGTAGAATGTGGACCTAACTTCCATATGTGTTAACACCCTTCCTCCGCTAGTCTCCTGCAATCTAAGAAAATCGTTAGCCAAAGATTGTACGTCTCTTGACAATGGTCGCCTTGACACTTCCATCCATGTTAAACTTCCCATGTTTACTGGTTTCTAGTTTAGTGCGTCAGCTACCATATTGGCCTTACCCAGGTGATATAGGATTGAGATGTCATAGTCTTTTATCAACTCCATCCACCTTCTTTGTCTTAGGTTCAGATACCTTTAGGTGAACACATGCTTCAAGCTGCGATGGTTAGTGAACAATTCACACTTTACCTCATAGAGATAATGTCTCTGAATTCCCAAACCCCAAGTCCAAATTCATAATCATCCCACCCATTCTAGGGTTTTTCAACCATAAATTCACCTTAATCCTACCATTTTAATGGTTACAACAGTGAATTATAGTCATGCAAGAGTAAATTATCAACTTTTAACTAAAACCCAAAGGTTTTACACCTAATTTACAGTATTGTACCAGAAAAATCAGTTAGGTCAAGTTAAATCCTTCTCAAGATCCATAAATTAGTTATTCTAAGGATTAGAATTTGAAAAGTTAGTGATTGGGGATGAACAACTTACCTTTACACAGAATTCTGGTGGAAAACGGGTGAAAATTGCTCCAAATCGCCTAAGCCCTTTCC
Organism: Capsicum rhomboideum; assembly: GCA_031232105.1. Taxonomy (NCBI): domain Eukaryota; kingdom Viridiplantae; phylum Streptophyta; class Magnoliopsida; order Solanales; family Solanaceae; genus Capsicum; species Capsicum rhomboideum. The sequence continues at coordinate 45,953,773 of CP124717.1, read as the reverse complement.
AAAGCAAGTTTAGAAATAAAAAATTATTTTTGGGGTATTTTCTGCATTAAACAGCGATTACCCCGCTATAGCAGCCCGATCCCACTATAGCGGCATCACTATAGCGGAAGCTGTTTGCTATAGTAGGATTGACCGGCTTTGACTCCTGCTATAGCGGTAGCCTCATAGTGACCCAACACCCGCTCTAGTTGGATGGTGAGGCAGAAACTTGGGATTGCTTCCAGTTTTTTCTTTTTTGCAATGCACCCTCAAACCATGACATCTCGGACTAACCCCTTTACGTCAAGTTCGATATCAGGAGTTCTACTTACCCAAATTCACTTTCAAAAAAATCTTACGGGTTCCTTATCATCTTGGCTAAAATAAAAACATGCTAAACTTTATTAAATTTACCCAATCCATTCCCAGATTTCCCTAGACCATACCTTGCTCAAATTTCGTCCAAGACTAGCCTAGGCTGAAATTTTTAACTCCCAATTCGGGGAAAATCTTAACCTCAATTTTTGCATGTTAAACTTAACCCTAATGATGGAAAGGGTCATTACACTACCATATGTCACGGACCCTCTAGTTTCAATCTTTCCCTCGAGTGCCTCCATGGTCTCAATCGTGCTCAATGCTTCCATGAGCCGACACTCCAAGTAAGTGATAGTTTCTCTCATCTCCAATTCTACATGCTTGTGCCCCCTCCAAATCTTTTTGGATGTTTTCATTCTCTCCAAGGGTGAATTATTCAAGAGTATTGAACTTTTAATCAAACTCATTCAAATGTTTATTAAAAATCTCCAAAGTCTATCTTGTCATGTCAACCCTCGCGATCCACTCTATTCCCGACGTGACGTCTTGGGGAAACTCCTCCTATTTGTCATCACTCACCTCAATGGCTGAAGTTGAGTGGGATGCTAGTGCTTTTCTAGGTGTCGGGTCGAACAATATTTCCTCATGATGTTGCCCAAAATATGCCTCCAGAAAAGTATAATACGGTCAATATACCAAATATAGAACCTAACTAGGTTGGGGTCGATCCCACAGGGAATAGGACGAAATTATGTCAAATGCTTGTTCGAGTAATTGGTAAGTACGTAAAACTGGGGTGTCTTTATAAGTAAGTAGTAACAGTAATGATTGTCTATTTTTAGATTCATAATCAATATGATAAATACACTAGGACTATGATCTCCAACTGATTCCTTAACTCCACCGATTACTTGTGTTGGCAAAACTGTCTCGCTGCATTGCATGCAAAATCTAACAAGTGAAGTTCATCTAAATGTCTCTCGACCTTGGTTAGACAAATTTCACTCTTCTCCTCTTTGTCTCCGAGTGTCGCACTACTAAGCCTTGTCCTAGATCTCAGATAACTATCCCTGTTACGGCTCAAGTTATTAGTTAAAGATTGATAGCTTCAAATCTCTGTTGTTATTCCCATTTCCCAATCTCTACCTCTCTCTCGAGCAATTCTAGAATACAGGCTAGTTTCTAACATTTGAAACCGTTAGAAGATCAATTAACATAAAGAGATCAAACACTGCCTTGATCTTGGGTAGTGCTTGTAACTTATCTAACTGATACCGAGGCTCCTCCGTGATACTCCGTCTATACACACCCCAGTCAGTAGGCTCTGCATTCCTGTCATAAATGGACCTCATACACTGAACACACCACCTTTTATTTTCCCTTCGTACTGTTGCTGCGGCCCACTGTGCAGCCACCTGTCTGTGTGAGAAAGTGGTGGAATCCTAAACACCAGCCTCACCACTATCCGCAGACTCAGAATCATCTGCACCTTCGACAATCTCATCGGTCCCAGGTGCCTCATTCTCATCTTCAGTATCACCAGTTGCAGAAGCATCCACCCCCTCTTCAGACTGGGGGGCATATTTTGAAGACTGAATAGGAGTCATCACTATAGGCTGAGCGGTGGCTCGGGCTGCAGCCTGTGCCCTAATTTGTTGTCTTGAGACGCGAGGTACAAGAGCAGACTTATCCTGAGCTATCTCATAAACCTCTTTGGACCTACTTTCTATGGCTCTGAAGACTCATCTCGTAGCCTTGTTGTGCCTTCTCAGTTCTTGGTGTGAATTCGCGAAGAGGAACCTATAGCTCTGCATTTTTTTTAGGTGGCATGGTTGGGTTTGCAGTGGGGTTTGGTCGGGTCGGGTATGGGTATTCTGGTTAGGGTTTCGTGGTATAGGGTTGGGTCGAGTTTGGGTTATTGAGGTGATGGGATTCGAATTTTCTTGCAATTGGAGTGGTGGTGGTATGAATTGGAGTGGTTCGTACTTGGGATTTATAGTGATTATAGGATTGAAAGTGTTAATTTGGATCAATTGGGGAAAGAAATTGAGTATGTGGAGGCTTGGAGAATCGGGTTTTTTAAATTTTTAACCGGGTAGTGTCGGATTTTATAGAGGGTAGGCCAAAATTAGGGTTGGGTCGGGTCAGATCTTGAATTTTATTTGTGGGTCTGAGTCTCACGGTACCGACCCATGCCACGTTGGTTGACCCACGTCACGTGGGTCCCTGTCATGTGTCAGGTTCTACAACCACAAATAATCTCTGATTCCCACGATACTAACCCACGCCATGTGGGTTGACCTACGTCACGTGGGTCTTTGTCGTGGGTTAGATTTTGCAACCAAAAATATTCCTCTGATTCCCACGAAACCAACCCACGTCACGTTTGGTAACCTATGTCACGTGGGTCCCTCCTATGGTTTAAGCTGTACACTTTTCAGTTCACTTCTTTCTTTTCAACTTACGACTGGTAACAATCCTTGGGTTGCCTCCCAAGTAGTGCTTGATTTAACATTGCGGCACGACGTAGCTAGGTTGGTTACTCAGACTTCACCAACCAGCCTATGGGTTGCCTCCCTTGAAGCGCCTGATTTAATGTCGCGACACGACCCAACTTTCTTGACTGCTCAGACTTCATCAAGACTAATATCCTCACATATCCTTATTTCTTCAGTGATTCCCACATAGTGCTTTACATGCTGCCCATTTACCTTGAATAGAACATTATCATCTCCTTTCAGCTCAATTGCTCGATGCGGGAACACCCTAACCACCGTGAATGATCCGGACTTTAACATTCCAGGAAACAAGAAAAGCCTGGAGTTATAAAGTAGTACCAAATCTCCTGGGTGAAACTCTCGTTGCTCAATCCTCTGATCATGATATAACTTCATCTTTTCTTCATACAACACTGAACTTTCATAAGCCCGGAGACGAAATTCATCCATCTCATTTATCTGTTCTAGTCTCAATTTAGCCGCATCAGTCCATTCTAGATTCAATATTTTCAGCACCCATAATGCCTTGTGTTAAAGTTCGACAGGCAAATGGCATGATTTACCAAACACCAGCTGATATGGAAATACACCAATCAGTGTCTTGAAAGCAGTTCGATATGCCCATAATGCATCATCCAATCTTCTTGCCTAATGAGTCCTATTTGCATTCACCATCTTTGCCAAAATAGACTTAATCTGACGATTTGACACCTCTACTTGCCCGCTCGTCTGAGGATGGTAAGGTGTTGACACCTTATGTTTGACACCATATTTTTCAAGTAGGGCTTTGAACAACCCATTACAGAAACAGGATCCTCCATCACTAATTAACTCGGGGTGTACCGAATTATGAAAAGATGTTCTTTTTCAAGAATGCCGTGACACTTCTTCCTTCATTATTGGGAAGAGATATTGCCTCCACCCACTTAGAAACATAGTCAACAGCTACCAAAATGTATTTCATCCCATGTGAGCTCACAAATGGGCCCATAAAATCAATTCCCCATACGTCAAACAATTCGAGCTCAAGTATAGTGGTCATAGAAAGTTCGTGTCTGCACGAGATGTTCCCTTATCTTTGACATTGGTCACAAGCTCGAGCATATTCATGAGCATCTTTATAAATAGTGGGCCAGTAATACCCGCATTGTAAGATCTTATGAGCAGTCTGCGTACCTCCATGATGACTCCTAACTAGAGATGAATGACATGCTTCAAAAATACTCATCATCTCAACTTCTGAAATACACCTTTAAATTATGCCATCCACACACACCCTAAATAGATAAGGCTCATACCAGAAGAATTTTCTCACTTTATGCATGAATCTCTTTCGCTGCTGCTAAGACATATCTTTCGAAACTAGGTCATTTGCCAAAAAGTTGGCAAAATCTGCAAACCAAGGGATTAACTCTTATGATGCTGCCAACACTTGTTCGTCTGGAAAAGTATCATCACTATGAAGATCATCCCTCAATCTAAGCATGTACTCCTCCTCCCCAAGGAGTGATAGGTGGTCTGCAACCTGATTCTCAATCCCCTTTCGGTCCTTGGCCTCAAAATCAAATTCTTATAATAGAAGTACCCACCGAATCATTCTTGGTTTTGTGTCCTTCTTTGACATAAGATATCTAAGTGTTGCGTGGTCTGTGTTCACAATTACCTTCGTAGCAATCAAGTACGATCAAAATTTCTCAAAATCAAAGACAACTGCCAATAATCCTTGCTCAGTTACAGTGTTATTTTTCTGAGCTGGATTAAGCGCTTTGCTAGTGTAATAAATCGGATGAAGAATCTTCTCATGTCTTTGGCCAAGGATTGCACCAACCAAGGCCAAACCACCAGCATCACACATAACCTCAAATGACATCGTCCAATCTGGTGAAACAATGATAGGGGCTGAAATCAACTTCTCTTTCAGATACTCAAATACAAACTTTACCTCCTTCTCTAAAAGCTTGCATAATAGATGTGCAATCTTAGAGAAATACTTGATGAATCTTCTATAGAAACCTGCATGTCCCAAGAAACTTTGAATTCCTTTAACCGAAATAGGTGGAGGTAACTTTTCAATCACCTCAATCTTGGCTTTGTCAACTTCAATACCTTTCTTTAAGATCTGATGCCCTAATATGATACCGTAATTAACCATAAAGTGATAATTTCCCCAATTTAGCACTAAGTTGAACTCCTCATGTCTTTTCAACACATTAGCAAGGTGGGCCAAGAAATCATCAAATGAGTCTCCCACAATAGAGAAATCATCCATAAAAACCTCAATAGTGTCTTCCACTATGTCAGAGAAAATGGACATCATGCAACGCTGAAAAGTGGCTGGTGCATTACATAAACCGAAAGGCATCCTTTTGAGCATGAACTTCTCATATGGACAAGAGAAAGTGGTCTTCTCTTGGTCATTGGGAGCAATGAAAATCTGATTATGCCCCGAATAGCCGTCAAGAAACAATATCATCCTCTACCAGCAAGATGATCTAACATCTGATCTATGAAGGGCATAGGAAAGTGATCTTTTTCGGTCCAAGAATTTAGCTTTCGATAGTCCCTGCAAACTCTCCATCCAGTAATCAACCTCATTGGGATTAACTCATTCTTATCATTTGGAACCACATTGATTCCTCCCTTCTTTGGCACACACTGAACTGAGCTCACCCATTTGCTATCAGTAATAGGGTAAACCACACCTGCGTCTAACCACTTGATGATTTCTTTCTTCACAACCTCTTACATAGGTGGGTTCAGACGACGTTGGTGCTCGATGCTTGGTATGTACTGAGGATCAAACTAGATTTTGTGAGTGTAGATATCGGTTGGAATTCTGATAATGTTAGAGATGGACCAACCAATGGCCCTCTTAAACCTTTTCAACACCGAAACAAGAGCTTCCACTTGAAACTCCACCAATTTAGCAGAGATAATCACGGGCAAGGTGTTATTGGCTCCCAAGAATGCATAGTTGAGGTTAGACGAGAGAGCCTTAAGCTCCAAAACTAGAGGCTTCTCAATAGAAGGTCGAGCTGGTGGGGTCACCCTATTTTTTAAAATCAAGATCCAGTTTCTTAGGAGTATAAGTGTATGATCCCCTACCAACGAGTGCACCAACTATCACAACGTATTCCTCAATACCATCGCTGTCAAAATTCATAATCACGATTGCAAGAGCTTCTATGCCCAACCTTTCTTCAAGAGGCATGACAATATCACTCTCATCAACTGCATCTATTACCGAAATCACCCGCATATCTTTCGGTTGCTTCATGGAACAATAAACATTGAAAGTGACATGTTCATCATTTAACCTGAATTTCATCTGCCCTATTTCCATGTCAACTAATGCACGACCAATGGCAAGGAATGGTCTTCCCAAGATAATGGGAACCTCAAAATCAACTTCATAAACTAGAATCACAAAGTCAGCCGGGAAGATGAAAGATGCAATCTTCACCAAAACATTATACAAAATGCCCACCGGTTTTTCATAGTTCTATCAGCCATAAGGAGTCTCATAGAAGTCAGTTTCGGTGCTCCTAATCCTAACTACTTGAATATGTCTAGCAGCATCAAGTTTATGCTAGTCCCCAAGTCACATAGAGCTTTTGCAAAATTATAAGACCCAATAGTACAAGGAATTGTGAAGGCTCCTAGATCTTTCTTTTTCTCGACAAGTGAGCGAGAAGCAATTGCACTATAATGGTGTAAATTTCTGCTGGCTCAAAACTGACGGTTCTCTTCTTTGTCACCAAATCTTTCATGAATTTTGCGTAACCTGGCATCTGTTCTAAAGCCTCGACAAGAGGAATATTTACCGATAAGTCCTTTAACATTGAGATAAATTTGTGATATTTATGCTCTTCAACTTTCTTTTTCAATCTTTGAGGAAAGGGAGGGGGAGGTCGAGGAATTTGTTAATATAATTGAGGGACCTCCTTTTCTTTCCCATTATCAGACTTCACCTTTTTGTCGACATCCTGAGGCTTTTGAAATGCATCACCCTTTGAACTCTCTGGCTCTATTTCAGTTTCTACATCAACTACCACAAGCTCATCTTTCTTATCACTAGCCACAAGTATGGATGGGTCAGTTGTGTATTCCGACTTCTAGTAGTAATGGCCAAATAATGGCTATCATTCTTCAGATTTTGGACGATGTTGCTCGGAAGGGTACTTGGCTGACATTGGTTCAATGCCACCGATATCTGTCCAAACTGTTGCTTCAACTGGTTAATGGCAGTCAAATAGAATTCTACCTTTCTAAATTATTCCCGAAATGTCTGACCTAATCTCCTTCAAGAAGTTCTCTTGACTCTCTGACCCTTCAACCAGTTTATTGAGAAGGGCTTTCATTCTTGAATTTCCATAGTCAGCATCGCGGTTTCTCAGTGTAACATATTCTCCACTCTTCTCTTTATAATCATCCTTTCACCTCCAATCACCGTCATGATCTCGGTCTCTATCTCTATACCTTGATTTGTTATAATTGTCTTCATTGAAGTTCCAACCTTGATTCCCTTGCCTCAAGTTCCAAGAGTCTTGATTAGACCCTTGGCCCTTGGCTCAAAAACCCGCCACCTCTCGATCCAAGTACTTAGCCTCCTCATCAGATTCATAATCGTCATGCCTAGTTTTTTTTCCTTGTGCACCTACGGCATGCACCTTTTCAGCACTTCTAGCCACAATTTATTTGGCTAGCAAGCCAATTTCTGTCCTCAACTGTGCGACCTCTTGAGATACAGATTCATCCAAATCCCGTTGTACTGTCGAGGCTCCACTAGCATATGTCCCCACAGGTGTATCTACCTCTCGAGTATGCCATCCTTGATTGGTCTTAGTTACACGATCTAAAATTTATGAAGATTGTTTCCACCTCAGACTCATAAATGCTCTGCCAGTGATTGTATCTGCTATAGCCTTAGTGTTAGCATTTAAAGCCCTGTAGAAGACCTCAAGTAAACTCCTACCACTCATCCTATGATTTGGCACATTCTGCATCTTCTTCTTGAACCTTAGCCAGGTCTCGTAAAGTGCTTCAGAATGTAGTTGTCTGAAGTTGTAAATCTCATCCTTCAATTATAGCATCTTGGAGGGTGGGAAAAATCTCTCCAAAAATTAATTTCTCAACTCTTGCCAAGTAGTGATGAAATCTCGTGGTAACTCGGCCAACCACAAAGTTTCTTCTCCTGTTAGAGAGAATAGAAACAATAGCAAATGAATAGCCTCTTGGTCAACTCTGAGAAAATTGTATGAAGTACCCCCACAAAATTCATCACGTGCATGTTCGGATCGTTTGAAGGAAGACCGGCAAACACACCTTTCAAGTTTAGCAGGTGGATCATAGCACTTGTAATGTCAAACTTAGTTCCCTGAGGTATTTCTGGTGGAATAATAGCACCAGTCTCAATCAACTCGAAATAAGCCACATCCTCTTCTTCGGGATCATCATAAACTGGCACATATGGTCTTTGAGGGGGTTGTTCAACCCTCAATCTTCTTTGTCTCTCTTTAAGTACATCTAGACGTTATGCTGCCTCTTGCATTCCTTGATGATCCCTATTCGCTTGTCTAAGAGCTGCTTGCCTTGCATTTTCCTCAGCCGTCAATCAAACAGTAACTTGTTCCACAGTTTTATGAACAACTGGCTGAATTGGATGGTTATGAATATCTCCCGCGGCTGTGGGATTTAAAGCTCTGTCGGTATTCACAATTCATCGATTTACATTCGTTCGATCTCAGTATCAAGTGGAATCAGGGGATTGCCTTGACTCCTAGTGTTGGGCATACACCGGTGTGTACCCTTAAAAGTATAGAAAAATAAAACCAATCAACTCCAACGGACAAACTAATCAACTCCATAACCGTGCTCCCCGAAAATGGTGCCAAAATTTGATGTCGCCCAAAATATACCTCCAGAAAAGTATAATACGATCGATATACCAAATATAGAACCCAACTAGGTTGGGGTCAATCCCACAGGGAATAGGACAAAATTATGTCGAGTTCTTGTTCGAGTAATTGGCAAGTAAGTAAAATTGGGGGGTTTTTATAAGTAAGTAGTAACAGTAATGATGGTCGATTTTTGGATTCGTAATCAATATGAGAAATACACTAGGACTGTAATCCCCACTGATTTCTTAACTCCATTGGTTACTTGTGCTGGAAAAACTATCCCACTGCGTTGCATGCAAAATCTAACAAGTTAAGTTCATCTAAACATCTCTCGACCTTGGTTAGATGAATTTCACTCTTCTCCTCTTGGTCTCCGAGTGTCGCACTACTAACCCTTGTCCTGGATCTCAGATAACTATCCTTGTTACGACTCAAGTTACTAGATGAAGGTTGATAGATTCAAATCTCTGTTGTTATTCCCTTTTTCCAATCTCTCTCTCTCTCTTGAGCAAGTCTAGAATACAGGCGAGTTTCTAACATTTGCAACCGTTAGAAGATCAATTGTAATGAAGGTAATAACTATACATGCATTCACAATGGTTCAGAATTGCTTTGCACTTAACCCATTTCATTAATTCCTCATGGTTCACACAACCCTAGTTGATGGGTTTAGCTACTCATGATTGCAAGAACACAAGAAGAATTCAATGATGAAAACATAATTTTATATTCACAATAAGGAGAAAACTCTGAAATCTCAATATCAATAAAACCCTAGAATCGATGTTCCAAGATTACAAAATCAATAATATGTTTATGAACTCAAAAATAATGGAAAATATCTCTCAAAACAATATAATGACCAACCCCTAAACATAGGACAATATAGGGGTATTTATAGATACAAGGTGAATCCTATCCTAAACAAAGCAGGAAAATAGAGTCAGTTCTTTTCCAAGGTACCAACCCATGCCACGTGGGTCCTATTATTGAAATCAGGCTGCTCCAACTAACTGCAGAAGTTGACCTACGACACAAACCTACGCCACGTAGATCAACTCATGTGATGTAGGTCCTGCCGTGAGTCACTTCTCTGGTGCAGGACTTGGCTCTTTCATCTTCAGATACTTCATTCTCGAGCATCCTTCCTTTTTGTCCATTTTTCCTCCAATAAACCTATTCTCCTGCAATATAGGATAGAAAACACATAATACCAATAAAACATACCCGAGTTATTGCATATTTTCTTTATTTTAAGCATCGAAAGTGTCATGAAACCACTGCACATCACCTCACTCTTCTTATAATTCTTTCTCCCTTTTCGGTGCTTCTCCACAACATCCTATTTGATGTTGGTAGTGCTAGCAGAGTTAATGTTTTTCTCGTTTACCATTTTCCTAGTATCAACCTTTGTTATGATACCAAGTTATCACAGGATTAGACTTACACTAAGAACACTGTGCGGTACTTGACAACTTCCCCATGAATCAGTAAGCCTTTTTGAAGCTAGATCACTAAGGAAATGCTAAATTGAAGAAAGACACTACAGAATTTCTAAAGAAGCTTTTTATATTACTCAAGGCTTGGAAATTTTGCTAAATGCTTTTACATATGAGTGCCCCTCTATTTATACTACTCACCTAGGGGCTAATACATAAATAATAATTATTAAAAACTCCTTATATATTTGCTAATAAGTACCTTTTCTAGAAGACTCTACAAAGGTAGAAAGTTCTAAGGACTTCCCATGCAAATCCAAGAGATTCTACGATTTTCCATGAGAAATATCCCTATTTTTCTTGATTATTCCACTAAGGGATAGTATTCTTATGATGTAAGACTTCCACATGGACAACTTTGTGTAATGTGGTGCCTATGTGGCATGATGACATGGCGGGTCATTACACAAGGCTAGAAGAGAATAGATATGTTCATGATATGATATTTTGAGTCAAGCATGATTTCTTAGAAAATATTTTTCAGAATTATGAGCATCTAATATGTTTTGGGAGGATTATTCAACACCAAGATGGGTATGAGTCTGAGGTCACATGCCCCAGAACTATGTCGCCACCATTGGTTTTGCCTTCTAGATAAGTTTTGGATCCATAAGTTATGTTTCGTCTTATACCCTGGCAAGGTATAGATGGTTCTTCCCAAAGTGGGCAAGACATTAGACTCCATGATGCTCACATGGTTTATGTAAGTTAAGAGAAAGTCCCCATAAACAAAACTTACTTATGTAAGACAATATATGATTGGCCGAGGCCACTAGTTTAAAGAGTGTTTTATGAAGCATTGGTTTGAAGTTTAATTAGATTTCAGTTAATCAGTTTCAATTTCATTTTCAGTTCTAGGAAACAATTTTTAAGAATGTTCTTATCTCTATTACTTTAAGTTTTAGCATTCAGGTTATTCATCCTTCTTTTCAATTATTCAGACTTGTTTTATAATTATGTTATTTAAGTCTTAATTTTTCAGCTTTATTAGTTTCAGATATTAGTACCATTTCACTTTACTGCTTTATATTCCAATGTATTTATACTATTGGCACCTCTTTTTGGTGCTGTATCATTGGAATATGTATCCCATAGCTTTCAAATAAGTAGGCTAGTAAGCAACCGCTTTGGTAAGCTGTGGTATCGGTTTGAGGGAGTTCTCGATAACAACTCTCATTGTGATTTTTAAAATTTTTTGCGTTTTTACTATTTTTTCTTCCCCATGATTGCATTACATCATTTATGACTTGTGGGAATGGTTTGCACGGTTCTCAAAGCATTCAAGAGTGATTTATATGAGTTTGTGGTTTTGAGTACCCTTTAAAGTGATGTAATTGACTTGGGTCAATATTTTGTGATAACAGCGTTAGATGGTGATTCTGTAAGTTCTATTAGATCCAGAACGTCCATTTTAGGTTAGTAGCATAGTTGATTCAGGTCTTGAGGCCCTTTTGTGATATTTGTGCTTTTGATCTAAATACTTATTTTATTGGCCTAAAGTTAGTTTTCGGTACCACTTGTTGATAATCACATCTGTTGAAAATTCTAACTGCACCATTGAGTCCAGAATGTCAAATTTAGACTAGTAGCCTAATTTTAATGTGTTCACAGGTTTCTGAATGCATTTCGAGGGTTTTTCAAAGAGTTTGAAACTTGAAAAAGTTTAGTTGTTGTACTGTTGCAAAAAAATTGCTCATCGCTATAGCGACACCTTGGTCACTGATAGCGATGAATAAATTCTGATTTCCTTCATTGTTATCGTGACACCTTGGTTGCTGATAGCGATGAATAAATTTTCACCTGGGCAACATATAAGCATCAAACCACCCAATTAGAGACCTGTACCTTCTACCATATAAGGTCGGCCTCACAAGGGGCCATATCAATACTAGAGTGATAGCTGTTGTTGTAGGTAAATTCACACAATGGTAAGGATCGGCCTCATTTACCCTCAAAGTCCATAACAAAAGCCTGAAGCATGTCCTCAAGCACTTTAATAGTTTGAACTAATTGACCATTGGTATGTAGATGGAAAACTGTACTTAGGTCCAATCTCGACCCCAACTCTAACTGGAAATTCTCCCAAAAATTGGAGGTAAACTTAATACATCTGTCTGACACAATCGAAAATGGTACCCCATGTAGCCTTACAATCTCCTTCACATAGATTTTGTCCAACTTAGCCACATTGTAATCCAGTCTTACCAGAATAAAGTGAGCCAACTTAGTCAACCGATCAATAATGATTCATATAGATTTGTACTTTCTCAAGGTCTTAGGAAGACCAACCACGAAGTCTATGGTTATTCTTTTCCACTTCCATTCTGGAATGGGCATTCTCTAAAATGTACCACTAAGTTTTCGGTGTTCATATTTGTCCTGCTAGTAGTTTTGAAACTTGGTTACAAAATCCACAATGTCACGCTTCATTCTTCGCCACCAATAATATTTCCTCAATTCTCTGTACATCTTGTTGGCACCTGGATGTATAAAGCACTTGAAGTTGTGAGCCTCTGCTAAAATTGTTGAAATCAAATTAACTACCTGGGGTACACATAAGCATCCCCTAATTCTCAACACTCTCACATCATCAAGAATGGCTTCTCTAGCCTCAACTTACACCACTTTCAACCTGAGGTTGCTCAGCTTCTTGTCTTCAAACTCCCTGCTCTTGATTTGGTCAAAGAATGTGGACCTGACTTCCACATGTGCTAATATTCTCCCCATGCTAGTCTCCTGCAATCCTAGAAAATCGTTAACCAAAGACTGTGCCTCTCTCACTATTAGGTGACTTGACACTTCCATCCATGCTAAACTTCCCATGCTCACTGGTTTCCAGCTTAGTTAGTCTGCCACCACATTGGTCTTACCCGAGTGATACAGGATTGAGATGTCATAGTCTTTGATCAACTCCATCCACCTTCTCTATCTTAGGTTCAGATCTCTTTGAGTGAACACATGCTGCAATCTATGGTAGTCTGTGATTACTTAATATTTCACACCATAGAGGTAGTGTCTCCAAATCTTCAAAGTAAACACCGCGGCTGCCAATTCTAAATCATGTGTGGGGTAGTTTTTCTCATAAGACATCAATTGTCTCGAAGTGTAAGAAATCATGTTCTGATCCTACATCAAAACAACACCTAAATCCGACTTCCTTCTGAGTAATATGGATTATATGTGAATCAATGACAGCAAACCCCTTTAATTGTGAGTATAAATTGTTAGCCAAAGACTGTATCTCTCTCACCAATGGGTTCCTTGACACTTCCAGCCATGCTAAACATCCCATGCTTACTGGTTTCTAGCTTAGAGCATCCGCCACCACATTGGCCTTACTTGGGTGATATAGGATAGAGATGCCATAGTCTTTGATCAACTCCATCCACCTTCTCTATCTTAGGTTCAGATCTCTTTGAGTTAACACATGCTGCAAGCTACGGTGGTCTGTGAACACTTCATATTTCACCCCATAGAGGTAGTGTCTCCAAATCTTAAAAGCAAACACCGCGACATCAAATTCTAAATCATGTGTGAAGTAGTTTTTCTCAGATGAATTCAGTTATATCAAAGCATAAGCAATCACGTTCTGATCCTACATCAAAACATCACCTAAATCCAACCATGAGACATCACAATATACAATGAAATCCTTACCCTTAATAGGCAACGTGAGAATTGGGGCTGAGGTCAACAAAGTTTTAAGCTTTTGGAAGTTCTCTTCAAACTTGTCATCCCACACAAGTGGGACTTACTTTTGAGTAAAGTAGGTCATATGCGAAGCAATGACAGCAAACCACTTAAGAAATTGACAATAATAACTGGTAAACCCCACAAAACTCGAAATTTATATCACGTTCGTTGGCCTAGCCCAATTTGTAACAGCTTCTACCTATTGTGGGTCTACCATAACCCCTTCTTTAGAAACCATGTGCCCCAAGAGGACATCAAATATAGACAAAACTCACACTTAGAATATTTAGAATATAGTTGATTCTCCTTAAGCAACCCCAACACCATACGCAAGTTAGCCTCATGCTCTTCTTCACTTTTAGAGTAAACTAATATGTCATCAAAGAACACAATCACGAACGAATCCAAGAATGACTTAAAAACACCATTCATCAGACTCATAAAGGCAGTTGGGCATTGGTCAAGTCAAATGACATGACTAGAAACTCATAGTGCCCATAACGAGTCCACAAAGCAGTCTTTGGGATATCCTTCTCCCTAATCCTGATTTTGTGGTAGCCCGATCTCAAATCTATTTTGGAGAGTACTGCAACTCTCTACAACTGGTCAAACATATCATCTATTCTAGGCAAAGGATATTTATTATGAATGGTTACCTTATTCAACTAGTGGTAGTCTATGCACATCCTCATGCTACCATCTTTCTTTTTCACAAATAACACAGGCACACCCTAAGGAGAAACACTTGGGAAAATAAATCACTTCTCTAACAATTCTTGTAACTGAGATTTTAACTCTCTCAACTCTGCTAGTGTGATACAATAGGGAAGGATAAAGATGGGTCGAGTTTTGGGCTCTAAATCTATATAAAAATCAACCTCTCGGTCTGGAGGCATACCCAAAGGTCATCAGGAAACACTTCTAAGAATTCACACACCACTGGGACTTACGCTATAAGAGGAACTATAGATTTATCTTCCTGAAGATAAGCTAAAAATGCCTTACACTCCTCACTAGTTTCTGGGCACGAAGAGCTGACACTATTCTCATAGGAGTATGCTTAAAAGTACTCATCCACTATGCTTAAAAGTACTCATCCACTCTAACTTCTCCATCCCGAGCATTGCTAAAGTAGTGATTTTAGCATAACAATTAAGAATGTAACGATAGGGAGATAATCAACTCATCCCCAAAATGATATCAAATTCCTCCATATCTAGAATTACTAAGTCTGTCAAGGTATTAAACCTCATAAACATCAAAGAACATGCACGATACACCTGATAAATATATACAGACACCACAACTGGCGTGGAAACATATATAGGAGTATCAAGATATTTACATTCTACGTCCCAGCCCAAAGCAAATTTCACAAACACATAAGAGAAAGCGGAACCAAGATCAAAAAATATAAAATCCATACTATCACAGACAAGAATAGTACCTATGATTATAGTATCATAAGCATCTGCTTCAGGATGAGCTGGAACAAAATTAAGGTGAGCCTTATCACCACCCTGACTTCCACCTCTACCAGCCTGAGCATTATTTTTACCTATCTGTCCTCCACCCGATTGGATTGGTTGCCACCTCTTCTTGCAACCTGGACACCATGCCCTCTTATTGGACCCCTACCATTTACTCCACTACCACAACCTGTGAAATTAGAGCCGTAAAAGTTGGTTGATGACTCAACTGACTTGTAGACAAAAAATTAGGACAATACCTTCTGATGTGGCACAAACCCCTACACTCATGGAACCTAATGTACAAAGATAGCCTCTAAACTGAAGAATATGAAAATGTGTAGCTGCCTGTTTGGGAGGGCTGATAACTAACCCAGACATGCCCACTGCAGACATAGGCATGACTAAATTATAAGGTCGAAAGAAAGTACCGCTGAACTGGCCTGAGGTTCTAGCCTTCTTCTCGTCTACTTTTACCTCTCCCTGTTTCTCAAGTGCCTTATCCTTTTTGGAAAATTCAACTATCTCCTGAAAGGACTTGGTAGATGCAACCAAAAATAAGGTAACCAACTGAATCCCAGAATTTAGACCCTTCACAAAATACCTAATCCACTCTTCATCTAATGTGGTCAATTGCAGTGCATATAAAAAAGAAATAAACTCCACACCATACCTTTCAACAATACCCATCATGTGTAGATATTCATGACAATCTATCAAGAATTCAAATGCGTCCTTAGACTCTGTACCTTAGAATATTGGGGGCTTCATCTTTATGAACTTGCAGAATAGTTCATGCTCATCATCAGTAATCACTGTACCAAGTACCTGTTGGAGATACACCCCTGATTTAGAGACTTTGTCTATCCTTTGTTCTACAACAATAGTGTGTTGCAAGGCTGGGGGCGGAAAGGCTGGAACAACTAGAATGTGGAAAGTGCCAGCCAAGCTACTCAAGAATCCCAACACTTGCTGAATTACTTCCGCATACAAAGGCACCGAGGCTGCACTATTTGGCACTGACGCCATATTCTATGGAGCTACCATCTCCTCCTCCTCAACTACCACTTCTATATTCTGAGAAAGGTTTGGGGAATCCTATTATGGGGCAGGGGATAGTGATCTCTGTCTTGCCGATCCTCCGTATGTATAGGCTCCACCCATAATAGGTGTTGCCCTCCGTCCTTCTATCCTAGCTTAGCTCCCAACTCGAGATCTGCCCTGGACTGCAGCCCCTGCACAGGTGCAGGTGCTACTGCTAGTGCTGCTAGGGTGCGGCTGCTGCGGCTGGTGCTGCTCTAGTGGAATGAGTATTCACCATCTACGAATAAGAGTGAATGAGTTAGATACCAATTTGGATCATCAGATACCAATTGCAATCAAGTAAGAGCACAAAATGAAGAAAGAAAGGAATTCATTTCTTAAAGCCCTGCAGCCTCCCAAAGAAAAGCACAAACATCTCCATACCATTCCGCAAGACTCTACTAGACCTGTTCTTGTATGATGAGATCTACAAATCTAGTGCTCTGATACCATCTTTATCATGACCAAATCGGTCATGATTGACACCCACCCTAATCTATGGTGGGGAACCATTCTAACCCAAATCCTTACTAACTCAAGGGTTACTTTATCATTTACCTTATATTAATATTATTTTTAAACAATTTCTAAGAGGACTTCATTCAATAAAGAAACTGTCAAACCAACATAAACATCCATAAACTAATAGAGTGCGAAAACCTTTATTTATTACATCACCGGGACCTAAAGTCTCCGTACAAGAACATCTAAAAGAAATCAAGTGTTAAAGCTAAATGATTATCTAGAACAAGAATAAATAAAGGAATGTCGTAGTCACAAAAAAGGGACATGAACAACTACAAGAAGATCCAAAGGTTGACGGGTCATAGTGCTTACCCTTGAAACTGAGTCTGGAACTGCTAGCTAAAGTCAAGGTCTTATCTTAAATATAGGAACACGCTCTGAACTCAACATAAAGAATAGCACAGGTAGCATCAGTACATCAACAACTACTGGTAGGCATCATAGGTCGACTCAACACGACACTAGACAAATACGTAAATCAAACAGATGCAAAGCAATCATCATAGAGCTTATAATTAGAGACAAATACACAATTATGGCATTTCACTTTAGAGGGAATACATACTCATACTCATGTATGTTTACATTTAGCCAAATTAAACAACAAGTTGTATTACAACATAAAATTATAACTAAACATCCAATGCACATGAATGAATATATGAACGCAAGATGTGTGCATCATCTCTGTGTTTTTTCATTCTCATCAATGTCATCATTATTTCCAAAACATCACAATCATCATCAACCTCATGAACATCATGAGTTGTATATCATCATCATCATAATCATCAACTCAACAACATCAATATGTATGAAAATGCAATGCAGTCAATAATCACAAGTAGTGCTCGAAAGCCATCACAACATTCAATTCACATATAAGCACAGAGTCAAGTAAGTCTAATTACTACAATAAACTGTAACTTACCTCGATTCCTTGCTCAATAACATTTCTAGGACACAAGCTTGCCTTTTCTTTCCCTTTCAACTTGCTCTTGATCTATAACAATAAGATTATACACCCATTTTAATAAATTCATCACTCTTTAACTATTAAGGATTAATATTAACCATTTTAATCACAACATTGCCTTTTATATCATCTTAGGATTTTCCTCCTCCTTAATTCTCATAAATCCTACATTATTTAGCACGAACAACTAAGATTCTACTATCATTAGTGTTTTCTAAAACCCTAGGATCATTATCTATAGATTTTATATGCATTCCTACCAATTAACATCAATTCCATAAGATAGGGTTAAACCCCCAAATTCCACCATGAATAAGTTTTCTCATGATTTCTATGGATTCTAAGAAGTAATTCAATTTTTGATTGTAAGAGACTTACCTCCAAAGATGAAAACCTCAAGAATTCTGCAGAAATCGCCATTGCTAAGCTCTTACTTGTTTTTTTGGAAAAGTGGGAATGAAAAATATTTTCTAAGTTTTTAAAACTGTCAATACTGCGTGTTACTGCTGTAGTGGTTCTCAACTTAACACTGGCTATCGCTGCGGCGGTGACTTTTTGATGCAGTGGTTCCCTTTTTTACTGCAGTGGTCCCAAGAAAGAATTTTTGGTCTTCTATTCAGTTTTGCCTATTTTATAACACACTCTTTGAAATATGATATCGCGAACCAACCCCTCTACGTTAGATTCTATAACAGGAGTTCTACAACTCTGTTGCAGGTGATGGAAGTTGCTACGACTTCCTAAACTCGTTATATATCTAAAATCAAGTCAAAAATCACCACAAATACTCCCACTAGTACCAGATGTTTCTAAAGTAGTACACCCTCAAAATTCAGCCAACGGTAGACTAGCCCTGGATTTCTCAAAGATCACTTAAGGAAAGACTAGGTGTAAATTTTTACTCCTAATTTAGTGTAAAGAAGATTTGGGTCATTACTAAACAAGAGGCTTAGTATGAATGCTCTTCAAAAGAGTCTCGACATAGAGCAATTTCAAGTCAGCCAAGGTAAGTTGAGTTTGAAATTAAGAATGGTTATCCTTCCTTTTATCATGTGGTATTAACATTGATTCTCTATGGATTATATCAAAATCAAAGATAACTTTTATGGAGAAACATATTTATTAAAAGGTTTCTCGAGATTTTCACTTCCCTAGTAGTCGATGTATTGCCTGTATGACCCAGGTATATTGTTGAGCTAATTGTAATAGTTGTATTACTTGCCATTTATATAGATTTTATAGTTTAAGAAATGTATGGACGTTTATAAGTATTGTAAGGAAAGGTCCAATATAAGATCCTTCATAACTCAGTCTCCAGTTTCATTTGATATCAACATGCTGCTATCGAAAGCTTCTTCTTTGCTACTAGTTTTGGGTGAAGCTTTTACAGTAGTGTCTGAGTAAGGAAATCAGTAGGGTTGATACAAAAAAATTGGTCTTCACTCCCCTCTTCACCTATGATCTTATGAGATTATGTTTACGTTGTTTGAAAAAGAACTCACGGGACGATTTTCGAATGCCGAGATTTTAAAGTAATATATATTTGATTGAGCCTTTTTTGTGGCCATATGTATACTGTGAAGTTGAGTAGGGGGAGTAACCTTGACCTCAAGTGGGGGTCATGTGTTCATTTGGGAGGCAGTGTGTGGTGATACACTATTTATTTATCATATTTTTTGATCTTGTCGCTCATTTAGTTATTGTTGTATTGTCGGCATCTGTGCTTCTTGATTAGCTACTTTTTTTCCTCCATATAGTTATTCAGTATAGATATTGATTGCAGAATGTAAGAAGAATTGGCACGCCATGATATCGAAGCACTACTCAAGGTATGTAAGGCTAAAACTTCCTTTGCCGTTAAGGCACAACCTATAGTCTCGTGTTTTCCTTAAAAGAGTCAATATCGTCTACTTGATATGTGTGATCAAAACTTTCACTTTCTATACATCTAATACATAACTCCATACCTAATATGATCATAGTATCTACATGTCCTTTCCATTTGAAATTCCTTGTCTTCACAGCTCATACATTTATTTATTCAAGCCACATTATTCATATTACTCTAGTCGAGACAAGTATCTATACAGTTATATGAGATTATGTTCAGGATATATCTATCACATGCTATAAACTAGAATAAATAGTCATTGTATAGTCGCACTAGGTAATAATGGATCACATAGCAACATAGTCATAAGATGATATAAAGAACTAATGTTTAAATAGCTAGATACCATTAAAGGAGCTAGTTGCATATGAAAAGCACTACTTGAATGGCTAAGCAATCTTTACCGTAATGTACTTGTGAGAAATAATGGAGAAAATATTATTATTGAATTGTCTACCTACATAATTACATTGAAACCCTATTTATAGACACTACAATACAATTCTTTTCCAAGTAGGATTTTATTTACTATTCCTGTTCCTACTCATATTCTAACACTCCTCCTCAAGCTGGTTCATAAAAGTCATTTGTACCTAGCTTGTTACAAATGTAATTAATATGAGGACTGGTGAGGGACTTGCTGAAGATATCTGCAAGTTGATCATTTGACTTCATGAATTTTGTAACAATATATCCTGAGAGTATATTTTCTGTGACAAAGTGACAATCAATCTCTATGTACTTAGTCCTCTCATGAAATATTGATTTGACGTGATATGAAGGGTCGCTTGATTACCACACATAAGTTCTATCTTATCGATTTCTCCAAATTTTAGTTCTCTCAGTATCTGTTTGATCCAAACTAGCTCACAAGTTGCTACAGCCATTGCTCTATATTCTACTTCCATGCTAGATCGAGAAACTTTTTTTTACTCTTCCAAGATACCAAATTACTTCCTACTAAAACACAATATTCGGATGTAGAACGTCTATTAGAGGGTGATCCTGCCCAATCAACACTGTATATCCAATGATATGTTCATGGTATCGATCTTCGAAGAGTAGTCCTTTGCCTGTAGATGACTTCATATATCATAAAATACGAACAACTCGCATCCCAATTACTATCACAAAGGGAAATCATAAATTGACTTACAACACTCACAGGAAAAAATATGTCAGGTCTAGTAACTGTGAGATAGTTTAACTTTCCAACCAGCTGCCTATACCTTCCAGCATCACTGAGTGGCTACCTCTGCACTGGCAAAAGTTTAGCATTCAGATCTATATGAGTGTCAATGGATCTACACTCCATCATTCCAGTCTCCTCAAGAATGTATAAGGCATACTTGCATTGAGTTATAATAATACCTGATCTAGACTTAGCAACCTCAATACCTAAAAAATAATTCAGTCTATCGAGATCTTTCATCTAGAAATGTTAAAAGAGATGTTGCTTCAAATTAGTGATACTTTCTTGATCATTATCGGTGATAACGATATCATCAACATAAACCACCAAATATATACACAAATTTGGTTCAGAATGCCGATAAAATACTGAGTGATCAGCTCCACTACGAATCATGCCAAACTCCTGAATTACTGTGTTGAACCTCCTAAAACTAGGCTCGAGGGGACTATTTCAGACCATAGAGTGACTTGCACAATCCACATACGAGGCTATAGACTCCCCTTGAGCAACAAAACCAGGTGGTTTCTCCATATAGACTTTTTCCTCAAGATCACCATGCAGAGAAGCATTCTTAATGTCCAACTGATAAAGAGGCCAATGACGAATGACAGTCATAGATAGAAAAATATGGACATATACCATTTTAGCTACGGGAGAGAAAGTGTCACTATAATCTAGCCCAAATATTTAAGTATACCCTTTGGCAATAAGGCGAGCCTTAAGCCAATCACCCTTATCATCTAGACCATTTTTGACTGCATAAACCCAATGGTAACCAACAGTATATTTACCTACAGGAAGGGAAATAAGCTCCCAAGTACAACCCGTATGTAAAGAAGATATCTCATTAATCATAGCCTGCTTTCATCCTAAATGAGAAAGTGCTTCACTTGTAGTCTTAGGGAAGCACTTGTAGTCTTAGGGATGGAAATAGAGGACAAAGATTATACAAAAGCATAATGGGGTGATGATAGATGATGATAACTTAAGAAAGTATAATGTGGAATAGCATTACGAGTGGATCATATACCTTTTTGAAGTGCAAATGATTAGCTAGGAGGAGGCAAGTCCGTAGGAGGGGCAACATCTGGAGCATGACATGAATCATCTGGGACTAATGCTGGACATGGAAAGCGATGATAAGTCAGAAGTGGTGGCATTGCAGCTGGAGATGTAGAAGTAATTGTAGATTCCTCAAAGGTTGGTGCGGGTAAGACTAGAGGTATGGGTAAGACCTCAAAGATATCAAGATGATCAGATGATGTATAGTATGGTTGAGATTCAAAGAATGTGACATAAGAGGACATAAGGTAGTAATAAATATCAGGTAAATAGAAATAATACCCTTTTTTAACTTGAGAATAACCAAGAAAACACATTTGAGAGCACGAGGGGCTAATTTATCTTTTCCTATGGCTAAGTTATGAACAAAGCATGTTCTCCCAAAGACACGAGGGGGGATAAAGTAGATATGTGACTGAGGAAATAGTATGGAATGGGGAACCTGATTCTGAATAGAAGATGATGGCATTCTATTAATTAGATAGCAAGATACGAGGAACGCATTGCCCCAAAAACACAACGAAACATGGGATTCAATGAGAAGAGTGGGAGTAGTCCCAATGAGATGCCTATTTTTCTTTCTGCTATACCGTTTTGCTGAGGGGTGTATGGACAAGATGTCTGGTGAATAATGCCTTTGTGATTCATAAACTCCTGAAACTGGGAGGATAAGTATTCTAAGACATTATCACTATGAAAAGTACGAATAGAAACACCAAATTGATTTTGTATTTTTGCACAAAAACTTTTGAATATAGAAAATAACTTAGAACGATCTTTCAGTAAGAAAACCCAAGTACATCTTGAAACTAACAAAATAACAAAATCCTAAAGGTGAACTGACTCTTCTAGGACCCCAAATATCAGAATAAACTAATGAGAAAATAGACTCTGAATGAATCTCAATGCTATGTGAAAATGTAGCATGGGTGTGTTTCCCAAGTTGACACGACTCACAATCTAATGTGGATAAACTAGACAAACTAGGCACCATCTTTTGTAGCTTGGATAGACTCGAATGTCCTATACATTTGTGGATTAGGTCTGGAGGGTCTGTAATGGAGTATGCTGTGAAGGAATTTGAAGAGGTAAGCTAGTAAAGGCCTTATGATTCATGTCCTATACCAAACATCTATCCCGTACTGCGGTCCTACATGAGAAAAAATCATCAAAAAATATTATACCCCAAGGAAGGGCACACGTCAAATGACTAATGAATGCAAGATTAAAAGAAGAACCAAAGACATAAAGAATAGAGTCTAGAGTAATAGAAGATAGGGTTTGACTTGTCTAACTCCTTTTGATAATGTTTGGATCCTATTGGCTAAAGTAATAGCAGAAAGAGATTGTGAATAAAAAATATCAGACAGAAGTGATTTGTTACTAGAAATATGATCAGAAGCGCCTGAGTCCATGACCCACGATCCCAGAGTACTAGACTATGAAACACAAGATAGAGAGTTATCATCAACAGAAGCATCAGGCTAAGCCACCGAGACTACTTGTGGAGACGTCTGCTTACTTGCTCGATATTGAAGGAACTCATCATATTATGTCTGAAAAATATGAAAATTATTGGATGATCGATTAGGTTGTGGAGATATCAGCTTACTTGCTCGATTCTGAAGGAGCTTATTATATTCTTTTATAGAAATATGATCATAACTGGGTGGTGTACCATGAAAAATATGACATATGTCTTCAGTGTGTCCCAGATTATGACAATAACTACACTTAGATCGAGATTTTCCAAAACAACCTCCTTCTCACTGATTATCCCTAGATTGATATATTCATTTTTCTATGGCTTGAGATGCGAGAATAAAGGAGTCAATAGTGGGTGATGGAATTACTTTGTGATTGGGAGGTGCTATAAGATGAAGTACACGAGAGAATGAGTTGGTAATGAAAGTACTTTGTGATTGGGAGGCGCAACAAGATGAAGTAGATGAGAGATAACTCATCAATCGTAAAAATCGTAGGACTAGCTAAATTTTGGTCACGTACTGAATCATGGTCAGTAGGAAGTCCCGCAAGTATAAGAACTAGAAACAAGGTCTGTCTGTGCTCTTGTTGCTTTTCCACATCTGTAGTAACGGGCATCAATGTTTCAAAATCCTCCATGACTGCTTATACCTATCCCAAGTAAGTAGACATATCGAATTCTTATTTCTTTAAGTATTTCATTTGAGATATCACATAATAAAAATGAGATATGTCATTAGTGTATAAAGCATGAGCCTTTTTCCTAAACTAAATAACATGTCCGGAATGGGTAAAATAGGGCATTAACTTGGAATCAATAGATCGCCATAAGATACTACATAATTAAGCGTCAACCTTCTCCCATTGTTCTTTGGCTTTTGTATAGTACTCACTAGACTTTATATTTTCATCTACCATACTATCATTGATATTTAAGTGATCTTAGACACCTTGACCTTTGCACCAGAGCTCAACTGAGAAGCCCAAGCTAAATAATTTGAACTTTCCATTAATGGTTTGAAAGTTATCATAGGGCTTGAATTTCTAATTCCCGTATTTTTAGAGGCAAAAATATCACAACAAAAAGACATCTTGTGAATATTATTTTTTTCGGCTTGAAAGCAGTAAGAAACCGGGCAAAAATAGTAAATCTGGAAAACAAAACTGGCCGAAACCCTAACTACGGCGATCAAAATCTGGAAAATATGTCAGAATCTAGTCAAAACACCTGGACGACTCTAAAAAACAAATAAAAATTAAGAAAATCGATTGGAATCTCCTGGAGTGTAACACGGATCTCACCAAAAAATTAACTGTCATCGGTGCGTGAGAGCGCGTGAGGTGCTATTGTTCGGTGGTTCTGGTTGGGGTTTGGTCGCCCAAAAGTTTTAAGCCTCATAGTGGTGTTAGTTTTTGAACAAATCTCATAATTCAGAAGATGACACAATCAACAGATTGTATAGTCCTCGAAATTAATGCGCCGGACTGATACCATGTGAGAAATATTAAGGAAAATATAGACACTACATTACAATCCTTTTCCAAGTATGATTCTATACACTATTTTTATTCCTACTCATATTCTAACAGTACTTGTAAAGGCCTATAAAATATTACTTGATAAAAGCAAAAGACGGGAGGGTATTCATATTTTTTATTTGACACACATGTGCGACATAATTCTGTGCATATAATTCAGACCAGACCATTATAGTGAGCTCGAATATTGTGTTGTACCCGCCCTTGTGACATCATTTGCGTTTGGAGTCAGCTGGAACATCATTCACTTGTTCCCCTAACTCGAGCCAATATATTACACATATGGACTACGGGCAGACCCTCTTAGTGAGACCATGAGGGATGAACCCTGTATCAGAATGTAATTACAGTTATAAGTATAAAATTATAGCAATGAGTATTTATCATATGATCATTTGCACTAAATATAGCTTAAGTACATCACTTAGGCTAACTATAGGTGATATATTATAATGAACGCATGACGTTATATAATGAACTAGTAAAGTTGGTGCATAGGTTACAGTTTCATATCGTACTTTTATTACTTGTATGCTCATAAATCTTTCGTTTTGACATGTGATTCATATGAGCTTTGTACTTGTTTACTTATTATTTTGTCCGCTTTATATTCCAGTACATGTTATATGTACTGATGTCCTTACATTTGGGGGCTGAGTTTTTATAAATACATGATTAGGTTTGCAGGGGAGCAGACATCCATGTCAGATTCTCTTGCCATCTTCAGCCTGTTATTTGGTGAGCTTCATCTCTATCTCGAGCCAGATTATTTCTAGTATTTTTGGCTATATGTACAGGTCTCTAGTTGGGTACATTGGAGCTTATCCCGACTAGTTAATTGTAGTATAGTGTTTTAAACTCTTTGGAGGCTTCCTAGATAGCATATAGTGTCATGTGGTACGAATTTTGTTCAAATAACTCTATAGTATGTATATGCAGCTCATGTTAGAGGTTTCATTTGTTTATTTATTACATAACCTCGTATATGTCATAGATTGTTAGTAAATTAGGTGCTCATACTGTTCTTGTACGTTCCTACCATTCATTATCATATGTTATGCACATTTGATAACATGCCCCATGGCATTACATTGTACTAACTTTTGACATAAAGCATGCAGCTACTGATGTGCAAAAGTTGCAACATCTCAGTTCAAAGAAAAAAGGTATAAACTATTTGTGAAGAAGCTACAATAAGATTCTCTTTTAGCCAATCATATTGTCCTATCATAGGTCGAATGATTCAATTACCCTTCCAATAAATCCTCTTTCAACAAAGGATATAAGTGGAAATAAATTATTTGATACCAGCTGTATAGTCTAATATGAGGAACATATGCTTTCCCAAGCAGCTAGTACAACAACCAACAACTTTAAATATCACTAAAAGGAAAGAAATACAAAGTGTTAATTACAATAAGCACACATGTTAACAACAAGTGCCTCAATTGTGAATTATATATTATACTCTTTCCGTTCCAAAATAAGTGTCACTTTAACAAAAACAAAATGTACCATAAGAAATGTCAACTCAGGAATTCAAGACAAAAATTACTATATTTTTCCAACTATACCCTTGTATTAAAGAATATTTTTGTGGTCAATTTTCAAAAAACATCTAACGAATAAAAGTAACTTAAAACTATACCTTCTACTTATTATTTTTCTTAATGGCGAGATGTGAGCTAAAGTAACTTACTTTGGGACAGAGGTAGTAGTAATATTATATCCAAATCTGAAATACCTAAAGGTCGAAAATAAATAGAGTCGAGCATGTTCAACTCTTTACAAGTAGTTAAGGTTACAAAATTGAGATCCAAATATACATTGTTTCCTTCCCTTTCAAAAAGAAGCAACTAAAATAGAAGAGAGTAAATAAACAAAATATACATTGGAGTTCAAAGTACTAAACAAGTGAAACAATCCTATATACCTTCAGCAGAAGTAAATATGATGACACTGAACAAAAGTTTGGATCTATTAATCACCTACTTTTAGGTTGTTGTCCAGTACAAACCCCTTCAAACCGGCATAAAACTTCACATCTGATTTTCCAAGAGTGCATTTTACAGTCCATCGTCTCTTGCTTGATACTTGAAGTACCACATCACTATGTGTACTGGAAAAAAAAATTCTTTGCTACTGACAATGTTATGGACTGTCAGTTTAAAGGATGCATATCACATAGAATAGAAAATTCATCATTTAATAGTTAGTTTTATAGTCATGGATTAGCTTTAGATGACTAAAATATTCAGGAATAACTATCTTACCAATTGGATGGGGCTTATGGCTGGAGATACATACGATGGTTGCATAAAAATTATGAATAATGGATTTTTAGATATAGAAGCTTTTGCTTTTCAATATGCCATAACCATTTCTTTGGCTACCACTGTGCCTTCGATGAGTTCCTATAAAAAAATTAAAGCCAACGCTACAAAATTATATTGATATGATCAAGAAAATACAAATTATATTGATATGATCAAGAAAATACCTTCGATGGATTCTAAAAGATAAAGCTATGATTTTTAGTGGCACTATAATACATTATAATGAGCTATTCAATCACCTTTAATTTTTGGAGTGATGAAACCTTCGGAATCTCCTTTCTGTTTCTTTTCAAGATTGAGTGTCTTGTTGTGAACTACTTTGGGTTGAGAACATGGAACTGAATTCTAGTTTTGACTATCTTCTTTTCACAATCAGAAACCCCTCCATTTATTTTATGCATTGATTTGTCCTCAGCTCCACGAAATATAGTGACATCTAAAATGGGTTGAGTGCCCTTAATCAGTTCAAATACACAAACATAACCAATTTTCAACTTATTGTCCTGCACGAATTCCTTTCAAATGAAGCGAATTCTCGCTTTTGATATTCCTAGGTCATATTTAAAAAACCAAGATCCTCTTCCAGGAACACGAAGCACTAAATCGCCACATTTCTCCAGAAAATATTTCCAAGCAAATAAGAAAGATATGTGCTACAAAAAGAGATGGAGACAGTAAATTGAGTATAACAGCATGCAACCATATAAATTGAGTAAAGATCAAAGTATTGGAAAATCTATAAAGTAACTTACTGGAATGTATGGTTTTGAGACATACGATGGTTGCCTAAAATATATAACAAATGGATTCTTAGATTTAAAAACTTTTTCTCTTTGGTATGCTATAGTCCTCTCTTTGTCTAATACTGTCATGTTCTTAGAATAAACCATCTCAATTTGTGGCTTGTGCATCCTACAACTTTCTTGGCTTTCTTCAAACAGAAATTCAATAATGTATTACCATTACATGTCGTGTAAGTAGATGATAAATTTTGTTAGTAAGGCAGAGTAAACACTTTCTTACCTTTGGGTTTTCTGGTGAAAGATGGCAGTGCTACATCCTCTAGTGACTTTTCCACCTTGATACTTTCGGTGTGAACATCAATTGAAACATCATCCTTTGCCTCCCTATCTGTTCTCTTTCTTTTGCTGCCATGGCCAAACAAAAAATGGCCTAAACTCTTAACAGAATGCTCAATCTCAGTTCCATCATTATGTTCTTCTGCAAAAATTAAAGGCAAGAGTATATAACCTTAAATAAAATGATCAAGAAATTACTAGTACAACCAATGTTGCATCCTCCAAACTATCTTACAGAGATAATTCAACTTTATCACCTTTAATTTTTGAGTTGAGACCATATGAACCCTTTATGGTGCTTCTTTAAGTTCTTATGTGGACTACTTTGGGTAGAGAACATGGAATAGAATTATCAGTTTTGATAACCTTAATTTTATGATCAGAACCCCCTGGCACTTCTTCAACTATATTGTGCATTGGTGTGCTCCCAGTTGCACGAAATATTGTAACATTTACAAAGAGCTGAGCCCCCTTAATCACTTCAAATACACAACATCATAGACTTTTAACTTATTTTCTATTACGAATGGCTTCCAACCAGAATGAACATTATCATTTCCTATTCCGACAGTGAATTTGACATACCAAGATCCACTTTTTGGAACACGAAGCACTAAATTTCTATCACTAGAAATTTGGATTGTGGTTGAAGACGAACAACTTCTTAAGTCCCCCGTTTTTGAGTGTGGTTATTGTTCGAGGGCAAACAAAGGTTCAAGTGTGGGGTGGTGATCTAAGGCGTATTTATATGCCTTATTGCCAACTTTAACCCATGTTTACCGTAGTTTTGAGAGCAATACGTATGTATTTTGTATGGTTTTGATGGAATGTTTGATATTGTGCTAAGAAATGTGATTAGACTCTTGTAGGAGCAATTTGCGAATATTTGGAGCATTTTTGGTGTGGAAAAAAAGGCTTGAAGGAGCTACGAGCGAAGGATATTAAAGATAGGAGGCAAGCTAAAGATTTGAAATTGAAGAATCCAACCAAATCCGCGAAGAAAAGTCGACGAAAGGAAGAAAATCTTAGTCTAAGGGCCTGGCGCGCCAAGGGGCGTGCCGGGACATTTTTGATACAATTTCTACTCAAGTGGGCAGCAATGGGGCGCACCCATGGGCGTACCAGGCCGCTCAGGCGCACTTGTTCAGAGGCAAAAATTTGCCTAAGTCCCAGGCGCGCCCAAGGGCGTGCCGAGCCGCTTTTTGGCAAATTTTTGCCTCGAGTTTTTGTCTATAAATAGGGATTTTGGGTTATTATATCAATATTCCATCATCACTATACTACTTTGGGCAATTTTTGGCATTGAAATTAGGTTTCATTCTTCTTCTTTTCAGTTTTTATTTCTTTTTATGGTATTTTATCACTTTATGATGTTAATTGAAGTTATGAGTGACTAAAATCCCTCATTATTAGGGTTGAGGCTATGAACATGAATATCTTGAGTTGAATTTTATTGGTTTTTACTGAAGTTTATCATGAATTGGTTATTCTTATATTCTTAATTTTACTATTTTAATGCTTGATCACCATTGAAATAAATCCCTTGTCTTGAGGTGAGCTCGAGAGAGAAACTAAGAGATAGAACGTGGAATATAAGAAGCATGATCTTTACTCGCAGAACGGATACCAAGAGATTGATATGCGGTTATGACCAAGAGGTACCTAATCCGCCGCGCTTGTTCAATTATGAGAAGATAGCTTAAAGGCATTAGAATTGGTTAAACTTATCACTGCTCATTGACGTAGCTAGGTTTCCAATTTCTAGTAGAAGGTTATAGTTTGGAGACGAATATAATTGTAACATTAACCTCATGATCAATAACAAAGATAAATGACTCAAATTGCTTAAACCAGTAACAATTATGCTCAAGAGATGACATTCGGAGTGCCTTGACCCTGGAAATTCACTTTTTATTGACTTTTAAATCATATTTGCGAAAACTGAAGTTACAGTAGCGAAGATAGTAGTTTATAGTCCGCAATCATCTAATTTTTAGTAACAAATCCCTTTTCCTTTTTGCAACACTAGTTTTTAATTACTGTTTGACGTCTAAAATTGATTTCTGTTGACGAAAGTCCCTTGGGTTTGATATCCGGCTCTTTTAAAGAAGCCATTATATTATTTGAATGATCACGTACACTTACGTGTATAGCTGGGTCGCACCAAGTTTTTAGTGTCGTTGCCAGGGACTTTCAAATAGATAGATTTCAATTATTAACATTTTTACTTTAATTTTCAGCTAAGTGTTGACAACTTGATATTAGATGTTCTATTTTGCAGGCTTACTTCATCTGAAAACTGGCAAGGAACAAAGATTTAGTAACCCCACAGTCTGAACCTGAAAGATACTTCCATAAATTGAGGAGACAGGCTGCAGATTACCCAATCCCGCAAGTCGTACTGTCTGATGAAGGCATATGGGGTGATCTCGTAAGAATTGAAGAACCAGTTACGGATAGACGTGAGCCGGTAGTGATGGCAGCTAGGATAGTTCATGAAGTGGCAATCCCACTCGCTACTAATGTGACCTCCAGTATTCTAAAACCGGCAGATAGAGGTATATTTGAGCTTAAACAAAACATGGTGCAACTCTTGCACTCAAGTGGACAGTTTACAGGTCTTGCTCATGAGGACCCACAAAGGAACATCCAAAATTTTTTGGAGATCAGTGACACACATATATTCCTACAGGTGTGTCTTCAGATTATGTGAGACTTACTTTGTTTCCCTTTTCTCTGTTAGGGGAAGAAACTAAAATGGACTGGAGGAGTAACTTAAACTTTCCACCTTATATTTTATAAGATTGTAACACCCCATACATTTCCAAACCTATGTTATTACCGTAACATTTATGGAGATATTTAAACATGAGATAGTTGGTATATTATTAATGGAAGCTATTGGGCTAAACAAACCTTGTGCAAAGGGGCTCAATTTAAGGCCCAAAATTAGGTAAAGGACATGGCCCAACAAGAAGGAAATGACCCATTCATCTTTTGACCAAGTAAACATGATATTTATTGGTCAAAAGTGGCTAAGGATGACCATTAAGGGGCTATAAAAGGAAACCAAAAATCAGATTTTATTCACAAAGGCACACATGCCATTCTAGACTTTTCCACAAAAAGGGATTTTCTCTCTACTCTCAAACCCTAAGGCAACTACACTTGGTTGGACAAGATCATCCTTTTTCAATCCTTGGTAAGTGTTTACTCTCATGATTTAATATATTATATTCATGAGATATTGTGTAGATCATGATGGTTATGTCTAAAAGTGTAGAGTAGTGTACTTTTGCTTCCTTGATAAAAGATTTGTTATCTATGAGACTTGAACTTGAAAGGAGACTTATGGTATTGAAGGAAGTGAATTTTATGGAGTAAATATCAATATTTAAGATGTGGTTATGTCCCTAACTTGATTTCTTTATGTGTATAACTTGTGAGATTGTTGTTACGAAATTTAGCATGGAAGTGGTGACGTATTGAAAGGAAAAATGTAAAATTTGTGATGTTTATGTGCATGTTGAAACCATGTTTGTTAGTTGTCATCCAAGTGACTTAAAATATGAAAAGAGAAGCTTAATTATGACCATGGACCATTCATTGCAAAAAAGGACCCTAAAATGACCCCCGGAGGCTGAAACGGGCATCCGCCCTCGCGGGTGGGGCAACTGCAGGCGCAGATGCCAGCGCAGGTGACCTAGACCAGGACAATGGTAACCTACGGATGCACCTCAACCACCTTCGGGTGCAGGTGGCTTCGCAGGTCAGCCCAAAAGTTCGTTTTGCATGTTTTTGTCTCTCTATGATCCCCCGAAACCCCTATACCCTTCATGGATGCAATTATGAACTTATGGTACCTTTTGAATGACTTTAAATGAGTATACTGGAGGTATTTTGAATGGTATCAATTATGGATTGTTGCTCATGTGTTATTGTGAAAGGTATTGGGATCACTTGATGGAGTAATTGTGACGTAGTGTTAATGAGGAAGTGTAAAGGATAAACTTTGTGTGATATGTTATTGGTTTATGATGTCTTGGTCAATGTGTGGAATGTTTTGGTATTGTTGGTATGGTGATGCACTAAATGGTATTGTAAGAGGATGAAATGACGTTATATGGCAATCACGTAATTCATTGTCGTCTTATGCACTTGTAATGTAGTTAGTTGTTAACGGGAGCTTCTTAATGTACTTGTGTGTTGTAGAGTAACACGTAAGGAAGGAACTAGATTGTTGTATTCACATATAGGACTGTATATTCATATTGAGATAGATAAGGTATGTAAGGTTACTCTTTCTTTATCATTCTGCAACACATATTGTTCACATTGACATTGCACTTGTTCTATTCCGAAATGTTCAAAGGTATCTCATTTTAGGTTGTCATCTATTGTTATGCACATGTTCCTTATTCATTGATCAGTTGTTATTCATGCGTCACATAATTGTGGACATAGCTCCAAAGTTCCAATAACGTTATATGCCAAAGTTCCAATAATATTTCAACCACCAATGTATCAATCTCTCACAAGTAAAGGTATCAATCTGACAAAAGTAAAGGAAAGAAGTAATGCACATATGGTTACTTTATGGTTATTTGAGTCCGGGTGGTAGCTCAAAGGGTCAAAAGCCTAGCTAGAGACGATCCCAAGATTATTGGATCAGGGGGAAAGCTTAGTGAGGTAAAATACAAACTTGATGCCGAACCTACTTCATCGATTTCTGGGTGATAGCAGGGGGGAAGCTCAATGGGGCAAAAGCCTAGCTTGATGCCGAACCTGACAGGGGGTAGCCCAAAGGGCCGAACCTACTTTATTGATTTATGGTATATTATATTATTCTCCCACTGATCAGTTGGGCCCGAGTTATATATTGATGGTATTATATTGACGGTTATATATTGGCGGTATTATATTGACAGTTATATATTGACGATATTATATTGACGATTATATATATTGACGGTTATATATTGACGGTAATGTACATAAAGGTAATGAAAGTAATGAATATAAGGTACATATTACCACACATAAAAAACGGTGGTTTATCCATATTAACTATTCTCTTGTATTAGAGTTCATTGAGGTTTTTAAGTTTCATGCAGTTTCTTATAGCGTTACATACTCAGTACATTTTTTGTACTGAGCCCCTTGGGGGACTTACCTTACTTGCAGCAGGCACAGGTGCTAGTAGACCACCACCGTAGGCTACGAGTCATCTGTGGTTCATTGGTGAGCTCCAGTCGGTTCGGGGCTTTTCGAGTCACCTGTGTACATTTGGTTTGGTATTGTAATGTTGTATAAAGCGGGGACTTGTCCCGACTGTAGGTTACTTATGTACATGTCTCTGTTAGAGGCTTTGTAGATGTATGTGGGGATATGAATGTAAGGGATGTATGTACATTTTGACTTGATGGCCCTAACGACCAAGTTTTCTATATAGCATGTTTCCATAATTTTTGCATAGTTGCATGAGATATAATTATGTTCATACAGAGACATGCATATGAATTTACATAAGCAAAGATTTGTTCTCTCAGGCCTCAACGGCTTCGGGTACCAGTCCCCCCCGTTGGAATTTGGGGCTTGATAAAAATGGTATCAGAGCAGGTCGTTCTAAGGGTGTCTGCAAAGCCGTGTCTGAGTAGAGTCTTCCTTATGGATGTGTTGTGCAACACATTTATAAGTAGGAGGCTACGGGACATTTAGGAGTTATTTCATTTCTTCATTTCTTAGATCGTGCAATAGAGCAAAGGTTATAGAATTATACCTGACCATTGACTTTTTTCCTTTTCATTATAGTAAGAATGTCGATTACAAGAAGAGGCAAGGGTAAAAGTAAGAAGCTAGACAGGATTGTCGGAGAAGGAACTAGAAAAATACCACCTGAACGGGTTGAGCAAGGTGAAGCTAAAAGTGAGTTTGCATCGTGTGCTTCTTCTACCTTTCCAGCTCCAGAAGAGCCGAGAAGGAGAGAAGAACCTGCTGAGCCACCTGTTAATGTCACCAAATAGGATTTATGAAATACAGTGTACATGTTAACTCAGATAGTTGCTACATAGAATAAAGGACAAGCTGGTCCAATGACAAGTAATAACAGTGAGGCTAGGGCAGCTAGTCGAAGGACATAGGATTTCTTGAAATCAAATCCCCCTATATTCACCGGATAAGATCTTAATGAGGACCCACTAGATTTTATTGATCAAATCAAAAGGGCTTTGGATGTCATGCACATATTTGGTGTAGAAACAGTTGAACTTGCAGCATATAGATTGAAGGGAGAGGCTATATTGTGGTACGAAGATTGGAAACGATCTAGGGGTATCGGTGCACCTCCAGCAAGTTAGGAAGAATTTAAAATGGCATTGCTTGATCACTATCTTCCCTATGAGATTCGCGAGGCTCGTGCAGACTAATATCTAAATCTTCGTCAAGGGAATATAATCGTCAAAGAGTACAGTCTTTGATTTAACTCTTTGGCTCGATATGCACCGAATGTGGTAGCCACTATAGCTGATAGAGTTCATCAGTATGTGGATCGATTGGATCCAGATTTGGTCAGAGATTGTACTATTGCTGCTTTGAATAGGGATATGGATATAGCTAGGATACAAGACTTGGCACAGAAGATGGAGGATCAGAGGTAAAGAAGAAGGATACACAAAGTTAAAGGGGGGCCATCAAAGAAGGCTAGACCTATGGGACAGTACATGGCGTCCCAAGGAGAAATTAGGCCTCAAATTTTTAACAGACCGCCGAGACCATCACTTTCTTATCCTATAGTAGGCACTCAATCCTAATTCCAAGGGTTTGGTGGCAGTCACGTTGGACAAAGTAGTGGAATTCGAGGTTCACAAATAGTGGGGTATCAAGAGCAAGGAAGTATGGACCAATCGGGGTTTTCTCGCCAGTCGTGTCAACACTATGGAAAGCTTCATTTAAAGGAATGCCGGTTTGGGACAAATATTTGCTTTTGGTGCGGTATGTCCGGGCATATGGTGAGAGATTACCCAAGAAGTTGCATGGGTATTACTACACGACCTACGGTATCAACCGTTGCATCATCATCATCGGTTCCTTTTTTACGCCAAGGTGTGCAGCCTGTTGGTCGTGGTAGAGGTGCAGGAGGAACAACCAGTTTTAGTGGAGTACAGAACCGTACCTATAATCTAGCGGGTCGGCAGAATCTGGAGTCCTACCCTGATGTAGCTAAAGGTACATTATATGTTGTTTTTCACATAATGTATATGCATATGCATTGATTGATTCGGGTTCTATATTATCATATGTTACTCCATGGACTGCTACGAAATTCAAAGGAACACTGGAATTATTAGTTAGACCATTTAAGGAATCTACCCCTGTTGGTGAATCTACTTTAGTTAAGGAAGTACATCGTAACTGTATAGTACCTGTTTGTAAGCATGCTATGTTGGTTGATTTTATTGATCTAGAGATGGTAGGGTTTGATGTTATAATGGGTATCGATTGGTTGACTTCTTGTTATGCCACGGTGGATTGCCGAGCTAAGAAGGTTCATTTCCATAATCCCTAAAAGATCGTCCTTGAATGGAGGATATCGGGATATCATCAGGTAAGGGTTAGAGAAAAACGATATACCCAAGATAGCTTTCCGAATGCGGTATGGTCACTATGAATTTTTGGTTATGTATTTTGGGCTAACAAATGCACCCGCAGTTGTTATGGATAGGATAAACAGGGTGTTTAAGCCATTCTTGGATATATATTGATGCAGCATGGTAACGTAATAGCTTATGCCTCAAAACAGTTGTGACCACACGAGAGGAACTATTCGACACATGATCTTGAGCTAGCAGTTGTGATATTTGCTTTAAAGATATTCCACCATTTTTTGTATAGGGTCATGTTGACATATATACTGATCACAAAAAGGGGGTTGCAATATATTTTTAGGCAAAAAACTTAAATTTGAAGCAGCAAAGGTGGCTAGAACTATTAAAGACCATGATATTGATATTACATCCGAGAAAAGCAATCGTAATAGTCGATGTGTGAAGCCGCAAAACAATAGGAAGCACTAGTAGCCAGTTGACTGAAAAGCAACATATAGTCAAGGAGTTACATAAATTAGCCAGCTTGGGAGTTCGTCTTCTCGAAACTCTAGATGAATGAATTATAGTGTAACATGCGGAAGAATCTTCATTTGTAAATGAAGTGAAGAAAAAGCAATATGCGAACCATATTGTATTTCAGCTGAAATTGAATGCACACAAGATTTGACAAAGGCATTTGATCTTACGCAAGAGAGAGTGAATCAGGGCCAAAGTAGATTGTGTGTACCGGACATAGATGAATTAAGGAAATGAATTATGATAGAGGCACATCATTTATGGTATTCTATGCATTCGGGAGCTACCAAATTGTACCATGATTTGCAAGAGATATATTGGTAAGGTTACATGAAAGAAACATTGCAAAATTTGTAACTCATTATATGAATTGTCAATAAGTAAAAGTAGAGCATCCGAAACCTGAAGGTTTTATGCAATGTATAAATCTTCCAGTAGAAATGGGACATGATTAACATGGATTTCATCGCAGGCTTACCAAGTCAGCGCATTGTCTACCAGTCAAGACCACTTATACAGCGAAAGATTATGCAAGGTTGTATGTTGAAGAGATAGGTCGATTACATGAGATTCCCCTCTCTATTATATCCGATAGGGGAGCTCAATTTACTGCACACTTTTGGAAATCTTTCAAGGAAATTTGGGAATCCAAGTGAATTTAAGTACGATTTTTCATCCTCAGACGGATGGACAGGCAGAACGTAGTATATAAACATTTAAAGATATGCTACGAGTTGTACATTGTATTTTAAAGGTAGTTGGGATGAATATCTATCGCTTATTAAATTTGCCTATCCTACTAACTAGCTATCATTCAAGTAGCAAAATGACACCTTATGAAGCTTTGTATGGAAGGGAGGAAAGTTTTCCCTTTATAACGTACCATACGAGAGTACCCAAAGAGTTGGGTAAGTTAAATATAAAATATCACGACCCCAAGAATTCTCCACAGTTCATTCAGTATTTCATGTTTCGATGCTTCGAAAGTGCACAAGAGATCCCTCTTGTATTGCCCCCATTGACAATGTACAAGGTACGGAGGATCTCACCTATGAGGAGATCCCTATTGCTATTTAGGATCGGCAAGTAAAGAGAGTAAGGAATAAAGAAGTAGCTTTCGTAAAGGTACTTTGGAAAAATCATCAAGTAGAAGATATCACATGGGAAGCTGAAGAGATGGTGACATCAAAGGTCCTGTAATTGTTTCACACGGAAGAAAAGGTTCAAAACACAAAATTTGTGCAATAACAAGTAAGTATTTATAAGCATTATGTGTATATGTGATAACCTGAGGAATGAAACTTGCATTTGTCTCAATTGGATAACGTCACTAACATTCGAGGACGAATGTTCCTAAGGGGGGAAGGATGTAACACCCCATACATTTTCGAACCTATGTTATTACCGTAACATTTATGCAGTTATTTAAACATGAGATAGTTGGTATATTATTAATGGAAGCTATTGGGCTAAACAAACCTTGTGCAAATGGGCCCAATTTAAGGCCCAAAATTAGGTAAAAGACATGGCCCAGCAAGAAGGAAATGACCCATTCATCTTTTGACCAAGTAAACATGATATTTATTGGTCAAAAGTGGCTAAGGATGACCATTAAGGGACTAGAAAAGGCAATCAAAAATCAGATTTTATTCACAAAGGCACACATGCCATTCTAGACTTTTCCACAAAAAGGTATTTTCTCTCTACTCTCAAACCCTAAGGCAACTACACTTGGTTGGACAAGATAATCCTTTTTCAAGCCTCGGTAAGTGTTTAATCTCATGATTTAATATATTATATGCATGAGAGATTGTGTAGATCATGATGGCTATGTCTAAAAGTGTTGAGTAGTGTACTTTTGCTTCCTTGATAAAAGATTTGTTATCTGTGAGACTTGAACTTGAAAGGAGACTTGTGGTCTTGAAGGAAGCGAATTTTATGGATTAAATATAAATATTTAAGATGTGGTTATGTCCCTAACTTGATTTCTTTATGTGTATAACTTGTGGGATTGTTGTTACGAAATTTAGCATGGAAGTGGTGACGTATTGAAAGGAAAAATGTAAAATTTGTGATGTTTATGTGCATGTTGAAACCAAGGATGTTCGTTGTCATCCAAGTGACTTAAAATATGAAAAGAGAAGCTTAATTATGACCATGGACCATTCATTGCGAAAAAGGACCCTAAAATGACCCCCGGAGGCTGAAATAGGCATCCGCCCTCGCGGGTGGGGCACCTGCAGGCGCAGATGCCAACGTAGGTGAACCTGGACCAGTCCAATGGTTACCTACGAATGTAAATCAACCACCTTCGGGTGCAGGTGGCTTCGCAGGTCAGCCCAAAAGTTCGTTTTGCATGTTTTTGTCTCTCTATGATCCCCCGAAACCCCTATACCCTTCATGGATGCAATTATGAATTTATGGTACCTTTTGAATGACTTTAAACGAGTATCCTGGAGGTATTTTGAATGCTATCAATTATGGATTGTTGCTCATGTGTTATTGTGAAAGGTATTGGGATCACTTGATGGAGTAATTGTGACGTAGTGTTAATGAGGAAGTGTAAAGGATAAACTTGGTGTAATATGTTATTGGTTTATGATGTCTTGGTCAATGTGTGGAATGTTATGGTATTGTTGGTATGGTGATGCTCTAAATGGTATTGTAAGAGGACTAAATGACATTACATGGCAGTCACGTAATTCATTGTCGTCTTATGCACTTGTAATTTAGTTTGTTGTTAATGGGAGCTTCGTGATGTACTTGTGTTGTAGAGTAACATGTAAGGAAGGAGATGGATTGTTGTATTCACATATTTTACTGTATATTCATATTGGGAAATATAAGGTATGTAAGGTTACTCTTTCCGTATCATTCTGCAGCACATATTGTTCACATTGACATTGTACTTGTACTATTCCGAAATGTTCAAAGGTATCTCATTTCAGGTTGTCATCTATTGTTATGCACATGTTCCTTATTCATTGATCAATTGTTATTAATACGTCACTTAATTGTGGACATGGTTCCAAAGTTCCAATAATGTTATGTGCCAAAGTTCCAATAATGTTTCAACCACCAGTGTATCAATCTCTCACAAGTAAAGGTATCAATCTGACAAAAGTAAAGGAAAGAAGTAATGCACATATGGTTACTTTATGGTTATTTAAGTCCGGGTGGTAGCTCAAAGGGATG
Source organism: Capsicum rhomboideum (assembly GCA_031232105.1). Taxonomy (NCBI): domain Eukaryota; kingdom Viridiplantae; phylum Streptophyta; class Magnoliopsida; order Solanales; family Solanaceae; genus Capsicum; species Capsicum rhomboideum. The sequence continues at coordinate 45,913,931 of CP124717.1, read as the reverse complement.
AAAGCCTAGCTAGAGACGATCCCAAGATTATTGAATCAGGGGGAAAGCTCAGTGAGGTAAAAGCCAAATTTGATGTCGAACCTGCTTCATTGATTTTTGAGTGATAGCAGGGGGGAAGCTCAGTGGGGCAAAAGCCTAGCTTGATGCCGAACCTGACAGGGGGTAGACCAAAGGGCCGAACCTGCTTTATTGATTTATGGTATATTATATTATTCTCCCACTGATCAGTTGGGCCCGGGTTATATATTGACGGTTATATATTGACAGTATTATATTGACGGTTATATATATATTGATGGTTATATATTGACGGTAATGTACATAAAGGTAATGAAAGTAATGAATATAAGGTACATGTTTCCACATATACAAAATGGTGGTTTATCCATAGTGACGATTCTCTTGTATTGGAGTTCATTGAGGTTTTTAAGTTTTATGCAGTTTCTTATAGCCTTACATACTCAGTACATTTCGTCGTACTGAGCCCCTTGGGGGACTTACCTTACTTGCTGCGGGCACAGGTGCTAGTAGACCACCACCATAGGCTACGAGTCATCTGCAGATCATTGGTGAGCTCCAGTCGGTTTGGGGATTTCCGAGTCACCTGTGTACATTTGGTTTGGTATTGTAATATTGTATAGAGAGGAGACTTGTTCCGACTGTAGGTTACTTTTGTACATGTATCTGTTAGAGGCATTGTAGACGTATGTGGGAATATGAATGTAAGGGATGTATGTACATTTTGACTTGATGGCCTTAACGGCCAAGTTTCGTATATAGCATATGTTTCCATAATTTCCGCATAGTTGCATGAGATATAATTATGTTCATACAGAGACATGCATATGAATGTACATGAGCAAAGATTGGTTCTCTCGGGCCTCAACGGCTTCGGGTGCCAGTCCACCCCATTGGAATTCGGGGCGTGACAAAGATGATTTACTATTATTTTTTTAAAAATTCTGTGTATAGTCAAATACTCCAAAAAAAAAAGGTAAGAATTGAATCAGATATGATATATCCATTTTTGACTGTACAGTAGACCTATCCTTACTTAACTACCAAAAATATAAACAATCTAATCAAATTAAATATATGACCGCGCAAAAAAAAATGTGAAATTATTTAGTATAAATATAATTGAAACCAGTGTTTTAAAAAGAGAGGGCGTGAGGAGAGGCATTTTAAGTAGCACGGGGCGTGATGTAAGCCTCGAGACATGGGGCGTAAGTTCCATGAATCTACGGGGCATATATCTCATGTATCTTTATTTTTATAATTTTTTTACTAAAAATATAAGTAAAAACAAAATTTTCAATGATTCTATAAATAATTCAAATAAATCACCAATAATAATTAAAAAAAACTTGTTTTCTTTATTTACATATTTTAGAAAAAATCACTACCATATGATAACATAAGGTATAAATATCATTACATCAATAATAAAAAATATGATTATAGTAAAAGTATACTTTTAAAATAATAAAAATCAAATTTAAAACCCGAGCGTACGTTTTTATGCCTGGGACTTACGTTTTTACGCACGGGACTTACATCCCAAAATTCTAGGACTTACGTGTTATGGATCTGCGTTTTTAATTACTTAAACAAGTGCACATTAATTTGCCTCTTGTAGATATCTTGCAGGGTATTCCAAAGAATGCTAAGTTTGTGAAAGATATTGTGGCAAACAAGGGTAGATTGACAGAGTATGCCACAGTTGCACTGACTGAGGAGTGTAGCTCTCGCATTCAAAACCAGTTACCCACTAAGCTGAAGGATCCTGGAAGCTTTACTGTAAAAATTACTCTGGGAGATCGTGTCTGTGCTCGTGGGTTGTGCAATTTGGGGGCTAGTATAAATCTAATGCCCACTTTGGTTTTCAAGGAGGTGGGTTTGGGTCATCCTAAACCTACTACTATTATTTTGCAGCTTGCAGACCGATCCGTGACTAGAACTGATGGTATTGTTGAGGATGTTCTGGTTCAAGTGGGTTCGTTGATCTTTCAGGTTGATTTTGTGGTGCTGAATTTTAAGCTTGACCCGGAAGTCCCATTTATTTTGGGGCGTCCGTTTCTGGCTACAGGAGGTGCGATCATTGATGTAGCAGCAGGGAAACTAACTATGCGAGCTCATGATAAAGTTGAGGTTTTTGATGTGTATAGGGCTTTAAAGCTACCAGAAATTTATGAGAACTTGTCGGCTATTACAACTATAGATTTGGCGGTGGAAAACATCCACACTTTGTCTACAGACCCTTTGGAAAAAGTTTTAATGGGGAAAGATATTTTTAGTGATGCAGAAGCTATTGATATGGTGCAGGTTCTTGATCTTATGGGTATCTTTGCTAAAAAGGGTGGATGGGAACCTTTAAATCGTCCACTCGGTCCTCCAACCAAGCCATCAATTGAGGAGGCACCAAAGCTTGAATTGAAAGAACTTCCGTCTCATCTTCAATATGCTTTCCTAGGTGATAATGAGACCCTTCCTATTATTCTTGCAGCAAATTTATCAAGGGAACAAGTTGATGCATCATTGGTGATACTCAAAAAAAGAAAGAAGGCTATTGGTTGGCAAATGTCTGACATCCATGCTATTAATCCGGGTTTGTGCATGCATAAAATTTACATGGAGGAAGGGCATGAGCCGAGTGTTCAACACCAACGACGCTTGAATCCACTAATGAAAGAACTTGTAAGGAAAGAGGTAATTAAGTGGTTAGATTCGGGCATTGTCTACCCTATCTTTGACAGTACATGGGCGAGTCCAGTACAGTGTGTCCCAAAAAAAGGTGGTATGACGGTGATTACGAATGATAATAATGAGTTGATTCCTACAAGAACTGTGATTGGGTGGCGTATTTGCATGGATGACCGAAAACTAAATGATTCTACGAGGAAAGACCATTATCCAATCCTTTTTATTGATCAGATGTTGGATCGTTTAGCCGGGCAGGAATATTATTGCTTTCTTGATGGGTATTCCGGGTACAATCAAATTGCTATATATCCTCAAGATCAAGAGAAGACTACATTCACATGCCCTTACGACACTTACGCTTTTAAGCGTATGCCCTTTGGATTGCGCAACGCACCGGCTACTTTTCAGTGTTGCATGATGGCTATTTTCTATGACATGGTGGAGGAGTTCGTAGAAATTTGTATGGATGATTTTTCAGTCTTTGGTAACTCTTTCGAGGTATGTTTGCAAAACCTTGATAAAGTCCTTGCTCGGTGTGAAGAAACTAATCTTGTTCTCAATTGGGAAAAGTGTCATTTCCTTGTGATGGAGGGTATAGTTCTTGGACATAAAGTGTCAAAGCAGGGGCTTGAAGTTGATAGAGCAAAGATTGAAGTTATCGAGAAATTACCTCTACCTGTGTCAGTGAAAGGGGTGCATAGTTTCTTGGGACATGCTTGGTTTTACAGCCGATTCATTAAAGATTTTTCTACGATTGCACGCCCCATGTGCACATTCTTAGAAAAGGATGTTAAATTTGTATTTTACGAGTCATGTGTGAAGGCATTTGAGGTATTGAAGAAGAAGTTGGTCGAGGCACCTATCCTTATTGCTCCTGATTAGGCTTTAGCATTTTAGCTCATGTGTGACGCAAGTGATGTTGCAGTGGGTGCAGTTCTAGGGCAGCGGAACAACAAGATATTTCACTCTATTTATCATGCGAGCAAGACCCTTGATGCAGCCAAAGTGAATTATATGGTGATTTAAAAGGAGATGTTAGCTTTGGTATACATATTTGATAAATTTAGATCATATTTGGTGGGCACTAGCGTCATTGTATTCACAGATCATGCTGCAATATGGTATTTGTTCAATAAAAAAGATGCTAAGCGGCGGTTGATTAGATTGTTTTTATTGCTACAAGAGTTTGATTTGGAGATTAAAGATAGGAAGGGGTCAGAAAATCAGATTGCTGACCATCTTTCTAGACTTGAAAGCTCAACACATGTAGCTGATGATGGGCGTATTGGTGAGGAATTTCTAGATGAGCAATTGTTAGTTTTGGGGGTTTATGAGTTGCCATGGTATGCAGAAATTGTGAATCTATTGGTAAGTGTTTATTTCCTCCTTATTCTAGTCCTCAACAAAAGAAGAAACTGTCATATGAGACACGTTCTTATATTTAAGACGAGCCTTATTTATTCAAGAAAGGACCTGATTAAGTAGTAAGAAGATGTATTCTGGATACGGAGGTAAAACAGGTGTTGGAGAGATGCCACGTATCACCTTATGGTGGTCATCATGGTGGTGAACGCACAGCCCGAAAAATTCTGCAATCAGGTTTCTTCTGGCTTTCTCTATTTAAAGATGCTCATGCATTTGTGAAGAGTTGTGACCAATGACAACGTATGGGGACGATTTCAAAGTGACATGAGATTCCTTTAACTAATATCTTAGAAGTTGAAATCTTTGATGTATGGGGGATAGATTTTATGGGACCTTTCCCGAAGTCGAAAGGGAATCAATACATACTTGTAGCAGTGGATTATGTGTCTAAGTGGGTAGAGGCTGCTGCTCTTCCTATTAATGATTCCAAGGTTGTGGTAAAGTTCCTCCAAAAACATATCTTCACAAGATTCAGAACTCCAAGAGCTATTATTAGTGATGGAGGTTCACACTTTATAAACTATTGGGTGAAGAGTGTGTTGGCTAAATATGGTGTTAGACACAAGGTGTCAACAACGTATCATCCTCAAACAAGTGGCCAAATGGAAGTGTCTAATCATGAGATAAAACAAATCTTGCAAAATACGGTGAATACTCAGAGAAAAGATTGGTCACTCAAGCTAGATGATGCTCTTTAGGCTTATCAAACTGCGTATAAGACACCTATAGGGACTTATCCATATCATCTTGTCTTTGGGAAAGCATGTCACCTCCCGGTTGAGCTTGAGCACCGAGCATATTGGGCGGTGAAGAAGTTGAATCTAGATCTGGAGTTGGCTGGTAACAGGAGGTTGTTGCAACTCCATGAGTTGGAAGAGTTTCGTTTCCATGCGTATGAAAATGCAAAGATCTACAAGGAGAAAACGAAGTGATGGCACGACAAGCACATTCTCCACCGCACTTTCAAGCCAGGCCAATTGGTACTACTGTTTAACTCGAGACTTAGGTTGTTTCCGGGAAAGCTAAGATCCAAGTGGAGTGGGCCTTTTGAGGTAATTCATACAACTCCTCATGGTGAGGTGGAAATCTTGAATAAAGATGATGGTACGAGATTTCTTGTAAATGGCCAAAGATTGAAGCACTATTTTGGCGAAGAAGAGAAGCAGAAGGAGGACGTGCTTCACCTTGATAATAATTGAGCTAAGTGTGGTCGAGTCGCGACATTAAACCAGGCGCTACATGGGAGGCAACCCATGAATGTATTGTAATATTTAGGAATTATAAAGTAAAAATACAAAAAGAAGAGTCGTGCCACGACCAAAACTAAGGCGCTTGGTGGGAAGCAACCCATCTCCTTTAAAATTTTGTCTTTTCTAATTTAGTTCTAGGATTTATTGATTATGCAGAGACACAAGGAGTATGTTGCCATGGAAATCCAAGAGGAAAAGGTAAATTGGAGATAGATGATCTTTTGAAGGTGCCGGGAAGGTAGGACATGCTTTGGTGTGAAGTTTTGCATCATAGGACTTGTAAAAGCCCCAAAATTATGACAAAAATGTGAAAAAATGCCCAGGTATGATGTTAAGTATGAGGCGCGGTAATTGGCGTGCTGGGCTGCACTTGCCCAAAATTTTTTTAGCATGGGCAGTGGGCAAGCGCGCCAGGCAGTGTGCTAGGCCGCTTATGTCACGCCCCGAATGCCAATGGGGCAGACAACCACCCGAAGCCATTGAGGCCCGATAGAACCAATCTTTGCTCATGTACATTTATATGCATGTCTCTGTATGAACATGAACATCATTATATCTCATGCAACTATGCAGAAGTCATGGAAAACATGCTATATATTAAACTTGGCCATTAGGGCCATCAAGTCAAAATGGGCATACATCTCTTACAATCATATACCCACATACGTCTACAAAGCCTCTAACAGATACATGTACATAACCAACCTACAGTCGGGATAAGTCCCCGCTTTATACAATATTTACAATACCAAAACAAATGTACACATGTGACTCAGAAATCCCCGAACCAACTGGAGCTCACCAATGATCAGCAATTGAACTGCAGCCTACTGTGGAGGTCTACTAACACCTGTGCCTGCAACAAGTAAGGTAAGTCCCCCAAGGGACGTCAGTACGAAGAATGTACTGAGTATGTAAGGCCATAAGTAACTATATCATACATATGAACGTCAATGGAATCATATATCAGAGCATAGTTAATTATGGATAAGTCATCATCCTGTATGTTTTGGAACCATGTACATTACATTCAAATCTTTACTTTACTTTATTCTTCATAGCATAAGAAACTGTAAATCATGTGATATAAAGTGACCAACTGATCAGTGGTATAAGAGGATGACCCATGCTAGGCTTTTCTATCGCCCCTGGGATGTTACAATGATAACCCATGCTAGGTTTTTATATCTCCCCTAGGATGTACTGTGATAACCCATGCTAGGCTTTTACATCGCCCCTGGGATGTACTGTGATAACCCATGCTAGGATTTTACATCGCCCTTGGGATGTACTGTGATACCCATGCTAGGCTTTTACATCACCCCTGGGATGTACTGTGATATTGGGATCGACCTATACTAGGTATTTTAACCCCTAGGATACCACCCATGATATTCAAACAATTATAAATTACTTCTTTCTTTCATTATAAAAGTGATACATTGGTAATTATAACAATATTGGAACTTTGAAACATTAGTCAATGAACATGAGACATATGAATCACAATTGGTCCTATGAGTAATACTATATAACAACCTGAAAATGAGAAACCTTTGGACATTTCGGAATGGAACAAGTACAATGTCAATGTGAACAATATGTGCTGCAGAAGGATACGGATAGAGTAACCTTACATACCTTATATTTCCAATATAAATACACAATCCTATATGTTAATACAATAGTCCAACTCCTTCCTTATGTTTCACTCTACAACACAAGTACATAACGGGCTCACGTTAACAACCAACTACCTTACAAGTGCATAAGACGATAATGAGTTACATGTTTGCCTTATAATGTCATTTCCACCCTTTACAATACCATTCACGGAATTTTCATACCAACAATACCAAACATTCCATACATTGACCAAAACATCACAAACCAATAGCATTTCACACCAAGTTCATCCTTTACGCATCCTCATTAATACGATGTCACAATTACTCCATCGAGTCACCTCAATACACTTCATACCAACATATCAACAACTATCCCACAATTTATACTTATAGAAAAATAACAAGTGAAGTAACCACACCATACATGTTGATATTTCATCCACACCATTCACTTTCATCAAAACATCAAGTCTTCTTTCAAGCTTAAATCATATAGATGACACATCTTTTAGCAAAAAGCAAAAGTGCACTACTTACACTTTTAGACATAACCATCATGATCTACATACTCTCCCATGCATATAATATATTAAACCATAATATTAAACACTTACCCAAACTTGAAAAATGATGATCTTGTCCAAAGAGATGACTTAGGGTTTTGAGAGCAAAAAGGGATTTCTTGGAAATGTCTAGAATGGCATGTGTGTTTGTATGAATAAAATCTGATTTTTCCTTGTCTTATATATCCCCTATAGTCATCGTTAGACAATTCTTGGGCATTAAATGCTATGTCTACATAGTCAACACAAGAATGGGTCATTTTCCCAATTGGGCTTTGCATTTTGGCTTCATTTTGGGCCTCAAATTGAGCCCATTAACACATGTAAACTTAGCCCACAAAATTCAATGCATGATCCACCATATATATCATGTTTAAATAATTTCATAAATGTTACGACAATATTCAACTCACGAGATTCATGTTCGTAGCCTCCATCCCAAGAATAAGCAATTCTAGCCACTCGTGGCTTAATTGAGCATAATTTGATAAAATACTTTTGATTAAGAATTAACCCCAACTTCGATGCAAAACTTGCTCTAGACTAGTCCTACTACGATGGAATACTGATACCATAACCCAAGAGTCTTCTTTATAGACTAACAATCGTAGAAGAAATTTGGCAAAAAGCACCCCGGCACGCCCCCGGGCGCCCCTGAGACTTAGAAAAATTTCAGCTCTGGAAAAGGGGTCCAGGAGCGGCCTGGCACGCCCCTTGGAGAGCCCCCTTGCTGCCAAAACCAAAAATATTTTGGCCAAAAGCGGCCTGGTACGCCCCTGGGCGCGCCCCACAATAAAAATGTGATTTTCTTCCTTTCTTCGACTTTTCTTTGCGGACATTAGCACAACATCAATACTCCATCAAAAACACTACAAAATACGCACTTCTCGCTCTCAAAACTAAGGTACATATGGTTCAAATAAGGCATATAAACCCTAGAACACCAATCAAGTAGGATCAAAAATGTACGGGGTGTTACATTCTTTGCCCCTTAGAAACATTCGTCCTCGAATGTTAATAACATCATCTCATGTACAACAAATGCATCTCGATATAAGCATATATATACATATATACATAATGCTTATAGATACTTACTTTTTATTACTCCACTTCCGTACTTTGAACTTTTTCTTTCGTGTGAAACAAATACGGGTACTTTGACTTCATCATTTCTTCAGCCTCCCATGTGATCTCTTCTACTTGTTGATTTCTCCAAAGTACCTTTTCGGAAGCCACTTCTTTATTCCTTAACCTCTTTACTTATTGATCTAGAATAGCAATGGGTATCTCTTCATAGGTGAGATCCTCCGTAACTTGTACATCTTAAATGGGAGCAAAGCGATATGGATCTCCTATGCACTTTCGAAGCATCGAGACATGAAATACTGGATGAACTGTGGAGAGTTCTTGGGGTAGTTCCAATTCATACGTAACTTGCCCAAATCTTCGGACAATTTCATATGGCCCTATATAACGGGGACTCAACTTTCCTTTCTTTCCAAATCGCATTACCCCTTTCATCGATAACACCTTCAAGAACACCCAATCACCTATGGAAAATTCGAGCCCTCTTCTCCTAACATCAGCATATGACTTGTGTCAACTTTGGGCCGTTTGTAGCCGCTGTTGTATCACTTTCATTTTCTACATGTCTTGGTGAAAAAAATCCGAACCAAGTAAAGCAGTTTCACCCTCTTTAAACCATCCTATTGGTGATCTACACTTTCTTCCATATAAAGCTTCATAAGGTGCCATTTGAATACTTGAATGATAGTTATTATTGTAAGCAAATGATCATCCCAACTGCCTTGAAAATCTAACGTGCAAGCTCGTAGCATATCTTCAAGTGTTTGGATAGTACGTTCTGCTTGTCCATCTGTCTGAGGATGAAAAGTCGTACTCAAATTCACTTGTGTACCCAAGCTCTTCTGAAAAGATCTCCAATAATGTGTTGTAAATTGAACTCCCCTGTGTGACATAATGTAAATTGGAACCCCATGTAATCGCACTATTTCTTTAACATACAACCTTGCATACTCCTCAACTGTATAAGTGGTCTTGACTGGTAGAAAATACGCTGACTTGGCAAGCCTGTCAACTATGACCCATATAGAATCAACTTTCCGCAGTGTACGAGGCAAACCTGTGATGAAATCCATATTAATCATATCCCATTTCCAGACTGGAATATTGATACATTGCATGTAGCCTCCAGGTTTCTGATGCTCTACCTTTACTTGTTGACAATTCGGGCATTGAGCTACAAATTCTGCAATGTTCTTCTTCAAGTTTCCCTACTAATACATTTCTTTCAAATCATGGTACATTTTGGTAGCTTTGGGATGAATAGAATATCGTGAATGATGCGCCTCTGTCATAATTCATCTCCTAAGCTCATCTACATCCGGTACACATAATCTACCTTGGCATTGAAGTACTCCCTCTTGTGAAATATCAAATGCCTTTGTCAGACCCCGTTGTACATTTTCTTTCAACTACAATAACATAAGATCCGCATTCTGCTTCTCCTTCACCTCAGCTACTAATGAAGGTTCTACGGCATGTTGCACAATAACCCCTTCATCTGGAGATTCAAGAAGGCGTACTCCCAAGTTGGCTAGTTGATGCAAATCCTTGACTATATCTTGCTTTTTCGTCAATTGGCCACTAATGCCTCCTATTGCATTGCAGCTTAATGCATCGTCTACCACATTAGCTTTCCTTGGATGATATAGAATATCAAGATCATAGTCTTTCAATAGTTCAAGCCACCTCCGTTGCCTCAGATTTAAATCCTTCTGCTTAAAGATATATTGCAAACTTTTGTGATCAATGTAGATGTCAACATGTATTCCATACAAATAATGGTGCCATATCTTTAAAGCAAATACCACAGCTGCTAACTCAAGATCATGTGTGGGATAGTTTCTCTCACGTGGCCGCAACTGTCGTGAGGCATTTGCTATTACATTGTCGTGCTGCATCAATACACATCCTAGGCCAACCCCGAACGCATAACAATATACTGCATACGCTTCTGTGCCTTCCGACAGTACTAATACGGGTGTGGAAGTTAATTTATCTTTCAGCTCTTGGAAACTTTTCTCACATGAATCATTCCACTAAAACTTAATTACCTTATGTGTTAGCTTCATTAATGGTGTAGCAATAGAAGAAAAGCCTTCAACAAACCTTCAATAATAACCTGCCAATCCGAGAAAACTATGTATCTCTGTAGGCGTCGTAGGTCTTGGCCAATTTTTCATTGCTTAAATCTTTTGTGTATCAACCCAAATTCCTTCATCTGACACAATGTGACCCAAGAATGCTATGGATTTTAACCAAAATTCGCATTTAGAGAACTGTCCATACAACTTACGATCCCGGAGAATCTATAACACCTGCCGTAAGTGATTGGCATGGTCCTCTTGTGATTTTGAATAAACCAGAATGTCATCTATGAAAACTGTCACGAACACGTCTAGAAATAGCTTAAACACCCTATTCATCAAATCCATGAAAACAGCTGGTGCATTTGTTAGTCCAAATGGCATAACTAAAAATTCATAATGGCCATACCGTGTTCAAAAAGCTGTCTTGGGTATATCTTTTTCTCTAACTCTGACATGATGGTAACCCGATCTCAGGTCAATCTTTGAAAAACATTTGGCACCCTGTAACTGATCAAACAAATCATCAATTCTAGGTAGGGGATATTTGTTCATGATCGTTACCTTATTCAATTACCGATAATCAATGCACATTCTCAATGTGCCATCTTTCTTTCATACAAATAATACTGGTGCTCCCCACGGGGACATACAAGGCCGTATAAATCCCTTGTCTAGCAAATCTTTTAATAGCTCCTTCAATTCTCGCAATTCTGCTGGAGCCATTCTATACGGCGGAATAGAGGTTGGCTGAGTGTCTGGCATCACATCAATACCAAACTATACTTCCCGTTCTGGGGGTAATCCTGGAAGATCGTCAGGAAATACATCGAGGAATTCATTAACCACTGGAATCGACTGAGGAGTTGGTGGTTCCACATCAGTATCCTGCACTCCAACTAAATGACATATATACCCCTTGGCTATCATTTTCTTTTCTTTAAGATAGGAAATAAATTTTCTCGGTGCCCCCACATTACCCTTCTATTCAAGAGCATTTTCTTGTGGAAAATAAAAATTTACCTTTAGCCCGACAATCTACCATGGCATAAATGGAAGCCAACCAATCCATTCCCATTATAACATCAAAATCCACCATTCTAGTTCAATCAGATCAACCAACGTATCATGACCACACACAGTTACAACACAATTACGATACACTCTTTTTGTAACAATAGAGTCACCGACAGGGGTGGATACTTCAATGGACTTAACTAAGCATTCTGATGTTCTTTCAAATTTAGCAGTAATCAATGGAGTAACATATGATAGAGTAGAGCCTGGATCAATCAATGCATATACAGTTTTGGAAAATATGGACAATATACCTGTAACTACATCAGGAGATGCCTCCGAATTCTGTCGGTCCACTAGTGCATAAGTACGGTTCTGGACTCTACTAGTACTAGCTGTTCCTCTGGCACCTCTACCACGACCTGCAGACTGCACACCTCGGCCTAAGAAAGGAAACGATGATGACGATGCAATAGCTAACCCCGTATGTCGTGCTATACCACCCATGCTCCTCTATGGACACTCTCTCATTATGTGCCCCGTCATACCACACCAAAAGCACACATTTGTAGCCAACCGGCATTCACCTAAATGATACCTTCCGCAGCACTGACACGGAGGATGAGAAAATCTTGTTGTCTGTGAACCGTAGATTCCACTACTCTTCCTAGATTGACTACCTCTAAACCCTCAGAATTGAGAGTGAGTGTCTGCTGTGGAATAAGAGAATGATGGTCTAGCCGGTCTAGAAAACATCCGAGGCCTAGCTTGTCCTTAGGACACCATAGACTATCCCAGAGATCTAGCCCTCTTTGACGGCCCTCTTTCAAATTCATGTACCCTTATTCTCTGTCTCTGGTCCTCCATCTTCTGTGCGAAAGCCTGTATTGTTGCTATATCCATATCTCGGTTCAAAGCATCAATGATGTAGTCCTTACAAAATATGGCTCTAATCTGTCCATATATTGATGGACTCTATCTTTCATTGTAGCCACTACATTTAGAGCATATCGAGCCAAGGAATTAAACTGAAGACTATATTCTCTAACACTCATATTCCCTTGATGCAAATTTAGAAACTGGTCTTCCCGTGCCTCCCGGATCTCATATGAGAGGTAATGATCAAGGAATTCCATTTTAAATTCTTCCCAACCAGCTGGAAGTGCATCAATACCCCTTGACCTTTTCTAGTCTTCATACCACAATATTGCCTCACCCTTCAATCTATAGGCTGCCAGCTCAACTGTTTCTACACCAGTCACGTGCATAACATCTAGTGCCCTTTGAATTTGGTCCACAAGTCCTGTGGATCTGCTTTTGGATCTGACCCTGTGAATATGGGAGGTCCACCGACTAGCTACTCTAGCTGCGTCATCTCACTTGTCATTCCACCAGTTCGTCCCTATGTCTGTACAACAACTATTTGAGTCAACATATGCACTTTATTTCTTAAATCCTATTCAGTGGTATTTATAGGCGGTTCTGCAGGTACTTCTCTTTTTCTTGGGCCTTTCGGAGCTGGAAAAATAGAAGAAGACCGCGATGCAATTTCAGTGTCAGCCCCACCTTGACTAGCTTGGTCAGGTGGTGATTTACTTGTGCCTTCACCGGCAAGCCTATCTACCTGCTTACCTTTGTCTCTACCTCTTCTTGTCATCGGCATTTTACTATAAGCAAGAAAACCAATTCCAATGGTCAAATACAATTTCACTTACAACATTGGCTCTATTGTACGATCTAGAATAAATAAAAGAAACAGATCTTAAATGTCCCGTATCCTCCTACTTATAAATGTGGTGCACAACACATCCATAAGCAAGACTCTACTCAGACACGGCTTTGTAGACACCCATAGGACGATATGCTCTGGTACTACTTTTGTCGCGCCTCGAATGCCAACGGGGCGGACTGGCACCTGAAGCCATTGAGGCCTGAGAGAACCAATCTTTGCTCATGTACATTCATATGCATGTCTCTGTATGAACATGAACATCATTATATCTCATGCAACTATGCAAAAGTCATGGAAAATATGCTATATATGAAACTTGGCTATTAGGGCTATCAAGTCAAAATGGACATACATTTCTTACAATCATATACCCATATACATCTACAAAGCCTCTAACAGATACATGTACATAACCAACCTACAGTCGGGATAAGTCCCCGCTTTATACAACATTTACAATACCAAAACAAATGTACACATGTGACTCAAAAATCCCCAAACCAACAGGAGCTCACCAATGATCAGCAATTGACCTGCAACCTACTGTGGAGGTCTACTAACACCTGTGCCTGTAACAAGTATGGTAAGTCCCCCAAGGGACGTCAGTACGAAGAATGTACTGAGTATGTAAGGACATAAGAAACTGTATCATACATATGAACGTCAATGGAATCATATATGAAAGCATAGTTAATTATGGATAAGTCATCATCCTGTATGTTTTGGAACCATGTACATTACATTCAATTCTTTACATTACTTTATTCTTCATTGCATAAGAAACTGTAAATCATGTGAAATCAAGTGACCAACTGATCAGTGGTATAAGAGGATGACCCATGCTAGGCTTATTGGTCTCCCCTAGGATGCTACTATGATAACCCATGCTAGGCTTTTATATCACTCCTGGGATGTACTGTGATAACCCATGCTAGGCTTTTTACATCGCCCCTGGGATGTACTGTGATAACCCATGCTAGGGTTTTACATTGCCCCTGGGATGTACTGTGATACCCATGCTAGAATTTTACATCGCCCCTGGGATGTACTATGATATTGGGATCGACCCACGCTAGGTATTTTAACCACTGGGATACCACCCATGATATTCAAACAATTATACATTACTTCTTTCTTTCATTATAAAAGTGATACATTGGTGATTATAACAATATTGGAACTTTGAAACATTTGTCAATGAACATGAGATATGTGAATGTCAATGTGAACAATATGTGCTGCAGAGGGATATGGATAGAGTAACCTTTCATACCTTATCTTTCCAATATGAATAGACAATCCTATATATGAATAAAATAGTCCAGCTCCTTCCTTACGTTTCACTCTACAACACAAGTACATACCAGAGCTCAGGTTAACAACCAACTACCTTACAAGTGCATAGGACGACAATGAGTTACATGTTTGCCTTATAATGCCATTTCCCCCCTTTACAATACCATTCACGGAATTGTCATAAAAAAAATAACACAACATGCCATACATTTACAAAAATAGCACAAACCAATAGCATTTCGCACCAAGTTCATCCTTTACGCATCCTCATTAATACGACGTCACAATTACTCTGTCGAGTTACCTCAATAACAACATATCAAAAACTATCCCACAATTTATACTTATAGAAAAATAGCAAGTGAAGGAACCACACCATACATGTTGATATTTCATCCATACCATTCACTTTCATCAAAACCTCAAGTCTCCTTTCAATCTTAAATCACATAGATGACACATCTTTTAGCAAAAAGCAAAAGTGCACTACTTACACTTTTAGACATAACCATCAGGATCTACATACTCTCCCATGAATAGAATATATTAAAACATAAGATTAAACACTTACCCAAACTTGAAAAATTATGATCTTGTCCAAGAGATGACTTAGGGTTTTGAGAACCAAAAGGGATTTCTTGGAAATGTCTAGAATGGCATGTGTGTTTGTATGAATAAAATCTGATTTTTCCTTGTATTATATAGACCCTCTAGTCATCCTTATCCAATTCTTGATCATTAAATGCCATGTCTACATAGTCAACACAAGAATGGGTCATTTTTCCATTTGGGCCTTGCATTTTGGCTTCATTTTGGGCCTCAAATTGAGCCCATTAAAACATGTTAACTTAGCCCACCAAATTCAATGTATGATCCACCATATATCTCATGTTTAAATAATTCCATAAATGTTACGAAAATATTCAACTCACGAGATTCAGGTTCGTGGCCTCCATCCCAAGAACAAGCAATTCTAGCCACTCATGGCTCAATTGAGCATAATTTGACAAAATACTTTTGATGAATAATTAACCCTAACTTGGATGCCAAACTTGCTCAAGAGTAGTTCTACTACGATGAAATAATGATACCATAACCCAAGAGTCTTTTTTATAGACTAATAATCGTAGAAGAAATTTGGTAAAAAGCACCCCGGTACGCCCCCGAGCGCCCCTGAGACTTAGAAATATTTCAGCTCTGGAAAAGGGGTGCAGGAGCAACCTAGCATGCCCCTGGGTGCTCCCCCTTGCTGCCCATGCCAAAAATATTTTGGCCAAAAGCGGCCTGGCATGCCCCTGGGCGCGCCCCACACTAAAAATGTGATTTTCTTCCTTTCTTCGACTTTTCTTCCAGGACATTAGCACAACATCAATAGTCCATCAAAAACACTACAAAATACACACTTCTCGCTCTCAAAACTAAGGCACACATGGTTCAAATAAGGCATATAAACCCTAGAACACCAATCAAGTAGGGTAGGAAATGTACGGGGTGTTACATTCTTCTCCCCTTAGAAACATTCGTCCTCGAATATTAATAACATCATCTCATGTACAACAAATGCATCTCGATATAAGCATATATATACATATACATATAATGCTTATAGATACTTACTTGTTATTGCTCCACTTCCGTACTTTGAACTTTTTCTTCCATGTGAAACAAATACGGGTACTTTGACTTCATCATTTCTTCTGCCTCCCATGTGATCTCTTCAACTTGTTGATTTCTCCAAAGTACCTTTACGGAATCCACTTCTTTATTCCTTAACCTCTTTACTTGTCGATCTAGAATAGCAATGGGTATCTCTTTATAGGTGAGATCCTCCGTAACTTGTACATCTTCAATGGGAGCAAAGTGATATGGATCTCCTATGCACTTTCGAAGCATCAAAACGTGAAACACTGGATGAACTGTGGAGAATTCTTGGGGTAGTGCCAATTCATACATAACTGGCCCAAATCTTCGGATGATTTCATATGGCCCTATATTACGGGGACTCAACTTCCCTTTCTTTCCAAGTCGTATTACCCCTTTCATCGGTAACACCTTCAAGAACACCCAATCACCTATGGCGAATTCGAGCCCTCTTCTCCTACCATCAGCATATGACTTTTGTCAACTTTGGTCTATTAGTAGCCGCTGTTGTATCACTTTCATTCTCTCCATGGCTTGGTGAACAAGATTCAGACCAAGTAAAGGAGTTTCACCCGCTTCAAATCATCCGATTGGTGATTTACACTTTCTTCCATATAAAGCTTCATAAGGTGCCATTTGAATATTTGAATGATAGCTATTGTTGTAAGCAAATTTAATAAGAGGCAAATGATCATCCCAACTGCCTTGAAAATCTAACGTACAAGCTCGTAGCATATCTTCAAGTTTTTGGATAGTACGTTCTGCTTGTCCATCTGTCTGAGGATGAAAATCCGTACTCAAATTCACTTGCGTACCCAAGCTCTTCTGAAAAGATCTCCAAAAATGTGTTGTAAATTGAGCTCCCCTGTCTGATATAATGGAAATTGGAATCCCATGTAATCACACTATTTCTTTAACATACAACCTTGCATACTCCTCAACTGTATAAGTGGTCTTGACTGGTAGAAAATGCGCTGACTTGGTAAGCCTGTCAACTATGACCCATATAGAATCAACTTTCCACAGTGTACGAGGCAAACCTGTGATGAAATCCATACTAATCATATCCTATTTCCAGACTGGAATATTGATACATTGCATGTAACCTCCAGGTTTCTGATGCTCTACCTTTACTTGTTGACAATTCGGGCATTGAGCTACAAATTCTGCCATGTTCTTCTTCATGTTTCCCCACCAATGCATTTCTTTTAAATCATGGTACATTTTGGTAGCTCCCGGATGAATAGAATATCGTGAATGATACGCCTCTATCATAATTCTTCTCCTCAGCTCATCTACATCCGGTACACATAATCTACCTTGGCATTTAACTACTCCCTCTTGTGAAATATCAAATACCTTTGTCTGACCCCGTTGTACATTTTCTTTCAACTGTAATAACATAGGATCCGCATACTGCTTCTCCTTCACCTCAGCTACTAATGAAGATTCTACGGCATATTGCACAATAACCCCTTCCACTAGAGATTCAAGAAGGCGTACTCCCAAGCTGGCTAGTTGATGCAAATCCTTGACTCTATCTTGCTTTTACATCAAGTGGCCACTAGTACCTCCTATTGCCTTACGGCTTAATGCATCGGCTACCATATTAGCTTTCCTTAGATGATATAGAATATCAAGATCATAGTCTTTCAATAGTTCAAGCCACCTCCGTTGCCTCAGATTTAAATCCTTCTGCTTAAAGATATATTGCAAACGTTTGTGATCAATGTAGATGTGAACATGTACTCCATACAAATAATGGTGCCATATCTTTAAAGCAAATACCACAGCTGCTAACTCAAGATCATGTGTGGGATAATTTCTCTCATGTGGCCGCAACTGTCATGAGGCATATGCTATTACATTGCCGTGATGCATCAATACACATCCTAGGCCAACCCCGGATGCATCACAATATACTGCATACCCTTTTGTGCCTTCCGAAAGTATAATACGGGTGTGGAAGTTAATTTATCTTTCAGCTTTTGAAAACTTTTCTCACATGAGTCATTCCACTGAAACTTAATTGCCTTGTATGTTAGCTTCATTAATGGTGAAGCAATAGAAGAAAACCCTTCACCAAATTCGAGAAAACTACGTATCTCTGTAGGCGTCGTAGGTCTTGGCCAATTTTTCATTGCTTCAATCTTTTGTGTATCAACCCAAATTCCTTCATCTGACACAATGTGACCCAAGAATGCTATGGATTTTAACCAAAATTCGCATTTAGAGAACTGTCCATACAACTTACGATCCCGGAGAATCTGTAACACCTGCCGTACGTGATTGGCATGGTCATCTTGTGATTTTGAATAAACCAGAATGTCATCTATGAAAACTGTCACGAACACGTCTAGAAATAGCTTAAACACCCTATTCATCAAATCCATGAAAACAGATGGTGCATTTGTTAGTCCAAACAACATAAATAAAATTCATAATGGCCATACCGTGTTCGGAAAGCTGTCTTGGGTATATCTTTTTCTCTAACTCTGACTTGATGGTAACTCGATCTCAGGTCAATCTTTGAAAAAAATTTGGCACCCTGTAACTGATCAAACAAATCATCAATTCTGGGAAGGGGATATTTGTTATTGATTGTTACCTTATTCAATTGTCGATAATTAATGCACATTCTCAATGTGCCATCTTTCTTTCATACAAATAATACTGGTGCCCCCCATGGGGACATACTAGGTCGTATAAATCCCTTGTCTAGCAAATCTTTTAATTTCTCCTTCAATTCTCGCAATTCTGCTGGAGCCATTCTATACGACGAAATAGAGGTCGGCTGAGTGTCTGGCATCACATCAATACCAAACGCTAATTTCCATTCTGGGGGTAATCCTGGAAGATCGTCAGGAAATACATTGAGGAATTCATTAACCACCGAAACCAACTGAGGAGTTGGTGGTTCCACATCAGTATCTTGCACTCAGAATAATGAAATAAATACCCCTTGGCTATCATTTTCTTTGCTTTAAGATAGGAAATAAATTTTCCTCTAGGTGCCCCTACATTACCCTTCCATTCAAGAACATTTTCTTGTGGAAAATAAAAATGTACCTTTTTAGATGGACAATCTACCATGGCATAACAAGAAGCCAACCAATCCATTCTCATTATAACATCAAAATCCACCATTCTAGTTCAATAAGATCAGCCAACATATCATGACCACACATAGTTACCACATAATTATGATACACTCTTTTTGTAACAATAGAGTCACCGACAGGGGTGGATACTTCAATAGACTTAAATAAGCATTCTGGTGTTCTTTCAAATTTAGCAGCAATCAATGGAGTAACATATGATGGAGTAGAGCCCGGATCAATCAATGCATATACAGTTTGGGAAAATATGGACAATATACCTGTAACTACATCAGGAGATGCCTCCGAATTCTGTCGGTCCACTAGTGCATAAGTACGGTTCTGGACTCTACTAGTACTAGCTGCTCCTCTGGCACCTCTACCACGACCTGCAGACTGCACACCTCGGCCTAAGGAAGGAAACGATGATGATGATGCAATAGCTAACCCCGTAGGTCATGCTATACCACCCATGCTCCTCTATGGACACTCTCTCATTATGTGCCCCGTCATACCACACCAAAAGCACACATTTGTCCCCAACCGGCATTCACCTAAATGATACCTTCCGCAGCACTGACACGGAGGATGAGAAAATCCTGTTGTCTGTGAACCGTAGATTCCACTACTCTTCCCAGATTGTCTACCTCTAAACCCTCAGAATTGAGAGTGAGTGTCTGCTGTGGAATAAGAGAATGATGGTCTAGCCGGTCTAGAAAACATCTGAGGCCTAGCTTGTCCTTAGGACACCATAGACTGTCCCAAAGGTCTAGCCCTCTTTGGCGGCCCTCTTTCAAATTCATGTACCCTTCTTCTCTGTCTCTGGTCCTCCATCTTCTGTGTGAAAGCCTATATTCTTGCTATATCCATATCTCGGTTCAAAGCAGCAATGATGCCGTCCTTACCAAATATGTCTCTAATCTGTCCATATATCGATGGAATCTATCTTTCATTGTAGCCACTATATTTGGAGCATATCGAGCCCAGAAATTAAATTGAAAACTGTATTCTCTAACACTCATATTCCCTTGATGCAAATTTAGAAATTGGTCTTCTCGTGCCTCCCGAATCTCATATGGGAGGTAATGATCAAGGAATACCATTTTAAATTCTTCCCAACCAGCTGGAAGTGCATCAATACCCCTTGACCTTTTCTAGTCTTCATACCACAATATAGCCTCTCCCTTCAATCTATAGGCTGCCATCTCAACTGTTTCTACACCAGTCACCTGCATAACATCTAGGGATCTTCTGACCATGTGAATATGGGAGGGTCTAATTTCAAAAAGTCTTGTGTCCGCCGACTAGCTACTCTAGCCTCGTCATCCTTACTTGTCATTCAACCAGTTCGTCTCTATGTTTGTGCAACAACTATTTGAGTCAACATATGCACTGCATTTCTTAAATCCTGTTCAGTGGTATTCATAGGCGGTTCTGCGGGTACTTCTCTACCTCTTAGCCCTTCCGGAGCTGGAAAAATAGAAGAAGACCGCGATGCAATTTCAGTGTCAGCCCCATCTTGACTAGCTTGGTCAAGTGGTGATTTACTTGTGCCTTCACCGACAAGCCTATCTACCTGCTTACCTTTGTCTCTACCTCTTCTTGTCATTGGCATTTTACTATAAACAAGAAAACTAATTCCAATGGTCAGATACGATTTCACTTACAACATTGGCTCTATTGCATGATCTAGAATGAAGAAAAGAAACAACTCCTAAATGTCCCGTAGCCTCCTACTTATAAATGTGGTTCACAACACATCCATAAGCAAGAATCTACTCATACACGACTTTGTAGACACCCGTAGGATGACCTACTCTGATACTACTTTTGTCACGCCCCGAATGCCAACAGGGCGGACTGGCACCTGAAACCGTTGAGGCCCGAGAGAACCAATCTTTGCTCATGTACATTCATATGCATGTCTCTGTATGAACATGAACATCATTATATCTTATGCAATTATGCGAAAGTAATGGAAAATATGCTATATATGAAACATGGCCATTAGGGCCATCAAGTCAAAATGGACATACATCTCTTACAATCACATACCCACATACGTCTACAAAGCCTCTAATAGATACATGTACATAACCAACCTACAGTCGGGATAAGTCCCCGCTTTATACAACATTTACAATACCAAAACAAATGTACACATGTGACTCGAAAAGCCCCAAATAAATAGGAGCTCACCAATGATCAGCAATTGACCTGTAACCTACTGTGGAGGTCTACTAACACTTGTGCCTGCAACAAGTAAGGTAAGTCCCCCAAGGGACGTCAGTACGAAGAATGTACTGAGTATGTAAGGACATAAGAAACTGTATCATACATATGAACGTCAATGGAATCATATATGAAAGCATAGTTAATTATGGATAAGTCATTATCCAGTATGTTTTGGAACCATGTACATTACATTCAATTCTTTACTTTACTTTATTCTTCATTGCATAAGAAACTGTAAATCATGTAATATCAAGTGACCAACTGATCAGTGGTATAAGAGGATGACCCATGCCAGGCTCTTTTGTCACCCCTGGGATGCTACTATGATAACCCATGCTAGGCTTTTATATCTCCTCTGGGATGTACTATGATAACCCATGCTAGGCTTTTTACATCGCCACTGGTATGTACTGTGATAACCCATGCTAGGCTTTTACATCGCCCCTGGAATGTACTGTGATACCCATGCTAGGCTTATACATCGCCCCTGGGATGTCTGTGATATTGGGATCGACCCACGCTAGGTATTTTAACCCCTGGGATACCACCCATGATATTCAAATAATTATACATTACTTCTTTCTTTCATTATAAAAGTGATACATTGGTGATTATAACAATATTGGAACTTTGAAACATTTGTCAATGAACATGATACATGTGAATCACAATTTGTCTTGTGAGTAATACTATATAACAACCTGAAAATGAGATACCTTTGGACATTTCAGAATGGAACAAGTACAATGTCAATGTGAACAATATGTGCTGCAGAAGGATACGGATAGAGTAACCTTGAATACCTTATCTTTCCAATATGAATACACAATCCTATATGTGAATACAATAGTCCAACTCCTTCCTTACGTTTCACTCTACAACACAAGTACATAACAGAGCTCACGTTAACAACCAACTACCTTACAAGTGCGTAAGACGACAATGAGTTACATATTTGCCTTATAATGTCATTTCCCCCCTTTACAATACCATTCATGGAATTGTCATACTAACAATACCAGAACATTCCATACATTGACCAAAACATCACAAACCAATAGCATTTCACACCAAGTTCATCCTTTACGCATCCTCATTAATACGACGTCACAATTACTCCATCGAGTCACCTCAATAACAACATATCAACAACTATCCCACAATTTATACTTATAGAAAAATAAAAAGTGAAGGAACCACACCATACATGTTGATATTTCATCCATACCATTCACTTTCATCAAAACCTCATGTCTCCTTTCAAGCTTAAATCACATAGATGACACATCTTTTAGCAAAACGCAAAAGTGCACTACTTACACTTTTAGACATAAACATCATGATATACATACTCTCCCATGAATATAATATATTAAACCATAATTAAACACTTACACAAACTTGAAAAATGATGATCTTGTCCAAAGAGATGACCTAGGGTTTTGAAAGCCAAAAGGTATTTCTTGGAAATGTCTAGAATGGCATGTGTGTTTGTATGAATAAAATCTGATTTTTCCTTGTCTTATATAGCCCCGCTAGTCATCCTTATCCAATTCTTGGGCATTAAATTCCATGTCTACATAGTCAACATAAGAATGGGTCATTTTCCCATTTGGGCCTTGTATTTTGGCTTCATTTTGGGCCTCAAATTGAGCCCATTAAAACATGTTAACTTAGCTCACAAAATTCAATGCATGATCCACCATATATCTCATGTTTAAATAATTCCATAAGTGTTACAAAAATATTCAACTCACGAGATTCATGTTTTGTAGTCTCCATCCCAAGAACAAGCAGTTCTAGCCACTCATAGCTTAACTGAGCATGATTCGATAAAATACTTTTGATGAAGAATTAACCTCAACTTGGATGCCAAACTTTCTCAAGAGTAGTCCTACTACGATGGAATAATGATACCATAACCCAAGATTCTTCTTTATAGACTAATAATCGTAGAAGAAATTTGGCAAAAAGCACCCCGGCACGCCCCTGGGCGCCCCTGAGACTTAGAAAAATTTCAGCTCTGGAAAAGGGGTGCAGAAGCGGCCTGGCACGCCCCTGGCCGCGCCACCTTTCTTCCCATGCCAAAAATATTTTGTCCAAAAGCGGCCTGGCACGCCCCTGGACGCGCTCCACACTAAAAATGTGATTTCTTCCTTTCTTCAACTTTTCTTTGAGGACATTAGCACAACATCAATAGTCCATCAAAAATACTACAAAATACGCACTTCTCGCTCTTAAAACTAAGGTACACATGGTTCAAATAAGGCATATAAACCCTAGAACACCAATCAAGTAGGGTCAAAAATGTACGGGGTGTTACAGCTTAGGCCCAAAAAAATTTTCACAAGGGCAGTGGGCAGGCGCGCCAGGCCGCTCCTGCCCAAAATTTTGGTGCGATGGGCAGTGGGTTAGCGTGGAATAGGGTGTGCCGGGCCTCTACCCCCTTAAGTTTTTGGGCAAATGTTTTTTAAAAGAGGACCCTACCCTACCCGACCCACCCTGCCCTCTATCCTTTAAATCCCCAATTTTCTCTTTAATCCTCACAACTCTTACCCAATTCCACAATAAAGAATTGATTTTTCTCCCCAAACACTCCAATTTTCTCTCTTAATTTTCCATTCTCTTCCCACACAAGCACGTTTCTCACCTTTTTATCTTTGGAGTATGATTGAAAGACTACATTAGAGATACCAAGGTATGTTTTCTTTAAGCTTTCTCTCTCTAATTTGCTATGAGAATGATGAGAATTTAGGGAATTCTTGATATTCGAATTTGTGGTGCCCCGTATGTTCTTTGTAGTTTGACTTGCTTCTTATGCTATTGTGGGAATTTATGGGGTTTCATGAAGATGAACTTGAAGTACAAGTGCAATTGTTCTTATTAATCTTGTTTTTAGTTTAAGAAATTGCAAGTGGGGTTAGCTTATATGGTAGTAATTGCAAAAATTTCTTGTTGTAATTAATTGTTATAACCCACATATTGTTGAAAAAGCATGGATCTTGTTTGAATTCTTGAGTAAAACAAGTAAGCCATTATATTGATAATTATGGGAAATTAGAACTTGTGTTGGGAATGTTGAATTTGGATATGGGTTGGACTTTGTAATTGGGCATTAAGTGATGAGGGGAAGTTTAAGTACCCTTACACCCATATATTTTGAATTGGTGCTAAGAATCTAAGTGTAGGGTGGCCCTTAAAGCCAACGCACATTGAGTTGGTTAGCTATCTTTACGTGGGAATTGACATACTTGTGGAACTTTGTTACAGGTAAAATGTAAGAATCTAATGTGGCTACTTCCAGTTCTCAAAAGCAATGACGGTCAGGAAATAATGTCCCCGCGGCTCCCCCTGTCCCTAAAGGCCATAAATGAAAATATGGGCTAAATGTTGTATCTAGTGCTGGCAAAAATTGGTATAAAAGTCACCCAGAAGCCAAATACTTTGCGGATGAGTGCATTGATAGGGCCAGTCTAGCTCAGACTTACCCTAAAATATTGGCTCGAATTGTGCAAGTGGGCATGGGTTTCATCTTTGACAAACCAACGGATTGTAACCTTCATCTTGTGAGGGAATTGTATGCTAATTGGAACCCGGATGCACCTACCAGCTCGGTGGTTGTACAAGGGTCAGACGTTATACTTGATTCCCTGGGTTTAACTAGATTATTGGGAGTACACACTCGAGCTAGTCCCCACGACCTACACAAGCTGAATGCTAGGCCTCCCTATACAGAAATTCGACACACTCTTTGCGGCCAACATTCGACAGCGAGATGGCTTTGCCACAACAAAAGAGGGTACCACATGAGTCTACCCTATGTTGATTTCACTAAAGAGGCACGGATTTGGTTAAAGATTGTGTGTTGTTACCTGATTCTAAGTAGCCACATGACGGAGGTCACTAGGGACCGTGTCTGTTTGGTGTATGCTTTAATGACCGATGTTGAAATTGATGTAGGTTATGTGGTGTTGTAGGCTATGCGCAAAGCTCGTCTACAAGGAGGTCCTTGATAAGCTTTTGGCGGTGTATTGACTAAATTAATGAGAGCATTTGAAGTGCCCTAAGAAGCATTTGACTATCATCCTCCTTTGGTGACGACACCTGTTGATGTCACCCAAACCAAGGCACCTGATGTACTTGGACCCACTCTCACATTAGCAGAGTGTCACGCTCAATATGATGGGATTTAGCTTGTATGTATGGTTTAGAGATGCTACAGCACAGGACTAGGGGTAGGCCCTCTACGGTAGAAGAGCTGAGCCAGGTTGAGAGGGATTATCCTCTTAATGAGCATACCATGGCATTGTTGCAAATTGGGCCCAATTTTGTTGAGCTTGTGGATGATGATGTCCCCACAGATGAGAATGATCGCCAGATCGATTCCGATGATGACGAGGTGGAGGCGGATGATACACCGTTAGCAGTCCGCGGGCCAGAGGATGACGATTTCCTTGACTGACCAGGGAGCTCCTTTCACCTTACTCTTGCCTTATTTAATTTTTGTAGCATTGGGGACAGTTCTAATCTTTTAAGGGTGGGGTGGGGTGTTATGGGGTCTTTTTATGAATGTATATGTGTGTTTCTTTATGTTTCTAGTTGTTTTATTTTGGGTTCCTTAGCCTTTGTTTTCGGTTTTGTTTTTGGTTCTTTTACTTAGGATAGTCCCTTTGAACCGTAGAAAACCACAAAAAGATTTTAATTTTTTTTTTTTTTTTTTTTTTTTTTACTTTGAGTCTCTTTTAGTCATAGTACTAGGAGCTTTGCTCTATGATGGATGGATGACAACCGTCTTAAGAGCAAATTAGTCATGTTATTGTTGGGTGTTCTTTCTTGCTATACAATTATGCATACACGTCCAGTATGATGGTGGAACATGCTAGGATATACAATAGCAAGTGTTGAGACATCTAATGCTCACTTAGTCGACCTGATAAGTTGCTTAATGTTGAACTCGTGCATGAATTCGTATAAATTTTACGGTGAGCCTGCTTGAGTTAAACATGTGCCATGTGTGAGTGAGGCTTTTGTGATATTCCTTGTGCAGTATGATGTCTAGAACTTGCCCGGTGTGTTTGCAAAGCAAAATAAAAGGTGTTGAGTTTAGGAGATGATATAGGCGTTTCTTTGATAGCCATGTTTCATACCAACTTTATCTACCCTTTTTTCATAATCTTAGTTAGCCCCGTTGAGCCTTTAGCATATTTTTTGGTAGCCTTACATGTAGCTTAATCATTTTCTTTCAATTAACCAATTTGATCCAAAACTCCTAAGTGCTTTAATTGAGAAATTAAGATGTTAAGGAGTGTAAAAATTGAAGAAGGAAAAAGTGAAGTTGAAGCCACAAGTAAATAGCTTTTGGGTGTGTGAAAAATTTTATGTGTTGTTTTTAGGGAGTAATGTAATGAAAAAAAAAATAAGAAAAAAAAAGGAGAAGTGAATCACTTGTTGATAGCAGTTACTCCTTGCCTAATATGCTTAAGCTAGCTTTAAAAGATGGGACAAAACAAAAGAGGATGGGGAAGAAAAAAGTGGTGGAAAATAAGTTGTTGAAGGTGGTCTTAATGTAATTTGTAGTGTACTAAAGCGCTTAGGGAAGATAGTCACTATTCTTGACCAAATAGTTCCTACCCGTCCCTTAGCCTACATTACAACACTTAAAGTCCTACTTGATCTTGAACTTTAATATTTTGACATTAGTGGAGTACTACACTAAGGGCAAGCTTATGGTTCATCTTATGTTGCATGTGAATTCTTTTAGAGAGTGAGTGAACTTGTATTTAGGAACCCATTTAATAATTACTTTGTGTGAAATATTGGGTGATTCTCTTGTGGTTAGGGCGCATGTTTATTAAAGTGTGGTGATCTTTTGGTAAAATGTCATGCATGAATTCGCAACTAGTAAAGTTGTTTTGTGAGGATAGGTTGTTTCAATTTGATATTCACTCTTTGGTGATACTAGCATGTTAGTGCATAATTCGATGAATGTGGTTGTGTAGCTATGCAGGAATACCTATTGTGTGTCGGTTGCCTTAAGTCGCCCGGGTTTGAGTGTGGTTATTGTTCGAGGACAAACAAAGGTTCAAGTGTGGGGTGGTGATCTAAGGTGTATTTAAATGCCTTATTTCCGACTTTAACCCATGTTTACCGTAGTTTTGAGAGCAATACATATGTATTTTGTATGGTTTTGATGGAATGTTTGATATTGTGCTAACACATAAGATTAGACTCTTCTAAGAGGAATTTGCGACTATTTGGAGCATTTTTGGCGTGGAAAACAAGGCTTGAAGGAGCTACGAGCGAAGGATATTGAAGATAGGAGGCAAGCTAAAGATTTGAAATTGAAGAATCCAACCAAATCCGTGAAGAAAAGTCGACGAAAGGAAGAAAGTCTGAGTCTAAGGGCCTGGCGCGCCAAGGGGCGTGTCGGGCCGCTTTTGACACAATTTCTACTCAAGTGGGCAGTAGGGGGGCGTCCCAGGCTTCTCAGGCGCACCTGTTCAGAGGAAAAAGTTTTCCTAAGTCCCAGGCGCGCCCAAGGGCATGCCGAGCCGCTTTTTGGCAAATTTTTACCCCGAGTTTTTGGCTATAAATAGGGCTTTTGGGTTATTGTATCATTATTCCATCATCACTAGACTACTTTTGGCATTTTTTGGCATTGAAATTAGGTTTCATTCTTCTTCTTTTCAGTTTTTATTTTTTTTATGGTATTTTATCACTTTATGATGTTAATTGAAGTTATGAGTGGCTAAAATCCCTCTTTCTTCGGGTTGAGGCTATGAACATGAATCTCTTGAGTTGAATTTTATTGGTTTTTGCTGAAGTTTATCATGAATTGGTTATTCTTATATTCTTAATTTTACTATTTTAATGCTTGATCGCCATTGAAATAAATCCCTTGTCTTGAGGTGAGCTCGAGACAGAAATTAAGAGATAGAACATGGAATATAAGAAGCATGATCTTTACTTGCAGAATGGATACCAAGAGATTGATATGCGGTTAGGACCGAGAGGTACCTAATCCGCCGCGCTTGTTCAATTACTAGAAGATAGCTTAAAGGCATTAGAATTGGTTAAACTTATCACCGCTCATTGACGTAGTTAGGTTTCCAATTTCTAGTAGAAGGTTATAGTTTGGAGACGAATATAATTGTAACATTAACCTCGTGATCAATAACCAAGATAAACGACTCAAATAGCTTAAACCAGTAACAATTATGCTCAAGAGATGACGTTCGGAGTGCCTTGACCCTGGGAATTCACTTTTTATTGACTTTTAAATAATATTTACGAAAACTGAAGTTACGGTAGCGAAGATAGTAGTTTATAGTCCGCAATCATCTAATTTTGAGTAACAAATCCCTTTTCCTTTTTGCAGCACTAGTTTTTAATTACTGTTTGACGTCTAAAATTGATTTCTGTTGACGAAAGTCCCTTGGGTTTGATATCCGACTCTTTTAAAGGAGCCATTATATTACTTGAACGATCACGTACACTTACATGTACAACTGGGTCACACCAAGTTTTTGGCGCCGTTGCCGGGGACTTTCAAATAGATAGATTTCAATTATTGACGTTTTTACTTTAATTTTTAGCTAAGTGTTGACAACTTGATCTTAGCTGTTCTATTTTGCAGGCTTACTTCATCTGAACGCTGACAAGGAACAAAGATTTGGTAACCCAGCAGCCTGAACCTGAAAGATACTTCCATAGATTGAGGAGACAAGTTGCAGATTACCCAATCCCGCAAGTCGAACTGGCTGACGAAGGCATACTGGTGATCCCGTAAGAATTGAAAAACCAGTTATGGATAGACGTGAGCCGGTAGTGATGGAAGCTAGGATAGTTCGCAATGTGGAAATCCCACTCGCTACTAATGTGACCTCCAGTATTCTAAAACCGACAGCTGGAGGTAGATTTGAGCTTAAACAAAACATGGTGCAACTCTTGCACTCAAGTGGACAGTTTACAGGTCTTGCTCATGAGGACCCACAAAGGCACATCCAAAATTTTCTGGAGATCAGTGACACATATATTCCTACAGGTGTGTCTTCGGATTATGTGAGACTTACTTTGTTTCCTTTTCTCTATTGGGGGAAGAAAGTAAAATGGACTGGAGGAGTAACTTAAACTTTTCACCTTATCTTTTATAAGATTGTCACACCCCGTACATTTCCAAAACTATGTTATTACCGTAACATTTATGGAGTTATTTAAACATGAGATAGTTGGTATATTATTAATGGAAGCTATTGGGCTAATCAAACCTTGTACAAATGGGCTCAATTTAAGGCCCAAAATTAGGTAAAAGATATGGCTCAACAAGAAGGAAATGACCCATTCATCTTTTGACCAAGTAAACATGATATTTATTGGTCAAAAGTGGCTAAGGATTACCATTAAGGGTCTATAAAAGGAAATAAAAAATCAGATTTTATTCACAAAGGAACACATGCCATTCTAGACTTTTCCACAAAAAGGTATTTTCTCTCTACTCTCAAACCCTAAGGCAACTACACTTGGTTGGACAAGATCATCCCTTTTCAAGACTTGGTAAGTGTTTACTCTCATGATTTAATATATTATATGCATGAGATATTGTGTTGATCATGATGGTTATGTCTAAAAGTGTTGAGTAGTGTATTTTTGCTTCCTTGATAAAAGATTTGTTATCTATGAGACTTGAATTTGAAAGGAGACTTGTGGTATTGAAGGAAGTGAATTTGATGGAGTAAATATCAATATGTAATATGTGGTTATGTCCTTAACTTGCTTTCTTTATGTGTATAACTTGTGGGATTGTTGTTACAAAATTTAGCATGGAAGTGGTGACGTATTGAAAGGAAAAATGTAAAATTTGTGATTTTTATGTGTATGTTGAAACCATGGCTATTAGTTGTCATCCAAGTGACTTAAAATATTAAAAGAGAAGCTTAATTATGACCATGGACCATTCATTACAAAAAAGGACCCTAAAATGACCCCCGGAGGTTGAAACGGGCATCCACCCTCACGGGTGGGGCACCTGCGGGCGCAGATGCCATCGTAGGTGACCTTGTACCAGGCCAATGGTCACCTGCGGATGCACCTCAACCACCTGCGGGCGTAGGTGGCTTCGCATTTCAGCCCAAAAGTTCGTTTTGCATGTTTTTGTCTCTCTATAATCCCCCGAAACCCTTATACCATTCATGGATACAATTATCAACTTATGGTATATTTTGAATGACTTTAAAGGAGTATCCCAAAGGTATTTTGAATGGTATCAATTATGTATTGTTGCTCATGTGTTATTGTGAAAGGTATTGGGATCACTTGATGGAGTAATTGTGACGTAGTGTTAATGAGGAAGAGTAAAGGATAAACTTGGTGTGATATGTTATTGGTTTATGATGTCTTGGTCAATGTGTGGAATGTTATGGTATTGTTGGTATGGTGATGCACTAAATGGTATTGTAAGCGGACGAAATGACGTTATATGGCAGTCACGTAATTCATTATCGTCTTATGCACTTGTAATGTAGTTAGTTGTTAATGGGAGCTTCCCTAATGTACTTGTGTTGTAGAGTAACACGTAAGGAAGGAACTGGATTGTTGTATTCACATATAGGACAGTATATTCATAGTGGTAAAGATACGGTATGTAAGGTTACTCTTTCCGTATCATTCTGCAGCACATATTGTTCACATTGACATTGTATTTGTTCTATTCCGAAATGTTCAAAGGTATCTCATTTCAGGTTGTCATCTATTGTTATGCACATGTTCCTTATTCATTGATCAATTTTTATTCATTCATCACATAATTGTGGACATGGTTCTAAAGTTCCAATAACGTTATGTGCCAAAGTTCCAATAATGTTTCAACCACCAATGTATCAATCTCTCACAAGTAAAAGTAAAGGAAAGAA
Source organism: Capsicum rhomboideum (assembly GCA_031232105.1). NCBI lineage: Eukaryota > Viridiplantae > Streptophyta > Magnoliopsida > Solanales > Solanaceae > Capsicum > Capsicum rhomboideum. The sequence continues at coordinate 45,882,262 of CP124717.1, read as the reverse complement.
GTAATGAAAGAAGTGATGCACATATGGTTACTTTATGGTTATTTGAGTCCGGGTGGTAGCTCAAAGGGGCTAAAGCCTATCTAGAGACGATTTCGAGATTATTGGATCAGGGGGAAAGCTTAGTGAGGTAAAAGCCAAACTTGATGCCGAACCTGCTTCATCAATTTTCGGGTGATAGCAGGGGGGATGTTCAGTGGGGCAAAAGCCTAGCTTGATACCGAACCTGACAGGGGGTAGCCCAAAGGGCCGAACCTGCTTTATTGATTTATGGTATATTATATATTCTCCCACTGATCGATTGGGCCCGGGTTATATATTGACGGTTATATGTTTACGGTATTATATTTACGGTTATTTATTGACGGTATTATATTGACGGTTATACATATTGACGGTTATATATTGACGGTAATGTACATAAAGTATATGAAAGTAATGAATATAAGGTACATGTTTCCACACATACAGAACGGTGGTTTATCCATATTGACTATTCTCTTGTATTGGAGTTCATTGAGGTTTTTAAGTTTCATGCAATTTCTTATAGCCTTACATAATCAGTACATTTTTCGTACTGAGCCCCTTGGGGGACTTACCTTACTTGCTGCAGGCACAGGTGCTAGTAGACCACCACCGTAGGCTACGAGTCATATGCGGATCATTGGTGAGCTCCAGTAAGTTCGGGGCTTTTCGAGTCACCTGTGTATATTTGGTTTGGTATTGTAATGTTGTATAAAGCGGGGACTTGTCCCGACTGTAGGTTACTTATGTACATGTATCTGTTAGAGGCTTTGTAGACGTATGTGGGGATATGAATGTAAGGGATGTATGTACATTTTGACTTGATGTCCCTAACGGCCAAGTTTCGTATATAGCATATGTTTCCATGATTTTCGCATAGTTGCATGAGATATATTTATGTTCATACAGAGACATGCATATGAATGTACATGAGCAAAGATTGGTTCTCTCGGGCTTCAACGGCTTCGGGTGCCAGTCCGTCCCATTGGAATTTGGGGTGTGACAAAAGTAGTATCAGAGCAGGTCGTTCTAAGGGTGTCTGCAAAGCCATGTCTGAGTAGAGTCTTCCTTATGGATGTGTTGTGCAACACATTTATAAGTAGGAGGCTACGGGACATTTAGGAGTTGTTTCATTTCTTCATTTCTTGGATCGTGCAATAGAGCCAAGGTTATAGAATTATACCTGACCATTGACTTTTTTCCTTTTCATTATAGTAAGAATGTCGATTACAAGAAGAGGCAAGGGTAAAAGTAAGAAGCTAGATAGGACTGTCGGAGAAGGAACTAGAAAAACACCACCTGAACGGGTTGAGCAAGGTGAAGCTGAAAGTGAGTTTGCATCGCGAGCTTCTTCTACCTTTCCAGCTCTAGAAGAGCCGAGAAGAAGAGAAGAACCTGTTGAGCCACCTGTTAATGTCACCGAACAGGATTTATGAAATGCAGTGTACATGTTGACTTAGATAGTTGCTACACAGAATCAAGGACAAGCTGGTCCAATGACAAGTAATGACAGTGAGGCTAGGGCAGCTAGTCGAAGGACACAGGATTTCTTGAAATTAGATCCCCCTATATTCACCGGATCGGATCTTAATGAGGACCCGCAAGATTTTATAGATCAAATCAAAAGGGCTTTGGATGTCATGCACATATTTGGTGTAGAAACAGTTGAACTTTCAGCATATAGATTGAAGGGAGAGGCTATATTGTGGTACAAAGATTGGAAACGATCTAGTGGTATTGGTGCACCTCCAGCTAGTTGGGAAGAATTTAAAATGGCATTGCTTGACCAATATCTTTCCTATGAGATTCGCGAGGCTCGTGTAGAACAATTTCTGAATCTTCGTCAAGGGAATATGAGCGTCAGAGAGTGCAGTCTTTGATTTAATTCTTTGGCTCGAAATGCACCAAATGTGGTAGCCATTATTGCTGATAGAGTTCATCGGTACGTGGATCGATTGGATCCAAGTTTGGTCAGAGATTGTACTATTAGTGCTTTGAATAGGAATATGGATATAGCTAGGATACAAGCCTTTGCACAGAAGACGGAGGATCAGAGGCAAAGAAGAAGGATGCACAAAGTTGAAGGGGGGCCATCAAATAAGGCTAGACCGATGGGACAGTACATGGCATCCCAAGGAGAAATTAGGCCTCAAATTTTTAACAGACCGCAGAGACCATCACTTTATTATCCTATAGTAGGCACTCAATCCCAATTCCAAGGGTTTGGTGGCAGTCAAAGTTGACAAAGTAGTGGAATTCGAGGTTTACAAATAGTGGGGTATCAAGAGCAAGGAAGTATGGACCAATCGGGGTTTTCTCGCCAGCCGTGTCAACACTGTGGAAAGTTTCATTTAAAGGAATGCTGATTTGGGACAAATATTTGCTTTTGGTGTGGTATGTCCGGGCACATGGTGAGATATTGCCCAAGAAGAGGCATGGGTATTACTACGCGACCTACGGGATCAATCGTTGCATCATCATCATCGGTTTCTTCCTTACGCCAAGGTGTGCAGCCTGTTGGTCGTGGTAGAGGTGCAGGAGGAACAACCAGTTTTAGTAGAGTACAGAACTGTACCTATGCTCTAGCGGGTCGGAAAAATCTGGAGGCCTACCCTGATGTAGCTACAGGTACATTATCTGTTGTTTTTCACATAATGTATATGCATATGCATTGATTGACTCGGGTTCTATATTATCATATGTTACTCCATGGACTGCTACGAAATTCAAAGGAACACTGGAATTATTAGTTAGACCATTTAAGGTATCTACCTCTGTTGGTGAATCTACTATAGTTAAGGAAGTACATCGTAACTGTATAGTACCTGTTTGTAAGCATGCTACGTTGGTTGATTTTATTGATCTAGAAATGGTAGGGTTTGATGTTATAATGGGTATCGATTGGTTGACTTCTTGTTATACCACGGTGGATTGCCGAGCTAAGAAGGTTCATTTCCATTATCCACAAAAGACCATCCTTGAATTGAGGAGATCGGGATATCATTAGGTAAGGGTTAGAGAAAAAGGATATACCCCAGATAGCTTTCCGAACGCGGTATGGTCACTATGAATTTTTGGTTATGTATTTTGGGCTAACAAATCCACCCGCAGTTGTTATGGATAGGATAAATAGGATGTTTGAGCCATTCTTGGATATGTATTGATGCAGCATGGTAACGTACTAGCTTATGCCTCAAAACAGTTGTGACCACACGAGAGAAACTATCCAACACATGATCTTGAGCTAGCAGTTTTGATATTTGCTTTAAAGATATGCCACCATTATTTGTATAGGGTCATGTTGACATATATACTGATCACAAAAAGGGGTTTGCAATATATTTTTAGGTAGAAAACTTAAATTTGAAGCAGCAAAGGTGGTTGGAACTATTAAAGACCATGATATTGATATTACATCCAGGAAAAGCAAGTTTAATAGTCGATGTGTTAAGTCACAAAACAATAGGAAGAACTAGTAGCCAGTTGACTGAAAAGCAACATATAGTCAAGGAGTTACATAAATTAGCCAGCTTGGGAGTTCGTCTTCTCGAAACTCCAGATGAACGAATTATAGTGTAACATGCGGAAGAATCTTCATTTGTAACTGAAGTGAAGAAAAAGAAATATGCGAACCTTATTGTATTTCAGCTGAAATTGAATGCACACAAGATTTGACAAAGGCATTTGATCTTACGCAAGAGAGATTGAATCAGGGCCAAAGTAGATTGTGTGTACCGGATATTGATGAATTAAGGAAATGAATTATGACAGAGGCACATCATTTATGGTATTCTATGCATTCGGGAGCTACCAAAATGTACCATGATTTGCAAGAGATGTATTGGTAAGGTTACATGAAAGAAACATTGCAGAATTTGTAACTCATTATCCGAATTGTCAATAAGTAAAAGTAGAGCATCCAAAACCTGGAGGTTTTATGCAATGTATGAATCTTCCAGTAGAAATAGGACATAATTAACATGGATTTCATCACAGGCTTACCAAGTCAGCGCATTGTCTACCAGTCAAGACCACTTATACAGCGAAAGATTATGCAAGGTTGTATGGTGAAGAGATAGGGTGATTACATGGGATTCCACTCTCTATTATATCCGACAGGGGAGCTCAATTTACTACACACTTTTGGAAATCTTTCCAGGAAAGTTTGGGAATCCAAGTGAATTTAAGTACGGCTTTTCATCCTCAGACGGATGGATAGGCAGAACGTATTATTAAACATTTGAAAATATGCTACGAGTTGTACATTGTATTTTAAAGGTAGTTGGGATGAACATCTATCGCTTATTGAATTTGCCTACCCTACTAACTAGCTATCATTCAAGTAGCAAAATGACACCTTATGAAGCTTTGTATGGAAGGGAGGAAAGTTTTCCCTTTATAACGTACCATACGAGAGTACCCGAAGAGTTGGGTAAGTTTCATATAAACTATCACGACCCCAAGAATTCTCCACAGTTCATTCAGTATTTCATGTCTCGATGCTTCGAAAGTGCATAGGAGATCCCTCTTGTATTGCTCCCATTGACGATGTACAAGGTACGGAGGATCTCACCTATGAGGAGATCCCTATTGCTATTTAGGATCGGCGAGTAAAGAGAGTAAGGAATAAAGAAGTAGCTTCCGTAAAGGTACTTTGGAAAAATCAACAAGTAGAAGAGATCACACGGGAAGCTGAAGAAATGATGACATCAAAGGTCCCGTAATTGTTTCACACGGAAGAAAAGCTTCAAAATGTGAAATTCGAGCAATAACAAGTAAGTATTTATAAGCATTATGTGTATATGTGATAACCTGAGGAATGAAACTTGCATTTGTCTCAATTGGATAACGTCACTAACATTCGAGGACGAATGTTCCTAAGGGGGGAAGGATGTAACACCCCGTACATTTCCGAACCTATGTTATTACCATAACATTTATGGAGTTATTTAAACATGAGATAGTTGTTATATTATTAATGGAAGCTATTGGGCTAAACAAACCTTGTGCAAATGGGCTCAATTTAAGGCCTAAAATTAGGTAAAAGACATGGCCCAACAAGAAGGAAATGACCCATTCATCTTTTGACCAAGTAAACATGATATTTATTGGTCAAAAGTGGCTAAGGATTACCATTAAGGGGCTAGAAAAGGAAATCAAAAATCAGATTTTATTCACAAAGGCACACATGCCATTCTAGACTTTTCCACAAAAAGGTATTTTCTCTCTACTCTCAAACCCTAAGGCAACTACACTTGGTTGGACAAGATCATTCTTTTTCAATACTTGGTGTTTATTCTCATGATTTAATACATTATATGCATGAGAGATTGTGTAGATCATGATGGTTATGTCTAAAAGTGTTGAGTAGTGTACTTTTGCTTTCTTGATAAAAGATTTGTTATCTATGAGACTTGAATTGGAAAGGAGACTTGTGGTCTTGAATGAAGTGAATTTTACGGAGTAAATATCAATTTTTAAGATGTGGTTATGTCCCTAACTTGCTTTCTTTATGTGTATAACTTGTGGGAATGTTGTTACGAAATTTAGCATGGAAGTGGTGACGTATTGAAAGGAAAAATGTAAAATTTGTGATGTTTATGTGCATGTTGAAACCATGGATGTTAGTTGTAATCCAAGTAACTTAAAATATGAAAAGAGAAGCTTAATTATGACCATGGACCATTCATTGCGAAAAAGGACCCTAAAATGACCCCCGGAGGCTGAAACGGGCATCCGCCCTCACGGGTGGGGCACCTGCGGGCGCAGATTCCAATGTAGGTGACCCTAGACCAGGCCAATGGTCACCTATGGACTCACCTCAACCACCTACATGCACAAGTGGCTTCGCAGGTCAGCCCAGAAGTTCGTTTTGCATTTTTTTGTCTCTCTATGATCCCCCGAAACCCCTATACCCTTCATGGATGCAATTATCAAATTATGGTACCTTTTGAATGACTTTAAAGGAGTATCCCAAAGGTATTTTTAATGGTATCAATTATGGATTGTTGCTCATGTGTTATTGTGAAAGGTATTGGGATCACTTGATGGAGTAATTGTGATGTAGTGTTAATGAGGAAGTGTAAAGGATAAACTTTGTGTGATATGTTATTGGTTTATGATGTCTTGGTAAATGTGTGGAATGTTATGGTATTTTTGGTATGGTGATGCACTAAATGGTATTGTAAGAGGACAAAATGACGTTATATGGCAGGCACGTAATTCATTGTCGTCTTATGCACTTGTAATGTAGTTAGTTGTTAATGGGAGCTTCGTGATGTACTTGTGTTGTAGAGTAACACGTAAGGAAGGAGATGCTGGATTATTGTATTCACATATAGTACTGTATATTCATATTGGGAAATATAAGGTATGTAAGGTTACTCTTTTCGTATCATTCTGCAGCACATATTGTTCACATTGACATTGTACTCTTTCTATTCCGAAATGTTCAAAGGTATCTCATTTCAGGTTGTCATATATTGTTATGCACATGTTCCCTATTCATTGATCAATTTTTATTCATGCGTCACATAATTGTGGACATGGTTCCAAAAACGTTATGTGCCAAAGTTCCAATAATGTTTCAACCACCAATGTATCAATCTCTCACAAGTAAAGGTATCAATCTGACAAAAGTAAAGGAAAGAAGTAATGAAAGAGGTAATGCACATATGGTTACTTTATGGTTATTTGAGTCCGGGTGGTAGCTCAAAGAGGCGAAAGCCTAGCTAGAGACGATTCCGAGATTATTGGATAAGGGGGAAAGCTCAGTGAGGTAAAAGCCAAACTTGATGTCGAACCTGCCTCATCGATTTTCGGGTGATAGCAGGGGGGAAGCTCAGTAGGGAAAAAGTCTAGCTTGATGCCGAACCTGCTTTATTGATTAATGGTATATTATATTATTCTCCCACTGATCAGTTGGGCCCGGGTTATATATTGATGGTATTATATTGATGGTTATATATTTACGGTATTATATTGACGGTTATATATATTGACAGTTATATATTGACGGTAATGTACATAAAGGCAATGAAAGTAATGAATATAAGGTACATGTTTCCACACATACAGAATGGTGGTTTATTCATATTGACTATTCTCTTGTATTGGAGTTCATTAAGGTTTTTAAGTTTCATGCAGTTTCTTATAGCCTTACATACTCAGTACATTTTTCGTACTGAGCCCCTTGGGGGACTTTCCTTACTTGCTGCATGCACAGGTGCTAGTAGAGCACCACTATTGGCTACGAGTCATCTGCGGATCATTGGTGAGCTTCAGTCGGTTCGGGGCTTTCTGAGTCACCTGTGTACATTTGGTTTGGTTTGGTATTCTCTCGGGCCTCAACGCCTTCGGGTGCCAGTCCGCCCCGTTGGAATTCGGGGCGTGACAAAGATGATTTACTATTATTTTTTTTAAAATTTCGTGTATAGTCAAATACTCCAAAAAAAGGTAAGAATTTAGTCAGATTTGATATATCCATTTTTGACTGTACAGTAGACCTATCGTTAACTTAACTACCAAAAAGATAAACAATCTAATCAAATTAAATATATGACCGCGCAAAAAAAAGTGAAATTATTTAGTATAAATATACTTGAAAGCAGTGTTATAAAAAAGCGAGGGTGTGAGGAGAGGCATTTTAAGTAGCATGGGGCATGATGTAAGCCCCGAAACATGGGGCGTAAGTTCCATGGATCTACGGGGAATATATCTCATGTATCTTTATTTTTATAATTTTTTTACTAAATATAAGTAAAAACAAAATTTTCGATGATTCTACAAATAATTCAAATAAACCACCAATAATAATTAAAAAAACTTGTTTTCTTTATTTACATATTTTAGAAAAAATCACTACCATATAATAACATAAGGTATAAATATCATTACATCAATAATAAAAAATATGATTATAGTAAAATAATACTTTTAAAATAATAAAAATCAAATTTAAAACCCGAGCATACGTTTTTATGCCTAGGACTTACGCTTTTACGCACGGGACTTACATCCCAATATTCTAGGACTTACGCGTTATGGATCTGCATTTTTAGTTTGTGCCCCGGAGTGTTTTTACTATGCCCTACCCAGGGACTCGCCCTGAGACTCACCCCGAAAATGCCTTTGAAAACACTGCTTGAAACTTAACGCCTAAAACCTCATTGTACCCCTCTCTATAAACTGAACAAGAAGTCCAATTATCTAATCAATCTGCAATGGAGGTACATTTCCATGATTCTTAACAAATTCTTTTTTCTAATTTATTTTTAGATTTTGAATCTTTCATTTTTTTCCTAGAGGAAATCATCTTCTGCCTATGTTTTAAGCAATAAAGGTCACTCCACTATGAAATAATCAGAGATTGGAATCACTGGAATCCCAAAAATTGATAATGATGAAAATCTATTTCTGGGGTTCCAGAGCTTCCAATCTCTAGTTGTTTCATGGTGGAGTGATCTTTATCGCTTGAAACATAGTCAGAAGATTATTTGCTCTAAAAAAAATGAAAGATTCAAAATCTAAAAATAAATTAGAAAAAAAAAATTACAAAGCATCATGGGAATGTACCTCCATTGCAGATTGATCAGATAATTGGACTTCTTGTTCAGTTTATAGAGAGTGGTACAGTGGGGTTTTAGGCTTGAAGTTTTAAGTATATTTATACTAAAAAAAATTCACGTTTTTTGCGTGATCATATATCAAATTTGATTATATTTTCATCTTTTTGATAGTAAAGTTAAGGATAGGTCTACTATACAGTCCAAAAAGGATATATCAAATCTTATTGGATTCTCATCTCAAAATGGATCGGAGTACTTTTTACCTAAAGTAGGATGATGGGAGGAATTCTATTAGGGTATGTTTGGAAAGCCACCTGGTAATTGGAATTGGCGTAATTACCAGCCTAGTAATTACGATGACATGTTTGTTTGCCACAATGTAATTACAAGTGTACTGTTTGGTTGCACAAATGTAATTACATGATTATATTAAATTTTTAAAATAAAAATTAATTCTCAAAAGTAAAAAATTTATATCAGACAAATAAGGGCCTTTATAAATGACATTAAATATACATACATACATACATATATATATATAAATAAACATATGTTCTTAACTAATATTATAAAAAAGTAATTGATTTATATTTTTCAAATTAGTATATTTTAATAAAATTAATCATAAAAACTAAAGTACATGATTTTTAAGAACATCATGAAATGCATGTTTGGACAAAAAAATTAATATTATAAATCGAATGTCATAAAATTATTCAAACATTTGACAAAAAGATAATCTATTAATTCTACCTAAAAAATGAATTTCTTGCAATGTGAAATATCAAGTCAGTACTAATAAAACAAATAAATTGAAACTGGAAATATAACATAAGTTCAAAATTCTAAACAAAAAAGTTAACATATACCCTTATGTCAAATTTCAACACCATACCTTTCAACAATACCCATCTCGTGCAGACGTTCATGATAATTTATCACGAATTCAAATGCATCCTTAGACTCTGTACCTTGGAATACTGGGGGCTTCATCTTTATGAACTTACAGAATAGTCCATATTCATCATCAGTAATCACTGGCCTAAGTACATGTTGGGGATACACCCCTATTTCAGAGCCTTCATTCATCACCTGATGCTACAACAGAGGCGTATTGTAAGGCTGGGGGCGGAAAGGCCGAAACAACTAAAGTATGGACAGTGCCATCCAATCTACTCAAGAATCCCAACACTTGCTAAATTATTTCCACATCCAAAGGCACCAGGGCTGCACCATCCGACGCTGATGCTACATTCTCTAGAGCTACCATCTCTTCTTCATCAACTACCACTTTTTTGTTCTGAGTAAGGTCTGGGGCATCTTTTTGTGAGGGAGGGTACAATGATCTCTATCTCACCGGTCCTGTGGCTACCTGGTCTCCACCCCTAACAGGTTCTTCCCTCCGTCCTCTTTTCTTACCTCTGTCTCTAACTCGAGGTCTGCCTTGGACTGCAGCCCTAGTGCTGGTACAGGTATTGCTGCTGGTGTTGCTACGGGTGTGGCTGCTGCAGCTGCGGTTGCTCTGGTGGACCAAGTATTTAAAATTTATGAATAAGAGTGAATGAGTTAGATACCAATTTAGATCATCAGATACAAATTTGAATTAAGTAATAGCACGAAAGAAAGAAAGAAGAAAGGAACTCATTTTTTAAAGCTATCTAGCCTTCCCAAAGAAAAATACAGACGTCTCCATACCATTCCATAGGAATCTACTTGAACTGTTCTTGTATGATGAGATCTACGAACTCAGTACTCTTATACCATCTTTGTCACCACCCAATCGGTCATGATTGACACCCACCCTAATCTATGATGGGAGAACCATTCTAACCCAAATCCTTACTAACTCAAGGGTTACTTTATCATTTACCTTATATTAACCTCATTTTTAAACAAGTTCTAAAAGGACTTCATTTAATAAATAAATAAATAAACTGTCAAACCAACATCAACATCCATAAACTAAAAGAGTGCGGAAACCTCTATTTATTACATCCCCAAGACCTGAAGTCACCGTATAAGAACATCTAAAAGAAATCAAGTCTTAAATCTAAATGATTATCTTGAACAAGAATGAATAAAAGAATGTCTTATACCCAAAACAAGGGACACGAACAATGATAAGAAGATCGAAAGGTTGCCCGATCATGGTGCGCACCCTTGAAACTGAGTCTAGAATTGCTAGCTAAAGTCAAGGTCTTGTCTCAAACGCCAAAACACTCTCTGCACTCAACAAAAAGAATAGAACAGGTAGCATCAGTACATCAAAAAGTATTGGTAGGCATCATAGGTCGACTCAACCTAACACTATACAAATTCGTAAATTCAATAGATGTAAAGTGATCATCATAGAACTTATAATCAAAGACAAATACATAAGTACAATATTTTACTTTAGAGGGAATACAAACTCATACTCATGTGTGTTTACAATTAGTCAAATTCAACAAGAAGTTGCATCACAATATAAGATTATAACTGAACATCCAATGTAAATGAATGAATATATGAACACAAGATGTGTGCATCATCTCTTTCTTTTCTCATTCTCATCAACATCATCATCATCATCATTTCCATAATATCACAATCATCATCAACCTCATGAACATCATGAGTTGTATATCATCATCAATACAACAACATCAGTATGTATGAAAATGCAATGCAGTCAGTGATCACAAGTACTGATCAAAATCCATCACTACATTCAATTCACATGTAAGAACAGAGTCAAGCAAGTCTAATTCCTACAATAAATTGTAACCTACCTCGATTCCTTGCTCAGTAACACTTCTAGACCACAAGCTTGCCTGTTCTTTTCCTTTCAACTTACTCTTGATCTATAACAACAAGATTATACACCCATTTTAGTAAATTCATCCCTCTTTAACCATTAGGGATTAATACTAACCATTTTAATCACAACATTGCCTTTTATATCATCTTAGTGTTTCCCCCTCCTTAAACCTTATAAATCCTACATTATTTGGCATGAATAACTAAGATTCTACTCCCATTAGAGTTTTCTAACACCCTAGAATAATTATCTACTGATTTTATATGCATTCCCACCAATTAACATAAATTTCATGAACTAGGGTTAAACCCCCAAATTCCATCATGAATAAGTTTTCTCATGATTTCTATGGATTCTAAGAAGTAATTCAAGTTTAGATTGTAAGAAACTTACCTCCAAAGATGAATACCTCAAGAATTCTATAGAAATCACCCCTTGCTAAGCCCTTACTTATTTTTTGGAAAAATGGGAATGAAAAACATTTTCTTAGTTTTTAAAAGTGTCAAAATACTATGTGTTACAGCTGTAGCAGTTCGCGACTTAACATTGGCTACTTCTGCGAAAGTGGCTTTTCCACTACGGCGGTGGCTTTTTTACTACAGCGGTTCCTTTTTTCACTGCAGCAGGCCCGAGGTAGAATCTATGGGCCTCTGTTCTGTTATGCCGAATTTACAACACACTCTTTGAAATATGACGTCGCGAACCAACCCCTCCATAGTAGATTCTATAATTGGAGTTCTACAATGATGATTCTTTTTTCCACTGTTCCCTTTTTCCTCCTAATTCAGCGTAACAATGATTCAGGTCATTACAAAATAAGAGGCTTAATATGGATGCTTTTCAAAAGATTCTCAGCACCGACCAATTTTAAGTCAGCCAATGTAAGTTGAGTTTGAGATTAAGCATGGTATCGTTCCTTTTATCATGTAGTATAAACACTAATTCTATATGGATTATATCAAAATCAAATATAACTTTTGTGTAGGAACATATTTATTAATGGGTCTCTCGAGCTTATCACTCCCCTAGTAGTTGATGTATTACATGCATGACCCAGACATGTTGTTGAGATGATTGTAATAGTTGTATTATTTTACCATTTATATAAATTTCATGGCTTAAAAAAGGTATGGACGTTCATAAGTATTGTAAGGCAAGGTTGAATATAATATCCTTCATAGCTCAAGCTTAATTTCCATCTGCTATCAACATGTTGCTAACAAAAGCTTCTTCTTCGCTACTAGTTTTGAGTGGAGCTTTTACAGCAGTGTCGGAGTAAGAAAATCAGTAGGGTTGATACAGAAAAAATTTCTTTACTCACCTCTTCACCTATGAGCTTATGAGTGTGTGTTTACATTGTTTGGGAAAGAACTCATGTGATTATGTTCGAAAGCTGAGATTTCAAAGTAATATATATTTGATTGACCCTTTTTTGTGCCCGTATGTATATTGTGAAGTTGAGTAGGGGGAGTAATCTTGACCTCAAGTGGGGGTCACGTGTTTATTTGGGAGGGAGTGTGTGGTGATACACTATTTATTTATAATATTTTTTGAGCTTGTTGCTCATTTAGTTATTGTTGTATTATCGGTGTTTGTCCTTCTTAATTAGCTACTTATTTTGCCTCCATATTGTTATTCAGTATAGATATTTATTATAGAATGTAAGGAGAATTGGCACACCATGATATCAAAGCAATACTCGAGGTATGTATGGATAAAACTTCCTTCGCCATTAAGTCACAACCTACAGTCACTTATTTCCCTTAAAAGAATCAATACAGTCTACTTGATATATGTGATCAAAACTTTCTATACGTATAATACATTACTCCATGCCTAATGTGACCACAGCATCTACATTTCCTTCCCATTTGAAATTCCTTGTTTTCACACCTCATGTATTTATTTATTCGAGTCACATTATTCATATTACTCTCATCGAGACAAGTATCTATAGATTTATATGAGATTGTGTTCAGGATATATCTATCATATGCTATAAGTTAGAATAAATAGTAATTGTATAGTAACCAAGGAAGACACATTTGAGAGCACGGGGGGCTAATTTATCTTTTTCTGGGGCTAAGTTATGAACAAAACATATGCTCTCAAAGACATGAGGGGGGATAGAGTAGAGATGTGACTGAGGATATGGTATGGAATGGGGAACCTAATTTTGAAAAGAAGTTGATGGCATTCTATTAATTAGATAGCAAGATGTGTGGACTGCATCGCCCCAAAAAGGCAGCGGAACATGGGATTCAATGAGAAGAGTGTGAGCAGTCTCAATGAGATGCCTATTTTTCCTTTATGCTATACTGTTCTGCTGAGGGGTTTATGGAAAAGTTATCTGGTGAATAATGCCTTGGTGATTCATAAACTCCTGAAACTGGGAGGATAAGTATTCTAAGTCATTATCACTACGAAAAGTATGAATAGAAAACACTACATTTATTTAGTCTTTTAGCACAAAAAATTTTAAATATAGAAAATAACTCAAAAAGATCTTTCATTAAGAAAGCCCAAGTACATCTTGAAAAATCATCAACGAAACTAACAAAATAACAAAATCCTAAAGGTGAACTAATTCTACTAGGACTCCAATTATCATAATGAACTAATGAGAAAATAGACTCTGAACGACTCTCAATACAACGTGAAAAGGTAGCACGGGTGTGTTTCTCAAGTTGACACGACTTAAAATCTAATGTGGATAAAGTAGACAAACTAGGCACCATCTTTTGTAGCTTTGATAGACTCGGATGTCCCAAATGTTTGTAGATTAGGTCTGGATGGTTTATAAAAGAGTATGCTGTGAAGGAATTTGAAGAGGTAAGATAGTAAAGACCTTGTGATTCATGTCCTGTGCCAATCGTTTGTACGTACTGCAGTCCTCTATTAGAAAACAATCATCAAATAATATTATACCATAATGAAAGGCACGCATCAGATAACTAACAGATGTAAGATTAAAAAGAGAACCAGGTATATAAAGAATAGAGTCTAGAGTGATAGAAGATAGGGTTTTGGCTAGTCCAACTCCTTTTGGTTTTGTTTTGATCCCATTGTCTTAAGTAATAAAAGGAAGAGATTGTGAATAAACAATATCAGACAGAAGTGATTTATTACCAGAAATATGATCAGAAGTACCTGAGTCTATGACCCAAATCCAAGAGTACTAGACTGTGAAACACAAGTAAAAGAATTATCAGCAATGGAAGCATCAGGCTGAGCCACCGAGGCTACTTGTGGAGACGTCTTCTTACTTGATCGATACTAAAGGAACTCATCATATTCTGCCTGAGTAATATAAGCATTATTGGATAGTCGATTAGGCGTTGGAGATGTCTTCTTACTTGCTCAATTCTGAAGAAGCTCATTATATTCCTTTATAGCAATCGGATCATAACTAGTTGGAGGACCATGAAAAATATGACATATGTCCTAATTGTATCCAAGCTTATGAAAATAACTACATTTAGATAGAGATTTTCCAAAATGACCTCCTTCTCGCCGATTCTACATAGGTTGATATGTTTGTTTTTCTATAGTTTGAGATACAAGAATAAATGAGTCAACAGTAGGTGATGAAATTACTTTGTGATTGGGAGGTATGGCAAGACAAAGTATATGAGAGAATAACTCATCAATTGTAGTAATCGTAGGACTAACTAAAATCTGGTCACATTCTGAATCATGGCCAATAGGAAGTCCCGTAAGTGTAAGAACTAGAAATAAAGTTTGTCTGTGCTCTTATTGTTTTTCCACATTTGTAGTAATGGGCATCAACGTTTTAAAGTCCTCCATGACTGCTTGTACTTGTCCCAAGTATGTAGACATATTGGATTCTTATTTCTTTAATTTGGTCATTCGAGATATCACATCATATAAATGAGATATGTCATTAGTGCATAAAGCAAGAGCCTTTTTCCAAACTAAATAACATGTCTCGAATATGCGAAACAGGGGCATCAACTTGGAATCAATAGATCACCTTAAGAGACTACATAATTGAGCGTCAACCTTCTCCTATTGTTCTTTGTCTTTTCATCTACCACACTAGCCTTGATCTTTAAGTGATCTTGGACACCTTGACTTTTGCACCACAGCTCAACCGAGGAAGCCCAAGCTAAATAATTTGATTTTCCCACAAATGGTTCGAAAGTGATCATAGAGCTTGAACTTCCAATTTTCGTATTTTTGAAGTCAAAAATATCACACCCAAAAGACATCTTGTGAATATTATTTTTTTGGATTTAAAAAAGCAATAAACCAGGCAAAAACAGTAGATCTGGAAAACAAAATTCTCTGGAAAAATTCTGAAAGTCTTCAAAACCCTAACTCGAGCGATCAAAATTTGGAAAATATGTCAGAATATGAAATTAAATGTCAAAATATGGTCGGAAGACCTAAACAACTCTAACAAACAATGAAAAATTAAGAAACTCGATCAAAATCTCCTTGCGCATGACATAGATCTCGCCAAAAAATGCATTGTCACCGGCGCGTGAGAGCGCATGAGGTGCTACTTTTCGGTGGTTCTGGTTGGGGTTTTATCGCCTGAAAATTTTGAGTCTCGTGGTTGTGTTAGTTTTCGTACAACACTCAAAAATCATAAGATGACACAATTAACAAATTGTATAGTTGTCGGAATTGATGCACCAGACTGACTAAATTTTTTTTGAATGTTTCTCACCGATGCTCTAATATTATGTGAGAAATAATGGAGAAAATATTATTATCGAATTGTGTACCTACACAATTATATTGAGACCCCATTTATAGACATTGTATTACAATCTTTTTACAAGTAGGATTTTATATACTATTCATATTCCTACTCATATTCTAACAGTACTTGTAAAGGCCTATAAGAAATTATTTGTTAAAAGTAAATAAAGAGAGGGTATTCATAGTTTTTACTTGACATACATGCACTATGTAATTCTATGCATATGATTGAGACCATTCCATTATAGTATGCCCGAATACGATGGTGTACCCACCCTTGTGGCATCATTTGCATTTAGAGTTAGCTGGAACGTCATGCACTTGTTCCCCTGACTCGAGCTAATATATAACACATATGGCCTGTGGGAAGACCCTCTTAGTGAGCCCATAGGGTCGAACCCTGTATCAGAATGCATTTACAATTATACATATAAAATCATAGCAATGAGTATTTGGGGAAACATATGTCTTACACTTGACTTAGATCACCTTCGGTAGGCCATCATATGATAATTTGAACTAAATATAGCTTAAGTACATCACATAGGCAAACTATAGGTAATATATTATAATGAACACATGACGTTATATAATGAACTAGTAAAGTTGGTGCATAGGTTATAGTTTCATATCGTACATTTATTACTTGTATGCTCATAATTCTTTCATTTTGACATTTAATTCATATGAACTTCTGTACTTGTCTACTTGTTATTTTATTTGTTTTACATACCAGTACATGTTATATGTACTAACGTCCTTACATTTGAGGGCTGCATTTTTACAAATACATGATTAGGTTCGCAGGGGAGACGACATACATGTCAGATTCTCTTGCCATCTTTAGCCTATATTTTGGTGAGCTCCATCTCTATTTGGAGATAGATTATGTCTAGTATTTTTGGCAATATGTACAGGTCTCTAGTTGGGTACGTCAGGGCTTATCCCGACTAGTTATTAGTAGTATAGTATTTTAAACTCTTTAGAGGCTTCCTAGACAGCATATAGTGTCATGTTGTACGATTTTTGTTCAAATAAATCTATAGTATGTATATGCAACTCACGTTAGATGTTCCGTTCGTTTATTATATAACCTCATATATGTCATAGATTTTTGGTAAAGCAAGTGATCATACGGTTCTTGTACGTCCCTACTATTTTGGGGGCATGACAATATTCATATGTCATGCACATTTAATAACATGCCCCATGACATTACATTGTACTAACTTTTGAAATAAAGCATGCACCTACTGATGTGTCATTCTGAGGGCATGACAATATTCATATGTCATGCATATTTAATAACATGACCGATAACATTACATTGTACTAACTTTTGACTAAAGCATGTAGCTACTAATGTGCAAAAGTTGCAACATCTCAGATCAAAGTAAAAGGGTATAAACTACTTGTGAAGAAGCTACAGTAAGATTCTCTTTTATCCAATCATATTGTCCCATCATAGGTCGAATGATTCAATTTCCCTTCCAATAAATCTTCTTTCAGGAAAGGATAGAAGTGGAAATAACTTATTTTATACTAACTGAATAGTCTAATATGAGGCATATATGCTTTCCCAAGCAGCTAGTACAACAACCAGCAGCTTTAAATATCACTAAAACGACAGAAATACAAAGTGTTAATTACAATAAGCACACATGTTAACAACAAGCGCCTCAAATGTGACATATATATTATACTCACTTCGTTCCAAAATAATTGTCACTTTAACAAAAACAAAATGTACCATAAGAAATGTCAACTCAGGAATTCAAGACAAAAATTACTATATTTTTCCAACTATACCCTTGTATTAAACAATATTTTTGTGGTTAATTTCAAAAAACATCTAATGAATAAAAGCAACTTAGTAAAACTATTCCTTTTATTTATTATTTTTCTTAATGGAGAGAAGTGATCTAAAGCAACTTACTTAGGGACGGAGGGAGTAGTAATATTATATCCAAATCTGAAATACCTGAAAGATAGAAACAGATAGAGTCGAGCATGCTCAACTCTTTACAAGTAGTTAAGGTTACAAAATAGAGATCCTAATATACATTGTTTCCTTTCCTTTCAAAAAAAAAGCAACTAAAATAGAAGAGAGTAAATAAACAAAAATACATTGGAGTTCAAAGTACTAAACAAGTAAAACAATCTTATATACCTTCAGTAGAAGGAAATATGATGACATTGAATAGAAGTTTGGATCTATTAGCCCATTGAAAGACACAATAATCACCTACTTTTAGGTTGTTGTCCAGCACAAACTCCTTCCAACCGGAACTAAACTTCACATCTGATTTTCCAAGAGTGTATTTTATAGTCCATCGTCTCTTGCCTGATACTTGAAGTACCACATCACTACGTGTACTAGAAAAAAATTTCCTTGCCACTGACAGTGTTATGGACTGTCAATTTGAAGGATGCATATCACATAGAACAGAAGATTATGGATTAGTTGTAGATGGCTAAAATATTCAGGAATAGTTATCTTACCAATTGATGGTTGCATAAAACTTATGAAGAATTGATTTTTAGATGTAAAATCTTTTGCTTTTTGATATGCCATAACCATTTCGTTGGCTACCACTGTGCGTTCGGTGAGTTCCTCTGCAAAAATTCAAGCCAACACCACAACATTATATTGAAATGGTCAAGAAAATACCTTTGATGGATTCTAAATGATAAAGCTATGATTTTTAGTATACACTATAATATATTATAATGAGATATTCAATCACCTTTAATTTTTGAAGTGATGAAACCATTAGAATCTCCTTTCTGCTTCTTTTTAAGATTCAGTTTCTTGCTGTGAACTATTTTGGGTTGAGAATATGGAACTAAATTCTCAGTTTTGACTATCTTCTTTTCACAATCCAAAACCCCTCAATATATTTTATGCACTGATTTGTTCTCAGCTACACAAAATGTAGTGACATCTAAAATGGGGTGAGTTCCCTTAATTATTTCAAACACACAAACATCACCAATTTTCAAGTTATTGTCCTACAAAAATTCCTTCCAACTAAAGCAAATTCTCACTCCTGATATTCCCAGGTCATATTTAACAAACAAAGATACCCTGCCAGGAACACGAAGCACTAAATCGCCACATTTCTCCAGAAAATATTTCCAAGCAAATATGAAAGATATATGATGCAAAAAGAGATGGAGATGGTAAACTGAGTATAACATCATGCACCCTTATGAATTGATTAAAACTCAAAGTATTGGAAAATCTATAAAGTAACTTACCAGATTGTATGGTTTCGAGACATACGATGGTTGCATAAAATATAGAACAAATGGATTATTAGATTTAAAAGCTTTTGCTTTTTGATATGCTATAGTCCTCTTTTTTTCCAATACTGTCATGCTCTTAGCATAAACCATCTTAGTTTATGGCAACTCTCTCGGCTTTCTTCAAGCAGAAATTCAAAATCAATGTATTACTATTAAATGTCATGTAAGCAGATGATAAATTTGTTAGTAAGCAAGAGTAAACACTTCCTTACCTTTGGGTTTTCTTGTTAAATACGGTTATGCTACATCCTCTAGTGAATTTTCCACCTTGATACTTTTGGTGTGACCATCAATTGAAATATCATCCTTTTCCTCCCCATCTGGTCTTTTTCTTTTGCTGCCATGTCCAAACGAACAATGGCCCAAACTCTTAACAGAATGCTCAATCTCAGTGCCATCACCATGTTCTTCTGAAAATTATAGCCAATATGAGTATATAAGCTTAAATGAAATGATGAAGAAATTTCTAGTACAACCAAAGTTGCATACTCCAGACAATCTTATAGAGAGAATTCAATTTAATCACCTTTAAATTTTGAGTTGAGACCATATGAACCTCCTGTCTGGTGCTTTTTCAAGTTCTTAGTATGGTCTACTTTGGGTCGAGAACATGGAACAGAATTATCAGTATTGATAACCTTGCTTTTGTGATCAGAATCCCCTGGCACTTCTTCAACTATATTGCGCATTAGTGTGCTCTCATCTACACAAAGTATTGTAACATTTATAAAGAGTTGAGCCCCCTTAATACTTCAAATACATAAACATCTCCGACTTTTAACTTATTTTCTATCATGAATGACTTTCAACCAAAATGAACTTTAGCAGTTCCTGTTTTGATAGTGCATTTGAAAGACCAAGATCCACTTCCTGGAACATGAAGCACTAAATTTCCCTCGTTCTCAAGGAAATATTTCCTAGCAAATATTGGCGTTATGGTCTGCCAAAACAGATGGACATAGAAAAACGAGTAACGACATGCATCCATATGCATCGAATAAAAATTTTAGAAAGTCTACAAAGTTTATAGCTTGTAGCTTACTAGAATGTATGGTATGGTGATATACGATGGTTGTATAAAAGATATAATTAATGGACTCTTATATTTAAAAGCTTTTTCTCTTTGATATGTTTTCGCACTTTCTTTGTCCATTACTTTCTTGTTCTTATCATAAACAATCTTGGATTGTTGCTTGTGCATCCCACATCTTCCTCCGCATTCTTTAAAACAAAAAACCAAAGTCAATCTATCAATTCTATTTTCTTATGTAAATATAAGATCAATTTTGTCCATAGAGCACCTTATTACTTTTGGTATTTCTTTTGAAAAAATGTGAAGCTACATTTTGTTGTCAATTTTCCACAACATCATCCTCTGCACCCACTTCAAGTCTTTATCTTTTGTTGCGCTGTCCTGACAAATAATGACCCAACATCTCAGCAGAATGCTCCATCTCAGTGCCTTCACCATGTTCTTCTGAAAAATTAAAACCAATATAATCTTATAGAACGATCAAAGAAAATTACTACTACAACAAAAACTGTATACTCCAGACTAACTTATAGACAATTCAACTCTATCAACTTTGATTTTTGAACTGAGATCATAAGAACTCCTGTTTGCTGCTTTGATTTTTTGGTGTGAACTACCTTGTGTCGAGAACATGGAACAAAATTATTAGTTTTGATAACATTGCTTTTACTATCAAAACCCGCTGACACTTCTCTAATTATATTATGCATTAATATGCTCCTAGCTGCACGAAATCTTGTGACATCTACGAAGAGTTGAGTGCCCTTAATAACTTCAAATACACAAACATCACCAACTGTTAACTCATTTTCTAGCACGAATTCCTTCCAACCGGAATGAACTTTAGCTTTTATTATTCTGAAAGTGCATTTGACAGACCAAGATCCACCGCCTCAAACACGAAGCACTAAATTGCCATCGTTCTCAAGAAAATACTTCTTAGCAAATTTCAATGCTACGGACTAGCAAAATGAGATGACTAAGTAAATTGATTTTTACATGGTATAAACTGTAATAAAGAAAGATTCGGCCACTGCAAAGTCCATAAAGATTATAGTGTGTAGCTTACCAAGATTGAATGGAGTAAAGACATATGATGGTTGCATAAAAGATATGATGAACGGATTCTTATATTTAAAAGCTTTTACTTTCTTATATGCTATAGAGCTCCCTTTTTCCGTTACTTTCATGTTCTGATTGTAAGCACTCTTAGATTGTTGCTTGTGAATCCTGCAGCCTTCATTGCTTTCTTCAAATAGAAAAATAAGATCAATGCGTTAATAATAAATGGATTTACATTATATACAACAATATAACAAAGTTACTATTACACTATTCATGTTGTTTAACCTGTGATAGTAAGGTAGTTACAATTTTTACAAAGCTACTAATTACTAGTAATAATTTTCATTAAGATCTACGATATGATAAATAATTGATTGATTAATTAGTTTTATGCTGTGAATGCATAGAACTTAAACTCATAATACTAAATTATTGTGGAAAAAAATGACTGATTTTCAATTCAGTTCCTAGCCAATAAGATAAAAGAGCATGTAAAATCCTTACTTTGGCCCTCTTTTGGGAAAGAAAGTGAAGCTATATCCTTTAAAGACTTCTCAACCTCCATTCTTTTGATATGCATGTAAACTGAAACATCATCCTCTGCGTCTGTCCTAATGGAACATGACCTATGTTTTCAACAGAATGCTGAACCACATTAGGAATTTTTTCTTTCAACTTCCGTATTCTTGGAATACCCTCTAGGATATCTATAGAATCATCCAACTCAAGCTGGTCACCTTTTCGTGCATGATATATTCCCTGGCAATTGAAGGTGTGTATACCACAGGCAGAACTGTATGGATATTCATTTCTACTGCACATAAATAAAATATGATGACATTGTAATGGGAACGACCATCGGATCCAAACATTAAAAAGTACCTACAACTTATTAAATAATAGTCACAGAAATCCTTCTATCCTTTGGCTAGCAAAATTTGGCCTTGAGAATGTTCCACTTCAACCTCCCATACTTCTCCACTTAGAACCTCAGGATACACCGGGTTTAAAATGTTCTTGCAGTATCTGCTGGAAAAAGCCTCTGAAATCCTCTACCTGGAAAGGAAATATGGACTCGGTTTCATATATTTCAAGATCAAAGACCGTAAAATATTGCACATTAGTCGTATAATAGACCTAAATCATTCATACTATTACTGAAGCCTTGACCACTTAATAATGTAACTATATACCTGACTCTTTTATTAAAGTTTACACCTAAAATTGCCTGTTAATTCCTATAACTCACACAAACCATAAGAATAAATTTGTCAACAATCCTTATTAAGTTCTTAAAACTACACTATTTTCCCAACTTTTAACAACTTAATATCTCTCATTTTGTATTCATATCACTTCAATTTTCTCTCTCCCCCACAGTGTGTAATGACCCTCCAGGTTATTTTCCTTGTTTTCAAGTGTTTGCAGTGTGTAGAGCTTCCCTATAGCTACCCCAAGTTATTTGTGACTTGCTAGGACTGACGGTTCAGTCATCAGGTAGATCATTTAGCTTTTACATTCATTTTCTTGTTTAGAGGCTTCAGGTTGTTGATTATTAGTCTCGGGTCGAAAATCTAGTTATAAGGTATTGGACTCCATTAATGATCATCTCGGTGGATCTAAAACGTCTACTTTAGGCTAGATGGACCCTTGGTTTAGGCCTAGAGGCTCTCGAACTTGTTTTGGCCTACAGGCCGGTCATTGGCTTTGCTATGTCAGCCCTTAGGTCATGGGCCCCAGTTCTTCATGGAACAACCTTTGATAGAAATTTTGACAGCGTTATTGAGTCTGGAGCATTGAAATTAGTCAGGTAGCATAGCTCATTTGTGTACATGGGATCCCGAATCAATCTCAGGCACATAGTAGGAAAGGCCCAGGACTTAGTCATCCTTGCCATTGGTGATGCGCTTAAGCGGCCATGGGCAGGCATTAGCGCCTAGCACTTAAGAGCCCATTGGTGTGCTAAAGTGGTTATGCCATGGCATAGGCAGGCGCTTAAGTGGCCAAGGATTGGCTTTAGCGCATGGGCGCATAACCCACCCAAAGCACACTAAAACGGCCACTCGATGGAGTGGTAGGCAGCGCTTAAGAGGCCATAAGGGCACTTTAGCGCCACCTGCAGCCTATATATATGTTTTTATCTCTTCTATCTTATTCCAAGTGGTGGACATGGCTATATCTCCATTTCTGGACATAAAAGCTCAACTTTGAGCTATTCTCTTGAGGTCCAAGCTTGGGGGTTGGCATATTTGGATCTGCGGGCTCGTTCTCATCATTTCTATGGTACATTTTTCTTGGTTTTATGATTGTTTTCATTTACATTAGTGGTTTTGCTACTTTTATTGGTGTTTGAGCAATTATTTGGGCTCGGATTTAGTTATGGTAGTTGTAATTAGTGATCACGAGGTAATTTGGGACGTTGTGATAGTTTTGATTTTGTGATTCTGGAAGCGGTCCCCACGTCAGTTCATTCGTCGTTTTTCGACCTAATGAAATATGGGTATTAATAGTCATGTTTTAGACTTTTAGTTTACTATTGTGATAGCATTACAACAATTGGAGGCCTTTCGGAAGGAGAAGGCTCTTATGTAGCTGATTAGTGGAAATACTTTGGACGGCGTCCAGGTAGGCTTTGGTCTACTGTGTTCTATTAGCCATTGTTTAATATTGATTATGTGCTAGGCGGGGGTGCAAGCTAGGCTGCTTAACTTATCTTTTGGCCTATACTTTACGACCTTTATTGCGGCATGATTATTATATGAACCTTAGCCTAGACTACCCGCCCTAGCTCTGGTATATTGGTAAACCTGATTGGTTGTGTATTATACATAACCTTAGATTGGTCTTAGAGATCCCTATTATGGGAGCTAGGATAGTATCTGACCATTCCACTAGTATTTACCTGATTATGCTTCTTTGGTAGTATGATATGCATACTTGATGCCATACCTTGATAGTGTATATGTGGTTGTATGATATGCATCTAATTGGTCTCATGTTTGAGTTCTTTCTTACGGATATACCCTATGATATATTGTTCTGTTGGGCCCAAGGCCCTGGTTACGAGACCATGGATACTAGGTTAGTACCCTTACACCTTGTTGGGGATTTATGATTTGGTCTATGGACATGTGGGTGCTTACCTTGACTTTTGTGGATACTAGTGATGGAATGCATTGGTTATGCGTAGTTCACGCATGTTGGAGCCGATTAGTGACCCTTATGTCGGAGGCTGGGTTTGAATTCCATAGCCGTCTTAAGGCTAGACTTGGTCCCTTATTAGCACTTTGGGTTAGGAGCGAGGCACCTTAAACTCAGTTTGGTTAGGTTTTATCACTATAATAAGTTGTAGGTATGAGTCCCCACTGCCTTTTTGTTAGATAAATAGCTTTATGGTGCCGTCTCTCGGATCTAGATGACACATGTGTATCGATAGGTGTTATCCCGGACCTGAGATTACTTAGGCTGGTTAGAATACCTTGTTAGCTTCACTACCCTCAAAGAGAGTTATAGGGCGGCTTAATAGCTTGAGACTGTAGTCTTAGATACAGGGGTATATACATACCGATTGGTTGTGGGTTTAGGTCCCCTGGATTTTCACTAGTTATGTTACACCTAGGAGCTCTGGCGAGATCTATCATTCACTTATACTGAGATTGACTTTCGATATATGCACTAGTTAAGGCTATATTGACTATGAGTTTCGATTTGATTCCGACATCGGTTCACAGTTATGATTTATCAGGTCTTTTGTTATTACCCTGAGGATCCGGTTCAAATTCGGAGGATATTATTATATGGTTATGGGGCATTTGGTCTCCGAGCTACTGATATGACATATGGTTCTGGACTATGATTATGGAAATCCTGGTTCAGGACCAGGCAGTGTATGTAGACTTCCTGAATCCCCTGCGGGACCCTCTATCCAAGAACTATAGTGCTAGAAGAGATTGGTCACCATGGGTCCCATCTTTGCGATCTAGGTAAGGTGGAGGGGGGTGTACACTTGGTTTGCTTGGATTTGGTAGTGGTTTAACTTGGCATCAACATTCAGTTCTGGTTACCGTTTTGTTCCTTACAAACATTGCCTATCACCAGTATGGTTCTCACTTGTGTGTCCCACCGTGGTTTATGGGGGACCGATTGAGTGGTTTTGTGTGCTTCAGTGTCCCTCCATATTATGGGGAACAGGTCAGATTTCTTTTGCAGTGTGTGCCTTTTTGGATTGCTGGAGTAGGGATGATAGCTAGTTAGGTGATGATGTGTTCGGACTGGCCAATTAGATTCTGACTACTTGACTATGGCTTTTAGGTGATTACAGCTCCGATGGGATCGATACTTGTCGGTTATAGTTGGACACTCGGGGACTCGAATATTCTCGATTTTGTACTTACGTTTAGGGTGAGATTTAGGTATACTAATCCTTATAAACAAACATACATACCCTGTTTAGGGACCCTTTTTATGTCAGCATTAGCTCCCCTAGTGGGTCACGATTCTCTACATACTGGGCCTGCTGCCTTTAGTTAGCCAAGCCCAGCATAGTTATGATTACACTACATGACCAGTTGTCCCCGTGGTGGTGTGTGTATATATATATATATATATATATTTCTTTCTTCCTTCTACTACTACATATCATTTGTATACCCTTCTTTCATATATACATTGTTTATCCCGTGTTTTCTTCTTCATTACACCACGGTACGGGAACTAGCCTTTTGTTGGTATAACCTGGTCTTAAGATACCTGTAGGGTGATAGCTTATGTTAGCTACCCTTATCTTGACTTATAGTCCTAGCATTATGATATCTCCTGTTATAGATAGTTACCTGCACTGCTTACACCTATTTTACATGTGATTCATACTTGCATATTCTTTGGAGTTCAGTTGGCCGATGCCTACTGAGTACCTCGTGTTGGTACTCATACTACACTTATGCACCCTGCAGTTTATAGTACGAGTTATCACTACTGATTTGTGTATCATGTAGAGCTGTTGTGGATCAGAGACCGATGGTGAGCTTCAGACATTTTGAGTTGTGCCTACTCTCCCTCTTTTGATGGACTAATCTTTACATTGTATCTCAGAGAAGGTTCTACATATACTTACATTATGTTTATCTTATACTCTTTGTTATTAGTCGCACTTGTACCAGCATCACCTGTCTTGGGGTATTCTGTTATATTTCTTTGGACTCTCTTCTACTTGCACTTGATCTTATATTTGGTTCTTCATATTAGTCCGCTACTAGCGATTTCAGACTATGGGTTTGCTTATCTTCTGGTAGGTTAGAGTAGGCGACATCACAACTTGAGAAATCAGGTCGTGATAGTTTGGTATCAGAACCTAGGTTTATGGATGTAGTTGGTACAAGAGCAAGTGCCTAGTAGAGTTTCACAAATCGGTATGATGATGTTCGTATCCTCTTTATGGGAGGCTATTGGGCATTCTTAGGAAAGTCTAGATTCTTGATTCTTTATTGTGTGATTTGATTTTGCCAACTATTGGATATCTCCTTGACTCTACTCTTTCTTAGATGGATTGTGCGAGGTTGCTGATAGATGCCGATGGGACTTCTACTCATGTTGCCAGAGTTTCAGCTCAGAGTCAAACTAGGGAGATGGAGTTTATGAGGATCTTTAGCATCATCCCGAGCATTTGGGGCCAGCTCAAACTTTGATAGAGCTTTTGACTGCTTCAGCATCTCAGGATTTTGTATTAGGGATTTCAAGTTTATTCACAGATATTTCACAGTCGGAGATAGTTCCTGGCGTATCGAGTAGCTTTTAAGATAGAGTTGGGTTTGTTGGTGTTCAGCAGGGTTCTCCATAAGTTGCTGAGCATGAGATTGAGTTTTTGGAGTAGTCCAGTTGTACCTCTATGTTTTTTCCCAAAGCAAGAGATAGTGTGTGGTTTTATCAGAGGGTTGAGTCTATTTCTCCGCCTAGCATTAGAGCATTTGATAGTAGCTGAGGTTTCTTTTCCTCAGGTTATGAAGCATGCAAAGGTTATAGAAAGGGTTTGTCTTAAGACATACGGAGGTAGCGGTAGTAGACCGCATCCATAACATAATGGCAGTGGTGTCCCTTCTGGAGATAGGGATTCTTTTTATAGAGGTCAGCATCGTTCGTAGTTTATTAGGTCAGCTCAGGTAGTGCCTCTGAGTATAGGTGGCTCTCAGAGATTTCATGGTGGTTATAGTGGACAGAGTTCAGGTCAGGCATTATAGGGTATTCGATCTACGTCTTTAGGCTACGGAAGCCATTCTAGATCAGCTGGTATAGTGCGGCGAAGAGTTCCAAGAGAGTGTTATGCTTGTGATAAGGTTGGTAATTAGTCCAAAGAGTGTCCTTAATGGGGTATTTTTGAGCATTCAATGCAATCAGATCAGTCTCTCAGGGGTACGGTACATTTAGATAGTGGTGGTATGCCTAGTATGTCAGTTGGCCGTTCAGAGACTCAGTTTGAGAGCAAACACATTCAGATTCGTATTTCTTCAGACAAGCCAGATTCCATGTCTTTGCATTTCACCACTTAGGTGTGTGATGGTTTATATTTTCTAGTATCTTTGTGTCACTGGTACCTCAAGTTGTTGTAGTATTGACTCTGTCCTAACCTATGATAGGCCTATGTGTAACCTATAGTTGACTAGTGATATCTAGTCTGTATCCCTTTCTATGTAATTCTCATTTTGGCGATTAGCTCCGATAGCTCGCCTCTTGCGTTGTCAGTTAGGGGTTACCCTTTGGGTTGGTTTGAGTTACTTTTGGGAGGTTGTTGGTATTGGTATTAGTGCCAAATTGAGTAACTTGTCCCCTTCCTATGGCACTAGTTCTAGTTAGTTGAGTTACGAGTGGCTAGATGGGTGGATTTTGGGGTTTTCTGGTTGCTGTTTGTCTAGCCTGGTATGTTCTCTGGAGTATCCCTATTTAGGTGTTTATGTGGTGTAGCAGTTGTTGGGAACCTATGCAGATGCACTCTAAGAGTGAGTAGTTGTTGTCACAGATTGTTATTGGTATTAATAGAGCCACATTTTGGCTAAGATCTGAGTTATTGGGAATTTGGACACCATTGCTATCCTTTGCAGCCGCGATGGGATCTTGGTTTTGTCTCGATGGTTTATGCCTACAGTAGATGTGGTTGTTGTTTGTGTCCTCAGTAGTGAATTCTCCCTCAGACAGGATTTTTCTCTATAGGACTACGTTCGTCGGTTACTCTTCAATTTCAGCTCTTCCAGGAAGCGTTGGATATATGTTGACCGCAGCAGGTGAGTATGAGGCAGTTATTGGGTTTTAGTACAACCTTATTGTCTTTAGCGCAGCTAGTTGGAATGCAGTACTGATTTCTACGACTTTAAGACTTGATTTTCATCCCTTGGTATAGTTTGGATAGTTAGATATAACATAGTGGGCTTACTCATGTAGTTTCCATCCTGTATTTTTAGTATATTAGCTCCAGCATTTCAAGGTTCGTATGATGTGGTTGTGTGGGCCAGACCCAGATGATACTTGGTGCAGTTCAGTATAGGCAATTTCAGAGATTAGACTTGGAGTTTGGAGTTAGTGGTATAACTCATACCTTAATTTGTCCATCATTTAGTTGGGTTTTCATTTGGATTATGTATGCATTGATGTGACAATAGAATGCTAAGTTGATGATCTGCGTGCCTCAATGGCACCGGTTGTGGCTGGAGGTTGGTTGGCTGCCTGTTATGGGTTTCTGGTTAGACAGAGTGTGAAGAATAAAGGAATACCTGCAGCAAGATCCCTTGGAGGCGTTAGTTTACGGTACAAGTTATCTGGGAATTCTTGTTCGGAGCATGCAAACCCAGTACCTCGTTCCTTTGGAGCATTGGGCTTTTTCTATTTATTGACTTTCGGGGAAGAAAGTCCTTTTAGTAGTAGATGTTGTGATGACCCTCCAAGTCATTTTCCTTATTTGCACATGTTGTAGAGCTTCCCTAAAGCTGCCCCAGGTCGTTTGTGACTTGTTGGGACTTACGGTTCAGTGATCAGGCAGATCGTTTAGCTTTTAGAGTTGTTTCCTTATTTAGAGGCTTCAGGTAGTCGAATATGGGTCTCGGGTCTAAACTCCAGTTATAAGTCCTCGAATTCTATTTCTAACCATATCAGTGGATCCAAAACATCGACTTTAGGCTAAATGGACCCTTGGTTCGAGTCTGGAGACTCCCAAACTTATTTTGGGCTACAGGCTGGTCATTGGCTTTGTTACGTCAGCCCTTGGGGCATGGGCCCCAGTTCTTGTTGGAACAACCTCTGATGGAAATTTCAACAAAGCTATTGAGTTTTAAGCAACAAAATTAATCAAGTAGTGTAGCTCATTTGTGTACACGGGATCCCGGATCAATCTTGAGCACATAGTCCAAAAGGCTTAGGACTTAGTCATCCTTGCCATTGGCCATGCGCAGGCTTTAGCGCCTAGCGCTTAAGCGCCCATTAGTGCTCTAAAGCGGCCATACCATAGCATAGGCGGTCACTTAAGCGGCCAAGGTTTGGCTTTAGCGGATGGGCGCATAATCCACACAAGGCATGCTAAAGTGACCACTCGGTAGGGCAGTGAGCAGCACTTAAGAGGCCAGTTATGGATCCTTAGCACTGGGCGCTTAAGTGGCCATAAGGGCTCTTTAACGCCACCTGTAACCTATATATATATTTCACTCTTTTCTCTCATTCCAAGCGGTGGACATGGCTATATACTCCATTTTTGGATATAAAAGCTCAACTTTGAGAGATTCTCATGAGGTCCAAGATTGAGGGTTGGCATATTTATATCAGTGGGCTCGTTCTCATTATTTCTACGACAGGTTTTCTTGGTTTTACGATAGTTTTCATTTACGTTGGTGGTGTTGCTACTGTTATTGGTGTTTGAGCTATTATTTGGGCACGAATTTAGTTATGGTAGTTGTAACTAATGGTCATGAGGTAATTTGGATGTTGTGACGGTTTTGATTTTGCAATTCTGCAAGCGATCCCCACGTCAGTTCATTGATCATTTTCCAACCTAATGAAATATGCGTATCGATAGTCATGTTTTGACTTATAGTTTACTATTATGATAGCATTACAATGATTGGAGGCCTTTCGAAAGGAGAAGGCTCTTATGTAATTCGTGGATATGCTTTCAACGGCGTCCAGGTAGGCTTTAGTCTACTGTGTTCTGTTAGACTTTGTTTAATTTTGATTATGTGCTAGGCGGGGTGCGACCTAGGCTGCTTGACTTATCTTTTGGCCTATACTTTATGGCCTTCACTGCGGCATGATTATTATATGAACCTTAGCCTAGACTACCCATCCTAGCTCCGGTATATTGGTAGACCTGACTGGTTGTGTATTATACATGACCTTAGATTGGTCTTAGAGATCCCTGTTATGGGAGCTAGGGTAGTATCTGCCCGTTCCATGGGTATTTACCTGATTATGCTCCCCTGGTAGTATGATACGCATCCTTGATGCCATACCTTGATAGTGTATACCTGGGTGTATGATATGCATCTGATTGGTCTTATGTCTGGGTTCTTGTTTACGGATATACCCTGTAATCATTCCATATATTATTCTGTTAGGCCCAAGGCCTTGGTTACGAGACCATTGATACTAGGTTAGTGCCCTTACACCTTGTTGGGGAGTTGTGATTCGGCCTATGGATATATGGATGCTTACCTTGACTTGTGTGGATATTGTTGATGGCATACATTGGTTACGTATAGTTCACGCATGTAGTAGCCGATTAGTGACCCTACCATCGGAGGCTAGGTTTGAATTCCCATTTATTGATAGATAACCGCCTTAGGGCTAGACTTGGTCCCTTATTAGCACTTTGGGTCAGGAGTGAGGCTGCTTAGCCTCAGTTTGGGTAGGTTTTATCACTAGAATGAGTTGTAGGGCTCGATAGGAGTCCCCGCTTCCTTTATTTCAGATAGATAGCCTTATGGGGCCGTCTCTTGGATCTAGATGACACATGTATATCGGTAGGTGTTACCCTGGACCTGAGTATGCCTAGGCCGGTTAGAATACCTAGTTAGCTTCATTACCCTCAAAGAGAGTTGTAGCGCAGCTTAATATCTTGAGACTGTAGTCTTAGATACAGGGGTATATACATACGGATTGGTTGTGGGTTTAGGTCCCCTGGATTATCACTAGTTATTTTACACCTAGGAGCTCCGGTGGGATCTAGCATTGACTTATACTGAGATTGACCTCCGATAGGAGCGCTGGTTATGGTTACATTAACTATGAGTTCTGGTTTGAATCTGGCATTGGTTCACAGTTATGAATTATCAGGCCTTTCATTATTACCTTGAGGATCCAGTTAGAATTTGGAGGTTCTTATTATAAGGTTATGGAGCATTTGGTCTCTGAGCTACTGATATGACAAATGGCTCTGGAGCATGATTATGGAAGTCCTGGTTTAGGACTAGGCAGTGTATGTGGACTTCTTGAGTCCCCTGCGGGCCCCTCTATCCAAGAGCTATAGTGTCGAAAGAGGTTGGTCGCCTTGGGTCCCGCCTTTGTGAGCTAGGTGAGCTGGAGGGGGGGTGTACACTTGGTTTGCTTGGACTTGGCATCAACATTCAGTTCTGGTTATGGTTCTATTCCCTGCATGCATCTCCTATCACCAGTATGGTTCTCACTTGTGTGTCCTACCGTGGTTTTTGGGGGCCCGATTGGATGGTTCCGTGTGCTTCAGTGTCCCTTTGTATTATAGGGTCCAGGTCAGGTTTTCTTTCTAGTATGTGCCTTTTTGGCTTACCGGAGGAGGGATGATAGCTAGTTAGGTGATGATGTGTCCAGACTGTCCGGTTAGATTCTGACTACTTGACTATGGCTTTTCGGTGATTACAGCTCTTGTGGGATCGACACTTGTCAGTTATAGTTTGACACCTGGGGAATCGAGTATCCTCGATTCTATACTTACGTTTACGGTGAGCTATAGGTATACTAAGCCTTATAGGAAGAAATGCATACCCTATTTAAGGACCCTTCTTATGTCAATATTAGCTCCCCTAGTTGGTCAGGATTCTCAACATATTGGGCCCGCTGCCTTTAGTTAGTCCGGCCCAGCATAGTTATGTTTACACTATATGACCAGTCGTCCCTTTGGTGGTGTGTGTGTGTGTGTGTGTATATATATATTTGTATTTATACACTTCTTCCTTCTTACTACTACTACATATCATTTGTATACCATTCCTTCATATAAACGTTGTTTATCCCGTGTCTTCTTCTTCATTACACCACGGTACAGGGACTAGCCTTTTGTTGGTATAGCCTGGTCTTAAGATACCTATAGAGTGATAGCTTATGTTAGCTACCCTTAGCTTGACTTACAGTCCTAGCATTATGATATCTCCTGTTATAGATAGTTACTCGCACTGCTTACACTTGTTTTACATGTGATTCATAGTTGCATTGTCTTTAGAGCTGAGTTGGCTGATGCATGTGTACCTCGTGTTGGCACTCATACTACACTTCTGCACCCTGCAGTTTATAGTACGAGTTATCACTGCTGATATGTGTATCGTGTGGAGCTGCCATGGATCGGAGACCGGAGGTGAGCTTCAGACGTTAGGAGTTGTGCCTACTCTCCCTCTTTTGCTGGACTGATCTTTACATTGTATCTCAGAGACGGTTCTACATATACTTACGTTATGTTTATCTTGTACTCTTGGTTATTAGTGGCTCTTGTACCAACATCACCAGTCTTGGGGTATTCTGTTGTATTTCTTTGGACTCTCTTCTACTTGTACTTGATCTTAGTTTTGGTTCGTCATATTAGTCCGCTACTAACCGTTTCGGACTATGGATTGGCTTGCCTGCTAGTGGGTTAGAGTAGGTGCCATCACCACCTGAGAAATCGGGTCGTGACACAGTGTTTGTCAAATAAAATAAAGAGTATATAAACACAAAGCCAGTTGATGCATGCACACTAATATATATATATATATATATATATATATATATATCTTTGGTTCAACAGACACACATACATGGTTGAATTTTAAAAAGTAAAAATGAAAAGAACGTACTAGACGGGTGCATTCATGTTGGGATAATATAATCTTGTAGAACTTTGGTTGCATGATAATGTTGTTGTTATTAGTAGTAGAAGAAGAAAAATTCCCAAGGGGAAATCCTTCAACACTTTTCCAGCGGATCTTGGTAGCCATGGCTTGCTCTTTGTTAATATAGCAGCTCTACAGTAATTTCCTTGTTTTTAAATACAGTGTTATCAGGGGACACTGTATTCCATTTTATGCAACACTCTAGTTTAATTATTTCTACAAAGAATGATATTACTCCCTCCGTCTAATAATACTTGTTCACTATTGATTGCCACACATTTTAAAAAATAATAAATAATAGCAGTAATTTTAATATATTACCCTTTGAATATAATAAATTTAATGCATTGCGGAATGCATTGAATGATGAATAGTATTTAATAGTAAGGATAAAATGGAAAAATAAAGATAGACGGAGAGAGTAGTATTAGTTTTCTATATTTAGTAGTACTCTCTATGGTTTAATATATGTAACACAATTAAAATTTTGCGAGTAATTAATGTTTCTTTGATCGAAAATTTTTTATATGCTTTTTAATATTTTAAGTTGGTAGTTATTATAAGTTATAGTATTTTTTTACATAATTTTCAAATAAATAAATTTTATTTCAAAAAACTTAAAACTTTTATTTTCAAATTCACCATCAAATTTAAAAGTATAAATCTCAAAATTTTAATGATGCCACAAAATTGGGATGGATAGAGTAATAATTTGTTTTGTTTGGTCCATTTGAATTATCATATTTACTAATAATAATTGGTCTAAAATAATTGTTTTTCTAAAGAATCAAATATAATTAAAGTATGACCCTTCTCCGGACCCCGTACATAACAAAAGTTATTTTAAGAAATTAAAAGATGGGCTCAAGGCGCTTTGAATAAAATAAAAAGTTAGTCCAAGATCAGGCCAAAAATGACCCGATCAAGCAATACAAAAACAGAAAAATCAATCAACTGGTCAAAATTAGGAAACAAAAAGCAAAGAAGGGTCTAGAGACTCGTTCATCTCAAGTCAAAGCCTGTTCATCTTCTTCTTTGCAGGGGTGCTCTTCAAGTTTACATGAAAGCACCAACTGCTGATCTTGTGGTTATATCGAAGAATCCTCTTGTTTCATCCTTGAACCAAGCTAATTCAAAATCACCATTAACCAAGATCGTCTCAAGAGCTAAGTGTTGAATTAATTTCCTTTTTCTTCAAATCGAATTGCAGATCTATGCATTAACACAAATTTTTTAACAATCCTAGTTATAGGGAAAATTAATAGATCTTCTGGGAGCTGATACACTACTGCTTCACTCCTCTATCCCTATTCCACATGTAAGATCTCCGTTTAGCTTATAATTTCATAGCTTAACCCACCTTTTCTATCGATCGATGGGTTGAATCTCTATCGAGATTGATACCACCAACAGATCTACAGAAATGGGTGCTTAGGACTACAATTTCATAAACTAATTCTTTTTGATGAACTATAAGCAGGTCATGGACAACAACATCACAAAGGAAACGCAAAGAGTCTCAAACCAGTACTAA
This sequence comes from Capsicum rhomboideum, assembly GCA_031232105.1. NCBI lineage: Eukaryota > Viridiplantae > Streptophyta > Magnoliopsida > Solanales > Solanaceae > Capsicum > Capsicum rhomboideum. The sequence goes on along the minus strand of CP124717.1, from coordinate 45,847,116 downwards.
ACTCCTGATGTTGTATCTGAAGACACCTTAAATCTCACAGGTGCGAATACAAAACCAAAAGAAATGCTTCAGACTTTAATACTTCGATTAAAACTTTTGTGTTAGCTTTTGTTGTTGCTGTTGATTAACTACCCTGCTGGTAGTTTTAGATTACTCTTATATACTATAAGAGTGAGTCAAATAATTGTCTTCTTATACATAACAGAAGTTTTACCTTTTATTAGTTTCCACCTTTACCTTTTACTAAAAAAATTAAATATGGAGAGAAATAATATGGTAAAAAATTGAGTAGTATTGAATTGAGATCCAAATAATACATGAAGGCAATTTGACTTTTTTGAAGGGACATGCAAATGTTAAACACGATAAGTATTCCTTTCATTTTTATAATAAGTGATATTTTTAGCTTAGGTATATTTCTTAAGAAAAGTTCGATCACTCTTAAAAAGTAAAAAATGTTCTTACTAATTTAATAGTAACAATAACATACTCGGTATGGTACCACAAAGTGGAGTCTGGAGAGGATAAAGTGTACGTACACTTTACCTTTACTTTAGCGGTGAAGAGGCTATTTTCGATAGAGCTTCGACTCAAGAGAAAACAGTCCAAAGCAGTTCAAAAAGAGAAATAACAAAAGTGAAAGTATAATAAAGCATACTGAGCAGTACAAACAAATTAATACTACAATTGAAGTACAAGAAACAATATAAAGCAATAGAGAACGAAAGGATAAGAAACTACATGAGCAATACTATGACTACTAATATGAACGGATAGTAAGATAACACACTATTACCTACTAATCTTCTACCTTATTTTGTGTCCTTCACAACCTCTTGTCTAAGGTCATGTCCTCGATAAGCTGAAATCACGACATATTCTGTCTAATCAGCCCTCTCTAATACTTCTTCAATTTGACCTACTATCTCTTCTAAAATCATCCATAGCCAATCTTTTATACCTCCGATCAGCACTGGGCAATTCGTGCATCTCCTTTTCACATTTTGAATCATCTCTTTCTCGCTTTCGCAGCTTAACCTCCATCGAAGTCACTCCCACCTTGTCCCTAATATCCTCATTTCTAATCTTATCTCTCGTAGTATGTCCACACATCCATCGCAACTTCCTCATTTCCACAACTTTTATCTTAAACTGACCAACACTCTACCCCATAGAACATTGTTGGTCTAGCCACCATTCTGTAGAATTTGTCTTTAAATTTTGGTGGCATCTTCTTTTCACACAAGGCTCTGGATCAGAGCCTCCATTTCATCCATTCTGCACCAATGCAGTGAGTGACATCCTCGTTAATCACTTCATTTTCTTGGATAATAGGCCCAATAGATTTGAAACTCTCTCTTATTAATAACCTGTGTATCAAGCATTTCATTCCAGTATGTGTTAACCTTTAATATACTATTTATTTAATATAATTTTTTTGTTACATAAAAACCTATTTATGTAAATAGGGGTACAAATGGAAGACAAAAATTAATTCTTGTCTTATTATGTGAAATTCGTCTTATTTTGAACCAAAATTGGGCCTTCACTGACCATGTGAGGACTTTTTGGGAAAAAGATGTCCGGCCTACAAAAAGAACTAAAGATAAAATTATCACTGATTATGAAACAAAGAAAGTAAAATGGACTGGAGGAGTAACTTAAACTTTTCACCTTATCTTTTATAAGATGATTTACTATTATTTTTTAAAAAATTTCATGTATAGTCAAATACTCCAAAAATAGGTAAGAATTCAATTAGATTTGATATATCCATTTTTGACTGTACAGTAGACCTATCCTTAACTTAACTACAAAAAAGATGAAAATCTAATCAAATTTAATATATGACCGCGCAAAAAAAGGTGAAATTTTTTAGTATAAATATACTTGAAACTTAACGCCGAAAACCCCACTGTACCACACTCTATAAACTGAACAAGAAGTCCAATTATCTGATCAATCTGCAATGGAGGTACATTTCCATGATTCTTAACAAATTCTTTTTTTTAATTTATTTTTAGATTTTGTATCTTTCTTTTTTTTTACAAGAACAAATCATCTTCTGCCTATGTTTTAAGCGATAAAGATCACTCCACTATGAAACAACCAGAGATTGGAAGCACTGGAATCCCAAAAATCAATAATGATGAAAATCTATTTCTGGGGTTCCAGAGCTTCCAATCTCTAGTTGTTTCATGGTGGAGTGATTTTTATCGCTTGAAACATGGGCAGAAGATTATTTTCTCTGAAAAAAATGAAAGATTCAAAATCTAAAAATAAATTAGAAAAAAGAATTTATTAAGAATCATGGGAATGTACCTCCATTGCAGATTGATCAGATAATTGGACTTCTTGTTCAGTTTATAGAGAGTGAATACGGTGGGGTTTTAGGCTTGAAGTTTCAAGTATATTTATACTAAAAAAAATCATGTTTTTTGCGCAATCATATATCAAATTTGATTAGATTTTCATCTTTTTGATAGTAAAGTTAAGGATAGGTCTACTATACAGTCAAAAATGGATATATCAAATCTTATTGGATTCTCATCTCAAAATGGATCAGAGGAGTACTCTTTACCTAAAGTAAGATGATTAGAGAAATTTTATTAGGGTCTGTTTGGAAAGCCACCTGGTAATTGGAATTGGTGTAATTATCAGCCTAGTAATTATGATGACCTATTTGTTTTCCACAGTGTAATTACAAATGTACTGTTTGGTTGCACAAGTGTAATTATATGATTATATTAAATTTTTAAAATAAAAATTAATTATCAAAAATAAAAAAATTATATTAGACAAATAAGGGCTTTTATAAATGGCATTATATATATATATATATATACACATATATAATAAACATATGTTCTTAACTAATATTATAAAAAAATAATTGATTTATATTTTTTAAATTAGTATATTTTAATAAAAATAATCTTAAAAACTAAAGTACATGATTTTTAAGAACATCATGAAATGCATGTTTGACCAAGAAATCTAATATTATAAATCAAATGTCATAAAATTATTAACATATTTGACAAAAGATAATCTATTAATTCTACCTAAAAATGAATTTCTTGCAATGTGAAATATCAAGTCAATACTAATAAAACAAATAAATTGGAACTGAAAATATAACATAAGTTCAAAATTCAAAACAAAAAAGTTAGCATAATACTCTTATGTCAAATTTCAACAAACTTACATAAATATGATACAAAAGAAAAAAAAAACGTAAGTCTATAACCTTATTCAACAATGAATTCTACTTTAATTTAAAAATTAGAATATCAACAAAATTATGCTAAATGAAAAAAAAAAAACATAAAATAAATAAAGAAAATAGATAACACGAACAATTGCATGAAATCACAAGAAGCAAAGGTTGGAAAATCAGAAGGAAATGAAATATAAAGGGAAAATGGTCCGAAATATACCCAAACTTTGGGGAAATTTGTTGTTACACGCTCGAACTTTGCGGGGGTCCTATGACCCCCCGTACTATTTATTAGTGTATTTTTGTGACGTTTATTTACTTAGCTGGACCACTTTTTTAGTCACGCGCTCAGCGCGTGTGTATTCACATTTGGTGCCAGCTGTGCAAATAAACGTCGCAAAAATACACTAATAAATAGTACAGGGGGGTCATAGGACCCCCGCAAAGTTTGGGCATGTAACAGCAAATTTCCCCAAAGTTTGGGTATATTTCGAACTCTGTACCCAAATATAAATAATAGAAAATAGAAAATATTTTTTTAAAAAAAAATATTTGAAAATAAAAATAAAAAATAATTTAAAATAATAGAAATAAAAAATAAATTAAAACAAAATAATATAAATAAAAGGAATAAATTAAAAAGTAACCAGCTTGTAATAACATCATGTAATTATCAACAATTCACAGCTGCCCCTGTGATTTGGAGAGTATAATTACCCTCTGTCAATTACACTCAATTACCTACTGACCAAGTAATTACTTGGTCAACCAAACATGTGAAACTATGTAGGTACACCCAATTGCACCAAATCCAATTTCCAGGATGACTTTCTAAACAGGCCCTTAATATATTTCAACTTACACATCTCATTTTATTATTGTATTCTATGATAAAAGTTATAAAAAGTTTAATAAAAAGATTTAAAAAATTAGTTAAAGAATTGTCACGAGACTTTTATGGCCTAGAGTAATTTTTAATCACTTCATTAGAAATTTCTCTTACATTAAGAGTTGTTTAGAGGGTGAGATAAAAAATTATCATTCTGAAATAAATTCCTCATGAGATTATTTCATGTCATGGCTGATACAGTTCTTTGATTCTGAAATTAGTAATCTCAAAATTATTTATATCTTAATTGGTTTTATTTTTATATCATATGCAGTAGAATTAGAATTCTAAAAAAGTACTCTCTTGTGGTCTTAAATGAAAATTATGTCAGATATACCTAAATGCCTTTTAATCTTGTGGTTTTAAACATGTCACATGAAAAGTTGAAATTAAAGTGTTAATAAAAAAGTAAAGCATCATTCTTTTTAAAACAGATTAAAAAGGAAAATATGTCATTCTCTCGAAATATTATCAATTCAACCCCATCAATGGGGTTGATTGATTAACCCAGGGATCAAGGAGGCAAATAAGTAAATAAATCATTATAAGTGGGCAGTGGCTTTTGGCTTTCCGAATTCCTAACGTTTACATGAACAATTCTTCAATTATACAGTAAACTATTGGTATGTCGCCTGCGTAGAGCACGGGCCTAATATTTATACTCTATTCGTTTTAATTTATGTAACATGCTTTCTTTTTTAATTCATCCCAAACAGAATGTTACTTTACTATATTTAGAAATAATTTGATTTTAAAATTTTTATTTTATCCTTAATGAAATGATTTATGATCACATAAATATTTAAGATCTATTTTAGACCACAATTTTTAAAAGTTTTTCATTTTTTCTACTCTGCACCTAGTTAAATGGTGTCACATAAATTGGAGAGAAAAAAGTAATAAAATTAAATTTTATAAATCTATATTATATTAAAAGTGTGAAGACGGGTATTCGTACCTAATGCACACATTGATATATGATTCTAGGTTTAAGGTTATCGAAGAAACCTCGATGGCCATGGCGTGGATCTTTTTTCCCAACTTACTGCCTACCTTTTTTGTCAAAAAATGTCTATTTTCTTTAGCTGCTGCTTTGGGCAAACCTATACAACTAGATCAAGCCACTATTAATAAATTAAAACCTAGTTGTGCTCGTGTGAAGGTGCTAGTGGATTTGAAAAAGGATTTCCCTAAGATTGTTCAGATGGATATAGAGAATGAAGCTACTGGGAATGTGAGGTCTAACATGGTTCCTATTAAATATGACTATGTTCCCAAATACTGTTTTGGTTGTATATTGCAAGGGCGTAGTAAAGAGGAATGCAAAATGCGCAGGATATCACACCACAAAAATGGGAAAATGTTCAGCATGATAAAAATGGTGGTATAAAAATCCAAGATCCTAAACTAGTTCCCTCTAAACTCCCTCATGTGCATAAATTTCAAAAAGGTAAAGCTAGAATCTTGTCAAGTGGATGGGTAGTTGGAGACCCTGGACAATGGAAAGTGGTGAGGGATTTAAGACCCTCTGCAGATCAACCACCTATAGCAGTCAAGAACAAATTTGATGTTTTTGCACTGAATGAAGAGGAAATGGAAACTAAAGGGACTTTACAAGCAAAAACATGCAATCCAATCAAGGAGATAATTACAGATCAGCCGCCTGTAGCAATCAAGAACAAATTTGATGTTCTTGCACTGAATGAAGAGGAGAGGGAAACTAAAAGGGCTTTACAAGCAACAACATGCATTAATCCAGTCAAGGAGAGTATTACAAATCAACTGCCTATAGCAATCAAGAACAATTACGTTCTTGCACTGAATGAATAGGAAACGGAAACTGAAAAGACTTTACAAGCAATAATAAGCAGTAATACAGTCAAGGAGATTATTAAGAGATGCCCATTTTTACAAAAGAATTAATTACTAATGCATTCGGGCAGACTTTGTTAGTTGGTTCCTCACCTGCAGCAGCGCCAACAGTTCCAGCAACACCTAATACACTAAAAAAAAGTTGAAGAAGGTCAGCAATCACAGAAAAATGAGGAGGATAGCAAAAAATTAGAGTCTACTAATACAAAAGGTTCTTTAGTATCTAGTAGTTAACATTTTCATCACAATGAGCATGAAGGAGAAAGAGGTGTTGATAGCAACATGGCCATTCAATTTTTTCCAGAAAAGCATATTCTTCCTTTGTGTACTGATGGTGACACTAATGATAATAATATAGTGGATACTACTAATTGTGGTAGTATGGCAGTAGTGTTGGTGCCTATAATATTACAACAAGATGAATCCCTGATGATGTACCTACAGAGACAGTCCCCAAATAAAGTGTTATATGATATTATTACTCATAATATGGAGGAGAAGGAGTTACTAGAAATAAAAGCACCTGAACAGCAGTTACATGAAGTGGTGGTTAAAAAAGAAGCTGAAATCACTGAAGATTATTTGGCTCATATAGCCAATGATGCTGACTTGTCTCCAAGAGTGATGAAATTTGCAAGAAGAGGGAAAAACAAGGAGATGGTGAAAGTGCTCAACCTATCAGAATTCAGCCAAAGAAAAATAAATCAGTCTATCAAAGATGATGAAGTCATGTATATGGAATATAAGGTCGGTGAAGTCACAAGAAGCTTCCCAAAGAGTTCAAATGCTACACAAGTTCCATAAATTATATTTTATTGCTCTGTTGGAGCCCTTTCAAGATAGCAGATTCATCAATAAGTATAGAAGAAGGTTTAGAATGCCTCTAGCTACTACTAATTGTAATGGAAAGATATGGGTTTTCACAAACCATGATTTTGACATTATAATTGTTAGTAACACTAAGCAACAATTGATTATTAATATGACCTATCAGACTATGTTGAACAGTTTTTATGTCACTATTGTATATGCTAAGTGAAGTGCAGAACAAACACTGGAATTGTGGAATGATATTAATCAATTGTCAGATGATATTTATGGGCCTTGGTTAGTTGGGGGGAGATTTCTATGTGGTGATGAATGAAGAGGAAAAGGTAGGGGGTCTATTAGTTCTAGATGCTGATCATGAAGATTTTGAATGTTGTATTTCAAATTGCAATTTGACAAAAGTCCCTTTCAAAGGCGGCCCATTCACTTGGTGGAATGGCAGAGCTGGTAATGATTGCATTTTTTAGAGGTATCAATCAGGAGATGCAGAATTGGTTCAATTATACTAAAGTTGAACACTTACCAAGAACTGGGTCTGATCATGCTCCAGTGTTACTATCTTGTGATGACAACAACACCAGATATAAGAGGTCGTTCAAGTTCCTAAAATTATAGACGGATCATAAGGGTTTTCATAAGATTGTTAGATAGAATTGGTTTTCCAATATTTCTGAGAATCCTTTTATTGCTTTCAAAAAGAATATCAAGATGGTCAAGACTGCATTGACCAAATGGAGCAAAGAGACTTATAGGGATATTTTCAAACAACTGATTATCAGAAAGGATATAGTTAGAATTAAAGAGAATCTTTTTGATGAGTTTGTAAATTCCATGAGTAGATCAGTGCTACAGAGGGCCCAAGCTGAGTTTAAAAGATATATTTATTATGAGGAAATCTTTTGGCAAAAGAAGGCTGGATATGATTGGTCTGAAAATGGAGACAGAAATACAAGATTTTTTCATAGCATAGTGAATGGTAGAAGGAAAAGTCTTCATTTGAATAGAATCCAAAATTCTCATGGGGTCTGGTTGGAAGAAGAAAGGGATATATATAGCTACCGAAGCAATTGATTACTATCATAAACAATTTACTCAAGAGAGGGATGCCACTGATTTTTCTCTTTTGAGTCACATTTTTTAATGTTGTTACTACTGATGATAATTCAATTTTATGTAAAGTTCCAGATTTAGAGGAAGTAAAAAAGGTTGTTTTCAGCTTGCATGGGGATAGTGCTAGTAGTCCTGATGGTTTGACAGGGAGATTTTATCAGTGTTGTTGAGATATTTTTGGAAGTGATGTCCTATCACGACCCAGTTTCTCAGGTCATGATGGAACCTAATATAACCCACCAATAGGTAAGCCAACCCGTAGTCCGAAACAGCTAATAATGGACTACTGATAGAAATAAAGGAAACAGCGGAATAAATATAGTAGTAAGGCTAATATAACCCCAAAACTTGATGGAGCCAGAACAAGGACTTCTAATACAACAGAAGTACAAATGAAATACAAGAAAAGTGTGTGTATATATATATATATATATATATATATATATATATATAAGTCATCTCTGATACAACATAAAGAATAGTCTATAATAAGAGGGAGAGTAGGGATACTCCAAAATGTCAGGTGCTCACCCCAAGTCTCAGATCTATAGCTGTTCCGCACGATATAGACGCATCAATGACGATAACTCGTACTATAACTTGCAGGCTGCAGAAGTGTAGTATGAGTACCAAACATATGGTACACAGTAGGCATCGGCCAACTGAGCTCCAGAAATAATGTAAGCATAAAATGACATATAAGGCATGAAAATAACTACAAGCAAATATCCAAGGAACTAGGCATAACAGTGCTAATGGAGCAATAAGTATAACTATTCTATCCTGACAGCATTCAGGAACTAAATGCAATACCATATATCCTTGGCCAATACATAAATAAATAGAGAAAGAAGTATATATAGTAATATACTAGGCCAAAGGGTACATATACAATATGAATAGATTGAGGAAGAGAGGGATATACGGTAATAACATACTTATATGTCTGCATATAGGACTAACTTAAAGGTAACTACCTGAAGGAGTCAACCTAGCATCTCAGGGTCCCTAGCCAAGTAAAGGAGCTATACTAGCATCATCAATCCTTTACCCAAAAGGGGTGACTAATCATGGGATAAACAATATAACTCGTCGAGAAGATAAAGGAATCAGGAACGTACCTCTAATCTCAGGTACCAGTCCACAACCAACCTGCCATGAACTAACCATAATAATCAATAATAAAGTAACCGACTAGTCTGGGCAAACAAGTACCTAACCAGACCCCCATAAGCCCGAAAGGTTCATGGAAACACTCAGCAAAAAGCAACCATAACCTATACCTATACAGCCCCCATAAGACCGATAGATACAGGCGTCAAACAACTATACTGGTGGTAGGCAATGCACTTGAATAGATAACTACTAAATAAACTGAAATGCCATAACCATATCGAGGGCACCAGACTCAAACCGGTTCCATAATCTCAAACCATATTGTACAAAGTGTATACACCTCCTCCATCTCACCTAGCTTGCAAAGGCAGGACCTACAACGACCAAGCTTCTCCGGTACGACAGCTCTCTGACGAAGGGCCCCCCTAGGGGATTTGGTAAATCCATATACACTGCCTGGTCTCGATCCAGGACTTCCAATAAATATCATAATCCATATACTTCATCAAATATTGGACAGATATATATGCATAATCAGTGCGTGGACTCAAACCACGACTAAAAAGATATAAATTCATAAATCTATAGCCCAAGATCATGCTCGGGACTAAATCATCATAATCATGTACAAAGGGTCGGAATGTCCCTCGACCGAAGTAAATAGTAGTGGTAAAATGAGTGAATAAATAATGTCCCTCGACTGAAGTAAATAGTAGCCTCGGTCGATGTTCTAAAACCTCATCTTCAGTTCCAAAAGCTCACAATCTAGTAAATAAGGTGGTATGATTCTCGTTATAAAACAATCTATATTTAAAGTGAAAAGTGGGAATAAATCCCTTTATGGAAATAGTATTAAAGTATACCACTATCCAAACAATACCACTATAAACGCCTAAGCGTCTGTAATATAGAATCATGTCCCCTTCAGGGATAAAATACTCACCTGGAGTCCAACTGGCATTGTAACCACGGCCTCGGGCCCATTAATACATAATTGACAAAATAATGCCTCATAACTCGGGAAACTACGGTATATGAGGGCGTAAAGTCACTAAAGGTTTTAATTGGGGAAAATACTACCCAATTCACTAAGTCTAATAGTAAACCTTATACTAAAGGATCTTAAATCATCTACTATGGTTATCATGCTTATTATCAAGGGTAATAGTATTCTATGGCCATAACAAGCAACCTATGCTAAGGTTCGGGTCACACTTATAATCCGAATTCCCCAAATAGGCTAAGTCATGATTTATTAGTCATAATCATATCCTACAATCCCTACCTAGCATGCAATTTACACTACACACAATCTCATCGAGGAAAGTAGACCGAAGCCTACCTCGATGCCGAACCACAATTCTTGAAGTGTCAACAAATCACTAGACTTTGTTCCACGATCCCGAATCGACGTCCCACTATCAAAATAGTAACATATTTGTTATTTCGAGTAAAACGATACCCATATTGTAATATAAAACTCCAAGCCCATATTGGGTCAAAAATGGGCCCATAGGGCCTGCTAACAGAAGTCCAAAATTGAATTCGTCACGAGGCCCCTCGAATGAAAAGGAATGTGTGCTCAAAAGTTGAGCACAAATAGAGCGTAAATCGGGGCTCAAATCAGTCCCCAAAGTTAAGGATTCAAAGACCTAATTTCTAAGAATTTACAATAAAATGAGACGGAATTCAACGGGTAAAATGATGAATAATGACCAAGGAGTGATGAGCTAACTTACCTTAGCTTCAATGGAAAATTCCCCATATTTTCTCTCTCTTCAAGTTCTTAATAATGTTGGGAAAAGGTTTAGAAAATGAGAGAGAATCGGGTGAAGAAGGGGATTTATCAGCCCTCAGGTGCCGCTAAAGTGGACACCTGGCCGCTAAAGCAGCACCCCGTTGCTTAAGCGGACAAGGGAGCGCTTAAGCGGTCCTCACTGAAATAGCCAAGGCCGCTAAAGCGGCTCCTTGACTGCTTTAGCGGTCACACCATATATCTGCTACGACATTTTAGTTAAGTCCAAAATGGACTCCGATAAAGTGCTCGGAATTCGTTCTGAACCCCGTGCGTGCAAACGAATTATGCTACCATACCAAATTCGATATTTCAGACTCAATGGAACTATCAAAATTTTCATCCGAGGTTGTTTTGATTAAATGTAGGGTCCACACCTATAGTTTTATTTTTTCACCAAATCTACCCAATAGCCCAAAACGAGCCTGGAAGCCTCGGGACCCGTACCATGGGGCCCCCTAGCCTAAAATCAACTTTTCAAAGCTAATGGCACTGTCAGAATTTCCATCTGAGATCATTTACTAGCAGTTTTGGTCCGAGACTAAATCTTTAACACCAAAAGCTCCAAAATAGGGAAATGAGTGTAAAATAGCCTCTATGGGAAGTTCATGTTCGATGAAGAATGCCTAAAAACATTTGAATGTCTGAAAGAGAAGTTGATTTCAGCACCTATCATTGTCACACCAGATTGGATGATGCCATTTGAAATTATGTGAGATGCTAGTGGAGCAGCTTTGGGTGCAGTCTTTGGTCAAAGATATGAAAAGATTCTATATCCTATTTACTACGCTAGCAAGGTACTAAATCCAACCCAGAAGAATTACACTGTGATTGACCAAGAGCTGTTGGCTGTGGTTTTCTCTTTTCAAAATTTTTGATCTTATTTGATTGGCACGAAGGTGATTATACATACATACTGTTGACACCCAATTTTGACCCTCCTTTTTGTTATTTTACTCATTTTTAGCCTTTATTTTTGTTATGAGATCAAAATCACTATTTTTACTTATTTCTTTTATCAAATTTGGTGTTAACAGATGTTATCCCTATTATTTTTAGTATAATTTAAGATTATTATTATTACTTTAATTATTATATTATTATTGTTATTATAATAGTTTGAATAATCTTATAAAAGATATTTTGTTTTACTTACTCTCTTCGCATTTTCTACTCATGTTGCTTTCATAAATATTTAAAATGCCTTAAAATTTAAATTACTGTTCGTTAAAGCTTTTAGTAAATATAGATATTATTTTGAAAAAATATAATTACTCATTTAATAATTTATATTATTTTCTTACCTACTTTATATTTTTATAAGAGCCGAGTATCTTCACTGATTCTTTCAAATCTTAAAATTCAAAATGTTTCCAAATCTTTTTAAAAAAAAATAATATTTTTACCTTATAAGAAAAATAAAAATCTTTCCTTTTATAAGCAAATATTACCCTCCCTTTAATTGATTTTTTTTCTTCCTTAATAAACTTTTCTTCCCCAACGTGTCGATTTTTTCGGATATATACATAAATACCTAATCCTAGAGAAAGAGGAAAAAAAAAAAACCTCATCTATTAAACCTAGCAGCCACATCCTTCTCTTGGGAAGGATTTCGACACTTCCTTTATTCTTCTTTTCCTCCACTGTGAAACACCCTCTCTGGACCACCGTGGCACTCCTTCTGCCATGAATCACACATATAACACCTATAAATACTCCAGAAAATCACCAAATGAAACCACTAATCCCCGCTCGAGGAACGTACGGTGTTCATGCGGGTTAAGATCATTGTTCTAGCTTATCGACGAGTTGGTTTAGCCGAACCTCGATCCTAGTTCCTGCTCATACTACCGCTACTATAAAGGGAAAATCTTTGGCACTATTTTGAGGTCTTGTTCTTACCTTTTTCTCGCTTAATTTTTTCTAATTAAATTCCTATTTCCTTTTGCACTACTAGTAATCTTTCAGTGTCTGTTTGTATGGAGCTTAGTCCAAAGTGATAGGTTAATATAAGTTCATGTATTTTGTGCAAATTTCTGGATATCAAATGTTTATTTGGGTATTTTCCCTATATAATATATATATATATATATATATATATATATATATATATATATATATATATATATATATATATATATATATATATATATATTAGTTTGTTGGTTTGCTTGCTTATTTTAATATGATATAAGGACAAATTGGAATCTCTCTTGTAGTTATTGTTGTTTATTAAATGTTCTTTTAGAATGAGTTAAGAATTATAAATGGTAGCATTTCCTTTAAGAAAATATGAGCATGTTGATAATTATATTTTCATGTTTATCTTAAAACACTCACTGATGAGAAGTTTCAATTTCTTGAAAGCATCCCATGGAATTCTTTTCAAACACATGTTTAGCTATTTAATTTCATTTGTTTAGGTAAAGTCGTGTCTATTCGTAATGTTCGGCAGATTTTTCCTTTAAGATATTTGTATGTACGTTCAGTTTTCAGACAATGTGAAATCAAGTGTTGGAAATACTCTGGATACATAGATATTTAAGGCTCAATTAATTTAATTATAAGTTTGAGCAAAATGAGTTGCGGATTCAATTCAAAACTAGTTGTATATTAATCAAAAAGGAGTCGAAAACTCTTTTTAGAATCTTTTTTCTTATGTGCTTCCTTCGGTAAAATTAATTAAACACTAAGAACAGGCATACTCTCACCCTCTTTGAATATTATTTACATGTACACTATGATGGAGTGACAAAATTTAGAGTTCAACCAGTGTGAGTGGAGGAGTCAACCCGTGAAGCGGAGCTCAAATGGAGTCGTTAGCCCATCGAGAATTAGGTACGTTTTGGGAAATGATGACAAATAAGATAGGCTATAGCTGACTTCTTGTATGAAGCATACACATAGCTTTATTAAAATATAAAGCACCTCGCTACTCCCTTCATTTCTTATTTAATACGTCACCCTTTTAAAAGTCTCAAAGACTTGACAACTCTTACAATTATACTAATTGTATACTTTGATATAATTTATGTATTATACCTACATATTTTTTGCTTTACATGACTTTTAGATGCCAAAATATTTTATTTAGTACTCTTAAATAAGTTTCTTTAAGAATTATATTCGTGTTGTCTTGAGGCGTTTAAGAGAGATGATCATATAAAAATAGAGAAGAGGGGTGTAACATCGCATTGGGCCCGTTTCAGCCTTGTCATACCCTAATCCCACATTCTCTCACTCTTAACCTTAACTTTATGTATTGTTAATTTATTATTCGTTCTCTTACATTATATTTGCCATCAAATTAAGGTGACATACATTTTACTAACAATTTCTTTTCTTATGTGAGATATTATAATTTACGAGAGGTCTAGAACACTATGTGGAATAGACAATAGATCGGAGTTCTTTGAGAATCTCAGCTGGCTTATTGGAGTTCCGTCATTATTCGTAACTCAACATTTTGAATACTTTAGCATTTTTATTAAGTTGACGCTCCACAAACCAGGTCATTCCCTCGACTTTTCGCAATTATTTTGTATAGTATAAATTAATTAACTTAATTTTTTTCATTTTTTTTATGCTCATATAATGTGACTAAGTAACAATTGAATTTGTACTTTTAGTTATAAAATAGGTTGTGTGTTAACTTGTGTGATAATATTAAGTTGTGTTTGTATTTAAAATGCGTGTATTTTGTTAGATTTTTTATTCATCTTTTCATTACCTTTTTCATTTGCTTTTCTTCTTCATCTAGAATAATTAAGTTATGCTTAGACACTTGGTTATTTTAGATTAATTAATTAATTGACCTTTGTTTATCACATATTTTCCCCACGTAATATATGAGTTCGGTCGGGACCCACATTTGTGGACCTCGAAAGGTGCCTAACACCTTCCTTTCGAGGTAACCTGAACCCTTACCCGAATTTCTGGTTGACGTAAACTATTAAAATAAATTTGCAATTTAGTCTAAAATGGTGCCCTAACGCACCTTAATTCGTTAGGTGGCGACTCTTCACTCTTTAAATCCCAAAAAGAGTTTGTCACGTCGGATCTCGCTTTTCACGAGAAAAATGGGGCGCGACACATACTATGCAGCACTTCGATATCTTATGTCGAAGAAGGATGCTAAGCCAAGATTGATTCGGTGGGTGCTTCTACTGCAACAGTTTGATTTTGAAGTCAAGGACTGAAAGGGAACCGAGAATCAGGTCGCTGACCATCTATCACGCCTTGAGGATAAGTCCATGCTTAAATTAAGGGATGATCTTGATATTTATGATACTTTTCTAGATGAGCAAGTGCTGGCAGCATCACAAGACTTAATCCCTTGGTTTGCAGATTTTACCAACTTTTTGGCAAGTGACCTAGTCCCGAAAGAAATGTCGTTTCAGCAGAGAAAGAGATTCATGCATGAGGTGAGAAATTTATTCTGGGATGAACCTTATTTGTTTAGGGTGTGTGCAGACGGTATAATTCAAAAATGTATTCCAGAGGTTGAAATGATGAGTATTTGGGAGGTATGTCATTCATCTCCAATTGGGGGTCATCATGGAGGTGCTAGGATTGCTCATAAGGTTTTACAGTGCGGGTGTTATTGGCCCCACCATATATAAAGACGCTCATGACTATGCTTGGTCTTGTGACCAATGCCAAAGAAAAGGGAATATCTCATACAGACACGAACTTCCTATGACACCTATCCTTGACCTCGAATTGTTTGATGTATGGGGAGTTGATTTTATGGGCCCATTTGTGAGCTCACATGGGATGAAATACATTTTGGTAGCTGTCGACTACGTTTCTAAGTGGGTGGAGGCGATTACGCTTTCCAATAATGAAGGAAGAAGTGTCACGACATTCTTGAAAAAGAATATATTTTCACGATTTGGTACACCTCGAGTCATCATTAGTGATGGAGGATCCCACTTCTGTAATCGGTTGTTCAAGACCTTACTTGAAAAATATGGTGTCAAACATAAGGTTGCAACACCCTACCATCCTCATACGAGCGGGCAAGTTGAAGTGTCAAATCGTGAGATTAAGTCTATTTTGGCAAAGATGGTGAACGCCAATAGAACTGATTGGGCGAGAAGATTGGATGACGCTTTATGGGATTATCGAACTGTATTTAAGACACTTATTAGTGCATCTCCATATCAGCTGGTTTTTGGTAAATTGTGCCACTTGCTGGTCGAACTTGAACATAAAGCATTATGGGAATTGAAGAGGTTGAATCTGAAATGGAGTGACGCGGCTAAATTGAGGCTAGATCAGATGAATGAGATGGATGAATTTCGTCCACGGGCTTATGAAAGTTCAGTACTTTATAAAGAAAAGATGAAATTGTATCATGACCGAAAAATCGAACGACGAGAATTTCACCCGAGAGATTTGGTGCTGCTCTATAACTCTAGGCGTCGCTTTTTTCCTGGTAAACTGCGGACCAAATGGTCGGGACCATTCACTATTGTTAGAGTGTTCCCGCATGGGCCAATTGAGCTAAAAGGTAATAATGATGTCCTTTTTAAGGTAAATGGTCAGCGTGTGAAGCTTTATTTAGGAACTGCGGAAGAAGTAAAGAGGAGTGAAGAGCTTAGTATTGATGAAGTCTGAGTAGTCAGGCCAGCCAAGTCGTGCCGCGATGTTAAATCAGGTGCTTCATGGGAGTTAACCCATGGGCTGATTGGTGAAGTCTGAATAGCCAACCTAGTCATGTCGTGCCGCGACGTTAAATCAGGTGCTGCTTGGGAGGTAACCCAAGGTCTGAATTGGTTGTGATCTGATCATTGGAGGATAAGTTAGCGGGAACTTACAATATTGAAACCAAATATGTTTAGTACAACACACGACACTGTTTCACGCCACGTAAGTTTATCCACGTAACGTGGGTTGGTACTGTAGAAGTCAGAGGAAATTACATGCTTGCTGAACTCAACCTACGCCAGTGACCCAAGTGACGTAGGTCAACTCACGTCACATGGGAGGTGCCGTGAAAATCAGAGGCTATTTGCAACATGCAAAACCCTACCTACGATAGGGGACCCACGTGACGTAGGTCGACACACGTGACGTAGGTCGACACACGTCACGTGGGTGGTGCCGTGAGAATCAGGAACCCTTTAGTTACCCAAGATCCACCCGACCCAACCATGAATTTATATATATATATCAGTATACTCCTCAAATCCGACCCAATTTCAAATCCAAACTAAACCTTTTCAAAACCAAATCCTAACATAAACCCTATTTTCAAAATTTCAACATATTCCTATAGATCAAATCCAAAATTCTTTAAATTCCCGAATATCAACTTCCAAATTTATCAAATCCCAACTACCTAAACCCCACAATTCCCAAAATTCAACCCACCCAACCTTAAAACAAACCCAACCTACCCAACCCGATATCTAACCCACTCGACCCAAAATTCGATAACACCCGGCCCAATGACGCCTAAGTCAAACCCCAAACGTGGAGATATGGGTTCTTCATTAAGAATCCGCATTAAAAATGCCGATTTTACGACTAGGTTGCGTGATGAACCTTTGGGGTCCAATAAAAGTGGGCCTGAAGAGGTATACCAGCTTGCTACTGCTGATTCTACACTGGTACATCATACCACGAGGATATAAACTAGGGTACAAACTGCTGCTCGGGCCGTACTTTAGCCTATTCTGCAAACTACTAAGCCGGCTGCTCCTGATCAGTTTTCTGATTTTGCCCCCCAATTTGAAGAAGGGGAGGATGCCTCGACAACCGGTGATGAACAGGAGGTTGATGTATCTGAGTCTGAGGAAAATGCTGCAGGTCAGGATGATTTGGCGATTGAGGCGACAACATCTATTTTTGGCACTGCTAGAAAAGGGAAAACAAGCGTTGGTGTGTTCAGGGGATGAGGTACTTTTATGACAGGAAGGCTGAACTTACTGAGCGGGGCATGTGTAGATGTAGTATTACTTAGGAGCCTCAGTATCATCTAGAGGAGTTAAAGGCACTACCTGACATTAAGGCAGTGTTTGATCATTATGAATTTGGGTGGATAGCGGAGCCTCCTAGTCACTATAGCCCAGAGTTGATCCGCGAGTTTTATGCTTCTTATGCTGCGTCTGTTGAGTTGATCGCACCTGTTGAGCAGCGGCTTTGGGACCAACCACCATTGACTCACACTATGGTTTGGGATACCAGAGTAGATATCTCTGAGCAGACTATCCACAGATTCTTGTTTGGGGCTGAACGTCCATTTCCAGCCACGACTGCTGAGTTTGATCACTGTATGAAGACTGTGCAAAACAGGACTAAAATAAGGGACGTTGATCAACGATTGGAGTTACTACGGTGGATTGTGGGGTATATAGCAAAGGATAGTGTAGACGCTAGTTGGGTAACTGAGACGCTGGACATCAAGAAGTCCACACTCCACTTTGTGGGCCGGTTTTAGTGGTTGGTGGTTAGGCACCGTTTGGGGCCTACTAATGCTGATAATTCACTCACATTGGACCGGGCTGTTTTGGTAGCAAGCATCATTGTCGGTTATGATATTAATATCGCCCGCTACATCATTAGGGATATCCATAAGCGCGCCTTTAGAGATTTTACCAGCATCCCTTTTCCTTGTTTGATTCAGGGCATATGTGATAGTGCTGGTGTGGTTAAGATACCGATAGTTGATCATTATATTAAGGTGACCCACATTACAGATATTAGATTAATGCAACAGCGGGGAGCTCACCCAGTTCTTCCCCGGAGGCCTCAACCTTTCGTGTCATCAGGTGCAGCTCTTTTTGAAGAGCCTGGAGAGAAAGAGGAGCCGGTTAGTAAACCTATGGCCGTTCAAGCATCGGTGAGTGTATCGAAGACTGTCCGTGTACCTGCTGAGGGCACAGGCTCGATTAACGATGAGGTACCAGGCACTACTGCACCACCGCCCCCCTCTGGTATGGTTTCAGTTTCGAGGGACTTCCTGTAGCAGTTAGTTGACAGGCAGACACAGATGTTTGAGAGGCAAGCTCATACAGAGGGCCATATGGCAAAGTTGGTATCTCAGCTTAAGCCATGGGTTCGTACCACAGTAGAGGCTGTGGAGGCTAGAGTCGAGGCCCGGATGACTATGGCTATGGATAGATTTATGAGAGACCTGCATGGGCGGATTGATATCTTTGAGACACGGATGGCGACCCGGATAAGTTCAGCACAGATTCCTGATATGGCAGGCTTGACACAGGAGGTTGTTGTATTGAGAGAGGAGGTTAGAGCTTTGGCACCGAGCAACTCTCCTGTCATTCCACCTATGCTCGTTTCGGCCCCGATGAGGCCGACTTTTGAGATGGATTTATTTGTTGATGAGGAGTTTCCTGTTGATAGAGGAAAGAGACCACATAGTCTGAAGGATCAGGTTGATAGTGGGGATGATGAGTTCGAGGGTGATTTTTGGAGAGCGGTTAAGGCCTATGAAGTAGAGTAACATACCCGTCAGATTGTACAGGAGGAGAGGGCATGGGGTGCATCCTCTAGTCAGGTACCCCTTTCACCAGACGCACCTAGTAGAGAGCCCATATAGCATGCTGATGATCCCGATATGGGCGGGCCCACATCTGGCGCCTAGGGCGCCACAAGTATGTCTTCACTCCCTTACACTTATCTTATTTATAGTTGTGCACTAGGGGTAGTGCACTATTTTTAGTTGGGGCTAGGGGTATACCACCACTTGGGGGGTTTTATTGTCGTGTTTCCTTTTCCCCCAAGTGTGCTATCATAGTAGAACAGACATGTTTAGGTCGTTATTTATAGTAGTTATGTGTTTTTATGATTAATTAGGAGAAAAATAGGGGAACCTTAGTACAGTCCAATTTTGAACGTATTTTGAATGATAAGGATGCTTTGTGTTTGTGTAAATGAAACACCTCCTGAAATTTTTGTTTGGAATTGTGTGTGTAGTATGTTAGTTGTGACAGTTGTTGGATCTTGTTATGGCATTAGTATTATATGGAGAATGACTGTAGCTAGCAATGCATAAACTGGATAGGTAGTGGTTGATAGTGTAACCCTGTGCTATGTGTGTGTGAGGTCATTACCTAGTTCACTTTGTGTGTACGATCCAGAACTTGCCCAGTTAGTCTTGCCTAGGTTATAGGATAAGTGGTTAGGAAAGGATCATAGGCCGTTTTTAAATAAGTCCATTTCTAGCCTAAATGCCCAACCAAATGAATTAAATATTCCTTGATCCCGATTTTGAGCCTTAAGTGACTTATTTCTTTCATAGCCTATTCACCTTCCCATTTTGACTTACAATGAACCTGTCTTGGCACTGGTCCCTCCTTGGACATTGTGTACCTCAACTCAGGCAAATCGCCTAAGTTGAGGGTGGCTATTATAGGGGTGTGTAGATTGATTTGGGTATAAAGAAGGGGTTAGTAAGAAAAAAAATAGATTTGGGTGTGAAGAAAAAGAAAAAAAGATGAGTGAAATGAATAGAAGTTGCAAAAAGAAAAGAAAAAAAAAGTTGTGTTTTGAAAGTGAAGAAAATCACACTCCAAAATCTGGAAATAAATGAAGGAGAATAAGGAAAAATAAAATGAGAATGGTTGGAAAGTGGAGCAAAAAATAGTGTAGTGTCAAGGAGGGTTGGGTCACCATATTCATATGTACCACAACTGTTCTCAAGTCTACATTACAAGTCGAGGAAAGTCCTATAGTGATCCTAGTCTAACTATCCGAGAAACTAAGGTGCAGAAAATAAGGGCAAGTCTATGGTATTTCATGCATATTGTTTGAATTTCTTTGTGAGAGAGAGTTTTTTGACCCAGTCCCTGCTTTGATATTCATTAATATACTACGAGTGTATGGGACTTCTTTGTTGTGAGAGTACATGGGTGCATTGATAGCTGCTATTTGTTCGGATAATGTCATTTGCATATAGGCTAAGTTGTTTATTCATAATCTGATGCCACTACTTGATCCCTTCTATGTCATGATAATATGTTGCATTTTTACACACTGAGGTTTTGATTTGCAAGTAGGAGGGGTCAGAAAAGTTTTGAGGTCAAAAGCAATGAGTCGACTGCCATAGGTCCCTTGGGTTTCTTTTAGTTAAGCATCATCGTGTTTATTTTGATTTATTCACCTGAGGACATGCAAATGTTCTAAGTTAAGGGTATTGATGTGTCATGTTCACATGGCACTTTCGATGCTTAAAACAAAGAAAATATGCAATAACTTGGGTATGTTTGGTAGGTATGATGTGTTTTCTATTCTATATCGCAGGAGAATAGGTTTTTGGAGGCAAAATGATCAATAC
The DNA here is from genome assembly GCA_031232105.1 of Capsicum rhomboideum. Taxonomy (NCBI): domain Eukaryota; kingdom Viridiplantae; phylum Streptophyta; class Magnoliopsida; order Solanales; family Solanaceae; genus Capsicum; species Capsicum rhomboideum. The sequence continues at coordinate 45,825,983 of CP124717.1, read as the reverse complement.
GAAAGAATCATGCTTGAAAACGGAGTATCTGAAGATGAAAGAACCAGGACCTGCACCTGAGAGTGACCCACGACAGGACTCACTTGACGTGAGTGTGTGTCGTGAGTCAACTTCTGAAGATGCCTAATGTTGCCTGATTTCCACGGAACTGGCCTACGTGGCGTGACTTGGTTCCACGACACCAAGTCACGATACCGTGGAAAGTTGCTGACTCTGTTTTCCTGTTTTGTTTAGGATAAGATTCATCTTGTATATATAAATACCCCTGTATTGTCTTATGTTCAAGAGTTAGTCAGTACATTATTTTGAGACATATTTCCAGTATTTTGACGCATTATTGATTTTGTAACATTGGATTACCAGTTCTAGGATTTCTATTAATATTGAGATTTCAGAGTTTTCTTCATTATCGTGACTTTACAATTATGTTTTCATCTTTGAATTCTTCTTGTGTTCTTGCAATTATGAGTAGCTAAACCCATCAACTAGAGTTATGTCAACCATGAGGAATTAACGAAATGGGTTAAGTGCAAAGCAATTCTGAACCGTTGTGGATGTAAGTATTGTTATTACCTTCATTACAATTGATCTTCTAACGGTTGCAAACGTTAGAAACTCACCTGTATTCTAGACTTTCTCGAGAGAGAGGTAAAGATTGGGAAAAGAGAATAACAACAGAGATTTGAAGCTATCAACCTTCATCTAATAACTTGAGCCGTAATAGGGAAAGTTATATGAGATCCAGGACAAGGGTTAGTAGTTCGACACTCGGAGACCGAGAGGAGAAGAGTGAAATTTGTCTAACCAAGGTCGAAAGACGTTTAGATGAACCTAACTTGTTAGATTTTGCATGCAACGCAGCGGGACAGTCTTGCCAAGCACAAGTAACAGGTGGAGTTAAGGAATCATTGGGGATCACAGTCCTAGTGTATTTCTCATATTGTTTACAAATTCGAAAATTAGTAATCGTTACTGTTACCACTCATTCACAACCCCCCCACCCCCCACCCCCCCACCCCCAGTTTTAAGTATTTGCCAATTACTCAGACTAGCATGCTACATAATTTCGTCCTCTTACTTGTGGGATCGATTCCAACCTAGTTGGGTTCTATATTTGATACAGCGACCGCATTGTACTTTTCTAAAGGTATATTTTGGGCGACATTAGTCACCCGCGCTGAGCACGGGGCCTAATATTTATACTCTCTTTGTTTTAATTTATGTGACATACTTTTATTTTAATTCATCCCAACAAGGATGTTACTTTATTATATTTAGAAACAATTTGATTTTAAATTTTTTATTTTATCTTTAATGAGGTGATTTATGATCAGTTGATCACATAAATATTTAAGACTTATTTTAGACCACAAATTCTAAAAGTTTTTCATTCTTTCTACTCTGCACCTAGTCAAATGGTGTCACATAAATTGGAGGAAAAAAGTAGTAAAATTAATATTCATAAATTTATATCATATTAAAAGTGTGAAGACCTTAAAAATGTGATTCGAACTTTTTTTCCTTCATTAAAAGTTTTCTCCATAAGTAAGTTCATCTTTTCACTTTTTCCCTGTAATTATTATACCATTTTTTTTATAGTATTGAATATTGATTATAATGAATATATTTCTATTTTTATATTATTAATATTATTTTATACATATATATAAGAGAGGATACAAAGTTTTGGTAGTCCTCACAAAACTTTTGATCCTTTAATGTTGCTCCATGTGGCTCTTTTTTCTTTCTTTTTTTTTTTTTTTTTTTTTTTAATCTTTTCCATTTTTCCTTTGACTTATAACTTTTTTTTTGTCTTTTCCTTGTTTTCCCTGACACTTAATTCTTTTTCTTTTAAATCTATTTCTAGATCTGAATTTAACTCATCTTTATAATTAGAAGAATTAGCCAGTGTATCAGCAAATTGAGCAGATAAATCAATAGGTTTAATATTGAGATTAGAAAAAAAAAATTCAAGTAAATCTTCTAAATCATTGAAAGTTTTAATTTTAAATTTCGAAATCTCGGGAGGTCGTTGAATAGAACTAGTAACAATATAAGGAGGAACAGATGTTGTTTTAGACGAGGAAGCTATCGCATCAACATCTTAGTTCTCATTATTGTCACTGAGTTTCTTGGTTAATCTCGTTAGCTCGTCTAATTTGACGTTACTAATGAATTTTATCAAAACCGTTAATTCATTAAGTTTTTTATCAAGAGAACTAATTTGTTCTCCTAAAACTTTAACATATCAACCCAGATAATTATTTTGAGAAATCAATTTATTAATTTTTGAAATAATTATTTTTTCGATGTCATTATCAATAAATCGTTGGAAAGCATTAAAAGTAATACCTGTATTATTAGGCATAACAAAAGAAGATTGTGGTGGAAAGACAGACTTAATAATGTCTCCATTACTATCTTTATAAGTGTATTCAATAACCTTAATATACACACGCAAATAAGTGGTTATAAACCAAGGCACAAAATACATAATTTGATTATGTAATGCATAAGTTTTATAAAACTCTTGAGAAATATTATGCATATCTTCTTTACTATAAGCGGCAAAAAATCAAGTTCTAAATTGGTTCCATTTATTATCAAAAAATTCTTTTTGAATATATTTTCTTGCCAGTGATTCTGGACTAAAATCAATAGTGTGTGGAATCATTAAATATGATTTTAAATTAAAGATGTACTCAATTTGTCTCATATTAGCTGTCCACTTTCCCCTTTACATGCCCTTAAGAAATCATACATAAGAAGGGTAGTTTTATTAATTTAACCCTTAAACTCTTTTGAAAAAAAATAAAAATTTGCATATACTTTCAAAAAGAATTTCAATTGTAAGGGTAAAATGGAAAAATTAATTATTTCTCTTTTGGTTGTAAATTGACAAATAATTTATAACTATTGTTTTTGGTAATGTAGACAACTAATATGAGGCAGATGGAGTATATAGTTTTTAAATCGTGTGGTCTTAAACTTTTTCGTAGAATGTTGAAATTTCTTTCTGAGACAAACCAAAAAAAAAAGTAAGACATTTAAATTGGGATGAAGGAGTAGTAAATTTTTATGAATTTTTTAGCTCTTTATTTTCTCCGTTTTATATTATATTTTATTTTTAACTTGTATACTTAATAATTTAATATGTATAAATATGTTTTATATAATAATGATGGTATTAATAGTTTTTTTAAAATCAAATTTAAGATAAGTGAATTCTTACATGACCAAAAAGTCACATTAAATTGGTACTATTTAATTAAGGCAACGTAATGAAGATCACATTTTATTTTATAGCGGAAAATAATTTCTTAAGGAGTGTATCAAAACTAAAAAACATCATAACTATGAATAAAAAAGTCAATTAGATTATTCTTTATATTTTTTGTCACTATAAATTTTTGGCAAAATTTAATAATAATAAAAATTTACCAACAATTCATATTTAATATGTTATTAGATTTTATTAATTATGCAGTAAAAGAATATAATACAGATTAAACTGCTTTAGTTAAAATATAATTATTTTTATATTTAGAGTTTGGGCTTCGGCTTAGCACGGACCACGAGTAACTACTCTTTTTTTTTTTTTTTTTATATTTATTTATTTATATTTATTTATATTTATATATATTATATACTATATAGAAAGATGAGCAAAGGAACGACCAAGGGCAAAAATGTAAATTTACACTCACAAATGCACTTTCTGTACAACTCTAGAACCATCCATCTTCTTCATTCCCATTCCAAACAAATAATTTGCTCACTATTCTTCTGTGTTCTTCAAAGATTTCACCAAGTCCGATTTAGCCGTCAATCACCCAGAAAATCCCAAGATAGGAAATCATATCTGAGACTCAACTTTCAACAATGGTGGATTTCGAAGCTTTCCACCAAAAATTTTTTTCCATTCAATATGTAAAATTCGATTCCAACATCAAAAGACCATACCGAATCCAATTTTCATCTTCGGAGGTTCCAACATTGGGGTCTCGAAACGCCTACCGAGGTAAGCTTCTCTGTTTAGTTGCTATTGAGTTACTTTTGAAGGTACCGTGAATATTAGTTTAGCTATGTACAAGTTTGAGAGTGTTTATATTATAGGCACTTAGTGTTCTTTTAAAAACCTAATAATAGTATAAGTGTACTAATACGACGGTGAATAGTTTTCCCACATTGAACATTGCATGAATGACAATTCATGTATTAAGACCTTGGTACAAGAATTTTCTTAACTTTGGATTTATTGATTTTTTATTTTTAACTGTCCGATTTTTAATTTAACCAAGAAAAAAATATTCACATAGCCAAAAACTCTGTTTAAGACTTTTCTATTGATTTAAACGGAAATAATTTGAAGTTACGGTTATGTAGTGTGATTTGTATTACTTTAGTTTCCATTTTATTGCTTAATTATTAAATATCATATACACACGTGCAGAGCACGTACACTTTAACTAGTATATTAAAAGTGTGAGGGTCCTTAGAAATATTGTTTGAACTTTTTTCCCTTCATTAAAAGTTTTCACAATAGACGAAATCGTCTTTTTTCTATTTTTCCTCCATTATTATTTAATTATCAATATAATATTAATTATAATCTTCAAAAATTAAGGAGTCCTAAAATATACTCCCACCGTTTCAAAAAGAATGACCTACTTTTCTTTTTAGTCCGTTTAAAAAAGAATGACCCTTTCCTTTTTTGGCAACACTTTAATTTCAACTTTCCACATGACATGTTTAAGACCACAAGATTAAAGGGCATTTTGGTACATTTGTCATAACTTTTGTTTAGAACCATAAGATTCAAAAGTCTTCTTTATTTTCTTAAACTCCGTGTCAAGTCAAACTAGATCATTCTTTTTGAAACATAGGGAGTATATGGTAAGTGGAATTTTTTTAAGAATTAATTTTGGTAGGTTTTTCCTTGTGTATATAAAAAAGAAGTCCTAAAATACATGACAAGAGGAAAAAAAAGGAAATATCGATGGTTTTCATCAAAATAAAAATAGTAATATTTAACAACTTTATTTTAAACATTAATACAAGGAAAGTAATAAAAAGTTGACCCACCGCAGGTTGTAGTTATTGTGCTAATATCGGATTTTTCCAATTGATGCACGTCAGGTTTTAGTTATTTTGACCCATGAGTAATAATTAAAAATAAATTATTTTTCAAAATTGGGAAAAGGCTCAAATATGTCATTAAACTATTGAAAATGACTTATTTATGCAATCCGTTAAAAGTTTGGCTCATTTATGCCATCGTCGTTACAAAAAAGGCTCATTCATGCCATTTTTTTTAACGGTGATTTTTTAAAAAGGGAAAAGGCTCAAATATGCCATCGAACTATTGGAAATGACTCATTTATGCCATCCGTTAAAAGTTTGGCTCATTTATGCCATCGCCGTTACAAAAAATTCACCGATTATAGAATTTTTCTTATTTTTACTTCAAGTACAATTTTTTAAGAATTTAAAAAATTGTGTTTCGGTAACTAATTGATTCGTTGTTTGAAATAGTTGATGTCTGTTTCGGGCTTGAATTGGTCTTGAGATTTGCAGAATTGTGTTCGGCGATTCCGAAGAAATTGAAAATGGATGAACTCTTTACAGTGCCTATAAAGGAGTTACAAAATGCATAGAAATATTTTGGCCGGAGAAATCGATATTTTCTTATTAGAAAATTTAAAATTTCTTTGATTGATTTAATTAATGATGTGGAAGAATTATTGTTGGCCACGTGTACAAAATGATTTTGCAAAACCCCCCAAATTGGACTGTTAAAAAAAATGGCATGAATGAGCCAAACTTTTAACGGATGACATAGATGAACCTTTTTTCAAAGTTCGATGGCATATTTGAGTCTTTTTCATTTAATTAATGATGTGGACGAATTATTGTTGGCCATATGTACAAAATGGTTTTGCAAAAAACCATCAAACCGGATTGTTAAAAAAAAGCATGAATGAGCCTTTTTTTGTAACGGTGATGGCATAAATGAGCCAAACTTTTAACGGATGGCATAAATGAGCCATTTCCAATAGTTCGATGGTATATTTGAGCCTTTTCCTTTTTAAAAAACCACCGTTAAAAAAATGGCATGAATGAGCCTTTTTTGTAACGGCGATGGCATAAATGAGCCAAACTTTTAACGAATGGCATAAATGAGCCATTTTCAATAGTTCGATGGTATATTTGAGCCTTTTCCCTTCAAAATTTTTTAGTGCGAGGACTCCTATTTATGTAGTCTTTGTTTTACTCCTTTCAAGGATTTATACTGCATGTTAAATTATGGTTTTGTTTTTATTTTCTTGATATCCTCCTAATGTTATTGAATGCAAGTGATATATTTGTTTTAAGAAATTTATGATTTAATTTTTATACAGGTGCATTAGATAGTGGGTATGGAGGTCACATATTAGGATATAAGGTTAGTAGATAGTTATGCTTCACTTGCTTTTCGGTAAGCTTAGGTTTGGCGGGAGCTTGGGAGCATTGTGTATGTCGTAGTTTTAGCCTCATACGTATATTTTCTTGCTTTTCATGTCTATTAATTTACATGTTTTCTTTACTGTCATATTTCCTTAATACGGGGTACTAACATTGATATCTTCATTGCAGTGATTTCTTGGATCAGAGCAAAGAAAAGCTTTATTATAATATAAATTCTCACAAATTCTCCATCACGTTGCTATCTCAATTTTTTAAGCACAATAGTTTCTTCAGTTTCATTGACCCGCTTAAAACATATGTAAATATCTTTTAATTTCTAATTCATACCTAATAATGTTATCCCGTTCTAAATTATGAATATTTTCTATGTGTTAGCTTCAATTTGATTAGAAGTAATGTCTTGACGATGATAAGTTAAAATTCACGTGCAACGCACGTATCTTAAACTAGTATTCCTAAAAACTTAAATTACCAATAAAACGAGTGGTTATATATGATTTTAAATTTAAATTTGGCTTCACACGAATTTTTTTTAAAGAATAGAGTAGTATATAATAAATTTATTCTTAATAAATTGATATCATTACAAAATACATAAGAATCAATTAATAAGAGATAACATGACAAATAAAATAAATTGAATCAAATACTTGCAACTAAGTAAACTAGAAGTGTTCATTTTAAGTCTTTGAAATTAATTTGAATAGTTAAATTAATGTAAGTTTGATTTAATTTTGAAATTGTTGAACAAATTTTGATTTAAAAAAAAAAAAAGTATTCTTTGAGACCAATTTATGTATATTGACAATATAATATATTATTTTAAATTATATAATCAAAACTTCACTAAATATAATAAATTACTTCATTTTCTTTAAGTTCTCAATTAAATGCGTAAATCGCTATTCTTTCTGTCTATTTGAGAATGGGAAAAAACAATTCCTTTTTAAGCAAGTTGTCTCTTTGAGAAAATATTAATAAATCCCATGAAAATATTATATTTTAGAATTTGAATTTTCATAGACTTTATATTCGTAGCAAAAATTAATAAATAAAAATGGGAAAGGCTCAAATATGCCATCGAACTATTGAAAATGGCTTATTTATGTCATCCGTTAAAAGTTTGGCTCATTTATGCCGCCGTTACAAAAAAAGCTCATTCATGCCATTTTTTTTAACGGTGGATTTTTAAAAAGGAAAAAGGCTCAAATATGCCATCGAACTATTGAAAATGGCTCATTTATGCCATCCGTTAAAAGTTTGGCTCATTTATGCCATCGCAGTTACAAAAAAGGCTCATTCATGCTATTTTTTTTAACAGTCCGGTTTGATGGTTTTTTGCAAAGCCATTTTGTACATGTGACTAACAATAATTCATCCACATCATTAATTAAAGGAAAAAGACTCAAATATGCCATCGAACTTTGAAAAAAGGCTCATCTATGTCATCCATTAAAAGTTTGGCTCATTCATGCCATTTTTTTTTAACAGTCCATTTGGGTTTTTTTTTGCAAAACTATTTTGTACATGTGACCAACAATAATTCTTCCACATCATTAATTAAATCAAACAAAGAAATTTTAAAATTCATAATAAGAAAATATCGATTTCTCCGGCCAAAATATTTCTATGCATTTTGTAACTCCTTTATAGGCACTGTAAAGAGTTCATCCATTTTCAATTTCTTCGGAATCGCCGAACACAATTCTGCAAATCTCAAGACCAATTCAAGCCCGAAACAGACATCAACTATTTCAAACATCGAATCAATTAGTTACCGAAACACAATTTTTTAAATTCTTAAAAAAATTTACTTGAAGTAAAAATCAGAAAAATTCTATAATCGGTGAATTTTTTGTAAAGGCGATGGCATAAATGAGCCAAACTCTTAACGGATGGCATAAATGAGTCATTTTCAATAGTTCGATGGCATATTTGAGCCTTTTCCCTTTTTAAAAATCCACCGTTAAAAATAATGAAATGAATGAGCCTTTTTTGTAACGACGATGACATAAATGAGCCAAACTTTTAACGGATGACATAAATGAGCCAGTTCCAATAATTTGATGGCATATTTGAGTCTTTTCCCAATAAAAATTTTAAATACAGAAGACAACTATTGCATTGAACCTATAACTTATTAGCAATTAGAGAAATAATGAATTAGAGTGGATTACTATTTAGAAAGTGATATTGTAATTTGAAAACTTGCATAACCAATTCACATTAAATGATTTCATAATTAGTTTTCTTATAATAGATTAATTTCCCACTGCTTAAAAAACTAAAAAAGCTCATTCGTTCTCTGCTAAAATGGGTGTGGAGGATCATCATCCGACCCCTCCCCCCCCTCCCTTTTGTTAACCATCCTAAACCACCAGATAAAGCTGGTGGAGATAGTTTTATATGTCGACTATTGGCCACGAAAAATATAATTGATCTAGACATGGGAGACTGTAATAATGATCCATCAATAGCATTAAATTCGGCGGCTGGCATGATGGAGGCATACCCGGATGAACTCCCCAATAGTATTAAAACAATTACCCTTACCCAGGAAGACAATCAAAGGTTGTATGTGCCTTGGAAGTACACTTATATCATTAAACTCATTGGTAAACACATTACTCACCAATACCTAAAAACTAAATTACAACAACTATGGAAAATTATGGATCAAGCCCCGCTTATTGATTTAGGCTCAGATTATTACATCTTCAAGTTCGCCACTGCGGAAAGCATGAATATAGTTTTAAACAACGGACCATGGTTTGTTTATGGACAATACTTATCCATCCAGAAGTGGAAACCAAATTTTATCCCGGAAAAAATAATTTTATCATCTTCAGTTATCTGGGTAAGAATTTCGCATCTTCCAACCGAATTTTATGACGGTATACTACTACAAAAAGTGGGTAACTCTATTGGCAAATTGCTAAAGATCGATGCTTCTACTAGTTTTCCACGCTAAGAGGAATTCGATATGTCAGACTTTGTATTCAAGTATCATTCCATAATTCTATCCCCAACTGGATTCAAATAGGAAACCCCATGCAACAAATCATATATGAAGCGGAAGGTTTCTTATGTAAAAAATGCAGACGTCTTGGACATTCACTCAGAGGATGCTCACATCATGATACCCAATCTCTGCATCCTCACGATAAACAAGCAGGGGAAACTAAGGTTCAAAGTGCCAAAAAAAAAAGAGGAGATTTGGCAAACCGTTCAATTCCCAAGGAAAAAGAAGGTCGTGCAAGGTAAAAAACCACTGATCAGGTACACCCTGAGAAAACTGATTATACTGACTCTATTCCTAGTAATATCTCGGATTACTCTGACAAGATTTTAAAAACTCTAGCATTAATAACCAGTCTAAAATCAATATCTATCTATATGTATATTATTCTTAAAGTGGGAAATAAAAAGTTGAAAAAGTTGAATTACCAAAATAATCATCAAATATTGAACGATATTTTTACCCTTCTCTTACATATTACTTCTATAATAATTATGTACAAAAAAGTAAATTTAATCTTCTTATAAATAATTCATTCTTAATTATACCACCATAATGTCTATTTACGTATCTTTTCCTCTTCTCTTATTGAAGGCATTTAATACAATAACTATTAATTAAATTAATAGAGGTATGTTAAGTATCCTATTTTTAAACCCTTTTAATCTTCTTCATTGTCCACTTTAAAATTGGTACACGCTCACCCCCCTTGAAAACAATTCTTGGTTACATTATTATAGGTATTTCCTCTGTTTGCTTTTACTTGTCATTTTTTAATATGTCACATCCATTAAAAAAACAATGATTGATATAGTGAGTTTACAATATTGCCCCTATTAATTGATTTTAGTAATAAGTACTGAAAAATGATTTGGAGAATAAGTAATTAATGCTAAGGGTAAAACGTGAAATTTTTTTTTGTCCTTTCTTGATTTGTCAAAAATGACAAGTAAAAATGGAAATCAAATTAGAAAAATAATGACAAATAAAAGCGAACAGAGAGAGTATATACGATTATTAAAGGGCTGCCTTATTTGATATTAGTATCATATTAAATGTCAATAATACCTATAATGAATGATAAGAAAGAATAGCTTCTATCCTTTTAAATCCTCTTCAATCGTGCAAAACTTGACTTGCAACAACTTATGGCTTTGTAACGTTGATGGCTCTTTGTTTTCCTTCATTAATCAAATAGGGTAAAAATCATTTCCCCCCTCAACTTTACTTTAAAAATCAAACTCCCCTCTCAACTTTAAACAATAAGCATTCTCTCCCCTTTTTCCTATTTGTCTTTTTTAAATACCTATTTTACCCTTACACTATTAATTTTTATTTTTCTTTACCTCTTTAAAATCATGATATTTTTTTATTTTTAATATGTCTAGTAAATTTCTTTAAATAAAAAGAAATATTATTTTCTAGACGAAAAAAAGAAAAGTGAGAAACATATATTTAGTATATAAGTTAATGATGTTCTAAATGAAATAAATGACCAGGATAATGAAATTAATTTATTCATAATAATTAAAACTATAATATCTATTTATACTAGTGAAAATAACAAATAAAAATAACTTTGTAAACATATTCCAATGAATGTAATACAATAGTATATGATAAAAATGGAGATATATTTTATAACAAATTAATTCCAAAGGTTTACTTATATTATAAATAAATTTAAATTTATTATTTAGAATATTTCATTAGTGACAATCGAAACTCATTTATCGATATAAACAATAGAAAATAAGAACGAAACTTAAATATGCACACATACATGTGCATACATATGTATGTATGTATGTATGTATATATATATATATATATATGCACATATACATACATACTTAATGCATGTAATAAAATAAGAGATAAGTTACAAATACCCCCTAAACTATACCTGAAGTTGCTATGACACACTTAAACTTTACGGGGGTCCTATTACCCCCTAAACTCATTTTTTCTGTATTTTGTGCTCCTTTTTGCTGACGTGGCTGCCAAGTATCAGAATATTTTTGTACTCCTTTTGTACTCATTTTTTCTGTATTTTGTGCTCCTTTTTGCTGACGTGGCTGCCAAATTAATAGAGAATAAGCATTCTCTCCCCTTTTTCCTATTTGTCTTTTTTAAATACCTATTTTACCCTTACACTATTAATTTTTATTTTTCTTTACCTCTTTAAAATCATGATATTTTTTTATTTTTAATATGTCTAGTAAATTTCTTTAAATAAAAAGAAATATTATTTTCTAGACGAAAAAAAGAAAAGTGAGAAACATATATTTAGTATATAAGTTAATGATGTTCTAAATGAAATAAATGACCAGGATAATGAAATTAATTTATTCATAATAATTAATGCACACATACATGTGCATACATATGTATGTATGTATGTATGTATATATATATATATATATATGCACATATACATACATACTTAATGCATGTAATAAAATAAGAGATAAGTTACAAATACCCCCTAAACTATACCTGAAGTTGCTATGACACACTTAAACTTTACGGGGGTCCTATTACCCCCTAAACTCATTTTTTCTGTATTTTGTGCTCCTTTTTGCTGACGTGGCTGCCAAGTATCAGAATATTTTTGTACTCCTTTTGTATGAGTATAAAAATATTCTAATGCTTGGCAGCCATGTCAGCAAAAAGGAGCACAAAAATACAGAAAAAATGAGTTTAGGGGGGTAATAGGACCCCCATAAAGTTTAGGTGTGTCATAGCAACTTCAAGTATAGTTTGGGGGGGGGGGGGGAGGGGGAGGACTTGTGCCTTATCTCAATAAAATAACAATCATAAAAAATAACATTAGCTTTTGTGGCAAGTTCATTAAAAAAATTATTCTACTTATACTGTAATACTAAAGAATTTAATAAAATATATATAAATACTTGACTAAAATGAATAATATATAATATAAGAAGATATTACAAATGTCAAGGTTAAAATAGACATTGTCAAGGTCAAAGGGGGGAGAATGCTTATTATTCAAAGTTGAGGAGGGAGTTTGACTTTTAAAATAAAGTTGAGGGGGATAAATGTTTTTCACCCTAATCAAATATCACTAATGATGAATTTATGTTAAATTTTTGTCATTAAGCATCTTATATAAATAGACATCAAGCATATGTCTAGCCCTCATCATTGAATGAAACAAACTTAGCAGGTATGTCATTTCTATTTTTATTTTGATTTGTCATTTTTTCATTTTGATTTGCCATTTTTTCCAAAGACCATTAATTAAGTGAAGCTTTTACATATTCTATGTCAGTTTTGTGAGATCATTACAGGTACAAGAAGAAACACATTATTATTGCATTGAGTTTTTATTATTAAGTGTCAGGCTCTCAATGAGAACAACTCAATGAACCACTACTACAGGATTTTTTTTTATTGTTTTTGGTTTTGTTTGGTAAGTGATTTATGTGTAGTATATTTAATTAGAACCTTTGCCTTGAAAATATAGTTATATATTTTCTATTTTCTTATTGTTTTATAAGCTTTTGTGGTGCAGGCTTCTTAGAGTTTTTTTTAACAAAATAAAATATTATCTTGCAGCTGTTTCATTTAACTTATGTATTCAGGATTGTGTTTTGGTTTAATCCCTTGGCTGGCAATGTTTTGTTCTCATTTTTCCTTGTGCTATTATGAATTTTCTGATTTTTGTATATCTTTTTAAAGGTAAAGTTTAATCCACATTTTTTATCCTTCAATGATAATGTATTAGAAATTTAAAAGGCAACAATATGTAATGTGTTAGCCTCAGTTCCTTCTGTAGATAATGAGTAGTGTCAAGTCACTATTTTCATCTTTTAATATTGTGAAATTTAAGAGCATTTTGTACAATGACTTTACATATTTTGTCATGTCTTGATTAACACATTTTACTTGCAGGTTTGGAGAGTAGCTAATTATTGATCAACCATCAAAGAAGTCATTCAATTAGGCTGACTGATTATTTATTCAAACATATATTTTCATATTGAACAGTTTGTGATACTCATAAGAATGCAGTTTTAGCATGACACATACTATAGACACTGCTTACCTGGGACTCACGTGCAATGTCCAACACTAGTTAATAAAAATGTCCATAATGAGCTTATTACCAACAATAAATTTTATTCTCTAGTTGATGCTTTGGAGGGAACTTCTTCAAATCCTTCAAATCAAAAAATGGATCATCAGCCCATGGATTTCACCAGTGTAAATTCCTTAAAATCTAACCCCCAATTAGATAATACTGCTAGTCCCCTATTAATTACTAATTTGCATAAGGCTACTCCTAAAGAAAATAAAAATGACTTACCTATAGGTGTCTATACTTCCCACAGTTGCATGCATACACACTTGGCTACTGAACCCCGCCAAGTGTCATCTATTTCTTGCAAAGAAATCAATCCTATGGATATCTTGCCCACTTCTCCTTCAGACATATTACCCGATACCGATACATGAATATCACCCTATATAGATAATCATTACATACTACTCCCCAATCAAGCTCTACTACTACTCTTTTCACTACTTATTTGGTTCATCATGCCAAGACCCTAAGTTCCTCCACACCAAAATATCTATTCCACCTTACCAGGGTACTCAACCAAACAATGGACTTCACAGTCTTCACTCCCAACCCTTCTCCACCACCAACTCAACCCCCACTGGTTTATGCAACTCGTACGGTATCACCATCTCATCAACCAATGTCGTAGATAGAGATGGGGTTACGGAGACATGTATCAACTTTTACCTTGGAAATCAATAGGGTCCAATCAATGGTGGTCCTTCAAAATGAGAAACAGTTGGTTCAGTTAATCACGAAAGGGATGCGCCTAGCTGGGGAGAACTTTGTGAATCAGTTATGGACCACGAACAACCTAGATCCACTATCCCTATCCACAATATCAGGTTTTCTTCAAACCATGCAGGGACTGTGGAATTTTCCCAACTACCTGAATCCATTCCTTGTCTAGTTGCTTTACTTGAAACTAAGATGTTTAGTGACCTCTGGCTCAAGGATGAGTTTGCGTTTGATGACTTTTTTTAAGTCTCTGCTATTGGAAACTCGGGAGGTATGGTTTTGATGTGGTCCTCCCACATGGTTCATGTTACTCTAAAAAATCGCACCGATCAAGAAGTGCATGCCATGATACAGGTACTTCCTAACTCCCATATTTGGTACTTTTCGACTGTGTATGCTAGTACGGATAATAATAAAAGAATTTACCTCTGTAGGAATTTAATTGGCTTTAGTAAATCTATTGATGCTCCTTGGGTATTGGCAGGTGATTTTAATGAAACCCTATACCAACAGAACAAATGGGGAGCGAGGGGAATAAATCGTAAAAGAAGCTCCCTTTTTGGAAATTGTATTAATAATTGCAATCTTCTAGATCTCGTATTTAAAGTGGATAAATACACGTGGTCGAATCATAGATGGAAAAAAATGGTCTTGATCTTATCCTTGAATGTCTAGATCGAGTATTTGCTAATGATAGTTGGCTTCATTTATACCCTAATGCTCATGTTACTCATTTACCTAAAACTCATTCCGACCATACCCCTCTTTTAATTTCTGTTATCAATGTTAACCGTGTAAGGGTAGAAGATACATTAGATTAGAAAAGTTTTGGATTAATCATCCAACTTTTAAGACCATTGTTGACCAATGCTGGTATAATAATTTTCTTCTTAATGCTACTGCCCTTTTTACGGATGCTACTATTAATTGGAGTAAATTAACTTTTGGAGATATTTTTGCTACGAAAAAAGGCTAATAGCTAGACTTAATGGTATTCAAAATTCTCCCTCTTACCCGACTAGTAATTTTCTTATAAATCTGAAAATTACCCTTAGTAAAGAGTATAATAGTATTCTTAGAGTTGAAGAAGATTATTGGAAGCTTCGATCTAGGATTAATTGGTTTAATGATGGTGACGCCATCACTAGGTTCTTTCATATGTACGTTATTAATCATAGATGAAATAATACGATTTTCTATTTTAAAGACGATTAATCATAGACGGAATAATACGATTTTCTATTTTAAAGACGACAATGGCAATTGGATCACTAAACATGATCTTATTGTTAATCATGCTTTTAACTATTTACAGAGTTGTTTTTCCACGGAACATACCTCTTCTAACTGGATGGATTCCTGCTCCACTAATCATAGTTTCCATAATATCGACCTCTCACCTCTAGATAGACCCCTATCAGAGCATGAAGTTTATACCGCTCTCTTTTTATTTAAACCCTTTAAAACTCCAGGACCTGACGACATTCACCCCCACTTCTACCAACACCATTGGAAAACTGTGGGTAAAATCATATTAGAGTGTTGCCACACTATTTTTAACACTCAAAAAATCCCTGATTCTTTAAATAATACCTACCTTTGTCTTATTTCAAAATTCAAAAATGCAAATCTTTAAAAAAAATTCAGACCCATTGGTTTATATAATACGATTTACAAGATTGTTACTAAAATTAGTGCTAACCATATGAAACCTTTTCTGGTAAATCTTATAGTTCCTTACCAAACCAGCTTTATTAAAGGCCATAGAGCTTGTGATAATGCAATCCTAGTGTAATGACTCTCGTAGTAATTAGAATTTTATATATTTTGACCATTTTGCCCTTTTCCATTGTTGCTTTATCTCATTTATGAGTTGTGGGAATGGTTTGCACGGTTTCCAATGCATTCAAGAGTGATTTATATGAGTTTGTGGTTTTGAATATCCTTTAAAGGAATTAATTGACTTTGGTCAATATTTTATGATCCGAGCATCGGAGGGAAATTCGGACAGTTCCATTAGATCCGGAATGTCGATTTTGGGTTAGTAGTGTGGTTAGTTTGGGCTCCGAGTCTTTATTTCTCATTTTGACCTCTTTGACGAAAACTAGTGAAATAGGCCTAAAAATGGGTCCTGGGGGTTAAATTATTGTAAACAACCTCTTTTCATAAATTCGATAGTTCCACTGGGTCCGGAACGTTGAAAATAACCTAGTAACATATCTGAGTTATTTTTATGGGGTCCTGAATGAATCTCAAGAGTCCATTTGGAGATATTTCAAACTTCAATTCTGCTGGTTTTACCATTGCTGGTGTAGAAAATTCTCTTTCTTCACATTTGCGGGTTAGTCATCACATTCGCAGAGAAGGATTTCATTGGGCGTCGCAATCGCAGTGGAGGGCTCGCGATTGCGATGGGATATAATCTCGGTCATCGCGAACACGAGGAGGGTGACCGCATTTGCGAGGGTTTGGTTGGGCTCGAATCTCGATCACGACATAAGTGACCGCGATCATGATTAATAGCTGGGACCTGGGCAGATTTAATTCCTTTTCTCGACCAAAACCCTAATTTCTCCATTTTTTGACTTTGGGAGCTCGGGTAAAGGCGATTTCTTTTCTTAAAAAACTCGTGTGGGTAATTTCTAAACCTTTATTTTAGCAATTCCTTTTGATTTCTTTACGAATCCACCTTCAAATTTATGATTTCAAACTCAAACTTGGGTATTTTACCTGGTAAAGTGTATAATGAGTTTTTCTTCGATTTAAAGCTCGATTTTAACTCATTTTTCCTTGGGTTTTAGATTTAGAACCCTAAAAGTGTGAGGAACTTGATTCTTAAATAAAATTTTGGTTTTACCCTTGTATTTTTGGAAATGGTTTTCGAAATAATTTTTGACCCCGAACTAAAATATATCGATATGGGTATCGATGGACTCCTTTTGACTTGTAAATGTCATATTTGATTAGATTGGACATGTTTGGAGATGATTTGAGAGAATAGAGCTTCCAGTTGATGCCTTGGACTGAGTTTTGGCATGCAGATATTCTTTAAAGGCAAGTTGAGATGTACCTTGACTTTCTCTAAAGTGTTTATGTGTTGTATGTTTGTTTACTTGTGTTTTGGGAATCACTTAAGATTAGGGGTCCCACTTAGGTGAAATGGCGAGCATCTCTGCAGGAACCGGAGTCTTTCGATGGATCGTAGTCATGTAGTTTCTTACCTTAGTTAGTCTTGCTACTTGTGATTATGCTTATAATATATTGTAGATAGTTAGCTTATTGATCTTGAATAATATTGATAATGAATACCTAATTTAGAGCTTGAATCATGTTTAGTAGTTTAGTGGCTTTTTAGGGGATAATTATTTCATAATTATTATTTGATGGAGTGATTGAGGTTGATAAAATGCTTAGAGTATACGTAGACTTGTACAAGTTGATGCGATTATCTGGATTTAGTATCTTTTATTAGATCATACTATTAACTAGCATAGTTTTCCTTTTAGTATATTAGTATAATGACGCTATCTTTGAAAAAGATGAGACTTATTATACGGAACAAACTAGGTTTGAGTAGTTTTGCGATATATGGTTATTTGAATTGTTGTTAATTTCGTATTGCCTGTGTGGGGCTTATGTGAACATTATTATTGACTTGAGAAATTATTTATTATTGTGTCACTCGAGTGGGGGCTTGACTTGATATTATTAGCCTTATTTGTGTATTAAATTGCCTTATTTATTATTGTGTCGCCTGAGTGGCTGCTTAACTTGATATTGTAGGCCTTATTGGAGCATCAAATTGCATTATCATTTTAGTGATGCTCGAGTGAGGGGTTGGAAATGATATCATTGATGTCCTACATGACTATTTATTCCAGTGGTGCCTTGCGAGGGCTTATATCATGAATTATTGTCATATTGAGTTGATTTTGAGCTCATTTATACATGTATTGAATTGAATATTATCTTCATACTGATTGGTTGTGAGCATTATATCCTCATTTCATTTATACATATTTATGAGATTTGGTACCACTGAGAAACACTTATTTTTGACAGAAATGAGACACTTTATAAAAAGCCTATACCAAGGGATGTGCCAGTAAGGTTGGCTAAAAAATACTGATTTTGTAAGAAAATGAGACACTTTATAAAATGCCTATACGAGGGATGTGCCGGTAAGGTTGATTTAAGAAATGAGATTGAGATTATAAAAGTATATGGGTTGCGAACCCCCTATGGTCCTGTCCTGAAGCGCTGATGTCACAACCCAACCAGTCATGATTGACACCCACCCTAACCCATGATGGGAGAACCATACTAATCTTAACCCTCACTAACTCAAGTGTTACCTTCACATCCACTTTGTATTAATCCTCAGTTTTAATGAAGTGTAAAAGAGTGTTCATTCAATAACTCAAACTAACTGTCAAACCAACATAAAAAAATCCAGAACTAATAGAGTGCGGAAACCTCTATTTATTACATCCCGGGGACCTGAAGTAACTGTAAAAGAACAACTAAGAATGTTTTAATAGATAGCTAAAAGAATATCCAATAATGAAATAACAAAGAAATGTCTTAGCCTTGAAACAAGGGACATGAACTATGATAAGAAGATCCAAAAACTGCCCAATCATAGTGCTCACCCTTGAAAGTGAATTTGAACTGCTAGCTAAAGATGAGGTCATGTCTCAAATGCCTGAACACGCTCTGCCCTCAACAAAAATAAGAGCACAGGTAGCATTAGTACAACAACACGTACTGGTAGGTATCATAGGTCGACTCAACCCGACACCATACGATTAAGTAAATCAAATGGGTGTAAAGCTATCATCACATAACTTATAATCAAAGACGGTCAATCAATTATGCAATTCACTTTAGGAAGAATACAAGCACAATCATGTATATTTATACTAAGTCAAATTCGACAACAAGTTCATCCCAACATAAGATCATAACTGAACATTCAAAGCATGTGAATGAATGTATGAATGCAAGATGTGCACATCTCCTCTTTATCATCATTAACATCATTAACATCATGATTTACCTTATCATCATCAACATCATCACCATTATCATTATTATTTCACCATATTCTCAACACCAATGTATATGAACATGCAATGCAGTCAATAATCATAAGTAGTGCTCGAAAGCCATCACAAATACTTAATTCACGTATAAGCATAGAGTCAAGCAAGTCTAATTGCTACAATAAACCGTAACCTACCTTGTATCCTTGCTCAAATTTACTTCTAGACCACAAGCTTACCTTTTCTTCCCCTTTCAACCTGTTCGTGATCTAAAACAATAAGATGATACATTATTCAATAAATTCATCCCTTTTTAACACTAGGGATGCAAAATTAACAACTTTTAACCATAATTTCCCTTAATTCAACATCTTAGGGTTTTCTACCACTTAAACCTCATGAACTCAATTTGAATTAGCATGAACAATTCCAATTCTACAGTCACTACTGTTTTATAGCACCTTAGGATCATAATCTACTAATTTTTTTACCCATTCCTACCAATTTTCATCAATTTCATGAACTAGGGCTAAACTCCAAATTCCATCATAAATTATTTTCTAATGATTTGCATAGATTATAAGAAGTAATTTCAAGTTTAGAATGCAATAACTTACCTCCAAAGATAAACTCCCCTAAATTCTGCAGAAAATCACCTTCCCCAAAGCTCTCTCAAGTTTTTCAGAAAGTGGGGAATGAAAAACATTTTTGGATTTTTAAAACTATCAAATTTTGTATATTAATGCTGCAGCGATACAACCACAGTGGTTAACTTACCGCTACAGTGGTTCTTCGATGGAACATAGGCTATCGCTGCAGTAGTTACCTTTTTGGCTGCAGTGGTCTGAGGAAGAAACTCTGGACCTCTCTCTACCATTGTCCATTTCACAACACACTTCATGAAATATGACATCAAGAGCCAACCCCTCTATGGTAAACACTATAATCAGAGTTCTATAACTCTATTTTGAGTGTCGAAAGTTGCTATGGCCTCCTAAACTCATTGACTATCTAAAAAATGAGTCCAACATCACCATCGTTAGTACCAGATTTCTATTGAATAACACACCCTAAAAAATTGTTCAATCCTAGACTAGCCCTGAATTTCTCAAAAATCAGCTACGTGAAGTCTAAGTGCAAAATTTACCCCTCTCTTTCAGCGTAATGATAATTTGGGTCATTACATTAGATACCAATTTACCACTTATTTGTCCCCAAATGAAAATTATCCCCAAAGGCATAGCAAGGTAAAGGAAAAGTACCTAGGTCAATGAACAAGTGCAGATATCGCTTACGCATGTCCGCCTCCGTCTCCCAAGTAGCCTCTTCAATAGTACAGTTCCTCCATTAAACTTTCACACAAGGAATAACTCGATTCCTCAACTTCCTCACATCCTTAGATAATATAGCAATTGGTTCCTCTTCATAAGACAACTTTGTATCAAATAATTTAGGGTCCCAACGAATGATGTAATCACCATTCCTATGATACTTCTCTAGTATAGGCATATGGAATACCAAATTAACCCCAAACATACTTGGAGGTAAGGCCAGTTTGTATGCTACCCACCCTACTCCCTTCAAAAACTCAAAGGGTCCAAGGTATCTTGGGCTCAACTTTTTCTTTTTGCCAAACCGCATTACACCCTTCATGGGTGACACCTTCAAGAGTACCTTTTTCCCCTTTTCAAACTTCACATCTCTTACCTTTTTGTATGTATATTCTTTCTGTCGGCTTTGAGCAGCTATGAGCTTTTTATGTATGAATCTCACTTTTTTCCATCGAGTCCTTGAGCATGTCGGTGCCCTAAGGCCTCACTTCAAATGTATCAAACTATCTAATTGGATACCTACACATTCTACTATATAAAGCCTCAAAAGAGGCCATGCCAATACTAGAGTGATAACTATTGTTGTAGGAAAATTCACACAATAGTAAGTATTGGTATCACTAACCCCCGAAGTCAATAACATATGCCCGAAGCATATCCTCAAGAACTTGGATAGTTCACTCCGATTGACCATTGATTTGTGGGTGAAAAGTTATGCTCAGGTCCAATCTCAAACCTAATTCTAATTGAAATCTTTCCCAAAAGTTGAAGGTGAACTGAGTACCTTTGTCTGACACAATCGACATCGGCACCCCGTGTAGCCTTACAATCTTCTTCATATATCGAGTCGTATTTCCTCAATGTTTTCTGAAGACCCACTACAGTCCATTTTATTCATTCCTACTTTCATTTAGGAATGGATATTCTCTGAAATGTACCACCAAGCTTTCAGTGTTATTTGACCTGTTGGTAGTTTTGAAAATTTGGTACAAAATCCACAGTATCCCTCTTCATTCTTCACCACCAATAATGTTGCCTCAAGTCCCTATACATCTTGTTGGCACTTAAATGTATCGAGTACTTAGAATTATGATCCTCTGCTAGAATAGTTGGAATCAAATTGCCTACATGGGGTATGCACAAGTGCGCCCAAATTCTCAATGCTCCCTGATCATCAAGAATGGTCTCTCTTGCCTCACCATGTAACACCTTTTCTTTGAGATTTCTTAACTTCTTGTCCTCGAACTGCCTACTTTTGATTTGGTTATAAAATATGGACCTGGCCTACACATGCGCTAACATCCTTTTTTCGCTAGTTTTTTGCAATCTTAGAAAATCATTAGCCAAAGATTGTACCTCTCTTGCCAATGGGCGCCTGGACATCTCCAACCATGCTAAACTTTCCATGCTCACTGATTTTTGGCTTAGTGCGTCTGACACCATATGGGCTTTACCTGGGTGATATAGGATTGAGATGTCATAATCTTTTATCAACTCCATCCATCTCCTCTGTTTTAGATTTAGACCTCTCTGGGTGAACACGTGTTGTAGGCTGTGGTGGTCTGTGAATACTTCATATTTCACCCCGTAGAGATAGAGTCTCCAAATTTTCAAAGCACACACCACAGTTGCCATTTCTAAATCATGTGTGGGTTTTCTCATAAGGCTTCAGTTTTCTCAAAGCATAGGCAATCACGTTCTGATCTTGCATGTAACACCCCATACATTTTCGAACCTATGAGACTACCGTAACATTTATGGAATTATTTAAACATGAGATGGTTGGGGTATTACAAATTAATTTTAGTGGGCTGAATTCACATGTGTTAATGGGCTCAATAAAGGCCCAATATTTGAGCAAAAGACATGACCCAAAATGGAACAAATGATCCATTCTTCCTTTGACCAAAGTAAAGCTTCAATTATTGACTAAGTCTTGGATAAGGATGACTTGAGGACCTATAACAGGCACAAAGAAATCAGATTTTATTCATTAAGAGACACATGCCTCATTCTAGATTTTTCCACAACATTTTCTCTTCAACCAAACCCTAAGGCAACTACACTTGTTTGGACAAGATCATCCTTTTGCAAGACTTGGTAAGTGTTTACTCTCATGATTTAATATATTATATGCATGAGATATTGTGTAGATCATGATAATTATGTCTAAAAGTGTTGAGTAGTGTACTTTTGCTTCCTTGCTAAAAGATTTGTCATCTATGAGACTTGAACTTGAAAGGAGACTTATGGTCTTGAAGGAAGTGAATTTGATGGATTAAATATCAATATTTAATATGTGGTTATGTCCTTAACTTTCCTTCTCTTTGTGTTTGACATTTGGAATTGTTGTTGAGAAATTGTACATGGAACCGGTGGCGTATTGAAGGGAAAAAATGTAGTTTTGTGTGCGTTGTGAAACCATGTATGTTTTTTGGCATCCATGATAACTTAAAATATGAACAGATAATTTTAATTATGATCATGGACCATTCATTACAAAAAAGGACCCAAAAGAGACCCATTTTGGCCGAAACGGGCACCCGCCCTCGCAGACGAAGGCACCTGCGGGCGCAGGTGACCCTGGACACTTCCAAGAGACACCTGTGGCCGCACTTCAACCACCTACGGGCACATATGGCTTTCCAGGTCAGCCCAGAACCCCATTTTGCATGTTTTTGTCTCTCTTTGATTCCCCGGAACCCCTATACCCTTCATGGATGCAATTATCAACTTATGGTACCTTTTGAATGACTTTAAAGGAGTATCCCATAGGTATTTTGAATGGTATCAATTAAGTATTGTTGTTCATGTGTTATTGTGAAAGGTATTGAGATGACTTGATGGAGTAATTGTGACGTAGTGTTAATGAGGAAGTGTAAAGGATAGACTTGGTGTGAAATGTTATTAGTTTATGATGTCTTGGTCAATGTGTGGAATGTTATGGTATTGTTGGAATGGTTATGCAATAAATGGTATTGTAAGAGGGCGAAATGACGTTATATGGCAGTCACGTAATTCATTGTCGTCTTATGCACTTGTAATGTAGTTAGTTGTTAACGTGAGTTTCGTGATGTACTTGTGTTGTAGAGTAACACGTAAGGAAGGAGCTGGATTGTTGTATTCACATATAGGAATGTATATTCATATTGGGAAAGATAAGGTATGTAAGGTTACTCTTTTCGTATCCTTCTGCAACATAAATTGTTCACATCATCATTGTACTTGTTCCATTCTGAAATGTTCTACGGTATCTCATTCCAGGTTGTCATTTATTGTATTCACATGTTTCTTATTCATTGATCAATTGTTATTCATGTGCCATATAATTGGGGACATTAGTCCAAAGTTCCAACAATATTGCGTTCTCAAGTTCCAATAATGATGTTATAACCACCAATGTATCAATCTCACACAAGTAAAGGTATCAACCTCACCAAAGAAAAGGAAAGAAGTAATGCATATATGGTTAATTTATGATTACTTTATGGGTACTTTATGGTTACTTTATATGATATTTGCTTGCCGATAAGGTGGATAATTTTTGATATAATATATTATATTATGTTATGGCCCGCAATAAGGTGGATGATTGTACTATAGCCCACTAATCGGCTGGATGAATGATATATGGCCCACTGATGAGCTGGATGAATGATAATGAGGATTATCGTAAAAGCAAAGAAAGTATATCACTTGAATGAGAGTATATATGAATGTTATTATATGAATGATAATGATAAGAATGAAGGATCGAATAATGAAAACAACAAAAGTAATGTACATAGTTCCGCACATATACAGAATGGAGGGTTATCCATAATGATTACTCACTTGTTTGGACTCCATTAAAGTACTTATGTATCATGCAATTTCTTACAGCCTTACATACTCAATACATTCTTCGTACTGACGTCCCTTGGGGGACTTACCTTACTTGCTGCAGGCACAGGTGCTAGTAGACCTCCACAATAGGCTGCGGATCATCTACGAATTATTGGTGAGCTCCAGTTCTGTTCGGGGCTTACCGAGTCACATGTGTACATTTGTTTTGGTATTATGTAAATGTTGTATAAAGAGGGGACTTGTCCCGACTTTAGGTTGGTTATGTCTATGTATCTATAGAGGCTTTGTAGACGAACGTTGTGGGATAAATAAAGGAAAGTGAGAAATGTATGCTTTTGACGCAATGGCCCTAACGACCAAGTTTCATATCTATATGAATCATATGTTTTCCATGACTTCTGCCATTGGTATATTTTAGTCACATGTGATAGAGTGTTGTTCATTTAATGACATGTATACGAGTGTACATGAATGAAGGTTGGTTCTCTTGGGCCTTATCGATTTTGGGTGCCAGTCCGCCCCATTGGAATTCGAGGCATGACAAAAGTTGTATCAGATCAGGTCGTTCTAAGGGTGTCTACAAAGCCGTGTTTGAGCATAGTCTTGCTTATGAATGTGTTGTGCACCACATTTATAAGTAGGAGACTACAGGACATTTAGGAGTTGTTTCTTTCCTTCATTTCTAGATCGTGCATTAGAGCCAATGTTGTAGGTGAAATTATATCTAACCATTGAAATTGGTTTCTTTTGTTATAGTAAAATGTCGATTACAAGGCAAGATAGGGGCAAAGATAAGGATGTAGAGATGCTTGCCGGAGAAGGAACTAGTAAATCACCACCTGACCAAGCTAGTCAAGGTGGGGCTGAAACTGAATTTGCATCGCGGGTTTCTTCTACTTTTCCAGCTCCAGAAAAGCAGAGAAGGAGAGAAGACCCTGCTGAAACACCTGTTAATACTACTGAGTAGGATATAAGGAATGCGGTGCACCTGTTGACTCAGATAGTCATTGCATAAAATCAAGGACAGGTTGGTCCAGCCTTTGTACAAAAGAAGGGTAATCAAAGGCAAAGGAGAATGGAATAAGAATTTAAAAGAGGGATGTCAAAGAGGGCTAGACCTATGGGACAGTTC
Organism: Capsicum rhomboideum; assembly: GCA_031232105.1. Taxonomy (NCBI): domain Eukaryota; kingdom Viridiplantae; phylum Streptophyta; class Magnoliopsida; order Solanales; family Solanaceae; genus Capsicum; species Capsicum rhomboideum. The sequence continues at coordinate 45,800,314 of CP124717.1, read as the reverse complement.
ATGGCATCCCAAGGAGAATTTAGGTCTCGAGTGTTTAACAGATTGCCTAGGCCATTATTTCCTTATTCTACAGTAAATGCTCTACCTCGATCATAAGGGTTTAGAGGCAACCAGTTTGGGCAAAGAAGTGAGATTCTAGATTCACGGACAGTGGGGTATCAAGCACAAGGAAGTAGGAGACAACCAAAGTCTCCTCGTCAGCCGTGTCAGCACTGCGAAAGGTTTCATCTAGGTGAATGCCGGTTGGGGATGAATGTTTGCTTTTGGTGCGGTATGCCAGTGCACAAAATGAGAGAGTGTCCACAGAGGGGCACAGGTAGTACGACGCGACCTACGGGGTCAGCCATTGCGTTATCATGGTAAGGTGTACAGCCTATGGGGCATGGCAGAGGTTCTAGAGGGACAGTTGGTGCTAGTGAAACCCAAAATCGAACCTATGCCTTAACGGATCGATAGAATTCGGAGGCTTCTCCTGATGTAGATACAGGTATAGTATTCATATTTTTTACATAAGGTATATGCATTGATTGACCCGTATTCTACATTATCATATGTTACTCCATTGATTGAATTTTTTTTTTTGAAAGAACACCAGAATTACTAGTTACGCCATGTGAAGTCTATACACCAGTTGGTGAATCTATTATAGTTAAAAGAGTATATCATAATATTATAGTAACTGTTTGTGGTTATGATACATTGGTTGATCTTATTGAGCTAGAAATGGTGGATTTTGATGTTATAAATGGATTGTGCCATAGTGGATTACCGAGCTAAGAAGTTACATTTTCATTTTCCACAAAAGAATGTTCTTGAATGGAAGGGTAATGTGGGATCACCGAGAGGAAAATTTATTCCCTATCTTAAGGCAAAGAAAATGAAATCCAAGGAGTATATATGCCACCTAGTAAAAGTGCGGGATACCGATGTGAAGTCACCACCTCTTCAAGCGGTTTCGGTGGTAAATGAATTCCTTGATGTATTTCCTGAAGATCTTCCAGGTTTACCTCTAGGACGGGAAGTAGTGTTGGTATTGAGGTAATGCTAGGTACTCAGTCTATCTCTATTCCTCCGTATAAAATGGTCCCAGCAGAATTACGGGAAGTAATGGAGCAATTAAAAGATTTGATGGAAAGGGATTCATAAGGCCTAGTATATCCCTTTGGGGTGCACCAGTGTTAATTGTATAAAAAAAAATGGCACATTGAGAATGTGTATTGACTATCGGCAACGGAATAAGGTGACAATTAAGAATGAATATCCCCTCCCCAGAATTAATAATTTATTTGACTACTGGGTGCCAAATGTTTTTCAAAGATTGACTTGAGATTGGAATATCATCAGGTAAGGATTAGAGAAAAAGATATACCTGAGACAGCTTTCCGAACACAGAAGGGTCACTATGAATTTCTAGTTATGCCATTTGGGCTAACCAATGCACCAGCAGTTGTTAGGGATTTCATGAATAGGGTGTTCAAGCCATTTTTAGATGTATTCGTGATGGTGTCTATAGATGACATCCTGATTTATTCAAGACCACATGAGGACCATGCTTATCACTTACTACAGGTATTACGAATTCTTTGTGGCCGTAAGAAATATGCAAAGTTCTCTAAATGTGAATTTTGGTTAAAATTTGTAGCATTCTTGGGTCACATGGTATCAGATGAAGGAATAAGGATTAATACACAAAAGATAGAAGCGGTGAAAAGTTGGCTAAGGCCTACAACGCTTACAGAGATTCATAGTTTTCTTGGATTGACTGGTTATTATAGGAGATTTGTTGAAGGATTTTCTTCTATCTCTGCACCCTTAACAAAGCTAACACACGAGGCAATCAAGTTTCAATGGAATGATGCATGTGAGAAGAGTTCGCATGAGCTGAAAGATAAATTGATTTATACACCTGTGTTGGTACTTCCAGTAGGTACAGAGGGGTATACAGTATATTGTGGTGCTTCAAGAATCGGCCTAGGATGTGTATTGATGCAGCACGATAATGTGATAGCTTATGCTTCAAGACAATTATGTCCACATGAAAGAAATTATCCAACACATGATCTTGAGTTAGCAGTTGTGATATTTGCTTAAAAAAAAATATGGCGCCACTATTTGTATGGGGTTCATATTGATATATATGTATATTAATCATGAAAGTTTGCACTACTTTTCTAAGCAGAAGGACCTAGATAGTGAAGATGGCTGGAATTACTAAAATACTATGACATCGATATTTTATACCATCCGGGAAAAGCAAAGGTGGTAGCCGATGCATTAAGTTGTAAAGCAATAGGAAGCACTAATAGCCAGTGGACGAAAAAAGCAAGATATAATTGAGGACCTACATCAACTAGCCAGCTTGGGAGTTCATCTTCTTGAATCTCTAGATGAAGGAGTTATTGTCCAAAATGCAACAGAATCTTCCTTAATAGATGAGGTAAAGGAGAAACAATATGCGGATCCTATTTTATTGCAGCTGAGAGAGAATGTACAACAAGAGTTGACAAAGGCATTTAATCTTACGCAAGAAGGAGTGCTTCAGTGCCAAGGTAGATTGTGTGTACCGGATATAGATGGACTAAGAAAATGAATTATGATAGAGGCACATCATTAACGATATTCGATTCATCCGGGAGATACCAAAATGTACCACGATTTGAAAGGAATGTATTGGTGGGGTAACATGAAGAAGAACATTGCAGAAGTGGTAGCTTATTGTCCGAATTGCCAACCAGTAAAAGTAGAGCATTAAAAAAAACCTGTAGATTATATGCAAAGTATCAATCTTCCAGTCTGGAAGTGGGACATGATTGACATGGATTTCATCACAGGTTTGGCTCGTATACCGCAAAAATTTGATTGCATACGGGTAATAGTAAACAGGGTTACATGGGATAGTGCGATTACATGGGATTCCAATTTCTAATATATCAGACAGGGGAGCTCAATGTACTACCCACTTTTGGAACCCAAGCGAGTTTGACTATGACTTTTCAACCTCAAATAGATGAACAAGCAGAACGTACTATCCAAACACTTGAAGATATGCTACGAGCTTGCACATTGGACTTAGAAGGTAGTTGAGACGATGATTTAATTCTTGTTGAATTTGCCTACAATGATAGCTATCATTCAATGATCAAAATGACACCTTACGAAGCTTTATATGGAAGAAAGTGTAGATCACCAATTGGGTAGTTAGAAGCGGGTGAAACTGCTTTACTCGAGTCAGATCTTGTTCATCAAGATATACATCAAGATATAGAGAAAGTTAAGGTGATACAATAGTGGCTACAAACCACCCAAAGTTGACACAAATTATATATCAATATTAGAAGAAGAGAGTTAGAATTGCCATAGATGATTGAGTATTCTTGGAAGTGTCACCAATGAAAGAAGTAATGAAATTTGGAAAGAAATAAAAGTTGGCCCTATATAACGTGCCGTATAAGATTGTTCAATGATTTGGTCAAGTCGCGTATGAATTTACAATACCCCAAGAACTCTCCACAGTTCATCCAGTATTTTATGTTTCAATGCTTCGAAAGTGCATAGGAGATCCATTGCTCCCATTGAAGATGTACAAGTTACGAAGGATCTCACCTATGAAGAGATACCTATTGCTATTCTGGATCGACAAGTGACAAGGTAAAGGGATAAAGAAGTAGCTTCCATAAAAGTACTTTGGGGAACTCAGCAAGTAGAAGAAATCATATGGGAAGCCGAAGAAATGAGGAAGTCTAAGTACTCATATTTGTTTCAAACCAAAAAGAAAATCCAAGAGACGGAGGTGGAGTAATAACAAGGAAATATATATGAGCATTATGTGTATGTATGAAAACATGAATAATGATCCATCTGTATAAATTGGGTAATGTTACTAACATTCGAGGACGAATGTTCCTAAGGGGGGAAGGATGTAACACCCCATACATTTTCGAACCTATGAGACTACCGTAACATTTATGGAATTATTTAAACATGAGATGGTTGGGGTATAACACATTAATTTTATTGGGCTGAATTCACATATGTTAATGGGCTCAATAAAGGCCCAATAATTGAGCAAAAGACATGGCCCAAAATTGAACAAATGATCCATTCTCCCTTTGACCAAAGTAAAGCTTCAATTATTGACTAAGTCTTGGATAAGGATGACTTGAGGACCTATAAAAGGAACAAATAAATCAGATTTTATTCATTAAGAGACACATGCCTCATTCTAGATTTTTCCACAACATTTTCTCTTCAACCAAACCCTAAGGCAGCTACACTTGTTTGGACAAGATCATCCTTTTGCAAGACTTGGTAAGTGTTTACTCTCATGATTTAATATATTATATGAATGAGATATTGTGTATATCATGATGGTTATGTCTAAAAGTGTTGGGTAGTGTACTTTTGCTTCCTTGCTAAAAGATTTGTCATCTATGAGACTTGAACTTGAAAGGAGACTTATGGTCTTGAAGGAAGTGAATTTGATGGATTAAATATCAATATTTAAGATGTGGTTATGTCCTTAACTTTCCTTCTCTTTGTGTTTGACATTTGGAATTGTTGTTGCGAAATTGTACATGGAACCAGTGGCGTATTGAAGGGAAAAAATGTAGTTTTGTGATGTTTGTGTGCGTCGTGAAACCATGTATGTTCTTTGGCATCCATGATAACTTATAATATGAAAATAGAATTTTAATTATGATCATGGACCATTCATTACAAAAAAGGACCCAAAAGAGACCCATTTTGGCCGAAACGGGCACCCGCCCTTGCAGACGAAGGCACCTGCGGGTGCAGGTGACTTTGCAGGTGACCCTGGACACTGCCAAGAGGCACCTAAGGACTCACCTCAACCACCTGCAGGCGCAGGTGGCTTCACAGGTCAGCCCAGAACTATGTTTTTGTCTCTCTTTGATTCTCCAGAACCCCTATACCCTTCATGGATGCAATTATCAACTTATGGTACCTTTTGAATGACTTTAAAAGAGTATCCCAGAGGTATTTTGAATGGTATCAATTATGGATTGTTGTTCATGTGTTATTGTGAAAGGTATTTAGATGACTTGATGGAGTAATTGTGACGTAGTGTTAATGAAGAAGTGTAAAGGATAAACTTGGTGTGAAATGTTATTGGTTTATGATGTCTTGGTCAATGTGTGGAATGTTATGGTATTGTTGGTATGGTGATTCAATAAATGGTATTGTAAGAGGGCGAAATGATGTTATATGACAGTCACGTAATTCATTGTCGTCTTATGCACTTGTAATGTAGTTAGTTGTTAACGTGAGTTCCGTGATGTACTTGTGTTGTAGAGTAACACGTAAGGAAGGAGCTGGATTGTTGTATTCACATATAGGACTGTATATTCATATTGGGAAAGATAAGGTATGTAAGGTTACTCTTTTCGTATCCTTCTGCAACACAAATTGTTCACATCGTCATTGTACTTGTTCCATTCTGAAATGTTCTACGGTATCTCATTCCAGGTTGTCATATATTGTATTCACATGTTTCTTATTCATTGACCAATTGTTATTTATGTGCCATATAATTGGGGACATTATTCCGAAGTTCCAAAAGAATTGCTTTCTCAAGTTCCAATAATGATGTTATAACCACCAATGTATCAATCTCACACAAGTAAAGGTATCAACCTCACCAAAGAAAAGGAAAGAAGTAATGCATATATGGTTAATTTATGATTACTTTATGGGTACTTTATATGATATTGGCCTGCCGAAAAGGTGGATGATTTTTGATATAATACATTATATTATGTTATGGCCCGCCGATAAGGTGGATGATTTTACTATAGCCCACTAATCGGCTGGATGAATGACATATGGCCCACTGATCAGCTGGATGAATGATAATGAGGATGATCGTAAAAGCAAAGAAAGTATATCACTTGAATGAGAGTATATATGAATGTTATTATATGAATGATAATGATAAGAATGAAGGATCGAATAATGAAAATAACGAAAGTAATGTACATGGTTCTGTACATATACAGAATGGAGGGTTATCCATATTGATTACTCACTTGTTTGGACTCTATTAAAGTACTTATGTATCATGCAGTTTCTTACAACCTTACATACTCAGTACATTCTTCGTACTGACGTCCCTTGGGGGACTTACCTTACTTGCTGAAGGCATATGTGCTGATAGACCTCCACAATAGGCTGCGGATCATCTACGGATTATTGTTGAGCTCCAGTTCGGTTCGGGGCTTACCGAGTCACATGTGTACACTTGTTTTGGTATTATATAAATGTTGTATAAAACGGGGACTTGTCCCGAATTTAGGTTTGTTATGTCTATGTATCTGTAGAGGTTTTGTAGACGTACATTGTGGGATGAATGAAGGAAAGTGAGAAATGTTTGCTTTTGATGCAATGGCCCTAACGGCCAAGTTTCATATCTATATGAATCATATGTTTTTCATGACTTCCGCAATTGGTATCTTGAGGTCACATGTGATAAGAGTGTTGTTCATTTAATGACATGCATACGAGTGTACATAAATGAAGGTTAGTTCTCTCGGGCCTTATCGATTTAGGGTGCCAGTCCGCCCTATTAGAATTTGAGGCGTTACACTGCATCAAAACAACATCTAAACCCAATAGTGAGGCATCATAATATACAATGAAATCCTTACCCTTAATAGACAGGGTTAGTATTAGGGTCAAAGTCAATAAGGTTTTTAGCTTTTGGAAGCTCCCCTCACACATGTCATCCCACACAAATGGAACTTCCTTCTGAGTAAGGCGGGTCATATGCGAAGCAATGGCAACAAAACCAGAAATAAATATATGATAGTAAATAGCCAACCTCACAAAGCTATGATTTTTTTTCATTTTCATCGGTCTAGCCCAATTCTTAATGGATTCAACTCTTTGTGGATCTACTATAACTACTTCCTTAGAAACCATGTGCCCCAATAAAGACACTGAAGAAATCCAGAATTCACATTTAGAATATTTAACATATAGTTGCTTCTCCTTGAGCAACCCTAACTCCAATAATCTTCGTTCTCTTCTTCACTTTTTGAGTAAACCAATATGTCATCAGTAAAAACAATAACAAACGAGTTCATAAATGACTTAAAAACTCTGTACATCAGGCTCATGAAAGAAGCTGGGGCATTGGTCAAATCGAAGGACATAAATAGAAACTCATAGTGCCTATAACGAGTTTGAAAAACAGTCTTTGGGATATCCTCCTCCATAATGTTGAGATGATGATAGCCCAACCTCAAGATAATTTTGGAGAATACAGCAGCCCCGTTGCAACTGATCAAACATGTCATCTATCCTAGGCAAGGGATATTTATTATGAACGGTCACCTTATTCAACTGGCGATGGTCTATGCACATCCTCATGATACCATCCTTATTTTTCACAACAAAATAGGTGCACCCCAAGAAGAAACACTTGGGCAAATAAAAACGTTTTCTAGTAACTTTTCCAACTAAGACTTCAACTCCCTCAACTCTGCTGGTGCCATATAATAAGGAGGGATAAATGGTTGTCGACTTTCTCTCTCTAAATCTATAAAAAAATCAACTTCTCGTTCTGGAGGCATACCTAGGAGATCATCTAAAAATACTTCTAAGAATTCACATACCACTGGAACTGGCGCTATAGGAGGAACTACAGATTTATCTTCCCAAAGATGGGCCAAAAATGCCCTACACCCCTTCTTCACTAACTTCTATGCATGAATTGTTGACACAACCCTCACAGGATTAGGTTTAAAAGTACTATCTCACTCTAGCTTATCCATCTCAGTCATCGCTACAGTAACATTTTTTGCATAACAATCAATAATGGCACGATAAGGAGATAACCAACTCATCCTCAATATGATATCAAACTCCTCCATATCTAGAATAACTAGGTTTTCTAAGGTCTTAAACCACATAAACATCATAGGACACACACGAGACACCTGATCAACATATACAGATACCCCAACTAGAGCGGACACATACATAGGAGCATCAAGGTCTCACAATCTAAGTCCCAACCCATCACAAATTTCATAGACACATAAGAGAAAGTGAAACTAGGATCAAACAATATAGAAGCCATACAATCACAAATAAGAATAGCATCCGTGATCACAACATCAGAATCTTCTACTTTAGGACAAGATGGAAAAACATAAAGATTAGCCTTATCACCACCCTGACTACCACCTCTGCTAGCCTGAGCACCATTCCTACCAACCTATTCTCCACCTTGGTTAGATTTATTGCTAGCCTAGACTGGATACCATGTCTACCTTGTGGACGACCCCATTTTTTTCTTCATCATGACCTGGTGGAACTAGAGCAGTAGAAGCTGGTAGATGAGTCAACTGACCTGCAGATAAGAAATTAGGAAAATATCTTCTGATATGTCCTAAACCTCTATAATCGTGGCACCTAATTCCCAAAGCAGGCCTCTAAAATGGAGCATGCAGACACTGGCATGAATGAATGATAAGGCCAAGACAAACCATGACCATTTGAAAAAGTGTCGTTGAGGTGGCCTGAGGTTCAGACCTTCTTCTCTTCTACCTTTACCTCTCCCTGCTTCTCAAGTACCTCAGCTTTCTTGGCAAATTCAACTACCTCCTGAACGAACTTCCCAGACACATCCACAGATAAGGTAGCCAATTGAATCCCAGAGTTTAGACCCTTCACAAAGTAAATAATCTGCTCTTCCTCTGAGGTAATCAATTGTAGTACATAGTGGGACAAGGCATGAAACTTAGCCTTATAGGCTGCCATAGATATGTTACCATACTCTAATCTCAAAAACTAATCCTTCTTCTGATCATAATAAGTGCGGGGAACATATTTCTCAAGGAATACATTTTGAAATAATGCCCAAGTAAGTGGAGGTAAGGCAACCCCGTACTCTACAAATGGCCTCCATCATTGCTTGGCTTCGACCTGTAACTGAAAACAAACAATCTCCAAAACATATTTTTTAACAATACCCATCTTGTGCAGGCGTTCATGACAATCTATCAAGAACTCAAATGTATCCTCAGACTTTGTACCTTGGAATATCGGGGGCTTCATTTTCATGAACTTGCAGAATAGTCCATGTTCATCATCAATCATTACTGGCCCAAGTACCCGTTGGGGATATACCTCTATTTCAGAGTCTTCATCTATTCTTGGTGCTATAGCAGCGACATGTGGTAAGGTTAAGGATGGGATAGCTGGAAAGGCTGGAGTATGGCCATTGCCAACGCTACTTGTTGAATCACTTCCGCAGACAAAGACACCAGGGATGCACCATTCGGTGTTGGCACCACATTTTCTGGAGCTACCATCTTCTCCTCCTCAACTACCATTTGTTTATTCTAAGCAAGGTCTGGGGCATTCTGTTGTAGGGGAAGGAATGGTGATCTCTGTCTTGTTGATCTTCCAGCTTCTTGTGCTCCATATATAATAGGTGTTGTTCCTAGTACTCTCCATCTCGCTCTACCACTAACTCGAGGCCTGCCCCGGACTGAGGCTATAATGGTCGATGTAGGTGCTGCTGTTGGTAGTGCTGTGGGTGCTGCTACTGCGGCTGCTGCAGCTCCAATAGAATGAGTATTCACCATCAGAGAATGAGTATTCACCATCAGTGAATAAGAGTGAATGAGTTAGATACCAATTTGGATCACTAGATACCAATTGGAATCAAGTAATAGCACAAAAGAAAGAAAAATGATTCTTTACCTAAATCCCTGTATCCTCCCAAAGAAAGGTACAGATGTCTCAGTACCATTCCACTAGACTCTACAAGACCTATTCTTGTACGGTAAGATCTATGAACCCAGGGCTTTGATAACATCTCTGTCACTACCCAATCAGTCATGATTGGCACCCACCCTAACATATGGCGGGAGAACCATACTAATCTTAATCCTTACTAACTCAAGTGTTACCTTCACATCCACTTTGTATTAGTCCTCAGTTTTAAAGAAGTGTAAAAGAGTGTTCATTCAATAACTTAAACTAATTGTCAAACCAACATCAAAAAATCCAAAACTAATAAAGTGTGGAAACCTATATTAATTACATGCTCGGGACCTGAAGTCACCGTATAAGAACAACTAAGAATGTTTAAATAGATATCGAAGAGAATATCCAATAATGAAATAACAAAGAAATGTCTTAGTCCCAAAACAAGGGACATGAACAACGATAAGAAGATCCAAAGGTTTCCTGGTCATGGTGCTCACCCTTGAAACTGAATCTGAACTGCTAGCTAAAGGTGAGGTTTTGTCTCAAACAATGGAACATGCTATGTACTCAACTAAAAGAAGAGCACAGGTAGCATCAATACAACAACACATACTGATAGGCATCATAGATTGACTCAACCCGACACCATATGAGTAAGTAAATCAAATGGATGTAAAGCAATCATCACAGAACTTATAGTCAAAGACGGTCAATCAATTATGCAATTCACTTTAGGGAGAATACAAGCTCACAATCATGTATATTTACACTTAGTCAAATTCGGCAACAAGTTCATCACAATATAAGATCATAACTAAACATTCAAAGCATGTGAATGAATGTATGAATGTAAAATGTGCATATCTCCTCTTTCTCTTCTAAATCTCATCAACAATAATCTTGAACATCATGATTTAACTTATCATCGCCATCAATATCATCACTATTATCATCATCATTTCACCATATTCTCTATACCAACGTATATGAACATGCAACGTAGTCAATAATCATAAGTAGTGATCGAAAGCCATCACAAATACTTAATTCACATATAAGCACAGAGTTAAGCAAGTCTAATTGCTATAATAAACCATAACCTATCTCATTTCCTTGCTCAAATTCACTTCTAGGCCATAGGCTTGCCTTTTCTTCCCCTTTCAACTTGTTCGTGATCTAAAATAACAAGATGATACATTATTCAATCAATTCATCCCTTTTTAACCATTAGAGATTCAAAATTAACAACTTTTAACCATAATTTCCCTTATTTTACTAACTTAGGGTTTTCTATCCCTTAAACCTCATGAACTCAATCTGAATTAACATGAACAATCGCAATTCTATGCTCATTAGTACTTTCTAACACCTTAAAATCATTATCTACTAATTTTATACCCATTACCACCAATTTTAATTAATTTTATGAACTAGGGATAAACCCCAAATTCCACCATAAATCATTTTCTAATGATTTGTAGAAATTATAAGAAGTAATTTCAAGTTTAGAATGTAGTAACTTACCTCCAAAGATGAAAACCCTCTAAATTCTGCAGAAAATTGCCTTCCCTAGAGCTATTTCATGTTTTTTAGAAAGTGGGGAATGAAAAATACTTTTGGGTTTTTAAAACTGTCAAATTTTGCATATTATCGCTACATCGGCTAAATTACCGCTAGCGTTTCCATGATGGAGCATAGGCTGCCGCTGCAGTGGTACCACTGCAACATTCACCTTTTTAACTGTAGTGGTCTAAGGCAGAAACTTGGGACCTCTCTCCAGCCTTATCCATTTCATAATACACTTCATAAAATATGACATCGCGAACCAACTCCTCCATGGTAAACAGTATAACTGGAGTTCTACAACTCTGTTTTGAGTACCGAAAGTTGCTACGGCCTCCTAAAATTATTGACTATCTGAAACTTGAGTCCAACATTACCATTTATACTCACATTAGTACCAAATTTCTAGAGATTACCACCCTAAAAAATTATTCTATCCTAGACTAGCCCTGAATTTCTCAAAAATTGGCTAAGGGAAGTCTATGTGCAAATGTTACCCCCTCTTTCAGTGGAACAATAATTTGGGTCATTACAGCTGAGGCTTAGAATGTGTATATGACATGTCCCACCATCATCACTATATTGCATTACATTATATTGCTTCCCTTGCTATGGTTTGATATTGCATTTGAGTGTTTACTATTGTAGTTAATTATCACGATTGAACCTTGTCTATGATATTGTTTATTCTGCATTCATTTCACTATATTACATCATGTTATATTACCTCTTGGTTGAGTTGGGAGTTGAGGTATTTATACGACGTAGGTTATGGTTATCGCTTGATTGGTGAGACATATAGTGCCTTACCTAGTGGTAGCATGATACACACATAATTACACTCTCTCACTATTTTATCCCAGATTATTGGTTGAACATGATTGATTAAGCTTGATATACTGTGTTAGTGAGTCTCCTTTAGAAATGATTTCCCATATTTGTTAATCATAAAATGACTAGTGCTGACTCATCTGGATTATTTTGCCTACTTACTATATTGATATTTCTACGACTGTTGTGTTGGGATATCCTGTTAGTATAACATCGTGTATTATGAGTTGTAGGTTGATTAGGCAAAACTTAGGTAGTTAGGGTGGTGGTTCTCTCCATCACTTTGGATTGGAATCGGTTATCGACGATGCTTACTGACTACATGTATTTCGTACTCACCCTTGTTTCTTTTTCCTTTTTCTTTTTTTTTACACCCAATGCAATTATTAATTCGAGTAGTAGATCATAGATTGCATTCCTTCAGTGTTGACGTTGCAGAGATAGAGGTAGTGGTTGGTGTTTCACAGAGTTTACCCAGGTCTCTGTTCATTTATCTTATGATTTATTCACATTTAAGATATGTTAGTTATTGATATCATTCTGTATTTAGAGGCTTGTACTAGTGACAACTAGACTTGGGATGTATCATTGAATTATATTTATCTTCAAACATATTTTGAAATTATTCTTTTTCTTCTACTTTTGATTTATTAAATTATTGAGTTAGGGTTGGGATAGGCTTATTTGTACTAGAAGGTGTAACAGGTTCCATCACATACTCTTTCTGGATCGTGACACCTAGTCCAGGAATTTTTTAACTATGTTAACAAGAACAAAAATAAAAAAGGTTTTCTCATGCTTAAGTTGGATCTTGAAAAAGCTTTTGATCATTTAGAATGGCCCTTCATCTATCGTACCTTAAAATATTTTAAATTTCCTCAAAAAATAATGTCTCTTATCATGAATTACATCACTACTAGTAGTATCTCTGTCTTGGTAAATGATACTCAAACCAACTACTTTTCCCCTTCGTGAGGTATAAGACAAGGGGATCCCATATCTTATATATTTATTCTTTGCATGGAATCTCTATTGGTATGTATCAGTCATCAAGTAAATATTTTAAATTGAGATGCTGCTACTCTGTCTAAAAATGGTCCCATTTTCTCTCATTTGCTCTTTGCCTACGACCTTACTCTCATCTCTAAAGCAACTACCTCCTCTATTCAAACTATGGCCAGCTGCTTGAATTATTTTCGTAAGATTTCAGGCCAAAAAATTAATACTACTAAGTCAAAAACCATTTTGTCTAAGCATTGTAATGTTACCTCCCAAAATCTTTTTAGTCAGTTCTTTAATATTAAACCTTCCCAACAATTTGGGAAATACCTTGGATTCCCAATCCTTACCCATAAACCTAAACCTAGAGATTTTCAATACTTTATTGATAATATGAGGAAAAAGCTTTCATATTGGAAAACAAAATTCTTAACTCTCATTGGTAGGCTGACCCTTGCAAAATCTACTCTTAATGCTATCCCCACTTATTCCATTCAATACTTTCATCTGTGTAAGACTACTTGTAACATTATGGACAAGATTCAACGGGATTTTATTTGGGGTTCTACGGATGATAAAAAGAAAATACATTACATTTCATGCGACAGAATTACCTAACCAAAGGAAAGAGGTGGCCTTGGTCTCCTTGATGCCCACACCAAGAATCTTACTCTTTAAACAGGCCTCTCATGGAGATTATTTTCTAATTAACTCTCTTTGGGCTTATACTTTGATTAATAAGCATAACAATCCCAGGTCGACCACCCATAGTTTGCATATTTGTAAGAACATTCTCAAGGGTGGGAAAATTTATGCCCATAATATGTCATGGACCCCTGAATCTGGTAATTTCATTGATCTTTGGTTTAATATATAGGTGGATTCCGAATTTCCCCCCTCTTAGAAATCATATTCAAGGCTCTTTGACTTTAGAAGAAAGCTTGTTTAGGCTATAATATTTTTGGGGTAATGGTGAGTGGGATTGGGATAATATTTCCTTTCAATTCCCTGAAGACATTAGAACCAGCGCTAAAGTAGTCAAATTACATTCTACTACTAACAATAAAGATATTTCGTATTGGGCCGCTACCTCCAATGGTTTATTCACTACGAAGTCTTTGTTACCTACATTGGATAATCATTCCTCTATTCCTTATGATTGTACTTGGATTTGGAAGCTTAATACGATTAATAAGTACAAATTTATGCTTTGGCTTTGTTCCCATGATAGACTACCTACCATGGAATATCTCCATCGTCTTGGTATTTCAATAGATCCCACCTATCCCATATGTAATATTATAGAAGAATCCTTGAAACATATTTTCCTTCAATGTTATATTGCTAAAAAATTTGGCTTGACTTAGGGCTTAACACGGATCAAATCAGTTATTCCATGAACCATTAGCTATTGGATTTTAAAAAGCTGAATTTTCCCTCTTCTTTAAATCATTCGTACTATGACTCGAATGAATTTCTCCCTTTTTTTCTTTGGAACCTTTGGATCAATAGAAATCGAAGTTGATTTCATTGATGTCCTTACTGCTTTCGATTCACCTGCATAAATATATAATGAAACCATTTTGTCTTGTAGGTTGTTGCTGAAGAAGCTGCAGAGTCTAGTGCTCCACCATAACTTTTGTTAGGCTAATACTGTTGCAGACTTTTTGTGTAAGATAGGTACCAAGCTAAAAATGTCCACCCAACCTCAAGTCATGTCATCTCCACCATCTCAAGCCTTGCCTCTTATCTAAGCTGATCAACAAGGAATCTCAATCACAAAGCTAGTATCTAGGACTACTTGTAATAAGTTAGCTAGTTTTGGTAACCTGTCTGTACTAACTAGTGCTCAAGACACTACTGTGTCCTCTACATATGTAATGACTTGATATTATAATATAAGTCCAGTTAACCAAAAAAAAATTCACATTAATAAGAACAAATTTTGAAATAAAATAAGAATCTATGGGCCAAGAAATGAATTTGATATGGAATTATATATTTTATGTGCTTAGAAAGCTTTCATAGTAAGTTCATCAAGTAGACTGTTATTTTCATTTGTTAAAAAACTATAAACAAACTTTAAATGTATTTAAAATCAATTTTTATATGGGTTAATAATCTCTATTGCTTCGTATGATTCTATAGAAATTATTAATATACCGACACTTATATATTTAATGTATTCTCTTGTATAGTTTTCAAATAAAGTAAAAAAAAATTATTAAAATTAATTGTTTAATTCAAGAGATTGTGTTTGACTTAATGTTAAAATTAGCATTGGAGCATATGATATTTCAACGTTATTTGGGACAACTTAAATAAGTTATAAGTTATTATTTGGTTTTATAAAATTAAAAACTATTTTTTATTTTAAAGTATGATTGCTATTATCACTCTCTATAGTGTTTATTTTAAAATATTAATGATCATTTTTTTTTCAAAAAACTAATTATACTTATAAATATACTTAAGATAGTAATTTTTGGCCCGTAAATGGGGCCTTCATTATCTAGTGGAAAAATAAAGGAGAAGGCTCCTAAGTTTATGAAAGGTTTTGTGGGGTACGTGACTTCTAATGTTTATATTTAAATATGGGACAAAATTTTCTATTTGCGTGTCTTATACCTAATAGAAGCCTACATTTTGATCATTTAAATTTTAGCCGTTAACTATATATTTATTTTTATTTGAATTGCAATCATTTAGATCTTTATAAGTAATTGTGTAATACATCTATGTATTCAATTCAATGTTTTATATGATTTGGTTTTTTCTCTTTTCAAACATATCTTATTAAATTATGTGTAAAATTCCCATAATACTACAAACAATACAACAAAAATGCAGAAATGAGCAAAGGCAAGAAAAAAGGACCAAGCAAAAGTAATATGTAGAAGTAGGGGTGAACAACATCAAATTGTAAATCGAGTCAAACAAAAAAAATTCGACTAATGATTTGGTTTGACTTGGTTTAGTGTTGAGAAAAAACCTGTCGATAATTAATTTGATTTGATTTTAACTAAAAAAGTCAAACCGAACCAAAACAACCTGATATCAAATTTTTACAATTTTTAAAAATATTTTATACATAAATATATTTATTGTGATATAATTTATAAATATTTCTTAAACTTTTTCATTATTTTTATCTTTCACCATATTATTTCAAGTTTAAACTTAGGATTTTGGGTAGTCATTTTCCTTTTTTTTTATGCCATTTCTGGGTTTAGAGTTTTCTTATAGCTGTCCCGAGTCATTTGACTGGGACTGATAGTTCAATTTCTGAGCAGTTCGTTTGAATTTTATGTCAGTTCTCCTATTTTAGAGCTGTTGAGGTTGAGAAATAGGTTTTTGGCCTAAACTTTAAGTAGATGGTTTCAGATGAGAATTCTGACAGTTCTGTTAGCTCCGAAATATGAATTTTAGTCTAGGGGGACCTTTGGTTTGGGTCCTGAGGCTTTTGGGCTCGGTTTGGGCTATTGGTTGGAATTGTTAAAAATGGAACATTGGGTGTAGGAATCACTTTTCATTGAAACAACTTCCGTTGGGAATTTTGTCTACGTCGTTGAGTCTAAAATGCCGTTTCTAATAGGAAAGCATGTCTCATTTGCATTCACGGGGTTCCAAACCAATTTTGAGGATCTGTTCGGAGAATTTTCAACTTAGATAATGTTGCTGGTTCACAACACCTGGTGTAGGCCCTGGTCCATCATCGCTATCGCGATGAAGACCTCCGTGATTGCAAAGGTTTATGGTCCATGATCATTGCAATTGCAAGGTTGAGGATCGAGACTATAATGAAGGAGGGCTTTGAGCCGGGCCATCTTGTGCATAGCGATCACGTGGCTGGCCACCACAATCGTGATGGTCCTGTTAGTGCGATCGAGATGAAGAACCCCTGACAGTATATGAAGTCTTTCTTTTCATTTTTAGGTTATTCTAGTGTAAAAATATCCCATTGATGATGTTGAAGCTCTGAATTGGAGAATCGTTGTTTGAACCTGGGACTAGTTAGAGGTTTGCATAATGATCACTTTCCGATCATTTTACCCTAAGTTTTTGGTCCTATTTCCAATTAAATTCATTTGTAATTCCTTGGTTTATCATAGACTTGAGGGCTGTTTTGGGGCATCAATAGAGGGCTGGTGGTACTTAATTTTTTAGAACAAGCTCCAGATCCCACGAGAAACGTTATGCGAGTCTATTTTTTGGATTTGTAAGTAGGCTTTATGGATGATTTTTAGCCCAATTTTTGATCCACAAAACTTTTTATCAATATAGATATCGTTGTTCTTGTCTTGATATGTATATTATTAATTTGATAGAGTGACAGAGGTCAAAGGCTTCTTATAAGGGAAAATTTCTGGTATAGTGGATTGTGAGCACGTTCTTTAGCGTCCAGGTAGGCTACGACTTACCTACTTGTAGACTTTGCTCATTTTATGTATTGGCGTTATAAATTGCTAATTGTTCGTGGGGGATCATGCTCGAATAATCTTTTAGGTGTTTATGATTCTTATAGCCGGTTAGGGGGCCTTATAGTAGAATTGTGCCTTGAAATCCTTAGGCTCGGTAGTTGCTTTTTCATTTAGGACTTGACTTAGCATACCTAAGACCCTTGAGATTGGACTTAGATGCCTTATTCTAGGTTCATGTAGTTGCTTGACTTAAGTTGGGTTCTCAGGGCTTGTAGCTAGCGTTACCGCTTTTCTTTTAGATGAATCACCTTAGTATAGTGTCCTTCCCAATTATAGATGACTATAAATACCTAGGTTTCATATTGGTGGAATGATTGTCAGTAGTGAGTTGGTTTGCTCACTCTGTTGTATTTGTTTATTTAAGTATCCTTGGCATTTTAACATTTTGGCCTTAAAGCACTATTTTTAACTTGATAAATGGGATTTTGAAATACATTAAAGAAACTTGGTTTTCTAAAAAGGAAAATGGACTATTTAGTCCTGGTTTGAGTCTGGACACCGGATTTTACCACTTATTATATATTTAGCCCCGGTTCAAGTCTGGGTATGCATTGTTATTGATTTCTGATTGGGAGTCCAGTTCGAGTACGGACATGGTTTATTGATATAGATGGAGGAGGAGTATACAACACATTTATTGCATTTCATGGCATTCTTTCACATTACTTACTATTGTACTTGGTATATGTTAGCATTAGTTGTTGTTTGCATCCACCATGCTTATGAAGCTCGGTTGGATTTGCTTATTGTTGTGCGTACCTTCTAGGCTTATAGGGGTCTAGTTAGATTATTGTTAGGTGCTTATTTACACTTTTCAAATTGCTTATAATTTTTGTGATTGTCTAGCTTTAGCCCATTTAGAGCCGTTAAAATAGGCCTGGCCCATGAGGCCGGCCTAACCCAACCCGCTATTGGGTAGGGTTGGGTTAAGATTTTTCAAGACCATTTGGAACTGGGGCTTTTAAGCCCAACCCCAGTTAGCCCTTATCCCTTGAGGCTTGACCAAGGCCGAGCAAGGGCCAGCTCGTGGGCCAAAAACATGATTTAATTGAAATTAATATGACTATTAAAATTACAAAAAAATTAATTAAAAAAACTAAAAGGAACATACACAATACACTTGGGGGTTGTTTGGTAGCTGGATACGAAACAAGTTATTCATGTATTAAATAATGTAATTTATTCAACGTTGGATAGGAAATAAGTTATTCATATATGAAATTAAATAAGATTTCATATGAATAGTAGATGAAATATGAAGATGTTAAGCAACTTTATCAGAGACGAATTTAAGTGTTCTTGAAGAAGAAGATATTTAGTTTTGGATATGTAATAAGTGCGTGTGAAATCTTTCTGAGAAGATTACTTAATTCATTAATTTCCTTTTATTATTTAGTTTTGAATTTAATACTTGGTTAGTAAACCCTACTTATATTTGGATGGACTTTTTATGACTTGAACAATTAATTAGTTTCATGATTTACTTAACAAAATATTATGAGTATTGCTATTTGCTTACTGAAGATTTAGGCCATAGACGTTCTTCCTAAATCAATTTACAGGTTTGTTTTTTCATATTTCCTTATTTATTTGTCAAAAAGATTATTATTTTATTATTTTAATATTTTTTGCTAGATTTTTATCTAGAATTATTAAAAAGAGGAGCATTCCGATGGACTAAAGCTCCCACTACGAGCGAGGTCCGGGAAAGGGCCGAACCATAATAATTATTGAAACAACATAATTGTTTGCTATATTTTATTTGAAAATCTTCTCGTTTTCTTGATGTTATATACTTCAGTTATGGGATTCAATATCAATTTCAAAAAAAGGTATGAGATTATAATTTGTAAGTTGAAGCACTACTAATCATATGTCTAATGTATGTTATAATTGTAATTGTTTTGTACTTTCATATTCTTGTTAGAATATTAAAATATTGGCAAAATTTTAAGTTTGAATTTAGATTGAAAGGAAAAAAAATTTAAAAAGAAGGGCTAGCTCTCCCCAGCCTATGACCCTTCTAAGGTTGGGTTGGGCTGGCCATTTTAAGGCCCTTTCTAGTAAAGGGTCGGCCCACCCCAGCCCATCAAATTTCTTAGCCCGCGAATCTTGTGCAGGGCGGAGCTAGCCCATTTTGACAGCTCTAAGCCTATTATTCTCTTTTTGACCCCTTTTTTCTTCCCTTTTGCATATATTTGTACTTTATTATGCTTTAACCTTATTTGAACTCAGTTGGCCTATGATGCCTACTGATTTTTATGTATTTTGGTGCTCACACTATGCTTCTACATCTTTTTTCCTGATGTAAATTCTAGTACGAGTCATCGCCGCTGACGTCACCCTCGAGCGGAGCTATTGACCGGAGATTAGGGAGATTTTAGAGTCCAAAGCTGATCCATCTCCTTTTATTTTAGGATTAGGCTTATTTTGTATCTTTCGGTGACTATTCTGTATATATGACACTTGTTTAGTACTCCTTATGCTTAGTGGCTCTTATACTAATTATACCAGGTCTTGGGGATTCGTTTTTCTTATTTTGTTCTTTCCCCGGCTATTTGTATGCGTGCTTCATATATTTTCCCTATTAGCCAACTTATTTACTGTTCTTTCCATGTTTTTCTCTCTTCTGCCTGTTAGACCATTACTCACCATTTTCGGATATAGTTTTGGCTTACCTACTGGCGAGTTATATTAGGTGCCGTTATAACCTGAGTTTTGGATCATGACAACTTAGTATCAGAGCCTAGGTTTACCAGTATCGTTGGTACAAGAGCGAGTGTCTAGAAGAGTTCCACAGATTAGTGTGATGACGTGTATCCTATCTTCGAAAGGCTATAGGACATTCTTAGGAAAATCTCACCTTTTGATTCTTTATTGTGCATTGTGTCTATATTGGTTTCTGGATTCTCATTTGTTTCACTCTTTCACAGATGGCTAGGATGAGGGCCACGATGACCGAGGGTGATGCCCTTAAGCCAGCAGCTAGAGCCCCAGTTAGAGGCAGAGGCAGCGGTCCGCCCCGAGGTTGACGTGGGGCTCGAGCTGCAGAATCAGCTCCAGGCCCATCCAAAGAGACTTCACCAGAGCTGATTAGTGATCTGGAGCCAAAATTTATAGTAGATGATCTGCCACCACATCAGCAGCAGGCAGGGACTAGCCTAGGCTTTACTGGGATTTATAGCCACGTATATCCTTCGAGCTTCCTTCCAATTTTTGGAGGTCTTTTAGCAGGATTTGGGTAACTAGGTTGATCTTAGCACATATCAAACAAAAGTCCAGACTAAGCAGATTATTCAAATCTTAGAGGATATGTTGTGGGCCTGTGTTATTAATTTTGGAGGTCAGTGGGATCGATTTCTTCACTTGACAGAGTTCTTGTATAATAACAGCTACCATTCAAGTATCCAGATTGATCCATTTGAGGCATTACATGGTAGGCATTGTAGATCTCTGATAGGGTGGTTTGATGCTTTTGAGGGTTGGCCTCAGAGTACAAACTTTTGTTGGGATTCTTTGGATAGGGTTTGGATGTTTCAGGATAGGCTACAAGCAACTCAGAGCAGGCAAAAGAGTTACTAGACCACATGTTTTGAGTGTTGAGTTGGTGACTGTGTATTCCTTCACGTGTAGCCCATGAAGGGTATGATGAGGTTCATGTAGAGGGGCAAGCTCAACCCTAGGTATATTGGGACTTTTAAGATTCTACATAAGGTTGGGGATGTAGCTTATGAGTTAGCCTTACCTACAATATTCTCTGCCATTCACCCTAATTTCCATGTGTTGATGCTTCGGCGTTACATACCAGATGAGTCTCACGTGTTCTAGTGGGATTCAGTTCAATTGAATAATAGGTTGACTTTCATGGAGGATCCAGTTGTCATTCTATCCAGATATGTTAGATGGTTCATTCTAGGAAAATTCTGATGTTAAAAGTTTAGTGGAGACACTCTCCAGTCGAGGAGGCTACCTGGGAGACCAAGAATGACATACAAGCCTAGTGTCCTCACTTGTTTGAGCCTTCAGGTACTACTTGACTCTTGACTTTTATGGATAAAAGTCATTTTAGTAGTGGATGTTGTAACGGCCCTCCAGGTCATTTACCTTTTTTATACCATTTCTGCGTTTAAAGGTTTTCTATAGTTGCCCCAACTCATTTGTGACTTTCTGGGGCTGATTGTTCAGTTTCTGGGTAGTTCATTTGTTTTTTATGTCAGTTTTCCTATTTTGGAGTTGCTGAGGTTGAGAAATACATCTTTGGCCTAAACATCAAGTAGACGGCCTCGAATGAGAATTCTGACAGTTTTGTTAGCTCCAGAATATAAATGCTAGGCTAGAGGGACCTTTGGTGTCGGTCCCGAAGCTTCCAAGATTATTATGGGCTATTGGTTGGAATTGGTAAAAATAGAACATTGGGTGTGGGACCCACTTTTCATTGAAACAACCTCTGTTGGAAATTATGTCTACTTTGTTGAATCCAAAATTCCATTTATGGTAGGATAGTATGTCTTGATTGTGTTCACGGTGTTCCAAACGAATCCTGAGGACTGTTTAGAGACTTTACAACTTATCTAAAGTTATTGGTGCACAACACCTAGTACAGTCCCTTGTCCTTCATCGCAATCCGCAATCGCGATGGTTTGTGGACCTTAGTCATCGCGATCACAAGGTTGGGAATCGTGATCGCGATAAAAAAGGGCTAAAGGATCGGGCCAATTTATGTATAACGATCACATGGATGGCCACCCCGATTGCAATGGTCCTGTTAGTGGGGTCCCACAATCATGGGCAGGGGTCCCAAATTGCGATGAAGAACCCCTGGCAGTATATAAAGTTTTTTCCTTCATTTTTCAGCTTACTCTTAGTGTAAAAATACCCCATTGATGACCTTAAGGCTCTAAAATTGTTGGAGAATTGTAGTTTGTAGCCGAGACTAGTTAGAGGTTTACATAGTGATCGATTTCCGATCATTTTATTATAAGTTTCCAGTCTTATTTCCAATTAAATTCCTTTGTAGTTCTTTGGTTTCTCACAGACTTGAGGGCTATTTTGGGCCATGAATAAAGGATGGATGCGCTTAATTTTTTAGCGCAAGAGCCTTGTCCCACGAGGAACATTATTGTGGGTCTATTCTTTGGATTCCATAAACAGACCCCATGGGTGATTATTAGCCCAATTTTTGACCAGGAATATTTGTTATCAATATGGATATCGTTGTTTTTGTATTGATGAGTAGATTACAATTTTGATAGCGTGGCAACAGTCGGAGCCTTCTCTGAAGGGTAAAGCACCAATTTAGTGGATTACGAGTGCGCTCTTCGACGTTGAGGTAGGCTACGACTTACCTACTTTTAAACTTTTCTCATTTAATGTATTGGCGTGATAAATTGCTAATTATTGATGGGGTACTGTGGCTCAAATAATATTTTAGGTGTTTATGATTTTTTATAGCCGGTTAGGGGGCCTTAAAGTAGAATTTTACCTTGAAATTCTTTTGTTCCTTAGTTGCTTCTCCTTTGGGACTTGACTTAGCATACCTTTGACCCTTAGGCTTGGACTTAGATGATTTAGTCTACATTCGGGTAGTTTCTTGACTTAGGTTGGGTTCTTGGGGCTTGTAGCTAGCGTTACCGCTTTTCTATTAGATGAATCTCCTTAGGATAGTGTCTCTCCCTGTTATAGATGACTTTAAATACCTAGGTTGCATATTGTTGGCCTAATTATTTGTATTGAGTTGGTTTTCTCACTATGTTGTATTCATTTTTATTCGGTGTCCTTGGCATTTTAGCATTTTATCCTTAAAGCACTATTTTCAAATCGATAAATGGATTTTTCAAATACTTTAAAGTAACTTGGTTTTCTAAAAAGGAAAATGGACTATTTAGTCCCAATTCGAATCTGGGCACCTAATTTCTGCTTTTTATATATTTAGCCCCTGTTCGAGTCCAGGCATGCATTGTTAGTGATTTCTGATTAGGAGTCCGATTCGAATTCGGACATGGTTTATGGATATGGCTAGAAGAGGAGTATACGGTACATTTACTGTAGTTCATAGCATTCTTTCACATTACATACTATTGTACTTGTTTTATGTTAGCATTACTTGTTGTTTGCACCCACCGTGCTTATGTGGGCTCGGTTGGGTTTGTTTATTATTATGTGTACTTTTTGGGCTTATAGGGGTCCAGTTAGGTTATAGTTAGGTGCTTCTTTATGCTTTTCAAGTTATTTGTTTATAATTCTCATGATTGTCTAGCTTTAGCCTATTATTCTCTTTTGACCCCTCTTTTTTTTTACCTTTAGAGTATATTGACACTTTATTATGCATTTATCTTATTTGAGTTCAGTTGGCCTATGATGCCTACTGAGTACCGTATGTTTTGATAGTCATACTACACTTATGCATCTTTTTCTCTGATGCAGATCCTAGTTCTAGTCATTGCTGCTGGTCACCCTAGAGCGAAACTTTTGACTGGAGATTAGAATGAGATTTCAGTGTCTGGAGATGATCCATCTCCTTCTATTTTGGGATTAGTATTATTTTGTATCTTTCAGATTTTATTCTATATATATTGCACTTGTCTAGTACTCTTTATGCTTAGTCGCTCTTGTACTGACTATACCATGTCTTGGGGATTCGTTTTTCTTATTTTGTTCTTTCCCCCACAATTTGTATATGCTTCACATATTTTTCCTATTAGCCTCCTTATTTACTATTCTTACCATATTTTCCTCTCTTCCGCTTGTTAGCCCATTATTTCCTGTTATGGGATATGGTTTTGGCTTACCTACTGGCAGGTTATAGTAGGTTCCACTATGACATGAGTTTTGGATCGTGACATTTTGAATGATCCAATAAGTTTTATAGCCCAAATATATTAGTTGCTTAAATAAAGCCCAAATCAATACTTGAACTAACCAAAATAGCAATATTGGGAAAATTATTTTGATTATGACCAATTAATATGCAATATTTATTTTGTGCGATTTCATTATTTTTTTCGGCTGAATATTTTATTGTCATCACTCATTTTATATTTTATTGCTATTTTTTGTAAGAAATACCTTAGATAGTTGTAACTTACTAGTACTAAAGAAATATTTGAACCACAAGTTAATTATATGTTTGTATGGAAATTTTACTTGAAAAAAGATCAAAAAACCCGAAAACCCAAGAAAATCGAAATCTCCCCAAAAAAATCCAGGTATGAAAAACCCAAATTTTATTGATTTGATTTGATTTATAATTTTAAAACTCGACACATGATTTGATTTGGTATTTAAAAATCTGAACCAACTCAGTTCACGTTCACCCCTATGTACTGCACTTGGGAGCACATTAAGCATCCTAAGAAGGCATAAAAGCTGGCTTTATTTACAAAAATGTACAAAACACCTAAAGTAGTAAAATAAAATACCAAGGTAAAAATGTATATTGCAAAAGCACTGCACATGGGAGCCCTTTACGCATCTTAAAAAGACATAAAGGGTTCTTCTCAGAGGTTTTTCAGGTTGTGTTGACCATTCTGGTCATTTTAGTTATTCTATTCATTCGAGTATATCTCAAGAGGTTTCCATTAGTACATATTGTTTTGCATGTGGATATATCGAGCACTGTAAGAAGAATTGCCCTTAGTTCAATCAAAGTGATACACACCAAGGTTCTTAGGCTCTAGCCAAGACAGCAACAATGACTAATGTAGTTATCATCCTAGTATTCCATTGATCTATTTAATTATTATTTTATTTGGTTTCTACTTTCTTTATGTGTCTTCATATTTTGCACTGGGGTCTTGATATGATGTGTGAGTCCCTTTTCGTGTCTATTTGTATTACCCTAGTAGGTGATTCCTTAATGGTAGATCATGTGTATTGATCCTGTGTTGTGATTCTTTTAGTCTATGATACTTGCGTAGACTTAATTATATGGTAGATTTTGATGTGATTTTGGACATGGATTAGCTTTCTTCGTATCATACTATCTTGGATTATCATGCCAAGATGATTATCTTAGTCATGCCAGATGCACTGAAGTTAGAGAGGAAGGGTATCCAACATTATATCCTAAGAGGGTAATTTCTTTACTTAAGGATCAACAGTTGGTTGAGAAAGAATGCTTTTATTATTTGGATTATGTTCATGATACTAGTACTGACATGCCTCTCTTAGAGTAAGTGAGGATGGTTAGGGAGTTTTAGGACATGTTTTCTATGAATCTTCTGTGTGTTGTGGTCCACTTGATAGAGACATTGATTTTTTCATTGACTTAAAGCCTGGCACCAAGCCCATTTACATTCCTCCTTGTAGGATGGCTCCGGTAGAGTTGAAAGAGTTGAAAGATCAGTTGAAGGACTTATTGAGTAATGTTTTTATTAGGCTCAGTGAAGTCGGATTTGAAGCTGGACTTTCCCTATATGACATTTCTTTAAAGTCCGCTTCGAAGCTTCCAGGTTTACTTTGTTTTATATTATGGCTATAGAGAATAACTCGGTCCCTTTCAACTTGAGGTGCTATGGTGTTATTTGTGATGAAGACTGATGTGTCTATGCAGATGTGTATTGCTTATCGATAGTTGAACAAGGTGACCATCAATAACAAGTTTCAACTTTTGATGATTTATTTGATCGGCTTCATGGTGCTTTACTATTTTTTAAGATTAACTTGAGATCAGGGTACAATCAATTAAAGATTAGGGCTTCACATATCCCTAAGATGGCTTCAAGACTTGAGATGGTCATTATGAGTTTCATGTTATATTATTTGGGTTTACTAATGCCCCGATTACATTTATAGAGTTTATAAATGGAGTGTGTTGGCATTATCTTCATTCTTTATTTTTGTGTTCATCGATGATATCTTGGTGTATTCCAAGATTGAGAAGGAGCATGATCAATATTTGAGAATTGTGCCTCAGATATTGAGGGATGAGCGGTTATATGCAAGTTTTTAAAGTGTGAGTTTTGGCTTAGTTTTGTCTCATTCTTGTGTCATATAGTGTCCAAAGAGGGTATTATGGTCGACCCAGTAAAGGTTGAGGCAGTTCTTGGTCTAGTCCTGTTTCACCTACAGAGTTTAGACTTTCATTAGTTTGGATGGATACCACAGATGATTTATGGATGGTTTCTCTACTATTGCACCTCCATTGACCAGATTGACTTAAAAGAATGTTGCTTTTTATTGGTCTAATGACCTTTCAAAAACTCAAGACTCTATTGACTTTAACACTTATCTTGACCTTACATATGGAAGGTGAATGTTTTATCATGTATTGTGTCTTTAGGAGTTTTCATTTGTGGAATCTTGATACGGAGATGGAGGGTTATAGCCTATTTTTTAAGGCAACTGAATACTCAATAGAACTGCTAACAGATGATTTAGAGTTGGCAACAGTAGTTTCGTTTTCAAGTTATAGAGACATTACTTGTATGGAGTTTATTATGTTGTTTTCATTGATCATTGTAGCCTACTGTACTTGTTTAATCAAAAGGATTTGATCATCATTTTAAGTATGGGTAGCCTTCCATTGTTGTTGGCGGAGGAACAACCTTTGGCTATGGATTTTTATAGTTTAGCCAATTGCTTTGTGAGACTTAATATTTTTTAGCCTAGTAGAATGCTTTCTTGTGTTGAGGCATTTTCTTTTTTGATGGAACATATTAATAATAAATAGTTTAAGTATAGGAAGTTGTTATCATTCGAGACAAAGTGTTGAAGGGTGAAACTAAGAAATCGATTCTTGACAGAGGGTGTTTTGAGGATCAAGAGTCAAATTTGTGTTTCTAGAGTTGATAACTTGACTAGATTGATCATGGAAGAGGATCACAATTTGAGGTACTATATTCATCTGGTTCAGCCAAAATATATCATGATTTGAAGCAGCATTATTGATAGTGTAGGATGAAGAGATATTATGGAATTTGTGGCTAAGTGTTTGAAATGTCAGCAAGTGAAGTATGAGCACCAGAGACCAAGTGGATTGACTCAGAGGATTCCTATACCTGAGTGGAAGTAGGAGTGTATTACTTTAGACTTTGTGGTTAGTTAACCTCAAACTTTGGGGAAGTTTGACTCTATTTGGGTGATGGTGGATAGGTTGACCAAATCATCTCATTTTATACTGGTCAAGACTAACTAGAATATGGAAAAATTGAATAAGATATATATTCGTAAGATAGTTTGGTTGCATTGTGTGCCTATTTCCAACATTTCAGATAGAGGTACTAAGTTTACATTGCACTTTTGGAGTTCTATGCAGTCAGAGCTAGGCACTCAGTAGAGATGAGCATAACCTTTCATCCATGATTGATGGTCAGTAAAAGCAGACTATTCAGGCATCGAAAAACATGCTTCAAACATGTGTGATTGATTTTGGTGGTTAGTAGGACCAGTATTTGCCTTTGGCAAAGTTTGCATACAATAATAGTTACTATTCTAGCATCAAGATAACGCCATTTTAGGCTTTTTGTATGTGTATGTGTGGGGTGGGGAGTGTGAATCTTTGATTGGTTGGTTTGATTCTTTTGAAATTAGACCTTGGAGTATGGATTTGTTGAGAGAGTCTATGGATAAGATAAAGTTGATTAAGGATCAACTTTTGACAGCCCAAAGTAGGTAGAAGAGTTATGTGAATCAGAGAGTTTGTGACTTAGAGTTCATGGTTGGCGAAATGGTTCTATTAAAGGTATCACCCATGAAGGGTGTGATGAGGTTTGGTAAGAAAGGCAAGCTTAGTCTAGGGTTTGTTGGTCCCTTTGAGATTTTACAACAAATTAGGTAGGTGGTATGAGTTGGCCTTACCTCCTAGCCTTTCAGTTGTGCATCCTATTTTCCATGTCTTGATGTTGAAAAAGTATTATTCTGATAGTTCTCACATGATTCGGTAGGATTCAATGGATTTAGATTAGAGACATTTGAGGAGGATCCCGTGGCCATTTTGAATTAGCAGATTTGGAAGTTAAGAACTAAGAATATAGCTCCCGTGAAAGTTAAGTGGAAGTATTGAACAGTTGAGTCGGACTTGCAGAGTAGATATCCTAATCTTTTCAACGATTCAAGTACCTTTCTTATCATTACATCCGATGACAAACATATGTTTTAGCGGTGGATGATGTAACAACCCTTATACTGGTTTTTTAATTTTGGAATATTTTAACCATTTTACCCCTCTTCATTGTTGGTTTATGGTATTTGTGTTCTATGGGTATGAGTGGCATGATTCCCGAGGTGGATGGTTGAGTAGTTTATGAATTTTTTTTAATTTTGGAATGTTTTGAAGTTGGTATAGTTGTGTTAGGTCAACATTTGGTGATAATGAGGTCGTATGAGAATTTTGGCAGCTCCATTAGCTTTTGAATGTGAATTTTTGGTGAGTAGGAGTATTGGTTTAGATCTTGAGGTATTCAAATAGATTTTGCATAGTTGGTTGGAAAGTTGAAATTGTAAGGCATAGAGGTTAATTTGGTCAACATTTATTAATAATGACCTCTCTTTGGTGATCTGACAATTACATTGAGTCCAAAATATGGTTTCCAAGTGTATAGAGTAACTGGTTTGTGTTCATAAGGTTTTGGGTGAGTTTTATGGCTCAATTATGAGTTTGGTTGATGCTTTAACTTTGCTGACAGTTTCTTGTGATGGTGCTGGTGTAGCCACTCTCATAGTGCTTGGGTTGCACCTATGGAGCTGGACCAACAACTAGTGGCTGCTTCTACAGAGTTGGGCTAGGCACGGACTACCCGCTCTTGTGGAGACCCACCTACTAGCGGAGCCATTAAGACAATTGGTCGCTCTTGCGAGACAAGGACCTCTTCCACGAGGTTCCATTTGGTTAAGTAGTTTGTACTATTGTGGAATATCCACCACACTTTCAACCTCACACCTACGATTAGATCTTTGTAGGTGGGGTTTTGTTTACTTGTCTTATATTTCTATATCTCAATTTTTAAAGCTTGGAAACTCAATTTTGGGAGATTCACAAGGTGTTTTTCAATGATTCTTCTTTGGGTATGATTATTGTACTATTTTTACGCATTCTCCAATGATTTATTAATGGTTTCATCTTCAAATTTTGATTTTTCAATTGGGAAATTCAGGACTTTTTGGGTAGAGGTAAGAAATGGTATTTTGATGATTTGAAGGTCAATTTTAACTCTATTTTTTTTTATAAAATTTCAAATTTGAGTTCCTTAAGTTATGAGTGATGTGATTTTTAAATAGAATTCTCATTTTTCCCTTATGGGCTTAGGGTTGACTTTTTGGACCTGCAATTTAAGTATAGCAATATGTGTGTCTGTGGTTTAATTTTCTTATGTAGATTATGTATTTGATTAGATTGGGTTTGTTCCGAGACTATTCAGAAGGATAAGCTTTGGTTTGTTTGGACTTCCTTTAAGGCAAGTTGAGACTATCTTTGACTTTTTTTGAAATATTTATGTGTTAATTGCTTGTATTGGGAGTAATAGGTATGTAGCATCATGTATATATGAGATGACGAGCATCTATCTAGGTATCGGTGTATATTGAAACAGGTTAAAAGTAACTAAGTGACTATTGGATTGTATCTATCACAGAAATCACACACATATCCTTTGGCTGCCTTATAGACTAGCAAACATTAAAAGTAACTTGCTCACTTTTCAAGCAAAACTTCATCTACCCTGTCTTCATATCAACCAATGCATGCCCAGTCGTAAAGAAAGGTCTTCCCAAGATTATGGGAACCTCAAAGTCAACCTCACAGTCAAGGATGACAAAATCAGCTGGAAAGACGAAGGATGCAACCAACACCAAAACATAACACAAGATTCCCATCAAATTTTTCACCGTGTGATCCTCTATGAGAAGTCTCATCCAAATAGGTTTGGGAAACCCCGACCCTAACTATTTATAAACTGCTAGCGGCATCAAGTTAATGTTAGTACCCAAATCACACAAAGCCTTCACAATGTTGAAACTCCTAATAGTGCATGAAATTGTGAATGCTCCTGGGTCTTCCTTCTTCTCAACCAAAGATCTAGAGGCTATTGCACAACAATGGTGAAAATTATCAATAGGCTCAAAACTCACCGTCCTCTTCTTAGTCACCAAATCCTTTATGAACTTTGTGTAACCTGGCATTTGTTCAAGTGCCTTGATTAGAAGGATGTTCACTGTCAACTCCTTTAGCATAGAAATAAATTTTTGATACTTTCCCTCTTTAGCTTTCTTTTTCAGTCTTTGCGGAAAAGAAGGAGGAGGTCATGGAATGGGAGTGAATATTAAGGGACTTTCTTTCCCTTCCCTTTTCTTGACTTAGACTCGTGATCATCAACTTGAGGCTTCTTAAATGCATTCTCATTAACCACCACTTCTTCAGAGTCGATAACTTTTTCATCAACCACAATTACTGGTTCTACCGCATTATCAACAATCATGGGCATAGGAGGATTAGTTGTCATCTTACCACTCCGAGTAGTAATATACAAGCAATGACCATCATTTCTTAGATTTTGGATGGTGTTTCTTGGGAGAGTACCTTATTGATGCTGATTTAATGCCCCAAAAATCTGGCCAAATTATTGCTCAAGCTGCTTGATGGCGGTAGCATATGATTCAACTTTTTGATTCGTACCAGAAAGATCTACCTTAATCTCCTTATGTTAATATTATAGTTTCTCTACCCCTGTTACAACCCTTGCAAGCATCTCTTCCATCCTCGAATTGCTCTAACCAGCATTACGGTTCCCCGATGGAATGTAAAGGCCACTCCTATCCTTGTAGTTGTCCTTTCTCTTCCAATCACCATCACGGTCTCTACTCCTATCTCTATACCCATACTTATTGTAATTGTATCCATAGTAGTTCCGACCTTGATTCCCTTGCCTCGAGTTCCAATTGTCTTGGTTAGACCCTTTGCCCTTAGCGTGGAAACCCACTACCTCTCTATCAAGATACTTTGCTTACTCCTCAGTGTTCGAATCTTCATACTTAGGTTTTTTACCTTGTGCACCCATTGCATTCTCCTTTTCTACTCTAGCTGCTGCAAATTGTTTGGTGAGTAGTCCAACCCCATTCCTCAGCTGTGCTACCTCTTGAGCCACTGTCTCATCTAGTGCTCACTGTTCTGTGGATGCTCCAATTACATAAGTACCTGTGGGTCTGTCTGCCTCCCGAGTATACCAACCTCGGTTGGTTTTTGTGATCTGGTCTAGGATCTCAGAAGCGTGCTCCCAATGTAGACCCATGAATGCTCCACCTGTGATAGTGTATGCTACAACCTTAGTGTTAGCATTCAAGGTTCTGTATAAGATCTCTAGCAAGTTTCTACCAGTGGTTTGGAACAACTTCTTCTTGAACCTCAACAACATCTAGTATAGTTCCTCTGAATGCAACTGTCTGAAGTTGAATATCTCCTCTTTGACTTGTAGTATTCTAGAGGGTGAGAAAAATCATTCCAAGAACTGAGTCCTCAACTAGTTCCAAGTAGTAATAGATCTACATGGTAATTCATCCAACCACAAAGTAGCTTCTCCCGTCAGAGAGAATGGGAACAACCTTAGTCTGATCGCCTCATGAGTTACTCTAGGAAGATTATACGAAGTGTAAATCCCCACAAAGTTCATCACATGCATATCCACATCATTAGTAGGAAGGTAAGTTCATCAAGTTAATTATGGCACTCGTAATATCAAACTTAGTCCCTTGAGGCAATTCTGGCGGAATGATGGCACCTGTTTCAATGGGATCCAAATAATCCAAATTTTCCTCTGGGTCATCATAAATAGGTAGATACTGTTGTTGAAGTTGTTGCCCCGTAGGCCTTCTCCATCTCTCCCGATCGTTAAGTGCGGCAAGACAATTTTCTACATTTTGCCTTGCTTTGTCTTCCCTAACTGCCTGCTTTGGCAGGCTCTAGTCTAGTATTCTCTGCAGTTATTAGTCTGGCGGTGGTTTGTTCCACTGTTTCTTGGCTAGCAGGATAAAGTTCTGGCTGATCATGAATCACACCACCACCATGAACACCTTCAAACAAGGCTGTTGGATCATGAACTCCTTCGTTAACCATCCTTCGATTATTTCTCAGAGTTCTCTCAAGTTTCGTATCAAGTGGAATCAGGGGATTGCCTTGAATCCAAGTGGTAGGTATACACCAGTGTGTGCCCTAAAAATAACAGAAAAGTAAATCAGGAAACAACAAGCAATAAACCTCAATAAACATAATCAATCAACTTTGTAATCGTATTCCCCGTCAATAGTGCTAAAAATTGATGTCACCCAAATTACACCTCTAAGAAAATTATAACATGGTCACTATCAAATATTTAACCCAACCAATGGTTGGGGTCTATCCCACAGAGAATAGGTTGAAATATCAATCTATATATAAATCAAGGCAATCAATAACAATTTCCAGTAAAAGAGGGGGATTTGTAGTTAAGTAATTGAGTGATTATAATTGTTGAGTTGTTGGATTTGTAATCAATATGAGTGAGGCACTAGGACTGTGTTCCCCAATAACTTCATAACTCCATAAGTTCGTCGTACTTTACAGTCCCTCCCGGTGTTTGATATGAAGAATCGATAGGTTATGTATACCTAGAACAACTTTACGCTCATGGCTAGGCAAGATGCCTAGGTAAGTTTTCTCCTCTCCTAAACCTGCGTTACTAACCCAATCTTAGATCCCAGATTGCTATCCCTTATTAGAGGCTCAAGTAATTACGTAGAGGTTGATAGCTCCAAGTTTCTGTTGGTTCTTCCCTTCTTCCCATCCGTACTCATCCTTTCATCTAGAATATAGATTAGGTAGGTTCTAATGTTAGCCATCGTCAAAAAGCATTCAAAACAAAGAGAACAATCAATCCACGTGAACACCGGTTGAAGATTACTCCATACTATGAATCCTACTTTGTTAATCCGTCATGGTTCCCACAACCCTAGTTGTGGTATTAAGCTACTCATAAATGCAAGCACACAAGAAGAATTCATAGATGAAAACATAATCATGAACTTACAAGAATAATAAGAAAACTCCAAAATCTCACTTTGAATTAAAACCCTAAAATCAATATTTATACTTGCAAAACCAATAATATGTCTTAAAAGTAATAATAAAATGTAAACTTACAAAAT
This sequence comes from Capsicum rhomboideum, assembly GCA_031232105.1. Classification (NCBI taxonomy): domain Eukaryota; kingdom Viridiplantae; phylum Streptophyta; class Magnoliopsida; order Solanales; family Solanaceae; genus Capsicum; species Capsicum rhomboideum. Next base: position 45,766,592 of record CP124717.1, on the reverse strand, counting down.
AAATTGAATAAGAGTATTTATAGACAAAACAAAACCTATCCTAAACAATACAAGAAATCTGGGTCAGTCATATCGGATGAGTGGAAGGTACGATCGTGGTTAGATACCACGATTGTTCTTTGGTGCTCGTGGTTTCATCAGGGACTTTGCCATCTTTAGGTTTTCATCGGTACGACTCTCAGTAAGGTCTGTGGTATCAACATATGATCGTACAATGCAGTCATCTGATCATCTTCAACTTTAATTTCTGCAAACTTCACTTCTGTCATTAAGTCCCATGACCTCAAGGTACGACCGTCACTTCTATGTACGATCGTGGGATATAATCAACTGATCCTCTTCACACTTAGCTTCTGTAGGCATGTTTCTAGAACATCATTCACATGATCAGATGGTATGATCATATGATCAAGGTATGATCGTGGGAGCTCTCGTCTAAGTGACATCTGAGAATCACTTCTGTACTTCTTCCTACGATGTCCAAGTACGATCTTGGTCAGATCCTTCGGTCGTGGCAATGATTTTCTGATGCCCATTTCAGTCCATATACCAACACTCCACCAATTAACACCTGTTTGACCTGCAAACACCTAAAAATCCATCACATCCACATAAACATACCCTTGTACTTTCATTCACCATTTTAAGTGTCGTAAGTGCCATAATTTCACGGCACATCAATGACCCATATCATTTGGACCTCAACTTGCCAGAAAACAAGAAAAGCCTCAGATTAAATAACAAGACCCAGTCACCTGGGTTAAATTCTCTCTATTCAATCTTTTGGTCATAGTATAATTTCATATTTTCTTTGTACAAGGAGCTCTCATAAGCTTAGAGACGGAATTTATCCATCTCATTCAACTGTTCTAGTCTCAACTTCACCGCATCACTCTATTCAAGATTTAACCTCTTTAGTTCCCACAATGCCTTTTGTTCAAGTTTTACATGCAAGTGGCATGCTTTTCCATACACAAGTTGATATTAAGACACACCAATATAAGTCTTGAATGCTATCCGGTAAGCCCATAATGCATCATCCAACTTTCTAGCCTAATCCATCGTGTTGGCATTCACGGTCTTCACCAACATGGACTTGATTTCATGATTGGAGACCTCAACTTGACCGCTTGTCTGAGATGGTAAGGTGTCTCAACCTTATGTTTCACGTCATATTTCTCAAGCAAGGATTTGAATAGGCGATTGCAAAAGTGCAAGCCTCCATCACTAATTATAGCCCTTGGTGTACCGAATCTGGAAAATATGTTCTTTCTCAAGAATGTTGTGACACTTTTCCCTTCATTATTTAGAAGCACAACCTCCTCTACCCACTTTGACATATAGTCAACAACCACCAAAATATACTTCATACCATGTGAGCTCACAAGCCCTTGCATAGTGGTCATTAAAAGCTCTTGCTTTTATGAGATGTTTGCTTGTCGTTGGCATTCGTCACAAGCCCTTGCATAGTCATGTGCATCTTTGAAAATGGTGGGCCAATGGTAACCACATTACAAAATCTTGTGCACAGTCCAAGCACCACTATGATGACCCCCAACTGGTGATAAGTGACATGCCTCTAAGATACTCATCATCTCAATCTCAAGAACACATATCTGAATCGCTCCATCTACAGAACTCCAGAACAAGTATGAATCATCCCAAAAGAACTTCCTCACATTGTGCATGAACTTCTTACATTTCTGAAATGATAGGTCTTGAGGAACCACATCACTCACTAAATAATTTGCAAAGTCTGCAAACCATGAAATTAAAGCTTGCGATGCGGCAATTAACTGCTCGTCCGAAAAAGTATCATCAATCTCAAGCTCATTTTCAGTTTCATCATGGCCTCTTTTTCAAGGCGTGATAAGTGCTCATCTACTTGATTCTTAGTCCCCTTTCGGTACTTGACCTCAAAGTCAAATTCCTACAATAAAAGTACATAAATAATTAGTCTCTATTTCACATCCTTTTTTGTCATAAGGTACCTAAGAGCTGTGTGGTCAGTATGTACAATTACTTTCTTGCCAAGAGAATAAGATCAAAATTTCTCAAATGCAAACACCACAACAACCAACTCTTATTCAGTCACAGTATAATTTTTTAAGCAGCATTAAGTGATTTACCTCTATAGTATATGGGATGTAAGTTCTTTTCTCACCTTTGACCTAGGGTTGCACCTAGTGCCACACCACTAGCATCACACATAACCTTGAACGACATGGACTAATCGGGAGATAAAAAATAGGGGCTGAAATTAACTTCTCTTTCAGGAACTCAAACACCTTTAGACATGCATCTTCAAACATAAAATTCACCTCATTCTCCAATAATTTGCGCAAAGGATTAACAATTTAGAAAAGTCCTTGATGAAACTTTGATAAAATCTTGCATGCCCTAAAAATCTATGAATACCCTTCACAGAAATTAGTGGAGGCAATTTTTCAATCACCTAAATCTTTGTCTTGTCAACTTTATTTCTCTTTTTTGAAATCTTGTGAACAAGCACTATTCCTTCTTTTACTATGAAATGACATTTATCATATTTAGCACCAAATTACAGTCTTTGCATCTCTTTAAAACATTAGCAAGATGTGCCAAATAATCTTCGAATGAATAACCAATGACTGAGAAGTCGTCCATGAACACCTCAATAGTGTCCTCAACCATGTCAGAAAATATGGCCATCATGCAATGCTGAAAGGTTGTTAGATCATTACACGGACCAAAAGGCATCCTCTTGAACGCGAAAGTCCCATATGGACAAGTAAAAATGGTTTTCTCTTAGCCTTCTGAGTAATTGAGATTTAATTATAACCTGAATAACCATCAAAAAAACAATACCATCCTCTACCAGCAAGACGATAAAACATCTGATCTATGAAAGGCATCAGAAAGTGGTCCTTTTCAGTCCATGCGTTCAATATCCTATAGTCCATTCAAACATGCCAACCAGTGGTCGACCTCATAGTAATAATCTCATTCTTCTTATTTTGAACCACAGTAATTCCACCCTTCCTAGGCACACATTGGACCGGACTCACCCATTTTGCTGTCTATAATAGGAGAAACCACCCCTGCATCCAATTACTTGATAATTTCCTTCTTCACCACCTCTTGCATTTGAGGATTTAATCTCCATTGATGCTCAATACTCAGCACACAATCATGCTCAAGTTGGATTTTATGTGTGTAAATTCCAGGTGGAATCCCAATGATGTCAGTAATAGACCAATCAATGGACCTCTTGAACTGCTTTAAAACAAATACCACAGCCTCAACTTGCCAATATACTAAATCGGCTGAAATAATAATCGGCAACGTATTGTTGGTTCCCAAAAATGCATAAAGAAGATGAGATAGAAGAGCTTTTAGCTCCAAGACTGGAGGCTCCTTAATAGAAGGCCTAGCTGGCAAGGTCACTCTATTCTTTAAATCAAGATCTAACTTCTTTGGTGTATAACTGTATGAACCCCTACCATCAAGTGCACTCACCATCTCATCATAACTCTAAATATCATCACCCTCAAAATCAATAATGGCCCTTACAAGAGCCTCGATTCCAGGCCTCTCCTTAATAGGAACTACCAATGCATCCTCATCGACTATATAAATCACTAAAATCATACGCCTATCCTTTGGATACTTCATGGATTGGCATACATTAAAGGTAACCTCTTCGTTGTGCAATCGAAACTTCATCTGCCCTGTCTCCATATCAACCAATGCACGTCCAGTCGTAAGGAATGGTCTCCTTAAAATAATGGAAACCTCAAAGTCAACCTCACAGTCAAGGATGACAAAATCAGCTGGAAATATGAAGGATGCAACCCTCACCAAAATATCACACAAGATTCCCACCGTCTTTTTTGCAGTGCAGTCCGCCATGAGAAGTCTCATCAAAGTCTATTTGGGTGACCCCAACCCAAACTGTCAATAAAATGCTAGCGATATAAAATTAATGCTAGCACCCAAATCAGACAAAGCTTTTGCCAAGTTAAAACACCCAATAGTGTATAGGATCGTGAACGCTCCAGGATCTTTCTTCTCAACCAATGATCAAGAGGTGATTGCACTACAATGGTGTATATTGTCAATCAACTCAAAGCTTATATTCCTCTTTTTAGGCACCAAATATTTCATAAACTTTGCATAACCTGCTATTTGTTCAAGAGCTTCAACTAGAGGGATATTCATCGATAATTCCTTCAGCATAGAAATAATTTTTGGTACTTTCCCTCTTCAGCTTTCTTCTTCAGTCTTTGCGGAAAAAGAGGTGGAGGTCATGGAATAGGAGTCAATACTTTCAGGACCTTCTTGTCCTTACCCTTTCTTTCCTTGGCCTCATATTCCTTAATTAGAGGCTTTTTAGGTGGGTTCTCATCCACCACAAGTCTTCAGATTCAGTAACTTTCTCATCATTGACGATTTCCAGTTCTACCTTATTCTAGACAATCACAGCCATAGGTGGATTCGTGGTCGTCTTACCACTCCTAATAGTGATAGCCAAGAAATGATCATTATTCTTTGAATTTTTAATGATGTTGCTCAAAAGTGTACCCTGTTGAAACTAATTCAATATGGCAAACATCTGACCAAATTGTTGCTCAAGCTGTTTTATGGTGGTAGCATATAATTCAATCTTCTGATTTATTCTCAAAATATCCATCTTAATCTCCTTATGGCAGTCCTCAATTTTCTCTACCCCTTTTACAACCTTTGTAAGTATGTCTTCCATCCTCGAATAGCTTGAACTAGCATCATGGTTCCCATGTGAAATATAAAGGCCACTTTTGTCCTTATAGTCATCCTTTCTCATCCAATCACCATCTTGGTCGCTACTCCTATCTCTATACCTGGACTTATTTTAATTATTATCTCCATATTAGTTCTGACCTTGATTCCCTTGCCTAGAGTTCCAACTATCTTGGTTAGATCCTTGGCCCTTGGCTAAAAAACCCACCACCTCTCTGTGTAGATAATTTGCCTTCTCCTAAGAATCTGAATCTTCATACCTAGGTGCCTTACCTTACGAACCAATAACTTTCACCTTTTTTGCTCCCACTACTGTTAATTGCTTAGTAAGCAACCCAATCGCAGTCCTCGGTTATGCTACCTCTTAAACTACCGACTCATCTAATGCTTTCTGCTCTGCGGATGCTCCAATTGCATAAGTACCTGTGAGTTTGTCCCCATCTCAAGTATGCCAGCCTTAGTTAGTTTTTGTGATCCGATCTAGGATCTCATAAGCATGATCCCAATGTAGACTCGTGAATTCCCCACCAGTGATAGTGTTTTCTATAGCCTTGGTTTTTAAATTTTAAAGCCCCATAGAAGATCTCAAGTAAGTTTCTACCAGTCATCCTGTGATTTGGAACATTCTGCAGCTTCTTCTTAAACCTCAACCAAGTCTCATATTATTCCTCTGAATGTAACTGCCTGAAGTTGTAAATCTCATTTTTCAATTAAAATATTCTAGAAGGTGGAAAACATCTGTCTAAGAACTGAGTCCTCAACTCATTACAAGTATTGATCGATCCACATGGTAACTCTGCCAACCATAATATGGCCTCTCTTATTACAAAGAAGGGGAAGACCCATAGTTTAATCAGCTCCTGGGTCACTCCAGGTAGATTATAAGCAGTGCAAATCCCCATAAAGTTCATCACATATATATTCGCATCATCAGTAGGAAGGCCTGATAACACCCCCTTCAAGTTCAACAGGTGGATCATGGCACTAGTGATGTCAAACTTAGTTCTTGGAGATAATTTTGATGGAATAATAGCACCTATTTCAACCGACTCCAAATTATCTTTTTCCAAATCCTTATAATGGGGGAGATACTACTGTAGAGGTTATTACACCCAATTCCTTCACTTTATCTCCCGCTCATCAAGTGCATCTAGATGGTTTGCTTCATCTTATCTAGCCGTTTCTTCCCTAGATACCCACCTGACAACTTTTTATCTAGCATTGTTCTCAACCATCAACTGAGCATTGATCTATTCTATAGTTTTTTGACCCTCATATTGATGTACTTGATTATTTAAGATTGCCATATCATTGTGAACGCCCTCAAGAAGGGCTCTTTGATTATGAACTCCTTCATTCACCATCTTTCTACTAGCTCTCATAGTTCTCTCAAGTTCTATAATAAATGGAAAAAGGGGATTTCCTTGACTCTACATATTGGTCATACACCAGTATGAGCCCTAGAAACAACAAAAAAGTAAATCAGCAAAAGAAACCAATAGCCCGACAAACTCAGTCAATCAATTCCGTCACCGTATTATCCGACAACGGTGCTAAAATTTAATGTAGGTCAAATTACACCTCTCAATGAGATATATACCGATCACTCTCAAATATAAAATCCAACCAAGATTTAGGTCGATCCCACGAGGAATAGTTCAAAATATTAATCAAGGTGTATGTTTAGGCAATAAATAACAATTTCCATTAAAAGAGGGTTTTTTAGTAAAGTAGTAAAAATAGTTGGTGGTTCCTTTGGATTTGTAATCAAAGTATGAGAGGTACTAGGACTGTCTTCCCCATGACTTCATAACTACGTAGGCTATTCGTACTAGCTATCTCTTCCAATGTGTTGCATGCAAAATATAACATGATAGGTTTATCTAAACGTCTCTTAACCTTGATTTGATGAATATCACTCTTCTCCTCTAGATCTCTGAGTGTTCCAGTTCTAACCCTTGTACTTGATTTCAAATTAACTCTCCCTGTTAAGGCTTAAGTTATTAGATGAAGGTTGATAGCTCCAAATATCTATTGTTATTTTGTTTTCGTAGTCTCTACTTCTTTCTTGAGAAAGTCTAGAATTTATGTGAGTTTTAACATTGCACACCCATTATAAGGCAATTACAACAAAGAAAATATCAATTCATGCATGCAAATCGGTCTAGAATGACCACACACTTGGACTACTTTGTTAATTCATCATGGTTCCCACAACCCTAGTTATGGTGTTTAGCTACTCATAATTGTAAGAACATAAGAAAAATTCTAATAAGAAAGCATAATGATGAACTTACAATAAAAAGGTGAAAACGTCAAAATCTCACTTTGAATTAAAACCCTAAAAATCAATGTATGTAATTTCAAGATCAAGAATATGCCTTGGAACCCTACAATAATGTAATAGAATGTAAACTAATACTAAAGACCAAATAAGAGTATTTATAGACAAAATAAAACCTATCATAAACATAACAGGATTTGCTAAGTCGGTTACTTCTGACTAGTGAAGGTACGATCATGGTTTGATTTCACGATCATCCTTGGTGCTCATAGGTTCGACATGGACTTTGTCATCTTGTAGATCATGTATGGTATGACATTCAGTATGATCTCATGGCTTCTTGGTACGATCGTACTTTCTTATCATCTGATCCTCTTTCACTTCAACTTCTGCAAACATCAAATCTAAACCTTTACCTTGGTACGATCAAGACTTTGTGGTACAGTCGTGGGAGGTACTCATATGATCTCCTTTACTTAACATCTGTAGCCTTGTTTCCAGGTCCTCTTCCCACAATGAGGTTGTACGATAGTAAAATCAATGCATGATCGTGGGAACTTCTGTCTGTTTGCCACCTGGGAGCTCATTCTCTAGTTCATTCCACGACCACTTGTTATGACCGTGGTTAGATCCCATAATCGTGGAATTGGTTTGTCTGATGTACTTTTTATCCAAAATCCAGTACTTTCCTTCTCTGGACCCGTTTGACCTGCGAATACCTAAAAACACATTATATCAACATAGAAATACCCTCGTACTTGTTAATATTCATAGTTTTAAGCATCGAAAGTGCTGTAAGTTCATAGCACATCATTCTTCATCATTATTCCCATTTGATTTTATGAAAGGCATCATCTCATCACATCCATTTGGTTGCTTGGCTTTGGTGTGGTGAATGGTGGATTGATTATGACAGTGGAATTTCTATTCTGCTATGGTATAATGTATGTTTAATGATTACTTGGTGTGGTGTTTAATGATGACTTGGAAAAAATCTGTGTAAATTGGTGATTGATAGTGACTATTATACTAGGTGTAGCCTTTCTAAGTGCAGATTCATGTGAAAATTATGTCGAATATTGGTGAAATAAGTGGTTCTCTCCATTGCTTTGAAATAGGGTCTCGATAATGTTGTTGTGTACATGTGGTTTAACACTCACACTTGTTTATTTCTACAACTTTACATGCAGGTACTGAGTCATTTTCTTTTAGTTGTTGACATCGAGACTTAATTAGGGTTTTGTCTTTGAGATTCAGAGGTAGAGTTTGATTGATCCCAGAGCCTATAGAATCTCTTCTATCTTTCATTTATATTATTTTCCTTGTATTTTAGATACTCTAGACTCTCAATTGTATTCTATTAATCTTAGAGTTCTTGTACTCTGTGGCTTCTAGATTTTGGGATAGTTTCCTTGAATTTTAGTCTTGAGTCTTGATTTCTTTAATTATTTATATGTATGTGTTTTGTATCTTATTTTTTATTATTGGGTAGGCTTACCCACCATGGGGGTAGGGTACGTACCATCACGATGTGTGTTTTGGATTATTACACAATCCTAGTTGTATTAAAAGGTTTTTCAGTTTCTGGCTCCTTTCCTTTGGAAGATTGTGAGCATTTGTAACACCCAAAAATTCAAGCTAAGACCATAATCATTCTTCGAATGCATATATACCCAAACCCTATGATTTGGTAGTATGAGAAGTTCTTTTGAAATGAATTAAGGCCATAAGTAACTCCTAGCTCAAAGTTAAGTTGAAAGTTTCCCCACCGAATGAATTCTCGTATAAGATATTACTAGGGTTAACTTCAAACAAGCATAATTCCTAGAATATGAAAATTTTTGAAGCTCAAACCCACCAAATTAAAAGTCTTTGAGTCTTCTTTTCAACGTATCCAATTGCTTGTTAATCTAATTTTGGAGAAAGGAGTTATGGCCATTTTAGTGAAGCACAATCTAGCAGTTAGATACAACGACCGTTCCAACGACCATTTGTCCTTAGGAACTGTTGCATGTAATCGTCTGTAGAAATCAGTACCAAAAGTACCAAAGGTTGAAATGGTACCACCTTAGCCATGAGAGGGTCCAACGACCATTGGAAGAACCAACAAGTCATTGGTTGTGACCATGGTCACTAGCTTGGCCCGACGTGGCTTCTAATGACCAACCAAAGGATGATTTGTTGGAGGAACCAACGATCATACCTTTTCTCATCTAATGAAGTCCAGAGGGTCATTAAGATTCCTCTAGATCTAATGAGTATAACCAATGAGCTGTTAGTTGGTTCGTTCGTCCCAACTGTCAACTTTTCAATTGCGATTTTAGAGGGGTATTTTAGTCTTTTCCTATTATTAACCTCCTATAATATGTCATTTTGGATATTTCAAAGGTGAATATTAAGCCTAAACTAATCAAAATCCCTCATTCCCTTATAAATCAATTGACGCTTAGCAAAATTAGAGAAAACAAGCGACTCCTTCCTTTCCAAAGTAAGAAACTAGGGTTCATCATCTTCAAGATTTAAGTTCAAGATTGTAGCAAGGTTTTCACTTCTAGGTATGTGGAATTTCATCAATTGGTATTATTTCACCCATTGAGTCCCTAAGTTAACTCACTTCTTTAGTAAATTTATTCTTTACAGCTTAGGGTTTTCATGAAAAGCATGAGTTTCTTTATATTTTAGTTCCTCATCATGAATAGTCCATGAATACATATTTCCCATGAAATTTTAGTACCTTTACATAGTTATATTTCATGAACCCTAATTATATAGATAATTCATGTTGTGGGCTTGTGTTGTACAAATTCATATGCTATTTAGGACATAAAAACAGTCATGAGTAATTGCATTCTTTAGAGATGGCGGGTTATGAACACCTGATGACTTAGTATTTCATGAAATTTATAGTTAGACACTAAATCCTTCAGTTCCACATGTTTTAGTATGCTTTCAAATAAAGTGTCTATCATTTAGTCTCAGACATCAGTATTATTGAACTATTCAGTATTATAAGTTTTTCAGACCTTCAGAGTAATTTTAGATAAAGCATATTCTAAACAATTTTTTCAGATAATACATACTATTATACTATTAGTATCTTCATTAATTAGGATTTAGGGTTCATGTCTAACCTTATAGATTCCTTCCAAATATCAGTCTTCATATGCTTATTTTTATGCTTCTACTCCAACCATCTCATGACTCCCATAAATTTACAAGTACAACGATTCAAAAATACATAATATATATATATATATATGTGTGTGTGTGTGTGTGTGTAATCATATCATAAACAATGGCTCATAATGTTAAGGTACATGCCATACATGACATCCAGATATGCTATCAATGCTTTTGAACACTTTTCCCCAAAAGTTAGTTTCACAATTAGCATGGTACCCGGAATGCCATCAATAATCGTGGATTAATTTTCTTATAAAAGAAAAGATTACTAGTTTTATGGAAGTTAGGTATGGAATGCCTGATTATGGTCAGTTTGACATCCAGATACGTCACCATCAGTATTCTCAGGAGCTATAAGTTATATTCAATTGGGAATAGTACTTAGCACCAAGTGAATGCAAGAATGAAGGCTCACCCATCCGTTAGGCTGAGACCTTTAGCAGAAGTCCCTAAGTCCTAGAACTACATTGCCACCATAGGTTCTAAAGGGTCACCTATCATATCAGGCTTACACCTTAGTCCTTTTAGACATCAGTTTAGTGATACCACACTAGACCGGCCTTTATACCCTGGAAAGGTATGTTGAGCCCTATCAATGGGTATTATGCATCGAACTTTATGTTTAGATCATATGGTTATATGTCAATTAATAGTATCTTCCATAGTTTCAGACTTTAGTATTTGCATGACCCTCAGTTCATTCTAGCTCACAGTATTTCAGTTATCTTAGAATATTCTTGCATTTAGTATTTATGCTTATCCAGATAGGTCCTTACATCTTAGTACACATTAGCATTACTTTTGATTTAAATGTTTTATTGCCAGCATGCGTAGTTTGTATATCACTTTATAGTTTCAAAATATCCTGGTGTTCCCACATTCATACTTATCATTTAGAGAATCAATACATTATAGCTCATATCAATTTTATATTTAATTATCCATAATGTATGTCTCACATACTCAGTACATTCAAAAGTACTGATCACATACCTCTCATGCCTATATTTTTCATGTGATGTAGATTCAAGTGCTTACTATCAGGATTATAGTAAGGCAAATCACAACTTCCAGCCAATAGGTGATGAGTTCTCTTTATTCGAGGACTCAAGTCAGTTTGTAGTTTTAATATTTTGTTTTTATTAATTAGGGATAACTGGGGGTCATGTCCCGACTACCTATAGTCAGTATTAGTAGAGGATTCATAGATAGTTAGTCATAGTTATTGTATTTAGTTCTAATTTCTTTTCAGATTATAGTTGTTGTAAATAAACTTTGTTTAGTAATGTATTGAACCATTTTAGTTTCATGATTATGCTTCTGCTCAGTCATTTTAGCTCTTATACATGTTTATATTTAGTTGCTCATGCATTATACCAGTACCATGGGTTAGCTTGGGATCACTTGTGGTTTTAAGTAGCGTGTTGTGACTAAGGGGTATTCTTGGGTCGTGACAACATTGTTCCTTCGATGAACTAGATTTCTTTCTTGGACCGACCCCTTACTCCTTTTGGTTCTTAGGATTTTATATTGTGATATGCTTTATAAGTAACCATACAAATCAATCAATATCAAAAGAAATATTTTCAACAAAGCTCACAAAGTAGCTCCCTCCTATTTTGGGTACTCAAGACTTCCCCACATTACTTTTTGCCAATTTCTAATCAACTTCATAGCATATTTATGCTCAATTGTTTGTCATGTTCAATATCACCATTTACAATTATATCCCAACCAGGGAGCCTCAATAATCTCAAATTGACTTTAGGACACTATTTTTTATTCGTTGAAGCATTTTATCAGACATACTTAATAAATTAATTATGATACTCATTTTTCACCCAAATTCTTATGACCAATAATTGATCAAAAAAGAATTTTCACTCTCCTACAATTCATTCACAGAGGAATTTCACCTTTTACATTCCATAAGAATGAAGAATATAGATTTAAGACACCACAACTTTCTTCACACTATAGCCTTATAAATTTTCTCTAAAAGAAGAGAAAAACATCAATGAAAGAGAAGACTGATAGAAAGAATACCTTGTAATAATGAAGGAGGATAGAATGAGAATACTTTTAGCTCTACTTGAGGATTTGAGGGAAATGCATGATGTGTAGGCGTGCAACCCTAATCTCATAAAAACAATTACACTTTCAAATACTACATTTCATATCATGAGTCAATTCAAGTTCACTTCTTTTGGATTTCACAACCCCATAGACTCTCTCTTTGATCCACAAATAATAATAATCTCAGTTTATCATAAAATATCATCATAATCCAACTTAAGTTCTCAAGAAAGAGTAAAGTCATCAACTAGCATGCTCACTAATATCATTTTGGCTACTCTTTACACTAATCATGCTAGTAAATTAGTAAAGATAGTTCAAACAAGTCAATTAATTATTTTAACCCTCCACATAACATTGATACCCACATAGACGTTCATTATCTCAACTATATGAACCCCATCTCCCTATTACTCTCTTATATAAGCAACTAATATAAAAACACTTTGAAAAAGAGTCAAAGAAACCTTAACTTACCTTTAAAAAAACCAAAAAGTCAAATTAAAGTTTTACCCTTATGTAGAGCCTCTGAATGAGTCCAATCTGATCAAATATGCATTTTATATAAGTAAATAAAGTCATATATGCTACTATACTTTTATTTTGGGTCCAAAAAGTAAATCCCGGCCACTAAGAGCAAAACCTAAAATTTTATTTGAAAATTATGTTACAATAACATAAGGATCTCAAATGTGACATTTTATCAAAACGGAGTTAAAATCGACATTTAAATTATTAAAATACCATTTCATAACTTTAGCCTAAAATCCCTAAATTTTCCAATTTAAAATCTAGATTTGAAGATGAAATCAAAATTAAATTATCGAGGAAGGTTTAATTATGAGTTAAGAATCATACCCCAAAGAGGAATCCTTGCAAATCACCTTTTGAATCTCCCAAAAATGAGTTCCCAAGCTCCAAAAATTGAGGTTTGAAATATATTATGAGTTAAAAGACAAGACCCACTATTAGCCTACAACGATTCAACAGGAGCGGAGATCTGTTCCTAGGTGCGAAGGATCCTTTACAATGGCTAAGATCACTTGGCCACCGCTCATCGTAGGAACCGACTTGTCCCACATGAGTGAGATTAAAGGCATGACAAAATTTTGTAGTTGTGACTGTGCCAGTGCTGACGAGTCTCTACATGAGTGGACGAGCCACGATCACCCAATACCACATGAGCTATCATTCTCTGCTGGTGTGACTCCCTAGTTACAGAAGTGGCTACGTAGGTGTTACAGACTCATTTGGATTCACAACCTCAGTAGAAAATTTTATTCTCATGATGGAACAACAACAATAATTACAACCATTGAATGAGTTCGTAAAGCATACTTTGAACATAAATGATGAGAGAAATAGTTTTGTTCTTCATTTTTCACAAGGCATGAAAACTAGAGAGAAAAATAATGAAACTAAAAACTTAAAGGTTATTAGGTGGATCTGGGTTTGGTTTGGTATTTAATTAGTTTAGGAACCATATCATGCAAAATGATAAAGGAAGCCGTTAATTTATTTTAAAATAGGTCCATCTAAATAAGGGCATTATAAGACCAATGCATTAACGTCGAAGTCCTTTTAGAGCCAAATTGTAAACATAGGATATTTTGTACCAAATTCAATCACTTAAGAGAATTTTAGGCCCTTTTCCATATCAATAGTTCTTAATAAGGTGAAATGATTTTCATCTATACATAGCACATCAAGTTGAAATTTAAATTTAAATAATATTTGCACCATTTTGAAAGCTCAAAGTATAAAGAAAGATTATATCAATGCATGTTATCTCTCTAGATATACTTTGTATATAAAATTCTTATTGTACATGTATTTAGAAATAAAATCCTGGCAATGAGAAAGTAACATTAAAATCTTTCTACTTAGAACTTTCAGCAATATTATTTGTTGTGTCGATCACTAAAACTGTCAGTTTCAAATTTAACTGATTGACATAGAAACCAATTAATTCTTTTTCTTCAAATCCTCGTCGCTTAACAACACGTTCAATACAATTTTCATATAATCCAAAAACTCCATTTGTATCATTTTTCAACTTAAGGAGATAGTTAGCTCTAGTGTCTTGATCACAAAGAGGAATGATGACCTCGCCTTCTTTCTCTGCTATCACAACCAATAGAGGATCTAAGTTCTGGAAGAGGTAATTCAGATCACTTTTAGCAAATCTTACACCTCTAAATCCTTCATCAGCCATTTGACCAAAGGAAACTATATTTCAACCTTACTTACCAAAGGAAACTCTTGTTCAAACTTATTTTTGCGTTTCTTCTAGAACATTTTGTATAATTTAGAAATGAAATCTTACACCTTAATAGTTTAAAAGGTATAGTCTGTACTTGTAGTATGATTTTGATATTGGGAAGTATATATAATCCTTTAGTGTATTATTTCAGAGGTAAACATAATCTCTTTAGATAAACAGTTAATCATTACAAAGATTATCTAAATTTTCCATTTTCTTTGGTGATCTCTAAAATTATTAAAAAAAATTCCTCTTTTTAGATAACAGAAAAAGAATATTAAATAAAATTAACTTACCTTTTCTTTATTTTTTTGAATCCAAATCAATTTAACGTTTTTTGCTTATAATGGAAATCACATATTTTCCCCCTTAGACTTGTCTTGAAAATCCTTTCAAACTTAAATTTGTGGAAGACCATTAAACATTTATTCCCATAAAAAATGTGTATTGATAACAAATATATAGGGGTGAAGACTTTTAGACAGGAGATGTGACTAGTAAAAAAGAAGCACATAGTAAACCTTGAGTTAGTTTGTAACGATCCATTCCATCGTTACGAAAAATATCTGTTGTAAAGGTATACAAATATCATTCTTCATAGGTTTTAGGATTAATTCCTTGATATGTGAGTGCATTAGTTATCAATGAAGGTCATACAATACCCCTAGCACTTAAGTTGAAAGTGTCCTTACCGATTTAGTTTCAAGATAAGTTTAAACAAGGGTCAACTTCAAATGATCACTCCTCCTAGAATATAAAGAGTTAGGGGTCCAATACCCACCAAATTAAAGATCTCTGAATCTTCTTTCCAATGTAACTGACTGTTTGTTAATCTGCTTCCTGAGTAAAATATTATGACCATTTTATTGAAACCTGTCCGTGCTGAAAAACTAAGGCCACTGTAGCGGGATCAGGTCACTATAGCGGGGCTGCTATAGTGGGAATTTTCCCAATATAGCAGGAAAACAATTGTTTATAACCTTATTTTGATGTGTTTCAGTCCATGAACTCCAAAATTACATTCTTAAGCCTTAGAGGGGCAATATTCCCAAAGTTAGGGTGGAAATTCTTTATTGAGGTAAGATTTTTAGTCCTTTTTAACATCGATTAATACGTTCATATTCTAGAATCATTAGGATGGGGAGTTATGGTGAAATTCTTGTGGTTTAGAACACTAGGTTCATGAAATTATGGGAAAAACCTATGGGCATATATATGTTCACCTAGAATTGATTTGAGATTGTAAAGTAACTCTTTCTAGTATGAAATTGTGGTTCTAAAACATGAACTTTGATAATTGGGGATCTTGAATTCTATAAAGATGGAGCCTTTAGGTCTAAAACTCCATTAATAGAATGGTTTGAGTAAGATAAAGCTAGTTGGTGGTTAATTGACCCTTGGGTATTCTTATACACCATAATAAGGGTAGAATTAGTAGGTTTGAATTCCCAAAGTATTTGTTTGAAGAGTAGTTTACTAATTACTCTTATAATTGTGGTTATTAGATGATTTAGACTTCGAAAATATGAAGAAGAAGAAAGATTATCCATGGCATAGCATACTTATCACAACAGCTTGGCACCCAGGTAGGTTATGGTTTACGAGTAGTAGATTGTGGTTAGAAATCATATGTATAATCTATGCTTATTAGACATTGCTCATATGCTTATTAGATGAGAATAATTACCGGTTGATAGTATTCCTTAGAAATGGTATAAAAAGGTGAATGGTTGGCAAATAGAGTAGGGCCTTGAACCTAGCGATGACTTGAAAATAAGGGTTGCTAGATAATAGCAGATTCACAAGTCTCGACAGAAATAAAGGAGGATTGAATTAGTTAATAAATTTATGATTGTTGAACTATAGTTTATACTCCGTTTGGTTGAACGTGCACTCCTAAAATGAATACTTGAATTTAATGAATATGGCATGGTAATGTTTACTTGAGTAAGCCAGGGATTGGTCTTTTGGCATGCTATAATTGATGAATATGAACTGATAAGGCCTAAATTATGAGTTGTTGGCTGGACTTCGGGCATACTTGTGATTTCATGTGTTAAAGAATAATTGTTGTTTACATGAAATGATTAACTTGAGTTTGACCAAGTGTTTAGAGTGTTGTCTCCTCTTTATAGTGCATGTTCACGAAAGTAAATTGTGGAATGATATCTTAAGTGTTTATCATATATAATGAGGTTATATTAAAGGCTTGTTGATTATATATGTGTGGTTGTTTATTCTCATTGTGGTTATGGTTGTTGTGATATCTGTTTTTTATTGTGAGATGTACCGATATTTGGATATTTTCATGGGATTTATACTTATTATTGTTGAATGTACTGATATTTGGACATCTTCATGGGATTTATACTTATTATTATGGGATGCGCCAGTATTTGGACATATTCATGGGATTGGTTGGTATAAGGTTGGTAGACTCTTGATGTCTAGGATTTGGCACATGGACAAGAGCTTGTCCTCTGTAGATCATGGTTAGTGGGTGACCATAAGACCCTTATCATGTATGTACAAGGCATAGGTGAATATGATGGTTTCTTGAGTGAATCGGGTTTATGTGTTTTCTGATATTTTAGTTAATTCCTTGGGTAGACTGAGCTTAAGTGTTTACTTGTTATATTTGGTTTCCAGAGAGAACTGGGAATTTTTTTTATCATTGTTGTTATTATTGATTATATGGATCCTTGAGTGGTCTGGGCTAAGGATATAAAAGAATGACATATATTCTGTTATTGTTTACTTACATATGTATTTGATACAAGGTGTAAGTTATTGTTGTTGAGTCATGGTTGTTGACTAGGTTAATGATTGATAGTCAGGGTCTTGACTTGGTTTAATGTCTTTATTGACTACACTTGACCAAATTATTTGGTGTTATTTGAGAAAGGATAAATGGTATATATATTTGAGACAAAGGTAATGCTAAGGTGTTCATGGTTGTACTTGTTTGGTTTGTCTTGTAATAGCTATTGGGGTTAAACATGTGAGAGTTATAATGAATGACATTTGATGTAAAAGGTAATGCATGATTAGTGATGTTAAGTGTGAACGGTATAAGGGGAATGCCAATGGTACATATTGACTACGAGTAATGAATTGGATACAACTAAGTCCTCAAGAATAAAAAAGGGAATATTCTTAGGTAACATAAGTGGATGAAAGTTATATGAATTAAATTGTTATATAAGTTTTCATGCTCTCTTTTTATGATTTCTAGATTGTTTTTACGTGATCTGACCCTGGTCGATCGATGATACCTACCAGTACATGTGGTTGTACTGATACTACTCTTGCTATACTCTTTTTGAGGTATAGTCTGATTGAGGGATCAATTGATGTTTCTCAGGTGACATGGATAGTGATCTCCAACATCTTTTACTCTTCCCATCCCTATGGTGGGAGCTTTGTCCTTTGTGTTATCATTTACTTATTAGAAGCTCTTGTACATTGTCTAGACTAGGTCCTTAGGAAAGGTGTTTTTATTCATTGTACTTTTGTAAAAGGTTGTATATTTATCAGATTTTTGAAGTCTTTAATCAAAATTGTTCATAACTTTCTCATTTTTTTGAAAGGGTGGTAAGGGTTCTCCTATCTGGGTAGAATAAAGTAGGTGCCCTCACAATCCGGTTAGTTTGGTTATGACATAGTTAGTTCCAACTTTGACAAAGACTAAGAATTCTTAATCATTCCAGTACTTTGTCCCGAGTCTATTTCATAAATTTTGTATAGAATATTATGAAATGATACACCTAAAAGGTATAAGATACCTAAACAATCATGTCACGATCTAAAAATCAAGGATAGTGATGGCACCCATCAATCCACTAATTGGTAAGTGTAATGTCCTAAACTCGGGCCATGATCGCTTCTACTATATTCCCACCAGTAGGTAAGCCAAGCCCCTCGCCATTTATAGATAATAAACAACTAGTAAATAATAAGGGAAAACATAAATAGTAATAATACGCTACTATATATAGATACATACATCATGGGTACAAAATATACAAATACAGGCCCAACAAAGACAAAGAAAGAAAAAACATACACGATATCCATCCCTCGACCTAGTGTCACTGACACAAGAGTTACTAAGTATAGGATAAGCACTATACTGATGCATGTCTGTAC
Source organism: Capsicum rhomboideum (assembly GCA_031232105.1). Classification (NCBI taxonomy): domain Eukaryota; kingdom Viridiplantae; phylum Streptophyta; class Magnoliopsida; order Solanales; family Solanaceae; genus Capsicum; species Capsicum rhomboideum. The sequence continues at coordinate 45,747,879 of CP124717.1, read as the reverse complement.
AAAATCCACAAAAATATAGATAGCTAGATATAGGAAAGAACTACGTAATCATTTGGATGCCAAGTGCTCAATACAACTTTGATCAGACGACAACTAAATCAGCAGCAATCACTCAAGGCAGGATATGCATAAAAATGCAGAAGTTTAGCATGAGTACCAAAATATGAGGTACTTAGTTATAACGACCCTCTTAGTCATTATAGAAGGGTTAAGGCTGAATTACCCTGTTAGAGTCCCCCTAGTGAATTGAGCTAATAAAATCTCAAGGTAGGGTGGTTTAAAGCTAAAAACTAGTGTTGTATTTATTCATGATGAATTATGAATCACAGTGTTGTGTTTTATAGTGTTGTGTTCTATTAGGGGGTTACCTAGTGTCTAGACCCTCTGTAGAAAATTCTGAGACTAAAAGTGTAGTTGTAGCATGTGGTTTGGTGGTTGTCATGTTGGAATTGCTTTGTGATGTCTTAAGTTTATAAATTGTGTTGTGCAATAGGGCTAGAATGAAATTCTTCTCAAGCTACTAGTTAAGGATCACTACAACGATAAAATTCCCACTGCAACGGTGAGATTTCTGTTGTAGTGAGACCATTATAGTAGTTGGAGTTCCACCGTAGTAGGGCTAGAATGTTTTCCAAGGCCACCACAGTAGGGTAGAATTCCTGTTTAAGTGACTTATTCTGTGTTTTACTTCATTAACTCCAAACCCCATTATACATCTCCACGGAGGCGATTTTCCCAAGGTTAGGGTGAATTTTCTCATTGAGGTAAGTAATTCTATCAATCCCTTTGCCTAGTAGTCCATTACTATCGTAGAATTGCTAGGAAGAATGTAATGGTGGAATTATGAGTTAGAACCCAAGGTTCATGAAAAGTGTGGAAAAACCTATAGGTAGATGTAATAATCATTTAGAATGCTTCTAGGTTGTAAATTAGTGCTTCCTAGCATGAAATTATTTTCCGTAAACATGAATTGTGGTGATTGAGAATTTTGAGTTCAATAAAAATGGGATCTTTAGTATAATAAATGCTTTAAAAGAGGGTAATTAGAGTAGAAACTCCATGAATTGAGATAATACGAGAATTGTGGAACCAATTAATGGAAAATTGACTCTTGGATAATGTTATAGACCATGAATAAATGTAGAATTAGTATGTTTGAATTCCCAAATGATATATTTGAAGAGTATATTATTAATTACTCTTTTAATTTTTTGTTTTAGACTTTGAATGTTATGAGGCGTTGAGAAAATGAAAACCTTTTGAGGTTTAGCGTACTTGATTCAGGTTCTTTGGTTGAGATAGGTTACTATTTATGTAGAGTTAGATTTAAAATAGTCTCTTGTATTTATTTTGAATTGATAAGCATCTTGATTGATCTTTGGATAAATTTTTGGTTGATTGATATGTTTGAATTGACATTCCTTGTATTAATAAGCTTATAACTTTTGAAGCATGTCTTTAAATGACTTGTGAGAATAGTGTACACTTGTTAAACTATTGTGTACTTGCTGATAATATCATGAGAGATAACTGAATATGAGAACTTAGAGAGATATGTTGAAAGAGGTTGAGAATATACATAATATTCTATTGTTGAGTGGCTCAAGTCTGATGTGAGCTAACAAATAAGAAGTTATGATATGGAGCGGGTTCCACACTGACACGGTACATTAAACCTAGGTCGTCCCCTGTAGGTCATGACTAGATGGGTAGAAATAAGACCCTTTAGCATGTGTGTACAAATGTGTGATTTTTGTGAGTTAAGTTATAGTACAGAGTGAGGCTGATGAGTTATAGAAACTATATAGCTAAAAGATCAAAATGGATATGAATCCATGGTTGTGATGTGAATCTATGGTTGTGATGTGACTACATTATATTTGCAAAGTTTTCTCAATGGTTTTGTTATATTTGTTGGGTGAGTTATATGCCTTGATTTATTGACCTTGATGTGTTTGGAATTGGGTTAGTTACCTGTCTAATGTGACTACTTGATTATGTATTGATATACCTATTTACTTGACTTAAATGATTCATGAGATATACTTGCTGCTATTTTGAGTAGGCCAATAATGCCTACCGGTACATAGTGTTTGTACTGATACTACTCCTGCACTTCTTTTTTTTGAGTGCATATTGTGTTTAAGAAACTTTGATGTGACCTCGCATCTAGTGCTTCCATTTGACCTACCCCCATTCAAGCTGCCAAGGATCTTTTGAGTTGCATTTGTCCCTTTCTTTGGACAGTGTTATTTATTAGTGATTTCTGAATTATTCTAGACATAGTTTTATTAACGTCCTTTGTACAATGACTTTCGTATATTGAGGATGTAATAGTTAGAGTTTCTGCATATTAGTTTATTAAAGTCGAGATTATTATTATTGTTGTGTTTCCAAAGTTGTTATTTTGCTAAATGAGTTGGTTAAGGTGGACTAGATGATAATATATGGTCTTCCCCTTAGAGGGTTAGTATAGGTGCCACTCACGACCACTAGGATCATAACAAAGTTGGTATTAGAGCTTTAGGATCGTTGATCTTTTCGTACAAGGACATGTCTACTAGAGTCTTACGCGTCGGTCCGGAGATGTCTATACCTTTCTTTGATGACACTAGGAAAACTCAATTCTTTTATTCTTTTATGCTATTACTTGGGTCCAATTGATATCTGTCGATTCAAATTGGTAGCTGACCTCTTTCTTTCTTTTCTCTCATAGATAGTAAGGACACGTGTAGTAAGGGCAAGAGTAGAGGTACCCATACTAGCTGTTGGGGTTATGGCTCATGGTAGAGGATGCGCGTGAGGAGATGGTAGGGGTAGCAGATGAGGATCAACATCTAACAGGGGCAGGGCACAAGCTGCTGGACAAGTTTGTAATAGGCTAGAATCCCCTCCTTCACTAGAAAATATCATTATGGTAGTAGCAGAAGAGGAAAAAACACTAAACCATGAGGGTGTTGCACCTGCTCTTTCTATTTTAGATGTGATACAACAGGTTTTAACTCTATTGAACAGTTTAACTGGGACTAGGGAAACACCTGCAACTCTTGTAGGTCAGTTCCAGAGGTCAACATTTTGCTAGTATGGCTCAATGTATGGATAAGGCTTCTGAGACAAAGATCTTTTAGAGATCAGTAGCAGGGATGGTGATGACTGGAGAGGAGCATGATTTATTTTAGAGGTTCCCTAGAATAAAGCCTCTAATTTTTTATGGTACTGAGATAGAGGATGCTTATGAATTTATCATCGATTGTTATGACAGGATCCATAAGATGGGGGAAGTGGAGCGATATGGGGTGGAGTTTTTCCCTTTACAGCCATATGGATATGCAAAGTTATGGTGGAGAGTTTTTGTGGAGTGTAAGCCAGCTGGGTCACCTTCCTTGACTTAGACACAGTTTCACTCTGTCTTTTTGGAAAAGTATGTTTCTCATACTTTGCGAGATAGGAGACGTGATGAGTTTTAGTATTGAGTAGGGCAGTTCCTCTATTGCATCCTATGAGGCCCGATTTCACTCACTCTCCAAGTATTAATTAGAACTGTTACAAATAGAAGAGGAGAGGATCGGTCAGTTCGTCAAAGGGTTCAACGTGGGACTTCATCTATTATACTTCAGATGGTGTCTTCTAGTAAGACTTTTCAGGAAGCGGTTGAGTATGTTAGGAATGTGAAAATGGTTAAACAGGATGGTCATGCAAAGTCTGTAGAAAAGAAGTCCCAAAAGGGTGGTAGCTACAATGGCTATTTATCTAAGGGTATGATTTCTCAATGGTATTCTAGGTAGGAGAACCACTACCACCTAACCATTCAATTATTGCGGAAGAAATTTAAAATAGCCTCAAGTATAATCAATTATATAAACCTTCCATTTAAAACACATTTATTACATTAATACATTGCAAAAGTAAATTAAACAATTTCCCAGAACCTAGTCTAAATCAGTATAAGAGCACTAAAAAAATGGAGGAATGACCCGAAACGCAACATCCATGTATGAGTTGGATGACAGGAGCTGCTAAAAAATAAACACTGTTGTACATATAGAAACTCCAACGACCTGTAACATGGCTATATTCCCAAATGGAGATATAGTATGTGTAGTATCAGTACAATCACAAGTAATGGTAGGTATCATCAGCGGACCAAGGTTAGAAAACGTATAACAACATATAGCAAACAAGAATAGATAATGACAAACATACAGGTTGATATCTGAACATACTGAACTTACTTCAACTTCCAAACTTACTGCTTTTCTTTTATTTAAGTTATATTACTTTACCCTTAGGGCGTGATTAACTAACTATATTCTATGAATTAATCTAACCCATAATTCTTTTACATTTAACTTATTACAAGAACTCTATATACTTCTCTCTCTCTTCCCCATTAATCCTCTTATTGGACAATCCTCGCTCCCTATTATACTACTATTAATCATTAGAATTGCGTTAACCAAGGTAGTTAATAGCATCAAAAACTTCGCAAGAAAGGACACTATAGTATACATCACATATATAACTATATACACAGAAGAAGAATATTTACACATAATCCAAGACATGCCTTATATTCACACTTTGCTACAATGCACAATCACTATCATCAACATAACCGGTCCACTTAAGGACCACTAGTATCTCATCAAACAATCGGTCCACACAAAGAACCAATTACACTAAGGCACATTCTTCGACAAGTTTCACCACAAAATAAAAATATATGTAAATGTACATTCAAATTCATATGATGAATGTATGTATGTAAGATGTACGTATCATCTCTTTCTCTTCTCAATCTCATCATCATCGATATCATTCTCAACTTCATGATTATCATAATTCAATATCATCAAAAATATTATCAATATCATCAACTCATCATCATCAATATCATCTCAACATTATGAACATCATGATCTCAATATCATCATCAATATCATCAACTTATCATCATCAAATCATTTCAACATCATGAATATCACGATCTCAATATCATCATCAATACCATCAATGTATATGTAAGATGCAATCAATAATTATAAGTAATACTTGAAGGCGATTTAGAAACACCCAATCAAAATTATATGCAAGCAACAACGATCGAAACAAAACTTACAATTAATGACAACCAATTCAATACAGTCAATAGTCAAAAGGTCATCATTTTAGGTAACAACAAATATCCACTAATAGAGGAAATCACAAGTATGCCTGAAGGCCAATTCACCACTTGCTCAATTGAGCATTATCAAATCCAATCATCAATCACAAACATGTCCGAAGACCAATCAATTAAGTATCCATTTTAGAAGTTCACATTCCACCAAGATTGATAGCTACACTCTAAATCATCATCCTATTTCATTCACCAATCTAACCCTCTTTTATTCATACTGAAATAGGTAAATTTAGTTACTAGCAAGTAACCCCTACACTCAAGTCATCACTAAGTTCAAGGCACTATCCCGTTTAGTCGATCATTCAACCAATAGGTTCTATTCAACTTCTTATAATTCTAGCTAGAGTCATACACTTTTACACATCTTACTTCCTAGAACTTAGCCAAACTTGACTTTAGTTTCTTAAGTCATATCATCACCTCTTCTCATCACAATCAATCCTCCTAACTATCTTTTGGCAAGAATATCTCATACTTCAAATATACCCAATATCGGGTTCACCCTTTTTAAGGTGTTAAAGACTAGTTCTATAGATTAAAAAGTCACTTAATTATTTTATTCTTTCTCACATTCATTTATTAAACTCTATAAATCATTAAGTAAATCATACAAATATAAACACACATCAAGGGAGCCACACAAAGCACAATAACACACAATTATATCATTATTATATTAATTCCATGTTTTATCCATTTAAACTCTATGCCGGTAGGTCTAAACATGAAATCTCCCATCAACTATAGTTATTACTGTAACACCCCATACATGTTTACCTTAGTTTTGAGAGCAAAAAAAATAAAAAATAAAAAATAAAAAAATAAAAAATTTTAAGGGTCAGGCGCGCCCGGGCCACTTCTGGACAAAATTTTCAGTCAACAGGCAGTGTTGGGGCTCGCCCAAGGGCGTGCCAGGGTGGTTTTGCCCATTTTTCAAAAGTTGGAATTTTTCTAAGTCCCAAGGGTGCCCGGGGACGTAACGAGCCGATTTTTGCTACGCTTCTTATACAACCATGCGAATATACATGAAATGAGTAAAGTATTATATTGGTATGATGAAATTACTCGAAAACGAATTTGGCGTCAAAATGACGGTTTTATCCTTTGGGTCCAAATAGGCCATACGTGGCTAGAATCACTTATTTTTGGGATTGAGGCTACAAATATAAATCTCGTGAGTGGGAATATTGTTGTAACGCGTATATGATGGATTAAACATTGATGTTGGTGAGTTAGGATGATGTGGGCTATTGGGCCTAATTTGAGACCAAATTAAACAAGACATGAAAGGCCCAATGGGTCAAAATGACCCATTCTTGCCTTGACTTGTCAATGTTGGAATTAATGGATAAGGATGAATTTTAAGAGGCTGTAAAAGGTGGCCAAAAATCAGATTTTTAATCTCAAAGGGGAACATGCCATTCTAGACATTTCTACAATATTTCCATAAGACCTTTCTCAAGTTCTTCAAACCCTAAGGCATTTTTGGACAAGATCATCATCTTTCAAGCTTGGGTAAGTGATTATTATTGTACTTTAACATATTATATGCATGGGAGATTATGTATATCAAGTTGGTTATGCTTGGAAATGGTGGACATGGTACTTTGTGTCTTTTGTGAAAGATGTGAAATCCATGAGATTCAAGCTTGAATTATGACTTGTGCCTTTGATGAAAGATCATGGTATGGATAAAATATGAATGTGTACGGTGTTATTTTGTTATTAAACATGTTATTTTTCTATAAGTCTAAATTATGGGATTTTGGCCGATTTGTTGTTGTGAGGTGTATTGAAGTCATTTGATGGAATAGTTGTGATGTTGTGGTGATGGAGAAGTGTAAAGTATGAACTTGGTATGACATGCTATTGGTTATCATGTGTTGGTCAATGTATGGAATATTGTGGGATTATTGGTATAATGATTTCATAAATTGTATTGTCAAGGGGGAAATGACATGTTAAAGCTAAACATGTGACTTATTGTTATTGTATGCCATTGTAAGGTAATTGGTGGTTAATGTTGGTTTTGTTATGAACTTGTGTTGTAGATCAAAACACAAGGACGAAGCGGGACTATTGTATGCACGTCTAAGATTGTGTATTCGTATTAAGAATACAAGGTATGTAAGGTTCCTTTTTCCGTATCCTTCTGCAACATGTTGTTCATATTGACATTGGACTTGTTTCAATTCCGAGAGGCTTGAAGTATATCAATTCAGGGTGACGTATATTGTTATTCATATGTGTCCTATTCTTAGATGACTTATGGTTCATTTATCTCTTGATCATTGATTGAAGTTCCAAAGATGTCATGAAGTTGTAATTTCTAAGAGAACTATCTCAACGAGAGTAATGAGGTAAAGAGAGCTTGTTTAGTTTGAATAGCATTATTCCAATCATGTCTTGTTCCAAAGTCCTATAGTATGATGATTATCCTTGTACCAATCATTCATAATTAGAAGTACCAATCTCATAGAGTGGATGTATGTTCTCCCACCATAGAGTGGATGTATGTTCTCCCACCATGAGAGTGGATATAGGTTACGTTAATAGAGTGGATGTAGGTTAAACCACCAATAGAGTGGATGTACGTTAATAGAGTGGATATACGTTAATAGAGCGGATGTACATTATATTATTCATTCCCTACCCCACCACTAGAGTGGATGTATGTGGATGAGTGTTATTCTTTCTACCCAAGTAGATGAGAAATAGTGGTAATGAATATAGAAGCAGGAAAGAATCTCTTGGGTATAGAAGAGTCGGGTAAAGGCAAGTCTCTTGAGTGAAGGTAATTTCCCATGAAGTAGAGAAATTATAAAAGATATTATATAAAATGATGGTTTATCCACATTGACTATTCTCTTGTATTTTTATTCGATTGATATTCTCACGTATGATGATATTTTTTTCATGAGCCTTACATACTCAGTACATTCTTCGTACTGACCCCCTCGGGGGACTTACCTTACATGTTGCAGGTGCAGGCATTAGTAGACCTCCTCTGTAGACTGGGGATCATTTGCAGAGTTTTGGTGAGCTCCACTTGGTTCGGAGCTTTCTGGGTCATAGTTGTATATTTGTTTTGGCATTGTAAATATTGTATAAAGCGGGGACTTGTCCCGGCTTTAAGTTGATCTTGTTGAGACATCTAGTAGAGGCTTTTGTAGACATATGTGGGTATATGGATGTAAGATATGTACGTTCAGTTAGACGTGATGGCCCCAACGGCCAAGTTTTATATATAGATATAGCATATGTTTCCATGTTCATGTTTTCCGCATAGTTGCATAAGGCTTAATAAGATTCATACGATGATATGCATACGAATGTTCAAGAGCAAAGATTGGTTCTCTCGAGCCATATCGGCTTCGGGTGCCAGTCCGGCCCGAATGGGATTTCGGGTCGTGACAATTACATTCAACTAATACAAGTTTACTTCACATTAAAGCATAACCTACCAAGATCAGCTACACCAAGGTTTCTCTTTCCTTTCCTTCATGCCTCCATTAGCTGAATAATCTAGAAATAAAATAATTATAAGAATAACTAATCAATTACTCTTTAAATAACTACTTTGGAAATTAAGCCCATCTCTATTGATGGAGTTTCAAAGCTAAAGGTTCCATTTTTATTGAATTCAAGGTTCACAAAAATTAAATTTCATGTTTTAGAACCATTAATTCATGCTAAGAATTGATAATTAACAATCTAGAAGTAATTCTAGCTGCTATTAACTCAACCCATAGATTTTCCCAAAATCTCATGAAATTAGAGTTCAAATCCCTAAGAATTCCACCATATAATATTGTTCTAGTGATTCTAGGATGTTAAAGGATTGAAATACGAAGAAGATGATGGAAAAACTTATCTCAACGAAGAATTTTCACCCAAGAAGTTAGAAAATTGCCCCTACAGCTTTGGGACAAAGCTTTTGCATTAAAAGCCCCAAAAATGTCAAAACTGTCAATAAATACTATCCATTACCGCTACAGTGATACCATTGCGGTGGTTAACTTCTCAGCTCGGACAGTGTTCAATAAAATGGCCATAACTTTTTACTCATAAGGCGAATTAACAAATGGTTGGATGATTTGAAAAGAAGACTCAAAGATATTTCATTTGGTAGATATTGGGCTCCATAACTCTTTATATTCTAGGAGATATGCTCATTTGAAGTTGACCCTAGTTTAAACTTAGTTCAAAACTCAATCAGTAAGAACACTTCCAAATTAACTTTGTGCTAGGGGTATTTTATGACCTTAGTACATGTCCAATACACTCCCATACTAAATAGTTGGTCGTATAACTTACTATGTAAGAGGTTCTCATACTTTTACCGTAAATATTTTCAATAATGATAGAATAGGTCATTACAGTATTTCTCGAGAATTTACCTGGCATGCCACCAGACTATGATATTGATTTCGGTAGTTATTTAGATTTTGGTATTCGTTATATTTTTATTTCTCTATGTAGGATGACACCAGCTTTGATGATAGAATTGAAAGTTTAGTTGTAGGACCTGCTTAGTAAGGGATTTATTTGTCTGAGTGTCTCCCAAAAGGGTGTTCTTATTTTGTTTGTGAAGAAGAAAGATAGGATTATGCGTATATGTAGTAATTATATTTATCTAAACAAGGTCACTATCTGAAATAAATACCTTTTTACCTACATAAATGATTTGTCGACCAACTTCAGGATGCATCAATCTTCTCTAAGATTGACTTGAGGTTTGGGTATAATCAACTGAAGATTTGAGTTAAATATATTCCTAAGACTATTTTTTAGACCAGATTTGGGCATTATGAGATTTTGGTGATGTCCTTTGGGCTTACTAATACCCCAGCTGCTTTTATAAATTTGATGAGTGGGATTTCTAAGCCCTATTTGGATTCTTTTGTAATTGTGTTTATTGATGACATTATGATGTATTCAAATAGTAAGGAACAACATGATAGCCACTTGAGAGTTCTGTTAGGTTTTTTGAAAAAGAGGAAATTATTTGCTAAAATTTCTAAGTATGCGTTTTGGCTGGCTTCTATATCCTTCTTAGGGCATATGGTTTCAAAGGAGGGAATTATGATTGATCCGTAGAAAATAGAGGGAGTTAAGAGTTGGGCTAGGCCTATTTCAATGATTGATATCTGCAAATTTGTGGAGTTAGCTAGCTACACTTACCGGTTTGTGTAGGGGTTTGACTCTTTTTATCTCTACCTGACCCGTTTGACTCATAAGGATGTGTCATTTCAGTGGTTTGATGAGAGTGAGGAGTGCTTTCAAAATCTTAAAACTTTATTAACTATAGCTACCATCCATGCATTGCTGGTGGAGGGTAAATACTTTGTTTTTTATTGTGATGCCTCATATTCTGGTTTGAGTGTTATTTTGATACAGGATTAGAAACTTATTGCATTTGCTTCTAGGAAGTTTAAGGTTCATAAAAAGAACTATCCTACACATGAATTGGAGTTGGCAGACGTAGTGTTTGATTTTAAGATTTGAAGGAACTATCTTTATAGTGATCATTATGAGGTGTTTACTGATCTCCATAGTTTGCATCATGTGTTTACGTAGAGGGGTTTGAACTTGAGGAAACATAGATGGATGGAGCTGCTTAAGTACTATAATGTTACTATCTTATATCATCTAGATAAGGTGAATATAGTAGTTGATGGCTTGAGTAGGAAGCCTGGAAGTATGGGTAACCTGGCTTTTTTGGAGGCTACAAGGAGCCTGTTCGCTATAGAGGTTCAGATTCTATAAAGGTGGAGTGTTAGACTGTGTAGAGTTAAGGTCTTATTTTATAGAGTAGATCAAGGCCAGACAGTTTGAGAATGCTAAGTTAAGACAAGATTCGTGATAAGTTCTTATAGGGAGAGGCCAAGGAGGTCATGATTGATGATAAAGGTGTCCTTAGGATTAAGGGGCGTGCATGTGTTCCCCGTGTTGATGACCTAATTCAGATTATCCTTATAGAGGCTCATAGTTTAAGGTACTCTATACATCCTGGTGCGACCAAGATGTATCATAATTAAGATAACATTATTCGTGGGGTAGGATGAAGCATGATATTATTGATTTTATTGCCTAGTGTTCAAATTATTAGAAAGTAAAGTATGAGCTCTAGAGACTTGGAGGGACACTTTAGAAACTGCCAATTTTTGAATGAAAGTGGGAAAGGATAGCAATAGACTTTGTGGTTGGTTTTCCATAGACCTTTGGGAAGTTTGATTTGATATGGAAGATTGTTGATAGGTTGACTAAGTATGCACATGTTGTTTCTGATTGCGGTAAATTATAATGTAAAAAAGTTGGTCAAAATTTACATCCGCTAGATTATTCAATTACATGGAGTTCCAGTTTTATCATATCAGATAGTGGTACAAAGTTTACTTATAACTATCGAAATAAATTTCATATTGAGTTGGGTACTAGGTTCGACCTTAGTATAATATTTTACCCTCATATCGATGGACAATTTAAGCAGACAATTCAGGTTTCAGAAGATATGCTCCACTCATGTGTGATAGACTTTGGTGGTCATTGGGACTAATTTTTTCCATTGGCAGAGTTTACGTACAATAATAGTTATCACTTGAGTATTGATATGACTCTGTTTAAGGTATTGTATGGGAAGAGGTGTAGATCCCCCATTGGTTGGTTTGATGCTTTTGAGGTAAGACCATGGGGTACCGATCTTTTGAGGGTATCATTAGAGATGGTGAAGTTCATTCAAATAAAGCTCCTAGTAGCAAAGAGTAGGCAGAAGGAATATTCAGACTGTAAGGTTAGGGATTTGGAATTTATGATAAGACAATGAGTATTGCTCAAGATTTCATCCATGAAGGGTGTAATAAGGTTTGGTAAGTGAGGCAAGCTCATCCCGAGGTTCATTGAGCCATTTGAAATTCTTGAGCATATAGAGGAGGTAGCCTATGAATTGTCTTTCCCTCCATGTTTGTTGGGAGTTCACCTGATATTTCATGTGTCAATGTTAAATAAATATCATAGTGATGGCAATTATATTTTTTGCTATAATTTGGTCGTATTTGATGAGAATCTGTCATATGAAGAGGAACCTATGGCTATCTTAGATATAGAGGTCTGTAAGTTGAGGTCAAAAGATATTGCATTTGTAAAGGTCCAGTGTAAGAACCGTCCTGTTAAGGAAGCCACTTGAGACACCAAATCATACATGCGTATCAAATTTCCCCAACTTTTCACTCACTCGGGTAATCTTCCCTTGTTTTCTTTCTTGTTTGTTTGGGGACAAACTATTTTTTAAATAGTATCTGATGTAATGAACCTCCAATTGTTTTAGAGTGGTTAGGGCCTAAGTACCCTATTAGAGTCCCCCTAGTGAATTGAGCAAATAAAATTTAAAGGTGTGGCGGTTTTAAACTGAAAACTAGTGTTATGTTTATTCGTGGTGAATTATGATTCACGGTGTTATGTTTTGTGGTGTTATGTTCTGTTAGGGGGTGATTAAGTTATTTAGACCTCCTTAGAAAATTCTGAGACTACAAGTTAAGTTGTAGCATGTGGTTTAAGTGGCTGTTGCATTGGGATCATTTCATGTTGTCTTAAATTTATAGGTGACATATGAAATAGGGCTACAATGCAAATCTTACTGATCTATTGGTTAAGGATCACTGCAATAGTGGGATTCCCGTTGTAGCGAGACTGCTTTAGTGGTAACAGTTCCACTGTAGAGGGGCTAGACAATTCTCCAAGGTCACCATAACGAACCTTATTTCACTATAGAGGAGCCGCTACAGTGACAAAAGGACCACGATTGAGGGTGAGGCAAGGAAGACTACTTGTTTAAGTAACTTATTCTGAGATTCACCTCATAAACTCCAAAATACCCATTACAGAGCTCCAAAGAGGCAATTTTCCAAGGCTAGGGTGAATTTTCTCATTGAGGTAAATCATTCCATCAATTTCTTTGCCTAGTAATCTAGTACCATCTTAGAATCGCTAGGAAGATTTTTATGGTGGAATTATGGGTTAAAACCCTAGGTTCATGAAAAGAGTGGAAAAATCTATGGGTAGATGTAATAATCATCTTGAATGCTTCTAGGATGTAAGTTAACACTTCCTTGTATGAAATTGTTGTCCTTAAACATTAATTGGAGTGATTGGGAAACTCGAGTTTTATAAAAATGATATCTTTATCATAATAATTATTTTAAAAGGGGGTAATTGGAGTAGAAGCTCCGTGAATTGAGATAATGTGAGAATTATGGAACTAGTTAATGGCTAATTGACCCTTGGGTAATGTTATAGACCATGAATAAGGATAGAATTAGTGGATTTGAATTCCCAAAGCATATTGTTTAAGAGTAGATGATTAATTACACTTTTATTTGTTTATTTTAGACTTCGAACGTTCTGTGGTGTTGAGGAAAGGAAAATCTTCTGAGGTTTAGGTTACTTGATTTAGGTTCTTCAGTTGAGGTAGGTTATGATTTATGCGGAGTTAGACTTAAATAGTCTCTTGTATGTGTTTTGAATTGATAAGCATGTTGATTGATCTTCGAACAAAATATGTGATTGATTGATTTGTTTGGCTTGACATTACTTGTATGAATAAGCTTATAAATTTTGAAGCCTGTTTTTAAATGACTTATGAGAATGGTGTATACTTGTTAAACTATTGTCTACTTTCTGATAATATCCTTAGAGATAATTGAATATGAGAACATATTGAAATATGTTAAAAGAGGTTGATAATATGCATACTATTTTGTTGTTGAGTGGCTTGAGTCCAAAGTGAGCTTACGAATGAGTGGTTATGATGTGGAGCGGGTACCAAGGCTGTTCGGTGGCTAGGTTGTCCCCTGCAAATTATGACTAGAAGGGCAGAAATAAGAACTTTGTTATATCTATCGGGTAACTTATATGCCTTGATTTGTAGACCTTGATGTGTTTGGAATTGGGTTATTTACCTGGCTAATATGACTACTTGATTATGTGTTGATATACCTATTTACTTGCTTTATTTGATTCCTGAGATATACTTGCTACTATTTTGAGTCGACCTATGATGTCTACCAATACATAGTGTTTGTACTGATACTACTCCTGCTTAGTTTAGACTGCATTTCAGAGACTTCGACGCGACCACACATATAGCACTTCCAGTTGACCGATTCGAGGGTGAGCTACTCCCATTCAAGGCCACATATTTTTCTAGTTGCATTTGTCCCTTTTTTCGAACAATGTTATTTGTTAGTGATTTTTTGATTTATTCTAGACATTATTTTGTTAGTGTCTTTTGTACGATAACTTACGGATCTTGGGAATGTAATATTTAGAATTTCCACATATTAGTTTATTAGAGTCGAGATTATTATTATTGTTGGGTTAGATGGTAATATATGGTTCTCCTACTGGAGGGTTAGTGTGGGTGCCACTCACGACCACTTGGGTCGTGATATTAACAGGGATTATAGCTGACCGAGCGTAGAGGATAGTATGAAGTTTAAATAACTTGATCATAAAGAGGTTTACATGTAAAACTAACCTAGCAATCTAACATAATAAGGATCAAATGAAAAATAGTAACAATAGTATACACAAATTAGAAGTGTGGTGCAATATGGTATGATGCAATGCAGTATGTTGCTAATGCAGAAAAATAAACCTGCTCGACAATCCCTCGAGCCTCTCTCTCTCTCTCTCTCTCTCTCTCACTCTCAACATATGCAATGCAGTAAAGTAAAGCCTGGAACATATACCTCAGGCCACCTGAGATCTTCCTCGAGCTCAACTACAAAAAAGTAAACTAGAAAATGGACCGAAAGCGTCCCTCGATCCAAATTCTTAAAGGTAGTGCAATTCTTTCAACTCAAAAATCCATTAAAATGATCCAAATCTTCTAAAAATTAAAAATCCATAGTAAGGTGGTACAATCCCCTCTTTAAGTCAAAAGCCAGTAGTAAAGGTGGGATGATTCCCTTTTAAAACCAAAAATTAGTAATTTCCTTAGAATCATACCCCATATTTATGCATATGTATGAATGAGTGAATGCACATCAGCGCAAGTATATATGTGTGTATATATACAAAAATGCACCCACACACATATGTATATATATATATGTGTGTGTGTGTGTGTACACATATAAGAATGAACCAGTTAGGGTAAACCACCCTCCATAACAAAGTAACACTAACCTGGGGTCTATTCAATTCAATTACACGGCCTCGTGCCCATATTCTCTTAGTATTACAAGAAAAGCCGAAATGGATATACAACATAAAAGGAAATAAATCGATAAGAGCCTCTCTACCATGAAATACTATCCAAACATATGCTAAGGATCCCTATGCTAGTCTCACTATTATAATAAGCATCCTAATCTACAGCTCAGACATTTATTCTATACCAAAATCCCCAAAATAGGACAATAAGGTGAGAAATAATGAAATAAACCTAAGCCTACCCCTACCAACGCCTAACCAAATTCAATTCAGAAATTATACCACCTAATCGAGTTGAGCTTAAGAAGAAGGAAGTTGTTACCTACCTCGAGGTCGACCGACAAATCTCAAACTGTCACGGAGGGACCTTTACTTTCAATTTAGCCTCACGACCATGCTATCAAAAATAAACCTACTCAATGACAAAAAAATGATATCCATATTACAATTTTATATTTCAGGCCGAAAATCTGGTAAAAAATTAGACCTGGGGGCCCAACGATGAATTCCAAAAATGATTCTGAAATTCCTTTACCCGTATGATAAGTAATTCATGCCTGAAATTTGGGAAAGAATGGGACTTATTTCAAGACCCAAATCAGCCCAGAAAGTCCCAAAATTCAAAAGATCAAACTCAAATTTAAGAGGAACTTGAGTGGAATCTGACGAGGAAATAAACAGGAATTCATGAGGGAAGTATAAGGAACTTATTCGGATGATTTGTGATGAAAATCCCTCAAATTATCCTCCTCTTAGCTCCAACAATGATCTAAAGTTCGTGGGAAATGAAATAAAAATAAATGGGGTAAGCTTTTATACTACCAGGGTTCCCTTCTTTGTGTTCGTGGGACCCCTATCATAATTTTGAGGACCCATTGGAGTTGCCATTGCAATCGTGATGGTCCTCCCAGAGACCATAAAGAATAGATGTATGGACTTCACTAGGCCCTTCATCTCAAATGTAAATGACCTTTTACGTATACGATGGTCAACTTCTCAGACCTTCGCAATTGCAAACCCGATAAACAAAAATGGCCTGCACCAACACTGGAAAATTTGCAAATTCCAAAATGACTCTAAATGGACCCTTGAGATATGTTTACAATTCCATAAATATAAACCAAATATGCTACCCTAGTGGAAACAGTATTAGGACTCAATACAATCGCCCAAATGACTAACGGATGTTGTTTCGATGAAATATTGACTAGAGTCAACACTTTTTTGGTTTTTAATAAAATTCACCCAAGTGCCTGAAATGAGTCTGAAAGCTTCGCTACCCAAGCCAAAGGTCCCCCTAGACTGAAATCCACATCCCAGAGATGAAAATGACAGAATTTTGATCTGAAGCCATTTACTAAGAATGTTGATCAAAGTCAAACTTCTTAACTTCAAAATCTCCAAATAAGGAAAATAGGTTTAAAACCCAACCAAACTCTCAGAAAACCATACCACCAATCCCAGCAAGTCATAAATACCTTGTAGAAACTATAAAAAGGCTCAAAACAAGAAAAATGCATGAAAATTAAGAAAATGACCTAGAGGGTCATTACAACATCCACTTCTAAAAGGGACTTTCGTCCTTGAAAGTCAAAGAATATGAAGTACCTGAAGGCTCGAATAGATGAGGATATCGGGTCTGCATGTTATGATTGGTCTCCTAGGTAGCCTCCTAAACTAAGTGGTGCCTCCACTGAACCTTAACCACAGAAATCTCTCTAGACCTAAACTTTTGATCTCTCTATCCAGAATAACAATTAGATCCTCCTCAAAATCAAAACACTCATCCAACTAAACTGAATCCCATGTGGGACTCGTCAGGGATGTATTGTATCAACATAAACATATAGAAAATAAGATGAACACCTAAAAAATATAGTGGCAAGGATAAGTCATAAACTACATCACCAACCCATTGCAGGATCTCAAAGGAACCAATATAACTAGGGCTAAGCTTGCCCTTCTTCCCAAACCTCATCACGCCCTTCATGGGTGATACTCGTAGAAACACCCAATCACCAACCCCAAACTCTAAGTCTCACACCTTCTGGTCAGCATAACTCTTCTGCCTTCTCTAAGCTACATGTAGTATTTCCTGAATCATCTTAACCCTATCCATAGAATCACAAAAGTCTATGCCCCATGGTTGAACCTTAAAAGAATCAAACCAACCAACCAGGGACCTTTACTGCCTACCATACAATACCTCAAATGGATCTATCTTAATGCTTTAATGGTAGCTATTATTATATGGAAACTCTGACAAGGCTAATAACTGGGCCAAATGACCTCCAAAATCAATAACACATGCTTGAAGAAAATCCTCCAGAACTTGAATACTTCGCTCAGATTGACCATTAGTCTGAGAGTAAAAGCCTTGCTAAGCTCAACTCAAGTACCCAACTCCCTCTAAAAAGACCTCCAGAATAATGATGTGAATTGAGTACCATAGTTGCGGATGATAGATATTGGCACCCCATTCAAATGGACTATATCATGGATGTATATCTGAGCCAACCTCTCCAAACTATAGGACATTTGAACTGACAAGAAGTGAATAAATGTTGTTAACCCATCAATAATGACCCAAATAGAATCAAACCCCTAAAAGGTATGTGGAAAACCAATCACAAAATTCATAGCTATCTGCTTACAATTCCACTCAAGAATGGGTAACCTCTAAGTGAAACTACCAGGCCTCATCTGCTCAAACTTATCCTACTAAAAGTTCAAGCACCGAGATTCAAAGTCTGATATGTCTCTCTTCATCCTACACGACCAGTAACGCTACCTCAAGTCCCTGTACATCTTAGCTTCCCCTGGATGGATAGAATATTTTGAACAATGGACCTCCTCCAAAATTAACCTAACCAAATCCCCAACTCTAGGAATACTAATATGATCCTCGATCCTTAATACATCTTCTAAATCTAAGGTCATTTTCCTAGCCTCACCCTTCAACAACTTATGCCTAATCACCCTCAATTTCTCATCCTTAATTACCACTTTCAAATCTACTTAATCAGTATAAACTTGGCCTCAATATAAGAAAGAATCTACCCGGGGTCTAAAATATCAAATTGAACCAATTGGTTGGCTATGAACTTGATGTCCAAAGCCAATAGTTGCTCTGAAGCTAAAAAAATCCAAACTACCTATACTTACCGCCTTTCGGCTCAAGATATCTGCTACTACATTTGCCTTAAATGGTAATTAATAGAGATATCATAGTCCTTAAGTAACTCCAGCCACCCACACTACCTTAAATTAAGATCTTTCAAACTGAAGATGTACTGAAGGCTACGATGATCTTTGAATACCTTGCAATGGATACCATACACATAATGCCTCCAAATTATTAGCGCAAAAATTTCTGCCACAAACTCCATGAAATAGGTGGGGTAGTTTAACTTATGCACCTTTAGCTACCTAGAAGCTTATGCAATAACTCAGCCCTACTATATCAATTCACACCCTAAACTAACTCTAAAAGCATCATAATATATTGTAAACCCCTAGCACTAAATCGGAAGAGTCAAGATCAAAGCTAAAGTTAATAAGGCCTTGCGCTTCAGAAAGCTCATCTCACACTCATCAGACCACTAGAAAGGGATGTTCTTCCTTGTCAATCTAGTCAATGGAACTGCAATAGAAGAAAACCCCTCGACAAACTGTCTATAGTAACCCACTAACCAGCAAATATTACAAACTTTGGTAGGAGCAGTAAGCCTAGCCCTATCGTGAACTGCCTTTATCTTTACTAGGTCTATCATAGTCCTATATTTTGACACCACATTCCCTATTAGTGCTATAGACTCAAGCCACAACTCAGACTTAGAGAACTTGGCATATAATTGTTGACCTCCCAAAGTCTGGAGCATAATCCTTAAATATTGCTCGTGCTCCTCCCTACTCCTTGAGTAGAAAAGGCTATCATCAATGAAAACTATCACAAAGGAGTCCAGATAGGTCCTGAACACATGGTTCATCAAGTCCATAAATGTTGTTGGAGTCTTAATCAAACCAAAAGACATGACCAAGAACTCATAGTGATCGTAATAAGTCTTAACGACAGTCTGAAGAATTTCACCTTCCTTGATCCTTAACTGATGGAAGTCGAATCTCAAATCAATCTTAGAAAACACGGTTGCACCATGAAGCTGGTGGAATAAATCATTAATATGCGTCATCAGATACTTATTCTTAATTGTCACTTTATTTAGCTACTGGAAGTCAATACACATATACATGAAACCATTTCTTTTCATAAACATTATAGAAGCACCCCACAAAGATATACTAGGCATGATAAACCCTTTACTCAGAAGGTCTTGAAGCTACTTCTTAAGATCCATTTACTTAGCAGGAGACATCCAATACCGTGCAATAGAAATGGGTGAGTGCCCGACTCAACATTAATATCAAAGTCAATATCATAAAAAGGTAGAAGAATGGTAGATTGGTAGGAAGTATATCACAAACCATTGGCAGCGACTATTCTTGTACGTATTTATATATCCAACGCCATTTTTTACCAATATTTAGCATAGTTCAAGAACTAATTCATTTATATTCTCAACTGTTTTGAATAATTATTTACAAGGGACTGACATATATGATTTGGCTAATTACATGGTAAAATGCAGTTGTAATGAGCAAATATTGAAGAAGAATACAAAAGGCAGGATCAAGGGAAGATTGATGATTGAAATGCAGTTTTTGAAGATATATTCATGCAATAGAGACATTCCAATGCAATTTATACCATGCCATGAAGCAAGGTCCAAGTTGGTAGCATTGAGGAGGCCTAAAACATTGAGGGTGCATGCTCCTAGCATGCAACATTAGGCATCTACCATATCTAGAGCTAGATCATACTGTAAGAATGGTATACCCAAAGGCTTCTATGACTGGATAGTTGTTCGTCTGCAAATTTCAAGCCTTAGTATAAATAGGACACTTAGTGAAATTAAATGATATTCATCACAAGTCTCTGTGGGTTCAATAACCGGATCAAAAGAGCTAATATATTGCTTGTATGATCACGTACACTATTGCTTGTATGATCACGTACACTTACATTTATGGTTAGACAAAATAAGGTTTTGGCACCATTGTCGGAGACTTAGAAATTACTGAATTTCTAATTTTGTTTTTTATTGTTTTATTGTGCAAGTGTTGACAACTCGATCTTAGTTGTTACTTTTATAGTATAATTTTATCTCTACAAGATAGCACAAAGAGAAGAATTGGTTGAACAGTATCCAAAACCTGAATGACATTTTCAAGAGCAAAGAATGGCAATTGCACTTCTATATCCAATTCAACAAATCCAGTCAGATCAGCATGAATAAATAGTTCCTATAGAAATGGCAGCTAGACCAGTTTATGAAGTGGCTATCCTACTTGCCAATAATGTCACCTCTAGCATTTACAGACCAGAAGCAAGAAGTTGATTTGAGCACAAATAAAATATGATGAAACTTTTACACACCACGGGCAGTTCACAGGTCTTCCTTATGAGGATCCATCATAGCATATTCAAAATTTTCTAGATATTAGTGATACCTATATTCCCGTAGGAATCTCTTCAAACTATGTGAGACTCACTCTTTTCCCATTTTCTCTGTTGGGGGAAGCAAAGAGGTGGTTAAAAGTAGAGCTGCCTAATTCCATCACTATATGGAATGCCCCCACAAGGAAGTTCTTAAGCTTTAGACAAAAGGATGGTGAAAATTTGTACTAGGTTGGGAAAGATTCAAGTCACGTCTTAGGGATTTTCCGCACCACTTGTGTACTTTTATAAAAGGTTTTGAGCCAAATACTAAGATACTATTGGATTCTAAAGTAGGCGGTAAGGCATTAGAAAAGACCTATGATGAGTTGTACACCCTTCTCAACCATATTTTGCAAGGTAATCCAGAATGGAATTGTCATACTTCTAGGAGTGTGGAAAAGAAGACTATAGAGATGTTAGAAGTTGATGGATTAACCGCAATAGCTGCACAGATAGCCTCCATCAAAATTAGACGAACACCCACTTCAGCAATATAATTTTGGGTCAATAATAAGCTCATGTTAATATAGTACAACTGACTCAATCAGAAATGATCATTCAACAGAATTTTATGGATCAAATTTTGACTTTGTGAATTTTGTAGGCAATGTATAAATTAGATGAGAAAATCAAAATTTTGGGAACACTTACAACCCAAATTGGAGAATTCATCCAGACATTTTTTAGGGTGGTAAACAAGGGAAAAATATAAACCAGAATCAATTCAAGAACCAAGGGCAAGGTCAGAATTTCCAACAGTAGTCTCAAGGAAACTAGTTTAATGCTTAATCGAGCAGCATCAAGGAGATGCTAAACAAGATAATAGTTGAACAAGCAAAAATGGATACAAACATAAAAAATCAACAGCTTACTACTCAGAACTTGGAGAAACAAATGTTCAGCTGACTGGAGCATAGAATACATGACCTCAAGGAGGTTTACGAAGTGGTATAGACCTGAATTTGAGACAAGAAAATGCAGTCTGTACCTGGAGTGGTAGATAGTTAGAGGAGTTAGTTTTGAAAATAGTAGCCTAAAAGGTTGTGGTTGTTGATGATGGGCATGATGAGAACAAGAAAGATACAAAGTGCAAAAGTGCATTAGCAAGAGTGAAACTAACACCCCCATTCCCCCAAAGATTGAGAAAGTAGATAGAGGAAGTATATTTTGACAAGTTAATTGATTTATTAAAAACAGGTGCATATTAATCTTCATCTTGTTGATGTTTTACATGGCATTCCAAAATATCTAAAGTCCATTAAAAAATTATGGCAAACAAGAGCAGGTTGACAGAATATGCAACAAAAACTAAACAACAAAACACCAAAAACACAAATATACAACCCAAGAGATCCTTTTCCCCCATCCTACACTTATCCAATTACACTTTCCCCAGTGCACACTAAAAACACAACATAATAGAGAATGGGGAAAAGAATGCCCTAGGCCTAGTCGTCATCCTCCTCAATGTCGGGACTCAGATATCCCTCTTCAGAATCCTCTCGATCAGAATCAATCTCAATGTCTGAATCAGCAAGCAATTGCTCCTCATCGGTAGACACATCATTATCTACCGGTTCTGGAAAGGGTTGATCAACTCGGTACATTACATTTGCATGATCATTCATTAGACAATAATAATCTAATTGTCTCAGCTCCTCTGTAGTGGGTAGTCTTTTACCGCACATCAATGTCAACATCGACATGCCATATAGGTGTCGCATGAAACTGTCATCACATGTATTTCTCTCCACAATTGAAAGGATCGACACATGGATGGTGTCGGGCTCCTTCACCTTGTACACATCAAAACCTCTTATATTTTAGGGAGGTTTGAAATCGATTGAGTCTTCTTCTACCCTATTTTGTAGCAACAACCTTGTTATAAGACCATCGAAGCTAAATCTGAAGCCCTAATACACTCAGGCTCTCCCCATGGTGGACCTAATAATAGACCAACACTGATAGGGACACCAGTCATCAAAGCATATACAATACATACCCGATCGCATTTAACATGTGTGAAGTGAGAAACCGATATCAAGGAAGCCCCAATAATCAGCAGCCATATCCTTGCTTCCTTGTTGAAGTGGTCATAGGCAAGGGTCATGTAAGCACCCTTGGCCCTGTTGTGTTCCCATCTCGCCATAGAAAATAGCCCACAGACTATGTGTTGAAAAGATTGGTATGGAGGCCTACTGTACAACTCCTTCAACCTGGTGTGATCCCTTTTAGGAGTGTAGAGGAATGAATTAAGTGATTTTGCAGTAAACTTAACAACTTGACCCCGAATTTGGATGTTGTTTCCTTGCATGTCGAGGAACTAGTTAGCAAAGAACTCACATACTAGATCCAAATTGCATTCCCCCGAGTCCTTTAGAATGAAATCCAACTTCAATTATCAGATTCTTGTCAATATCTGAGGGCAATGTGTTGCTAAGCTATCCTTATCAATGCATTCTATTGGTTGGTAGTTGTTCTCTTTGTTATCCTTGTACCACTAGACACCATCACTGTCAACCCATTTCACACCGAATTATCTCCTAACCCCTTGGGAGGAGGATGGGGTAGGTTGAGTAGTTCGTAAGGACTACCCTGTTCTAGCTCGCTTCTTCCCCTGTCGAGAAGAAGAAACTAATTCCTTTCCTGGGTGCCATGAATCCTGTAACAAGCATACCAAAAAGACATGTTAGTTTAAATTCAAAATGGCTAACCACAACTAAGTATAGTGACACCTCCCCACACTTAATTTGTTAGCTTAACCATGCAATAAATTTGGTAGGAACTCAAACTTCCACGCTTTGCTTATCATGACTAGACAGCACTACAAATCTATAATTACCAAAGTACAATTTTAGTTTGTTAAGTCTACCCCTTCACTTTTATTCAAATATCACCATGAACACTTACTTTTAAGCAACTTCATTATCGTACAAGCATTCACATATCAAACAATGTGGGTGACAAGCTTTTCAGTCACATGCAAGGTTCCATTACATAGCTAATCATCCCCATAATGTCTTCTCATACCCACAAAAAAGTTATAAATGCAAAATTCATAATTCCCAACAAAACCTATCAACTACAAGTATGGTGTTCATCACCCAAAGTAAGAATTTTCACAAGTTCAATCTAATTCCCCTATTTATTTCACCGAGGCATGAATTTAACAAACATATTTCATCAAATAACCATAAGAACATAAAGAAGTTAAGAAAGCACACCTTAGAGTGGAGAGTTGAATAGAAGAGAAGAGAGAAATGGAGTGTTTAGAGATGTTTTGCATAACTTTGAGATAAAAATAGAGGGGTACGGCGTGGGTTAGGGTTAGAATGGGGGAGAAATTTTAGATTTTGGGTATTTGTTTAAGAAAATAGGGTCGGGTTAGACCCGATTTTAAAAACCAAAAATTTAAGAAGGGTGCAGCGCTAATGGTATCACGCGTGCCAGGGCTTCCAGAGCATGCCCATCGTGTGGAGAAGCTCTCATATCGCACGCCTATCGCACGCATGATCTAGTGGCATCTCGTGACAAGAGGTACAACTCATGACCATCGCACGTAGCCTCCTGCACGGTGCGCCTGCCATGTTGCTTAGAGAGGCTCGAGGAGCATGGGTTGTTGTTGGAAGCCTAGGCCGCAAAATTTTTTCCCTTGGTGAAATATATGCTCAAAACCTATCCAATTGCTATGTATTCAACTTTAAATCATTACCCAACACCGATGTGGCTCTGTGGGATGTGAACGCCCTGCAAAACAAGTAAAACTACGTCAAAAAAGATGGGTTGCCTCCCACTAAGCCCCTTAGTTTTGGTCGTGGCTCGACACTTCATTTTGTATTTTTATTTTTATCATTCATTTTTTTTGAATAAACATTCTAAATATTACATTACATTCATGGGATGTAGCGCCTCATTTAATGTCATAGCACGACGCAAATCCCATCATTCATTCGCAAAGCCAATGGATGTCCTCTGATGGTCCTCATCTTTGCCCCAATAGTGCTTCTCTCTCTGGCTATTCACAAGAAATATTATACCCTTCTCTTTATCAGTGAGTTCCACATCACCATGGGCATTCATTCTCACTACTTCAAATGGACCATACCACTTGGACTTCAACTTATCAGGGAACAAACTCAACCTTGAATTGAATAATAATACCTTTTACCCCTACTCAAATCTGTGTGATATAATATGTTTGTCGTGCCACCTTTTTATATTCTCCTTATAGAGCTTTAAATTTTCATAAGCGTGCAGCCTAAATTCCTCTAACTCCTGTAGCTGCAACATGCTTTTTTAGCCCTCTAACTCCGCATCAAGGTTCAATTTCTTGACAGCCCAGTAAGCTTGGTGTTCCAACTCAATCGGCAGATGGTATACTTTCCTAAACACTAACCTGTAAGGAGGCGTACCAATGGGAGTCTTGTATGTTGTTCGGTATGCCCATAATGCATCATCAAGCTTCAACGCCCAATACTTACGTTGAGCATTCACAGTCTTCTGTAAAATCTGTTTCACCTCATGATTTGACACCTTCACTTGATCACTAGTTTAGGGATGATATGCGGTGGCAACCTTATGTCGTACCCCATGCTTAGCCAATAGATTTCAGAACCAATTGTTGATAAAATGTGAACCTCCATCACTGATGATAGCTCTTGGTGCCCTAAACGATATGAATATCTGCTTCTTTACAAACTTAATCACCACTTTCACATCATTGGTGGGTAATGCAGCTGCATCTACCTACTTTGAGATATAATCCACTGCGACAAGTATGTAAGTGTTCCCTTAGAAAGGTGGAAATGGGCCCATGAAATTGATTCCCCAAACATCAAAGATTTTGACTTTAAAAATATTATTCAGAGGCATAGCATGCCTCCTAGAAATCGACCCTATATGCTAGCATTGATCACATTCCTTAGCAAATTTGACCGCATTCTTTAATAAGGTGGGCCAATAGAATTTGAATTGTAGCACTTTATAGGTGATCTGCTCCCCACCATAATGGCCTCCATAAGGAGATGAATGACAGATCTCCAAGATTGGTCTCACTTTGCATTCTAAGATACACCTTCTCATATTTCGGTCAGGATCCTGTTTGAACAAGAAAGGCTCATTTCAAGTATAGCAACTAGAATGATGATAGAGGTGCTTTCGCTGCTGAATAGTTTCTTTGGGTAGGTATACTTTGCTTACTATAAAATTCCCAATATTAGAGTACTATGATTCTGAACTCTGTATTGCTAAGAGTTGTTCATCTGGGAACTCCTCTCGAATAACGCCATCCTTTGGGACATATCCCCAATTTTCCAGTCTAGAGAGGTGATCTACCATTTGATTTCCACCCTACAAAAGATTAGGATGATTCCTCCAACCTGCATTATAAGTATTTCCAAAATTCTGATTACCTTGTCGTTGAGCATTACCGACAAAGTTCACAGACTTGGGATTTGTTGCATAAGCCTCTGTAGAATGATCTCCATTGACCCAAACCTCACAAAATACTTGCGTCTACTTCACCATATTTACTGGAGATGCCTGTTGATTTCCCAAATTCAAGTTACTGAACTGAATTTTTGTTTGATTTTGCAATGCTGAAATTTGTGCCACAATCGATGTCAACTGATCAACTTCTATTAACCCTGCAATGTTTTTCGAAGTACTCTATGAAACATCTGCATTCCACTTTCAATTCCCTTGTGATATACGAATGAGAAGTTCAAATAGCTGATCATATGTTTTTTTCTAAAGCCTGACCACCTACTGCAGAATCTAACAATATCTTTGTGTTAGGCTCAAGTCCTTCTGCAAAAGTATGTAGCAAAACCTCATTAGTCTGATGGTGGAGTGGGAAATCACGAAGCATGGACTTAAAACTTTCCCAAGCTTGATACAAATTCTCTTCATCTTTCTGTTTGAAGCTCAAGATCTCACTTCTCAACTTTGTTGTCTTTCCCGATGGGAAGAAATAAATCAAAAATTTCTTAGCCAAGTCGTCCCAAATGGTGATGGAGTTTGGTGGTTCAGCCTTCAACCACCTCTTTGCTTCCCATGACAAAGAAAAGGAAAAGAGTGTGAGACTCCTGAGGGAATATATGTATTGCTAATCTCAAGAAAATTCTGCAAGTACTGTTGTGGACCCTCATGAGATAGCCCTATAAATTGCCCACTAGTATGCAAGAGTTGCATCATGTTCTGTTTGAGATCGAATCGACCTCCCGTATCCAGTTTGTGGGTGCTAGAGGTGACATTTGTAGCGAGTGGAATTGCTACGTCGTGAACTGGTCTCACGTTTGCCATTTCTGTAGGAACAACTTCCACAGGATCATCCATATGGAGTTGTTGAATTGGATATTGAATAGCGGTTGCTCTCCTCCATTGATAGAATGTTTGTTCAGGTTCAGGATACGGCTTAACCAATTCACCATCCCTTGCCATCTTAAAGAGAAATTTTGACTTACAAAATCTCAACTGCTAAGATCAAGTTGTCAACACTTGTTTAATAATATTGAAAATCAAACTTAGAAAACTACTAATTTCTTTAGTCCTTGGTAACGGCGGCAAAAACTTGTTGTGGCCTACCGCACACGCAAGTATACGTGGTCTTACAAGTAATATAGTAGCTCTTTTAAGAACCGAATGTCGAACCCACAGGGACTATTTTCTCAATACTTTTCTTAATTGTATTTTCAATTGTATTTTGCACAAGTGATGAACGTTTTCAAGAGAGATCATTGATTTCTAAATTCCTATTGAAGTGCAAAGAAAGAAAAGTACAACAATTATCAATGGTAAATAAGGGTGTAAATAGTATTTGAAGGGATTACAGGGCTACGACACTTATTACAATCATGCATGGTAATTATTCTATTTAATGAACTTTATTTCTTGAATTATGAATTTTGGGGTTAAGCACAGATCTGGTAATGGTCATCCTCTAAATCACCTACTTAAATTAATCTTGCAAATACATCGTTGAGTGGGGGTGCGATCTCTGAATTCAAGTGTCTTAGGTTATCATCCCATTTATAACCAAACAAGGCAACATACGTATACATCTATCATAGTTGCAAATCAACCCTTTTATACACAAGAGGTAATCTTGTTCCTCGTGTTCTTAGTCCTAATCATACAATCCCATGGTCAGTTCATGCACAAATTACCCATTTATTCTAATGTTGGCCAAACATTAAAATAGTGTAATAAAGAACAAAAGCATAATCGAATGAGAAACGATGTAATTGAATAAAACAAACTACTACGCAATCATATTCTATCCATAACCCCAGAACAAGTGTATTAGATACTCATAATTCTTGAGAATACTACAATGAAATAATTGTTCATATCAAGAAAAAGAAAGTACAAGAGTTACAAAAGATGAAACCTCGAGGAAACCCTTGTAATTTCTACACAATAATGCCTAATGATCAAAGATGTCTATAACTGTTGCTAAGTACTCCTTTTATAGTGCTTTGGGACATCCTTAAGCTGATACCCACATATCTCATGCATTTACCACTTTGCCCTTACTTAAACCAAGTCAAAATCCATCTTATAGGCCGCAGTGGAAGAGAGTGTGGCGTGCAAGCCATCGCACGCTTTAGGAGGCGCGACAAGAGGACAACGCATGCATGATCCAATGAAATCTAAAGAAAGGAGGCACGTATCAAACCCTCTCATGTGAAATTGAGGGTACGGTGCATGCCTCTCCACACGTGATGGAGGGTGCGACGCACGCCTTCCCTCGTTGTGTGTGGATTTCGTCCAATCTTCGCGTGCTTTCATCAATAGCCCACGTACATTTGTGGTGTTTTTGTAGGATTTATTTAGCTTCCATAGCTCATCCAATGATCCCCTACAACATCTCAACACACACATAAGTCCATTCAATGCAATAGAACAAATCCAAGAATACTAGAACAAGCATAGCTCAAGCTAGCGACACTAGTTTCCTTATCTAAGTTCTATGTGATCTTTTTGACCTAAGATTTAATTAAAAGGAACCTTAAACATCATGAAAACATAATTTACATGCAAATACACATAAAAACTCTTCATAGTTCAACAAGCACCTCAGATTATCCTCAAAACTAAGCTAAATGCGCATAGATATAGACCTTGGGGTGTATAAATACGCCCAAGATCATCCTACCTTTTGGATGCACTAAATATTCATGTAGGAAGGATACAAGGTCAGTGTATAACATCATAGAATACTCAATCTGGTGATAAAAAATGTATGAGAAAGTAACTCATTAAGTGGTTTAATATAGGAATTGTCTACCCAATTTCTAATAAAAAGTGGGTTAGTCCAGTGTGTCCCTAAAAGGGAAGGTACAATGGTGGTCATTAATAAGAAGAATAAACTAATCGTAACACTTACAATGATAGTGTGGTGAATCTTTATGGATTATAAAAAGCTTAATGAGGCCACTGGCAAGGACCACTATCCAATTCCATTCATTGATCAGTTATTGGACAGACTTGTTGTCCAGGAGTATTATAATTTCTTGGATGGTTACTTTGGCTATAATCAAATAGCCATTGCCCTAGAAGATCCAGAGAAGACCATATTTACTTGTCTATATGGGACCTACGCCTTCAAGTGTTGCCTTTTAGACTCTACAATGCACCTACCACCTTCTAGCATTACATGATGGTAATATCTTATGGCATGATGGAGGAAATTGTAGAGGTGTTTATGGATGACTCTTCTATTTTTGGTAACTCTTTTGAAGTTTGCTTGCAGAATCATAATAGGGTACTAGTGAGGAAACAAATTTAGTGTTGAATTGAGAAAAGTGACACTATTTAGTCAAAGAAGGCATTGTCCTTGTCCATAAAGTGTAACAAAGAAGTCTAGAGATCGATCATGCTAAAGTGTAGGTCATAGAAAAGCTACCACTGTGTATATGAAAGTTGTTTGTATATTTCTTGGGCATATTAGATTCTATAGGTGTTTCATCAAGGAGTTTTCAAAGATCTCTAGGCTTATATGCAACTTGTTGTAGAAGGAGGTGATGTTTGAGTTCGGGGTTGACTATGACAAGGCATTTGAAGAATTGAAATAGATGTTGACTGAAGCTTCTATATTTATTTCTCCTGACTAGGAGCTACCCTTTGAGTTGATGTACGATACAAGTGATGTAGCTTTGGGGGATATACTGGGGTAGAGGAGAGGTGAGATTTTTCATTCTATTTACTATGCCAGGAAGACTCTTGATGCTACATGAATAAATTATAAGGAAATACTAGCATTGGTTTATGCCTTTGATAATTATGTTTGTATCTTATGGGAATCAAAGTCATTGTTTAGATAGACCATGCAGCCATATGGTATTTATTTAACAAGAAGGATGCAAAGCTTCAGCTTATCAGATAGATTTTATTACTTTAGGAATTTGATTTGGAGATTAGGGATAGAAAAAGATAGAAGAAACATATAGCTGACCATTTATCTAGGATAGAGATTGGTTACATGTGATTGAAGATGGCCGTATTCGGGAGGAGTTTCCTGACAAATAACCCCTAGCCCTAAGCATTGCAGAACTGCCATGGTATGCAGACGTTGTGAATCTATTGGTGAGTGAGGTATCCCACCCAAAGATATGAGTCAACAAATGAAGAAGTTTTACTATGAATCCTGATTCTACATAAGGGATGAGCCTTACTTATCCAAGCAAGGTTGGACCAAGTGATCTAGAGATATATTCCATAATGTCAAGTGAAGTACGTGTTCAAAAGTTGCCACTCATAGATATATAGCAGGCACCTTGGAGGAGAATGGACAACGCACAAAGTGTTACAGTCTGACTTCTTTTGGCTAACATTGTTCAGATATGCAGTAGAATTTGTGAAGAATTATGATTAGTGTCAGAGGATGGGATTTATTTCTAGGAGGCATGAGATGCCATTGAATAACATCCTAGAAGTAGAGATTTTTGATGTGTGGGGGATAGACTTTATGGGTCCTTTTCCTCCATTATTTGGCAAAAAAGTATATTCTGGTGTTAGTTGATTATGTCTCGACGTGGGTAGAAGTTGTGGCTCTTACCACTAATGATGCTTAAGTTGTGGTGAAATTTTTCAAAAACATATTTCATGAGGTTTGGCACTATGAGAGCAATCATAAGTGATGGGGGATAACACTCATAAATAACTGGTTTCATAATATGCTTGCCAAATATTGGGTAAGGTACAAGATGGACACAACCTACCATCCTAAGACAAGGGGCCAAGTTGAAGTGTAAAATCAGGAGGTAAAGTAAATTTTCCAGAAAATGGTAAATACATAGTAGAAAGATTAGGCTAACAGGCTAGATGATGCTTTATGGGCATACAAGATCACATACAAAACTCCTATTGGAACTTTGCCATACTGGTTGATTTTTTGTAAGGCATACCATCTTCATGTGGAGATGGAGCACCAAGCTTATTGGGCAGTGAAAAAACTAAATCTTGATCCTTAATTGGCGAGGTAGAAAAGGATGTTCTAGTTGCATGAGCTAGAGGAGTTTAGATTGTATGCATATGAGAACGTGAAACTTTACAAGAAAAAACCAAGAGATGGTATGATAAACATATTGTCCCTCATTCATTTGAACTAGGTCAACTAGTGCTTTTATTCAACTCAAGGTTAAAACTCTTTCTAGAGAAGCTTAGGTCAGAATGGTCAGGACCATTTGAGGTGGTTCGAATGATGTCACATGGAGCAGTTGAGTTGTGGACCAAAGACAAAAGTGAAAAGTTCTTAGTGAAAGGGCAAAATCTCAACCATGATTGGGCTGAGTACATAGATAGGCAGAAGACATCAATTGAATTATCCATTGATTGATTTGAGATGCATCATGTCTGCTGTTAAATTAGGTTCTACTTGGGAGAAAACCCAAGAATGTAATGCAATAGTTTAGGACATATGTATAAAAAGAAAAAAATAGCAAAACAAAAATACAAAAAGAAGTGGCATACCACGACCAAAACTAAGGCATTGGGTGGGAGGTAGTCCACTTTTTTAAACTTATTCTATTATTTTTATGGTGATATGTAGGTCGAATGGATATAATGAAAGTTGATTGAGGTAATTCATGGTAAATAATGGAGTATAGGAAGCTATATCAGGCACAATTATGTTAAGGTAAGTTTACATAGAAATGGGCTTAGGTGGTACACAAGTTGCCTAGAGCAAATTAAAGCGTGGAATAGAGGAAATTCAGCATGCCAGGTATCATGCCACGCTAACTGGTCTTTCTTTGTTGGAGCCAAAATAGTAAACCTATGCATTAGAGGCATGCCACTGAGGGCATCCCCCATGCCAGGTATCATAACAAGCTAGGGGGTTTCATCTTTCAAGGCTCAAGTGGTATGGGGGTTTGCACTGTCGATGTGCCACAGAGCTAATGCTTAGTGTTGGGCATCGTGACATGGAAACGCCCAAGTTGGGTGAAAAATATTCTTACTTTACGAGTCAAACCAGATCTAAACCACCCCTTTAAATTGTAAAGCCCTAAATTTGTATTCTATTTTAATCCCCAGCCATGCCACACCGAAATCTCTCTCACATAAACAATGTGACACAAGTTAAAATTCCTAAGTTATCTCTTTTTTTCATTCAAGTCTCTAGGTAAGCAATCTTTGCCTCATCTCTTCTAAGTTTAATGTTTGATTTTCATCTCCTTCTCACGATTAGGACTAAAAGATGATGAGTAATGTAACAAAATTGTAAAGCATTCTCCTATAGGCAAGCTTGTTTTATTTTCTTTGATAAGAGCACTGTCGATGTGTTGAGAAACTAGTGTAAGCATACATGTTACTTCAATTGAGTCAAATTTAGTAGGTTGTACATCATTAAGGTGTGTTGTGATGTTTGAGAAAAGGGGCTATGTGTGATTATTCTACTTGGAGCATGTGAGTTTCTATGATGTTAATTAATTTGTGCAGAATAAATTGTGATAAAATACAGATGAGACCATATGTTAATTCAGATTACTTGTTAACAGTTTATGCTTGAGACTTTATGTTGTTTGAATTAACTAGTTGTAGTAGGAGTTAAGCTGGCAAATAGGAAGCATGGTTTGGTTTTAAGGAAACAATATTTGAATTTATGCTTCTATTTTACTTTGGATACATTGTAAATTGTGTGAGTAGTTGAGTACTTGTTAATGCTAGGGTAGGCCTGAAACTTGAGTTGAATTGTTTTGCATCTAATTGAGTTGGGTATTATCTTATTATTAAAACAAAGAACTGCTAGTAATTTCTCTGAATCAAGGGGTAACTAGTCAATGACTTGTAAGTAAGGAAAGTCTAAGTACCCGAAAATAGACTAGTGAACCCATGCTAGCAACTAAGTGTAGGGTGGCTCCTAAAGCCTTTCAAACTTATTTTTTGGTAGCCGACATAAGCCATGGACTAATTGGACTTTTGTAAATTGATTTGATAAGGCAAGGGAGTAGCTTCTTAGAGTGTAGGAATGAAAAGGATCCATAAAGTTGTAATTATGCCGCCAGCCCCACTAGTTCTTAGAAGGGAAAACTGGAAATTTTTCATGAGATGAATTCTAGAAGAAGGAAGAAAATGGTACTAAAAGAACAAAGAGTTGAACTATTACCATGATGAAAGAATCGACAAGAACATTTTGGCTAGGGACTTCTCATAGATTTTGTAGAGGATACATACTCTTGGGATGGGTTTCTTCTTTGATGATCCCACAGAATGCAATCTTCATCTGATCAAAGAGTTCTATATGAACTAGGACCCAAAGTTTTGAATCCATGAGGTCAAAATTCATGGACAAGTGGTAAACATCAATATATAGGATTTTAAATGGAATTTTTCGAACACCAAACCTAGATCCTCACCTACTCAGGAATCTTAAAATTGTACCTCCCTAAGCTAACATTCACCACACTCTATGTGGTGTAAGATCCTCTGCTAGATGGACCCATCACAAATAAAAAGGGTACCATTAAAAATCTTCATATGCACATTTTAGCAAAGAAGCCTGAGTTAGTTGAAGGTAGTTTACAATTGTCTCATTATTCAAGCTTATATGAAAAATGTCAAACAATACAGGGTGTGTTTGGTTTGTGCATTAATGAAGAATGTTGACAAAAATGTTGGAGTTGTGATACATTCCTCTTTGAAGAAGTCTAGACTTTATCAGGGTTACAGGTATAGTTTTGGAGGAATGTTGATGAGGCTTTTGAGAGATCATGGCATTAAAGAGGTGTTGTTGGATTATATACCACTGAGGGATGTGCGACCATTAGATGTGATAAAGATAAAGCCGTCAGATACTTCATATGGCCCTATTTTGAGAGTTCCTAAGCAATATTATGATAGTTATACTGCTTACATATTTGGTTTGTGGATGTTGTAGCTTTAAATTAGAGGCAGACCAGTTACAGAGGAGGAGCTGTGGCATGTGGGGAGGGATTACCCTTTGAGTGCTAGTGCTAAGGCACTATCCCATATGGGGACAACATTTAAGGAGCCTCTCAATGATGATATCACTACTGACAAGGAGAAACTTAAGATAAACTTGGACATTGGGGAGGAAGATGACTATGATATGGGTGATGCAGCCCACGGGCTGGATGTTGATGATGGTATCGAGGAGTGACCATAGAGTTTCTAACACCTCAATTTTGTTCTTTCTTTTACTCTTTTAAGCACTGAGAACAATGTTTGTGTTAAGTGTGGGATGGGAGAAATTTCCCTTATTGATTTATTACTATTTTGAGTTTTGGATTTGATGCTAGTTGGCTAAAATGGAAGACTTTCATTTGGCATGTACTAATTAGTAAGTAGTATGATGGTTTGTGGATTCTAAGACAATTGTTCACTTTGTAATAATTAGCAATGCTACTTGTGATACTTATTTGTTTGGCTTCGATGTAGTAGTATAAGTGTTGGTATTGTGACTATTTATATTGTGATTGTTAACTTTTAGTTTGGGTTCCTCAGCTTTTGGTTATGGTGCTTTTCCCTAGGATAGTCCCTTTGAACCGAATAGGATTTTGCTTTTTAATACTAGAACTTTATTTGTTAGAATTCTTTTTAGGACTATAATTTTTATCTTTCATTTTTTAGGATTATGTTGCTCATGCTAGTCATAGTTAGGGATATTTTCTTATGATGGATGGATGACGACCGTCTTAAGATAAAATTAGTCATAAATAATAAGTAGGAAATAAAACCCTCCACTAATTGGATGATAATTACTCCACTTAGATATTTGCTAGACTTCATGAGAAATCCAGTTGAAAAGAGCATAAAAAGTTGGACACTCCATAGAAACACATCAAGTTCTTAAACTTGACTCTAAAATAACAAGATGGTTTTAATTATGTGACACATTCAATGAGGTTGTGTTGTGTGAATTGAGTCTAAGTTAGCCAATTTTAGACCATGGTGCCATGTGGTGACTATCTGTTGTGTTTACTGCACACTAGACATCTAGAACTTGCCCTCTGTGTGTGTGAAGGATTTGAACTTGGTGTTGAATTTGTAGGACATGATCAAGGTAATTCTTTGTCAGCCAAATTTTTCACCATTATTTGTACCTACCCTTGCATTATCCTCAGTAAACCCTTTTGTTCCTTTAAGCTTATTTCTTTGGAAAACCACACTAAGTAGACTAATCCCCTTTTTTCAAGTGGCCTCATTATTAATTTGATCCACATAGACATTAATGCCCTTTATTGACAATATGGTAAGGAAAAGAGTAGTAGGTGTGTGCCTAATTGTTAAACACCTTATCTGGTTACTTACACATTTGAATAACACCATAACAAGAACTAAATTGGACATATGGCTAAATCACAAGTCCTTGTGGGTTAAACAACTGGCTCGCAAGAGATACTATATTTCATATACAATTACATACACTTGCGTGTGTGGTTAGATGCAACACTGACTCAAGTGAAGGAGTATCAATGCTAGTATCACGAACTTAAGCAAGATAAGTCAAACACCCCCTCGCTACAACCCACCTTGCCTGAATGAATGATATAATCCCTCTCGGTACATGGATATTGGCACCCATTCACACAATATGAAGTATACCATGCATGTCTAATGTAACAGTCTTGGCGAAGCAATCCAAGACTACATGTGTCACGACCCAATCTCTAAGGTTATGATGGTACCTACTATAACCCACCAGTAGGTAAGCCAACCCGTAGTCCAAAACAGCTAGTAACGGACTACCACTAGAAATAAAGGAAGCAACGAAATAAATATAATAACAAGGCTAGTATAATCCCAAAACCTGGTGGAGCCAGTACTACTAAAATACAGGAAAAATGTATGTATACAAGTCGTCTCTGACAAAACATAGAGAACAGTCTAACAATAAGAGGGAGAGTAAGGATACTCCAAAACCTTAAGAGCTCACCCCAAATCTCCGATCCATAGCAGCTCCGCACGATACACACATCAACGGCGATATCTCGTATTATAACCGGCAGGCAGCAGAAGTGTAGTATGAGTACCAAACACGTGTTACTCAGTAGGCATCGGCCAACTGAGCTCCAGAAATAATGCAAGCATAAATAACATAAAGGCATGAAAGTGACTACAGGAAATTATCCAAGGAACTAGGCATAACGATGCTAATGGAGCAATAAGGATAACTATCCTATCCGGACAGTAATCCGGGACTAAAGTGCAATACTGTATATCACTAGCCAAAATACAAATGAAGATCGAAGGAGGGTATATAGTAGTAGTACAAGTCCAAAGAATACATATATAATATGAATATGCAAAGAAAAGAGGGATATACGGTAACACCATTTACATATATATATATATATATATATATATACATATAGGACTAGCTCAGTGGTAACAACCTGAGGGAATCATATCTCAAGGCCCATAATCAAGTAGGAAGTTAACTCTACCATAACCAGGATCCCTAACAAGGCATGACTACATATGAGATAACCAAACCATAATGTAACTCACTGCAGGAGCAAAGGAATCAGAAACGTACCTTCAACTCTGGTACCAATCCACAACCAACCTACCACGAACTAACTATAATAACCAATAATAAAGAAACTGGCTAGTCCGGGCAAACAAGTACCTAATCGGGCCTCTATATGCCCAAAAGATTCACGAAAACACTCAGCAAATAGCAACCATAACTTGTACCTATACAGCCCCCCATAAGACTGATAGATACAGGCACCAACCAACTATACTGGTGATAAACAATGCATATAAATAGATGAATGCAACATAAACCAAAATGCCATAACCATATCGGGGACATCGGCCTCAAACCGATTTCGCAAGCTCAAACCATACCGTACCAAGTGTATGCACCTCCTCCAGCTCACCTAGCTCGCAAAGGCAGGACCTATAGCTATCAAACTTCTCCAGCTCGACGACTCTCGGATGAAACCATCATAATCCATCTACTCCGTACAGTATCGGATACATATATATATAAAATCAGTGCACGAACTCGAACCACAACTAAAAGGATGTAAATCCATAAATCCATTCCCCGAGATCATGTTCGGGATTAAATCATGTACAAAGGGTCAGAATATCACTCGACCAAAGTAAATAGTAGTGGTAAAATGAGTGGATAAGCAATGGACCAGGATCATCCTTGGTCGAAGTTCTAAAACATCATTTTTAGTTCCAAAAGCTCATAATTCAGTAAATAATGTGGTACGATTCCCAATATAAAACAATCTATATTCAAAGTGAAAAGTGGGAATAAATTCCTTTTTGGAAATAATAGTAAAATCAAGGTTTTGGTTGGAATCGTACCCCTAAGTGAGCATGAATGCGCCTAAAAGTATGCATGCCATCACCTGTATCCAAAAAAAACCACTATAAGTGCCAAAGCATCTGTAATCTAGACTTATGTCCCTTTAGGGATAAAATACTCACTTGGAGTTCAACTAGTATTGTAACCATGGCCTCGACGCCTCATAACTCAGGAAACTATGATAAATTAGGGTGTAAAGTCATTAAAGGATCTAATTGGGGAAAAATACTACCCAATTCACTAAGTAGAATTGTAAACCTTATACTAAAGGATCCTTAATCATCAACTATGGTTATCATGCTTATAATCAAAGGTAATAGGATTCTATGGCCATAACAAGCAACCTATGCTAAGGATTAGGTCACACTTACCCCCTGAATTCCCTAAATAGGCTAATTCATGATTTACTAGTAATAATCATATCCTATATTCCCTACTTAGCATGCAATCTATACTATACATAATCTCATAGAGGAAAGTAGACTGAAGCCTACCTCGATGTCGAACTGCAATTCTTGAAGTGTCCACAAATCATTCAACTTTGCTCCATGATCCTGAATCGACGTCGCACTATCAAAATAGTAACCTATATGGCAACACGAGTAAAATGATACCCATAGTGTAATATAAACTCTGGGCCCAAAATCGGGTCAATAATGGGCTTGTGGGGTCTGCTAACAAAATCCTAAAACTGAATCCATCACGAGGTCCCTCGAATGATAAGGAAAGAGTGATCAAAGGTTGAGCACAAATGGAGTCTAAATTGGGGCTCAAATCAGTCTCCAAAGATTAGGATTTCAAAGACCTAATTTCTAAGAATTTACAATGAAATGGGACGGAATTCAACAGGTAAAACAATGAATAACGTCCAAGGAGTGATGAGCTAACTTACCTTAGCATTAATGGATGTTTTCCCCATTTTCCCACGTCCCATGCTCTTAAAAATTAAGGAAAAGAGTTGAGAAATAGGGAGAAAACGGGTGAAGAAGGGGATTTATCTGCCCTCAGGTGCCGCTAAAGCGGACACCTGGTCGCTTAAGCGGCTACCGCTAAAGCGGACTTTGACCGCTTAAGGTCACCGACAAAAGGGCTGAGGCTGCTAAAGCGGCACCCCTTCCCTTAAGCAACATCCGCTTAAGTGGAAAAGGTAGCGTTTAAGCGGTCCTCACCAAAATGGCCAAGGCCGCTAAAGCGGCTACCTGACTGCTTTAGCGGTCACACCAGATATTAGCTACCAGATTTTAGCTAAGTCCAAAATGGACTGCGATCGAGTGCTCGGGATTCGTTCGAAAACCCATACGTCCAAACGAACTATGCTACCATACCAAATTCGACATTTTAGACTCAACGAAACCATCAAATTTACATCCAAGGTCATTTTGATTAAATGTGGGCCCCACACCTATAGTTCTATTTTTCACCAAATCTGCCCAATAGCCCAAAATAAATCCGAAGCGTCGGGACCCAGACCAAGGGTGCCCCTAGCCTAAAATCAATGTTTTGAAGCTGATGGAGCTGTCAAAATTTCCATCTGAGATTGTCTACTAGGAGTTTTGGTTCGAGACCAAATCCTTAATAGCGAAATCTCTAAAACAGAAAAATGAGTCTAAGCCTAAAATCAACGTTTCGAAGCTGATGGAGCTGTCAAAATTTCCATCTGAGATTGTCTACTAGGAGTTTTGGTCCAAGACCATATGCTTTATAGCGAAAGCTCCAAAACAGAAAAATGAGTCTAAAACCCAAACGAACTACCCAATAACCAAATAGACAGTTCCAGCAAGTCACAAATGACATGTAGCCGCTGTGGGAATGCTCAAAATGCTGGAATGCATGGAAATGGAGAAAATGACCTTGAGGGTCTTTACAATATCCACTACTAAAAGGACTTTCGTCCGCAAAAGTCAATGGATGGAAAAAGCTCGAAAGTGCATCTTTCTCGTGGCGGGAACAGAACAACAGGGAAAGACCCGACCTAGGGCGAACTTTATTTATTGTTGAGAGAATGCGCTATCCCTCCTACTTATGATTCAAAATTTAGCTCAATCTATTCTAGATGTCTTTTTTACATCAATGGCATTAGCTGGAGCTTGCACTGAATTGCTTACCCGCGGTACTCCTCAAGTACTTTCTTCAATGAGTCCAAGGCTAGACCCTAAATGCAGCCTAAAATTCCACTTAGAAAAAAGGAATGCCATCATTGCTAGATCATTTATCTAATCTATCTAATTAGATGAAGAATGAGCCAATAGTGGTATTTTTTGATAAATAGGAAATTAAAAATGCTCGAGGATGGAAATGAGGGAATATCTACAATACCTGGATTTAATCAGATACAATTTGAAGGATTTTGTAGAGAGGATAAGGTGTTGGGCCTACATGCATTGAGCATGAATCCCCAGGTAATCTCTAAGTAGAAGCAACGCTTCAAAGGGATTTCACCCAAGGTATCCCTTTTTCAACTAACTCCTTACTTTGTTTTCCAAATAACCAAAACTCAACCTTAAAACCCAATTGGTCCCTAGCTGAATTAAGAACGGCTGATGCACGCAACCCAAATCAAAACACGCCGATATCACACCATTACAAGCACAAATAAGCAACAACTAAGCCAACCTAGAGGCAATCTAAGGCCAGAATCATGCTACAACTCCAACATCCAAATTTAACCTTTCCAAACCTGCTAAGTATTCTAAATCACGGAAAATATCCATGATGGCACGAGCAAGAATAAGCCCATAAGGTGCTACCAGGACACACAAACAGAGGTGACCAAGGTCTGCACACTTAGGCTAAAGCTACAACTGGTTTGGATGACCCTTGAAACTGAAGGTCAGAAGTTCTAAGCACCAATCTCGTAAAACTAAACGATCGGCTTCAAGACATCCCACCAACCGTGGATGAAGCCATGCTAAGCCCAACTTAAGCTCACTTCTGCCACTGAGGAGAAAATTCATAATTCTGACCAAAATTGAGAAACCAAGGTCAGAAATAGTAGAAATCGATACCATATACCGATGGACCGCCTTCAGAGCATCTATCAAGCATGGTCTATCCAAACTAAAGGAAACTGAAATAGTATGAAAGGAGTAGGCTTAGCCAGTCCATAAATGAATGCCCAACTGAGGTAAATCTGGAAACGGGGATGAAACAAAGTTATGCAAATCCAAGCTAAAATTTCAACACTGAAGCTGAACTACTCGATCTCAACTATCCAAACTGATCATGTTGAGAACTAGGCATCCACAAATCGAAATCTATCACAACTCCCAAGCCATCATCCAGAAAGGTCAAAATCACAACTGGAGCTAATAAGTCCTTACAAAGGCCAATTTCCCCAATCAACCTTGCTACTAGAAAATCAAGCACAAGCCCAACAATATTCGCAAGAGCTAAAACTGAAATGTCATCGAAGAACATAATCTCAACTGGGGAAAAATAATATGAAAAAGATACGAGCAATCAAGATCCAATCTACTAAGGTCAGATCATATCAAAGCATAACCAAGAACTCACCAAGGTTGTAATGAGCGCTACTGATAGTCAACACTCGAGCAACTTAAAAGAAATACAACCTTAGCCTGTATTTGGTCAAACCACTACTCAATATACGATAATGAATACCCATAGACACATATCATCAAGCAGAATCACTCCGCGAAGTCATACAAGGCCAAATAAGTATCGAAATGAGAATTCTATGAATTCTCCCAATTAAATTAACTTTAACTCGACTGAACCATAAACCATAACACAGGAAAAATGGAGTTTCCAACTCCATACCAAAACCAAGATCAACACGCTCACCAGGAGTTGAATCCACAATTCAAAAAATAAGTCTCAGACCTCTTAATCTCAAAAACAAGTGATAGAATTGAATCACCAACCCCAACTCAAAATCAACATCAAGACCAAGACTACTACCGGGTGATGAACTATCAAAATTTGAAGGACAAATCCCAAGTGCATCACCAAAAGAAATAGGCTATAGTAGAAAGCTACCAATACTAAAATCATAACAAAGCCCTGGAAGGTCAAGCTTACCTTCATTCTCACAATTCGATCAATATCCAACCTTGCTAACCTTGGCCATCAAATCCAATGAAATAAGAATTGCAGGGAAGGGAAAATGCTAACTAGATAACGCTAGTCTGGCCATCTATCAACTAAGAATCAGTAAAGGTCAAACCAATGACCATAATAACAACAGCATAAGATGCAGGTGGTAGAAAAACAAAAAAATCAACAACAAGTACTACTCTAAGGCCACAACAAGGCCGAAATGCCAAGAAAATAGGACTTTAACCTAATTGCTATACCCCAAGGAAAGCACAATACTGATCTACTCTATAGCCATAGCAAGGCCAATATGCCAAGGAAAAATGGGACTTTAACCTAATTGCTACACCCCTAGGACAATACCACACTGATCCACTTGATCCACTACTAAAGAATCATCTACGAAGGTAGTCATATATGTCTAAACCTACACAAAGGCATACATCAATCACTATAAAAACACCAATGCATACAATAATCAATATAGAAATGTCAAGGCATATAACCATCGATGGGTATGAAAAACCAAACACAACTCAAATAGTAACTGAAGGAAGAGAATCAAAGGCGCACCTATCATGGTGGAAATCCAAAATCATAAATATGGTGTGCCCAAAGGAGTACAAATTTGAGCATGTTCGAACTCGGACTAAGTGTCTTAATGATCAACTGAGGCACTAGGTGCACTACCTCTAACTAAAGGTGCCACCATACTATGAGAATGATCTAGATGATCTGAATGACTAATGATCCCATGTCGAAGACACTCTATAGAATAGTGAATGGTCTCTCTGCAGTCAGAACAAACCCCTGAAGCTCTAACCTAGTGAGAAATATGAGTTGTACCCAACTGGCTAACCAACTCGTTCCTGGGCACTCTCTGGACCAATGACCAACCTTACCATAATCAAATCATACTCCTAGAATACTCTGAGATACTGCACCTACTGTGCTAGAATGGCTGCCACGGCCTGGCAACCTAGATCGAATAGCCCATACTGCCTGACCAGAACTCTGTCCACCGATACCATCACGATTTACCTGAGAGCTGCCCATAAGCTGAGGTACTACCTGTACAGGTCTAATAGGTTGCCAAATAGTGCTGACCTCTGCTGGGAAGATTTTGAACTCTAAACGAAATACCCCTAAC
The DNA here is from genome assembly GCA_031232105.1 of Capsicum rhomboideum. Taxonomy (NCBI): domain Eukaryota; kingdom Viridiplantae; phylum Streptophyta; class Magnoliopsida; order Solanales; family Solanaceae; genus Capsicum; species Capsicum rhomboideum. The sequence goes on along the minus strand of CP124717.1, from coordinate 45,704,924 downwards.
ACTGAACTACTGACATGGCCTCATACTGCCACCTTCATATACCTCAAAGCAAGCCCAATCTATAGCCCTCGTATGTTCAACAACCTCAGAGGAAGAATACCTAGCTACTGTCAAATGCTCTGATACTAAATGGAGTGGTAAAGTCAACCCTCTGATAAATCTCTACACTATCTCATGTTCAGTAGGAGATAATATAGGAGTATGTCTGGCCCACTCAAGAAACCCAATTTTATACTCTGAAATAGACAGTGAACCCTGTCAAACACCAATAATTCTAACTCTGGTCTGAGAACTACTTGATGGACCCAACATTACCTCTAGATGAGAGGTATCCAGAAAAATACTCGAAACCCATAACACTGAATCCTGAAAATCTGAGGCAATCACAAACTCTGTCAAAACCTGGGATGACCCCAGACCCTCTGGTTGATGCTGAAGATCTGCGATGTCAATCTCTAACTCTCTAGCCCAATACTGAGCAGAAATTCTGGTAACATGGGCCAAAATACCGTCTACATCTATCGATGACCTCTTGTTATCCCTTTGATAGAGAATGGAGTCAAAAGAAGTTCTTAGAGGTTCATAGAAGTACGGACACACGACAAGGAGTCAAGAATAGAGTTTACTAAGAATACCATGTATCCTCCCAAAGATAGGACACATACATCTCCGCATCGATTCCCAGTACTTTACTAAACATTTAGCTCTTGTACCAACAACAACGGTAAACCTAGGCTCTAATATCAATTTGTCAAGACCTAATTTCTCAGGTCATGATAGTACCTACTATAACCCACTTGTAGATAATCCAACTCGTTGTCCGAAATAGCTAGTAATGGACTACCACTAGAAATAAAGGAAACATCAGAATAAATATAATAACAAGGCTAATATAATCCCAAAACCTAGTGGAGCTAGTTGATCTAAGGCGTATTTATATGCCTTATTGTCGAGTTTAACACATGTTTACCTTAGTTTTGAGAGTAATACGTATGTATTTTGTATGGTTTTGATGGAATATGTGATATTGTGGTAACAAATGTGATTAGACCTTTGTAGGTGGAATTTGTGACTATTTTGAGCGTTTTTGGCGGGGAAAGTAAGGCTTGGAGGAGCTACGAGAGAAGGATATTGAAGATAAGAGGAAATCCAAAGATTTGAACTTGAAGAATCCAACCAAATCCATGAAGAAAAGTCGACAAAAGGAAAAAAAAATAGAAATTAAGGGCCTGGCGCGCCAAGGGGTGTGCCAGGCCGCTTTGGCAAAATTTCCATCCAAGTTGGCAGCAGGGGGGCGTGCCCAAGGGAGTGCCAGGACACTCAAGTGCACCTGATTAGAGGAAAAAAATTTCCTAAGTCCCAGGTGCGCCCAAGGGCATGTCGGTCCATTTTTTGGCAAATTTTTGCCCCAAGTTTTTGTCAATAAATAGGGCTTTTGGGTTATTATATCATTATTCCATCTTCACTAGATTACTTTGGGAATTTTTTGGCATTGAAATTAGTTTCACTCCTCTTGTTTTCAGTTTTTATTTCTTTTTATGGTATTTTATCACTTTATGATGTTAATTGACGTTATGAGTGGCTAAAAACCCTCATTCTTGGGGTTGAAGCTAAGAACATGAATCTCTTGAGTTAATTGTATTGGTTTTTGCTAAAGTTTATCATAAATTGGTTATTCTTGTATTCTTAATTATACTATTTTAATGCTTGATCACCATTGAAATAAATCCCTTGACTTGAGGTAAGCCCGATAGAGAAACTAAGAGATTGAACGTAGAATATAAGGAGCGTGATCTTTACTCACGGAAGGGATTCCAAGAGAGTGATATGAGTTAGGACCGAGAGGTACCTAATCCACCGCGCTTGTTCAATTATGAGAAGATAGCTTAAAGGTATTAGAATTGGTTAAACTTATCACCACTCAATGATGTAGTTAGGTTTCCAATTTCTAGTACGGGGTTATAGTTTGGAGACAAATATAATTTTAACATTAAACTCGTGATCAATAACCAAGATAAACGACTCAAATTTCTTAAACCAGTAACAATTACACTCAAGAGATGACGTTCGGAGTGCCTTGACCCTGGAAATTTACTTTTTATTGACTTTTTAAGGATATTTGCGAAAACTGAAGTTATAGTAGTGAAGATAATAGTTATAGTCCGCAGCCATTTAATTTTTAGTAACAAATTCCTCTTCCTTTTCGCAACACTAGTTTTTAATTACTGTTTGACGTCTAAAACTGATTTCTGTTGACGAAAGTCCCTTGGGTTTGATATTCGGCTCTTTTAAAGGAGACACTTTATTACTTGAATGATCACGTACACTTGCATGTATAGCTGGGCCACAAGAAGTTTTTGGCGCCGTTGCTGGGGACTTTCAAATAGGTAGATTTCAATTATTGACGTTTATACTTTAATTTTCAGCTAAGTGTTGACAACTTGATCTTAGCTGTTCTATTTTGCAGGCTTACTTCATCTGAATGCTGGCAACGAACAAAGATTTTGTAACCCCGCTGTCTGAACCTGAAAGATACTTTCATAGATTGAGGAGACAGGTTGTAGCTTACCCAATCCCGCAAGTCAAACTGGCTAACGAAGGCATACGGGGTGATCCCATAAGAATTAAAGAACCAGTTGCGGATAGACATGAGCCGGTAGTGATGGAAGCTAGGACAGTTTGTGATGTAGCAATCCCACTCGCTACTAATGTGACCTCCAGTATTCAAAAACAGAGGATGATTTGAGCTTAAACAGAACATGTGCAACTCTTGCCCTCAAGTGGACAGTTTACTGGTCTTGCTCATGAGGACCCACAGGAACATCCGTAATTTTCTGGAGATCAGTGACACATATATTCCTGCGGGTGTGTCTTCGGATTATGTGAGACTTACTTTGTTCCCTTTTTCTCTGTTGGGGGAAGCAAGGAGGTGGTTAGATGCAGAGCCGGCTAATTCTATCACTACTTGGGATGATCTTGCTCGAAAATTCTTGATAAGGTTTTTTCTGTCTTGAAAGATAGCAAAGCTGAAGAGTGAGATATTGAGTTTCAGACAGAGAGATGATGAAAATTTATAGCAAGTATGGAACCGATTCAAATACATGTTGAGGGATTGTCCCCATCACTACCAAGGTAATGAAGTGTTGGTGCATATTTTTATTGAGGCTCTCGACCCTAACACTAAAATTTTGCTTGATTCATCTGTAGGTGGAAAAGCTTTAGAGAAGACTTATGATGAATTATATGCTTTGTTGAATCATATTTCGTAGGGGAATACGGAATGTCATGGTGACAATTCTAGGAATTTTACAAAGAAGGTTCTTGGGAAACTAGATGTGGATGTAGTCACTGCATTATCTGCCCAAATTTCAGCTATGCAAAACATGATGAACAATCACTTTGGCAATTTGAATTTGGGGCAGGAACAATCTCCCGTAAATGCAGTACAAAAATAGGTTTCTGTGGTGTGGTGTGTATGCGAAAATGGGGACCATACCAGCAAGTAGTGTAGTGCAAATCCGAATTCTGTGAATTTTATGGGTAATGCCCAAAGAGGAGTTGGAGCACAAAATTATGAAAATACTTATAATGCTGGGTGGAAAAATCACCCGAACTTATCTTGGGTAGGTAATCAGAATCAATATATACCTTAAGGATATGCACCGCAATACAACCAACAACAGGGTCAAGGAAATCAAGTAGGTGCTAAGCCTGGAGATATGAGCGTGGAAGATATGTTGAAGCAAATTATGGAAGAGCAAGCTAAGCTGGCAGCAAATGTGAGAAACAATCAGTTGGCTACTCAAAATTTAAAGAACCAAATTGGTCAGTTAGCAAATGCACAGATTACAAGGCCTCAAGGAGGTCTTCCAGGTTATATTGAGCCAAACCCAAAGCAGGTGAATGCTATTGTTACTCGTAACGGTAAGCAGTTAGAGGATATAGTTCCACCAAAAAAAGAATTGAAGCTGAAAGAAGTTGTGGTTGAATACGAACAAGTTGAGTCTGCCAAAAGCTCCAAAGATGATAAAGTGATACATAGTGTAAAGTTGCCTCCTCCTTTTCCTCAGAAGTTCAAGAAGAAGAAGGAAGACGAATTCTTTGGTAAGTTCATTGAACTACTTAAACAAGTGTACATTAATTTACCTCTTGTGGATATCTTCCAGGGTATTCCAAAGTATGCTAAGTTTGTGAAGGATATTGTGGCAAACAAGAGTAGATTGACTGAGTATGCCACAGTTGCACTGACTGAGGAGTGTAGCTCTCGCATTTAAAATTTGTTACCCACCAAGCTGAAGGATCCTGGAAGCTTTATTGTAAAAATTACTCTTGGAGATCGTGTCTATGCTTGTGGTTTGTGCGATTTGGGGGCTAGTATTAATCTGATGCCCACTTCAGTTTTCAAGGTGTTGGATTTGGGTCATCCAAAATCGACTACTATTATTTTGCAGCTTGCAGACCAATTCGTGACTAGACCTAATGGATTGTTGAGGATGTTATGGTTCAAGTGGGGTCGTTGATCTTTCCGATTGATTTTGTGGTGCTGAATTTTGAGCCTGACCCGGAAGTCCTATTTATTTTGGGGCGTCCATTTCTGGCCACAAGAGGTGCGATCATTGATGTAGCAGTAGGGAAACTGACTATGCGAGCTCATGATAAAGTTGAGGTTTTTGATGTCTATAGGGATTTGAAGCTACCAAAAATGTATGAGAACTTGTCAGCTATTACAGCTATAGATTTGGCGGCTGAAAACATCCACACTTTGTCTACAGATCCATTGGAAAAAGTTTTGATGGGGTAAGATCTTTTTGGTGATGCAGAAACTATTGATATGGTACAGGTTCTTGATCTTATGGGTATCTATGCGAAAGAGGGTAGATGGGGACCTTTAAATCGTCCACTCGGTCCTCCAACCAAGCCATCAATTTGAGGAGGCACCGAAGCTTGAATTGAAAGAACTCCCGTCTCATCTTCAATATGATTTCCTAGGTGATAATGAGACCCTTCCTATTATTCTTGCAGCAAATTTATCAAGGGAACAAGTTGAGGCAGCATTGGTGATACTCAAACGAAAAAAGAAGGCTGTTGATTGGCAGATGTCTAACATCCATGGTATTAATCCGGGTTTGTGTATGCATAAAATTTACATGGAGGAAGGACATAATCTGAGTGTGCAACACCAACAACGCTTGAATCCAGTAATGAAAGAAGTGGTAAGGAAAGAGGTAATTAAGTGGTAAGATTCGGGCGTTGTCTATCCTATCTCTGACAGTACATGGGTTAGTCTAGTACAGTGTGTCCCCAAAAAAGGGTGGTATGATGGTGGTCACAAATGATAATAATGAGTTGATTCCTACAAGAACTATGACTAGATGGAATATTTGCATGGATTGCCGGAAACTAAAAGATGTTATAAGGAAAGATCATTGTCCAATCCCTTTTATTGATCAGATGTTGGATTTCTTAGCTGGGCAGGAATATTATTTCTTTGTTGATGGGTATTCCGGGTACAATCAAATTTCTATAGATCCTCAAGATCAAGAGAAGACTACATTCACATGCCCTTACGTCACTTACGCTTTCAAGCGTATGCTCTTTGGATTGTGCAACGCACCGACTACTTTTCAGCGTTGCATGATGGCTATTTTCTATGACATGGTGGAGGAGTTCATAGAGATTTTTATGGATGATTTTTCAGTCTTTGGTAACTCTTTCGAGGTATGTTTACAAAACCTTGATAGAGTCCTTGCTCGGTATGAAGAAACTAATCTTGTTCTCAATTGGTAAAAATGCCATTTCCTTGTGATGGAAGGTATAGTTCTTGGACATAAAGTGTCAAAGCGGGGGCTCGAAGTTGATAGAGCAAAGATTGAAGTTATCAAGAAATTACCTCCACCTGTGTCGGTGAAAGGGGTGCGTAGTTTCTTGGGACATGTTGGGTTTTACAGACGATTCATTAAAGATTTTTCCAAGATTGCACGCCCCATGTGCACACTCTTAGAAAAAGATGTTAAGTTTGTATTTTGTGAGTCATATGTGAAGGCATTTGAGGTATTGAAGAAGAAGTTAGTGGATGCACCTATCCTTATTACTCCTGATTAGGATTTACCATATGAGCTCATGTGTGACGCAAGTGATGTTGCAGTGGGTGCAGTTCTTGGGCAATGGAAGAACAAGATATTTCACTCTATTTATTATGCAAGCAAGACCCTTGATACAACCCAAGTGAATTATACAGTGACTGAAAAGGAGATGTTAGCTTTGGTATACACATTTGATAAATTTAGATCATATTTGGTGGGTACTGGCGTCATTGTATACATGGATCATGCTGCAATACGTTATTTTTTCAATAAAAAATATGCAAAGCCGAGGTTGATTAGATGGATCTTATTGTTACAAGAGTTTGAATTGGAGATTAAAGCTAGGAAGGGGTCAGAAAATCAAATTGCTGACCATCTTTCTAGACTTGAAAGCTCGACACATGTAGTTGATGATGGACGTATTTGTAAGGAATTTCCGGATGAGCAATTGTTCATTTTGGAGGTGGATGAGTTGCCATGGTATGCAGACATTATGAATCTATTGGTATGCAGACAAAAGAAAAAGTTGTCATATGAGGCACGTTCTTATATTTGGAACGAGCCTTATTTATTCAAGCAAGGGCTTGATCAAGTAGTAAGAAGATGTATTCCGGATGCGGAGGTGAAGCAGGTGTTGGAGAGACGCCACGCATCACCTTATGGTGGTCATCATGGTGGGGGAACACACAGCCCAAAAAATTCTACAATCAGGTTTATTCTGGCCTTCTATATTTAATGATGCTCATGCATTTGTGAAGAGTTGTGAACAATGCCAACGTATGGGGACAATTACAAAGCGACATGAGATGCCCTTAACTAACATCCTAGAAGTTGAAATCTTTGATGTATGGGGGATAGATTTTATGGGCCGTTTTCCGAAGTCGAATGGAAAGCAATACATACTTGTAGCAGTGGATTATGTGTCTAAGTGGGTAGAGGCTACTGCTCTTCCTATGAATGATTCCAAGGTTGTGGTAAAGTTCCTTCAAAAACATATATTCACGAGATTCGGAACTCCAAGAGCTATTATTAGCGATGGAGGTTTACACTTTATAAATTATTGGGTGAAGAGTGTGTTGGCAAAATATGGTGTTAGACACAAGGTCTCAATAGCGTATCATCCTCAAAAAAGTGGCCAAGTGGAAGTGTCTAATCACGAGATAAAATAAATCTTGCAAAAGACGGTGAATACTCAGAGAAAAGATTGGTCACGCAAGCTAGATGATGCTCTCTGGGCTTATCGAACTGCATATAAGACTCCTATAGGGACTTCTCCCAATCATCTTGTCTTTAGGAAAGCATGTCACCTCCCGATTGAGCTTGAGCACCGAGCATATTAGTCGGTGAAGAAGTTGAATCTAGATCCAGAGTTGGCTGGTAACAGGAGGTTGTTGCAACTCCATGAGTTGGAAGAGTTTCGTTTCCATGCATATGAAAATGTGAAGATCTACAAGGAGAAAATGAAGCGATGGAACAAAAAGCACATCCTCCACCGCACTTTCGAGCCAGGCCAGTTGGTATTATTGTTTAACTCGAGACTTAGGTTGTTTTCGGGCAAGCTAAGATCTAAGTGGAGTGGGCCTTTTGAGGTAAGTCGCACGACTCCTCATGGTGCGGTGGAAATCTTAAATAAAGAGGATGGTACGAGATTTATGGTAAATGGCCAAAGATTGAAGAACTATTTTGGTGAAGAAGAGAAGCAGAAGGAGAACGTGTTTCACCTTGATAATAATTGAGCTGGGTGTAGTCGATCCACGACATTAAACCAGGCGCTACATGGGAGGCAACCCATGAATGTATTGTAATAGTTAGGATTTATAAAGTAAGAATACAAAAAGAAGAGTCGTGCCAAGGCCAAAACTAAGGCGCTTGATGGGAGGCAACCCATCTCTTTTCAAATTTTTTCTTTGCTAACTTATTTCTAGGATTTATTGTTGATGCAGAGACACATGGACAAGTTTGTTATGGAAATACAACAGAAAAAGGTAAATTGGAGGGTGATGATAGTTTGAAGGTGCCGGGAAGGTAGGACATGTTTTGAAGCGAAGTTTTCATCATAGGACTTGTAAAAGCCCCAAAATTATGTGGAAAATGTGAAAAAACACCCAGGTATGATGTTAAGTATGAGGTGGGGTATCTGGCGTGCCGAGCTGCACTTGCTCGAAATTTGGAGAGCATGGACAGTGGGCAAGCACGCCAGATAGCGTGCCAGGCTGCCTGCGCCCAAAAAATTTTCTGCATAGGTAGTGGGCAGGCGTGCCAGGCCGCCTGCACCCAGATTTTTAACTCCTTAGGCAGTGGGGTAGCACGGCTAGTAGCGTGTCGGGCCACTACCCCCTTATATTTTTGAGCTAAAATTTGTTTTAAATACCCGACCCACCCCACCCCTTCTCTTTTAAATCCCCAATTCCCTTTTCTTTCTTCAAAATTCCTTTGCCCAAACCCGATTTTCTCCCCCACCACACAAAAATTTTCTCTCTTGATTTTCTCTTCTCTTTCCCACACATAGCATAACTTCTCACCTTATCTTATTTGGGTTAGGTTTGCACGACTCCATTAAAGATATCAAGGTATGTTTCTTTAAGCTTTCTCTCTCTAGATTGCTATGAGCATGTTGAAATTGTGGGGACTTTTGAAATCCGAATTTTTTATTCCCGGTAGGTTCCTTGTATTTTGCCTTGATTATTATGATATTGTTGGAATTTATGGGGTGTCCTGTATATGAACTTTAAGTACAAGTGCAATTGTTCTTATTAATCTTATTTTTCGTTGAAATAATTGAAAGTGGGTTTAGCTTTATTGGTGTTAATTGAGAGAATTGATGGTTGAAATCACTTGATACAACTCATATGTTGTTGAATATGTATGAATTTTGTTTGAATTCTTAAGTAAAACAAGTAAGTCATTCTAATAATAATTATGGGATTGTTGAACTTGTGTTGGGAATGTTAAATTTGTCTATGGTTAGGACTTGGTAATTGGGCATTCAGTGATGAGGGGAAGTCTGAGTACCTTACACCCATATATTTTGACTTGGTGCTAAGAAACTAAGTGTGGGGTGTCTTTTAAAGCCAAAGCACATTGAGTTGGTTAGCTATCTTTACGTGGGAAATTGACATGCTTGTGGAACTTTGTTACAGGTACAATGTCAGAATCTAATGTGGCTGCTTCTAGTTCTCACAAGCGATGAAAGTCAAGGAATAAGGTCCCCGCGGCTCCCCCAGTCTCGAAAGGCCATAAATGGAAATATGGGATAAGTGCAATCTCCAGTGCCGACAAGAATTGGTACAAAAGCCACCCCGAAGCCAAATACTTTGTGGATGAATGTGTTGATAGGGACAGTCTAGTTCGGACTTACCCTAAAATATTGGCTCGACTTGTGCAAGTGGGTATGGGTTTCATCTTCGACAAACCTACGGATTGTAACCTTCATCTTGTGAGGGAATTGTATGCTAATTGGAACCCGGATGCACCTACTAGCTCGGTGATTCCTTAGGCTTAAATGGATTATTGGGAGAACACACTCGGTCTAGAACCTTAGACCTCCACAAGCTGAATGCTAGGCCTCTCTATGCTGAAATTCGACACACTCTTTGCGTCCAACGTTCGACAGAGAGATGGCTTCGCCATCACAAAAAAGGGTACCACATGAGTCTACCCTATGCTCATTTCAATAAAGAGGCACGTGTTTGGTTGAAGATTGTGTGTTGTTGCTTGATTCCGGGTAGCCAAATGATGAAGGTCACTAGGGACCGTGTCTGTCTTGTGTATGCTCTCATGACCGATGGGGAAATTGATGTAGGTTCTGTGTTACTGTCTTCTATGCGCCGAGATCATCTTCAAGGAGGTCTTAATTATGCTTTTGGTGGTATATTGACTAAATTAATAAGAGCATTCAAAGTGCCCGTAGAAGCATTTTATTATCATCCTCCTTTGGTGCCGACACCTATGGATGTCACCCAAACCAAGGCACCTGATGCACTCGACCCCACTCTCACCTTAGCAGAGCGTCACGCTTGACATGACGGTATTTTAGCCCTATGTATGGTTTGGAGATGCTATGGCACAGGACTGGGGGTAGGCCCTCTATGACGGAAGAGCTGAGTCAGGTTGAGAGGGATTATCCTCTTAAAGAGCATGCCATGGAATTGTTGCAAATTGGGCCTGATTTTGTTGAGCCTGTGGATGATAATGTCCCCATAGATGAGAATGACCGCCAGACTGATTTCGATAATGATGAGGTGGAGGCGGATGATACGCCTCTAGCAGTCCGCGGGCCGGAGGATGACGATTTCCTTGACTGACCAAGGAACTCCTTACACCCTACTCTTGCATTGTTTATTTTTTGTAGCATTGGGTACAGTGCTAATCTTTTAAGTGTGGGGTGGGGTGTTATGGGACTCCTTTTTATGTATGTATATGTGTGTTTCTGTATGCTTCTAGTTGTTTTTATTTTGGGTTCCTTAGCCTTTGTTTTCAGTTCTTTTACTAAGGATAGTCCCGTTGAACCATAGAAAACCACAAAAAGATTTTAATTTTTTTTTAATTTGGTTTTGGTTTTTATTACTTTTGAGTCTCTTTTAGTCATAGTATTAAGGGCTTTGCTCTATGATGGATGGATGACGACCGTTTAAGAGAAAATTAGTCATGTATTGTTGGGTGTTCTTGCTTGCTATACAATTATGCATACACGTCCAGTATGTTGGTGGAACATGCTAGGATATACAATAGCAAATTTTGAGACATCTAATGCTCACTTAGTCGACTTGATAAGTTGCTTAATGTTGAACTTATGCATGACTTCGAATAAATTATATGGAGAACTTGCTTGAGTTAAACATGTACCATGTGTGAGTGAGGTTCTTGTGATATTCCATGTGCATAATGATGTCTAGAACTTATCCGGTGTGTTTGCAAAGAAAAATAAAAGGTGTTGAGTTTAGGAGATGATATAGGGATTTCTTAGATAGCCATGTTTTATACCGACTTTATCTACCCTTTTTGCATAATCTTAGTTAGCCCCATTAAGCCTTTAGCCTATTGTTTGGTAGCCTTATATGTATCTTAATCCTTGTCTTTCAATGAACCATAATTTGATCCAAAACTCCTAATGCTTTAATTGAGAAATTAAGATAATAAGGAGTGTGAACAATTGAAGAAGGAAAAAGTGAAGTTGAAGCCCCAAGTAAATAGCCTTTGGGTGTGTGAAAAAGCCTATGTGTTGTTGGTAGGGAGTATTGTAATTAAAAAAAAAAGAAAAAGAAGTGAATCATTTGTTGCTAGAAGTTACTCCTTGCCTAATATACTTAAGCTAGCTTAAAGAGATGGGGCAAAACAAAAGAGAGTTAGGAAGATAAAAGTGGTGGAAAATAGGTTGGTTGAAGGTGGTATTAATGTAATTTGTAGTGTATTAAAGCGCCTAAGGAAGATAGTCACTATTCTTGACCGAATAGTTCCTACCCGTCCCTTAGCCTACATTACAACCCTTAAAGTCTTACTTGATCTTGAGCTTTAACATTTTGACATTAGTGGAGTACTACACTAAGAGCAAGCTTATGGTTCATCTTGTGTGCATGTGAATTCTTTTCGAGAGTGAGTGAACTTTTATTCATGCACCCATTTAATAATTACTTTGTGTGAAATATTGGCTGATTCTCTTATGGTGAGGGCGCATTTTTAGCGAAGTGTGGTGATTTATTGGTACCGTGTCATGCATGAATTCGTAACTAGTAAAGTTGTTTTGTGATGATAGGTTGTTTCAATTTTCTATTCACTTTTTGGTGATACTAGCATGTTAGTGCATAACTTGATGAATGTGGTTGTGTAGATATGCAGGAATACCTATTTTGTGTCGGTTGTCTTAAGTCGCCCGGGTTTGAGTGTGGTTATTGTTCGAGGACAAACAAAGGTTCAAGTGTGGGGTGGTGATCTAAGGCGTATTTATATGCCTTATTGTCGACTTTAACCCATGTTTACCTTAGTTTTGAGAGTAATACGTATGTATTTTGTATGGTTTTGATGGAATATGTGATATTGTGCTAATAAATGTGATTAGACCCTTGTAGGTGGAATTTGCGACTATTTGGAGCATTTTTGGCGTGGAAAGCGAGGCTTGGAGGAGCTACGAGCGAAGGATATTGAAGATAAGAGGCAAGCCAAAGATTTGAACTTGAAGAATCCAACCAAATCCGCGAAGAAAAGTCGGCGAAAGGAAAAAAATCAGAAATTAAGGGCCTGGCGTGCCAAGCCGCTTTTGGCGAAATTTCCACCCAAGTTTGCAGCAGGGGGGCACTCCCAAGGGCGTGCCGGGCCGCTTTTTGGCAAATTTTTGCCCCGAGTTTTATCTATAAATAGGGCTTTTGGGTTATTGTATCATTATTCCATCTTCACTAGACTACTTTGGGCGTTTTTTGGCATTAAAATGAGGTTTCATTCCTCTTCTTTTACATTTTTATTTCTTTTTATGGTATTTTATCACTTTATGATGTTAATTGACGTTATGAGTGGCTAAAATCCCTCATTCTTGGGGTTGAGGCTAAGAACATGAATCTATTGAGTTAATTGTATTGGTTTTTGCTGAAGTTTATCATAAATTGGTTATTCTTATATTCTTAATTTTACTATTTTAATGCTTGATCACCATTGAAATAAATCCCTTGTCTTGAGGTGAGCTAGAGAGAGAAACTAAGAGATAGAACATGGAATATAAGGAGCATGATCTTTACTCGCGGAAGGGATTCCAAGAGATTGATATGCAGTTAGGACCGAGAGGTACCTAATCCGCCGCGCTTGTTCAATTACGAGAAGATAGCTTAAAGGCATTAGAATTGGTTAAACTTATCACCGCTCAATGATGTAGTTAGGTTTCCAATTTCTAGTAGAGGGTTATAGTTTGGAGACGGATATAATTGTAACATTAACCTCGTGATCAATAACCAAGATAAACGACTCAAATTGCTTAAACCAGTAACAATTACACTCAAGAGATGACGTTCGGAGTGCCTTGACCCTGGGAATTCACTTTTTATTGACTTTTTAAGCATATTTACGAAAACTGAAGTTACAGTGGCGAAGATAGTAGTTTATAGTCCGCAACCATTTAATTTTTAGTAACAAATTCCTCTTCCTTTTCGCAACACTAGTTTTTAATTACTGTTGACGTCTAAAACTGATTTCTGTTGACGAAAGTCCCTTGGGTTCGATATTCGGCTCTTTTAAAGGAGCTACTTTATTACTTGAACAATCAAGTACACTTGCGTGTATAGCTGGATCGCAACACTAGTCCAAGATCTTCTAGTACAACAGGAGTACAAGTGAAATATAGGAAAAATATATGTGTACAAGCCGTCTCTGACACAACATAGATAATAGTCTAACAATAAAAGAGAGAGTAGGGATATTCTAAAATGTCAGGAGATCACCCCAAATCTCAAATCCATAGATGCTACACACATCAACGGTGATAACTCGTACTACAACCTGCAAGTTACAGAAGTGTAGTATGAGAACCAAACACATGGCACTCAGTAGGCATCGCCAACTAAGCGTTAGAAATAATGCAAGCATAAATAACATGAAGGTATGAAAGTGACTACAGGCAACTATCCAATGAACTAGGCATAACGATGCTAATAGAGCAATAAGGATAACTATCCTATCCTGACATTAATTCGAGACTAAAGTGCAATACCGTATATCACTGACTAAAATACAATGAAGAGTGAAGGAAGGGTATATAGTAGTAGTACAAGGCCAAAGATTACATATATGATATGAATAGGCAAAGAAAAGAGGGATATACGGTAACACCATTTACATATATACATATATATATATACATATAGGACTAGCTCAGTGGTAACAATTTGAGGGAATCACCCTAACATCTCAAGTCCCATAATCAAGTGGGGAAGTTAACTCTAGCATAACCAGGATCCCTAACTAGGCATGACTAAATATGATATAACCAAACCATAATATAACTCACTGCAGGAGTAATGGAATCAAAAACGTACATTTAAATCGGGTACCAATCCACAACCAACCTGCCACGAACTAACCATAATAACCAATAATAAAGTAATCGATTAATCCGGGCAAACAAGTACCAAAATCGAGCCCCAATAAGCCTGAAAGGTTCACGAAAACACTCAGCAAACAACAACCAAAACATGTACTTATACAACCTCCCATAATACCAATAGATACAGGCGCTAAAAAACTATACTGGTGATAGGCAATACATATGAATGGATGAAAGCAATATACACCGAAATGCCATACCATATCGGGGACACCGAACTCAAACCGGTTTCGCAATCTCAAACCATACCGTACCAAGTGTATACACCTCTTCCAGCTTACCTAGATCTCAAAGGCAGGACCTACGGCGACCAAGCTTCTCCGACTCGACGGCTCTCGGACGAAGGGACCCCTAGGGGATTCAAGAAATCCATATACCCTGCCTGATCCCGATCAAGGACTTCCAATAACCATCATAATCCATCTACTCCGTCTAGTATCGGATATATATATATATATATATATATATATATATATATATATATATACACAATCAGAGCACAATCTCAAACCGCGACTAAAAGGATGTAAATCCATAAATTCATTGTCTGAGATCATGATCGAGACTAAATCATGTACAAAGGGTCGGAATATCCCTCGACCAAAGTAAATAGTGGTGGTAAAATGAGTGGATAAAAAATGGACCAGAATTATCCTAGGTTGAAGTTCTAAAACATCATTTTTAGTTCCAAAAGCTCATAATACAGTATATAAGGTGCTACGATTCCCGCTATAAAACAATCCATAATTAAAGTGAAAAGTGGGAATAAATCCCTTTTGGGAAATAGTAGTAAAATCAAGGTTTTGGTTGGAATTGTACCCTTAAGTGAGCATGAATGCGCCTAAAAGTATGCATGTCATCACTAGTATCCAAACAAAACCACTATAAGCGCCAAATTATCTATAATCTAGAATCATGTCCCTTTAGAGATAAAATACTCACTTGGAGTCCAACTGGCATCGTAACCACGGCCCCGGGCCCAATAATACATCATCGATATAATAGCGCCTCATAACTCGGGAAATAATGGTAAATGAGGGTGTAAAGTCACTAAAGGATCTAATCAGGGAAAAATACTACCCAATTCACTAAGTCAAATGGTAAACCTTATACTTAAGGATCCTTAATCATAAACTATGGTTATCATGCTTATAATCAAAGGTAATGGGATTAAATGGCCATAACAAGCAATCTATGCTAAGGTTCAGGTCACACTTATACCCTGAATTCCCTAAATAGGCTAATTCATGATTTACTAGTCATAATCATATACTATATTCCATACCTAGCATGCAATCTATACTATACACAATCTCATTGAGGAAAGTAGACCGAAGCCTACCTCTATGTTGAACCACAATTCTTGAAGTGTCCACAAATTGCTCGACCTTGCTCCATGATCCCGAATCGACGTCACACTATCAAAGTATTAACCTATACGTCAACAAGAGTAAAACAATACCCATATTGTAATATAAAACTCCGGGCCTAAAATCAGGTTAATAATGGGCCCGTGGGGCCAGCTAATGGAATCCTAAAATAGAATCCGTCACGAGGTCCCTCAAATGATAAGGAATGTGTGCTCAAAAGTTGAAAACAAATGGAGTGTAAATCAGAGCTCAAATCAGTCCCCAAAGATTAGGATTTCAAAGACCTAATTTCTAAGAATTTACAATGAAATGGGACAAAATTCAACGGGTAAAATGATGAATAATGACCAATGAGTGATGAGCTAACTTACCTTTGCTTCAATGGATGTTTTCCCTCGTTTTCCCACGTCCTATGCTCTCAAAAATTAAGGAAAGGAGTTGAGAAATGAGGGAGACAATGGGTGAATAAGGGGATTTATCAGCCCTTAGGTGCCGCTAAAGCAGACACCTAGCTGCTTAAGCGGTCACTAACAAAAGGGCTGAGGCCGCTAAAGCGACACCTCATTGCTTAAGCGACGTCCGCTTAAGACAAGGGAGTGCTTAAGTTGTTCTAGCCGAAATGGGTATGGCCGCTAAAGCAGCTTGGTACCGCTAAATTGGCTCATAGACCACTTTAGCGGTCACACCAGATATCAACTGCCAGATTTTAGCTAAGTCCAAAATGGACTCCGATCGAGTGCTCGAGATTCATTTGGAACCCCGTGAGTGCAAACAAACTATGATACCATACCAAATTCAACATTCCGGACTCAATGGAACCATCAAAATTTCCATCTGAGGTTATTTTGATTAAATGTGGGTCCCACACCTATAGTTCTATTTTTCACCAAATCTACCTAATAACCCAAAACCAGTCCGAAAGCCTCGGGACTCGGACCAAGGATCCCCCTAGCCTAAAATCAATGTTCCAAAGGTGATGGAATCGTCAGAATTTTGATCTGATATTGTCTACTAGAAGTTTTCATCGGAGACCAAATCCTTAACAGCAAAAGCTCAGGTAAAGGCTCACTAGAAAACTCCAAACGAGAAGCAATGTAGGCAGACACATATTAATAAGTAGACTCCAGATTAAATAATATAGAAGTTCTCTGATGAAAAACAAAGATTGTACCTGGGACGATGACACTAGAATCATTAGCCTCTGACCTATACGAAAAAATATATAAGTGACCACATCCACCCACGAACTGAGTACCCATTCGACCACCTGCACGACTTGGCTGAGATCTACCTCCGGCACCCTGGGGACTACCTCTAACACCCTGTAGAACACCTTTGTTTTGTGGTAATAGATCCCTGGAGGCCTAAACTTTCTAACCCTCATGCCTACCATGACTAAGCCGGGGACAGTTTCGAGCAAAATGCCTTAACTCTCCATGCTCATAACAACCTCTACTAGAAGCACCCTGATGTGACAATTGTGCTGAACCAAAATGGACACCATGGCTTGAATACCCAAAATATGAACCCCTGAAGTTAGACTAGAACTCTAACCACTCTAACCCCTTATCACAACCCGAGACCACCCCCTAGTTATAAATGGTGCTTAGAGTCACAAGTGACCTCAAGCTAACCCATGGCCTAACAAGAAACTAAGAATATTGTATATAACTGACTAATACTGAGTAGAAACTAAATTGAAATGATATAACAATAATTAATCCAATACCAATACTGAAATGTTGAAACTAACACTGTCTGACATAACCATTAAGTTGAAAATCCAATTGTCTGTCTGAAAATCTCTACTAAGATGAGTTGTTGGGACAAACCCCAGGCTAACTCTAATTTTCTGAAATCTTAATGACTGAAATAACAAAAGTAAACATAAGTCTTATCCTCAAAGGATAAGGACTCACAAAACTCTACTGCTGAGATTATACAAAATCCTACTAACCATGAGCTGGATGTTGAGCAGTGAACCTATATTATAAAACAATATATCATAAAAATAACTATGCAGTCAGTACTTTAAAATATACTGAGCATGTGAGATATGCACTAAAATCTACAAAGCTAAACATGATAAACATGAGATGCTAAACTAAATATGGAACTGATAAATATAAGTTGATGCAATGACCAAGTAATAAACATATAACTGATCAATATTGTACTAAATGAATTGAATACGAGGTCATGCAATATCTTAGTATAAACTGTAGGAGTTACTATAACTGACATAGACCATGTGAGCAATATGGAATCCAACCGGTAACAAAAGTTGGTAGGGTGTCCTATACCTTGCCAAGTGTAACAACCATGACCAGCGTGAATTCACTCATAAGCCTTGATCAGAGGAGACACTCTCAACTAGAGTGGACCCCTTTAACCTACGGTGGTACGTAGTTTGGGACTTGGGTTATATGAACCTGTGTCCTCTTGGTGTTAAGTACTACTCCCAACTAAAAGTAAACTGACATACTAAAATGCTCAATAAGACTGTTGTGCTGAAACTAAAAGATAAGTCTTTTATCTAAAAGCATTCTAAATCATGAAAACTGAAGGACTGAGTATTCAACTGACAATGCATGATATCCTAAGTCATCGAGTGTTCATAACCCGCCATCTCTGACGAATGCAGCTAGTCATGAAAATTCTATAATCTGAACTTCATAGGGAATTTCATAACTCAAGTTTAAATTCATGAATTTACCAATATACTAAGAGTTCATATTTATGAGTATGTAAAGATACTAGAGTTCATGGGAAAACATGTATTCATGGCATAAATAAATCAAGAAATTGAAACATAAGAGAATTCATACTTTTCATGGAAACCTTATACTTGAAGGATGAATTAAACTGAGAAATTAAATTAACAGTGAGATTCATTGGATGAAAGAAAACCAAATGATGAAATCCCACATACCTGGAAGTAAAGAACTTGGACTTGAAGCTTGAAAATTGAGGAACCCTAGATCTTGCTTTAGAGAAAAGAAAATCATCTCTTTCTCTGTAATTCGCTAAGTGTCGATTGTATTCTGAGGGAATGAAGGACTTAGGGTAATTTAGGCTTATTATTTAGCCTTAGGATACCTTAAACAAAATAGTTTAGGGGTTTAAATATTAGGAAAAGACTGGAATATCCCTTATAAAATAGAACTGAAGAATCTGTGAAGTGTGACTGATGAACCATTCCACGATCGTGGGATCTACCTATGATCGTGGATGGTTCTCTTAGGTTGATGGCTAATTTTGAGGCTTCCCTAGACTTCATCAGACGATCCAAGGGAAAAATCATGGGATGATCCCATGATCGTACTTTGGTTCATCATTAAATATCCATCCATGATCTTACCAAAGATCTTTGGTTCTTCCCATGACCGTGGGTTCCTTTTGTGGCTAGGAGGTATGTTTGTCAACTTTCAGGTTCTTGGGGTTGTTTTATGTATATGAAGGAATAGTAAAATCATACTATCTACCTATGGACATGGGTTTGTTCATGGTATCTCACTGCTGGATAGTGCTTCAATAAACTGGCCATAACTCTTAGCTCCAAAACCAGATTAACGAGCAATCAGATAGGTTGGAAAGAAGACTCAAAAACCTTTTATTTGGTGGATATTGAGCTCAAAAAAACTTCAGAATCTAAGAGTTATGCTCATTTGAAGTTGACTAAAGAAAAATTATACACAAGAAATCAATCGGTAAGGAAAGTTTCAACTTGGCTATGAGCTAGGAGTTACTTGTGTCCTTAATACATGTCTAAACCACTTATCATACTACCAAAATGTCACACCCCAAACCTAATTCGAGGCGTGATTGGCACCCGAAGCCGATATGGCTCGAGAGAGCCAATCTTTCTCATGAACATTCGTATGCATAACCTCAAATGAATAACATAATGTCTCATGTCATTGATGAAATGTAAAATGCCATACATATACATATATAAAACTTGGCCGTTGGGGCCATCATGTCGCACTAAACGTACAAATCTTACATCCATATACCCACATATGTCTACAAAAGCCTCTAAATACATACATGACCAATTCATAACGTCTACAACATCAAAACCAATGTACAACTTTGACTCGAAAAGCCCCGATCCAACTGGAGCTCACCAAAGAATCGCTAATAACTAGCAATTATTGAGGAGGCCTACTGGTACCTGCGCCTGCAACAAGTAAGGTAAATTCCCCAAGAGGGGTCAGTACGGAATAAGTACTGAGTATGTAAGGCTCAAATGAAACTATATAACACATGAACATATGAATGAACTCATTACAAATGATGAATCAATGTGAGTAAGTCACCATTTTGCATTTTGGAAACCATGTGTATTGCTTTCATTACTTTCTTTGCTTTCTTTACTTCAATGCTTGCTTGTCAATACATGTGTCACAATGTACCCGAGCCCCGACTGATCAGTGGGTCTTTACATAACATATCGTTATGTTGGGATTGGCTCGATCTAGGCTTATGCCCCTAGAGCTGCCACTCATAAATCAATGCATCGGGATCGGCTCGAGCTAGGCTTATACCCCTAGAGCTGCCACCCGTAAATCAATACATATCAGGTTCGGCTCGAGCTAGATTTTCACCCCCAGAGCTGCCCCCTTTCAGGTTCGGTTTGAGCTAGTCTTTTGCCCCTAAAGCTGCCCCCTGATCCAATAATATCGGGATCGGCTTGAGCTAGGCATTTTGCCCCCAAAGCTGCCACCCGTACTCAATCATTAACCACATGTGCATTACTTTGTCTTTACTTTGAGATTGATTGTGACGCCCCGAATTCCCATCGGGGACGTGATTGGCACCCGAAGCCGATAAGACTCAAGAGAACCAATCTTTGCTCATGCTCATGTATTCTCATATGTATGTTCGCGTATGAATATCATCTTATGTCACGTAATTAAATATCAATAGCGAAAGGCATGGCAACATATGTAATATATATGCAACTTAGCCGTTAGGGCCATTTCGTCAAAATAAACGTACATCTTTTACCTCATGATACCCCACATATGTCTACAAAGCCTCTAATAGATACATGACCATGTCTATACAATATTTACAAATGCCAAAATCTACTATACACATGTGACTTGGGAAGCCCCAAAGCAACTGGAGCTCACCAACAATCTGCGGATATATCGCCACTTACTGCGGAGATCTACTAACTCTTGTGCCTGCAGCATGTAAGGTAAGTCCCCCAAGAGGGGTCAGTACAAAAAAAAAGTACTGAGTATGTAAGGCCATATGAAACTAGAATAGCACATAAGTACTTCCAAGAAATGAAGTGTAAGAGAATAATAATATGGATATACCTCAGTCATGAATATGTGGAACCATGTTCATTACATCTATTATTTCATTACTTGGTCATTCAGTTGCCTCGTCATCATTCTTATCATAACATCCATATTTAGATATACACGCAAGGGATATATTCGCATCTCTTTTACAACTATCTTTATTATTATTCACTCAACTAGTTAGTGATTCATAACACCTTACGGATCATCATCTTATATTAGTACCGGGCCTCCACTTTTGGTGGGATATAATGTATATATATATTTAGTACCGGGCCTCCATCTTGGTGGGATATATAGTACCGGGCATCCACCTTGATGGGATATGGTAAATAAGTAAATAGTACCGGGCCTCCATCTTGGTGGGATATAGTACCGGGCATCCACCTTTGATGGGATTTAATATATATATGTATATAGTACCGGGCATCCATCTTGGTGGGATATATATAGTACCGAGCCTCCACCTTTGATGGGATATCATATATATATGTGTATATGTATAGCATTGAGATTGTTCCCTCTTAACTTATACCCTTTTAGTTTGTGATTCATACTCAAAGAAACATAAAGGAACCATATGCACATCTTTTCCTTTCCAAACTTATAAGAGTGACACATTAGAGTTCATGACCTTAATTGAGGCACACACTTACATGAGATTGACATATTTACTTATGAGGAATAATTAATTAACTTGCACCTCACCTTCGTATTACTCTTATGAGAGTGATACTTCAACTTATGAGAGATTAACACATTCACTTATGAGAAACACACCTCTCTTATGAAACCTATGAGATTGGTACAAAGGTAGTCGTGACATTATTAGAACTTGGATCATACATCATCGGAGTTTGGAGTCATAGTATTATTGGAACTTTGGAATTGTGTCCACCCCCTATTATCTTCCTCCATTCTTGCAACCAACAACATGTATAACCTAATTTATTTCATTTGAGAGATTGATACATTGAGGATCGTGATACTTTTGAAAACACAAACACTTTACCTCATTCTTCACTTCTCATGAGATTGGTACTTTTACTTATAAAAGATTGGTACAAGGATAATCATCATATTAAAGGACTTTGGAACAAGGCATAATTGGAAAATGCCATCCAAGATTGAATAGATTCTCTTATGTTCTTATTCTCTTGAACTAGGTCCTTTAGAGATTTCAACGTTATGACAACTTTCCTCGAAGCTTCGGATCATTAACCAATGGGTAAGAGATATATGAGTAAACAGTGTGAGAAACATCCCATTATGAGAAACATAACACGATTGAAACCATTGGACCATAATCCATAAACAAGGGACATGAGTATAATCACTATTGGAACATGGGAACATAACCTTATTGTTTTTGGAACATTAACCATGAATATGGGACAAGAGATTCACCAATAATCAATGAATAGGAAATATATGACCATGACCATGAATAACCAAATATGGGATACCTTAGCACATTTCTTGATGGAACATGCGTAATGTCAATGTGAAAACTATTTGCCGCAGAAAGAAACGGACAGAGTAACCTTACATACCTTATCTTCCCAAATGTAAATACACAATCCAATGTGTGAGCACAACAATCCCGCTCCTTTCTTACTCTACATCACAAGTACACAACGGAACCAACATTAACCACCAACTAACTTACACATGCATACGACAACAATGAGTTACATGTTTATTTTTAAAATGTCATTTCCTTTCTTACACTACCATTTACGGCATTGTCATACCAACAATACCCCATTCATGCCATACATTGACCACAAGTTACATTCCAAGCATTGAAGATGACCATGACTTACATGAGTCCCTTATAATATTATTTCCCCCTTTACAATACCATTCATGGCATTAGCATACCAAAAATACCACAATATTCCATACATTGACCAACACATGATAACCCAATAACATTTCGCCACAAAGCTTCTCCTTTACACTTTCTTGTTCCCACCATATCACAAATAATCTATCAAGTCATCTTAATAAACTTTATAGCACAAATCGGCCAAAATCCCATAATTTACACATGTAGAAAAATAGCAAATTATGGACATATTTCATCAAAACATCAAGTCCTTTTTCAAGTTTAATTCACAAGGATTACATATCTTTTTGTAAAAACCCCAAGTGCCATATCCAACACTTTCTAGCATAACCAATATGATCTACATAGCCTATCATGCATATAAGATATTAAATCATAATAATATACACTTACCAAGACTTTCCAAATGATGATCTTGTCCAAAGAGTTGGCTTAGGGTTCTTGAAAAATGAGAGAATTATCTTTGGGAAATTTCTAGAATAGCATGAGAGTTAAAATGAGAGAAATCTGATTTTTTTTCCAACTTTTATAGCCCCTTAATGACCCTTTTTACTCACACACTTGGTCCAATAATAAGTCTCTACTTGGCCAAGATGAATGGGTCAAATTTCCCATATGGGCCATGTCTTCTTTCCATTTTTGGGCCCTTTTTGGGCCCAATCCACTTAACCCGATAAAATCAATAATTTCACGTGTTTAAGTCGTCTCATACGTATTACAATAATATTCCCACTCATGCTATTCATATCCGTAGCCTCAATCCAAAAACCAAGTGCTTCTAGCCACGTATGACCCATTTTGACCAAAAGGGTAAAATCGTCATTTTGACGTCAAATTCGTTCTCGAGTAATTTTATCATCCCAATATAATATTTCACTCATTTCATGTATATTCTCATGTTTGTAGAAGAATCGTGGCAAAAATCGGCTCACTACGTCCCCAGGAACCGTTGGGACTTAAACAAAATTCTCAATTTTTGAAAGGTGCGCAGGGGCGGCGTGGCACGCTGCCTAGCGCGCCCTTTTACTGCCTCTGGACTGAAAATTTCAGCCCAGAGCGGCGAGGCACGCCCCTGGGCGCGCCCCACCCAAAATTTCTTTTTTTTTTTTTTTTTTTTTTTTTTTTTTTTCTCTCAAAACTAAGGTACACATGTACGGGGTGTTACATTCTTCCCCCCTTAGGAACATTCTTCCTCGAATGTTAGTAACACTGTCTCATTGTAACACTTAAGCCGAAATGAATCCTTCAATTACCATATACACATAGCATACTTGTAAAGACTTACTTATTATGATTCCAATTCCATACCCTGAACTTTGCTTTCGTGTCCAAGACTTACAATTACTTTAGATTTTATTATTTCTCTGGTCTCCCTTGTGACTTCTTCCCTGTGTTCGTTTCTCCTATTGTGCTTTTACAGAAGCTCTTCTTTACTTCTTATTACTTTAGCTTGTCAAGCTAGAATAGTAAGCCGTACTTCCTCACATATGAGATTTTTTTTCCATAACTAGTGGATTTCCCACTGGGAACAACATGGGATAATCTCCTACATACTTTTAAAGAATCGCATATGAGATACTGCATGCACTGTAAAGAGTTCTTGGGATGCCTCAAAGTCATATACAACTTGACCACATCCTCGAGCCATCTTATAAGGTACGCTATATAGAACTAACTTCTCATGCTTAAACAGTACGGTTTGTTTGTTCCTCTGTCAAGACAAAAACCCTGCCTGCATTCACTTGGGTTCCCAAAAACATTTCTACAACTGGGTTAACTTGATAAGCCCATCAAGTATTACCTATCTGGCATCGCATTGATTTCTAACTAAAAAGAATCTCTACATAATCTATCACCTTCAGATTCCACACACTTTACCTTTACTTGTTATCACTTCGATTACTGAAGTATAACTTTCGTAATATTCTTTTCATGTAGTGTTATCACTAAGTCGTTTCCCAATCATGATACATATTGATTACTCCCTACTAAATAGCATATCATGGATGGTGTGCGTTACCCTAATGCATTTCTTTAGCTCACATATATATCCGAGACGTGTCATCCCTTGTCGATACAATTTACACTGGGACACCCTACGGGTGTAGACTAGTGTCTTGAACATTAGTAGCTTTAACTTTTGTATCCTTCACTCTGACTAACGACATATGTACCTTTCCAGTTAAGAAATTTCTTTGTGGAAAGTGAAAAATGTACTCATGGTAACATTAAGATCTATCATATCCATCTCAGTAAACTTAACCACTGTAACGTGATCACAACATTTACTATACACTTGCGACATACTCTTTTAGCTATAATGACTTCACCAAATGGTGTGGACTACCCAATTAACTTGACTATTAACTCTAGTGTTCCTTCAAATT
This sequence comes from Capsicum rhomboideum, assembly GCA_031232105.1. NCBI lineage: Eukaryota > Viridiplantae > Streptophyta > Magnoliopsida > Solanales > Solanaceae > Capsicum > Capsicum rhomboideum. The sequence goes on along the minus strand of CP124717.1, from coordinate 45,679,828 downwards.
GTCCCACAGTCAATAAAGTAACATATGATAGGGTAGAACCTAAATCGATTGATGCATCTAGGTAAACATATAAATAACGTACCTGTCACCATATCAAGGAGAGCCTCCGAATTCTGCTGACCCCGTAGGTCGTGTCATACTACTTGTGGCCCTCTGTGGGCAGTCTCTCTTCACGTGTCCTGGCTGTTTACACCGAAAGAAAACATCCATCTCAAACCAGCATTCACCTGAATGAAACTTTTCGCAGCGCTGGCACAGTTGACGAACAGAGCCCACTGTCTGTGAACCCCGTATTCCACTACTCTGCTCAACCTGACTACCTCTAGAGCCTCGAACTAGAGGTGGAGTACCTGCTGTAGGGTGAGAAAACGATGGTCTAGGTGGTCTAGGGAAAACCCGAGGCCTAACTCCTCCTTAGGATGTCATGAACTGTCCCATGGATCTAGCCCGCTTTGACGGCCCTGTCTCAGATTCCTGTATCCGTCCCCTTTGCCTTTGATCCTCCATCTTTTGCGCGAAGTCTTGTATTCTGGCTATATCCATGTGTTTATTCAATGCAGCAATAGTACAGTCTTGTACCAAGTAGGGCTCCAATCTGTCCACATACCGATGAACTCTATCGGCCATAGTTGCTACTATATGAGGAGCATATCGAGCCAATGAATTGAATCGAAGACTGTACTCCCTGACACTCATATTTCCTTGGCGAAGGTTTAAAAATTGATCCGCTCGAGCCTCGCGGACCTCATATGGAAGATAATGATCAAGGAATGCCACCTTGAATTCCTCCCAACTAGCTGGAAGTACACCGACACCCCTAGATCGTCTCCAATCCTCGTACCATCGTATAGCCTCTCCTTTTAGTCTATATGTTGCAAGCTCTACTATTTCTATACCAGTTACATGCATAACATCGAGAGCCCTTTGAATTTGATCTATAAAGTCTTGCGGATCTTCATTAAGATCGGACCCGGTAAATGTGGGAGGATCCAATTTCAAGAAATCTTGCATTCTCCGACTAGCTATCCTAGCCGCACCATCATCACGTGTCACTGGACCCACTCGTCCTTGACTCTGGGCAACAACTATCTGAGTCAACATTTGCACTGCATTTTTCAAGTCCCGTAACTCCTGCCTAGTAACATGAACAGGTGAATCTGGGGATACTTCCCTCCTTTGTGGTCTCCCTGGAGAAATGGGAGGAGAAAGTGCCCGTGCTGTAAACTTCGTTTCAACCCCAAACTGACTATCTGGGTTAGGTGGTGATTTACTAGTTCCTTCTCCCGCTTGCATATTTGCCTGCTTATCCTTGCCCATACCTTGTCTTGTATTCGGTATTTTACTATATCAAAGAGAACCAATTACAATGGTCAGATATAATCTCACCTATGACAATGGCTCTACTGCACGATCTAGAATGAAGAAATGAAAGAACTCCTAAATGTCCCGTAGCCTCCTACTTATAAATATGGCGCGCAACACATCCATAAGCAATACTCTACTCAGACACGGCTTTGTAGACACCCTTAGAACGAACTGCTCTGATACCACTTTTGTCACGCCCCGAATTCCCATCGGGGACGTGATTGGCACCCGAAGCCGATAAGGCTCAAGAGAACCAATCTTTGCTCATGCTCATGTATTCTCATATGTATGTTCGCGTATGAATATCATCTTATGTCACGTAATTAAATATCAATAGCGAAAGGCATGGCAACATATGTAATATATATGCAACTTAGCCGTTAGGGCCATTTCGTCAAAATAAACGTACATCTTTTACCTCATGATACCCCACATATGTCTACAAAGCCTCTAATAGATACATGACCATGTCTATACAATATTTACAAATGCCAAAATCTACTATACACATGTGACTTGGGAAGCCCCGAAGCAACTGGAGCTCACCAACAATCTGCGGATATATCGCCCACTTACTGCGGAGATCTACTAACTCCTGTGCCTGCAGCATGTAAGGTAAGTCCCCCAAGAGGGGTCAGTACAAAAAAAAGTACTGAGTATGTAAGGCCATATGAAACTAGAATAGCACATAAGTACTTCCAAGAAATGAAGCGTAAGAGAATAATAATATGGATATACCTCAGTCATGAATATGTGGAACCATGTTCATTACATCTATTATTTCATTACTTGGTCATTCAGTCGCCTCGTCATCATTCTTATCATAACATCCATATTTAGATATACACGCAAGGGATATATTTGCATCTCTTTTACAACTATCTTTATTATTATTCACTCAACTAGTTAGTGATTCATAACACCTTACGGATCATCATCTTATATTAGTACCGGGCCTCCACTTTTGGTGGGATATGATATATATATATATTTAGTACCGGGCCTCCATCTTGGTGGGATATATAGTACCGGGCATCCCCGTTGATGGGATATGATAAATAAGTATATAGTACCGGGCCTCCATCTTGGTGGGATATAGTACCGGGCATCCACCTTTGATGGGATTTAATATATATATATATATGTATATAGTACCGGGCATCCATCTTGGTGGGATATATATAGTACCGTGCCTCCACCTTTGATGGGATATCATATGTATATGTGTATATGTATAGCATTGAGATTGTTCCCTCTTAACTTATACCCTTTTAGTTTGTGATTCATACTCAAAGAAACATAAAGGAACCATATGCACATATTTTCCTTTCCATACTTATAAGAGTGACACATTAGAGTTCATGACCTTAATTGAGGCACACACTTACATGAGATTGACATCTTCACTTATGAGGAATAATTAATTAACTTGCACCTCACCTTCGTATTACTCTTATGAGAGTGATACTTCAACTTAAGAGAGATTAACACATTCACTTATGAGAAACACACCTCTCTTATGAAACCTATGAGATTGGTACAAAGGTAGTCGTGACATTATTAGAACTTGGATCATACATCATCGGAGTTTGGAGTCATAGTATTATTGGAACTTTGGAATTGTGTCCACCCCCTATTATCTTCCTCCATTCTTGCAACCAACAACATGTATAACCTAATTTATTTCATTTGAGAGATTGATACATTGAGGATCGTGATACTTTTGAAAACACAAACACTTTACCTCATTCTTCACTTCTCATGAGATTGATACTTTTACTTATAAAAGATTGGTACAAGGATAATCATCATATTAAAGGACTTTGGAACAAGGCATAATTGGAAAATGCCATCCAAGATTGAATAGATTCTCTTATGTTCTTATTCTCTTGAACTAGGTCCTTTAGAGATTTCAACGTTATGACAACTTTCCTCGAAGCTTCGGATCATTAACCAATGGGTAAGAGATATATGAGTAAACAGTGTGAGAAACATCCCATTATGAGAAACATAACACGATTGAAACCATTGGACCATAATCCATAAACAAGGGACATGAGTATAATCACTATTGGAACATGGGAACATAACCTTATTGTTTTTGGAACATTAACCATGAATATGGGACAAGAGATTCACCAATAATCAATGAATAGGAAATATATGACCATGACCATGAATAACCAAATATGGGATACCTTAGCACATTTCTTGATGGAACATGCGTAATGTCAATGTGAAAACTATTTGCCGCAGAAAGAAACGGACAGAGTAACCTTACATACCTTATCTTCCCAAATGTAAATACACAATCCAATGTGTGAGCACAACAATCCCGCTCCTTTCTTACTCTACATCACAAGTACACAACGGAACCAACATTAACCACCAACTAACTTACACATGCATACGACAACAATGAGTTACATGTTTATTTTTAAAATGTCATTTCCTTTCTTACACTACCATTTACGGCATTGTCATACCAACAATACCCCATTCATGCCATACATTGACCACAAGTTACATTCCAAGCATTGAAGATGACCATGACTTACATGAGTCCCTTATAATATTATTTCCCCCTTTACAATACCATTCATGGCATTAGCATACCAAAAATACCACAATATTCCATACATTGACCAACACATGATAACCCAATAACATTTCGCCACAAAGCTTCTCCTTTACACTTTCTTGTTCCCACCATATCACAAATAATCTATCAAGTCATCTTAATAAACTTTATAGCACAAATCGGCCAAAATCCCATAATTTACACATGTAGAAAAATAGCAAATTATGGACATATTTCATCAAAACATCAAGTCCTTTTTCAAGTTTAATTCACAAGGATTACATATCTTTTTGTAAAAACCCCAAGTGCCATATCCAACACTTTCTAGCATAACCAATATGATCTACATAGCCTATCATGCATATAAGATATTAAATCATAATAATATACACTTACCAAGACTTTCCAAATGATGATCTTGTCCAAAGAGTTGGCTTAGGGTTCTTGAAAAATGAGAGAATTATCTTTGGGAAATTTCTAGAATAGCATGAGAGTTAAAATGAGAGAAATCTGATTTTTTTTCCAACTTTTATAGCCCCTTAATGACCCTTTTTACTCACACACTTGGTCCAATAATAAGTCTCTACTTGGCCAAGATGAATGGGTCAAATTTCCCATATGGGCCATGTCTTCTTTCCATTTTTGGGCCCTTTTTGGGCCCAATCCACTTAACCCGATAAAATCAATAATTTCACGTGTTTAAGTCGTCTCATACGTATTACAATAATATTCCCACTCATGCTATTCATATCCGTAGCCTCAATCCAAAAACCAAGTGCTTCTAGCCACGTATGACCCATTTTGACCAAAAGGGTAAAATCGTCATTTTGACGTCAAATTCGTTCTCGAGTAATTTTATCATCCCAATATAATATTTCACTCATTTCATGTATATTCTCATGTTTGTAGAAGAATCGTGGCAAAAATCGGCTCACTACGTCCCTGGGAACCGTTGGGACTTAAACAAAATTCTCAATCTTTGAAAGGTGCGCAGGGGCGGCGTGGCACGCTGCCTAGCGCGCCCTTTTACTGCCTCTGGACTGAAAATTTCAGCCCAGAGCGGCGTGGCACGCCCCTGGGCGCGCCCCACCCAGTTTTTTTGTTTTTTTTTTTTTTTTTTTTTCTTTTTTTTTGCTCTCAAAACTAAGGTACACATGTACGGGGTGTTACATTGATATCTTTACTTGTGAGAGATTGGTACATTCACTTGTAAATTACTTCTTTCATTACTTTTGAGAGATTGATACTTTGCTTATGAGAGACTGATACAATGATAGTCACAACTTTCTTTGAAGCTTTGGATCAATAATCAATGAGTGATAAACATGTGAATAAGCATTATTGGAAACATAGCCTTCATGGAAACCTAACACTGTTTGAACCATTGGACAATGATCAATGCACAAGAGACATATGTATAACTCTATTGGAACTTTTGATCATGACATGATTGGAATAATGCTATTCAAACTAAACAAGCCCTCTTTACCTCATTACTCTCGTTGAGATAGTTCTCTTAGAATTTACAACATTATGACACAGCTTAGGAACTTCAGTCAATGAATAAGAGATAAGTGAATCGTAATTCCTCTAGGAGTAGGACACTTGTGAATAACAATATATGTATACCTTAGTTAAAATACTATAGGACCCCTTTGAAATGTAACACTTTTGGAACCTTAGGATAATGATCACTAAATATGATACATGTGGATATCAACTGCTCACCAACCTGAGATGCAATACCTTAGAACATTTGAAACTCTTGACCTATTAGCCAATGAATGCGAGTCAACCAATGGACATGAGTCAATCAATGAACATAAGTCAACCAATGAACATGAGTTATATGATTCACCATTGACCAATGAATAAGGAACATATGAGTAACTCTAGGCAACTCTCGGATACGGGATACCTTAGAGTATTTCGGAATCGAATGAGTACTATGACAATGTGAACACCATATGTTGCAGAAAGATATAGAAGAGTAACCTTACATACCTTTACTTCCAAGTACGAGTACACAAGTCTATATATGAACACAACAGTCCAGCTTCTTCTTTACGTTTCACTCTACAATACAAGTCCACAATGAAACTCTTGTTAACGATCATTTACCGTACAAGCGTACAAAATGACAATGAACTATATGACCGCCATATAACTTCATTTCACTCCTTACAATACAACTCACTGCATTATCATACCAACAACACCTTAACATTACACACATTGACCAATATTTCGTATAACAATAGCATTTCGCATCACACTTACCCTTTATACCTTCTCATTTCCATTCCGTCACATTTACGCTTATCAATTTGCCTCATAACAACATATGAACAACCATACACATTTAATACAGTCCAACATGCCTTCATACGACACTTTAAGGTAATTAAAACGACATCACAAGTTGATAATTACATCCATGACGGGTATAGGGGTTTCGGGGGGCCAAAGGGATGCAAAAACAAGCAATTCAGAGTTCTGGGCCGATAAGCTAATCCAAATGCACCCGCAGGTGGATGACCTACGTCCGCAGGTGACCTTTGGCAGTAGCTAGAGGCACCTGCGCCCGCAGGTGCTTCGTCTGCGAGGGCGGGTGCTCGTTTCGGCCAAAAAGGGTCTCTTTTGGGTCTTTTTATGCAATGAATGGACCATGATCATAACTAAACTTATTTTAACATATTTTTGATCATCTTATATACCAAAAATCATCCATGGTCTCACAACACACATAAACATCACCAAAACGACACTTTACGGTCAATACGTCACCAAAACCATAACCAATTTCACAATAGAAATTCCAAACATTATACACCATGAACAAACAAGGAAATACTATAATAACATCTTACATGTCAATATTAACTCCATCATAATCACTTCCTTCAAGACCACAAGGCCATGTTCTAGTTTACAAGACAAAATTCTCCACCGATTAAGCACAAACAAGTTGTTTTACACATAGTGAATTTCTCACACTTCACCAACATAACCAACATCATCTACACAATATTCCATTCATATAATATATTAAACCATGAGAATATACACTTACCAATACTCACCAAGTGATGATCTTTGGCCAAAAGGATGAAAGCCTAGGGTTTGGTTGAAGAGAGAAAGTCTTGAGAAAATTCTAGAAAAAGCATGGGTGTCCAAGTGAATAAAAAATCTGATTTTATTTGCTTATATAGACCCTTTAAGGTCATCCTTATCCCATACCTTTCGTCAATAATTGAGTTGTGGATTTGGTCTTGCAAGAATGGGTCAAGAATGGGTTAATTACCCCTTTTGGGCCATGTCTTGCATATCTTTTTGGGCCTCATTTGGCCCAATAGCTCATGACTCATTCATACCCAACAAATAAATGAATAATTCATCAATTCTCCCATGTTTAATTAATTCCCTAAATGTACACGTAGTCGTATGGGTTCGACAACATACGGGGTGTTACACCTCCTACAAAGGTCTAATCCCATGTACTAGACCCAATATCAATTATTTCATCAATAACATTTCAAAATACAAACTTATGGCTCTCAACACTTAGGTACCCATTGTTCAACGTCACCAAGTAGGGTTTGGTAGGCACGGGTTGTTACACAAAACATGAATTTTGGTTTTATATGTACTTAAAGCATAATTCTAATGTTTGTCAGGATTTTTGGGGTGTTACAATATCTCCCCCTTAGGGTTATTCGTCCCCAAATGAATACTACTAAGCTGAAAGAATAAGGAAAGAGCTGCAATCCCAACACTGAATTTCTAAGAGCTTAATACTGACATAATAACTGAGTTTGTACTTAAACATGAATTGAACTAAACTAATGAATGCATGCTAGGACATGAGAATAACTGAGTGACATGAGACGAAAAGAATTAATTAAGGAAAATCTATTACCTCAAGCTGGAACTGAATTCGAAGAGAAAAGATGGGGGTACTTGATCATCATATCCACTTCTGCTTCACAAGTATCTCCCTCCAATAGCAGATTTCGTCAAAGAACCTTTACTGAAGCGACCTCCTAGTTTCTCAACTTACGAACCTGATGGTCAAGAATCTCTAGTGGGACCTCCTTGTAAGAGAGACTATCTTTTACCTCCATACTATCTAAAGGCACAACCGATGCAGGATCACCAATGCATTTTTTTAACAAAGACAAATGAAAAATAAGATGCACTGATGCTAAGTCTGTAGGCAAATCCAACTCATAGTCTACATTGCCATAGCGACCCAAAATCTTATAAGGACTGACATAGCCGGGACTGAGCTTTCCTTTCTTGTCAAATCTCTTCACCCCTTTCATGGGTGAAACTTTTAAGTAAAACAAATTATGAATAGCAAACTCAAGTTCCCTTCTCCTTACATCTTCAAAAGGTTTTTGATGACTTTGAGTTGTTTTCAGCCTTTCTCTAATCAGTTGAACTTTCTCCATCACCTCGTAGATCGAATCAAGCCCTATCAAGGTAGCTTCACCAACCTCAAAACAACCAATAAGAGATCTGCACCTCCTACAATAAAGGTATTCAAATGGGGCCATCTGAATACTGGAGTGATAACTATTATTATAAGCAAGCTCAATTAAAGAAAAATAATTATCCCAACTACCCTTGATGTCAATATCGAATGCCCTTAACATATCCTCTAAAGTCTGAATGGTACGCTCTACCTGACCATCTATCTATGGATAAAAAGATGTATTGAGATGAACTTGGATACCAAGACCCTTTTGAAATCTCTTCCAGAACTGAGAGGTAAACTGAGTACCCCTATCTGAGATGATAGTCAAAGGGACTCCATGTAATTTCACCAACTTTCTAAGGTAGACTTTAGAATAATCCATGGAGGAATCTAAAGTGTTAACTGGCAATAAATGGGTTGACTTAGTCATTCGGTCTACAATAATCCAAATAGAATCATGTTGTCAGTGAGTACTGATACACCTAAATTACAACACTTTTTTACAAGAGTATAAGCGATTGTTGTCAAATATAGAATCTAATAGAGGTTTGAGTCAAATCCCACAGGGAATAGGGTGTGAAATAAGCAATACGTAGTTTCGATGACAATTAGCCAAAAACTTCCAAGAAATGGGGGGATTTTGATTCAGCAGCAGTAAACAATACTTGATTTCAGTGAACAATGGTCAATTTCTAACAAATCATTCAATAGAGATGAGTAAACCAGGGTTTTGTTCCCCTAGGTTTCCAATCACCAACGGGTTATGAGTAAATGTGAATTGACATTAAAACACGTGAAAATAAGGTGATCGATTATACAAGTTCATTTAAATGTTTTTCAACCAATTTAAATGAGTTTACACTTTAATTCTCTCAAACTCAAAGTGTCAACTGTAAACCCGATCTAAACCTCAATGAATTAATCTTGTTCAAGCATTAATCGTTAACTTGGAGGTTAATAACTCCAAGCTTTAGTTATGAATTCCTTTTCTTTGAAAGTTAAATTCTTTATCAAGCAATTTAACAAGACTTATTTCCCGATGTTTGAAACCATCAAGAATATGTTAAAATGAAGGAGTTCATAATATTTTCACGCAATCAACACAAATTCACAACCCATAAACCCTAATAGTAATTTTCAACCATGGGTTCCACAACCCTAGTTATGGGTGGTTCAGCCACTCATTGTTAAGAACAATATGAAGAAGGAAGTTTTCATAATAAAAATAATAAATCCTTAAATATAAATAATCTCCAATGATGTTCGAAACTCAAAGTAACTAGCCACACTTGTTTTATCTAGAGAAAAGTCGTAGAAATATACCTAGTAAAAATTGATTCCTCTTCCAAACCCTAAACTGGGTACTTATAGGCTCAAAATAAACATTGTTAAAAATTCAAAATAAGTTAAGCCGCATCGCCACTGAAGGCAACTACGACGGTCCGCCTAGAGTGCGACGATCCACCGTTGCTACCGTCACAAGACTGTAACAACATGCACATTTTGGCTAAAGGTTGGCGGCCCAATTGATGGTCTGCCACACACTTGACAGTCTGACGCACATATCGTTGCCACCTCTTCTTCTTTAGGCCATTCTAGATATTGCTTGTTGGTATTGGTGACAGTTTGCCAAGTCTTTGGTGGTCCGCCATAGGTACCATCGCCACTTCCTAAGCTTGACCCTTTTCTAGTTAAGGCTTGGCAGACCAAGTGACGATCCGCAAGCTCTTAGTGGGCGTCAATAATGCTGTCGCAGACACTTTTTACCAAATTTTGCTATCTTTTGCAGACATGAGTTTAATTCCTAAATGTATACACAAAGAGAATTAAAAACACCACATATTGCTTGAAAACTCACAATTATCCTTAGTTGAAAATGCTAAATGTGTCGTGATAAGCCAGCACATCAACACCCAACTTAGAATACTTGATTGTCCTCAAGCAATCTAAACACACAATATTATGCCACAGATAGAGATCTCAAAAGAATAAGCAGCTGGTGTATCATTCATATGGACTACCCTCTAAATTTTGCAACAAATGCATAACTCAGTTTAATCTAAACTAATGGGGATACGTACTTGGTATTACACTACAACTTGTTGATCTATAAGCACTTGAGATGTAAAATCAAACAATTGGCAAGTTCACATATCAAAACGATGCTCTCACCAGAAAGAAATCCACCAAATACACGTAGCACAGTAAAGCTAGGGACTAACAGAAGAACTCTCACTCTCATAACAAAATCCAAATAATGCACATGCAATACCATAAGCTTGCCCTTACTATCTCATCAGGTTCAATTATTGACTTACAAAGATCACTATAAGGCTTTATTTGGCTTGTAACATAGGCTTGACTGTTGGTATGGTACATTTTGGAATAGTGACTCAGCCTTCCTTAACATGCAATGATTCATAACACCACATATTTTAGCAATTACAATCAGAATTTCCATCCTTATTCTCTATCAAATCAGCACTCTTTCAAAGGATTTGTTTTGATTTATTCAACTTTTTGGCTCACTAGATCATCTCATTGTTATACTCCTTAATTTGCACACTTTATAGGGATTCCTTACAACCTCACTTACTCTTTTCATATCCGACTTCACTCATTTTTTTTCTACAGTAGCAACCCTCAACTTAGGCAATTTTCTCGAGTTGAGATGCACGTTTTCCAAGGAAGGACCAGGGCTAAAATAGAGGATACATAATAGAGAAGGAAAGGTTAGTAAGTACTGAAGAAGGAAATTCATTGAAGCTCAAATTGGGGATCAAAAGGGTTCACATATCATTCGTACGAATTATTTTAGGCAAGAGGACATAACATCAAACATGGCTTGTGATCATATCCTATGTCATCCAACTATCACCTAATGCAATAGACAGGGAATGTTCTAGATGTATGCACAAAGTAAGAAATCAGAACTAAAAATCTCACACACACATAGAAAGAATTGATAGCAACCCTGCCAATGTTCAACTTCACATTCAACATTTAAGCTATTTACAACTCACTATAGAATACTAATGCTAAGTAAAGATCCACCACAACAAAAATTTAACTAAGATTAGCTACATAGTCACTAAAACAAAACTGGAGGGGTCCTCACAACTTTCAACACAACACTACACAACTTTTTCGTTCAATTGATTTCCATTACAGGCACAATAAACAAACAAATACAATAACAAGAATAACAAAAATTAAAACAACAATCTAAACATGTTGGTTTTACTATATAGCACATGAGGGAAAAGAACACAGGTAACAAAAACCCTCATGGTGACAACAGACTCACAAGTACCCCCAATCCGCCAAAAGAAAAATATTGTCTTCAAATGTATATATAAATGCAAGTACAGGGGGATGGTATACTTGTACAACCCTTAGGCTGAGGAGTCATCATCATCGGAGACCTGGGTGGCCTCGGTGGTAGCAGTAGTGGCATTTGTTGTGGCCGGGGTACTCAAAGTGTCAGTATCTAAATCCCCTATGAGAGGAGCACCACTAGTGGAGACTCCTGCCTCTTCATCAGCAACTCCTTTCAGTCTCGCATCAATGACATCAATCACCGAGATATCATTCATATCTCTCGGTTGCCTCATAGATTGAAAAATATTGAATTTAACTTCTTCATTATTCAACCTGAATTTGAGTTTGTTGCATTCCATGTCAACCAGAACTCGCCCCATGGCTAGAAACAGTCTACCCAAGATTATGGGCACTTTAAAATCTACCTCGCAATCTATAATTACAAATTCAACAGGAAATATGAAAACTGACACCTTCACCAAAACATCATACAAAATACCTTCTGGCCGCTTGACAGAACGGTCAACAATCAACAACCGCATAGACGTTGGTTTGGGGGCTCCTAAGCCCAGTTGCCGATAAATCACTAAGGGTATCAAGTTGATGCTTGCGTCTAGATCACATAGAGCCTTAGCAAACCTGATAGCACCTATTGTGCAAGGGATGATGAAGGCACCTGGGTCTGCCTTCTTCTGAACCAATGACCTTGATACTATGGCACTGCAATGGTGAATATTGTCGGTTGGCTCAAAGCTTACCGTCTTCTTCTTGGTGACCAAGTATTTCATGAACTTGGCAAACCTGAAACCTGCTCAAGAGCTTCCACCAATGGAATGTTCATCGATAGTTGCTTCAACATAGATAAAAACTTAGCAAACTTTCCATGCTCCATCTTTTTCGTAGCTCTATAAAGAAATGGACGAGGTGGTCTCAAAATTTAAGCTAAATAGTTTGAGGCCTTCTCACTCTTCTCCTTGTTTAGCACATCATCATTTTTCATTCTTATGGATTTTTCAGCATTCACACCTTGTTCATCATCTCTTTCCCGTCTATCAGACTCAACAGGAACATCATTTTTCTACCAATATCATCATTCAATTCATCTTAAGATACAACATCTTCTACATGTGTTTGGACTACAGGTTGTGGTCCAGGAAATACTTTACCACTCCTTGTAGAAATTTCCAAGAAAGCGCCATCATTTCCTGGATTAGTCACAGTGTTACTTGGCAATGTCCCATCCTTACGCTGGTTGAATGCTGCAAATAATTATCACATTTGGAACTCCAACTGTTTGATCGAAGTAAAGTGTGAGTCAACTAATTGACTCATGGAAGACAAGTCAGTATTCACATCTTTGATACCTGCATCGGTTGACTCAACACCCTTCAATAATTTAACCATTATAGCTTCAAAAAAAGCTTCTCTGAATCATCCGCAACATTTTCACAACTACCTGGTAGTACATACTATCTGCTTTGGTCTCCTTTGCTCTTCCAATTACCTTGGTCACTCTCTCTGTAGCCAAACTTGTCATAATAGTTGTCTCGATTATAGTTTCGACCTTGGTTTCCTTGGCTAATGGCCCGAAAGCTCCCCTGATTGTTCAAATAGTTTGCTTCCTCCTCCGAATTAAAGTTAACATCTCTCCCTTGTGAACGTACAAATTTCACCTTCTCAACTCCTTCAGATAATAAGTGATTGATTAACAAGTCCATTTGAGTCTTCATATGAGCCATATATTGATCAGGCTATTCTTCTCGTCGGCACTGCTCTGCTGAAATACAAACTGCATACGAGTTGCTTGCTACCTAAGAGTCCATGGTATACCAAGCCATGCTTGTATTTGTCAACAAATCAAGTATCTCAGTAGCCTCTACATAAGTATTATCCATAAAAGCTTCTCCTGCTGCATTAACTAAAGAGGACTTAGTAATGGAATTCAGTGCTCTATAGAATGTCTGAATCAAGTGCTCATCAGGAAGGTGGTGATTCGTACATTGTGTTAACTTTTCTTGAACCTCAGCCATGTCTCATGCAATGGATCATGTTGTAGTTGTCTGAAGCTGTTGATTTCATCCCACAACTGTAACATCCTGGAAGGCGGAAAGAACTTTTCTAGAAAAGCTCTTTCAATTGCCTCTAGTGTGTTATAGATGTAGGAGGAAGTTCATTAAGCTATAAGTTTACCTCCCTAGACAGAGACAAAGAGAACAATCTCAATCGGATAGCATTCTGAGACACTCCAAAATTGTTGAATGACTTGCATATGTTGATGAAATTCATTAAGTGCAAATTTGGATCATCACCAGGAACACCTCCAAATAATACCTTCAGCGTCAGCAATTTGATCATGGTACTGGTGATATTAAATTCAGTACCAAGAGCAAGTGGTGGCGGAACAATGTTTATAGTAGCTCCAACTCCATCCAACTCGGCATCATCTTCATCATCTAAACCAAGGTTCAGTGCAGGTTGTCGGTGTCCTTTATTCCCTTGTTGCCAGTTTTCTTTTGCTAGGGAAATATTGTCCACAGGCTATCCATTAACAGCTTTATTCAACTCATCATCACCCAAGTTATCATTGTCATTGTTCGGCACTCGATCAGGTGGTGGAACATACCCTAGTGCATTTCTATCAATCGGATGTTGTCCATCCATATTCCTTCTTAATATTCTGTTCAACTTGGGATCGTAAGGAAACAACGGTTCTCCTAAACGTCTAGTACTTGGCATACACCAAAATTAGCCTGTGAAAACAACAATGAAAGGTAAAATTAGGAAATTGGACTAATAGTAATATCATATACAAAAAAATTATATTACAACCATATTTTCCGGCAACGGCGCAAAAATTTGATATGCCCAAATTACAACTCTCTTTTACAAAGCGTAAGTGGTCGTTGTCAAATATAGAACCCAACAGAGGTTGGGGTAAAATCTCACAGGGAATAGGGTGTGATATAAGTAATACACAGTTTCGATGATGATTAGCCAACAACTTCCAAGAAATGGGGGGATTTTGATTCTGCAGCAGTAAATAATACTTGATTCAGTAAACAATGGTCAATTTCTAAGAAATAATTCATAAAGACAAGTAAACCAGGGTTGTGTTCCCCTAGGTTTCCAATCACCAACGGTCTGTAAGCGAATGTGAATTGATATTGAAACATGTGAAAATAAGGTGATCGATTCTATATGTTCTTTTAAATGTTTTTCAACCAATTTTAAATGAGTTTGTACTTTAATTCTCTCGAACTCAAAGTGTCAACTGTAAACCCGATCTAAACCTCAATGGAGTAATCTTGTTCAAGCATTAATCGCTAACTTGGAGGTTAATAGCTCCAAGCTTTCCAATGGATTAGTCTTGTTCAAGCATTAATCGCTAACTTGGTGGTTAATAGCTCCAAGCTTTCGTTATGAATTCCTTTTCTTTGAAAGTTAAATTCTTTATCAAGTAATTTAACAAAAGATTTATTTCCCAATATTTGCAACAATCAAGAATATGTTAAAATGAAGGAGTTCATAATATTTTCATGCAATCAACACAAATTCACAACCCATAAACCCTAATAATGATTTTCAACCATGGGTTCCACAACCCTAGTTATGGGTGGTTCAGCCACTCATAGTTAAGAACAATATGAAGAAGGAAGTTTTCATAATAAAAATAATAAATCCTTACAATAATAAATAATCTCCAATGATGTTCAAAACTCAAAGCAACTAGCCACATTTGTTTTCTACATAGAAAAGTCATAGAAATATACCCAGTAAAAATTGATTCCTCTTCCAAACCCTAACCTGGGTATTTATAGGCTCAAAATAAACATAGTTCAAAATTCAAAATAAGTTTTGCCACATCACTGCGATGATCCGCCAAGAGTACGACGGTCCATCGCTGTTACTGTCGCAAGGCTATAACAATATGCATATTCTGGCTAAAGGTTGGTGGTCCAGTTGACGGTCCACCTCATATGTCATTGCCACTTCTTCTTCTTCAGGATATTCTGGATATAGCTTGGGAGTATTGGCGATGGCCCTCCAAATCTTTGGCGGTCTGCCATTGTTGTCGTTGCCACGTCCTAAGCTTGACCCTTTTCTGGTTAAGGCTTGGTGGACCAAGTAGCTATCTGCCAAGCTCTTGGTGAGGCATCAATAATGTCGTCGCAGACCTTTTTCACCCGATTTTGCTATCTCTTGTAGACTTGAGTTTAATTCCTGAAAGTATACACAAAGAGCATCAAAAATACCACATGCTGCTTGAAAACTCGCAATTATCCTTAGTTGAAAATGCTAAATGTGTCATCATAAGCTGGCATATTAAGTACGAGGCAACCCTGTAATAAAGTCCATATTCACCACTTCCCACTTCTAAGTAGGAATATTAATATCCTGGGTAAAACCACCAGGTCTTTGGTGCTCAACCTTAACCTATTGGCAATTTGGACACTTAGCCACAAATTCTGCAATATACCTCTTCATGCCATTCCGTCAATGGACTTTCCATAGATCACAGTACATTTTAGTGGTTCCTAGGTGAATAATACATCGATTATTGTGAGCTTCAGTCATTATCTTCTTTCTTAATTCATACACATATGGAACATAAAGCCTACCCTAACAATGAAGAACACCATCTCCCCCTTGGGTGAAAACTTCAACTTTCTGACTTTGAACAACTTCTTTCACCTTAAGCAAAATGGGATCACTATTTTTTTTTCTTTCACATCAGTTATAAAAGAAGATTATGAACCATTCTGAACCAAGATACTAACTTTAGCTGTATAAACCAACTGAACTCTCAATCTAGCAAGCCTATGAACCTCACGAACTAACTCTTTCTTCTCATCCTCTACATGAGCAACACTTCCTATAGACAACCATCTAAGAGTGTCAGCCTTTATATTGGCTTTACCTAGATGGTTGATGTCACCCAAAATATACCTCCGAAAAAGTATAATGCGGTCGCTGAATCAAATATAGAACCCAACTAGGTTGGGGTCGATCCCACAGGGAATAGATCAAAGTTTGAGTAGAATACCGGATGGAACAATTGGGAAGTAAATAAAACTGGTGGTTTTATGTGAATATAAAGTGGTAGTAACAATTGTTGGTCGTATAGAGTTCGTAGACAATAAGAGAAATACATTAGTACTGTGATCCACAATGATTCCTTAACTCCACCGGTTACTTGTGCTAACAAGATTGCCCCGCTGTACTGCATGCAAAATCTAACAAGTTAGGTTCATCTAACTATCTCTCGACATTCATTAGACTAATTTCACTCTTTTCCTCTCGGTCTCCGAGTGTCACACTACTAACCCTTGTCCTGGATCTCAGATAACCATTCCCGCTAAGGCTCCGATTATTAGATGAAGGTTGATAGTTTCAAATCTCTGTTGTTATCTCCTTTTCCCAATCTTTGCCTCTCTCTGGAGCAAGTCAAGAATAGAGGTGAGTTTTTAACGTTTCCAACCGTTATAAAAGCAATCACAACGAAGGAAACAACAATACATGTATTCACAGCGATACAAAATTGCTTTGCACTTAACCGATTTCGTTAATTCCTCATGGTTCACACAACCCTAGTTGATGGGTTTAGTTGTTCATAATTGTAAGAACATAAGAAGAATTCAGAGATGAAAACATAATTATGATCTCACGACAACAAAGAAAAATCAAAATCTCAATTATCAATAAAACTCAAATTAGGGTTTGCGACTACAAAACCAAGAATATGTCTGAAACAGTATGAAATAACTCTCAAAATAATGTAATGAATAATAATCGCACCTAGGACTATACAGGGGTATTTATAGATACAAAATTAGTCCTATCCAAAACAAAATAGGAGAACAGAGTCGGCAGCTTCCACGGTATCATGACTTGGTGTCGTGGAACCAAGTCACGCCACGTAGGTTATTGTCGTGGGAATCAGGCTCAATTAGACGTCTTCAGAAGTTGGATCATGGCACGTTTCCATGTCACGTGGGTGGTAGTCATGCCATGTGACTCCTGCCATAGAAATCAGACAATTATTTCAGTCTCTATAGTGGACCCATGCCAACCACTCATGTCATGTGAGTGGCATTCACGCCACGTGACTTGTGTCGTGAGTCCCTGTCTTGTGCAGGTTCTTGTTCTTTCTCCTTCTGACACTTCGTTCTCAGGCTTGATTCTTCCTTTTTGATCATTTTGCCTTTAAAACCTGCTTTCCTTCAAAGTAGGACAGAAACCACATCATACCAACAAAACACACCCAAGTTATTGCATATTTTCCTTGTTTTAAGCATCAAAAGTGTCATGTAATCCATGACACATCAACACCCTCAACTCAGAACGTTTGCATGTCCTCAGGCGAACAAAACAAAAATACACATACACAATGCTTAACTAAGAGAAACCTAAGGGACCTATGGCAGTCTACTCATTGCCTTTGGCACAAAACCTTTTTTGGCCCTCCTCTTTGCAAATCAAGACCGATGTGTGTATTCAAGTAGCATAGTATCATGATATAGAAGGGATCAAGTGATGGCACCATATTATGCACAAACAACTAAGCATAAATGCAATTTCCATTTCTCGAACAACTAGCAGCTAATAATGCAACCCATGTGCTTCTCACAATCAAAGAAGTCCCATGCAGTCATAGTATGCTAATGAATATCAACGTAGGGACGATGTCAAAACACTCACGCTCACAAAGAAGTCAAAACAGTGTGCATGAAATACCATAGGTTTGCCCTTATTTTCTAGGCCTTTGTTTTCGGACAGTTGGATTAAGATCACTATAGGACTTTACTCGGCTTGCAATGTAGGCTTAGGGACGGGTATGGTACCTATGGGTATGGTGACTCAACCCTACTTGACACTACACTATTCTTGGCTCCAACTTTCAACCTTTCTCATTGTTATTCTCCCTTATTCTCCGTTCCTTTATTTTCAGATTTTGGGTGTGATTTTTCTCAAACTTCACAACACAACTCCCTTTTTTTTTTCTTTTCTCTTTATATTATATTTTTCTTCACACCCAAACCTGTTTTCCTTTTGTTCTTTTATTTAACCACTTCTTCATACCCAACTCAATCTACGCACCCCTATAATAGCTACCCTCAACTTAGGCGATTTGCCTAAGTTGAGGTACACAGTGTCCAAGGAGGGACCAGGGCCAAGACAGGTTCATTGTAATTAAAATGGGAAGGTGAATAGGCTAATGAAAGAAATAGGATAATTACGGCTCAAGGTCGGGATCAAGGGATACTTATTCATTTGGTTTTGCATTTAGGCTAAAAGTGGACTTTTTTCAAAGACGGCTTATGATTCTTTCCTAATCCCCTATCCTCAAATCTTAGGCAAGACTAATCGGGCAAGTTCTGGATCGCTCCAACAGCTGTCACACACAAGCATGCTATTCACACAAGTCAAAAATAGAAATTTTTAGGAGGGGTATCCTTAACAGTCACCACACATAAAAGTTTTTCAAAACTGGACTGCACTACAGTTCCCTTATTTTTCTCCTAATTTAGCAAGAAACACATAAAACATCATCAATAACATCCTAAACATGCCGGTTCTACTATGATAGCATACTCGGGGGAAAAGAAACACGACAATAAAAATCCCCAAGTGGTGGTACACCCCCACCCCCAACTAAACATAGTGCAATTCCCTCAATATACCGATATCAATCAAATACAAGGGAGTGTAGACGTACCTGTGGCGCCCTAAGCGCCGGAAGTGGGCCCGTCCACATCAGGATCATCAAACTGCTCAGTCGTAGGTGCATTTGATGGAGGGACAGCCTGGATAGCAGAAGCACCACGCGCCCTCTGCTCTGCCTCAATCTGGATCGCATGGTACTCCACACTGGAGGCTTTAACCGCCCTCCATAGATCACTCTCGTACTCAACATCACTATCACCCTGATCCTCTAGACTGCGGGGTCTCCTGCCTCTATCAATCGGAGGCTCCTCATCAGAGAACAAATCAACCTCAAATGCTGGTCGCACGGAGGTCTGGGAAGGCATAGGTGGTATAATAGGAGTGCTACTCGATGCCAATGCCTGAACCTCCTCTCTCAATGCAGCCCTCCTGGGTCAAGCCGGTCATATCAGGACTCGGTGCAACACTAAAGTGGGAGGCCATACGTGCCTCAAAACTATCAATTCTCCTACCCTCATAAACTGGTCCATCGCCGCAGTCATCCGAGCCTCCACCCTAGTCTCCGCAGCCTATACAGTGGTCCTAACCCAAGGCTTAAGCTGGGATACCAACTTAGCCATCTAGGTCTCAGTGTGAGCCTGGCGCTCAAACATCTCCGTCTGCCTGTCAATCAACTGCTGCAGAAAGTCCCTCGATACTGAAACCATCCCAGCAGGAGGCGGTGGGGCACTAGTACTGGGTACCTCATCATCAATAGGGCTTGCGCCCTCAGTCTGTACAGGAATAGTCACAGGTACCCTAACCGATGTAGGAACAGGCATAGAGGCACAACTCGGCTCATCCAGGGTTGCGCCCGACGATTCATACGGTTGTGACCCTCGTGGAAGAATGGGGTGTGAACCCCTCTGCTGCATCAGTCCAATATTCGCAATGCAGGTCACCTCGATATAATGGTCGAGGGCAGGTATCCTAGACACCCCCGCCTTATCACACAGACCCTGGATCAGGCATGGGAAGGGTATACTTGTGTGATCTCTGAAATCCCACTCGTGGATCTCATGGACTATGTACCTCGCAAAATGAATATCATAACCAGCCAAAAAGCTGGCTACTACTACAGTCCGATTCAATATGAGTGAGTTGTCAACATTGGTTGGACCCAACCGATGCCAAACCACAGACAACCAAAATCTACCAGCAAAATGAAGCGTGGAATTTTTGATGTCCATATTCCCAGTCACCCAACTAGCCGCCACACCATCTTCGGCTGTGTACCCGGCAATCCATCTAAGCAGCTCCAATTTCTGCTTTGCATCTCGCATCTTAACTCTATCTCTGACAGTGTCCATCCTGTGATCAAATTCAGCATTCGAAGCCAGAAATGGACAGTCAGCCCCAAATAAGAAGCGGTGAATGGTCTGCTCTAAAATATCTATGCTGGTACCACGAACCATGACGTGAGTAAAAAATGGCTGCAAAAATATCGCTGCCCAACAGGAGTGCTCAAGTCAACCGACGTAGCATAAGAGCATAAAACTCTCGGACTAACTCCAAGATATATCGACCAGAAGGTTATGCCATCCAACCCAAACCATATCTCTCAAAGACAGGCCAAATATCAGGCAGTGTCCTCAACTCCTCTACCCGGTATCAGGGCTCCTCCATAATTCTCCTGCGACACACACCCCTCTTAGTTAACTCAACATCTCTATCATAAAAGGTACGCATGCCCTGCACACACCATCGCTGAATCTCCCTACTCTACGCGGGAGTCGGGGCACTCTGGGCACCAGAACAGGACACAAAAGTTGTAGCCTCCGCCGCAGAAGTACCCTTAACCGTAGCATCATATGTAGAGCCTGACGCAGAAGCATCCTCCCCCTCTTCAGACTGGGGGGCGGACTCAGAGGACTCAGCCAAAACAACTGGCTCGACAGGTGGTGCGATCGGCTGAAGTACTGCCCGGGCAGCCGCTCGGGCTCGCGTCTGTAACCTCATGGCCCGAGGTACCAAAGCAGTATCATCATGGATAATGTTAAACTCCTCCACAGACCCACTTTTATCTGACTCAGTTGATTCATCACGCAGACGGGTCGGTAAATTCAGATTTTTGGTGCAAATTCGGGATGAGGCATCAAGGTGGTCACTCTTGGGGTTGGATTTGGGAGGTATGGTAACGGGTTTGGGTCAGATTTTTTAGTGCAAGGGTCGGGTTTGGATTGGATTTGGGTTAGTGGGTCGGATCCTTGGGTAAATGGGTCATATTTTCAAACTTTTGGGGTAATAGGTTCAGATTTTTGAAGTTTTGGGGATCTAGGGTTTAGATTTTGGAAATTTTGGGGATGGGAGGTTCAGATTTTGGGGTTTATGTGAAGGGGAGATTCGAATTGCTTATTAGTTGAAGAGGGAATGGAATTTAGGGTTTTAATTAGAGGAGTTTGAAAGTGGGGAAATAAGAGAATGGATCGAATTTATATCGGGTAAAGAAGAAGGGATCCAGTTTTAATTTGGAAAAATGGGACTCGGTCGGGTCGAATTCCGAATACCTGCAGAGTTTACATTTCACAACACTACCCACATCATGTGGGTGTGACTCACGTGACGTAGGTCCAGTGTCGTGATTGGAACCTGAAAATTTGCAACCTGGAAATATTCCTCTGATTTTAATGATACATCCCACGTGGCATGGGTCATACCCACGTCACTTGGATGCCTGCCGTGGAGGAGATTCAGA
Organism: Capsicum rhomboideum; assembly: GCA_031232105.1. Classification (NCBI taxonomy): domain Eukaryota; kingdom Viridiplantae; phylum Streptophyta; class Magnoliopsida; order Solanales; family Solanaceae; genus Capsicum; species Capsicum rhomboideum. The sequence continues at coordinate 45,657,682 of CP124717.1, read as the reverse complement.
ACCTGGAAATTTAACCCTCGATACCAACCATGTGACGTGGGTGTGACTCACGTCACGTGAGTCGTGTCGTGGATGATACTGAACCAATTCCTGTAAATTTTGTGATTTTCATCCAACTACTCCTTAATAATCAGATCTCCGCATAACAAAATCTTGGGTTACCTCCCAATCAGCGCCTGATTTAACATCGCGGCATGACACGGCTAACTTGGATACTCAGACTTCACCAACTAGCCCATGGGTTGCCTCCCATGAAGCGCCTGATTTAACATCGTGGCACGATACGGCTAGCTTGACTACTCAGACTTCATCAAGTTCAAGTTCTTCAATCATCCTTATCTCGTCCGGAACTCCCACATAATGCTTAACACGCTGTCCATTGACTTTATATATAGAACATTATCTGCTCCTTTTAGCTCAATAGCACCATGTGAGAATACCCTGACTACCGTGAATGGGCCTGACCATTTGGACTTTAGTTTTCCAGCAAACAAGCGAAGCTTGGAATTATACAGTAGCACCAAATCTCCCGGGTGAAACTCTCGGTTCTCAATCCGACGATCATGATACAATTTCATCTTATCTTTATACAATGCTGAACTTTCATAATCCCAGAGATGAAATTCATCCATCTCATTCATCTTCCCAAGTCTCAATTGAGCCGCTTCACTCTATTCTAAATTCACCCTTTTCAACACCCACAAAGCCTTATGTTCCAGTTCAACGGGCAAATGGCAAAATTTTTCAAAAACCAACTGATATGGTGATGCACCAATTGGTTTTTTGAAAGCAGTCTGATATGCCCATAACGCATCATCCAATCTTCGAGCCCAATCAGTCCTATTTGTATTAACTGTTTTCGCCAAAATGGACATGATCTCGCAATTTGACACCTCAACCTGCTCGCTTGTCTGAGGATGGTAAGGTGTTGCCATCTTATGTTTGACACCATATTTTTCAAGTACGGCTTTGAACAGACGGTTGCAAAAGTGGGATCCTCCATCACTAATAATAACTCGGGGTGTCCCGAATCGTGAAAATATAATCTTTTTTAAGAAAGCTGTGACACTTCTCCCTTCGTTATTAGGAAGCGCAATCGCCTCCACCCACTTAGAAACGTACTCAACGGCTACCAAGATGTATTTCATTCCATACGAACTCACAAAAGGACCCATAAAGTCAACTCCCCCAAACATCGAACAATTCAAGCTCAAGTATAGTTGTCATGGGGAGTTCGTGTCAGCGTGAAATATTCCCTTGACTTTGGCATCGATCACAAGCGCGAGCATAATCGTGAGCATCTTTGTAAATACTGGGCCAGTAGTACCCACATTGCAAGATTTTATGGGCAGTCCGCGCACCTCTATGATGACCCCCAACTGGAGATGAGTGACATACCTCCAAAATACTTAGCATCTCGACCAGGGACACATCGTCCAATTATGCCTCATGCATGAATTTCCTTCTCTGCTGATATGACATATATTCTGGAACTAGATCACTTGCCAAGAAATTGGCAAAATCAGCAAACCATGGGATTAAGTCTTGGGATGCTGCCAGTACTTGCTCATCTACAAAAGTATCATCGATCTCAAGATCATCCTTCAATTTAAGCATGGCTTCCTCCTCAAGGCATGATAGATGGTCAGCCACTTGATTTTTGATCCCCTTACGATCTTTTACTTCAAAGTCAAATTCTTGCAACAGAAGTACCCACCGAATCAGTCTTGGCTTAGCATCCTTTTTCGACATAAGATAACGAAGGGCTGCATGATCTGTATGCACAATCACTTTCGTACAAATCAAGTAAGATCTGAATTTCTCAAAAGCGAATACTATGGCCAACAATTCATGCTCAGTCACAGTGTAATTCCTTTGAGCTGGATTAAGCACTTTGCTAGCGCAGTAAATCGGATGTAATATCTTCTCACGTCTTTGGCCAAGAACTACACCCAAAGCCACTCCACTAGCATCACACATAACCTCAAAAGGCTTGGTCCAATCCGGTGATACAATAATAGGGGCTGAAACTAACTTCTCCTTACAACACTCAAATGCTTTAATACATGCTTTATCAAACACAAACTTCACCTCTTTCTCTAAAAGTTTACACAAGGGATGTGCAATCTTGGAGAAATCCTTGATGAATCTTCTATAAAAACCAGCATGACCTAAGAAACTTTGAATACCATTTACAGAGATATATGGGGGTAGCTTCTCAATTACTTTAATCTTCACCTTATCCACCTCAATGCCATTCTTCAAAATCTGATGCCCTAATACGATACCCTCACTGACCATAAAGTGACATTTTTCCCAATTCAGCACTAGGTTGCACTCCTCGCATCTTTGTATCACATTGGCAAGGTGTGCCAAAAAACCATCAAATGAGTCTCCCACAACAAAAAAATCATCCATAAAAACCTTGATAGTGTCTTCCACCATGTAGGAGAAAATAGACATCATGCAGCGTTGGAAGGTGGCCGGTGCATTACATAAACCAAAAGGCATCCTCTTGAATGCGAACGCCCCGTATGGACAAGTTAAAGTGGTATTCTCTTAGTCTTCGAGGGAAGGAAAAATCTGATTATACCCCGAATAGCCATCAAAAAAACAATACCATCCTCTACCAGCAAGACGGTCTAATATCTGGTCCATGAAGGGCATAGGAAAATGATCTTTTTCAGTCTATGAATTCAACTTTCGATAGTCCATGCAAACTCTCCATCCAGTCACCGGCCTCATTGGAATCCACTCATTTTTGTCATTTGGAACCACAGTGATTCCTCCCTTTTTCGGCACATACTGAACTGGGCTCACCCACTTGCTATCAGCAATAGAGTAAACTACTCCTACATCTAACCACTTGATGATCTCTTTCTTCACAACCTCTTGCATTGGTGGGTTCAGACGACACTGGTGCTCAATTCTAGGTATGCACTCAGGAACAAGCTGGATCTTATGAGTGTAAATGTCGGGTGGAATACCTATGATATAAGCAATGGACCAACCAATGGCCCTCTTAAATCTTCTCAATACTGAAACCAAAGCCTTTACTTGCCAATCCACCAATTTAGCAGAAATAATCACTGGCAAGGTATTGTTGGCTCCCAAGAATGTGTAGCGGAGGTGGGCTGGAAGAGCCTTAAGCTCTAAAACTGGAGGCTCTTCAATAGACGGATGAGCTGGTGGAGTTACCCGATTCTTCAAATCGAGATCCAGTTTCTTTGGAGCATAAGTGTATGCTCCTTTACCCGCGAGTGCACCTACCATCTCATCATAGTCTTCAATACCATTTTCATCAAAATTCATTATCACGGCAGCCAGAGGTTCTACTCCCAACCTTTCTTCAAGAGACACAACAGCCTTACTATCATCAACCGTATCTATCACTGAAATCACCCGCTTATCTCTTGGCTACTTCATTGAACGACAGACATTGAAAGCAACCAGTTCATCATTCAATCTAAATTTCAGCTGCCCTATTTCCATATCAACCAAAGCACGACCAGTGGCAAGGAATGGTCTTCCCAATATGATGGGAACCTCAAAGTCAACTTCACAATCAAGAATCACAAAATCAGCGGGAAAAATGAAAGATGCAACCTTCACCAAAACATCGTACAGAATGCCCATCAGTTTTTTCACAGTCCTATTGGCCATGAGAAGTCTCATAGAGGTTGGTTTTGGTGCTACCAACCCCAACTGCTTAAAAAAGTCTAATGGCATTAGGTTGATGCTAGCACCCAAATCGCACAGTGCTTTAGCAAAGTCATAGGACCCAATAGTGCAAGGAATTGTGAAAGCTCCTGGATTCTCCTTCTTTTCTACTAGGGAACACGAAGCAACTGTACTACTCAAAATTGACCGTTCTCTTCTTTTTCACCAAGTCTTTCATGAACTTTGCATAACCTGGTATCTGCTCCAATGCCTCTACAAGAGGGATGTTTACTGACAACTCCTTCAACATGGTGATAAACTTTTGATATTTGGCTTCCTCAGCCTTCTTCTTCAATCTTTGAGGATAGGGAGGAGGAGTCCGTGGGATAGTTTTGAGCACTGGCGGTACCTTTTTTTCCTTCCTCTTTTCAAATTTTGCATTATCGCTATCATCATGATGATTTGGAATCGTGTCACCCTTTGAATTATCTGGCTCTAACTCAGCTTCTATATCAATAACCACTGGATCATTAGTCATACTACTGTCGGCAGGCATAGGTGGGTCTGTCGTGCACTTTCCACTTCTAGTAGTAATGGGGAGACAATGACTATCATTTTTCAGATTCTGGATGGTATTGCTTGGAAGGGTGCCTGTCTGACGTTGATTTAGTGCCAATGAAATCTACCCGAATCGTTTCTCCAACTGTTTAATGGCAGTTGAATGAGACTCCACTTTCTGACTTATGCCCGAAATGTCAGTCCTAATCTCTTTTAAGTAATTTTCCTGGATTTCTGCTCCTTTGACTAGTTTATTAAGAAGGGCCTCCATCCTTGAATTTCCAGACTCCTCATCACGTCTTCCTAGTGGTACATAAAGTTCATTCGTCTCTCTATTATCATCTTTCCGCCTCCAATCACTGTCACGGTCCTGTTCTCGATCTCTCTATCCCGATTTGTTGTAGTTGTCTCCATAATAGTTCCAACCTTGATTTCCTTACCTTGAGTTCCAAGAGTATTGATTAGACCCTTGGCCCTTGGCTCAGAAACCCACCACTTCACGATCTAGATATTTCGCCTCTTCATTAGACTCACTATCATCATGTCTAGCTGATTTACTTTGTGCACCTACAGCATGCACCTTTTCCGCATCTCTGGCCGCTATCTGTTTAGCTAGAAGACCAATTTCTGTCCTCAACTGAGCGACCTCTTGAGCTACAGAATCATCCAAAGACCTTTGAGCTACTGAAGCTCCGATAGCATATGTGCCAGCAGGCATATCTGCCTCCCGAGTATGCCATCCTCGATTGGTCTTAGTGACATGATCTAATATATCAGAAGCTTGGTCCCATCTCAGACTCATGAATGGTCCACCAGTGATCGTATCTGCTACCGCCTTTTTATTGACATTCAACGCCCTGTAGAAGACTTCAAGTAAATTCCTACCACTCATCCTGTGATTTGGCACATTCTGCAGCTTCTTATTGAACCTCAGCCATGTCTCGTAGAGTGCTTCAGAATGAAGCTGTCTAAAATTGTAAATCCCGTCTTTCAACTGCAGTATCTTGGATGGTGGGAAAATCTTTCCAAAAATTGATTTCTCAATCCTTGCCAAGTAGTGATGGAACCTCGTAGCAGCGCAGCCAACCACAAAGTGGCTTCTCCTGTAAGGGAAAATGGGAACAACCTCAACCAAATCGCCTCTTGGTTAACTCCAGGCAGATTGTACGACATGCAGACCCCCACAAAATTCATTACGTGAATGTTTGGATCATCAGTAGGAAGACCCGCAAACACACCCTTCAAGTTTAGCAGATAGATCATGGCACTAGAAATGTCAAACTTAGTGCCCGGAGGTAACTCTAGTGGAATGATGGCACCATTCTCTATTGGCTCAAAATAGGCCACATATTCTTCTTCAAGATCATCATAAATAGGCACATGTGGTCTCAGTTGTTCTCTTAGTCGTCTTTGTCGCTCTTCAGCATCAGCCAGACGCTGTGCTGCTTCCTGCATAGCTCGATTATCTCTTTCTGCTTGTCTAAGAGCATCTTGTCTAGCATGCTCTTCTCGTGTCAATCGAGCAGTAATTTGATCCGGTGTTTCCTGACCAACCGAATAAATTGATTGATTGTGAATGTCTCCCGCAGCTGTGGGATTTTGAACTCCTTCAGTATTCACCATTCTCTGATTAGCTCTTAGAGTCCTTTCAATTTCAAGATCAAGTGGAATCAGGGGATTGCCTTGACTCCTAGTATTTGGCATACACCGGCATATGCCCTCAAAAGTATGTAAAAACACAACCAATCAACTCCAACCAGTAATAACCAACTCTGTAATCGTATTCCCTGGCAACATCGCCAAAATTTGATGTCACCCAAAATATACCTCCAAAAAAGTATAATGTGGTCGCTGAATCAAATATAGAACCCAACTAGGTTGGGGTTAATCCCACAGGGAATAGATCGAAGTTTGACTAGAATACCGGATGGAACAATTGGGAAGTAAATAAAACTGGGGGGTTTATGTGAATATAAAGTGGTAGTAACAATTTCTGGTCCTATCGAGTTCGTAGACAATAAGAGAAATACACTAGGACTATGATCCCCAATAATTCCTTAACTCCACCGGTTACTTGTGCTAACAAGATTGCCCCGCTGTACTGCATGCAAAATCTAACAAGTTAGGTTCATCTAACTGTCTCTCGACCTTCATTAGACGAATTTCACTTTTTTCCTCTCGGTCTCCGAGTGTCGCACTACTAACCCTTGTCCTGGATCTTAGATAACCATTCCTGCTAAGGCTCCGGTTATTAGATGAAGGTTGATAGCTTCAAATCTCTGTTGTTATCTCCTTTTCCCAATATCTACCTCTCTCTTGAGCAAGTCTATAATACAGGCGAGTTTCTAACATTTGCAACCGTTAGAAAAGCAATCACAACGAAGGAAACAACAATACATGCATTCACAGTGATACAAATTGCTTTGCACTTAACTGGTTTTGTTAATTCCTCATGGTTCACACAACCCTAGTTGATGGGTTTAGCTGCTCATAATTGTAAGAACACAAGAAGAATTCAGAGATGAAAACATAATTATGATCTCACGACAATGAACAAAAACTGAAATCTCAATTATCAATAAAACTCAAATTAGGGTTTGTGACTACAAAACCAAGAATATGTCTGAAACAGTATGAAATAACTCTCAAAATAATGTAATGAATAATAATCGAACCTAGGACTATACAGGGGTATTTATAGATACAAAACTAGTCCTATCCAAAACAAAATAGGAGAACAGAGTCGGCAGCTTCCACGGTATCGTGACTTGGTGTCGTGGAACCAAGTCACTCCACGTAGGTTGTTGTCGTGGGAATCAGGCTCAATTAGACATCTTCAGAAGTTGTATCACGGCACGCTTCCACGTCACGTGGGTGGTAGTCATGCCACGTGACTCCTGCCATAGAAATCAGACAATTATTTTAGTCTCTGTAGTGGACCCACGCCAGCCACTCATGTCGCGTGAGTGGCAGTCACACCGCGTGACTTGTGTTGTGAGTCCCTATCTTGTGTAGGTTCTTATTCAAACTTCTTCTGACACTTCGTTCTCAAGCTTGATTCTTCCTTTTTGATCATTTTGCCTTTAAAACCTGTTTTTCTGCAAAGTAGGACAGAAACCACATCATACCAACAAAACACACCCAAGTTATTGCATATTTTCCTTGTTTTAAGCATCAAAAGTATCATGTATCCATGACACATCAATGGTACAATACACTTATATCATAATCCTTTAACAACTTTAGCCATCTCTTCTGACAAAGATTTAGATCTTTCTGACTGAATACATACTGGAGGCTCTTGTGATCAGTGAACACATCTACATGAACCCCACAAAGATAGTGCCTCCAAATCTTTAAGGAAAAAACCACTACTGCCAACTCAAGATCATGAGTTGGGTAATTCTTCTCATAAGGCTTGTGTTGTTGATGTCGCCCAAATTACACCTCCAAACAAAGTATAAAGAGTTTGTTGATCAAATATAGAACCTAATAAGATTAGGGTCGTTCCCACAGGGAATAGGTCAAAATATCTATCAAGATGTCTGTCTAAGCAATCAATAAACAATCTCCAGTATAAATGGGGGTATTAAATCAAGATTTCATTAGTAATAGTTTTTGATTTTGTTGGATTTATAATTAGCATGAGAGAGGCACTAGGGTTGTGCTTTCCAATAACTTCATAACTCCATCGGTTCTTCGTACTTAGTGATCTCTTGTGGTGATCAGTGATGTCTCCTAAATTACACCTCTAAACAAAGTACAAAGTGGTCGTTAATCAAATATAAAACCTAACTAGGTCAGGGTCGAACCCACAGAGAATAGGTCAAAATATCAATCAAGGTGTATGTCTAGGCAATCAATAACAATTTCTAGTGAATGAGGATTTTTTTAGTAAAGTAGTAATAACAGGTGTTGATTCCTTTGGATAAGTATGAGAGGAACTAGAAGGGTGTCCCTTATGACTTCATAATTACATAGGTTATTCATACTAGCAATCTATCTTGATGCGTTGAATGCAAAATCTAACAAGATAGGTTCACCTAAACATCTCTCGATCTTAATTAGATGAATATCACTCTTCTCTTCTCGATCTCTGAGTTTTCCACTCCTAACCCTTGTAGTTGATTTCTGATTAACTTTCCCTACTAAGGCTTAAGTTATTAAATGAAGATTGATAGCTCTAAATCTCTAATGTTGTTTTGTTTTCCTAATCTCTACTTCTCTCTCAAGCAAGTCAAGAATTTAGGATAGTTCTAACGTTGTACACCCGTTAGAAGGCAATTATAATAAAGAAAATACCAATACATGCATGTACACTAGTGTAGAATTACCATGCACTTAGCCTGCTTTGTTAATTCATCATGGTTCTCTCAACCCTAGTTTTGGTGTTTATGTAACACCTCGTACTTTCCCAATCCTACTTGATGATAGTGAATAATGGTTACTTAGGTGTCGAGAGTCATAAGTATGTATTTGGTAATGTTCAAGATGAGAAAAATGGAAATTTGGCCTTGTACATGTGACGAGCCTTTCATAGGAAGTGTTTTGTGACTTCTTGAAGTATTTGTGTAATACCCCGTACACATTCTAACCCCATTTGGTGACTTGAAGTCATGTTTACTTGATGATTAAGATCACTAAAGAAGTATTTTGTAGTGTTTCGATAAGGTATTGGACGATACGCAAGTGTTGGAAAAATGGCCGAAAAATTTAGCAAAGCATCAAAACTTGCGCCACTACCCTATTTCAGGGGGTGTGGCGCAAGCCACTGATTCATAGGGCAATAAAAACTTGCGCCACTACCCTGTTTCAGGGGGTGTGGCGCAAGGAACAAACATTTTGCCTTCCCGAGCTCGTTTCGTGACGCGATTCTACGACGATTGTTGGATGGTTTCTTTTGGTTCTTTGGAGTTCTTTGAGCATTTTTAAAGCTTCAAACACTTCAATACACTCCTACATACTCCTACATGATCAAATCATGAAACATGAATAGTGATCCAAAATGTCCAATGAAGCCATGGGCGACGAGAATTCCTATTTTTGCGATCAAAATGACGAATAAGAATCTTGTAAGTGAATATTGTCGTGACATTATGGAATTATGTAAACATGAGATATATGGTGAATAATACATGAAAGTTGATGGGTTACATGGATATGTATTTTTGGGCCCAAATGAAGGCCCAAAAGTGGAAGAAATACATGGCCCAAATGGGTCAAATGACCCATTCTTCCATTTGACCTTCTAGATATAACATTTAATGCTAAAGAGTGACTAAGGGTGGAACTTGAGGTCCTATATAAAGGGGTAAAATATGATTGTTTATCCATTACAAACACACATGTTTTTCTATCTTTTTTTCTAGACATTTCCAAGAACCTCTTTTGCTCTCAAAACCCTAAGTCAACTTTTGGAGAAGATCATCACTATTCAAGCTTGGGTAAGTGTTTATTATTATGGTTTAACATATTATATGCATGGGAGATTATGTATATTATGTTAGTTGTGTTGGCAAGGTGGTGAATAGTATATTTTTGCTTTTGGTGAAAGATGTTCTATCTTGGTGATTTGAACTTGAATTAGGCCTTGTGCCTTTGATGAAAAAGCATGGTATGGACAAAATATGAACATGTATGGTGTTATTTTTGGTATTAAATTTGTTCTTGTCTATAAGTGGAAATTGTGGGATTTTGGCCAATATGTGTTAGGAGTTGTATTAAGGTGATTTGATGGATTATTTGCAATATGATATGGATAAGAAAGTGTAAAGGAGAAGTGTTGTGGTAAAATATATCAATTATCATGTATTGGTCAATGTTGGGAATATTATGGAATTTTTGGAATAATAATTTTGTCAATGGTTTTGTCAAGGGGAAATGACATGTTTAAAGGCAAACATGTAACTCATTGATGTTCTATGCATTTGTCAAGTAGTTGATGGTTAATGTGAATCTCGTTATGTACTTGTGTTGTAGAGTGACACATAAAGAAGGAGAGGGACTATTGTATGCACCTCTAGGATTGTATATCTATATTGAGAGTACAAGGTATGTAAGGTTACTCTTTCCGTATCCTTCTGCAACATATGGTGTTCACATTATCATAGTACTCATTTGATTCTGAAATACTCTAAGGTATTCCGTATCCAATAGTTGGCTAGAGTTACTCATATGTCCCTTACTCATTGGTCAATGGTGAATTATATGAATCATGTTCATTGATTGACACATGCCCATTGGTTGACTCATGGTCATTGGCTAACATGTCAAATGTTCCAAATGTTCTAAGGTATTGCATCTCAAGTTGGTAAATAGTTGATATCCACATGTATTGTATTTAGTGATCAATATACTAAGGTTACAAAAGTGTACTATTCCAAGGGGGTTCTATAGGATTCCGACGAAGGTTGATATATTGTTATTCATATGTGTTTTACTCCTAGACGAATCATGACCCACTCATGTAGGAGTCCAAGTTCTAATAGAGTTATACACATGTCCCATATTCATTAGTAATATTCCAAAAAGTCCAATGAGGTTATGTTCCAAGGTATCAATACTAGTTATATTCATGTATTTTGTTCATTGATCATTGTCCAATGGTTCCAACAGTGTTATGTTTCCATGAAGGTTATGTGTCCAAGAATGCTTATTTCCATGTTTCTCACTCAGTGATTATTGATCCAAAGCTTCAAAGAAAGTTGTGACTATCATTGTAATCACCTTTCATAAGTAAAAGTACTAGTCTCACAAGAGTAAAGATGTGAAGTAATGTATAATGAAAGAAAAGGAAGCAATGTTATGTTATGTTATGTATGTTAATCCTACCCATGGAGTAGATGTATGTTATTAACCCACCATAGAGTGGATGTATGTTGACAACCCATGGAGTAGATGTATGTCATTGCCCACCATAGAGTGGATGTATGTTATTGCCCACCAAAGAGTGGATGTATGTCATTGCCCACCAAAGAGTGGATGTATGTTATTGCCCACCAAAGAGTGGATGTATGTTATTGCCAACCAAAGAGTGGATGTATGTCATTTCCCACCAAAGAGTGGATGTATATTATTACCCACCATAGAGTGGATGTATGTTAACCCACCGAAATAGTGTATATAATGAGCGTTAATCAAAGGAAGAATCCATGGAACAAAGGTATCACATGTGAGTGATCAAAAATAGTAATGCTAATAAACGAAAGGTGCATGGTTTCACACATGGAGTTTTCTCTTATCATTATTTCCATTGAAATTCTCTGGTATTAATGCAGTTTTTCTTATGGCCTTACATACTCAGTACATTCTCTGTACTGACCCCTCTTGGGGACTTACCTTACATGTTGCAGGTGCAGGCACTAGTAGGCCTCCACAGTAGATTGTCAGTGTTGCAGATCTTTGGTGAGCTGCAGTTAGTTCGGGGCTTCTCCGAGTCACTGTTGTACATGGGTTTTGATTTTGTATACGCTGTATAAAGCGAGGACTTGTCCCGACTTTTAGTTCATTTTGGTCAATGCATTTGTTAGAGGCTTTTGTAGACGGATGTGGGTGTATGAATGTGAAGGTACATGTCATTTTGACTTGATGGCTCAAACGGCCAAGTTCTACATCAATAGCTATGCCATATGTTTTCATGTCTATGAATTCCGCCTAGTTGCATAAGGTGAAAAAAAATAAAATAGATTCATATGAGGTTATGTATGCGAATGTACATGAGCAAAGATTGGTTCTCTCGGGCCTTATCAGCTTCGGGTGCCAATCACGCCTGGTTGGGATTCGGGGCGTGACAAAGTGGTATCAGAGAAGGTCGTTCTAAGGGTGTCTACAAAGCCGTGTCTGAGTAGAGTCTTACTTATCAATGTGTTGTGCACCACATTTATAAGTAGGAGGCTACGGGACATTTAGGATGTTGTTTCTTTTCTTCATTCTAGATCGTGCAATAGAGCCAATGTTGTAAGTTGCATTGTATCTTATCTTGGTAATTGTTTTTCTTTGGTATAACCAAAATGCCGAACACTAGAAGAGGAAGAGGTAAAGGTAAGCAGGTTGATGTGCCTGCTGGTAAAGAAATGAGTAGGCTACCACCTGACCAAGCTAGTCAAGGTGGAGCAAATGCTGAAATTTCATCGCGGTCCTCGTCTACTTTTCCAGCTCCGGAGGAGCCAGTTGGTAGAAAAGTACCCGTAGAACCGCCAATGAATGCCACAGTTCAGGATCTAAGAAATGCAGTACATATGTTGACTCAGTTAGTGGCTGCACAAACACAGGGACGAACTGGTCCAATGGTAAATGAAGATGATGCGGCAAGAGCAGCTAGTCGGCGTATACAAGACTTTTTAAAATTAGACCCTCCCATATTCACAGGGTCCGATCCGAAAGCAGATCCACAGGATTTTGTGGACCAAGTTCAAAGAGAATTAGAGGTGATGCACGTAACAGGGGTAGAAACGGTTGAACTGGCAGCGTATAGACTGAAGGGCGAGTTTATTTTGTGGTATGAGGACTGGAAAAGATCAAGAGGTATTGATGTACTCCCAGCTGGTTGGGAAGAATTTGAAACAGCATTCCTTGATCATTACCTCCTATATGAGATTTGGGAGGCACGTGCAGACCAATTTCTCCATTTGCGTCAAGGAAATATGAGTGTCAGAGAATACAGTTTACAGTTTAATTCGTTGGCTAGATATGCTCCAAACGTAGTAGCCACCATGGAATATAGAGTCCATCGCTATGTGGACAGATTGGAACCTTATTTGATACGATATTGTACTATTGCTGCCTTAAATCGAGATATGGACATAGCAAGGATACAGGCCTTTGCGCAGAAAATGGAGGACCAAAGGCAAAGAAAGAGGACACAGAAAGCTGAGAAAGGGCCATCAAAAAGGGCGAGACCTATGGAACAGTCTATGTTGTCCCCAGGAGAAACTGAATCTCGAATGTTACCGCCTAGACCCTCATCCTCTTATTTCATAGTAGGTGCTCATTCTCAGTTCTGAGGATCTAGAGGTGGTCGATATGAACAGAGTAGTGGAATTCATGGATCACAGGCGACGAGATATTCTCGTCAGATGTGCCCGCGCTGTGGGAGATTTCATGCAGGCAAATACCGGTATGATACGAATGTTTGCTTTGTATGTGGTAGGCCAAGACACATGATGAGAGAATGCCCACAGAGGCCCACGGGTAGTATGACACGGCCTGCCGGATTAGCCAATGTGGCATCGGCAGCTGGTGTACAGTCTACTAGTCGCGGTAGAGGTGCCAGAGGAGCAGTCAGTTCCAGTGGAGCTCAGAATCGCACCTATGCGTTAGTGGACCGGCAAAATGAGGAAGCACCTCCTAATGACGGTACAGGTATTTAGGTATATTACCATACTTTACATGATGTATATGTATTGCTTGATTTGAGCTCTACTCTATCAAGGCAATGTCTACAATCTTTGTTGTCCTGATAAGATTATCAACATCAGGCATATTTAGTATCAAAACTTTCCAACACAATGTCGTTACCAAACATGGGAAGGGTAAACTAGTATGGTAAAGTAGTGTTCTCTCTCGGATCTCATCTGCAATAATACGCAGGATATTCATCTCCAACTTTTTTTTTAAGGTTGCTACCATAACTGCGTTGTCAGCACTAAGTGTGTTGTTATTCGTGGTCGGTGCTAAATGGTGCCGTAAAATGGACCACCATGCCTTAGCGGTGAAAATCAATGAATGCTTGTAGATTATTGACCAACAGACCCATGTCATATTCTTCTTGGCCTCCGTAATGTGTCCTGCCAACCACTTAAAGTGCATCAACTTGTCTTCAGTGGATAATTTTTTCATTTTCTTTAGCTCAGTCATACGGTAGACATATTCAGGGTTTTTGCTGCTGGCTCAAACTCTTCACCAAACAATACCTTTGAAATCTACTTCACCAATATATCAACCAGCTTACTCCTTGTTATTACCATGTCTAATCTGGGTTGTTGTCTCATGTCTTTCTCTTTCCTAGAGGGAGTCATATTTTTCAGTATTACAACATAATTTGCATAGAATTCCCTCACTAACTCTTCCCCATATGTTATTGATGATTTATTCATCCACTCCAATTTGTACTTTTTGAACACCTGCTCCAACTTAGGACTTTGTTGAAGTGCCTCGGGTACCATGCGAGGCTCTTCCTGAATACTTCTCTTCTTATTCCGTTTGTTGTTCAGCTCAATCCCATCAATGTAGTAATCTCAAACATTTAGGATCAACCATCAACTCAGGTTGGACCCGTGTAGCAGGTCCGTCGAAGGATTCTGGGTTGGACTCTTCCTCCTCCAAGGAACTTATCTCCTCAGCTTTGGGCTCACTCCCATTGGGTTTTGATTCTTAACCCCCATCTTAAGACTAGAAAGGTTCAATAGGATTGGTTGCAGGCACCAAGGCGGTTAGACGTATAGCTTTGTCCTTGGCCTTTTCAAGTTCTTTGGCTTTGGCCATAGTGGCCTGAGGTGTATGCAGATCATCAGAAGAACTTGCGGAGTACTCACTGGAACGTTTGGACTCAATCTTCGATGCTGGAGGTATGTCTTATGGTTGCCGCTTCTTTGAGATATCCTTTTGCATCTGCTTGAGTGTCTTAGATGCCATAGTACCAGTACGGACACATGTTAGTCTCAAATGAAATCAAATACAGTATGAAAAATTTGCAAATAGATAAACTTTCCTGTGATCGTGTAATGAAAGTACAATCGTACCTTCAATAGTGGGAAGTACCCCTCTGCGTTTCCTTAGAGGGTGTCACTTTAGATGACAAAATACCACTATCGTACCAACGTAGGATGATTGTGGGGTGTGATCGTCTGATATACTTCCTACAAGTTAACAAATTGGCACCCATAATGATCCAACCCACAATCGTACATCGATACCACGATCGTGGGTTGTGTCATGAAGTGTACACTAACACTTCATCATATCTAAACGCCAGATTGACCATATTTGACCCTTTTTTAAACACATAGAGGTACTCAAACTTCCCCCTATGATCATACCTACCATTTTAAACAATTACTTTAATGCATATTTATGAGAAACACATTTGGAACACCCAATTCTTGTGCAAACGCCACAGGTATGAACTAAATTTGGCCTTTCCTCTTACTATTTAGCATGCTTTTGCCAGATTGATGAATAAAATACAACTTACTTTGTAGCAGTGCAAAGTAACTTGAATTTTAGAGGAAATTTGCAGAATCTAAGAGAGAATACGAACAGAGTAGACAAATTTGCTCCAATTTCCAATTAGAATCAAGTGATTTTACTTGATTGATCATATTCTTCCTGTGCAATGTGAGTTTAAGTGGTTGAATATGTGTATCGGATCAAAGGTATAGGTGTAACACATTAAACACTGAGTCGGATTAGGTCGGATTAAGTTTTATTTAAAATCATTGGGACCAACAGACGATTCGTACCTATGATTGTGGTATTCGTTTGTACAAACAGATTTTAGAAAAATTACCTGGGAACCTACGAAGCTTAAGTACGATTGTAGTATCTAGCCACAATCGTTCCTTAAAATTGTAGATTCTATCTCCTAGATGTTGATTTGTAGGATTTTAATCAGACGATTGATACCACAATCGTGATTTCTAGGTACGATCGTGGTAACCAATCATAAGATTACTATTAGAACAAATCCCTTTAGACTTCATGCAGACGATTGAACCCATAATCGTGGGACCTTTCCATGGTCGTGCAATCCTTTTGTGGGTTCAATACTGATTCTAGTTCTTTGGTTTCTTTGCTGCATAGTCTTTTCACAAATAACATGCATTACCCTATAAAGTAAAAAGTTACAAACTCCTTGGGTTTCATCCCAAGCAGCGCTTGATTTAACATTGCAGCACGACATGGCTAGGTTGGTTACTCAAACTTCACCAACTAGCCCATGGGTTACCTCTTATGAAGCATTTGATTTAACATTGCGGCATGATACAGCTCCCTTAATTACTCAGACTTCTTCAAGGATGAACTCCTCAGTTAGTTTAACCTCTTCTGTAGTTCCAATGTAGTGTTTCACACGCTGACCGTTCACCTTGAACTGAATACCATCATACCTTTTCAGCTCAATTGCCCTATGCAGAAATACCTTTATCACGATGAATGGTCTAGACCATTTGGATATCAACTTTCCAGGAAACAAGCAAAGCCTTGAATTAAACAACAAGACCAAGTCATCTGGGTTAAACTCTCTCTGTTAAATCTTCTGGTCATGCTACAATTTCATCTTTTCTTTATATATGGTTGGGCTCCCATAAGCTCAGAGACAAAATTCATCTATCTCATTCAATTATTCTAGTCTCAAATTCGCCGCATCACACCACTCCAGATTTAACCTCTTTAGTGCCCACAATGCCTTATATTCAAGTTTGATGGGAAAGTGGCATGCTTTGCCATACACAAGATGATATGGGGACACATCAATAGGGGTCTTGAACGCTGTCCAGTAAGCCCCTAATACATCATCCAACTTTCTATCCCATTCCGTCTTATTGGCATTCACAGTCTCCGCCAAAATGGATTTGATCTCACGATTGAAGACCTCAACTCACCCGCTTGTCTGAGGATGGTAAGGTGTCGCCACCTTATGTTTCACACAATATTTCTCAAGCAAGGCTTTGAATAGACGATTGCAAAAGTGTGAGCCTCCATCACTAATGATAGACCTTGGTGTATCGAATCTGGAAAATATGTTCTTTCTCAAAAATGTTGTGACACTCTTACCTTCATTATTAAGAAGCGCAACCGCCTCCACCCACTTTGAAACATAGTAAAAAGCTACCAAAATTATACTTCATACCATGTGAACTTATAAAGGGACCAATGAAGTTAATACCCCATACATCGAACAGCTCAAGCTCTAGGATAGTGGTCATTGAAAGATCTTGCTTCCGTGAGATGTTTCTTTGCCATTGGTATTGGTCACAAGCCCTTTCATAGTCATGTGCATCTTTGAAAATGGTGGGCCAATAGTATCCATATTTCAAGATCTTGTGCACAGTTTGAGCATCACTATAATGACCCCGACCCCCAACTGGTGATAAGTGACATGTCTCTAACATGCTCATCATCTCAACCTCATGAACACATATGCAAATCACTCCATCTACACAAATCTGGAACAAGTATGTCTCATTCTTAAAGAACTTCCTCACATCATGCATGAATTTGTTGCGTTGTTGGAATGATAGGTCTTCACAAACCACATCACTCACCAAATAATTTGCAAAGTATGCAAACCATAGAATCAAACCCTATGATGTGGCTAATACCTACTCATCTGGAAAAGTATCATCAATCTGAAGCTCATTGATTAGTTTCAGCATGACCTCTTCTTCAAGGCATTATAAGTGGTCAGCTACTTGATTCTCAGTCCCCTTTCGGTCCTTGACCTCAAAGTACAATTCTTGTAACAAAAGTACCGAACAAATAAACTTCATCTTTGCATCCTTCTTTACTATAAGGTACATAAGAGCGGCATGATCTGTATGCACAATCACTTTTGTACCAAGCAAATAAGATCAAAATTTCTCAAATGCGAACACCACAGCGATAAACTCTTATTCAGTCACAGTATAATTTTTCTGAGTATGGTTAAGTTCTTTGCTAGTATAATAGATGGGATGTAAGATATTCTCTATCCTTCGTCCAAAAACTGCACCTAGCGCCACGCCACTAGCATCACGCGTAACCTCAAACAGTAGGGACCAATCAGGAGACACAATAATAGGGGTTGAAATTAACTTCTCTTTCAGGTACTCAAACGCCTTCAGAAATGCATCATCAAACACAAAGTTCATCTCTTTATCCAACAACTTGCACAACTGATTTGTAATTTTAGGAAAGTCCTTGAAAAATCTTTGATAAAATCCCGCATGTCTCAAAAAGCTACGAATGCCTTCACAGAAGTTGGTGGGGGCAATTTTTCAATCACCTCAATCTTTTCCTTGTCAACTTCAATCCCCTTCTTTAAAATCTTGTGACCAAGCACTATTCCTTCTTTGACCATGAAATGGCACTTCTCCCAGTTTAGCACCAAGTTACAATCCTCACATCACCTCAAAACACTAGCAAGATGTGTCAAACAATCTTCAAATAAATCACCAACAACTGATAAGTCATCCATAAATACCTCAATTGTGTCCTCAACCATATCAGAAAAGACAGATATCTTACAATGCCAAAAGGTTGTTGGTGTATTACACAAACCAAAAGGCATCCTCTTGAATGTGAAAGTCCTATATGGACAAGTGAAAGTGGTCTTCTCTTGGCCGCCCTCGGGGGCAATATAAATCTGATTGTAACTCGAATACCCATCAAGAAAACAATACCATCCTCTACCAGCAAGATGGTCTAAAATCTAATCCATGAAAGGCATCAAAAAGTGATCATTTTTAGTCCACGCGTTCAGCTTCCTATAATTCATACAAACACAACAATACGTAACTGGCCTCATAGGAATAAGTTCATTCTTATCATTTGGAACCACAGTTATTCCACCCTCTTTTGGCACACATCGGACCAGACTCGCCCACTTGCTATCTGTAATAGGATAAACTACTCCTGCGTCCAACAACTTGATAATTTCCTTCTTCACCACCTCTTGTATAGGCGAATTCGATCTCCGTTGATGCTTAATTCTTGGAGCATAATCAGGCTCAAGTTAGATTTTATGTGTACAAATTCCAGGCAGAATCCCAATGATGTCATCAAAGGACCATCTAATGGCCCTCTTGAACCGCTTCAAAACAGACACCAAAGCCTCAACTTGCCAATCTGTAAAATTAGTTGCAGTAATAAGACAAGGTATTGTTGACTCCCACAAACACATAATGAAGATGAGATAGAAGAGCTTTCAGCTCCAAGACTACAGGCTCCTCAATAGAAGGCTTAGCTAGCGGGGTCATTCTATTCATCAAATCAAGATCTAACTTCTTTAGTGCATAACTGTATGAACCCCTACCATCAAGTGTGATCACCATCTCATCATAATGCTCAATATCATCACCCTCAAAATTCATACTTGCTGCTGCAAGTGCCTCAACTCCAAGCCTCTTCTCAATAGAAGCTACCAATGTTTCTTCATCAATTATATCAAACATCAAAATTACACATATATCCTTTGGATGCTTCATGGATTGGTATAAATTGAAGGTGACCTATTTATTGTTTAATCAAAACTTTATCTTCCTAGTTTTTATATCAACCAATGTACGTCCAGTTGCGAGGAATGGTCTCCCCAAAATAATAGGAACCTTAAATTCAACCTCACAGTCAAGCATGACGAAGTCAGCTGGAAATATGAAGGATGAAATCCTTACCAAAACATCACACAAGATTACCACGGGCTTCTTCACAGTGCGGTCCGCTATGAGAAGACTCATCAAAGTCAGTTTTGGCGACCCCAATCATAGCTATCTATAAACTCCTAGTGGCATCAGATTAATACTAGCACCCAAATCACACAAAGCTTTGCAGATTTGAAAGACGCAATAATGCATGGGATCGTGAAAGCTCTAGGATCTTCCGTCTTCTCAAACAATGATTGAGAGGCGATTGCACTATAATGATGCACGTTGTCATCCAGCTCAAATCTTATAGTCCTTTTTTTTAGTCATGAAATCTTTCATAAACTTTGCATAAGCTGGCATTTGTTCAAGAACTTTAACTAGAGAGATATTCATCGACATCTCTTTCAGTATAGAAATAATTTTTTGCTACTCTCCCTCTTCAGCTTTCTTCTTTAGTCATTATGAAAAAGGAGGAGGAGGTCAAAAAATGGGAGTCAATACTTTCAGGACCTCCTTATCCTTCCCTTTTCTTTCCTTGGCCTCGTGCTCCTTAACCAGAGGCTTTTTAGGTGCGTTCTCATCCACTACTAAGTTTTATGATTCAACAAATTTCTCATCATCCACAATGACTGGTTCTACCTCATTGTCGACAATCAAGTGTATAGGTGGATTCGTGGTAATCTTTCCACTCCTAGTAGTGATAGCCAAGAAATGACCATTATTCTTTGGATTTTAGGCGGTGTTACTCAAAAGTTTGCCTTGTTGATTCAATGTGGTAGACATCTGACCAAACTGTTGTTCAAGCTATTTTATGGTTGTAGTATGCGATTCAACCTTCTGATTCATTCCCAAAATATTCCCTTAATCTTATTAAGGCAGTATTCCATTTTCTTTACCCCTTTTACAACCTTTGAAAGCATGTCTTCCATGCTTGAATTACTTGAACCAGCATCACGGTTCCCAGATGGAACCTAAAGGCCACTCTTTTCCTTATAGTCATCTTTTCTCCTGCAATCACCATCTTGGTCCCTACTCCTATCTTTATACCCAAACCTATAGCAATTGTTATCTCCATAGTAGCTCCGACCTTGATTCCCTTGCCTAGAGTTCTAAGTTTCTTGGTTAGACCCTTGGCCTTTGGCCCAAAAACCTAACACCTCCCTGTCTAGATATTTTGCCTCCTCTACAGAATCTGAATCTTCATACCTAGGTGTCTTACCTTGCAACCCAATGAAATTCATATTTTCCACTCCTGCTTCTGTAAATTGCATAGTAAGTACCCAATCTCATTCCTCAATTGAGCTACCAACTCGTCTAATGCTCTTTGCTCTGCGGATTCTCCAATTGCATAAGTGTTTGCAGGTCTCTGCACATCTTAAGTATGCCATCCTTGGCTGGTTTTTGTGATCCAATCTGGGATCTCAAAAGCGTGCTTCCAACGCGGACTCATGAATGCCCCACTAGTGATAGTGTCTGTTATAGCCTTTGTGTTAGAATTCAATGCTTTGTAAAAGATCTCAAGCAAGTTTCTACTAGTCATCCTGTGATTTGGGACATTCTGTAGCTTCTTCTTGAACCTCAACTAAGTCTCATATAATTCCCTCGAAATATAATTGACTGAAGTTGTAAATCTTATCTTCAATTACGAACTCCTGGAAGGTGGAAAAAATTTATCTAATAAATGACTCCTTAATTCATTCCAAGTAGTGATCAATCCACGTGGTAACTCTGCCAACCGTAAATGTGGCCTCTCGTATTAGAGAAAAAGAAAATAGTAGTAGTTTAATCGCCGCTTGGGTCACTCTAAGTAGATTATACGAAGTACAAATCCCTACAAAGTTCATCACATGCAAATTTGCATCATCAGTAGAAAGGCGTGATACACCCCTTCAAGTTCAACAAGTGGATCATGGAACTAGTGATGTAAAACTTAGTCCCTAGAGGCAATTCTGGTGGAATAATAACACCTATTTCAATCGGCTTCTAATAATCAAAATCTTCTTCCGAATTCTCATAGTGGGGGAGATACTGATGTAGAGGTTGTTGCCCCCTATGCCTTCTCTTCCTCTCCTGCTCATCAAGTTCAGCTAGACCGTTTGTTTCATTTAATCTAGCCCTTTCTTCCCTAGCTTCCCACCTAGCATCTTCTTGTCTAGCATTCTCCTAAGCCATCAATCGAGCAGTGATCTGTTTTATAGTCTCCTGACCATCATGTTGATGTACTGGCTGATTAAAGATTTATGTATCATCATGAACACCCTCAAGAAGGGCTCCTTGATTATGAACTCCTTCGTTCACCATCCTTCTATTAGCTCTAAGAGTTCTCTCAAGTTTTATGTCAAATGGAATCAGGGAATTGCCTTAACTCTACATATTAGGCATACACTAGTGTGAGCCCTAGAAATAATAAAAAAGTAAATCAGGAAACAGAAACCAACAGCCCAAGAAACTCAATCAATCAATTCCGTAACCGTATTCCCCGGCAATGGTGCCAAAATTTGATGTCACCTAAATTACAAATCTAAATAAAGCATAAAGCGGTCTTTAATCAAATATAGAATCTAACTAGGTTGGGGTCGATCCCATAGGGAATAGGTAAAAATATCAATCAAGGTATATGTCTAGGCAATCAATAATAATTTGGAGTAAAGAAGGTTTTTTTTAGTAAAGTAGTAATAACAGGTGTTGATTCCTTTGGATTTGTAATCAAAGTATAAGAGGCACTAGGACTTCATTCCCCATGACTTCATAACTACACAGGCTATTCATGCCAGCAATATATTCTGATGCGTTGCATGCAAAATCTAATAAGATTGGTTCATCTAAACATCTCTCGACCTTGATTAGATGAATATCACTCTTCTCCTCTCGGTCTCCAAGTGTTCCACTTCTAACCCTTGTACTTTATTTTAGATTTACTCTCCCTGCTAAGGCTCAAGTTATTAGATGAAGGTTGATAGCTTCAAGTCTCTAATGTTGTTTTATTTTCCTAATCTCTACTTCTCTCTCAAGAAAGTCTAGAATTTAGGTGAGTTCTAATGTGGAGCACCTGTTAAAAGGCAATCATAATGAACAAAATACCAATATATGCATGCATATCGATCTAGAATTACCACGCACTTAGCCTGCTTTGTTAATTTATCATGGTTCCCACAACCCTAGTTTTGGGGTTTAACTACTCATAGTTGTAAAAACACAAGAAGAATTCTGATAAGAAAGCATATCACGAACTTACAATAATAAGATGAAAAACTCCAAAATCTCATTTTGAGTTAACACCCTAATAAACAATGTATGTAATTCTAAGACCAAGAAAATGCCTTAGAACCTTCAATAATGTAATGAAATGTAAAATAATACAAAAGACCGAATAAGAGTATGTAAAATAAAACTTATCCTAAACATAATAGGATTTGCTAAGTTGGTCACATTAGACGAAAGGAAGGTACGATCGTGGTTAGATCCAACGATCTTCCTTGGTGCTCGTATGTTGGTACTGGACTTGGTCCTCTTTAGAACAAGGTAGGCACGACCTTTAGTATGAGCTCATGGATTCTAGGTACGACTGTACAATATAGTCGTATGATCCTCTTGCACTTCAACTTCTGCAACCTTCATATTTGAACCTTCCTTCCTCGACACATTGGTATGATCGTGGAAGGCACTCATCTGATCTCCTTCACTTAACATCTGCAACCTTGTTTCCAGATCCTCTTTACATAATTAGGTTGTATGATCGTAAGATCAATATACGATCATAGGAAATTCCATCTATTTTCCACCTGTAAGTTCATGCTATGATCACTTCGTACGATCCTGGTTAGATCCCACGGTCGTGGAATTAGTTCATCTAATGCACTTTTGTCCGAAATTCAGAACTTTCCTTCTCCGGACCTGTTTAACCTACAAGTACCCAAAAACACATTATATCCACATATGAATACCCTAGTACTTGCAAATATTCACAGTTTTAGCGTCAAAAGTGTCGTAAGTTCATGGAACATCACTCGGCTTGTAGAATCAATAGGTTATGTTCATCTAAATGACTTTACACCCCTCTTTAGATGACTATCCTAAATCACAAAGGTTCATTTCTCATGGGTTTTTCATTAATAACCCATATCATTGATCCCATATTAGTCTATCCCATTTACCGGCTCAAGTCTAATTAAATGGAGGTTAATAGCTCAAAGTCTCGTTGTTGATTCCTTTTTCCCATCAGTTACTCATTTTTTTTTTCAGAGTAAAGATAAGGCAAGATCTAATGTATGAAGTTGTTAAAAAGTAATCAAACCAATAATAATAATAATATATGCCCAAACACCCTTTGAGAATCACCTCATACTATGAACAAGACTTTGTTAATCCATCATGGTTCCCATAACCCTATTTGTGGTGTTTAGCTATTCATAATTGCAAGAATAGAAGAAGAATTCATGGAATAATTATGAACTTACAAGAATAACATGAAAAATTACAAAATCTCACGTTGAATTAAAACCCTAAAAATCGATGCCTTGAAACCTTACAAAAATGTAACAACGCAAAAACTGGAACAAAAAACCCAATAGGAGTACTTATAGACAAAATAAAAACCTATCCTAAACACATAGGGATGTGATGAGTCGATCCCTCACACGAAGGAAGATATGATCATGGTGATATCCCATGATCGTCCTTGGTGCTCGTAGGTTGGCTCTTAACTTTTGCATCTTTCAAGTCTTGGTTGGAACGATGCATAGTACGAGCTCATGGCTTCTTGTTATGATCATGCATCCTTCTCATCCTATCTACCGCTAATTTCCACTTTGCAGAATATATCTCTCATGATCTTCTGTACGAGCCTGTGGCATTATCCCACGATCGTGAAATGTACTCGCCTGATCCTCACTTAACATTTGTAAACCTCAATTCTTGACTTTCTTCCCACGATGCTTGGTATGATCATGCCATCTAGGTATGGTCGTGGGAAGTCTTTGTCTTATCTCCTTCACAATTAGCTTCTGCAACACTGTTTTAGGACACACTTCCTATGATCAAGTTGTATGATCATCGCATCAATATACAATCATAGGAAGATTTCATATGCATGACACTTGAGAGTCATTGCTCGGATTCATCCTACGATCACAATGGTATGATTGTGGTCAGATACCATGGTTGTGGAATGCTTCCATCTGATGCCTTTAAGTCCAAAAATCTGCACTTTCCTTCTCCTGACCTGTTTGACCTGGAAATACCACAAAAATACCATATATCTACATAAAATACCTTCGTACTTAAAAATATACATAGTTTTAAGCGTTGAAAGTGTCGTAAGTCTAAGGCACATCAACACCCTCAACTTAGATCATTTGTATGTCCTCAGGCAAACAAAACACAACTAACTATAACATAACCAACGACGCTTAACCAAGAGAAATCTAAAAGTACAATGGCAGTTAGATCTTAAAAATCTCTTAGGCATACATTAACCAAAAACACAAGTTCAACTCCCTCCAATACCATCAAAACTAACAATCTCTGTGTGCACACAAATCACTCAGCATAACACAATAGTATCAAGCAATGGAATTACATTATCAACAGACAACCTAGCACTCAAACCAATAACACTACCCAAACAGACAGTAACTACGATGTAGCCCCTACGCCCTCACATCAAAGAAGTCCCCAACACTAAGAATATGCAATGAAAATCAAGACAGGGACTGAAATTAAGCACTCACTGTCACAACAAAGTTCGAACAGTGTGCGTTTGATACCATAGGCTTGCCCTTATTTCTACGTCTTAGTCTTTCAGATAGTCAGATTACGATCATTATTGAACTTTTATTGGCTTGTAATGTAGGCTTGGGTACAGGTATGGTACATATGGACAAAGTGACTAAACCTCCTTGGCACTACACTACTTTTTGGCTCCACTTTTCCTACCTTCTTTACTTGACTCCCAGCTTCACTTTTTCGGACCTCGGGTGAGGTTTTCTTTTCACAATGTCTTATTTTTCTCTTTTTATTTGTTTTTCTCTTTTTATCCCTTTTTTCAAACTTTTATTTTTTATTTTATTTATTTTATTTTTATTTTTCACACAATACCGCACCAAAATCCTTTTTCAATTTACCAACTTCTTCTACATATGCAATTTTCTCTACACACCCCTATGATATCCACCCTCAACTTACGCAATTCTCCTGAGTTGAGGTGCACAGTGTCCAAGGAGAGACCAAGGCCAAAGAAGGTTCATTGTAAATGAATAGGGAAGGTGAATAGGTTAGATCAAGAAAAAGGTCTACTTAGGCTCAAATTTCGAGATCAATGGATATTACATTTATTTGGTTGGCTTTTTATGTTGTTAGTAAAATAGTCAAGAACGGCCTATGATCCTTTCCTAACCTCCTATCCTATAACTCAGGCGAGACTAATCGGGTAAGTTCTAGATCGCACACACATACCAACTAGGTAAAACCTCACACACACTTGGCTCAGGGCTACATAATCAATCACTACCTATTTGGTTCATGCAAGTTAGGCTACGGTTATCACGCTTATAATCCTAATGCCATAATGAGATCCACATTGGTCACAATTCAGGGTAAGAACACAACACGGCAAAAACATCAATCAAATTTTATAGAGGGGTATCATTTAGACACAAAAATAATTTCAAAAATCATTTTCATGATCTTATTTATTACGACTACACTAAGTTCTCATATTTCTCTCCTG
Source organism: Capsicum rhomboideum (assembly GCA_031232105.1). NCBI lineage: Eukaryota > Viridiplantae > Streptophyta > Magnoliopsida > Solanales > Solanaceae > Capsicum > Capsicum rhomboideum. Next base: position 45,631,399 of record CP124717.1, on the reverse strand, counting down.
GTTACACAATCAACACAAAAACAACACAAAAATAAAAAATTAACTCCTAAACATGCCATCTCTAACTATATAGCACATACGAGGGGAAAAAACACGATAACAAAAACCCTCGAATGTGGTACACCCCCACCCCCAACTTAGGAATTGTGCAATGTCCCTATTTGCATAAAAGCATGGAAATGTAAAACTAGGGTAGGAACATACATGTGGCTCACTAGAAGCCTATCTTTGACCCATCAATGGGGGTCACTGATAGAACCCCTGTCTGCACTCCATCTCTAGTTGCCTCGGCTGTGGTCGGGGCACTATCAGTCAAATGGGCACCAGTGAAGGCCGATGCACTTAATGATGTCATCACAAGGGTAATATCCGTACCCCCTCCACCGTGAACAATAGCATCAACAGTAATTGTGTCAGTACTAGAAAGTGGGACCTTAATTATCTCTAAAATATATACCTCAGAGGTCCTCTCGCTCTTTTTCTCTTTTCTCTTCTTTCCTTTCTTGTCTTTCCTCTTCTTCCCATGTTTATCCTTCTTTTTTTATTCCTTGTCCTTCCTCTTTCTATATCTATGGGGATACAAATCCTAGCTTATCTCATCCCCTACCTCATCTACCTCTATATCCTCACCCTCAACTATTAGGGCTTGGGTATAGAAGTCTGGCACTAAAGTATCCATATCTATAGCAACATCCTCCAAAAACGAGATCAGTGGAGGTGGAGGTGGAGGTGGCACAATTGGAAAATGTCACTCAGTCAGCTCCTTTATGGTTGTTTTCAACTTGGCCATTTCTTTTGTGACTGTGCTCAAATTTGGAGCCTAAACATTTTCCAACATAGCCATCATCCAGCTCTCAAATCTACCAAATTAGGTCTGCATACCCCATATTACCGCCTTGATCTCATCTTTCACATAGGGTTTCACCCCTACCTCCAACTTCTTAATCCTCGCATCATGAAAGGCCTGATTTCATATTAGCTACCTTTGAAGAGTTGTAGGTATCAATATATATCCTGCAGGTGCAGACTGAAGTACACCCAAAGGTGTTGTAGGCTGCTGAGTAGAAGAAAAAGAAGAAGCACTGGCTTCAGAAGCTGAAATCTCAGTAGTGGGGGCATCCCTCTCTGTATCCTGTGAAGGCTAGTCTGGTAAAGGACCCCGGGCTCAAGCCGTTGGGTTCAACATATCCTTATTCAAAGCAATGTCCATAGTCTTAATTGACAGGACAAATCTATCAACTGCTGGAATGTTCGGTATATTAGATTTCCAACACAGCAATGTCATCAAACTTGGGAATGGAAGAGTGGTGTGATAAAGCAGTGCCCTCTCCTAAATCTCATTCATGATAATTTATGGGATGTTCAAATCCAGCTCTACCTTGAAGGCTACTACCATCTCTGTATTATCTACACTCAATGTGTTGTCCTTTATGGTCGGTGAGATGTGGTGTCTCATAATAGACCACCAAGCCTTGGCGGTGAAACTGAGTGTATGCTTATAGATCTTCGTACCATTAACCCAAACTGTCCTTTCCTTAGCCTCTATAATGTGGTCCGCTAACCATTTATAGTGTATCAGCTTGTCCTCAGTACTCAATGTCTTCGCCTTTTTCAACTCTGACATTCGGTAATCATATTTTGAAGTCTCCTCAATTGGCTCAAAATCATTCCTAATCAAGGCTTTTTAAATAGCTTTCACTGATATGTCAATTGCTTTCTCTCGCACTATCCTTAAATTAAGTCTGGGCTGCTTTCTCATATCCTTCTCCTTCCCAAAATGAGTCATATTTTCAATAGTTGCCACATAGTTGGCATAGAATTCACGTACCAACTCAGCCTAGTAATTTTTTTATTTTTTTGTCATCCACCCCAACTGGTACTACTCAAAAACCTTATTCAATTTGGCAACCCTCTGTAATGCCCTAGATAGCATGCGGGATTCTTCTTAGATGATTCTCTTTTAGAAAACCCCCATCAGTGTAGTAATCTCTAGATTTGGGAATATCCTATCTTCTTGGGTCTTTCCCCCTTTAGGGATGATTTACATCAGCAGCTTCTGTGGGAGATATTGGACTAACATTACCAGAATAGTCCGTGGACTCCTATTCTTTAGAGGAACTCTCCTTATCAGCAGCCTTGTCAGCTTCGGTCTCACCCCCAGTTGTATTTGATTCTTGACCTCCTTCTTCAGACTAGGAAGGCTCAATTAGGGTAGCCACGGGCACTAATACAGTAGATGGTATGGCCTTGGCAGTAGCTTCTGCTCTAGTGGTTCTAGGTGAGTGTAGGTATTCGCTATCACTTTTAGAGTATTAAACCTTCAAACCAATGGACTCTTGAGAATAACTTTCCAAGGACGAAGACACGTCTTTAGGTGCCCGTTCCTCAGGTATTTTCTTATGGAGTTCCTTCCCTTGTATTTTCTTAAGAGATTTGGTGCCATGATACTCGTACATAAAAGTATTAGTCTCAGTTTGAAATAGAAATACAGGCTCAATAATTCCTATAGACGACCCTTGGTACAATCATGTTAAGGTACCACGATCGTACCTTTGATCGTAGTAAGGACCTATTAAAAGTCCTGGGGATTTGTCACATCAGACAACTACATCTTATGATCATATAATGATACGACAATTGTGGGATGTGATCGTCTGATGAACTCCTGAGACATTAAAAACTGGCACTCTACCATGATCCAACCTATGATCGTACATTGATACCACGATCATAGGTTGTGTCGTGGAGTGTGCACTAACACTTAGCAGTTTAAATTATGAAAATCTTGACCCATTTTGACCTTATTTGATACATATAGGGTACTTAGACTTCCCCTTGATCATACCCACCATTTAAACAATTTTTCAATAGACATTTATTTGAAATTAATCTTAAATACCCAGTCCACATACTAACTCCATTAGACCTTTACTTGGCACTAAACAAGTATGTAATAACTTTAACCTATCTTTTAACTTTAAGCCCCATTGAACAAATTTATGAAAGAGAGTACAACTTACTTAGCAATAGTGCAAGTAATTTGATTTTCAGAGAAGTCTGCAGAACTTGAGGAAGGACACAAATAGAGCAGTTAAAATTGGTTTGATTTTTGCTAGGATGAAGTGATTTTGCTACTATTTTGCTTGCTAGATCATATTTTTGTTGTGCAATTTGAATTTGAATAAATGATTGGGTGTATTGAATCGTAGGGTATACAGATTTGGGAATTAGAATCGAGTCAGGTAGGATCAGATCGGGTAGTTTTAAAACTGTAGGATCCAACAAATAGTTGTATCCCACGATCGTGGAATCATGCCACGATAGTTGTATGTTCTCGTACCAAGAGAATTAAGAAAACTTACTTAGAAACCTACGAAGCTCAATGAAGACCGTGGTATCTACCCACGATCATTCCTTAATATTGTAGGTTCTATCACCTGAAAGTTGATTTGTAGGAGTTTAGTTAGATAATGGATTCTATGATTGTGCAATCTTGGTACAATCGTGGATGCTCAATCGTAGGACCAACTCCTGGAAATCAATTATGTGGACTTTATGAAGACGACAGAACCCATGATTATAGGAACGTCCTACAATCATACAATGTTTTTGTGGGTTAAGTTTTTGTTCTAGTTCTGCAAATTCTTTTCTGTATTATCCCTGCATAAGTAGCACACATTACCTTATAATTAAAATAATTACAAAAACCTTGGGTTGCCTCCCAAGCAGCACTTGATTTAACATCGCAGCACGACATGGCTAGTTTGGTTACTTAAACTTCACCAAAATAGCCTATGGGGTGCCTTCCATGAAGCGCATGATTTAACGTCACGGCATGACTCGGGTATGCCTAATTTCTCAAGCACCATCTAGGTCCACTTCACATATCACCTTGACCTCTTCAACCTCACTGACATAGTATTTCACCCTTTGATCATTCACTTTAAACCTCTAACCCTCGTTATTTTCAAGCTCAATTGTATCGTATGGAAACACTGTCACCACTCTATACGGCCCTCTACATTATGAATTCATCTTTCCTAGAAACACCTTTAGCCTTGAATCAAATAGTAGTACCATATCGCCAACGATGAATTCTCTTTTCTCAATTTGTGATCACGGTACAATTTCATCTTCTCTTTGTTCAAGGATAAGCTTTCATAGGCGCGGAGACTGAATTCATCCATCTCATTCAACTATTCTAGTATCAACTTTGCCACATCACTCCACACCAGATTCAACCTCTTGTCACACCTCAAATTCCAACGGGGCGGACTGGCACCCGAAGCCGTTAAGGCCCGAAAGAACCAATCTTCATTCATGTTCACTCATACACATGTCCCTAAAAGAACCACACTCTCCCTTTTTTAGATACAAATTACCAATGGCGGAAGTCATGGAAAACATATGATATATATGAAACTTGGCCGTTAGGGCCACCATGTCAAAAGCATACATTCTTTCATTCATCTTCACACATACGTCCACAAAGCCTCTAACAGATACATATACATAACCAACCTAAATTTGGGACAAGTCCTCGCTTTATACAATATTTAAAATACCAAAATAAATGTACACGTGTGACTCGGAAAGCTCCGAACCAACTAGAGCTCACCAAAGATCTGCAAATGACCCACAACCTACTGTGGAGGTCTACTAGTACCTGTGCCTGTAGCAAGTAAGGTAAGTCCCACAAGGGACGTCAGTATAAAGAATGTACTGAGTATGTAAGGCCATAAAAAACTGTATCATACATAAGAACATCAATGGAATCAAATATAATAAAATAGTTAATATGGATAAACCATCGTTTTGTATGTTTGGAACCATGTACATTACATTCGTTAATTTTTTTGCCTTTACATTCATTCGTCTTTATCGTTCTACCCATGCTAGGCTTTTCTGTTGCCCCTGGGATAAGATTTATCATTCTACCCATTCTAGGCTTTTATGTCGCCCCTGGGATAAGATTAACTCATGATAGGTATTTTAACCCCTGGGATGTGATTAACCCATGCTAAGCTTTTATGTCGCCCCTAGGATGTTATATTAACCCATGCTAGGCTTTTATATCGCCCCTGGGATGTTAAAGTAATCCATGCTAGGATTTTATATCGCCCCTGGGATGTTATTCAAGAATATATAGACAATGATACATTACTTCCGTTCTTTCATTATAAGAGTGATACATTACTTCATTTCTTTACTTCTATGAGATTGATACGTTGGTAGTCATAGCATTATTGGAACTTTAGAACGTAACATTATTGGAACTTTAGAACGTAACATTATTGGAACTTTAGAACCATGCCCACAGTTATATGACACATGAAGAACAATTCATAAGTGAGATTTGTGGTTTTATCTTATTTGTGGTTTTATCTTACTCTTGTAAGCTCATAATTATGTTCTTATTAGAATTATTATTGTGTACTTGCAATTATGAGTAGCTAAACATAAAAACTAGGGTTGTGGTAACCATGATAGATTAAAAAAGTAGTGTTCTTAGTATGAAGTGATTCTCAAAGGGTGTTTAGGAGTGTATTTTCATTCTTTTGTATTTTCATTCTCTTTGGTTTGATTATTTTTAACGGCTGCAGATATTAGAACTCACCTTATCTTTACTCGCAATAAAATAAAGGGTAATGGATAGGTAAACAAAATAAACAACAGAGACTTGGAGCTATCAACCTTCAACTAATAGCTTGAGCCGATAATCTGAGAAAGCTAATTTGGGATCCAAGATAGGGGTTAGTAGTGCAAAACTTATGAGAAGAGAACTTACTTAAGGTTAGTTACTTAAACAAGTGAGGAAAGTCATTTAGGTAAACATAACCTATCGATTCTACATGCCAAGCAACGGGAGAGATCACTAGTACGAAGAACTTATAGAGTTATGAAGTTATGGGGAACACAGTCCTAGTGCCTCTCATATCTTGATTAAAAATCCAACGAAATCAATAGTTGTTACTATTGGAGTTCTGATTTACGAAACCCCCCTTTTAACTAGAGATTATTTACTGATTGCTTATATAAACACTTGATAGTTATTTCCACTTATTCCTCGTGGGATCGACCCCAACCTATTTGGGTTCTATATTTGATCAAAGATCGCTTTATACTTTTATTGGAGGTGTATTTTGGGCGACCTCAATCCCCCTCTTAGCTCCAACAATGACGTAGTGATTTTGGGAAATGAAACGCGCAAGCTTTTATACTGCCAGGGGTCCTTTCTTTATATTTGCAAATCCTCTGTCTCAATCATGAACTATACTTGACCACACGACCGTAATTGTCCTCCACGTAACCATGAAGAAAAACTGGCTGGATACTACTAGGTCTTTCATCGTGAACGTGAAGGACCCTTCACGAATGAAATGGTCAGCTTTTCAGACTTTCATAATCGCAAAGGCCTCATTGCAAATGCGATGAACAAAAATGGCCTACAGCAGCAGCTAAAAAACTAGTTATTTGCCATGTTTGAAATGACTCTTAAATGGACCCTGGACCCTAGAGATTTGTTCAAAATCCCGTGAGTGCAAACTAAATATGTTGACCTACTGGAAACGGCATTCTGGACTCAATAGAATTGACAAAATTACCAATGGATATTGTTTTGATGACATGTTGATTGGAATCAATAATTTTTTGGCTTTGACTAAAATCCACCCAAGCGCCCGATATGAATCTGAAAGCCTCGGAACCCGAATCAATGGTCCTCATAGCCAAAAATCCATGTTTTAGAGCTAATGAAGCTGTCAAAATTTCAATCTGAGGCCGTTTACTAAGAATATTGACTAAAGTCAAAGTTCTTAACTTTATATGCTCCAAAATAGAGAAATTAGTTTAATACCCAACCAACCTCCCTAAAAATCAAACCACCCATCCTAGCAAGTCATAATTACCCTGTAACAACTACAAGAAGGCTCAAAACAAGGAAAACAGAAAAAAATTAAGAAAATGACCTGGAGGGTCATTATAGTAAGTCAACCCGAGGAACCATAATTCAAAATACAAAAGTAACACGGAAACTTAATGTCATGACCCAAATTATAGGATCGTGCAAGCACTTACTCTATTCTTAACTAGATAGGAGAACCCTTACCATCCAACTAAGTATGTTCAGAAATTCAATTTAACAATCTTTAAATAAATAAGTAGTTTGATCTTAATACCAACATTATTATAAATACACTAGACCTTTACATGTAATGAATTAACAAAATAAATATGCTACCAAAACCTAGTTTATACATAGAAAAGCATCTATATAGAATAAAACAAGAAAAAATGCAACTTTAGTTGGGAAGAGAGATACAGAAGTTGTTGATGAGTTCTCGCCATTCCACATAAGATACTTCAAGTCAACCTGCAACACACTACATCCCAAAAAGGATGTAGAAGGAGTAGTATCATTACACACATATACTTGTAAGCATCATCAATCGACCAGAATTAGATCATGCAACTTCATATAAAAGTCACAAGAAAAATCATGACAATCTTACACCATAATTTAACACCAACATTCATATTCCTTATTATGACCTTCCATATTATAGAAGCTTCTAATTATTCCTTCTTAGCTTAATTAACCATTTCAGTTACAATAGACAATTTGATTTCATGTTAAGGTAAATACCACTAACCTCTAACTCCATAGTTATTATCTAACAGACCTAAGCTCGTATAAATTCAATTATGGTCTAACTAATAAGTCCCTATTTCTATATCATGTATACACAATGAATATCATCAATAAGAAAACCCAACAAGTAGACAATACTAGTACAATATCACCATACACACCACAACAATTCTTCTATCATCTCAACAATCCAACAACCATATCATAACCATAATCAAGATACATAAGTCATAAAATAGGTATCATACACAATCCTTGACTCTACAATTACAGCAATAGCAACACAATATCAATTAGGGAATGCACAAGTCCTGAATCAACCTCGTATATCATACCAGACCCTACAACCATAGTCACCAATTATACTATGAATTCATGTCCATATAAATACCACGAAATATATCATCTATGTATCATATCAACTCATAACTAATATCATATAACACTCTCTCGTTTTCACACACATGCTGAGGGACTTATTTATGCCCAATAGTCGTGACCTTCAAAGAACCAACTTCATCCATATATTATACCGACATGGTACCTGATCCTCTCTAATATTAATCAATATCAGTATCTGTACCGATGTTGCACCCAACCTTCTGAATCAATAATAACAAATATTCCAATTTACTACCACTCTGGATATAACACAGTACACCAAGATCACATGTACACATACTATCATAATATAATTAATCAAATTCATTGATACTTAGCTTATTCATTCGAGCATTAACAACCAAAGAACAATCATAAACATGTTCAAAGACCAATCCACAATATTCAATTTAGGAGTATACATTAATTCTACGTCAAGTCTACACTCCAACTAACATGCATAGTTTTATTAACCTAACAAACCCTCTCTTATTCAAATCAAGCACCGTGGATTTCATTACTAACTAGTAACCCCCTACATTCAAATCATTACTAGGTTTAGAGATGCCTTTTCATTAGTTGACTAATCAACCATTTGACTTTATTCAACATTACAATTCTATCTTTAGTTATAAATCTTTACACATATTACTTCCTAACAGTTGGCTAACTTCCCCTTTCAGATTCTTTAAGTTATTGCACCGCCTTCCATCATTATGATCAATTCTCATACGATATTGTAGTAGTAAAATTCACACATTTGAGACATTCATACATCAATTTCACCCTATCTTTAAGGTATTTAAGTCGGATCCTTAGGTTATAGCTTGCACAATCTCTTTCTATTGTTACTCATAACCACATAATTAGCATTAAGTTTATCATGGAGGTCATACAAACACAAAATACCCAGCAAGAAATTCATACATTAACATATCAACACATACTTAACTCTTTTTACGTAAAAAAAATTTCATATTTTTATTTATCCAAACACCATGCCCGTAGACCTAATCATGATTCTCCCATCAAATATATTACGTTCATCTTTACTAACCATATTCTATCACTCATAAACCATAACCTACCTCGACGCCAAGTTGTTTCTACAAAGTGTGTGAATCATTGTTCCTTATTTCCAATTTAGAAAATTTGATAGAAAATTTGTGAGGATGATGATGGAGCCGCATTCCTTGAGAGCCTTGCCTCTCTATTATGATTATTTTTAGTTTAATAATGTACCTAGGTCATTTTTAGGAGAAGGAAACTGATTTAGGACAAGTTGGACATAAAGGGTTTTAAAAACATGTATGGACACTGCTCGAGAACTGCTATACAGACCCAGGCCTAGCTACAATGACCCCATCATAGAAGCCAAGGGACCACTGTAGTAGTCCTAAGGCAGTCCAGCCCATGCCTTTTAATCCCTCCCTCAAAATTATCATTAACTAAATGACGAATAATCTCAACTTAAATATAACTCGATGTAAATTTTCAAATTCAGACATTTTATCACTGGTACTTTTAATAAAAACAAAACAGGTCATTGACATTTCAAATACAGAAACAACAATCTCAATTTTCCCAAAATCCAAAAGTCACTAGTACATGCCTCTAAAAATCTTTGATACATTATTAATAATGTCAGAAATCTCAAAGAAGGAAAGAAAACATGGAAATAAAAGATACAAAGGATCCATCAATTTACCTATTAGTCAAACAACTATCTCTAGATCCAAGAGTGATACCCTCGACCGCAGGTACTGGATCAATATCCAAGAATAATCGTCCCGGTACCTACACACAAGGTGCAAAAAATAAACAAGTGTGAGTACTAATTCATATGTACTCAGCATCATCATTGGTCGATCCTAATTTAAAGCGATGATGAGAGTCTTTCCTATGATACCTAACCTACACTTAACCTCCACAATTATATAGAACTAACAACGAACCATCAAAACAATTCAAACATACACAGAAATTCAACTATCATATGAACTTAGATGATCATATCCATTTTTCACAACATTTAAGTACACATCCATGAAATAGAGTCAAGAACAGTCCAATTACAATGAGTAGGAAGAGATAAATATGATACATATGTTGTGTAGACACCTGTTGCTGATTCAAAGATGTGGTGAGCTCCTATGTTCGAAGATTGTCCTAGATTCCTCTATTTTTTATTCCTGTCTTACTTACTTTATGGATAGTTATGTATTATGATTTTGACACTTTGTTTAGAGTTCTCTCTTGTACATGTAATAGCTGAGTCTTGAGAAGTTTAGGTATGCTATACTTTTATTTATGGATGCTTGAAGTTAACTTTGAGTTATTCGTATTGATCCTTTACTTTTCTATTTTTATTTGAGTCAGTTGTGATTGTTGAGTTTGGCTTACCTACCATGACTGGGTTGGAGTAGGTGTCATCACAACCTCAGATTCTTGGGTCATGACACCTATAGAACAAAAACTAAAAATTAAATTTCTTCCTCTTCCTTCTCCAATTCCTATAAAGTTCACGAGAAGATTCTTGTGAAGATTTCTTCTTTGAAAAGCATTGGAAAAATTCTCTTTAACAAGGAATGATCATAGACTGTGATTTTTTTGTATAGTTTGTGTTTATATATATATATATGATTTCAGTAATTGGCTAGTGAAACAGATTTAATAATCCCACAAATTATGTATTTTATTAGATTCTCCATTGACATCAAAGCCTACGTTATTTGGTTATTAGTCTTGTCTTTCCGTTCCTTTGTATTGCAATATTGTTGAGGAACAGAAAAAGAAAATTTTGCTCTATAGTAAGACGTAAGATTTTGTCTGTTTTGGCATATAATATAGAGTACTGAAAAAGATAATTCTGGAGTTTTTTTTGGTCTACCATTATTTATTCTTCAAATACTAAAAATTGTTAGTGTGAAGAGAGGAGAAATGGACTCTTTCATTTTGTTAAAATGGTAACAGAAAATTATGTCTTATAACCAATAAAAGATCAATATTTGGCATAAAAAGGCCCACGTTGGCTATATTCTCTATCTGCTATTCATTCTTTTCTTTCATAGTATATTAAAGTTTTTAAATTGATCTTCTAATAGTGTTTGAGATATTTTGTCCAATGGTGATCAATTTTTAACTCATTGAAGTTTAAAATAATAATAATAATAATAATAATAATAATAATAATAATAATAATAATAATAATAATAATAATAATAATAATAATAATAATAATAATAATAATAATAATAATAATAATAATAATAATAATAATAATAATAATAATAATAATAATAATAATAATAATAATAATAATAATAATAATAATAATAATAATAATAATAATAATAATAATAATAATAATAATAATAATAATAATAATAATAATAATAATAATAATAATAATAATAATAATAATAATAATAATAATAATAATAATAATAATAATAATAATAATAATAATAATAATAATAATAATAATAATAATAATAATAATAATAATAATAATAATAATAATAATAATAATAATAATAATAATAATAATAATAATAATAATAATAATAATAATAATAATAATAATAATAATAATAATAATAATAATAATAATAATAATAATAATAATAATAATGAATTATGTCCACTGGTGATCAAATTTTTTTTACTATTCTGTGAAGAATTCATTCTTCTACAGAACCTCGAGTAAAGTTTTGTTATGTCCTAATACATTAAACTAAAAATTAAAAAAAAAAAAAAAAAATTGCAACCTTTAATTCATACTTGAAATGGTTTCTAAAATGTTTTAAACAATATTAATATTTAAAGTTTATTGTCACCAATAATTTATATATATATATAGTGTGTGTGTGTGTGTGTGTGTGATGGTTAATCCTAATTATTTTTTTGTATGTTGTTACAAAAAATCATGGTGATGATGAGAACCCCCAAATGAGTTTTCACAAAGTAATAAAAGATAGGGTGAAAGCTATGACTGAATATTTGGTCAATCTGTCACTAGAATTCGATGTACAATAAGATGATGATCTCATACTCTTTGTGAAACAAATTATGAGAATTAATAAGTCTATTCAAAAAGTTGTTTGATTTGGGGGTTTATTGAGTGTGAAAAAAGAAATACATGGCTTTACGATCTGTATTATCTAACAATTTTAAAATAAATTTCTTGACAAATCTTGATATACGTTGGATCACCAAATGTCGGGATCTTACAAGATGTTAGTTCAAGATCTTGTGGATAAATATATGGACTTGAAGGTTCAGAAAACTATGTGCCATTCCCATGCACTGCCAATAAGAAATAACTAAAGGACGGACTTAGTTAAATCAATATTTTCTAGAGGAAAATGGCCTATAGACTTGCATCGAGATTTTATTAAATCTATTTACGTTCATATAAAAAATAAAGAGACGATGTATATTTATTTTATATAATGATTGTTTATATGTGATGTGACTTGTATGAATTTTTAATTTAAGTATTTATGTTATTATTGTTATTGAGTGTTTCTATATCTATTATAGAATTTATACTTATTTAATCTTGATCTTGAATTTATGTAATTTACAATAAGTGTTTTTTAGTTTCACGACCCAAATGGTTGTGAAGACACTCATACTAACCCCTTGGTTGGAGAATCATCTAACCCAAACCATTATTCAAACACTTAGCCATTTTTAAGATGAAAAGTAACCAATCTAAACTTAATTATAGAATCTCAAATAAAATAATAAGTGCGGAATATCAAATAACTATCTATTACAATCATTCAGACCCGAAAGTCATCATACAAGAACTTTATATCAAAACATATCTAAGAATATCTCAAAAACTAACAAAATATGGAAAAGTCTCATTGTCCAAAAAAGGACAATAACCAAATGATGATCTATGGCAGCCTGGAGATGGAGTGATCACCCTTGGATCAAGATCGGCTGTCAAATGCTATAGGAAAGGTCATGTCTAAGCCTCTGAAATACTTTCTGCACTCAACAAAAGAAGAGGACAGGATAGTATTAGTATAAATCACTATGTAGTGATAGGTATCATAGGCCAATTCAACTTAACAGTAAGTACACAACATAAATCAAATAACAAGTAGAAAGGCATCAGCATATAGCAAGTAATTCAATGAATCAGAAATTACATCAAATACGGGACAACACTTGCCATGACAAGCCACGTAAATTAACAAGAATATCAACAATATTGTACATAGCTACGAAATCAACAATCATAGCATAAGTAGAAACAATGCCATCTCAACCTCACTGTTAGAACATCATTAGTCTGTTATAAACTTATTAACCATATAACCTCTCTAAAATCACACTAATCTTTACACACATACTACGGGACTTATTTCTGCCAAATTAGTCATGACCTGCAGGGGACCATTTAAGTCCATGTACCGTACCGACGTAGTAGCCGAACCTTCAAAATATAATCAATACTAATATCCATATCCATACCAGTGAGGCACCTGATCCTCCATAATTTATATACATGCACTTTATGAAATATACTATCTCTCAGGATACATCACAGTGTACTAAATTTATTAGAGCACATTATAATCATAATTTAATTCATTCAAGTATCACAACTCAACTACCATCAATTACAAGCATGTCCGTAGATCAATCTACAAGCATCCAATTAAGGATCATGCATACAGTCAAATTGAGTCTAAATTTCAATTAAACCATAATCTACCTCAACCGATGAACCCAAAAGCATGCTAGTCTGCAAGAGCCTTGCCTTTCCTTAACACCTCATAATGATCAAAGTCTTAAAAACAAACAATAAAGAGTAATTAACCACTTACTCTTCCATTCTAAGCCTTAGGGATTAAACCCTACTATTTTTACCCCTGCTCATAGCTTAAACTATCACTTTTGGATATTTCACCCATTAACTTATCCTAAGTCCCCATAATTCACATTCAGGGAGAGAAATTCTATGCTAGGAAGTGTTAATTAACAACCTAGAATCATTATTACACAAATTCATGCCTACCCGAAGGGTTTTTCATCAATTATCATGAACTTAGGGCTTAAAATCAAGAATTCCACCATAAACCTTTGGTCTAATCATTTTACGGACTACACAATTAAACGATGTTAGAAGAGAGTAATAATCTAACCTTTTTAGTGGAAATTGTCCCAAATTAATAAAAAAATCACCTATCTCAAGCCTAAGCACGAACCCTTCAGTTTTTGGAAAATAAAACACTGAAAAATGAAAGTTGGAGCATTAAACTGCTAAACAACCATTGTAGCAGACACCTGGCAGCTACAACGGACCCACTACTATGGCCTAGTGGCCCGCTATGGTGGTCTGCTCTCTCTCGCACGTGTCTCCACAAGGTAAAACCAAAATTTTAATGATGAGTCACATTCCCCATACTTTCAGGGTTTTAAATCTAAAAATCTATCAAAAAAAGTTGAAATCGAGCTTTAAATTAAAGAAAAACTCATTTTGTACTCTACAGGGTAAAAAAACCAAAATTCATGTATGAAATCAAAGATTTGAAGGTAGATTTGTAAATAAATCAATGGAAAATGAAGAAAATAGGAGTTTAGAGTTTACCCATGCTAGATTTATGAAAATTTCCTTAGAAATAGCCAAGAACCGAGCTCCCAAGATCTAATAATGGAGAAAATCAAAAAATGGGGTTCTAAATACTATTTTGATGAACATTACCTTCTATGTGTGCGCACCCAACCTCCCATGCGCATTGAAGGAAATCTGACCCGATCCAGCTAATACATTATGCGTGCGTCACAGATAGGCTACGTGTGTGGTGCTCATGTTGGTGCTTCTCCACATGCATGAGCCAAGGCTGCATGCACATAGAAGGACCACCTGGTGCATATTCACCAGTTGAAGCCCAAGTCTAGAACTCTTTCGAACGGACCCTCGGGATTCATTTCAGACGCCACAAAAATAATTCAATAATACTACTAGGTTAATTTTGATGTTCTAGACACAGTAGAAATTAGATTTACAAAGAGAGATCGTTATCAATAAATTAACCCTCAGGATCCTTTTTAGGCAAATTTAACTATTTTTCATCTAAAATGCTCGAAACGCAAAATAAAGGCTCGGGATCCAAACTAACCATACTACTAACCCAAAATTAATATTTTGGATCTAATGGAACTGAAAGAATCACCATCTAATGCTCGAATCACAAAATATTGACTAAAATTAAACTAATCTTTTTTAAGGCTACTCAAAACTACAAACTCATAAAAATCACTCCCGAATACTTTGAGGATCGTGTAAACAATTTTCACAACTCATAAATGATGTAGACCAACCATGGGGAAAGGAAAATGGTCAAAACAAAAATAAACTCTAAAAATCACAATGAGGGTTATTACAATAAGATTTATATAAGAGAAACTTGTCGTGGCTCAAAGTTGGGAGAAAGAGTATGCTGATTGAAAGGTGAGAGAGATGCATTTCATGGAAGGTGAGCAAGAATTGCTCAAGATTTTACCCATGAAGGGTGTTATGCAATTTGGGAAGCAGGGTAAACTACTCCAAGGTATATTGGATTCTTTGAGATTCTAAAAGGTGTGGGACCAGTGGCTTATATGTTGGCCTTGCTTCCGAGCTTGTCGGGAGTTCATCCTATGTTTCATGTTTCAATGCTAATGTATATGGGGATAGTGATTATATTATTCATTGAGATTCGATCTTGCTACATGAGAACCTCTCTTATGAGGAGGAAATTGTCACCATTCTTGGTAGAGATATCCAAAAATTGAGGAATAAGAAGATTGCATACTTAAAGGTCCAGTGGAAGAATCGTCCTATTATGGAAGCCACTTGGGAGACCAAAGCGAGCATGTATAGCCAATATCTACTATTGTTTGCCAATATAGGTAACTTATTGCTTGTTTTCCCTTTTCCTTCTTGTTGTCACTTGGGATAAATGGTTTTTTAATTGGTATCTGATGTAACGATCCATCCAGTGTTTATAGCATTTTTAAGGTGTAAGTTCCTGGGTAGAGTTTTCCCTAGGATGAGATGTCATGACCCAAAACCGTCGTGAGTGGCACCCCCACTACTCATCCGGTGTGAGAACCAACTACCCGAAACAAACCCCAAATTCCAACTCATAATCAATACTTAGAGAAGTAAAAACTAATCCATCAATAAATAAATGTCAAATCTAAACCAAAAACAAGTACAACTGGAAGCGAAAACATTGTACTTAACAAACTACCCCTAGGAACCAAAAGTCATGTACCAAAACTACTACTGGAATATCAAGAAAGGGGATGCAACCCCAAATACTAAAATCAAACACGTCTAGAAATAAAGAACTATGTCAAGAGAGAGATTCCATAGTAGCCCGAAAATACTGCTCACCCTGAAATCTAGAATCAACGACTGAAATCACAACTGAGGTCTCGTAGGAGTTGCTGGAATATGCACTGCACTTACAGAAGCAAATGCAAGTGTAGTATCAACACACAAAAAATCAATAGTGTACTGATAGGGTCACTTGGCCAACCCGAGAAGAAAATATGAACACTTAACTAAATAATAGTATAACCAACTAATGCATGTTAAAAAATCATACACTTAACATAACAAGCAACAATAGGCAATTAGGGAATCAAACCAATATCCAACAATATCACTAAGTCAAGTACAGTCAAGTCAACTCAAGAATCACATACCATTATCAAGCATAGATAAATACATATTCCCCGGTTCTCTAGCTATGACCTCGTACATACATGGTATGGGTTATACAACCACCCTCTAGCTATGACCTGTAGGGGACAATTACCATCCATGTACTAAACCTTAGACATAAATGTTTTCTAGCCTTGTTTCACCAATATCCTGTGAGAACGTTCCCAACACCGAAATATTCCACACATTTAGAAATAAGATAGGTCAATCATAAGCAAGTAAAACCATTGCATTGACCACCAAACAACATGTATTAACCAGCCAAACTACAAAGTAGTTAAAATTTACATATAATACAAGTTAGATTAAACTACAATACCATAACCTACCTCGAATCAAGCTTGCACAACCCTTTAAGCCAGAGCTTTGCCCTTCTGTGCAATTCCCGCTTGCTTGTAGTCTAGAACATGCATATAAATACAAAAATTAAGAAATGACCTAACATGTCGGGATTTATAACAACACTGATATCACCCAAATTACACCTCGCAATGAAGTATAAAGTGGTCATTGAATCAAATATAGAACCCAACAAGGTTGGGGTCGATCCCATAGGGAATAGTTCTAAATCTAATCAATTATGTCTGTCTGAGCAATTGGCAAATAAGTAAAGAGGGGGTTTTTGTAGATTAAATGAACAATAGTATCACGAGAATATTTCTAGGGTTGTAATCAAGGTGACAAAAGCACTAGGGCTGTGTTCCCCAATAACTTCATAACTTTATAGGTTCTCCGTACTTCAGTGATCTCTTAAGGTATCCGGCACGCAGAATCGATAGGTTATGTATCATCTAACCGACTATGTTACGCTGCTTGAAGAAGACTATCCTCAAGTACAAAGTTTAATGTGTCATGATTGTTGCTTGTTGCCCCCTACCAATGATCCCAATACAGCCTTTCTCGTATCACGACTCAAGACTGATTAAATGAAGATAACTCCAAGTCTTGTTGTTGATCCGCTAGTCCTATTTGAATACCCTTGATATAGTCTAGGGTAGAGATAGGATGAATTCCAAAATGTGAACTCGCTAAAAAGCAAGCAATTCAAAAAAATCACCAATACATGTTCTTATACCATTCGATAATCACCTTATACTTCGAACACTACTTTGTTAATTCGTCATGGTTCCCCCAACCCTAGTTGTGAAGTTTAGCTACTCATAATCATATGAACAGTGCAAGAATTCATAGATGAAAACATGAATTGAAGCTCACAATAATGAATAAAACCCTAAATCTCAACTTTAATTAAAACCGTAAAAACCAATATTCATAAAATCCCAAGAATGTGCCTTGGAATCCCACAAAATAGTGTTATAGAATAATAATAATAATGTCTAATGTGTAAAAATAACCCTAAAAGAGTATTTATAGAGTTAACAAATCCTATCCTAAACAAAATAGGAAACTGAAGTCGGCCTCTTTGGATGAGAAAAATACATGATCGTGGGTTGAACCCACGATCGTGCTTTGCCTGTCGTCTGATCATTCTTCTAAAACTCCTGCACTTCTTCAAATTTGATCTTCCTCCTAAGAGCACAAGGTATGATCGTACAACCAACATACGATCGTGGGATCCATCGTCTGACCATGCCACACTTGACTCCTACAGGTTGAACTTCCCTCATATGTCACGGTCTCAAGGTATGATCATGACATCAAACCACGATCGTATAATCCAATTGCCTGATAAGCTCCTGAGTATGGCATCTCTGAATCAACTTACGATAGCCTACCCATGATCGTGGTTTGAACCCACGATCGTGGCATGGCTCGTCTGATGACTCTTTTTGTCCAATTTTCACATTATTCTTCTCTGAGTCCTTAAGCTTTGCAAGCACTCAACAAACATATTAAATCCACAAAATGTACCCTTAAACTTGCAAATATCCCTTGTTTTACACGGCTCAAGTGTCGTAAATCTCTGACACGTAAACACCCTCAACTTAGAACGTTTACATGTCCTCGGGTAAACAAAATCCTAAACAATCTAAGACACTTAACCTAGAGTACAATAGAGGTCACTATGGTAGTAAACGTTTTCAAAACATGCATGACAACCACTACATGGGTTCAATACCCTCCGTTCTTATCATAAATAACCAATACAATGCATATGCTATACAATTACTAAACGCAATGGGATCAGGATATGGCAGTACATTGTAACTAGGCAATCCAACACATTGACCAATACACTTTCTAATCAAGAACCAACTAGATTACAACCCTTATGCCCTTACACAAAGAAATCCCAGTTCTTTCATTATATGCAATGAAATCTAACACCAGGACTGAATCAAATCTCTCACTCTCACAAAGAAGTCTGGTAGTGTGCATTTGATACCATAGGCTTGCCCTTATTTTCTACGCTTCGACTTTCGAATTGTCGAGTTAGGATCACTATAGGTTTTTCTAAGCTTGTAATATAGGGTCGGGGACAGGTGTGGTACATTTGGATGCAGTGACTTATTCCTCCTTGGCCCTACATTATTTTTGGCTCAACTTCTCCTATTCTTCTTTACTTTCCTCCCTTTTCTCTATTTATTCTATTTTCTTGTAGGACCTCGGGTGCGGCTTTATTTTCACACCCATGTATTTTTTCTTTCTTTTTACTATTCAAACTTCATAACCATTTTTTACCCACCCCTTCATAATAGCCACCCTCAACTTAGGCGAATTGCCTTAGTTGAGGTACACAGTGTCCAAGGAGGCACTAGGGCCAAAGAAGGTTCATTGTAAAACATGAAGGTGTCATATGTAGTTTAAAAAAATAGGCTAAGGCTCAAAGTTCAGGTTCAAGAGATACAACATTATTTGGTAGGTCATTTAGGCTAAAGTGGGCTAAATCAAACAGGACCTATAATCCTTTCCTAACCTTTAATCCTACAGCTTTTGGTGAAACTAACTGGGCAAGTTCTAGATCGCACACACACAAAGAGTAGGTAATACATCTCACTCACTCATGGCTCAGGGCTTTTATCTAAGTTGCTACCTATTCATTTCATGCAAGGTCAGTTAGGTTGTCCCATTTACAATCCCAATGCCATATCTAGATCTTATCATCGATTTCAGTACAGTCTATGCACACATTATATCGCAAAAATGTATTTTTAAAGGGGTATTATTTAAATCTGATTCAAAATAGGTAAGCATGCTTGATTAAGACAAACTGTACTAAGTTCTCTTTTATTACTCTAAGTTACACTACAATGACTAAACATAACACAATGACACATAAAAACATAAAAAAACACCTAAACATGCCAGTTCTAACCATGATAGCACAACCGAGGGAAAAGAAACAAGGCAACAAAAACCCTCAGATGTGGTATACCCCCCACCCCCAACCTTGAAATCATGCAATATCCCCATTGCACGAAACTACATAAAAAGTAAAAACTAGAGTAAAAGGCATACCTGGGGTGCTCTAGGCATTGGTGGAACTCGGGTCACGTAGGGATACGGTTGGGTCCCTTACAGTGAAATCAGTAGTAGTGGCCTCGTCTGTGGCCGTGGCACTCACAGCCTCGTAGGCCCCAATGGTGGTAGGGGCACTCAAAGAAACAACTATGAGGGTCGTCTCTGAACCCTCTCCCATAGTCTCACCCTATGGAATAATTGTCGCGGAGGTGTCCTCAGTAGCTCTCTCCTTCCTTCTTCTTTTCTTTCCAAATCTCTCTCTCCTCCTACCATAGCCAAACACATCCACCCTCGGCCTCTTCCTAGTCTTAAGACCTCCATTATCCTCCTCATAGTCATCTCGCTCAGTCTGCTAAATAGGAGAAGTGTAGAACAAGGTGACAAGTGAGGCAATATCCACCTGAATAGATGTCATGGAAGGCATAGGTGGTGGCAGAGGTGGAGGTGTCAAATCAACTCTATCATCTAAGGCCTGGACCGCTTCCTTCAACTCGGTCAACTTTTTCTGGATAGAAACCATGTCAAGTGGTTGGACTGCATTAATTAAGGTCATGAGCCGACCCTCCATAATATCCATCCGTGTCTGTACCAATCGTACAGCCGCCCTAATCTCATCATCAACATAGGGCTTTACCCCTACTTTTAAGTTTCGAATCCGAGTATTATGTAAGACTTGGTTCCTAAGAATCTCCTCTAACTGAGCGGCTAAAATCAGTGTGTAACCTGTCAGAACCAATGTCCTAGGCTGAGAACCTACTGGTGCAGAAGAAAGTGAAGCACCTGCATCGAAAGATGATGGCATGTCACCACTCGGGGTATCCCCACCTACCTCTGAGATCCCTAAACCTTGAACCAAGGTTGTGAGGTTGCGCATGTCTTTTGTTATGGCTAGGTCCGCAGTCTTAGTGGGCTGATGAAATTTGTCCACTAGCAAAATTTATCGCACCTCCGTATTTCGCATCAACTGAGTAACCAAACATGGGAACGAAAGGGTAGAGCTGCTCTCTAAGGATCAATCTCTGATCTTTTGCGTGATAATACGCGTAATGTTCAGCTCCAACCCTGCTACAAATACGGCTACCAGGGAGACATTAGTCATACCCAACGTATTGTCATTTGCTATAGGTGTTATCCGGTGCCTCCTAATGGACTAGCATGCCTTGGCGGCAAACTTGAGACTTTTCTTTGTAATATATGACCCATTTACCCAAGAGGGATTTATGCCAGCCTCAGTAATATGTATCGCTATCCAAGTGAAGTGTATCATCTTGTCCTCAGCAGATAACTATTTCACCTTCTTCAAATTTGACATCCGATAATCATACTCCGGAGTCTCTACAGGTGGTGTAAAATCCTCTTCGAATAAGACCCTGGAAATAGCCTTAACAGAAATATCAACTTCCCTTTCCTGCACCATTATCATGTCCAAGCAGGGCTATTTCTTCATATCCTTAGTCTTTCCAGAGGGTGTCATATTCTTGAGGGTCGAGGCATAGTTCGCATAGAATTCCCTCACGAGCTCTCTACTATAAAGGCAGAGTGGCATTGTTATCCACCCCAACTGGTACTGCTAAAAAACCTTCACCACCTCTGGCATCCTCAGTAAAGACTCTTTCAATATACGTAGTTCCTCTTAGATGCTCTTCTGTTAGTTCCCATTATCCTTAAGAGTGACCCAGTCCACATAGTATTGGCGTAATTTTAGAATAAGCCAACGCAGTAGACCGGGCCTCCTCTGACCTGCTTTTATCATAGGATCATTGTTTAAAAGTGTCGAGTCTATCTTTACAGATTGGGACTCATCATCATTATCCTCACTCCCGCCTAGTTAGGTGTCTTCCGTTCCCTATTCATACTGGGGAACATTGACGGGAGAGGCTGTTGCAATAATAGCCGTGGAGGTGGTAGCCTCCTTGGTCTTTTTCTGGTTTCTGGTCTCCCTGGTGGTGATTCATTCATCAGAGGAGCTAATGTCATACTCCTCCTCTGACCCGCTCGCACCTGACCCACTCTTCGAGGTACTTGGTGGGGGCCTCTCCTTTGAAATTTTCTATCGAAGGGCCTTGTCGAAAACAGCCATGGACTTGGGTACCATGGTACCAGTATTTACAAAACAAGTTAGAGCTCAGTTCAGTATATGCACAGGTTTAGTTGTATAAATAAATTATCCAACCTATGATTGTGCATTCAAGGTACAATCTTGCCTTCTGATCGTAGGTTGGTCCAGCAAAATTTTACCTGCAGTATATCTATCATACGATCACAACCCACAATGGTGCAATGATGGTACGATCGTACCATCAAACTGTAGGTTAGACCCCTGAAACCAGTAAATTCTTGTCACATCAGATGATCACAAACCAAGATCTTATGTTAATGTTACGAATGTGGGATGTGTTCGTCTGATGAACTCCTAAATATCATCAACCAGGATCCTACAATGATCCAACCTATGATCGTAGGTAGAACTCACAATCGTGGGTTGTGTCGTAGGACCTCAAACATGACCATATTTGACCACTCAACATTTGGACCCATAATTTGATCCTTTTTTTACCCCACTTTTAACTAGAATTTTAAAATACATAAACACTACCACATATTCAGACTTACCTTATGTTTTTGAAACCATACACACCCATTGTCATTCCTCCCCATATTAATCTAAGTAATACATCAACAGAATTGAAGTAAAATACCCACAAATTTTAGGTTAACAAGCGATGTACTTATTGTGTGAAATGGAAGTGACGAAAAATGGATGAAATGATGAAATCCGATTTGAGATCGAAGGTGACCGTCCTTTTTAGCCTTTGAAATATGCAGGGTTTGCTATTTTTTCTTAAGAAAATTCTTTGAAAACATGAGAAGAGGCATGGGAACGGTTTCATGGTGTAATTATAACCTTAGGTTTTAAGTTTGGGTCGGTTTGGGTCGTGATTTTAAAAACTGCTGGGCTTTTCAGATGAAGAGATTGTACAATCGTGGTTAGATTCCACGATTGTACATTCTTTTTGTATGTTGATGCAAAATATAAAAATTACCTAAGAACATACGAATCCGAAGTACGATCGTGGTTTGTACTTACGATGGTAACTAAAGGTCGTATGTTCGATGCCTCAATTTTTATGGTTTGCAAGAGTATCATCAGACGATTAAGACCACCATCGTACATTCATGTTATGATTGTGATACCCAATCGTGGTATGACTCCTTATTTTTCATCTTGCAGAACTCCCATCAGACGACTGAACCCACGATCATATGTACAAATTACGATCGTACAATCCCTGTCGTGGGTTCAGTCTAGAGTTTCAGCTTAGCACCAATTTTCTCCTATGGTTTTCCTGCACCAAAACACACGCTACCCTAGAAAATTTAAAGTACAAAATATGGGTGGCCTCCCATGAAGTGCTTGATTTAACATCGCGGCACAACACTGGTCGGCTTGATTACTCAAGCCTCATTTAAGTTCACATCACAAATCATTCAAGCCTCCTTTCCTTCACCCATATAGTGTTTCACCCTTTGGCCATTGACTTTAAATTTATTTCCATCCTTATTCCCCAATTCAATTGCGCCATAGGGGAACACCGTGACCACTCTATATGGTCTATTCCATGTCGATCTTAATTTGCTAGGAAAAAGCTTCAGCCTTGAATCAAACAATAGTACCATGTCGCCTACTGCTAATTCTCTTCTCTCAATCTTACGATCATGATACAATTTTATCTTCTCCTTGTACAAGGCAGAGCTTTCATACGCACAGAGATGAAACTCATACATCTTATTCATCTGCTTCAGTCTCAACTTTGATGCGTCTTTCCATTCTAGATTCAACCGCTTCAATGCCCATAATGCCTTATGTTCAAGTTCAACAGGCAGATGGCAAGAGTTTCCATAAATAAGTTGATATAGGGATGCACCAATTGGTGTCTTGAATACAGTATGGTATGCCCATAGTGCATCATCCAATCTCCTTACCCAATCAGTCCCATTGGCATTTACGGTATTCGCCAAAATGGACTTGATCTCACAATTTGAGACCTCAACTTTCCCGCTTGTCTAAGGATGGAAAGATGTTTCCACCTTGTATTTTACACCATATTTCTCAAGAAGGGCTTTGAACAGTTGATTGCAAAAATGGGATCCTCCATCACTAATGATAATCCAAGGTGTTCCAAAATGAGAGAATATGTTCTTTTTCAGGAAAGCCATGACACTCTTACCTTCATTATTAGGAAGCGCAACTGCCTCCACCCACTTCGATACATAGTCAATAGCTACCAAGATATACTTCATACCATGAGAACTCACGAACAGACCTATAAAATCAATACTCCATACATCAAATAATTTGAGCTCAAGCATCGCAGTCATTGGGAGTTCATGCAGTCTTGAGATATTTCCTTGCCTTTGGCATTGGTCAAATGCCCTAGCATAATCATGAGCATCCTTATGAATGGTGAACCAATAGTAACCATATTGTAAGATCTTGTGTGAAGTCCGCGTACCTCCATGATGACCCCCAACTGGAGAAGAATGGCATTCTTCCAATATACTCATTATCTCGACCTCAGGAATACACCTTCGAATCATACCATATGCGCACACTCTAAACAAACAAGGCTCATCCTAGTAGAATTTTCTTACCTCATGCATGAACTTCTTTCATTTTCGATACGTCATATCTTCTGGAACTAGATCACTTGACAAAAAGTTGGCAAAATCTGCAAACCACGGGATTAAGTCATGTGATGCTACCAGCACTTGCTCGTTCGGAAAAGTATCATCATTTTCAAGATCATCCCTCAGTTTTAGTATGACCTCCTCTTCAAGGCGTGATAAATGGTCGGGAACCTGATTCTCCGTCCCTTTTCGGTCCTTCACCTCGAAATCAAAATCTTACAACCAAAGTACCCATCTAATCAACCTTGGCTTGGCATCTTTCTTTGTCCTAAGATATCTTAGAGCTGCATGATCCATATGCATAATCACGTTCGTACCAATCAAGTACGACCAAAATTTCTCAAATGTAACGACCACCGCAAGCAGCTCTTGCTCAGTCACAGTATAATTCTTCTGGGCTAGATTAAGAGCTTTGCTAGCATAGTAAATAGGATGCAAAATCTTCTCTAGCCTTTGGCCAAGGACTGCACCCAAGGCCACCCCACTAGCATCACACATAACCTTAAAAGGTAGGGTCCAATCCGGAGACAAAATGATGGATGTTGAAATCAACTTCTCTTTTAAACACTCGAATGCCTTTAGGCATAAATTATCAAACACAAACTTCACCTCTTTCTCTAAAAGCTTGCACAATGGATTTGCAATCATAGAAAAGTCATTGATGAACCTTTTATAGAATCCCGCATGGCCTAAAAAACTACGAATACCTTTAACAGAAATAGGTGGTGGTAACTTTGCAATTACCTCAATCTTCGCCTTATCGACTTCAATTCCCTTTTTCCAAATCTGGTGTCCCAGCACTATGCCTTTTTTACCATAAAATGGCACTTCTCCCATTTCAATGCTAAATTGCATTCTTCACATCTTTTTAGAAGATCAGCGAGGTGTGCCAAGCAGTCCTCAAATGAGTCACCTACCACAGAGAAATCATCCATAAATACCTTAATAGTGTCTTCCACCATGTCAGAAAATATAGACATCATGCAACGCTGAAAAGTGGTTGATGCATTACATAGACCAAATGGTATCCTTTTGAATGCAAACGTCCCGAATGGATAAGTAAAAGTGGTCTTCTCTTGGACTTCGGGGGTGATGGAAATCTTATTGTACCCCGAATATCCATCAAGAAAAAAATACCATCCTCTACCAGCAAGACGGTCTAACATCTAGTCCACAAAGGGCATAGAAAAATGATCCTTCTCGATCTAAGAATTTAACTTTCGGTAATCCATGCAAACTCTCTATCTGATCACCGGTCTCATCGGGATTAACTCATTTTTCTCATTCAAAACCACATTGATTTCACCCTTCTTTGGTACATACTGAACAGGACTCACCCACTACTATCCGCAATAGGGTAAAACACACTTGTATCTAACCACTTGATGATTTCTTTCTTCACAACCTCTTGCATTGGCGGGTTGAGACGATGTTGATGCGCAATGCTAGGTATACAATCTAGCTCGAGCTTGATTTTATGTGTGCAAATTTTGGGTGGAATCCCGATGATATCAGCAATGGACCAACCAGTGGCCCACTTAAACCTCTGTAACATAGAAACTAAAGCCTCAACTTGTCAATCTAACAAGTCTGATACAATGATAACCGATAAAGTGTTATTGCCCCCAAGAATGCATAACAGAAATGGGAAGGAAGAGCCTTAATCTCCAAAATAGGTGGCTCCTCAATAGAAAGACAAGCCGGTAGGGTCACTCTGTTCTTCAAATCAAGATCAAGCTCCTTTGGCGCATAAGTGTAGGAACCCCTACCAATAAGTGTTTTTACCGTCTCATCGTATTCATCAATACCAGCACTTTCAAAATTCATGATAACTGTTGTAAGTGCCTCAACTCCCAGTCTCTCTTCAAATGGAACCACAAGTGTCTCTTCATCCACAGTATTAATAACTGACACCACACGCATCTCCTTCAACTGCTTCATGGATTTGCAGACATTAAAAGTAACATGCTCATCATTCAATCAAAACTTCATCTGCCTATATTCTAAATCAACTAAAGCATGGCCAGTCGCAAGAAATGGTCTACCCAAGATAATGGAAACCTCAAAATCCACCTCACAGTCTAGAATCACAAAATTATCCTGAAAAATGAAAGATGCCACTTTTACCAACACATCATACAAAATTCCCACCGGCTTCTTCATAGTTCGATCCACCATGAATAGCCTCATAGAAGTCCGCTTAGGTGACTCCAGTCCCAACTGCAGGAAAATTGCTAGCGGCATCAAGTTAATGCTAGCACCCAAGTCACATAAAGCCTTTGCAAAATTGTACAACCCAATAGTACAAGTAATCATGAATGCTCCCGAGTCTTTTTTTTACAATAGGGGAAATGGAAATGATTGCACTACAATGATGCAAGTTATCAGCATGCTCAAAACTGACAATCCTCTTCTTCGTCACCAAATCTTTCATAAATTTTGCGTAATTTGGCATTTGTTCCAAAGCCTCAACAAGAGGGATATTCACCGATAATTCCTTCAACATTGAAATAATTTTTTGATATTTTTCCTCTTCCACTTTCTTTTTCAACCTTTATGGAAAAGGAAGAGGAGGTCGTAAAATAGGCTTGACTACTTGAGAGGCCTCTTTCACCTTCTCTTTATTGGACTTAACCTTCTTTTCAGCTAACCTTATTTTCAGCGACTCGAGGCTCTTGAGCTGCCTTGTCCTCAACCACCAAGTTTTCAGCTTTATTCTCATTCTCATCATCAAGTATTACGGGCTCATCATCAAGCACTACAGGCATAGGTGGATCAACAGTAGTCTAACTACTTCGAGTAGTTATAGCTAAGCAATGACCGTCGTTTTTGGGATTTTGGATGGTGTTACTTGGAAGAGTGTCAGGTTGACGCTGATTTAATGCGGTAGACATCTGCCCAAACTGTTGCTCCAGTTGTTTGATGGCGGTCGTATGAGACTCCACCTTTTGGCTTATCCCTGAAATGCCTGCCCTAATCTCCTTAAGAAAACTTTCTTGACTTTTCGACCCTTTAACAAGTTTTGCAAGCATGGCTTCCATTCTTGAATTTTCGGACTCAATATCACGGTTGCCCGGTGGAATATACAAACCACTCTTCTCCTTGTAATCATCCTTTCGCCTCCAATAACCATCATGATCTTTGTCTCTGTCTCCATACCCGGACTTATTATAGTTGTCTCCGTAATAGTTTTGACCTTGATTCCCTTGCCTCAAGTTCCAATTGTCTTGATTATACCCTTGGCCCTTGGCTCGGAAACCCACCACTTCTCTATCCAAGTACTTAGTCTCCTCTTCAGAATCAGATTCTTCATACCTAGGTGTTTTTCCATATGTACCTACTGCATTGACTTTTTTCGTACCTCTAGCTGTAATCTGCTTGGCTAGCAAGCCAATTTCTATTCTCAATTATGCTACCTCTTGAGCTAAAGATTCATCCAAAGCTCTTTGTTCTACCAAAGCACCAATAGTATATGTACCCACGGGTCTGTCTGCTTCCCAAGTATACCAACCTCGGTTTGTTTTAGTGATCCGATCTAGAATCTCCAATGTATACTCCAAGCGTAAACCTATAAATTCACCTCTAGTGATGGTGTCTGCTACAGCTTTAGTATTTGCATTTAAAGCTCTGTAGAAGATCTCAAGTAGATTCCTACCACTCATCCTATGGTTTGGAATATTCTGCAACTTCTTGAACCTCAGCCATGTTTCATAAAGTGCGTCTGAATATAGTCGTCTGAAGTTATAAATCTCATCTTTCAATTGCAACATCCTAGAAGGTGGAAAGAATAGTTCCAGAAATCGATTTCTCAACTCTTGCCAATTGGTAATAGAACCTCGTGGTAATTCAGTCAACCACAAAGTAGCTTCCTTCGTAAGAGATAACGAAAATAGCCTCAACCGAATTGCCTCTTGACTCATTCCAGGCAGAATGTACGAAGTTCAAATTCCCATGAAACTCATCACATGCATGTTCGTATCATCAGTAGGGAGGCCAAGAAACACTCCTTTTAAGTTCAAGAGGTGAATTATAGCACTCGTAATATCAAACTTAGTTCCTTCAGGCAGTTCAGGTGGGATAATGGTACCAGTATCTACCGGCTCCAAATAGGCTAAATCTTCTTCTAGCTCCTCATAGACTAGGGGATACTGTAGTGGTGGTTATTGCACTCTAGGTCTTCTCTATGTTTCCTCAAGTGCAGCAAAACTCTTTGTTGCATCTTGCATTGCTCGATGGTCTCTATCTGTTTGTCTAGAAGTTGCTTGTCTCGCATTCTCATCAGCCATTAACCTAGCAGTTATTTGTTCCGCAGTCTCCTAACTAGCCAGATTAAGTGGTGGCCGATTATGAATGTCACCTACAACTGCAAGATCTTGAACTCCGTCGTTATTCACCATTATTCGATTATTCCTTAGAGTTCTTTCAATTTCTTGATCAAGTGAAATTATGGAATTCCCTTGGCTCCGAGTGTTGGGCATACATCGGCGTGTGCCCTCAAAAAATTAGAAAAGTAACTGAAGTAACCGTAACCAATCAACTACAATAGGCAAAACCAATCAACTTCGTAACTGTAAGTCCCCGGCAACAGCGCCAAAATTTGATGTCACCAGAATTACACCTCGCAATGAAATATAAAGCGTTCGTTAAATCAAATATAGAACCCAACAAGGTTGGGGTCAATCCCACAGGGAAGAGTTCAAAATCTAATCAATTATGTTTGTCTGAGCAATTGGCAAATAAGTAAATAGGGTGTTTTGTAGATTAAACGAACAATAGTATCATGAGAATTTTTGCTAGGGTTGTAATCAAGGTGAGAAAAGTACTAGGACTGTATTCCCCAATAACTTCATAACTACATATATTTTCCGTACTTCAGTGATCTCTTAAGGTATCCGAGATCAAGGTATCCTACATGCAGAATCGATAGGTTATGTATCGTCTAACCGACTATGTTACGCCCCTTGTAGATAACAATCCTTAAGCACAAAGGTTAATGTGTCATGAGTGTTGCTATGTTGCCCCCTACCATTGATCCCAATACAGCCTGTCCCGTATCACGGCTCAAGGCTGATTAAATGAAGATAACTCCAAGTCTTGTTGTCGATCCGCTAGTCCTATCCGAATATCCTTGCTATAGTCCAGGATGGAGATAGGTTGAGTTCCAACACGTGCACTCGCTAGAAAGCAACCAATTCAAAAGAATCACCAATACATGCCCTTATACCCTTCGATAATCACCTTATACTTTGAACACTACTTTGTTAATCCGTCATGGTTCCCACAACCCTAGTTGTGAAGTTTAGCTACTCATAATCATATGAACAATGCAAGAATTCATAGATGAAAACATGAATTGAAGCTCACAATAATGAATAAGACCCAAAATCTCAACTTTAATTAAAACCGTAAAAACAATATTCATAAAATCCCAAGAAAGTGCCTTGGAATCCCACAAAATAGTGTTATAGATTAATAATAAGGTCTAATGTTTAAAAATAACCCTAAAATAGTATTTATAGACTTAACAAATCCTATCCTAAACAAAACAAGAAATTGATGTCGGCCTCTTTGGACGAGAAGAACATACGATCGTGGGTTGAACCCACGATCGTGCTTGGCTTGTCGTCTGATCATTCTTCTAAAACTCCTGCACTTCTTCAACTATGATCTCCTCCCACGATTATAAGGTACGATCGTACAACTAACATACGATCGTGGGTCCCATCGTCGAACCATGCCATACTTGACTCCTGCAGGTTGAACTTCCTTCACATGTCATGATTTCAAGGTACAATCGTAACATCATACCACGATCGTATAATCTAATCGTCTGATAGGCTCTTAAGTATGGCATATCTGAATCAACTTATGATAGCCTACCCACGATCATGGTTTGAACCCACGATCGTGGCATGAATAGTCTGATGCCTCTTTTTGTCCAGTTTTCACATTATTCTTCTCTGAGTCCTTAAGGCCTGCAAACACTTCACAAACACATTAAATCCACAAAATGTACCCTTAAACTTACAAATATCCCTTGTTTTAAGTGTCTTAAGTGCCATAAATCTCCAGCACATCACACACCCAACTCCTAAGGTCAAGTTCATGATCATTCCCTTTCAGTTCTAGGACTTTTCTCCACCGTAATTCACCTAACCTACCAAGTTCATGGATTACTAAGTGAATTAATGAAATGCAAAGGTAAATTAATAGTTAATAATTAAAACCATTAATTTATTCCTAAATTTTCCCCTTGGACCAGCAATTAGCAAAAATCCACCTTAAAACCCTACCCGAACTCCGTAAATTAGCGATTCTAATTTAAATATCATCAATTACAAGTTAACAGGGATGAATTACTTACCTTTTTGAAGCTAAATGATGAATTTCTGGTGAAATTCACCCTAAATCACCCTTCCCTTGCCCCAAAATGGGTTTTGAAATAGTGAACTACTTTGGGGGGAAACTGCGGCTTTTACTACTATAGCGGTAACTGACAGCCATAATGGTCGTTGACTGCCTGACAACCTCTATAGCGGTAATTTCTCCACTATAGCGGTGTCGACGGGATAGAATGTTTGTCTTCACCCAAAAAACCCACTTTTTTACAACACACCTTGTACCTAGGACATTTCAAACAATGCTTCGGGAGTTCTACTTACCCCAATTTGATTTCATAAATTCCTACGGCTTACTTATCGTCTTAGCTAAATAATAATCAAAGTCGTTAACACCATACCAGTCTATATCATTCCTAGATTTCCCTAGACCACATCTCGCCACAAAATCAAACGAAACTAGCCTAGCCTGAATTTTGTAACTTCCAAACCGGAAAGAATTTGGATGCGAGATCTTAAACATAGGACTCATATGTAACGACGAAGAGGGTCATTACAACAGAACCCAATTTTCCCATCATTTTTCCCCGAACGATTAAATGTGAAAAATGGCTAAACAAAGAGAAAAGAAGAGAGTACTTGTATCCTCAAACAATTAAGGGTACTTGTCCTACGTGTGCTTCTCGATTTACCAAGTGGCTTACTCAACTGGACGATGCTTCCATTAAACCTTTACCGAATGAATTTCCTTCGTCCTTAATTTCAAAACATCTCGATCTAAAATAGCTACTGGTTCCTCCTCATAAGCCAAATGTTTATCTAGATGCACTGAATCCCACTTGATGATGTAATCTCTATCCCCATGATGTTGTTTCAGCATAGAAACATAAAGTACCATATGGACTCCTAACAACCCGGTGGTAGATATAACCTGTAAACAATGGACCAACATCCTTAAGAACCTCGAAAGGATCGCTATACGGAGGGAAAAGCTTGTCATTCTTACCTAATCTCATGACCCCCTACATAGGAGACACCTTAAGCAAAACCTGCTCACCATCCTTGAAGTCCATGTCTCTTACCTTACGGTCTGCATACTCTTTCTGCCTACTCTGAGCATCCAGCAACTTGGTTTGAATGAACCTTACACTTTCTTGAGCTTCCTTTACCAAGTTTATGCCTAAATGTTCGACATCTCCAGACTCAAACCAACTAAAAGGTGGCCTACACATCCTTCCATAAAGTGTCTTGTATGGAGCCATATCGATGCTGGTGTGATAACTATTATTGTATCAGAACTCACACAACGAAAAAAACTGGTCCTAATGACCACCAAAATCAATCACGCAGGCCCTCGACATATCCTCTAGCACCTGAATTATCCTCTCCGACTGACCATGGGTCTGAGGAAGAAAAGCCATGCTAAATGTTAGACTGGTGCCCAATTACTCATGAACCTGTCCCAAAATTTGGAAGTGTACTTCATATCTTTGTCTGAAATGATAGTAAGTGGTACCCCATGAAGCCTGACAATCTTCTTGACATAGATTTTAGCTAACTACTGAGAGTTGTAGTGTACCCGAACCGGTAAAAAGTAAGCTAATTTCGTCAGTCGATCTACTAGCACCCAAATGGAGTCATATTTACCTAAGGTCTTAGGTAGACCCACCACAAAATCCATGGCAATGTTCTCCCATTTCCATATGCATATAGGCATTCTCTGAAGTAAACATGTAGGCCTTTGGTATTCATACTTCACCTGCTGACAATTGTGACAGTTGGACACATAATCCACTATGTCCCTCTTCATCCCGGGCGCCACCAATAACGCTGCCTCAAGTCACAATACATTTTGGTCGTACCCAGATGAATAGAATAACGTGAACCATGGGCCTCTAAAAGTACATCAAGAATCAAATCACCAATTCGAGGAACACATAATCTTCCCTTAAACCACAACACCCCACTCGCGTCAAGAGTGGCATCCGCTACCTCCCCATTCACCATTTTATTCTGGAGTGCACTCAACTTCTTGTCCTTAAATTGCTTGGCTTTAATCTAATCCCAAAAGGTTGACTTCATCTTAACACTAGCCAACACTCGACCCCTGTCTGAGACCCCAAACTGCATGCTCTGAGATGCTAGAGTTTGAAACTCTCTAGCTAAAGGTTGCCTAGACACCCCCAAAAATGACAAAATACCCATACTTACAGCTTTTTGGCTCAATGTGTCTGCCACCACATAGGCCTTACCCGGATGATACTAAATACTCACATCATAGTCCTTCAATAATTTTATTTATCTCCGCTGCCTTAAGTTCAAATCCCTTTGAGTAAACACGTGTTGCAGGCTGCGGTGGTCTGTGAAAACCTCACACTTGACACCATAAAGATAGTATCTCCAAATATTTAATGCAAACACCACCATTGCCAACTACAAGTCATGGGTTAGTTAATTCCTCTCATGAGGCATCAACTACCTCGAAGGATGCGTCAACATTCCTATCCTACATCAACACAGCACTCTGTAACTTATCAAATAAGTCATCTATGCGAGGTAAGGGATATTTATTTCTGATAGTGACCTTATTCAGCTGCCTATAATCAATGCACATCCTTATGCTACCATCCTTCTTCTTACCAAAAAGGACCGGAGCACCCCAAGGTGAAGCACTTGGATGAATAAAACCCTTGTCAAGCAAATCCTGCAGCTAAGTCTTGAGTTTCTTCAACTCTGCTGAAGCCATTCGATAAGGTGGAATGGATATAGGGCGAGTTCCTAGCTCTAAATCAATACAGAAATCAATATCCCTATTCGGAGGCATACCCGATAAATCTGAAGGAAACACATCCTGAAACTCGAAAACTATCAAAACTAACTTAATAAAAGAGGACCCCACATCTACATCACGAAGATGAGCTAGAAACTCTAATCACCCCTTCCCCACCAACCTTCTGGACTGAACAAATGATATAATTTTCACCGGTTTAGCCTTATACACTCCCTCCCACTCTAGTTTATCCAATCCCGACATTGCTAGAGTCACTATCTTAGCATTACATTTTAAAACAGCATAATATAGAGATAATCGGGTCATGCCTAGAATTATATCAAAGTCCAACATATCTAGAATAATCAAGTCAACCCAAGTCTGAAAACCCAAAAATAACACAGAACAAGCACGAAAAACATGGGTTACTACCACAGACTCACAAATCGGAGTAGACACATAACTAAGGTGATCAAGTATATCACAAACAAGAGTCAGACCCATCGCAAACTTAACAGATACGTAAGAATAAGTAGACCCCAGATCAAATAAGACAGAAGCCATCCAGTCACAAACAAAAATAGTACTTGTGATCACTGCATCAGAAGCCTCGACATCAGTTTTTCTAGAAAATGTATAACAGTGAGCCCGATCATCAATCTGAGCTAACTACCTTACCGGCTATGCTCTTCCCTTTGTGTCGCCATTTCCTCGACCACCCCAACCACCTGTCTGATTTTTCCACCCACCTTGTGGATGACCCTGTCGTTACCTCCTCTACCTCTACCTGTTGGAACTATAGCCCGAGTATGCTGAAGTGCCTGGCCATTTGCCTGCCTCAAGGGACACTCTCTCTTAAAATGACCAATACCACCAGTATAGTAACATCCACACTCAAGAGAAGGACAACTGGCAGAAGAGTATGAATCCCCTTGGCCCCTAGCAAGCTTTGTCTGAGAAGAAACCTTAGATGGAACCACAATAGAGGCTGGCAAGGCTGACTGAATAGGACGGGATAAATAGGCCTGCTATCTGTGGCCTTTTGAATAAGATCCACTGAAATTACCAATATTGCAGGACTTTCTAGATAACATCTTAACCTGACTCGCTTGCGTACCCCCCTCCAACTTCTTTACATAATCTGACACCTCATTGACCCCTTTTTCTGCAGAAGTCATGTGAACAGTCAAAACCAAAAGATCATAGTTCAAACCCTTAACATAGAACCGAATCCTCTCCTCCTCAGAAGTCAACAACTGAGTATCATAGCAAGACAATGCATAGAACTTGGCCTCATCCGCAACTGACATGTCACCCTGCTCCAATGCCAAAAACTCATCCTTTTTGCGATCACGGAGGGTCAGTGGCACACATTTCTCCAAGAACAAGGCATAAAACTGCTCCTAAGTCAATGAAGGTAAAAACTAGTGAACAACATTCAACATACGCTCTCCATTGTTGCTTAGCATCCTTCTCCAACAGAAAAGTCATAAACTCAACCCTATGCTACTGAACAATGCTCATTTTATGCAACCTCTTATAACAATCAATGATAAACTCAAAAGCATCCTCCGACTCAGTACCCTGGAATGTAGTTGGTTTCATTTTCAGAAACTTAGTCAGTAGATCATGCTCTATGCCTGTCATCACAGAACCCAACTCTAGTACGAGGAAAAGCATCAGTCCTAGAAGCCTTATCCATCTCTGGAGCCATAGCAACAGTAGGGTAAACAACTGGAGACTGGAAAACTGGTACAGTAGGAGTGGCTTCAGTCCCTACCAACCCACTCAAAAAAATCTAACACTTGCTGAACAACCTCAGCAGACATATAAGGAAAGGATGCAACCCCAGCTGGTACCACCACCTCGGGCCTCACTTACTGCTCATCTACTGCTTTCCTCTCCTCAAAATAATCCTGAGGTGGGGAAAGGGATACTGACCTTTCGAGAGCATGGCCAGCAGCTACCCACCCCTGGCGGGTGTGGTTCATCCCTTTTCTTTTCCTATCTCCTCACTAGTCCTTTTTTCCTCGCAGCAGGCTCCTTAGTTGGAGTGACCAGTACAAAGGTTGTTGCTCGGGTTTTATCGGATCTAGTATTCACCATCTGCAGACAAAAGAGTGAAAGATCATATACCAATTTGGATAAAGTTATAGCATGAAAGAAGCAAGAAAGACAGATTTTCTAAAGACCAATAACCTCTCAAAGAAAAGTACCGACATCTCCGTCCTATTCCGCAAGACCCTACCGGACTAATTTTGGTACAATGAGATCAACGAACATATGCTCTGATACCAACTTTGTCACGACCCAAATCCATTGTGAGTGGCACCCACGCTACTCATCTGGTGGGAGAACCAACTACCCAAAACAAACCCTAAATGCCAAATCATAACCAATACTTAGAGGAGTCAAAACTAATCCATCAATAAATAAATGTCAAATCTAAACCAAAAACAAGTACAACTGGAAGCGAAATCATTATTCTTAACAAACCACCCCTAGGAACCAAAAGTCATGTACCAAAACTACTACTGAAATATCAAAAAAGGGGATGCAACCCCAAATACTAAAATTAAACACAAGTCCAGAAATAAAGAACTATGCCAAGAGAGAGATTCCATAGTATCCTGAAAATGCTTCTTACCCTGAAATATGGAATCAATGGCTGGAATCACAACTGAGGTCTCGTAGGAGCCACTAGAATATGTGTTACACTCATAGAAGCAAATACAAGTGTAGTATCAGCACACAAGAAATTAATAGTGTACTACTGGTAGGGTCACTTGGCCAACCCAAGATGAAAATATGAACACTTAACTAAATAATAGTATAACCAACTAATCCATGCCAACACATCATGCACTTAACATAACAAGCAACAATAGGCAATTAGAGAATCAAACCAAAAACCCACAATATCACCAAGTCAAGTACATTCAAGTCAAGGCAAGACACGTATACCATTACCAAGCATAGATAAACATATATTCCCCAGTTCACTCATGG
Organism: Capsicum rhomboideum; assembly: GCA_031232105.1. Taxonomy (NCBI): domain Eukaryota; kingdom Viridiplantae; phylum Streptophyta; class Magnoliopsida; order Solanales; family Solanaceae; genus Capsicum; species Capsicum rhomboideum. The sequence goes on along the minus strand of CP124717.1, from coordinate 45,594,398 downwards.
AACCGTCAAACTCATCTGAACCTCGTACATACACAGTATGGGTTATACAACCACCCTCTAGCTATGACCTGTAGGGGATAATTACCGTACATATACTAAACATTAGACATAAATTTCTGCCAGCCATGTTTCACCAATATCCCATGAGAACGTTCCCAACGCCAAAACTTTCCACACATTTAGAAATAAGATAGGCCAATCATAAGCAAGTAAAACCATTGCATTGACCACCAATCAACATGTATTAACCAGCTACACTACAAAGTAGTTAACATGCACATATAACATAAGTTGTATTAAACTACAATACCATCACCTACCTCAAATCAAGCTTGCACAACTCTTTAAGCCGGATATTTTCCCTTTCGTGTAATTCCCGCTTGCTCGTGGTCTAAAACATGCATATAAATACATAAACTAAGAAATGACCTAACATGTCGGGATTTATAACACACACCCAAATCCTAAGGTCAAGTTCATGATCATTCCATTCCCGTTCTAGGGCTTTTCCCCAACGTAATTCACCTAACCTACCAATTTCATGGATTACTAAGTGAATTAACGAAATGCAAGGGTAAATTAACAGTTAATAATTAAAACCCATTAAATTATTCCTAAATTTCCCCCCTTGCACCAGCAATTAGCCAAAATCTTCCCTAAAACCCTCCCCGAACTCTATAAATTAGCGATTCTAATTTAAAAATCATCAATTAGAAGTTAACGGGGATGAATTACTTACCTTTTTGAAGCCAGATGATGAATTTCTTGTGAAATTTACCCTAAATTTCCCTTCATTTGCCCCTAAATAGGTTTTGAAATAAAGAACTATTTTGGGGGAAATATTTCATTAAACTATGGTTTTTACCGCTATAGTGGTACCCAAACGCTATAGCGATAATTTCTCCACTACAGCGCTCACTGCTATAGCGGTGTTGACGGGACTAAATGTCAGTCTTCACATTGTACCTGAGACATTCCAAACAATGCCCTTTATGCTAAGACCAATTTCGGGAGTTCTTCTTACCCAAATTTGATTTCTTAAATTCCTATGGGTTTCTTATTGTCTTAGCTAACTAAGAATCAAAGATGTTACACCACACCTGTCTAAATCATTCCCAAATTTTCCTAGACCACACCTTCCTCAAAATCAAGTGAAACTAGCCTAGCTTGAATTTTGTAACTTTTAAATCAGAAAGAATTTGGACGTGAGATTTTAACCATTGGACACATACAGAATGACGAAGAGGATCATTACATAAGAGTAGTTAAAATATCAGGCTAGGGTGGTTTCTGATGAAAATTAAGTGTTATATGGTTTAGAGATTGTCTGTGTCTAGATGTGTTGCAGTTGATGATTTTGAGGTGATGGCATGATAGATGAGAGATATAGTTATCTATAGAAATTTTTTGAATGACAAACGGATTAAGAGAACTATGGTTATGGAATTTGCAGCGAAAAGATAAATTTGTGTTGTGGAAAAACTAAGAGAGTGTTGTAAAAGGGGAAATTTTTGGAAAGTCCCTTGAATTACAGGTTAAGGACCGATATAACGGTCCCAATACCACTGTAGCGGTCAACTGTCCAACATAGAATCAACAAGCTTAAGGGACAGACCATTGTGGGGGGTCTCGAGTCACTACTGCAAGACCACTGTAGCGGACAGGGGATCTCTACAGTGGTCATTGGGCATTTAATATGCCTGGTTTCTGAGTTTTGACGTTATTTTCTCCCAAACATCCAAATTTTTGATCGAAGGTTTGAGAGGGGGGATTTCTTACTACCTTGGGTGATTTCTACTATTGAAGTAAGATTATTACACCATTCTTACATAAATTAAGCCTTTTAATTTGTAGAATCACTAAAACAAAAAGTTATGACAAAATTCATGGGTTTAAGCCCTAAATTGAGAAACTGGTGAGAATTGCCTATAGTAGTCCTAAAATCACTTTATTAAGGTTCTAGGTTGTTAGATTGTACTTCGTATCTTAGAATTCTTTCCCTTTAGCATGGATTATGGGGACTTGATGATTTAGGCTATGAACTAGCGTGAAATCAGTAAGTTTTAGTTCCTAATGCCTAGAAGTAAAGAGTAAGTTGCTAGTTACTCCTTATTTGTTGTTGCTAGGCCGAGAACGATCCAAATCTCCGAGTAAGGGCAAGGCTCTAGTGGATTAAATGCATTCAGGCTTATGTTTGAGGTTGGTTATTAATCTACCGTGAGTTTATGGTACTTTTGAAACCTAAAACATGGAAATTATGACTGTTATTGAGTACATTTTGTTTCTTATGATGTGTTTTATGTGTTTTTACAGGAAAAAATGTCCCAAAAAGAAAGAGTTAAAAAATATATTGAAACAAACCAAGTATGGAACTCAGTACGAGTTGTACTCTAAAAGGAAGAGTCGTGTTTTGCCTCGTGGAGTAGAAATCTAGAAGATTGTAATATCAGCGTTAAATAGTATGAGGCCAATCCATGAGTCGTGGATAGCAAACCATGAGCTATGGTGATTTGTTCTGAGAGGCATGAAAAAGAAGAGCTTAAAAAGGAGTTCTGAACTTTGAAACCACCAGGCTCAATACGGGTCATGGATTGTAACCATGAGTCCTACCTTGACTCATGGAAACTTGAAGCAAATTAAAAACCATGGAGGCCTAATTCCAGACCAAGGGTCGTGAAATCAAACTACGGATCATGAAGAGTAGATAGGCCTGCTTTCCTAGTTTGTTTAGGATAGGTTTTGTTTTGTCTATAAATACCTTTTCTAGGTTTTCTTTTACAGTTTATGCACTCTATAACCTTAGAAACATTTTTTTCTAAAATAATACACATTGTTCTTTGGTTTTGGAGATTCTACATACATTGATTCTCTATCCTTAATAATAGAATTTTTGAATTTGTTCTATTCATCTCATAAGTTATAATTATGATTTCTTCTACAAATCCTAGTTGTTTTCTTACAAGCATAAGTAGCTAAATCCACAACTAGGGTTGTGGGAAACATGATGAATTAAAAAGTATCTTAAAGTATTTAGTGATTCTTGAACGGTGTTTATGCATGTATTATTCTTCCTTTTGTATTGATTGCTTTTTAACGGTCACGAATGTTAGAACTCGCCTTAATTCTTACTTTCTTGACCATAGGGGTAAATAATGAGAAAAGGGATTAACAACGGAGATTTGAAGCTATCAACTCTCATCTAATAGCTTGATTTTTGTCCGAGGATAGCTAATCTAAAATCAAGGGTAAGGGTTAACACACAAACACTTATAGACTTATTTAGTGACTGAGTGATATTCATCTAATTGGGGCGACCAACCATTTAGGTGAACCTAACTTACCGATTTTGCATTCTAGACACTGGGATAGATTACTAGTATACTATGCTTAATGAGTTATGAAATCATGGGAAATACAATCCTAGTTCATTCTCACATACTTAGTGCAGTCAGAATAAAAATGTGCACATAAATCATTTTGAAAAATGGGCACCCATCCTAATTTTGTGTGTGTGCTTCATTGCTTTGATGTTGACCTTTGTGGCTCTTTATGTGACATTGTGTATATGTATAATATAATTGTAGCTTAAGCTAGGGCATGAACTAAATAGCTAGAAGTCGATAGCATAACTTGTGACATCTATGTATGAGCTGACTTTACTTTAGTTCTTACTTTTTATGTGCAATCTAGAACTTGCCCGATTAGTCTCGCCAAGGTTGTAGGATTGATGGTTAGGAAAGGATCATAGGCCATTTTTTATTACAGTCCACTTAGCCTAAATGACCATCAAAAGAATGTAATAATCCCTTGATCCCTATCTTTGATCCTAAACTGACCTTTTTGATTATTAGCATCACCTTCCTGATTTTATATTTGATCCCTTATTTTTTTCCCTGATCCCTCCTTGGACATTGTGCACCTCAACTCAGGTAAATTACCTAAGTTAAGGTGGCTACTGTAGGGGTAAATGAGAAAAAAAGTTGAGTATGAAAAGAATAGATTGATTATAAAGAAAGGGAAAAAATGGGTATGGCATGTGCTAAACAAGTTAAAAAAGAAAAGAAAAAAAGAGAAAAGGGAAAGAGAAAAAGAAAGAAAAAAGATGAGACTGAAATAAAGTTGCACCCACAGTTGATAAAACTAAAAGGAGAAAAGGGAGGAAAAGAATTGGTCAAAAGTGGAGAAAGTTAGTGTACTGTCAAGGAGGGCTTAGTCAATATCCCAAATATACTTTATCCATCCCCAAGCCTACATTATAAGCCGAGCAAAGACCAAAAGTGATCCTAATTCAACTGTCTAAAAACTAAGGTATAGAAAATAAGGGCAATCCTATGGTATTGTGCATGTATTATTTGAACTTCTTTGTGAGTGCGAGCGCATTAGTTTAGTCCTGATTATCATTAATCATATGTGTGAATGGGACTTCTTTGTCTGATGGCACTAGGGTAATGTTGTTGACTTTTGGTTGTTAGAAGCAATTGTCATCTATGTATGCAGGGTTATCCATTGATATTATAATGTCATCCATCAAGCCTATTGTGTTAGCTAATGAGTTTTGACCGCGCACAATTATTTTGTGCTGTGAATGCAAGGAGTGGGGTTGAATGTGTGAAAAATATGTTGCCCAATGTCATGTTACTGCTGTAGAACTCCTAGATTTCTTTTGCTTAAGCGTCGTGATAGTATAATTTTATTTTGTGTGCTTGAGGACAAAAAAACGTTCTAGGTTGAGGGTGTTTATGTACCGTGAGTTTACAGTACTTTTGATGCCTAAAACATGAAAATTATGCATGTTCTTGAGTACAATTTGTTTTGTATGATGTGTTTTATATGATTGTGTAGGAAAACAGGTCTCGAAAAGAAAAAGTTGAAAAATATGTTGAAACAAACCAAGTATGGCTCGTGGGAACTCAGTATGAGTCATACTCAAAAAGGATGAGTCGTGTTTTTCCTTATGTATTAGAAATCCAGAAGATTGTAAAATCAGCCTCAAATAGTATGAGTCCAATCCACGAGTCATAGAAAGCAAACCCGGAGCTATGGTGATTTATTCGAAAAGAAAGAGCTGAAAAGAGGAGTTCTGGACTTTGAAACCACAGGTTTTAGTACAATTCATAGATTATAACCACGATTCATACCTTGACTCATGGAAACTTAAAGATAATTGTAAACCACGAGGTCTAATTCCAGACCATGGGTCGTGGAATCAAACCACGGATCGTGAAGAGTTGACTTGCCTGCTTTCCTAGTTTGTCTATGATAGGTTTTGTTGTATGTATAAATACCTTTCCTAGGTTTTATATTACAGTTTACGCACTCTATAACCTTAGAAACGATTTGTTCCAAAATACTACACATTGTTCTTTGGTTTTTGGAGATTATACATACATTGATTCTTTGTTCTTGATAATAGGATTTCTGGATTTCTTCTATTCATCTCGTAAGTTATAATTATGATTTCTTCTACAAATTCTAGTTGATTTCTTACAAGCATGAGTAGGTAAATCCACAACTAGGGTTATAGGAACTATGATGAATTAATAAAGTACGTTAAAGTACTTAGTGATTCTTGAATGGTGTTTATGCATATATTGTTCATCCCTTTCTATTGATTGTTTTTTAACAATCGCAAACGTTAGAACTTGCCTTAATTCTTATTTTCTTGACCATAGGGGTAAAGAATGGAAAAATTAACAACAGAGATTTAAGGTTATCAACCCTCATCTAATAACTTGAGCCTTGTCCAAGGATAGCTAATCTAAGATCAAGGGTAAGGGTTAACACGCAGACACTCATAGACTAATCCGGTGACTAAGAGATATTCATCTAATAGGGGCAAACACCCGTTTAGGTGATCTTAGCTTACCGTTTTTGCATGCTAGACAATGGGATAACTCACTAGTACGCTACGCTTACTGAGTTATGAAATCATAGGGAACACAATCCTAGTTCATTCACATTGATTGATTATAACATAATAAATTCCCAATACTTATTACTAGTTACTTGATTTTACATGATGTTACTGTTTATTAGAACTCTCCTTTTGGAAATAATCAATTAATAGCTTAAATAACCACATTGACCTAGCTTCTAGCCATATTCCTTGTGGTATTGACTCAAACCTTGATTGAGTTTTATATTTGATCAACGACCACATTGTACTTCATTGTGAGGTATAATTTGGGCGACATCAGTTATGGTTTCTATGGTAGTTTTAGACTTGATTTAGACATCATGCCTATTCGTAAGTTGAATGTTTATGAATTGGCCTCAGGCATGTTTGTGATTGGTGAGCTTGATTTATATTGCTTGTATGCATGAGATAAATGACATGAACTTGACTAAGTCTTTTGTGATGATAAATTGTGTACTTGTACTATTGGTGCACTGTGTTACATCATTAATGGTAGTGATTTTTATTTCATTATATTATGATCTTCAGAGGGTCGGGTATTGTTTCGGTATGGATTACTTACTTTTTGATATTTTGAAGGGTCGGGTACTACGTTGGTAAGGTACATGGATAAAGTTGATCCCTTGCAGGTCATGATTATCGAGCAAACATAATTTCCCTTAGTATTTGTGTACAGATTTGATTCGATAATTAATGTGCATTGGTTTACATACATTCGACTAATTATGTGTTCATCTAACATTCATAATGTGTTGTGGTGATTGAGGTTGCATTAGTCTACTTTTGTGAGTGTATTAACTGCATTGATGATTAGGTGTTGATTTCACCCTTGTGTATTTAGACTAGGCATAGGTTCCCTTCATTATGAACAGTGTACTTATGGTTGTGAAATAGTTGATAGGGTGAAGGTTGTGATCTAGTTGAGTATATCGGTTGGTCTTACGTGCTCTAGTTGTGAAGGTTGTTGGTTGAGTTGAGATTACTTTCTATGTGTTGATGGCTAGTTAACCTATATTTGATTTATGTTTATGTGTGGGTATGAGTTAAATTGCCCAATTATATCTACCTGTACATAGTGTTTGTACTAATACCACTCGGTGTTGTTCTTTTATTGAGCGCAGACAGTATTTTAGAGACTTCTTTGAGACCTCACTTCTAACGTGTCACCAACAATTATTTATCCAAGGTGATCACCTATCTTCATGCCACAATGGATCATCTTAGTAGATCATGTCCATTTATTTAGAAAAGATACTCTTATTTATTTTATTAGTTTTGGATATTGTTTTAGACATTAATTTTTGTTAGAAGTTCTTGTACGATGGCTTTTGGGTCCTTGGGGATTGTAATAGATAGTTTATTTGATTTTTCACATTATTAATGATTAGTTTTAGATTTATTATTATTAAGTTGATTTTTCTATTAACCTTATTTTAATATCGATTAGATGTTTGGATAATAGTTCGTGTTAGATAGTTCTCCCATCGGCGAGTTATTGTGGGTATCACGACCATTGTATCGTGATAGGTTAGTTGCGGTCTAAAATATGTACATGAAAAACAACACAAGTATGGTGGATTTTCTCATAAAAGGAGAAAGTAAAAGTCTCAGAGAAGCCTAAATTAATCAACAAGGAGAGAAAAATATTTCTACTTCAAAGAAAAAAGTGAATGTGGCTAAGCTCAAATGCTCGAACTGTGAAAACGAGGGAAACTTTGCTCGTGATTGTCCTAAGACTAAAAAGGTACTTGACCTTATTAATAATTTACATAAAGATGTAAATGTTTCTTTTTCTGCTTTCTTAACTGAATCACTTTCTATTTGGATTGTAGACTAGGCAGCCGCTGAACATATAGCAACGGAAAGGGATGCTTTATAGATTTTTGATGAACTTTAAGAGGATCCAAATGGGTGTATGTAGGAATAACTCCAAGAGTAGGTCAAAGGAATTGTTACCTGCAAACTTGAAATGTGTGGTGGCCAAACTCATTTTCTACATGATATACCATTTTCCTGTTAATTCATCAAAATCTAGTATCCGTCAGAATGTTGATCAAGTTGAAATTTAATTATTTCTTTTATTAACATGGCATGAATACGTATTTGGACAAAATAAAAATTTGATACTGATTATTTTTAATCGATTTTTTATATTGGATGTTGTTCAGAGTCTCAATAATAATAATATTTATTTTTAATTATTTATGTCACTTCTAATTATGAGAATGATGTAAATATATGACATGCTAGGTTTGGACATATTATTCATCAAAGAATGAATCGCTTAACTATAGAAGGTCTTCTTGGCAGAATAGATAAAATAGGATTATTTACTTCCGAATCCTATCTAGCTGAAAAACTGCAAGAAAATCATTAGAAAAAGGCATAAAAGTTGATACTCAATTGCAATTAATTCATTTTGACCTCTGTAGTTCAATGAATGGAAGGGCAAGACATGATGTTATTTAAGATCAATGGAAGAGGAGAAAAAGTTAATAAAATCAAATCAAGTGTGGGAATTGATTGATCAATCTATAAGCTGTAAAGCTATTGAAAATAAGTGGATTCTCAAAATCAAGCGTAATGTTGATGGTAGTATTGAAAAATTTAAACCTAGTAGCTAAGGGGTACACACAATAGGAAGAAATTGATTATGAAGAAACTTTTTCATTTGTTGTATGCTTTGCTTTAATAAGATTAATTTAGTAAATTTTGAGTATGTTGGATCTTGAATTGCATCAAATGAATATAAAAATCACATTTTCTCAATGGAGAACTAGAAGAGAAAATCTATATAGAACAACATGTAAGTTTCATTAGAAAAAAAGGTGAAGAGCATAAAGTATATCAACTTCGTAGATCGACTTATGACCTTAAACAATCTTCTAATGATGGTATTTACGTTTCATAATGCAATCATATCATATGATTTCATTATGATTCATAAAGATCATAGTGTGTACATCAAAAGATCTAAAAATAAGTTTGTAATCTTATCATTGTATGAAGACGACATACTTATAGCTACAAGTGATATCGCGTATGTAAAACAAATAAAAGAGTGATTACCATCTACCTTTGAGATGAAAAATATAGGTGAAAATGTAATACCCCGTAATTTTTTCTAACCTCACTTGATACCTTGGGGTCATATCTACCTAGGTGTTGAGATTCCATGAGTATGTGTTTTATAGTGTCATTGGTGAAACATTTGATATCGGACCTAATATGTGCGATTAGACCTTTGTAGGAGGTGTTTTGTGATTTCGTAGAGCATTTGGGTGATACCCCGTACACATTCTAACCTCATTTGGTGACTTGGAGTCATGTTTAATTGATGATTAAGATCACTAAGTAAGTATTTCGTAGTGTTATGATAAGGTATTGGACGATATGCAAGTATTGGGGAAGTGGCCAAAAAATTCAACAAGGTGCTGAAACTTATGCCACTACCCTGTTTCAGGGGTGTGGCGCAATCCACTGACTCATAGGGGCCTCATTTCTTGCTCCAAAGCTTTCTTTGCAGCTAGTGGCGCAAGGCACAAATCTTGTGCCTTTCCGGACCCGTTTTGTAACGCAATTCTACGACGCTTCTTGGATGGTTTCTTTTGGTTCTTTGGAGTTCTTTGAGCATTGTTAAAGCTTCAAACACTTCAATACACTCCTACATACTCCTACATGATCAAATCATGAAACATGAATAAGTGATCCAAAATGTCTAATGAAGCCAAGGGCGACTAGAATTCCTATTTTTGCGATTGAGGCGACGAATGAGAATCTCGTAAGAGAATATTGTCGTGACATTATGGAATTATGTAAACATGAGATATATGGTGAATAATACATGAAATTTGATGGGTTATATGGATATGTGTTATTGGGCCCAAAGTTAGGCCCAAATTGGAATTAAAAGACTTGGCCCAAAGGGCAAAATGACCCATTCTTCCACTTTGACCACATTAAATGCCAAGGGAATGGCTAAGTATGACTTGGGGTCTATATAAAGGTCCCAAGATCAGATTTTTATTGTCCAAAACTCTCATGCCTTTAAGATATTTGTCTCAACATCTTTCTCATTTCCAAACCCTAAAGCAAAATAATTCCTTTGGACTCCTTGGACAAGATCATCATATTCCAAGCCTTGGTAAGTATTTATTCTCATGGATTACCATATTATATGCATGGGAGATTATGTATATTATGCTAGTTGTGTTGGCAAGGTGGTGAATAGTGTATTTTTGCTTTTGGTGAAAGATGTGCTATCTTGGTGATTTGAACTTGAATTAGGACTTGTGCCTTTGATGAAAGAGCATGGTATGGACAAAATATGAACATGTATGGTGTTATTTTTGGTATTAAACTTGTTCTTTTCTTTAAGTGGAAATTGTGGAATTTTAGTGGATATGTGTTATGAGGTGCATTAAGGTGACTTGATGGATTATTTGTGATATGGTGTGAATGAGAAAGTGTAAAGAAGAAGCTTTGTTGCGAAATGATATTGGTTATGATGTTTGGTCAATGTATGGCATGTTGTGGTATTTTTGGTGTGGTCATGCCGAAATTTCATTGTAAAGGGGGAAATGACGTTATAGGCAATTATGTAACTTTTGTCGTCTTTTGCACTTGTAAGGTGGTTAGATGTTGACGTAAACTCCGTTATGTACTTGTATTGTAGAGTAAAGGGCTGGATCATTATATTCATTAGGATTGTGGATTCTTATTGAGAAGCTAAGGTATATAAGGTTCCCCTTTTCGTATTCTTCTGCAGTATATAGTGTACACCTTGTTAGGGTACTTACTCATTTCCGAATTTTCCTAAGGTATTTCATTTCGAGTTATCATTTATTGTTAATCACATATATCTCATTCTTGGCTTATTATCATTCATGAGTCACATAATTATGAACATGGTTCCAAGTTCCAATGATGTTATATTCAAAAGTTCCCAAAAATGAAGTAACCATTGATTGAGCGATTTCAAAGATTTAAGAAGTGATGTTGTAAAGAGGAGAGATGTTTCATGGGTGGTATCCCAGGGGTTAAATAACCTAGCATGGGTCGATCCCAATATTTACGAATGGTATCCCAGGGGTGAGAAGAACACCTAGCATGGGTCGATTCCGCTACGGGTGGTATCCTAGGGGCAAGGAAAAGCCTAGCATGGGTCGATCCCAATTACTATTGATTACCCACTAATCAGCTTGGGGCCCGGGAATTATATGAATGGATGAATGAGTGATGGATAAAGTAAAGAATATGAGAGTAAAGAAAGTAATTCACATAATGTGTACTTTTTTCCATATATGAACAATGGTGACTTATCCATATTGAGTACTCATTTATATTTGATTTCATTGAAGTCTTTATGTATCATTTAGCTTCATGCAGCCTTACATACTCAGTACATTCTTCGTACTGACCCCTCTTGGGGGATTTACCTTACTTGCTGCAGGCGCAGGCACTAGTAGACCTTCCCAGTGAGCTACAGGACTTCCATTGACCTTTGGTGAGCTCCAGTTGGTTCGGGCCTTCCTGTGTCACAGTTGAAAATGTATTTTTGGTATTGTAAAGGTTATGTAAAGCGGAGCTTGTCTCGAATTTAGGTTGGTCATGTATGTACTTCTATTAGAGGCTTTTGTAGACGTACGTGGGTATGAGAAGTAATGTGAGGAGAAGAGATGTGTGTCGTTTGACTTGATGGCTATGTCGGCCAAGTTTCTCATATGTCTATATATATATCTTGCATGTTCCATGATTTCTGATGTTAGCCTATTATGTCTTATGTGATGTTAGTGTTTCTTATGGCATGCGTATGAATGAATGTAAGCAGAGTTTGGTTCTCTCGAGCCTTGTCGGTCACGAGTGCCAATCCGTCCTGATAGGGTTTGGGGCGTGACAAAAGTGGTATCAGAGCAGGTCGTTTTACGGGTGTCTACAAAGCCGTGTCTGAGTAGAGTCTTACTTATTGATGTGTTGTGCACCACATTTATAAGTAGGAGGCTACGGGACATTTAGGATGTTGTTTCTTTTTCTTCATTTCTAGATCGTGCATTAGAGCCGAAGCTATAAGTGAAATCGTTCCTGACCATAAGTATTGTTGTTCTTGTATATGATAGAAAAATGTCGATGGCAAGAAGAGGACGCGGTAAAAGTAAGAGGATAGACAGAATTGCGGGAGAAGGAACTCGTAGAGCCCCGCCTGAACCAGTTAATCAGGGAGGCGCTGAACCAGAAATGGCATCACAGGCCTCTTCTACTCTTCTATTTTTAGAAGAGTCAAGAGGAAGGGAAATACCTGCAGAACCACCAGTGAATACTACTGATCAGGATTTAAAGGATGCAGTGTGAATGTTGACTCGAATTGTTGCTGCACAAGTTCAGGGACAAGGTGGTCCAGTTATAAATGATGATAGCGCAGCTAGGGCAGCCAGTCGACGAACGCAGGATTTTCTGAAACTAGATCCTTCTACATTCACTGGATCAGATTTGAATGCAGATCCACAAGACTATATAAATCAAATTCAGAGGGCTCTGGAAGTTATGCACGTGACGGGGGTTGAAATAGTCGAACTTGCTGCGTATAGATTGAAAGGGGAGGCGATATTATGGAATGAAGAATGGAAGAAGTCTCGTGATATTGGTGCAAACCCACCTAGTTGGGAAGAATTTAAAACAGCCTTCCTCGACCACTACCTCCCTTATGAGATCCGAAAGGCTCGTGCGGATCAATTCTTGAATCTTCGTCAAGGGAATCTGAGTGTGTGGGAGTACAGCTTGCAGTTTAATTCCTTGGCTCGATATGCTCCAAACGTAGTGGCCACAATGACGGACAGGGTACATCGCTATGTGGACAGGTTGGAGCCGTATTTAGTGAGGGACTGCACCATTGCCGCCTTGAACAAAGATATGGATATAGCTCGAATTCAGGCCTTCGCGCAAAAGATGGAGGATCAAAGAAAGAGAAGAAGGGTACATGAATCTGATAGAGGACAGTCCAAAAGAGCTAGACCCATGGGACAGTTTATGGCGTCCCAAACAGAGTTCAGGCCTCGGAGTTTTAGTAGACCGCCTAGACCTTCATTCTCACATTCCACAGTAGGCACACAATCTCAATTCCGAGGGTTCAGAGGTAGCAATGTTGGGCAGAGTAGTGGGATTCGAGGTTCGCAGACTGTTGGATTTTCTCGTCCTCCATGTCAGCAATGTGGACGATTTCATGTAGGTGAATGCCGAATTGGGTCAAATGCTTGCTTCTGGTGCGGTATGCCGGGACATATGATGAGAGATTGCCCACGGAGAAGCTTGGGTAATGTGGCACGACCGGCAGGGTCGACTATCGCATCATCATCATCGGTTCCTTCTTTAGGCCGAGGTACGCAGTCTGTCGGTCGGGGTAGAGGTGCCAGAGGAGCAGCCAGTACTAGTGGGGTCCAGAATTGCACTTATGCTTTGGTGGACCGGCAAAATTAAGAGGCTTCTCCTGATGTCGTCACAGGTATATTATCCATATTTTCATATAATGTATATGCATTGATTGACCCAGGTTATACATTGTCCTATGTTACTCCCCTAGTTGCTGCGAAATTTGCAAAAGCACCAGAATTATTAATTAAGTCAATTGAAGTTTCTATACCGATGGGTGAATATATTGTTGCAAAGAGAGTGTATCGAAATTGCGTGGTAACTGTGGGTGGTCATGATACGCTGGCCGACCTCATTGAACTAAATATGGTGGATTTTGATGTGATAATGGGGATAGATTGGTTGGCTTCTTGTTATGCCACGGTAGATTGCCGGGCCAAAAAGTTATATTTTCATTTCCCACAAATGAATGTCCTTGAATGGAAGGGGGATGTAGGGGCACCACAAGGAAGATTTATTTCCTATCTTAAAGCAAGAAAAATGATTGCTAAGGGGTACATATGTCACTTAGTTCGAGTGAAAGATAATAATGTGGAACCACTAACTCTGCAGTCGATTCCAGTGGTCAATGAATTTCTGGATGTATTTCTAGAGGATCTTCCTGGCTTACCTCCAGAACGGGAAGTAGAGTTTGGCATTGATGTGATTCTAGGCACTCAGCCTATCTCTATTCCTCCCTATCGAATGGCTCCAGTAGAACTGCGTGAATTGAAGGAGCAGTTGAAAGATTTGTTGGACAAGGGCTTTATCAGGCCTAGTATATCCCCGTGGGGCGCACCAGTATTGTTTGTACGGAAGAAGGATGGCACCTTGAGAATGTGCATCGACTATCGACAGTTGAATAAGGTAACGATCAAGAACAAATATCCCCTTTCTCGCATTGATGATTTGTTTGATCAGTTACAGGGTGCCAAATGTTTTTTGAAAATTGACTTGAGGTCGGGTTACCACCAAGTCAGAGTTAGAGAAGAGGATGTACCCAAGACAGCTTTTCGAACACGGTATGGTCATTATGAATTTTTAGTTATGTTATTTGGACTAACAAATGCCCCAGCTGTGTTTATGGATTTGATGAATAGGGTGTTTAAGCCATTCCTAGATGTGTTCGTGACAGTATTTATAGATGACATCCTTGTTTATTCAAGATCACCAGAAGCCCACGCTAATTATTTACGGCAAGTGTTGCAGATTCTTCGTGAGGGTAAGTTGTATGCAAAATTCTCCAAATGTGAGTTTTGGTTAAAATCAGTTGCATTCCTGGGTCACATTGTGTCAGACGAAGGGATCCAGGTCGATACACAGAAGATAGAAGTAGTGAAAAATTGGCCAAGACCTACGACACCCACAGAGATTTGCAGTTTTCTGGGTTTGGCAGGTTATTACCGAAGATTTGTAGAAGGGTTTGCTTCTATTGCAGCACCATTAACAAAGTTAACTCACAAGTCAATTAAGTTTCAATGGAATGATGCATGTGAAAGAGGGTTTCAAAAATTGAAAGATAAATTGACTTCCACACCAGTGTTAGTACTTCCTGAAGGCACAGAGGGCTATGCAGTGTATTGTGATGCTTACGGGATTGGTCTCGGATGTGTGTTGATGCAGCATGGTAGGGTGATAGCATATGCCTCACGACAGTTGCGGCCACATGAGAGAAATTATCCCACTCATGACCTTGAATTGGCAGCGGTAGTTTTTGCTTTAAAGATATGGCGTCATTATTTATACGGGGTTCATGTTGACATCTATACGGATCACAAAAGCTTGCAATATATTTTTAAGTAGAAGGAACTCAATTTGAGGCAACGAAGGTGGTTAGAGCTTTTAAAAGACTATGACATTGATATTCTTTATCACCCAGGCAAAGCAAATGTAGTAGCTGATGCATTGAGCCGTAAGGCAGTAGAACGCACTAGTGGTCAGTTGAATGGAAAGCATGAGATAATCAAAGATTTGAATCAATTAGCCAGCTTGGGAGTTCGCCTTATTGAATCCTCAGATGATAGAGTTATTGTGCAGAATGCAGCAGAATCCTCCTTGATAGCTGAAGTGAAAGAGAAGCAATTTGCGGATTCTACTTTATTACAGCTAAAGGAAAATGTACAGCAGAATTTGACCAAGGCATTTGATCTTACACAAGAAGGGATACTTCAATGCCAAGGGAGATTATGCGTACCGAACGTAGATGAGCTGAGGACACGAATTATGACAGAGGCGCACCATTCGCGCTATTCCATTTATCCGTGTGCTACTAAAATGTACCATGAATTGAACGAGGTGTATTGGTGGGGAAATATGAAAAAGAACATTGCAGAATTTGTCGCGCAATGCCCGAATTGTCAACAAGTGAAAGTGGAACATCAGAAACCGGGAGGTTACATGCAATGTATCCATCTTCCAGTCTGGAAATGGGATATGATTAATATGGATTTCATTACGGGTTTGCCTCGTACATTGCGGAAGTTTGATTCTATATGGGTCATAGTGGACAGGCTTACCAAGTCAGCACATTTTCTACCAGTCAAGACAACCTATACAGCTGAAGATTACGCAAAATTGTACGTGAAAGAGATAGTACGATTGCATGGCATTCCACTTTCCATTATATCAGACAGAGGAGCGCAGTTCACAGCACACTTTTGGAGATCTTTTCAGCAGAGTTTGGGCACACAGGTGAATTTGAGTACGGCTTTCCATCCTCAGACTGATGGACAAGCAGAACGTACTATTCAGACACTTGAAGATATGCTACGAGCTTGTGCATTAGATTTTCAAGGCAGTTGGGATGACCATTTGTCTCTTATTGAATTTGCATATAACAATAGCTATCATTCAAGTATTAAAATGGCACCTTATGAAGCCTTGTACGGAAGGAAATGTAGGTCACCAATTGGATGGTTTGAAGCAGGTGAAACTGCTTTACTTGGGCCAGATATTGTTCATCAGGCTATGGAGAAAGTTAAAGTGATCCAACAGAGGTTACAAATGGCTCAAAGTCGTCACAAGTCATATGTCGATGCTAGAAGAAGAGGGCTTGAATTTGCCATAGGTGATTTGTCACCGATGAAAGAGGTGATGCGGTTCGAAAAGAAAGGGAAATTGAGTCCACGTTACATAGGCCCATATGAAGTTATTAGAAGATTTGGGCAAGTTGCTTATGAATTAGCACTACCCCAAGAACTTTCTTCAGTCCATCCGGTATTTCACGTTTCAATGCTTCAAAAATGCATAGGAGATCCTTCTCGTATTTTTCCCGTGGAGGATGTTCAAGTTACGAAGGATCTTACTTATGAAGAGGTACCCATTGCTATTCTGGATCGACAAGTAAAGAGGTTGAGGAATAAAGATGTCGCATCCGTAAAAGTCCTTTGGAGAAATCAACAAAAAGAGGAGATCACATGGGAAGCGGAGGAAATGATAAAATCCAAGTATCCCCACCTATTTCATATGGAACAGGAAGTTCATAGTGCAGAGGTGGAACAATAACAAGTAAGTATTTAAGAGCATTATGTATATGTGTATACGAAAAGTAAAGATGCAATTGTTTTATATAAGACGATGTTGTTAACATTCGAGGACGAATGTTTCTAAGGGGGGAAGAATGTAACACCCCATATTTTTTCTAACCTCACTTGATACCTTGGGGTCATATCTACCTAGGTGTTGAGATGCCATGAGTATGTGTTTTATAGTGTCATTGGTGAAACATTTGATATCGGACCTAATATGTGCGATTAGACCTTTGTAGGAGGTGTTTTGTGATTTCGTGGAGCATTTGGGTGATACCCCGTACACATTCTAACCTCATTTGGTGACTTGGAGTCATGTTTAATTGATGATTAAGATCACTAAGTAAGTATTTCGTAGTGTTATGATAAGGTATTGGACGATATGCAAGTATTGGGGAAGTGGCCAAAAAATTCAGCAAGGTGCTGAAACTTGCGCCACTACCCTGTTTCAGGGGTGTGGCGCAAGCCACTGAT
This sequence comes from Capsicum rhomboideum, assembly GCA_031232105.1. Classification (NCBI taxonomy): domain Eukaryota; kingdom Viridiplantae; phylum Streptophyta; class Magnoliopsida; order Solanales; family Solanaceae; genus Capsicum; species Capsicum rhomboideum. The sequence goes on along the minus strand of CP124717.1, from coordinate 45,577,079 downwards.
TCAGAGGGGCCTCATTTCTTGCGCCACAGCTTGCTTTGCAGCTAGTGGCGCAAGGCACAAATCTTGTGCCTTTCCGGACCCGTTTTGTAACGCAATTCTACGACGCTTCTTGGATGGTTTCTTTTGGTTCTTTGGAGTTCTTTGAGCATTGTTAAAGCTTCAAACACTTCAATACACTCCTACATACTCCTACATGATCAAATCATGAAACATGAATAAGTGATCCAAAATGTCTAATGAAGCCAAGGGCGACTAGAATTCCTATTTTTGCGATTGAGGCGACGAATGAGAATCTCGTAAGAGAATATTGTCGTGACATTATGGAATTATGTAAACATGAGATATATGGTGAATAATACATGAAATTTGATGGGTTATATGGATATGTGTTATTGGGCCCAAAGTTAGGCCCAAATTGGAATTAAAAGACTTGGCCCAAAGGGCAAAATGACCCATTCTTCCACTTTGACCACATTAAATGCCAAGGGAATGGCTAAGTATGACTTGGGGTCTATATAAAGGCCCAAAGATCAGATTTTTATTGTCCAAAACTCTCATGCCTTTAAGATATTTGTCTCAACATTTTTCTCATTTCCAAACCCTAAAGCAAAATAATTCCTTTGGACTCCTTGGACAAGATCATCATATTCCAAGCCTTGGTAAGTATTATTCTCATGGATTACCATATTATATGCATGGGAGATTATGTATATTATGCTAGTTGTGTTGGCAAGGTGGTGAATAGTGTATTTTTGCTTTTGGTGAAAGATGTGCTATCTTGGTGATTTGAACTTGAATTAGGACTTGTGCCTTTGATGAAAGAGCATGGTATGGACAAAATATGAACATGTATGGTGTTATTTTTGGTATTAAACTTGTTCTTTTCTATAAGTGGAAATTGTGGAATTTTGGTCGATATGTGTTATGAGGTGCATTAAGGTGACTTGATGGATTATTTGTGATATGGTGTGAATGAGAAAGTGTAAAGAAGAAGCTTTGTTGCGAAATGATATTGGTTATGATGTTTGGTCAATGTATGGCATGTTGTGGTATTTTTGGTATGGTCATGCCGAAATTTCATTGTAAAGGGGGAAATGACGTTATAGGCAATTATGTAACTTTTGTCGTCTTTTGCACTTGTAAGGTGGTTAGATGTTGACGTAAACTCCGTTATGTACTTGTATTGTAGAGTAAAGGGCTGGATCATTATATTCATTAGGATTGTGGATTCTTATTGAGAAGCTAAGGTATGTAAGGTTCCCCTTTTCGTATTCTTCTGCAGTATATAGTGTACACCTTGTTAGGGTACTTACTCATTTCCGAATTTTCCTAAGGTATTTCATTTCGAGTTATCATTTATTGTTAATCACATATATCTCATTCTTGGCTTATTATCATTCATGAGTCACATAATTATGAACATGGTTCCAAGTTCCAATGATGTTATATTCAAAAGTTCCCAAAAATGAAGTAACCATTGATTGAGCGATTTCAAAGATTTAAGAAGTGATGTTGTAAAGAGGAGAGATGTTTCATGGGTGGTATCCCAGGGGTTAAATAACCTAGCATGGGTCGATCCCAATATTTACGGATGGTATCCCAGGGGTGAGAAGAACACCTAGCATGGGTCGATTCCGCTACGGGTGGTATCCTAGGGGCAAGGAAAAGCCTAGCATGGGTCGATCCCGATTACTATTGATTACCCACTGATCAACTTGGGGCCCGGGAATTATATGAATGGATGAATGAGTGATGGATAAAGTAAAGAATATGAGAGTAAAGAAAGTAATTCACATAATGTGTACTTTTTTCCATATATGAACAATGGTGACTTATCCATATTGAGTACTCATTTATATTTGATTTCATTGAAGTCTTTATGTATCATTCAGTTTCATGCAGCCTTACATACTCAGTACATTCTTCGTACTGACCCCTCTTGGGGGATTTACCTTACTTGCTGCAGGCGCAGACACTAGTAGACCTTCCCAGTGAGCTACAGGACTTCCATTGACCTTTGGTGAGCTCCAGTTGGTTCGGGGCTTCCTGTGTCACAGTTGAAAATGTATTTTTGGTATTGTAAAGGTTATGTAAAGATGGGCTTGTCCCGAATTTAGGTTGGTCATGTATGTACTTCTATTAGAGGCTTTTGTAGACGTACGTGGGTATGAGAAGTAATGTGAGGAGAAGAGATGTGTGTCATTTGACTTGATGGCTATGTCGGCCAAGTTTCTCATATGTCTATATATATATCTTACATGTTCCATGATTTCTGATGTTAGCCTATTATGTCTTACGTGATGTTGGTGTTTCTTATGGCATGCGTATGAATGAATGTAAGCAGAGTTTGGTTCTCTCGGGCCTTGTCGGTCACGAGTGCCAATCCGTCCTAATAGGGTTTGGGGCGTGACAGAAACATTATATATTCTTAGAGAAAATGATCTTAAACTCAAAGACTACACTGATACTGATTGGGGAGGAGATATAAATGATAGAAAATTCACCTCTGGATGAGTATTCATGCTTAGCAATAGCATTATATCATGAAGTAAAAGATGCAGTCCGTACATATTGTTATCTACCATGAAAGTTGAATTTGTAGTCCTTTCATATTGTTATCTACCATGAAAGTTGAATTTGTAGTCCTTTCATCAGCTGTACAAGAAGTTATTTGGCTTAAAAATTTTCTAACTCACTTGGGTGTGTATAACAAAGCTATAGCCTATATAAATGATCCAAAGTACCATGGAAAGATAAACATATTGAGATTAAGAGCCCATTTGACTATGTGAGATGAAATCATAATTTGAAATCATGTGAGATGAAGTTGAAGTTTTGTTTGGACATGCAATATGGGCTTTTTAAGCTGTATGTTTTCTTATAAACATTAAAAATTTATAAGTTGTGAAAGCTATCTAAAAATTACCCCAATTCTTTATACAATCTTACCAAATAAGCAAAATTTCATAACAAAAATATAATACACTATCACAAAGTTATTCAAAAAAAGATAACATCTATTGATCAAACTTTAGTTCAATAAAAAGGTAAAATGAGTTGTATGTACTACTATTTAGTATAATCCTCCTACATAATACGGACAATCTTCTCACGTTGAGCATACATTTGATCGAGAAGACGAGCCAATATTGTTACTTTGAAATAGATGATTGATAGATATAAATTGATGGGCTTTTTTTAATTTTTTTACAAAATATTAATTTGTGGGTCAACTTTTGTATTTGAAAAATTCCGAATCATGATATGAAAGTCTCAAATCAAGGTTTCTGGAGAATTTAAAATTTCATCTCAAATTTCAAATCATGAGATGAAAGCAACATGAAATGAAATCTCATGTCCAAATGTTGATTTCATCTCATAATTTTAAATCACGAGATGAAATTGCATGTACAAATGCCAACTAAGTATAATTTTGTTAGAGACATAATTGTACAAAAGAAAGTGAACGTGAAATACATATCTACATATCAAATGGTAGAAGATTCCTTAACGAAATTCATAGTGTGTGATGCTTATGAAAGACATGTGAAATCATTGAGTTTGCGTAGATACTGATGTATTTTATTTTTTTCAAATCATGTTCATGTAAGATTACATTGTTGACGTTAATGTTAATTTATGCCTAATTATCCACCCTTGTTGGTTTATATAATATTTTCAATGTATAGTACATAAATATTTAGGATAAAAGATAGGTCGCACTGACAAAAAGATTGACTTATTCGCATAGGCAATCGCTTCTATTCTCTAAGTGACAAATAAAGATGAGACAATTATAAACTAATTATAGTAAAAAACGATGATAAAAGAGAGATGAAAGTTTATAATAAAAATGTCGGGTTTTTTTTTCGTGTTTAATCATATTTGATTAAAATAAGTTAGTATGTTCCTAATGTCAGATGTGAGTTATGAAGAATAAGATAAAGATTAAGTAAATTTGTGAACTCAAAGTTACATAAGTTGTCTGAACTATCATTTACATATTATTTAATTTATAAAAGACATATACTCTATAAAAAAATTCAATATTGTGATACATGCTTCATGCCATGTATGCATTTGATGACTTATAAGAGAGGTACAAGTTAAGTCTCTACTTGCTATTGTGTGAAGTCCAGAAAATTATAAATAATTTTTTGCATTATATACCCTTATAAATTTTATCAGGTTTTTGTCATTCAAGTTTGTGTTTTCTAGGTCTAGTAGGACATCTCTAGAAAAGCATATCACATTGAGATTAAGAGAATGATGAGATGAAAAATATAATTGAGTATTATCACATTAATTGTGTTTGTTAACTGATCCCTTATATTTTATATTTTAAACAAGAACATAATCATGAACTCAAAATCAAGATAAAAATATTATGAAAAAAATATGCATTTTTTTTAAAATAAAATAACACTTTTTTATATATATAAAAAAAATCTTGATCAATCAGACTATTAAACGTATAAATGAAACCTCGTGACATATAGAGACTGAATTAGACAAAGTAGACGTCCGACAATGAAAATCAAAAATTTTTAGAGTTGGAGTTGTGTTTGATCATGAATATAAATTAGAGTTGTATTTGAATTTTTGTGAGAGAAATAAGAGTAAAAAATTAAAAATAAGCCTTAATTTGTTTTCACTTTTCTAAATAGAATTTTTATTACCAAACATTATTTTTTAAAGAGTGAAGTGTTAAAAATATACCTAAACTATCCCTTTTTTTTTAGTTTCACACCTAAACTAATGGAAGTGTGAGAAACACACCTAAACTATCACTTTTAGTTTGAGAAACACACCTAAACTATAACTTATAGTTTGAGAAACACACCTAAACTATCACTTATTAGTTTGAGAAACACACCTAAAAGCTGACTATACCAAATATTTATTTACAAACTCTTTAAGTGTGTCTAGCCATTAAAAATAAGTCTACGTGATATTTTTTTTTTTTTTTACTAACACATTATTTTTTTCATTTTTTAAATATTTTTATTCTTTTTGAGGTGTGTTTATCAAACTAATGAGTGATAGTTTAGGTGTGTTTCTCACACGCTCAATAGTTTAGGTATGAAACTCAAAAAAAAAGTATAGTTTAGGTGTATTTTTTACATTTTACTCTTTTTTAAATTAAAAAAATTGAAAAAAGGGTTAGAGTCTCAGCAGCCATGACAGCCAAAATCAACAACGCGAAAAATGTGAAAAAGTGCAAAGACGTTGACAAAGTTTGTAAACCGACCTCACCTCTCGAGGTTTAAGAGAACCTGGAGTAGTATCACTACTGAACCACTGAGTGAATTAGGAATTTTTATTATTTGCGACAGAAGAAAAGGTCGAGCATACCCAGGAAGATCGCACTTCAATTATGGCGTCAATAAGGCGCCTTGCCAAAGCTCTTCACTCTCATTACAGAACCCTAGCTTCTACTACCCTTTCTCCATCGCAATTCCCTCCGCACAATGGTACGCTCTACCGCACCTTATTCCTATATAACCTGCTGTTTATGTAGTTTGCCTTAATCTTCTCTTACTAGTTTTAGCTATCACAATATAAAATTGCTGCAATTTTGCGTAATCTGGGTGGGTATACATGTGATCGTGCATTTGGGACCCTCTAAAATTATGTCCATAGGGTTAACTGCCCAAGTTCCTCTTTTTTAAATTTCGCGATGATGAGACTTGCCTGTTTACTTGTTGCAAGTAAATCATGATAAGCAATGACCGTTTGGTAGATTGTGATAGTTCTAATCCTGGCACTAAGACTGCTGTTGAATTTTAATTAGAGTCCAAGGAGGATCATTTGACTACTAAAACTACATTGATGAGTAATAGAACAACTATTTGAAAGCATAGTTGTTGTTATTGAGGAGTTCAATGTTTTGCTAGATCTTTTTTAATAACTATGGTGTGCGGGCCAGCTTGCGCATACCTCCACTAATTCCACGGGATACATGCCACCTCCCACTAGCAACAGGTATCAGGTAACTCTATCCATCAAGGCTAGGCAAGATGGGAAGAAATTACCTAGTGTTCTTGTCTCTGCTGAGATTTGAACCTGAAACCTCATGGTTCTAGACCCACGTCATTGGACACTAGGCCACACAAGTGTTTTACTAGATTGACCGTGGGAAACGGCAAAAAATCAAATTTTGACTGGTTGGATTTTTGGATACTAAAAGATGAGTTTCCTACTTTGTATAGTTTGGCTATAAATAGGAAGTGTATAGCGGGTCGTTTCTCTAATACTAGTTGATATCTACAACTTAAAAGAAACATTAATGATTAGGAGATTCCTTTTTTTTAAAAAAAAAAAAAAAGAAGAAGTGGAATTGGGAGACCGATTAGTTGAGTCTTCCCATTTATGGTGTTGAACAGTTGATAACCTCCTTTCTAGACCTTCTTTCCTATCATTGAGCCTCATAAGCCATTTGAAAAGTACGCTTTTATTATGAAGCTTGGGATTTTTCACTTCAATGCCATCTCTTATTTATTCATCACCACACTTTGCAAGTTAACTATTAGCCATTTGAAAAGTAGGCTTTTGTTACGAAGCTTGGGATTTTTCACTTCAAGGCCATCTCTTATTTATTCATCACCACCCTTTGCAACTTAACTATAAGCCATTTGAAAAGTAGGCTTTTGTTTTGAAGCTAGGGATTTTTCACTTCAACGCCATCTCTTATTTATTCATCACCACACTTTGCAACTTAACTATATGCATCTTTTGATCTATAGCATTACCTTCCCAAAGGAGATTGCCTTTCAACTTGTTCATTCTTTTCTCCAGTGTGGAAGGAAAGTGAATAAGGGACATCAAGTATTTAGGCATGTCATCTAACACACTATTCACCAACGTGAATCTACCGCCAAAGGACAAATTTGTTTCTTCTGTGGAGCTAATATTTTCTCACGTCTGTCTTGGACTCCCTGCCAAATCCCTTTGCCCTTCAATTTAGCACTAAGAGGTAGACCCAAATAATTTGTAGGAAAATAATCTATTTTGCACCCAACCCAAGTATTTTAGAGAGCTCTAGAATATTGTTTTCTACATTTAAAGCAAAATAATACTCTTGACCAGATTAATGTTAAGGCCAGACACTGCTTGAAACGCCATTAAGATAATTCTGAGATGCAAAGCTTGTTTCCTATCAGCCTCACAAAGAAGAAGGGTATAGTCAGCATAAAGTATATGGGAAATGTCCAAACCATTCTCGTTAACCATCAGTGTGCAAACCCCTTATCCATCCAAAAACAATTTCTGCTCTCTTTAACATGAGGCTTAGTGTTTCCATTAGCATAATAAACAGATAAGGTGAAAGCGAATCACCTTGTCTTAGGCCTCTCAGTGACTTAGAAAATCCTTCTGGATTCCCATTAATACGAAAATAGAGAACCTGACTGTAGAAATACATGTATGTATCCATTGGATCCACTTGTTCCTGAACCCCATTAACTTCATTATATGAAGTAAAAATGACCATTCACAGGCATATGCCTTCCCTAAATCCAATTTATATTAATACCCTATGCCTGCTTGTCTTCAAATAGTGTTCCAAGCATATATTGGCCCTTCCTTTTATCAAAGCATTCTGATTTGCGGAGACTAATTTATTAATCTCCAACTTCAACCTTTCTATAAGAACTTGACAATAAACTTGTAAACACTTTACCAAACTGATCTGCCTTTAGTATTTTATTTCCACAACACCTTTCTTTTTGGGAACAAGAGCAATAAATGTGACATTAGAACCCCTATCAAAAGCGCCTTCTCTGTGAAAAAACCCAACTGTTTTCATAATATCATACTTCACAGTAGACTAACACTTCTGAAAGAAGGTCATGTTAAAATAGAGAACCTGACTGTAGAAATACATGTATGTATCCATTGGATCCACTTGTTCCTGAACCCCATTAACTTCATTATATGAAGTAAAAATGACCATTCACAGACATATGCCTTCCCTAAATCCAATTTATATTAATACCCTATGCCTGCTTGTCTTCAAATAGTGTTCCAAGCATTCATTGGCCCTTCCTTTTATCAAAGCATTCTGATTTGTGGAGACTAGTTTATTAATCTCCAACTTCAACCTTTCTATAAGAACTTGACAATAAACTTGTAAACACTTAACCAAACTGATCTGCCTTTAGTATTTTATTTCCACAACACCTTTCTTTCTGGGAACAAGAGCAATAAATATGACATTAGAACCCCGATCAGAAGCGCCTTCTCTGTGAAAAAACCCAACTGTTTTCATAATATCATTCTTAACAGTAGACTAACACTTCTGAAAGAAGGTCATGTTAAAGCCATCGGATCCAGGAGCTTTGTCTCCCAAAAGATCATGGTAAAGCAATGGGGTAAAGGAGCTTTGTCTCCCACAAACTGCTTTTATCACTGCTTCCACTTCGTGCATAGTGAATTCTCTTTGCAGGCATCATGTTTTTCACCTACTCATTCTTTGTGAACAGCTTCCCGTTAAAGCCCGAAGTGTGATCTTTAATCTTCTTGTCTTCAGCCTCAATATTGTCAATACGGTTGTATCTCATGTGGGCATTGGTTATTTTATGAAAGAACTTTGTATTCTTACCAACTTCTTTAATACATAAACATCTTAATTTTTCCCTCCAAGATGTTTCTTCAGTTCGTTCGATCTCTTCGAACTCCTTGATAAGGTTGGATTCCACAGTTTCCAACTCACATTTCTGTTAACCTCCATGAGTCATGTATCGGTTTAGAAAGAAGAAACTGAGCGGCCACCTTTTTTATTCAATATAAAGCCTCTGCTTTCTGGACATCCTCATTGTTGGTACACTTTATTATGTCTAGCATTCGTCTGGAGTCTCTTATTTGGTTAGAGATTTGTATGTTAGTGTAAGGATAACTGTGAATTTGGAAGATCTCTAGTTTTAGAAACCCGTATCTGTCTTAAAAGATATATTATTGAGTATTGAAATGAACTGAACCCAATTAGAGTGGGATGGACATGTAGAATTCATATAGCCGAACTTAACTAGTTTGAACTGAGGTGTAGTTATAATTATATTTGTTAGCCACTTAGCCTACATCTTAGGTCTGTAGACTATTGCTTGGGAATATTAACATATTATTATTTGTACAGCAAAGGGTGTTACTTGTTTATATACATATCAATCTATTCTACTCTCTTTGTTGAGTAGTCAGGGTTTACTGTTATCTCTTTATTCAGGAAGAAATGGAATATTGTGAGGCTTGGGGATATCTCCGATCTGTTTTGAAGTGCTACTGAGATTTGCAGATTTTAAACTAGAATTTGTGTTACAGGAATTAGGTGTCACGGACGTACATTTTCTTCAAGATCAGTACCTTCAACTACTATTCCTGTCATTTTAGCTGGACTGCTTGGAGGTGGAGTCCTGGATGTAGCTTATGCAGATTCTGATGAGGTCAGCATGCATTATTGATGTTAATTTTTGTCCATAGGTGGTTATATCACGCCTTTATAGTTCACGGGTTCGATCCATGGAAGCAGCCACTAATGCTTGCATTAGGCTAGGCTGTGTACAATACATCCCTTGGGGTGTGCCCTTTCCCCGGACCCACTAAACGCGGGATGCTTTGTGCACCGGGCTGCCCTTTTTGGTGTTTATATTGCCATGACAATTCATTCTGTAATTATGATTAATCTAGCACACCTCACTAATATCATGTAAATTTATGTAGTTGCAGATGATAATCCTTTTGAATGCAGGAAATGCGCTAGTCACTAATAAGATATTTGGTGTTCTATGTTGACAAAATAATAAAAATTTGAGAAGCAGTACTTGATTTAACTTGCCCTTCTATAGGTCGGTCCAAAAGTTCCGCCTTCTGATTCTCCTCCAATTCCAAAAATTCCGCCTTCTGATTCTCCTCCAATTCCAAGCCACAATCCTCTTGAAGAAACAGCAAAAAAAGAGAGATACAGATTAGAGAACTTGCTCAAGAGCAAAGGAGTGAAGCATGGTTCTTATCCTCGTTTTACTGTTGCCGTAAAGGGCCAAAAGGTTATTCTCTTGCTTTTCCTTCTAGCTAGTAGAAGCTTAGTGTTTTGTTTGATTGATTGTGGAATATGGCTGGGTTTTCTTTCTAGCAGGTCACTATCAAGTTCCAAGTTCCTCCAACCTGTGAAATTCCACTACTAATTGCAAGCCTTGTTTCACGACTCGGAGTAAAACTTGAAGATCCTAGTGCAGCATCAAATATGATGTTACGCGCTTGGGACAGGTTAATTAAGCATTGCTTTGACGATGTCTGATCATATTGCACCAATATTACAATTCATGTCATTTGGAAAATTTAAATGCTTTTTGATATTCATAGCCTATCTTGTTTGCTTCATGGATTTGAATGTTAGTCTCCTTAAAGGTTTTTCTGTCCATCACAGTGGGGTTGCGTGGCAACTGGCACTTAGCCGTCCCCAAACGAAAAATGGAACTGCAGGGGAGCAGTCTGATGGAAGGGATACAAATCCGTATGATGAAGATTTATGCATTCTCATATTTCGTCCACTCATTAGCGCCGACAGAGCTGTACATTACCTGTGACTTTTGAACCACGCTTTGTTGGAATCACTTGAATTACTATGCTACCTCTGGCTTGCAAATTAAAACCTTCCTAATATTGGAAAATAATGAGAGTTTCTGCAATTATGGCAGGAAATTGAGTTTATGAAGCCCGGGAGCTTTACTGATGAGGAGCTTGATGCTTTGGTATCTGTGCTACAATTAACAGGACAGCTAAAAGACTTAAGATCAAGAGGAGATGCAGGCCGAGTTCCTTCTGCAGATAAAACAGTCACTACTCTAGAATCTATGGGAGTAAAAATCTTTGGCATTAATGCGTCCACTAGTGGTAATCCAAAAGCTAATATTGCCTGGGAGAATATTGCTGGATATAATCATCAGAAACGGTAACTGACTCGCTTTGAATCATCACATCTGTGCATTTTCTACAACCCTGGTTCAAGATGAAGAATTTATCTTGTTCTCCATTAACCAAATGTTAAACTGGAGATGAAATATGGGAGTTCGGATTAGTCTTCTTTTCCCTGAAAGGTAGATAATATGTATTATCTAGACAATGGAGATGTATCTTGCTGTATAACCTTATGGTTGGTTGGGGTGAAAAGATGAAGGGTGAGAGGAAAGAAACTAAAACAGGAAAATTTGTTTTGTTTTCTGAAAAGTTAGCAGGATCGATGTCTAAAAAGAGCATTACGAAAGTGCTGTGGTTACACCCAAAAGATTACAGGAAGAGAATAGAGGAAAAAATCGGACTGCCTATACAAAAGATTTTATGAACTGTGACAGTGTTTCAGCTTTGTTTACCCATTCTAATCTACACCAAAAGGATAGCAACATAATACAATCCGATTTTACTTTCATTACAGATGTTCTGTTCATCTTCAAAACATATTCTGTTTCGTTCTTTCCATATAAAACATTCTTTCCATGTAAAACACCAACTGCAAGCATGAATTGTGTACCAAGTCTCCTTTAACTTCTTGTTTAAACCCTTTTGTTCTAGCATAAAGAAAATCTTTAGTTGTTCTTGGCATGGTATTTCATGTCAAGAGGTTGAACCAGTTTCCAAATTTCCGAGGTGACTGAACAATGCAAAAACAATTGATTATTGTATTTAACTTTTTCTCCACACAAATGACATCTGTGACTAACTATACCCCTTCTTTGTAAATTATCTTGTGTCAGACATTTCGACACCAGCCACATAGAACACATAACCTGAAACGAAGAAAACGAACTCAAAAATTCTTAGATTCTCTACATTTCCCCGTCATTGGAGTTCTCCTGAAACCTAATATTCAACTGGTTATTGTCCCAGCTTTGTGCTAAAGCCTAGTATGAGGTTGGCGTTCTGTGTGATAATGTAGAGGGAAGGGAATTGATCTTTGAGAGGGGAATGACCTAGCCAGTTGTCTTTCCAGAAGGAGACTCTCCTTCAGCTTCCTATTTTAAAACCAATATTCTGGGAGTAACTAGGCCATAGTGTTCTGATGCTTTTGCAGACTCCCAACTCCCTGTGCCCTGTGGTTATTTTCCCTGTGATCCAAAAGAGAAATATCAGTTATTTTCCTTGATTGATGAGGGAAGACCATTTAGGTGGAAGTTGTCCATGAAATTCTACCATTTAGGTGGCAGTTGTCCATGAAATTCTTTTTGAGCTCTTGCAAAAGTTTTTCCAAAGATGTGTTTGCTATAACTTTTTCTAGAAGTTCTTCAAAAACAGTCTTTTTGATGAAGTGGTTTCATGGTGTTTTTTCAAGAAAAGGTCTTCTTGCACCCACAACCACTAAAAGATCTTCAATAAAACTATGACTGTCCAATATGTTTTCTTTTTGCACAAACCTTTTTTCCAAACATACTGATTCACAACTTTTCCAGAAGTTGTCCGTACGGCTACTTAATTTCCCCTTCCTTACATAACTCTTTCTCTGATAAGTAGCAAACATGATCCAAACTAACGAATGGGAATTAAAAATTATAGGATCATATGAGAACATCTAAAATGACGAGGCTAGAATGCCTGCAGAAACTGTAAGTCAAGTAATAGCCAAGCATTAGATGGATTTTCATACTGACTATTGGTGCATGTGATCTTCCATGTTTGTGATATCAAAATACTAGTAACGTAAAATTATCAAGCTTACCTTTTCTTTCTGTAAGTTGTAATTATTTTTGACAAAATATGTGTTCCTAATCTAGTGCGGGGAATTGTTTCTCTATCATGTTTGAGGCTGTATCAATCTAGATATTTGTTGCCTAAATCATTTACTTTACCCTGAAACCATTTATGATACTGCACATCCATTGTTTGTTAGGACTGACCGGATGACCAATTCATGAAACATTTGTAGTAACTTGAATGTAGTTGCTTCATTAATAGTATATTTGAAATCAAGCAAGTGTCCAAGTGATGTTGACTTCAATAATAGTATATACTTTATTGGTGAATGTGCATGTGCCAGGATTAGTACAAGTTTACTGGTGAATGGTACCTATTGTCAAGAATAGTATGTACATTGTCTTGAATGATTACCTTAAGTTGATTTTGAAATTTCTAGAGAAATCGAAGATACAATACTGCTAGCCTTGCAAAGTCCTGAAGTATATGATGATATTGCTCGTGGGACCCGGCGCAAATTTGAGACGAACAGGCCCCGAGCAATCTTATTCGAAGGTCCACCAGGTTTGACCTATGCCTGAATATTGAAGGCTTCTATTCTATTCAGTGTGGAGATGCTCATTCAAAGTCATATATTGTTCCGATGCTCTTGTATATATATTTGTATTTGTGTAATCAGCCTGTTGTAATTATGATGCCCAAATTTTACCTTTTCTTTATATTTATCTTGATGCTTTTGATCATGCTAACATAACTTTGCCTACTATAGTGCTGTTTAATTTTCTTTGTTTAATCCAATGGACTTGGAATGACATAATTTGAGTTTGGCTACTTTTATCCTCATCATTAGATTTCTTGCAAATCCAGCTATGTAGCCTATTGATGCATGTGGAAAGATAGAAAACGACATCATATCATATATTTGCTTGGTTCATATATACATGATTAAGTTGTCTAGAGTTCATGGGGTGTAAGGGAGATGGGTCCGTATCTTGGCGGGGCGACCCGGAAGGTCTGCAGCCATGGCGGATGCATTGTCTTCTTTGCCCTGATTATGTAAATCTGAGCCTTAAAATCGAATCCGAGGGTCTTTCGGAAACAGCCTCTCTACCTCACCGAGGTAGTGGTAAGGTCTGCGTACACTTTACCCTCCCCAGACCTCACTTGTGGGATTTTACTGGATATGTTGTTGTATATATACATGAAGTTGTTCCATTTTCTTGGATAACAGTTAATTGGGAAACAGTGATATCTCTGTGACTCTTGAAACTTGGAAATCTAAAAGGAAGAAATTGGGAAACAGTGATATCTCTGTGTCAGCTTCCTGATTTTTGATTCAACTACAGTGCGATATTTTTTGAGAGAGGGTCTCTACAACAACCCAAAACATGTGATATTTTATAGAGATAAGTATTGAAAGCACCCCTAAACTTGGCGTGAATTATTACATTAGTCCCGAAACTATTGACAACCTTAAAAACACCCCTCGACTTGACGAAGTGAATTTAAAAACACCCCTCTTATGCCATGCGTGCGTATATGTGGAATTTTCTATTGATGTGGCATACACATAGATATATATATAGTCAAAAGAAAAATATTTAAAAAGTTAAATGCTAAGAATTTAGCAATTAAAGAAGAGAAGAAGATTTTTTTTTCTTTCAAAAAACTTTTAATTTTTTTTCCTTACTCCATCCCATCCCCTACCCAGTACCCCAACCCCCCTCCCCCTCTTTCCTAAATGTTTTTTTATTTTTAAAATTATATTCTTTTTCTGGGGGGTTGGGGGGTTGGGGGGGAGGGAGTTGGGGTAGGCGGTGGTGTGGGATTTTTTTATTTTTTTTTAAATTTTGAACTTTTTTTTAAAAAAATTGGGTGGTGTGGTGTGGGGTTAGGGTATTGGATAGGGGATGGGGGTGGGGTAAGAATTTTTTTTTAAATGAATAAAATTTTTTAAATATTTTTTTTATTATATATATCTATGTGTATGTCACATCAGCAGAAAATTTCACATATATGCACGTGGCATAAGAAGGGTGTTTTTAAATTCACTTAGTCAAGTAGAGGGGTGTTTTTAAGGCTGTCAATAGTTCGGGGGCTAAAGTAATAATTCGCGTCAAGTCTAGGGGTGTTTTCAGTACTTATCTCTATTTATAACCTTTTAATGTGGAGAAATAACACAATTAGTCCTTAATATTGTTCACTTGTTCTATGTTAGTCCTCTGCTTATAAACATTAGTCCCTAAAGTTCCACAGTATGTAATAATTTTGACCCCTCCGTGAAAATTGTGAACTGCAGTGCAAAACATTTGCAGTTGAAGTTTTTATAATTCAACCAATTATGATATACTGGCATATTATATGTTCATGATTTTGTTGAAGTTCATTATTTTTCCGAAGAAAATGATAGATCTTATTGATAAGTAAATAGAAAATAATAATTAAATACAAGTAAATAAAAAAAATGCAAATGCTAGAGGTGATAGAAGTGGGTGGAATGGAATTGGTGTGAGGTATGGTGAAGGTTAGGGGGGAAACAGGGTGAATTTTGGAGTAAACTCTCTAGATTTCCTAAGTTCATGCAAAATACAGATTCAGTTTGTATATTTTGTGTATATTCCAACAACAACAAACAACAACAACAACAACAAACCCAGTATATTTTCCACAAAGTGGGGTCTGGGGAGGGTAAGTGTACGCAGTCCATACCACTACCTCAGAGGTGAGATGGAGAGGCTGTTTCCAAAAGACCCCCGGCTCAAAACAAAAACAGTCCAGAAAAGGATACAGGGAACAAGAAGCAATAGGTATTATCACACCAAATCGTACTCAAAAACAAGACTATCGCTAAGTAACATAATAAACAATACCACACTATGTCCCCTAACACAGATAACAAGACAAAGTCCTCATACCTACTAGCAAGAACACCATCCTTCCTCTTACCCTTCTATCCTAATCCGCCTCCTCCACACCTTCCTATCTAGGGGCATGTCCTCGGTAAGTTGAAGCTGCTCCATGTCATGCCTAATCACCTCCCTCCAATATTTCTTCGGTCTACCTCTGCCTCGCTTGAAACCATCCCTAGCCAACCGTTCACATCTTCGCACTGGGGCTTCCGTGCACCTCTTCATCACATGCCCGAACCATCTCAACTAACTTTTTCTTGAGGGAGGACTGAAGTTGTTAATATTGTCTAATACTTGTAGTTAAAGGAGTTACATAAAGTATGTGTGCAACCTTGGGGACTAAAATTGTTGCATGGCCTCATGTCCTGTCTCTTGACTATTTATTTCAGAATTGCGTGGACCCTCATGCAAAACAAAGAACTGAACATTTTAATTATTTTAAAGGATTTGAAGGGTGGTTTTGTTCCTGTAATATCCAACTCTACAGAGGAGTTAATAACGCTTGTTGATCTATATACTTCTTACAGGAACTGGAAAGACATCTTGTGCACGTGTTATAGCTAATCAATCGGTATACCATTTCTCTCTTTTATAACTTTCATCTCACTATTTTGTTGGTTTGTGCTATTGTTATTTGTCATCACCTGTATATGTAGGCTAGTCAATGTAGAACACAATGACTATAATTATATTATGCATACTGATCTTTGATTAATTTTTTCTCACTGAAGATGCTATAACTGAAAACCCTTGATTCACAAGAAATGGCTGATTTCTGTCCTAACGTGAAATCATTTGTCTGCTACAATAAACATATCTTATGAAGTGAACAAGTTCAGACTGCAGATAGTGTAAATAAGTATACAGTAACCTAAGCATGAGTCCAGTTTGTGGAATGAAAATGCAAGCTTATGCGGAATGAAAATGCAAGCTTATGCATTCAGTTCATTGAATAGATGTCAATTGAAGAAGCAAAAAGAAACTTGCTTCTATGACTGGAGATACATTAGTCTCTTCAAATATCACTTTCCTGGAACTCAAGTCCAATCTTTTGCATCTTAGCACACTTCTCTTGGCTGGTGCATCACAAAAATCATCTTTATCCATTTGTCTCAAAAGTACCCATAAAAGCTAATCTATATCAAAGGAGGTCATATTTAACTCCATATGCATTTCAGTTTAAAATCCCTGTGTTTGGACCATCTGTATCGAGAGAGGAATATCTAAGTAATTAAAAGGATTCATACTCGATTTTGCCGGAGCTTGAAGGATTTTGTAGAGTGGAACCAGGATGAATGTAAGAGCTTGGATCTAGGTAGAGAGTGTAGGGGAAAATTAGGTAAACACTAGGTGATTCTTCCCATCTGTCCTAGCCTTGGTGGACAAAGTTAACCTGATATTTGTTGCTGGTGGGAGGTGACAGGTGTCCCGTGGATTTAGTTGAGGTGCGCGAAAGCTGGCCCGGACACCATGGTTATCCCCAAAAAATAAAAATAAAAAAAGTAGGTGATGGAAGTAATACCACGTGCTGTACACGACAGTATGTAGGAAGTTAGCTCTTGTATTACTTTATGTTATTCCAGTACTTGATAAGGTTCAATCTATATTCCTGATACTTTTAGGAAAATAGTTTGAGTTCACTTGCAGCCAATCTATATTCCTGATGCCTTCAGGAAAATAATTTTGAGTTCACTTGCATCCCTGAATCTTGAATATGACGGTGCATCTAAATGACACTTTGGTGGTACAAATGTCCCTTGCCTGGT
Organism: Capsicum rhomboideum; assembly: GCA_031232105.1. NCBI lineage: Eukaryota > Viridiplantae > Streptophyta > Magnoliopsida > Solanales > Solanaceae > Capsicum > Capsicum rhomboideum. Next base: position 45,559,729 of record CP124717.1, on the reverse strand, counting down.
CTGATGTCGTCCTTGTCTTTTTATGTGCTTCATCAATTAAGAGATCCATACAACTATCAGAAAAAGCAGGAAACTTATAATCGTACGGACAGCATGGAGAGTTCGGAAGGGGCCATCGGTGTTTTGGAGTTTTTACGTTAATCTGTTCGAAGTACTCCCTCTGTCCCAATTTATATGACACACTTTACTTTTTAGTCAGTCCCAAAAAGAATGACACATTTCTATATGTAGTAACAATTTAATTTTAAAATGCCCATTTCACCCTTAGGGAGATGATTTATAGCCACACAATTATCCATGACTTGTTTTAGACCACAAGTTTCAAAAGTCGGTCTTTCTTTCTTTCTTAAACTCCATGCCAAGTCAAACAACATCACATAAATTGGGAAGGAGGGAGTATTACTTTCCATCTTTCCCTGTGCAGCAGCAGTAGTTTTGAGGCTTTACAATATTTTGGTTGGTTTGATGATCTGCTCTCCGCTGTTGCAGGGTGTCCCATTGTTATATGTGCCATTGGAAATTATTGTGTCAAAATTTTATGGTGAAAGTGAACGTCTGTTAGGGAAGGTGTTCTCACTTGCCAATGATCTCCCAAATGGTGCTATTGTTTTCCTCGATGAGGTGATCCCTGAGACTGAAGTGACATAATTCTTCTCTTTCAGTTCTCTCTTTAACTGTCAAAATTGTCTTCCAACAAATCCACTATCCTTGTATCACTTTTTTGAACCACACTGGCAGGTTGATTCTTTTGCTACTGCTCGTGATGGTGAAACACATGAAGCAACACGCCGACTTTTATCGGTGCTATTACGGCAGGTACTGTTGGAGATCCTATGTATGCTTAATCACTAGCTTTAGCATATGTAAATGATATGCAAAAGAATGTATGGACATAGTCTAGTACCCGTTGGGAATATTTTTCGCATTCTGTTATATCCTCAAGAAAATTGTCTGTAAGGTATTGTTTAATACAGCAGGGCTTTGTTACTCGAGTCACTCTGGAAGTAATCACATCTCCTAGCTTTATTATGGTTTATATTTGACCCTAACTCTCCCTGTATTGTTAGAGACTCGTTGGGAAAGATAAAAGGAAAGATTTAAGTTTCCACATGTGGGAAGCAAGCAATAGTGCTTCTCAGACAACGTGTCCTGGAGGACTTGGCTTGAAAAAATGATGCTTATTTTAGTTTTATATTCATTTAGAAAGTGCATCTACTTCTATATTTATATATATGATTGACATTAACATATTCATATGGTGGCTTATTAAAAAATTTACTTGGTGCAGATTGATGGATTTGAGCAGGAGAAGAAAATAGTGGTAGTGGCTGCTACTAATAGAAAGCAAGACCTTGATCCTGCTTTGATTAGGTAAATGAGGTTTTAGATGTCTAAATGATACCTTCTGAAACTTTGGCTCATCATTTTCCTGTTGATTCCAGCCGATTTGATTCCATGATTACATTCCCCCTACCTGATCAACAGACTCGTCAGGAAATAGCCACACAATATGCAAAGCATTTGACAGACTCTGAATTATCTGAATTTGCTAGAGCCACGGAAGGGTAAGCATTTATTGTCAAACAGCTTCCCTCTTAAAACAGATTAAAGTACTTGTTGGTATTCTCGACTTCAGCAGATGAGTTTGGGAACTATTGTGGTTTTCCAGTTTTAAATTTTCTTGTTAGTTAATATTTTCCCTCTTTATCTTTTACATTTATTTTCTTACTTGGGATTGTTGTAATAGATAGTACTCCCTCTGTCCATTTTATGTGTCATACTTTCACTTTTAGTCTGTCCAAAAAGAATGTCTTACTTCCTTATTTAGAAACAAGTCGACTATAAACTTTCCATTTTACCCATAATGAGATGATTTATAGTCACACAAATATCTCTGACATGTTTTAGACCATGAGTTTTGGAAGTCTCTTTTTTAAACTATGTGCCCAGTCGAATAGTGCCAAATAAATGGGGACTGGGGAAGTACTAGTTAACATGTGAGAGTTCTGCTGACCACTCTTGGGTTACTAACTACAGATTGTCTGGGCGGGACATGAGGGATGTCTGTCAGCAAGCGGAACGACATTGGGCATCAAAGGTGTCACTTCTATATTTAGACTAGATTTGTTCTGTTTCTTCTCTTGACGGGATATTACCGCCCTTCACCCTTTTTACTTATTCTCTGTCTGGGTGTTACAGATAATTCGTGGTCAAGCTCCTAAAAATGAAGATAGTGGTGGTTCACTTCCCCCTCTCCAAGATTACATTGACAGTGCTAGGAACAGGCAAAGAGCTCTGTTTGATATTGAAACTCAGAACCGAAGCATGAATCCCGCTGCAAAGAAGCCTCAGTTTGATTTTGTATAATATTATCGCGGGTATGTCATCTCTTGTATGTGCATATAAAATCCACATTCATTAACTGCCATGATTAGTCATTATTGGGTGCTATGCAATTATTCAGTTGGTTTTCTCTTAAAGGCTTCCATGTTTTACCTATGTGCCGTTTATGTATGCTGACTGCAAGAAAACGATGTGTTCAATACCATACCCCAGAAGTTTCAATAAAGAAATACCATATCCCAGAATTTGTTCATTGGTCTATATTTCTGTCATTGGCGTTAAACCAGTGTTTATGTTGGAAATTAGCCCTGAATTGACCTGAAGTTTTTAGTTGAAGTAGTTCTTGTTCATTTTATTCCAAAGTTAGCTTGTGATTGGAAAGAAACATATTTTTTTTTCTAAGTCGATGTTTGCTTTGGCTTTCTGAATTGACGAATTTAAATTGTCCGATGAGCAGGTTCTCATCTGGGGAATCCAGAAGCCCAGAACTGCCGTGGAAAACATCGACAAAAGTTGGCTGTGTAGCATAAAGACCATAGTGGGTGTAAGTAGTTGGTAATTGTGGAATCAATGTCATTATAATTCTCAAATCATATCATGCAGTCAAATCCCAAGAACAGTTTTGATCCAAAAATTCATCGCTAGAAGTACGCATAGCGTGTAAGGACATATTCATAATTGATTGAAATCCTTATGCTGCAGTCTTTACATGGAAGACGATTGTAATTGGTAACATATAACGACAGAACTGTCATCTTGTTAGTGGAATGTGTAAATAGAGGGACTGTTTTACAGTTTGAAGCTTGTTTCGCGCTATCCCTCTTTTGGAGGTCCTCATCAGATGCTTCTTTTGTTTTCTTGTTTGGTGTCTTTATTATTTCCCTTTCACATGGAAGGATCATGGATTCTAAGAAATGTTGATGTGTAACTGTTTGGTGGACAAGGACTGGAGCAAATTCACTTCATAAAGCTTGTGGTCCGCCACAACTTGTGATTTAGTTTTAGCTTTACTTAGGAAAACTATCTTAACCAAATAGTACATAAAAACATCATAGCACTCTTGAGTTCATCGTTCATCTCCTGCATCATTCAACAGAATTTTGTCGAAACAGGGGGTGTCTAGGCAAGGGTAGTCATTATAAGTTGACATGAATGCATGGTTAGGGAGAATGAGACATTCAGTAAAAGCATGTAAATTGATCGATCTCATTATTCCAAGTTGGCAGAGAAGAAAAAACAAAACCCCCAAAAAAAAAAGAAGGGAAAATGGATGAGTTAACATGCATTCCTTGTAAAAGCAATGGGATCTCTATAATGTTTGATGAATATATGCTTATTTGACCAAACTTCTAAAATTAGCTTATTTGAAGTTTTTTTTTAAAAAAAGAATTGCTTTTGATAATTTTTAAAAGCATTTATAACAACAATTAATGTGTGGTCAAACTTTTTGAAAGTGTTTCTTTTTCCAAAGTATTTTTCAAAAAACTGCTTTTGGAGAAAAGTTTCTTTTCTTTGCCATGCCCCAAGCCTAGTCCCTAGGCATGGTCGGCACCTGATGCTATTTTTGGCCCTAGCAAATCCATTGCATGTCATAAACATGGAGGATACATACAGCAGAATGCATAAATGAAAAACGCTCTTTGAGAAATTCATCATGCATAAAGAAAATAAGTTTATTAAGTAGTAAATCATTCAAGTTGAGTGAGTTATATTAAGGTCAAAACTGGAATACATGGCATGAGGAACATATTAGACTTGTTTTTCTGTGAAGCCTCTAACATACTGTTTATCGGGACAAGCTCATGGTATTATCCATAAACTTAAATAACTGAAACTGGTTAATTATGTCCCTAGAACGAATGAAGCTAACCAATAAATGAACATAGAACTTAATGTGCTACTCGGTCATTTTAAGTACCTAAGTTTGCATCATTTAAAAATGCAGCGCTCCCCGTAAAAGATACATAAGTACATATGAAATTGTAATGTATGTAAAATAGATGAATGACTTAATCGGGGAGTCGATTAAAAGTGTTCAAACTTATATAGTAAAAAAAAATCAATGAGTGGGTGAACCAATTAAATCAAACTACATATTATTTAGCTTTGCCAAAATTTTTTGTAGTTTGTCGTTGGAGCAATATCCCAAAATTTTTTGTAGTTTGTCGTTGGAGCAATATCCCAAATTTTTTTGTAGTTTGTCGTTGGAGCAATATCCAAACACCAAAATTAAAATGTGTTTTTTTTACTCAAAATTTTAGTTGAACAAAGAAAATTACTCAAAATTGTCCAATAATTAAAAAAAATCATCATGCACCAGTAAAATAAAAGGTTGTAAGATAAAAAGAGAATAAATCAAGATCAGACAACCATTTTTTACTGGCGTCCGACGGGACGGGGGGGGGGGGGGGGACGATGAGGTTTCAAACAAAAGTTAAGTATACTTTATTTTTTAAATGGAAAATGGTCAAAAATACCCCTGAACTATCTGAAATGAATCAAAAATACTCCTCATTAGTTTTTTGGCTCAAAAATACCCATTCGTTAAATATTTGGCTAAAAAATGCCCCTTCCTCTAACAGACTTCCACCAAGCATGCCACCTGGGTAAAAAGGGCCACCTGGCCATGCCACATCATCATCCACGTGTAAAATCCCCTTTTTATTTCCATCAGCCCATACAAGGTTTGTGCTTTCATTCTCTCATACAAGGTATGTGCTTCACCGACAATTTCAGTGTTACGATGGAATTGTTTGAAGAAATGAAGAACAAAAGTTGCCAGCCAGACGAGTTCACTTACAATATCCTAATTGATTGTCTTTGTGCCAAAAGGAGAATAGGTGAAGCTATGGACCTACTCAAAGATATAGAGTCAAGTGGCTGAACAAGAAGTGTGATAACATACAATACTTTGATAGATGGCTTCTGCAAATACAAGAAAATTGAAGAAGCAGAAGAGATCGTCGACCAGATGGAACTAAACGGCATTTCTAGAAACCTGGTCACCTATAACACTATGATTGATGATCTTTGTAAGAGCAAGAGAGTAGAAGATGCTGCTCAGCTTATGGACCAGATGATACTGGAAGGACTAAAGCCTGACAAATTCACGTACAATTCCATTCTAGCTCATTTCTGCAGAGCGGGTGATATTAAAAAGGCTGCAGACATTGTGCAAACCATGACAGCAAAGAGGGGATGGACTGATGGAATTAAAGAGGGGATTTTACACTTGGATGATGATGTGGCATGGCCAAGTAGCCCTTTTTACCCAGGTGGCATGCTTGGTGGAAGTCTGTTAGAGGGAGGAGCATTTTTGAGCCAAATATTTTACGGATGGGTATTTTTGAGCCAAAAAACTAACTAGGGGTACTTTTGATCAATTTCAAATAGTTCAGGGGTATTTTTGACCCTTTTCCCTTTTTTTTTTTAAGTAAGACTAGTAAAATTATTAGTATTTTAAGCAGTGTGAAAATCCATCGATAAATTTAAGAATAATATTGTGATATGTTTAGTAAAATAGCCTTTCTACCTTCATAGTAGAAGTAAACGCTGTTGACTTTACCCTTTTCAAATCCCATTTTGTGGGATTACATTGAATATATTGTTGTTTTTTAATCTATTCAAGCAAGCACTTTCAGGTATATACATATAAAAATTAATAATATTACAAATATGAACACCTTTATTAGATTTTAAGTTTATATATATTGAAAAATAATTAAACAAAATATTCTATTATAAATATATGTCTGGTAGATTTAATACTTTTCTGACTTTTTCTGACTTCAATTTGTGTAATCTCAATTACTAAATTTTAGAATTTTTTTTTTTAAAATATGTCTCATTAAGATTCTATATTGAGCTTTTGATATAAGCGTCAAGAAAGAAAAATATTCATAAGATTAAATGTATATATGGTACTGTGTAATTTGAAAATTTCAAAACAAATATGAGTAAAACTTTCTAATTTACTTCTTTAATGGTATATTAATATGTTATATTAAAAACTAATATTTAGAAAGAATAATAAGTAAAAAAGGCATTGAAACGTAAAAATTACAGTGCCAAAACCGAAAAGAAATTTGAAATTTTTTCTGGAATTCTTGTCAAATAGGCTTTGTTTTTAATTGAAAAAAAATTAACAATTGTTTCAGCGAGGAATTGAATCTGTGGCGTGAGATCCACTCTGAACACCCTTCATCACGTAGCCGTGGGACACAATTGTTTCAAGGGTGTTCACTATGTAGTATATAACCTCATATTATAAAGTTTCACTTATATACCCTATATTATTTTTCGGCGAAGTGTGTTCGGCTAACTGCGTTACTATAGTGTAGCTCCTTCACTGAGATGATTAAAGCTTTGTGATAATAATGTGCAATAAAATAAAAGTAATGTAAATTTTAGCTCTTTTCTTGATTAATTTTTTAGTGGAATTTGAACTTTTACGTTAAAGAAACTTGTTCTCCAGCAAAGTAAGTTCTTCGATGCAAACCCATTGCAAATAATCAACAATCCTTCTAAAAAAATTTCACAAAAATCATTATGTTTTCGCATTGCTAATTGATTTTCTGAGTCCTTTTTAAATTCGATCGAAACAAGAAAAAGTTTAATAAAAATGGTGATCAGATAGTAATCGTAACAATTTCGACTAAAAAATTTGTAAGGTAGAACTTATTTTGAATATGAACTGAAATTATAACAATTATTTTTGAGAAGAAGAAATAAGTGAAGAAGTTCAGTGGTTGGAGAAGTTTCTACTAATTTAAACTAGAATGGTCATTTTTTTTTTTGGTAATATACTCACCAGAGATATAAAGAAGATGAATCAAGAATTTGGAGCTTCTTTCAAATAAAAAATGAAATATAACAGTACAATTAGCTCTCCCATGCGCTTATAATTGACGGTAAGAAACACATCTTGTCACATTGACATGAGTGTTTAAAAGATACATTTTAGTCAAATTCAAGTGTTTGTTTGATCACTTAGTAAACTAATGTGGCTATTTTATAAAAGTGCCAAATTTTAAAGGGTTAATAGGCACTTAACCCATAATAAAATGATAAGAGAGAAAATAAGAAGCAAATACTACACTCTCTTTTATCTTCAATCTGTTTGTAAAATGGAGCTAACTATTCAAATTTATAGAAAATCTTGCCATCATTCCAAGTTTAATCAATATAAAGAGTGAAGTATCAAAAACACACTTAAACTATTTTATTTTTTTATTTTTTTTTGAGTTTCATACCTAAAATATTGGGAATGTGAAAAACACACACACTATCACTCACTAGTTTGAGAAACACACACTTCAATGCTGACTGGAACAAATGTTTGTATACAACATACTTAGGCGTAGGGGTGGACATTCAGTATTCGGTTCGGTATTTTTAAAATTCGGATTCGATAATCGGTAATTGAAAGTAGATACCAAATACCATACTTTTAAATTTTGGTTCGGTAATTCGGTAATCGGTAAATTAAACTTCGGTTCGGTACGGTATTTGGTAATACCATATTCCTATTTTATCTAACTAAATTTCTGAAAATTAACCTACTCACTATGAAGGCAACCAAATGTATTCAAGTAAATAGGGTTAGTTTGATTGGAGCTTTTGACTAATGCTATTGTAAAGCAAAAGTGAAGAACAGAGGGTGACCTTTTGACCTTTGAGCTTTGGGATGACAATGGGTCAATTGGATATATTATATATATACGGGGTATATCTTTATTTAATTAATAATTTCATATTTGGTAAATACCGAATACCAAATGGTATTAATATCTTGTACCAAACACGAATTCAAATACCATAATTTTGAAATTTTACTTTCAAATACCATACCAAATACCGAATTACCGAATACCAAATATCAAATTTTCTGGTTCGATTCAGTAATTCGATTTTCGGTATTTTATGCCCAGCCCTACTTAGGCGCATTTGGGCATTAAGTTTTCTTTCACGTGGTATATTTTTAACCTTTTTTTGCTAACACATTGTTTTTTATTATTATATATTTTTAATAGTTTTTTTAAGAATAAACTCCCCTTCTTCTTCATCATTTCCCAATCATTTTTCTTCATTTCTTTTCCTCTATTGCATATTTTTTCAACCTCTTCCTCCTTCTTCTTCTTCATTTATCATCCTTCTTTATTTTATTCTTCTTTTTCTTCTTGTATAAGGCTAATTCGATTTATTCTTTATTTTGTCCATTCTTTTTTCTACCAAAGAAATTGAGAATTGTTTAGCAATCACCATGGTATTGCTTATTGAAAAATCACCGTGGCAAAAATCAATTGTACTAACAAAAATGATAATCTTGAAACATCATTAACTTATTCCTAAATCATCAAATGGCTGGATGATGAAAGTTCATTGCCGAAAAATTCTCCAGCAATCCATCGGAAGAAATGGAGAATTTTTTGCCATAGTAAAATTTTGATCTGTTAACTTTTTTGCCACGGTGGAATTGTTTTTCCACATGGCAATATATGTGGTAATTTCTTTACTTTTTTTTAAAAAAAAATAAAGAGTGTAATATACACACCATCACATATTAGTTGAGGTGTGTTTCTCAATATAATGAGTGATAATTTAAATATGTTTTTCACACTCCCAATAATTTAGGTGTGAAATTCAATAAAATGAAATAGTTTAGATGTATTTTTTACATTTCACTCCAATATAAAATCCAATATAAATGGTTGATTTTTACAATTTGTATTGACGAGACCTCTATCTTGGAGACAAGTCATTAATATGCAATGTGCTTCTGCAACTTGTTTCATAACATACACTATATTATATCAATTCAAATTTTTAATTTTTTTTTGTGCATTCTCATCATTCATCTATTAAGTATTTAAATTAATCACATAAATTATGTTAAAAATAGTAACGACAATAATAATATATTTAATGTAGTGTCACGACACAAACGATCATGATTGGTACCCACCCTAACCTATGGTGGGAGAACCAAACTAATCTCAACCCCCACTAGCTCAGGTGTTACTTTCACACTTACATTATGTTAACCTCATTTTAAAACAAGTTCTAAATAAGCTTCATTCAACCAATAAATAAATTATCACCCGACATCAACATGCATAAACTAATAGAGTGTGGGATCCTCTATTTATTACATCCCCGGGACCTGAAGTCACCGTACAAGAACATCTAACAGAAAATCAAGTCTTAAATCTAAATGATTATCCAAAATAAGAAACAAATAAGGAATGTCTTAGTCTCGAAACAAGGGACATGAACAATGATAAGAAGATCCAAAGGCTTCCCGGTCATGGTGCTCACCCTTGAAACTGAGTCTGGAACTGCTAGCTAAAGTCGAGGTCTTGTCTCAAACGCCGGAACACGTTCTGCACTCAACAAAAAGAAGAGCACAGGTAGCATCAGTACGTCAACAAGTACTGATAAGCATCATAGATCGACTCAACCCGATACCATACAAATAAGTAAATCAAATAGATGTAAAACGATCATCACAAAACTTATAATCAAAGACAAATAGTCAATTATGACATTTCACTTTAGAAGGAATATAAACTCATACTCATTTAAGTTTACACTAAGTCAAATTCAGCAACAAGTTACATCACAACATAAGATTATAAGTGGTCATTCAATGCACATGAATGAATATATGAATGTAAGATGACACCATGAGTTCTATATCATCATCACCATCATCATCTACTCAACAACTTCAGTATGTATGAATATGCTGTCACGCCCCGAATCCCATCGAGACATGATTGGCACCCGTAGCCGATAAGGCCCGAGAGAACCAACCTTTGCCTATGTTCATTCGTATGCATATCTTCGTATGAACCTTGTTAAACCTTATGCAACTATGCGGAAAACTTGAACATGGAAACATATGCTATACATATATTTATTTAGGAAACTTGGCTGTTAAGGCCATTAAGTCAGAATAGACATTCGTTTCTACATACTCGTCTCTTACATCCATATACCCACATATGTCTACAAAAGCCTCTAACAGATGCATCAACAAGAAGGACAAGTCCCCGCTTTATACAATTTATATAACATCACAACAAATATACACCTATGACTCAGGGGGCTCCGAACCAACTGGAGCTCACCAAATAGCTGCAAATGATCCCCAGTCTACAGAGGAAGTCTACTAATGCCTGCACCTGCAACATGTAAGGTAATTCCCCCGAGGGGGTCAGTACGAAGAATGTACTGAATATGTAAGGCTCATAAGAAATTCATTATACATAATAACAACAATAATGGAATCAATATAAGGAAACAGAAATGTGCATAAACTCTCTTTTCGTATGTGGGAAACTATGTATATTACGTTCTTTACTCCTCTTGTCTTCATCTTTTATTCATCTTTATTGTTCTACCCATGCTAGGCTATTATGTCGCCCCTGGGATGAGATTAACCCATGCTAGGTGCTTTGACCCCTGGGATGTTATGTGAACCCATGCTAGGCTTTCGTGTCGCCCCTGGGATATCATTAACCCATGCTAGGCTTATCGCCCCTGGGATGTTATATTAACCCATGCTAGGCTTTCGTGTCGCCCCTGAGATGTACCATCATAACCCATGCTAGGCTTTTATATCGCCCCTGGGATGTATCGGGATCGACCCATGCTAGGCTTTTCTGTCGCCCCTGGGATTCCACCCGTGTTATTGGGATCGACCCATGCTAGGTATTTTAACCCCTAGGATACCACCCATGATTACTTCTTAATTATACACCTCTTACTTCTCTTGTTATTCTTACTTCCATTCTTAAGAGTGATACAATGAGGATCATGACATAGTTGGAATCACACATATATATATTACTTCTTCACTCTTGCTTCATGAGATTGACATATTCACTTATGAGGAATAGATATATTAGCTTGCACATCACCTCTCTTATTACTCTTATGAGATCTTATGAGATTGATACTTTTACTTGTAAAAGATTGATACAAAGATAAGCATCATAATTGAGGACTTGGGGCATATCATGATTGGAAAATACTATTCAAGAATAAATAGGTTCTCTTATGTTATTACTCTCTTGAGATCGTTCATTTAGGAATGATAACGTTATGAAATTTTGGAACTTCACTCAATGAACAAGAGACAAAAGAATCATCATGTATTTGAGAATAGGACACATATGAATAACAATATACGTCAACCTGAATTTGAGATACTTCAAACCTCTCGGAATTTAAACAAGTCCAATGTCAATGTGAACAACATGTTGCAGAGGGATATGGAAAAAGGAACCTTACATACCTTGTATTCGTACTTACGATTACACAATCTTAGACGTGCATACGATAGTCCCGCTCCGTCCTTATGTTTTGTTCTACAACATAAATACATGACGGAACCAACATTAACCACCAATTACCCTATAATGGCATACAACAACAATAAGTCACATGTTTAGCTTTAACATGTCCTTTCCCCCTTAACAAAACCATTGATAAAATCATTATTCCAAAAATCCTCCAATATTCCCAACATTGACCAATACATGATAATCATTACATTCCACCACAACACTTCCCCTTTACACTTTCTTATCCACACCACATCACAAACAATCCATCAATTCACCTTAATACACTTCATAGCACAAATCGGCCAACATCCCACAATTTGCACTTATAAAAAAAATAACAAATTAAATAACAAAATAACACCATAGACGTTCATATTTTATCCATACCATGATCTTTCATCAAAGGCACAAGTCCAAATTCAAGCTCAAATCCCATGGATCACAAATCTTATACAAAAGCACAAAGTGCCATGTCCAACATTTCAACCATAAACAACATGATATACATATTCTCTCATGCTTATAATATGTTAAAGTACAATAATATTCACTTACCCAAGCTTGAAAGATGATGATCTTGCTCCAAGAAGTGCCTTAGGGTTTTGAAAGCCAAAGAGAGGTTCTTGGGAAATTTCTAGAAAAAGATAGAAAAAGCATGTGTGTTTCTCTTCAATAAAAATCAGCATTTTGACCCTTTATATAGGCCTTGAGTCCATCCTTAAGTCATTAATGTGGCATTCTAGAAGGTCTTGGCAAGAATGGGTCATTTGACCCATTTTGGGCCATGCTTTCATTTCCTTTTTGGGCCCTTTTTGGGCCCAATTCACTTAACCCGATAAAATCAATAATTTCTCGTGTTTAAGTCGTCTCATAGGTATGACAATAATATTTCCACTCATGCTATTCATATCCGTAGCCTCAATCCAAAAACCAAGTGATTCTAGCCACGTTTGGCTTATTTTGACTATAGGGGTAAAATCGTCATTTTGGCCCCAAATTCGTTCTCGAGTAATTTTATCATACCAATATAATATTTCATTCATTTCATGTATATACTCTTGGTTGTAGAATAAACGTAGCAAAAATTGGCTCGGTACGATCCCGGATACCCTTGGGACTTAGAAATTTCCAACCTTCGAAAAAGTGGAAAACCCAAGGTGGCACGCTCCTGGGCGCGCCAACCCACTGCCTCTGGGCTAAAAATTTTAGCCCAGAGCGGCGTGGCACTGTCCCAAACGCACCCCTCTTCAAAATTTTCGAAAATTCCATTTTTCGACTTCTCTTCGCGGGTTTGGGTTAGATACTCAAGTCCCATTCTTTAACTCACTTCTTAACCTTATTATACTTTGTTTAGAGGTCTTCTTAGCCTCATTTTGAACCCCACAAATGCGCAATGAAAATTTCAAAACACCTTCTATTCAAGTTTAACCACATAACAAGAGCAAAATTCACTTAGCTCACCAATAGCATTACCAAATGCATACTTATAGCTCTTGATACCTATGTACATAGCATTTAATGTTGTCAAGTAGGGTTGGGAATGTACGGGGTGTTACATATGCAATGCAGTCATTAATCACAATAAGTGCTCGAAAGCCATCACACGCATTCATTTCACATATAAGCGCAAAGTCAAGTAAGTCTAATTTCTACAATAAACCATAACCTATCTCGATTCCTTGCTCAAAATCACCTCTAGGCCACAAACTTGCCTTTTATTTTCCTTTCAACTTGTTCTTGATCTATAACAACAAGATGACACACTTATTTCAATCAATTCATCCCTTTTAGCCACTAGGGATTCAAAATTAACAACTTTTTACTATAATTTCTCTTAATACATCATCTTAGGGTTTTTCTACCTTCAAACCCCACTTTATTTAGCATAAACAACTAAGATTATACTCCCATTAGTATTTTCTAACACCTTAGAATCATTATCTACTGATTTTATACCCATTCCCATGATTTTACATCAATTTCAAAACTTAGGATTAAACCCTAAATCCCACTATGAACAAGTTTCCTAATGATTTTTTAGAGATCATAAGAAGTAATTCAAGTTTAGAATGTAATAAACTTACCTCCAAAGATGAAAACTTCTAAATTCTGCAGAAAATCATTTTCCCTTGAGCTCTCTCGTATTTTTCAAAAAAAGGGGAATGAAAAATGTTTTCTGGATTTAAAACTATCAAAATACTGCGTGTTACCACTGCAACGACGATTCGCGACATTATACTGGCTTCCACTGTGATGGTACCTTTTTCCACTGTAGTGGTTCCCTTTTTCGCTGCAGCGGTCCGATGCAGAATCTCAGGACCTCTCTCCAACCATTCGTATTTTACAATACATTTCCCAAAATATGACATGGCTAACCAACCCCTCCACAGTAAACTCTATAACTGGAGTTCTATAACTACGTTTTAAATGCCAGAAGTTGTTACGACTTTCTAAACTCCTTATCTATCTAAATTTTAACTCAAACATCACCATCCATACTTACATTAGTACTAGATTTTCTTAGACTAGTACACCCTAAAAAATCGTCCAACACTAGACTAGCCCTGAATTTCTCAAAAATTGTTTAAGGAAGGACTAGGTACAAATTTTACCTCCTAATTAAACATTACGATGATTTGAATCGTTACATTAGATACCAATTACCACTCATTCCTCTCCGAACGAACGCAAGCTCGGAATGACATAGTTACGCAAGGAAAATGAATGAATACTTGGGTCAATGAACAAGTACGAATATCTTTTGCTTATGTCCGTCTCTGTCTCCCAGGTTGACTCGTCAATAGTACGGTTCCTCCATTGAATCTTACACACGAAATGATCCTAGTCCTCAACTTCCTCACATCTCTATCTAATATGACAATTGGTTCCTCTTCGTATGATAACTCTTTATCAAACAGCTCGGATCCCAATGAATGATATAATTACTATCTCCATGATACTTCTTTAGCATAGAAACATAGAATACTGGGTGAACCCTGAACATACTAGGAGGCAAGGTCAATTTGTATGCTACTGAGCCCACTCCCTTAAAAACCTCAAAGGGTCCAATGTATCTCAGACTTAACTTTCTCTTCTTGCCAAACCTCATTACACCCTTCATGGGTGACACCTTCAGGAGTACCTGTTGTGGCCTACCGGATACGTAATTGTACTTTGTCTAGTAAGTAATATAGTGACTCTTTTAGAGCCGGATATCGAACCCACAAGGACTTAACAATTCACTTAATTTAGTCCCTAACAATATTTCAGACAAGTGTTGTGACTTATCAAGAGAATTTGTGAAATTATATCGTTCTAATAGTGTGCAAGAAGAATAAATATGACAATCACAATTTATTCGTCTCAATGAACTCTATTTCTCTAATTGCTGATTTCGAGGCTAATTATATGATCCGAAAATGGTCATCCTCTAAATCACCTATTTAAACTATTCTCACAACTACATCGTTGAGTGGGGATGTGAGTTTCTAATTCAAATGCATTAATGATTTCATCCCATTCATAACCAAATAAGGCAAACTAGGTATATTGCTATCCTAGTTACAAATCAACCCTAACATAAGCCAGAGATGATCTTACTCCCCATGTTCTTTGTCCTATTCTCACAATTCCATGATCAGTTCATGTAAGAATTATACATTTATTCTAATGTTGGCCAGACACTAAAATAATAAGCATAAGAACACGAGAGCAATTAAATGAGAAACAAACTTCATTAATTTAAATAAAATACTAAACAATCATGTTCTAGCCATAACCTTAGAACAATGGTATTTAGCTACTCATAATATGAAGAAAACGCAAATATCAATGTAAATCATACCAAAACACGGAGTAGTTGTGTTACAAAATGAAGAACCCTCGTAAAAACCCTTGTGCTCTCTATTTTTCTCTCAAAAATTGTAAGTAAATGACTATATCCTTGGGGTATTTATAGAGGTGGACCCCTTTAAAACCCAAGCCCATTAGAAGTTGGAGAAAATTTGACAAAATCCCATCGACTTCAATTGCTTCGCGGTGCGCCCTCCAATGTGCAGACATGAGCTCTATGGTGCGGGAATACTTCCAAGGAGCCTAGCTGCGCGGCTCAGAGATCCATTTAGCTACAGGAGACTGCCCTCGTATTCCATATCATGCTCGTGCATGCTTCTCCTATCATTTTGGTTCCCTTCCAGATGCATTTTAGCCCGAAACATGCTAATCATATTCTTTAGTTCATTTACATCAATGTAGCACAAGGTACACACAAATATACACATATATTCTCAAAACTAAATTAAAATATGGGTAAAATGTGGAAATTGGGCGTATAAATATACCCAAGGTCACCACCCCACACTTAAAATCTTGTTCGTCCTTGAACAATTTTTTATGCTCATGTTTATCAGAGAAGACTCTAACATCACTAATTGAAACAAGATACTCAAGCCAAAACCACAATGACTGATATGAATAGCAAGCTCTACAACAAGCATAACACCTTGAATCTTTGAGCACATGAATGACCATTCAAAACCTCTTAGCCTCAAGAAATGACTCTATAAAATTAGCCAACTCATGCACATTATTCAACCAAGAAATCATATAAGTCACTTATCCTTTATCAAACATACAGCCTCACAACAAGAGAGTCACCCATGAATCACTCACCAACATGCAATTTTAACACAAGATTGGCTGTAAGAATAGAATTATGCTCACTCTCACAAAGAATTCACATGCAAAATAAGATGAACCACAGGCTTTCCCTTAGTGTAGTGCTCCACTAATATAAGAATATTAAAGCTTAAGATCAAGTAGGACTTTAAGGGTTGTAATGTAGGCAAAGGGATGGGTAGGAACTATTTTGGATAAAAATAGTGACTAACTTTCCCAAGAATTTTAATACATCACACTATTCATTAAGCTTCTTTTCCAACCAACCCATTTTTACCACTTTTATCTTCACAACTCTCTTTTGTTTTGCCCCTCTCTTTAAGCTAGATTACCCATCTTTTATTAGAGAGTTTTTTGATTATCTTTTCAAAAAACTTTTGCTTTTTTTTTTTTTACTAAACTCACTACCAATAAATACATAAACTTTTAAAACAAAATCCTCACACACACATGGCACATGTTCAAATCAAGAAGGATCCCTATAGATTCTCAATCAAACAATAACAAGAATTCAAAATTAAGCTAAAATCATAAAAGAGTCACATAAATGAGCCTAAGTGTCTCAAAATAAAATAGTCATTCAACTCCTTACAACATGCTTTCAATTTAAACCAAACTTGCATCATGTAGTCGAGTGACCTAACAAGAGCACTTAATATCAAACTAGTGGAAGAGTTCTCTTTCCTACTCACTACCTATGACTAGTTTTCTCTTAAGAAGGTCGTCATCCATCCATTATAGAGAAACGTTCTTAAACTATGACTTGTTATGAGCACTTATTCCTAAAAAAAAAATAGTTTACTACCTTAAAACTTTATCAATTAATCCTAATCAGTTCAAAGGGACTATCCTCTAGAAAAGAACCGAAAACAAAAGCCGAGGAACTCAAAAACAAAACACTAATAATAAACACAAATACTACTAACAAATCATAGAAATAAAACAAGTACAGATTACTAACTATTAGAAACCACCAATATCCAAATGTCATTACATAACCATAATATCCATCAAAATAAAGTACATAACCATGCCACAAAATAAAATAAAAGTACTAAAACACCACACACTAATAAAGGAAGCCTTTCCCCCACCCCACACTTAAGAATAAGCACTGTCCCCAGTGCAAACAAAATATAAGAGCAAACAAAAATATGGGGGAAAATAACTCCCTAGGCTCTACTCATCAGCCGCGTACTCATCCTCGTCATCCTCAACATCAGAATCCGACTCCAAGTCAACATCAAAATCTACTATACTTTTGTCCTAATCAGTAGGCATATCATCATCTAGTGGCTCCTGAAATTTAGGTCCAATGTGGCATAAAATCTTAGCATGCGTGCTCAGCGGGTACTGCTCCTCAAGCCTTTTCAACTCTGCATCTGTAGGGCATTGGCCTCCATACCATAGAGAAATATTGCATGCCAAACATGCAACTAGTAATGCTGTCATCACGTGAATTCCTCTCAGCATGAGTCAATACGGGCCCAAAAGCAGAATCTGGCTCTTTCACCTTCGAAACATTAATGCCCCTCAAGCTCCGGGGATACTTGTAATCCGTGGGGTATTCTTCCACCTCATGATCCTTCACCTATAACCACTTTTCACTCTCACCTTCCTCATGATGGATCTCAGAACTGTACCTACATTAATAGCTTCATTAGTCATAAGAGCATAAGCTAAAATTACCTCGTCAAATGTGATGTTGGAAAAGTGGGAAACCGAAATCAACCAATCACAAACAATCCTCAACCAAACTCTCACTTTCTTGTTCAAGTGGGCATAAGGGAAAGTGTTATGACATCCCTTGTCCTTGTGTCTTGTCCACCTTGCCACGAACCTCGGGTTGCACAAAGTATGGTGAATTACCCGGTAGGGTGGCTGGCTGAATAATGCCCTTAATCCTTCATGATCAACATTCGGTGTTCCAAGAAAAGTGTTCAAAGAAGATGCATAAAAATGAAAAGTCTTGCCATGAACTTGAACATCATTCCCCTTTTCTTAGGGAACCAATTTGCAAGAAATTCCCAAACCATATCCAAGTTACATTCAACCTAATCATTGAAGATAAAGTCCATCTTCAACTTCTCAATCCTTGTCATAATGTTGGGGTATTTGACTTTCAACTGTTCCCTATCAATCCTCGACATGGGCACATACTTATCTTTGGGGTTCTCCTGTACTATTTCTGTCCTTCCTTGTCAACAGATTTCAAACCAAAATGGCTTCAGGACATACGAGGTGCCACGGGTGGTATGGATTGGCTAGTTCTTTCCCTCTTTTATCCTTGACCCGAGGTGGATGCTACTCCTTTGCCTTTGATAACCTTAGGTGCCATGGTACCTGTCAAACAATACAATTTGAAAGAATTAGTGCATCCCCATATAGCTAACCACAATCAAGCTTAGGGAGGTCGAAACCACGCCAGACTTAATTTGTTAGCATACTCCACTAGTCTCCATGTTTGGGTACTCAGACTTCCCTTACTAACTATCATTGACTCATGTATATACCTTGTCCTTCCAAATGTATTCCTACACTATCTACTTTCCAATTTAGAGGACATGTGATGAGTATTAGAATTAATTTCATTACAACCAACGTCATGGACTACGGGTTACAATGAGCCAACTTATAAAAGTAGAATTACACTTCCAAGAATCAATCAAGAATAAAGACAATTTATCTACAAAGACCACTTTTTATCAAATTCCATGCCCATTCATACAATTCACGCATAATTCGGGCCAATTCAAGAATAAACATTCAACCCACAATCTAAAATTCAACAAGTTTCACACTTTAATCTTCAACTCGAACACCAACAACCCAAGAGATATGATGTGGTCATAAGAAAAATGCAAACATAAAGTTTAAACCATGATTTACACTAACTAAAGTGAAATGACAGCAAAACCATATGAATTTCAACATATTCTAGCATCATTAAAACTAAATTAACAACACAACAACCCCTAAATTCGAATTTAACTCAAGTTCAAGTTAAATAATCAAACAGTAATCACATTGAACCAAGAAGCAAAGGTTTTGCATCCTTAATTTTGTATTAGGTAGAGAAAAATATGCATTCTTGTGCAAAAATCACTTTCCAAAGCTAAAGGACCACGAGATCTTACCTTGTTCTTATTGAAGAAGTGAAAAACATGAAGAGATTGGTGTTTTGGAGTTACATAGCGCATTTGGGTGGAGAGAATAGGGGTATACGGTGCTTAGGAGTGAAAGAATGAGGTTTTTTTTAGGGTTGGGGACTTAAATAGGGGGGGGGGGGGTCTTGGTTGGGTTTGACCCGGTCAATATTAAAAGATTTTGGGAGATGAATCGTAGGGCTTGGAGTGAGGCCTAGCACTAGAGGCAAGCTCCATGGCGTCGAGCCCAGTGTGGACTCAAAATAGTAAGCCCATACGAGTTGTCCGCGGTGTGGGGCTCAGTCAACGGATTAGGTTCTGCATCGCCGACCCTATTTTACCTTGGCTGAATTTTTCCTTAGTGTAATTTCATTCCAAAAATTTCTTTCCCAATGTTCCTCAGCCTTTTTCTACGTGAAAATCACTAGAAAAACAATTAAAATGGTTAGAAAAGTGGGTTGCCTCCCACCACGCACCTATTTTGGTCGCGACACGACTCTTTTTTTGTATTTTTATTTTTCTTTCTTTCTTTTTTTCAAATAAAAAATCCTATGATATTATATTACAATCATGGTTTGCCTCCCATGTAGTGCCTGATTTAACATCACGACATGAACCAACTCCTGATCACTCGTCTAATAGTTCCACGGAAGTGTTCTGATGATCTTCCTCTTTGGCCCAATAGTGTTTAACTCTTTGGCCGTTTACTAAGAACGTCTTACCTTTTTCTTTGTTGAGTAGATCAACAACTCTATGTGCATTCATCTTCACCACTTCAAAAGGGCTACTACTTGGACTTAAGCTTCCCGAGAAACAACTTCAGCCTAGAATTGAACACCAACACCTTTTGTTCGGGTTCAAATGTGCAAGACATAAGATGTTTGTTATGCCACCTTTTTTTCTCCTTATAGAGCTTCACATTCTCATAAGCATGCAGTATGAATTCCTCAAGCTTGTGTAACTGTAGCATTCATTTTTGTCCAGCTAAATCAGCATCAAGGTTTAATTTTTACAACACAATAAGCTTGATGCTCTAACTCAACAGGCAAATGACCCACCTTCCCAAATACTAACTTATAAGGTGATGTCGCAATGGGTGTCTTGCAAACTATTCTATATGCCCACAATGTATCATCAAGTTTCATTGCCTAATCCTTACACTGTGTATTCACCGTCTTCTGCAATATCTGCTTTACTTTACAATTTGAGACCTCTACTTGGCCACTAGTTTGGGGATGATAGGCTGTGGCAAACTTGTGTCTTACCCCATACTTGGTCAACAAATTTCTGAACCAATTATTGATAAAATGTGAGCCACCATCACTAATAATAGCTCTCGGTGTCCCAAATCTTGTGAATATATGTTTTTTGACGAACTTCACAACCACCTTTGTGTCATTGGTGGGGAGTGCTACTGCTTCCACCCACTTAGAAACATAATCTACTGCAACAAGAATGTACATGTTTCCATATGATGGAGGAAAAAGGCCCATGAAGTCTATTCCCCACACATCAAAGATCTCCACCTCTAGAATGTTGTTCAAATACATCTCATTCCATCGAGAAATAGAACCCATGCGCTGACATTGGTCAAGCTATTTTGCAAACCTGGACGCATCCTTGAATAAGGTGGGCCAAAAAAAATTGGACTGTAGTACTTAGTGAGCTATCTGCTCACCACCATTATGGCCTTCATAAGGAGATGAATGATAACTCTCCAAGACCTGCTTTGCTTCACATTCTGGAATATATCTTCTGATTACTTAGTTCGGGCCCTTTTTAACAAGTAAGGCTCATCCCATGTGTAGAATCAGGACTCATAATAAAGCCCTTTTCTTTGCTAACTAGTGGCCACAGGGGGATACACTTAACTCACTATCAAGTTCACGATATCCGCGTACCAAGGTAGCTCTATAACACTCAATGCTAAGAGTTGTTCATCTAAAAACTATTCTCAAATTGTACCATCTTTTAGAACATGTGCCCAACTCTCTAGCCTGGATAAGTGGTCTGCTACTTGGTTTTCTGAACCCTTTCGATTTTTAAATTCTAGATCAAATTCTTGCAGTAACAACATCTACCTAATGAGCCAAGGTTTGGTATTCTTTTTATTGAACAAGTAGCGAATAGCTGCATGGTCTGTGTACACAATCACTTTGGTACCCACTAAATAGGACCAAAACTTGTCAAATGCATACACCAAAGCTAGTATCTCCTTCTGTGTAACAGTATAATTAGCTTAAGCTATATCAAGAGTTTTGCTTGCATAATAAATCGAATGAAAGACCTTCTCTTTTCCCTGGCCCAATACTGCTCCCACAGCCACATCGCTAGCGTCACACATCAACTCAAAGGGTGATTCCTAGTTGGGAGCAATCAATATAGGTACTTCAATCAACTTTATCTTCAAAGCCTCAAAGGCTTTTACACAATTATCACAACAGTGAAACTTTACCTCTTTCTCAAGGAGTTTGCACTTAAGATTTTTGAAAAGTCTTTGATAAACTGCTTGTAAAATCCTGTATGCCCAAGAAAACTGCGCACACCCTTCATAGATATGGGTTGTGGAAGTTTCTATATAACCTCAATCTTAGCACGATCAACTTCCAAGCCTTTTCGTGACACTTTATGGCCTAAAACAATGCCTTCTCTGACCAAAAAGCTGCACTTCCCCCAGTTCAATACAAAATTTGTTTCCTCACAACGAGTAAGTACCCTATTAAGACTCTGCAGAATGACTTATAAAGAGTTACCAAATATATAGAAGTCATCCATAAATACCTCTATGAAGTCCTCAACCATATCATAGAATATTGTCATCATGTAGCGCTGGAAAGTGGTGGGTGCAGTACATTGCCCGAAAGGCATGCGCTTGAAGGCATAGGTACTATAAGGACATGTGAATTTCATATTCTCTTGATCTTCTAGAGCAATGACTATCTGATTGTAGCCTGAGTACCCATCTAAGAAACAATAGTACTCCTGCCCTGCGAGTCTGTCTAACATTTGATCAATGAAGGGAATCGGGTAGTGATCTTTTCGAGTGGCTTCATTGAGCTTACGATAGTCCATGTAAATTCTCCAACCTGTGATTTTTTGAGTCGGGATCAACTTATTCTTATCATTTGTAACCACTGGCATGCCTCTCTTTTTATGGATACATTAAACTGGACTGACACACTTGCTATCTGAAATAGGATAAATAATGCCTGCATTTAGCCACTTGATGACCTGTTTTTGCACCATATCTTTCGTTAATGGATTCAGCCTTTGCTGATGTTGAACACTTAGTCTGTGCCCTTCCTCTATGATAATTTTATACATGCAATATGCCAGGCTTATTCTCTGAATATCAGACATCTGCCACCCAATTGCGTTTTTCCTCTTTTTTAAAATAGCTAGAGCCTCACCAACTTGTGCCTCAGACAAACCTGTAGAAAGAATAAATGGTAAGGTGTCATTTTCCCCAAGTAAGCGTACTTGAGGTATGATGGCAACATATTTACAGTTCCAAAGCTTTATAATAGATGGCTTGGGTGGTGTCCTAAGAGGTCTATTCAGAGGCTCAAAATCCCCTGTACGAATGAATATGTTGGCCACATACAACACTTACATCATATTATGTGCATCTGCATCTTCGAAAATAGCATACCTAACTAGAGCCCTCTTTAAAGGATCCTTTGAAGTAATTAGGGGGAGCTTCAATTTAAGATTAATCACTATGATTGTAGACGACTCCTCATAGATAGGAGACAACTTCATAGCCTTATATACCTCAAACACTTCAACTTTATCATGTGCCCTCATTGTCATCTGCCCAACATCTACATCTATCAAAGTGCGACCAGTTGCCAAAAATTGATGCCCTAAAATAAGCTGGACTTCCGGATCTGCATCAAATTCCAAAAATATGAAATCCATAGGGAAAATAAGTAATCCCACTTGCACCAATGCATCCTCAACTATCCCATCAGGCCTTGCCAACGAACGATCAACTAACTGCAAAATAATTGTGGTGGGCCTTAGACTTCCCAATCCCATCTTTTAGAACAAAGAAGTGGGCATCAAGTTAATGTTGTCTCTAAGATCACACAGTCCCCGAGCCTTGATAGACTACCCAATAGTAATTTGGATAGTGAAACTGACTGAATCTTTGAGCTTTATCGATAGTCTATTCTGAATATGGGAAGTGCACTCTTTAGTAAGTGCTACAGAAGCATACTCTATCAGTATGTTCTTGTTTTCCAAGATGTCCTTAATGTACATGGCATACCTACGAATTCCTTACAAAACATCAACAAGAGGAAGATTAATGTGCACCTATTTTAATAAGTCAATGAACTTTTGAAAACATGCTTCCTCCTTTTGCTTTTTTAGATTTTATTGGAATGGAAGTCGTGGATTTAAGTTTACCACCGTGTTCTCATTATTCATATCTTTCTCAATCTCTGCTTGCTTCTCATCCTCACCATAGCCCTGTGAGTTAGTTTCTTAGGCTTTAACTTCTTCAATTGCCTACCACTTCGAGTAGAGACTGTATTGACCTGCTTGGGATTAACTTCAGTATCACTTTGTAAACCTCTCTGAGGTCTAGTGTTTTATTCCCCAACAAGCTACCCTATTTGAGCCTCTAGAGTCTTTGTGGCTAATTACTGATTTTTTATGTTAGTAGCCATTTGTGCTTGGTTTGCCATAATCTGCTTTAGAATCCCTCAATGTTGTTGGATTGAGTATTAGAGTTAGTACCCTAAGCCTATTGTTACAGATTATGATTTCCCACTTGGTTCCTATATTGATTGACATTCTGCCCTTGAATTCCACCCTATAGAAGTTGGGGTGATTTTGCCAACTTACATTATATGAGTTCCCAAAATTTTGATTACCTTGGCGTTGAGCATTACCCACAAAGTTTACTGATTCTGGATTAGCTGCACAGGCATCTGCTGAGTGATTTCCATTACCACATTTCTCACACCATGTCTGAGTTTGATGTACCATGTTCATGGGAGCCTACTGATGTCCCAAATTCAGGTTAGTAAACTAAGTGTTTATTGTATTCTACAAAGAGGCAATCTGCACTGCAATAGCTATCAATTAATCCACTTTTAATAACCCTGTAGCCTTTTTCATGGTGCTTCTTGAAATAGTTGTATTCTATTCTAGATTTTCCTGTGATATGCAATTCAGAAGCATATGCAACTTATCATATGTCTTTTCTAAGTCTTGTCCACCAGCTGCTAAATCCATTAAAATCTTCGTGTTAGGCTCAAGTCCGTCTATAAAAGTATGAACCAAGACTTCATTAGTCTGAAGATGGTGTGGGCATTCACGAAGCATGGAATTGAACCTTTGCAATCACGAAGCATGGAATTGAACCTTTCCTAGGCTTGATACAGATTTTTACCATCCTTTTTCTAAAGCTTAAGATCTCACTTCTAAACGTTGAAGTCTTTCCAGATGGAAACAAATGGATCAAAAACTTCTTAGCCAGATCATCCTAGGTGGTGATGGAGTTAGGTGGCTTAGCCTTCAATCACCTTTTTGCTTCCCCAAACAGAGAAAAAGGGAGGAGAGTGAGTCTCACATAGTCTGACGAGCCTCCTACGGGAATATATGTGTCACTAATCTCAAGAAAATTCTGCAAGTGCTGTTGTGGATCCTTATGAGATAGTCCTGTAATTTGCCTGCTACTGTGCAATAGTTGCACCATATTCTGTTTTAGCTCAAATCGACTTCCTGCTTCTGATTTACAAATGCTGGAGGTGACATTGTTCCAGAGTAGGATTGCCACTTCTCAAACTGGTCTCACTTCCATTTCTACAGGAACAATTTTTACCTGATTAGCCAGCTAAAACTGTTGAATTGAATATTGAAGAGTTGTTGCTCTCCTCCACTGATGAAAAGCTCATTCGGGCTCCAAATACGGTTCTACCAACTCTTTTTTCCGTCCAGCTAGAAGTACAATTTAAACCTGCAAAAGCAGCTGCTAAGATCAAGTTGTTAACAATTATATAATATTAATAAAAATAAAATTTAGAAAATCACTAATTTCTTAAGTGCCCAACAACGACGCCAAAAATTTATTGCGGCCTACTGCACACGTAAGTGTACGTGGTCTAGCAAGTAATATAGTGGCTCTTTTAGAACCGTATATTGAACCCACAGGGACTATGCGCTTAGCAATTCACTTAATTTAGTCCCTAATAATATTCTAGACAAGTGTTGTGACTTATCAAGAGAATTTATGAAATTATATCTTTCTAATAGTGTGCAAGAAGAAGAAAATATGAAGATCACGATTTTGAGAAAGGTTGTAAACAATATTGAGGGAAATTCCAGGGTTACGACATTTATCACAATCATGTATGACATTTATTCGTTTCAATAAACTCTATTTCTATAATTTCTAATTTAGGGGTTAATCATACGATTTACGAATGGTCATCCTCTAAATCACCTATTTAAACTAGTCTCACAACTACATCGTAGAGCAGGGATGTGATTTTCTAATTCAAATGCATTAATGATTTCATCCCGTTCATGACCAAATAAGACAAACTAGGTATATTGTAGTCCTAGTTGCAAATCAACCCTAACGTAAGCCAGATGATCTTACTCCCCATGTTCTTCATCCTATTCTCACAATCTCATGGTTAGTTCATGAAAGAATTACACATTTATTCTAATTTTGGCCAGACACTAAAATAGTAAAATAAGAACACGAGATGAGAAACAAACTTCATTGATTTAAATAAAATACTAAACAATCATGTTCTAGTCGTAATACAAGGGTATTTAGATGCTCATAATCTGATAAAACACAAATATCAATGTTAATCATACCAAAATATAGAGTAGTTGAGTTACAAGATGAAAAACCCTTGTAAAAATCGTTGTGCTCTCTACAAGATGAAGAACCCTTGTCAAAATCCTTGTGCTCTCTATTTTATCTCAAAAATCATAAGTAAATGACTGTAGGTCGTCCTTGGGGTATTTATAGAGGTGGAACTCTTTAAATCCCAAGACCATTAGGTGTTGGCTAAAATTTAAAAAAAATCCCGTCAATTTTCATTGCTATGCGGTGCGCCATCCAAAACGCAGATAGATCTACGCAGCATGGGCCTACTTTCAAGGACCCTAGCTGCACGGATCGAAGATCCATTTAGCTACAAGACTGCCCTCGTATTCCATATCACATTCGTGCATACTTCTCCTATCGTTTTGGTTCCCTTCCAGCCATATTTTAGCCCAAAACATGCTAATCACATTTTTTAGTTCATCTACATCAATGTAGCACAAGGTACAAGCAAATATACATATTTGTTCTCAAAACTAAGCCAGAATATGGGTAAAATGCGGTAATTGGGTGTATAAATATGCCCAAGATCAGTACCTTCCCCCCCTTTGCAAACCACACATCTCTTACCTTATTATTCACAAATTCTTTCTCTCGGATCTGTGCTACTATGGGCTTTTCCTGTATGAACCTCACCTTTTCCATCAAATCCTTGAGCATGTCAGTGCCCCAAGGCCTTACTTCAAATACATCAAACCACCCAATTTGAGGCTTACACCTCCTACCATATAAGGCCTCAAATGGGGCCATATCAATACTAGAGTGGTAGCTAAATGTAACACCCCGTATACTTCAGAACTTGTTTACTTACTGTAACATTCATGGAATTTTTTTAACATGGGAGTTTTGAGGTATTATACATCAAATGTGATGTGCCAAATTAACCTTGTACAATTGGGCTCAATTTAAGGCCCAATTCAAATTATAAGACATGGCCCAAATGGGAAATTTGACCCATTCATCTTGGACAAGTAGACAATTATTATTGGACCAAATGTTTGGCTAAGAAGGGCCATTAAGGGCATATATAAAGTGGAGAAAATCAGATTTTAATCCACACAACACACTTGCCATTTCTAGAAATTTCCCAAAATATTTTCATTCTCTCAAACCCTAAGCAACAAACTCTTTTGGACAAGATCATCCATTTTCAAGCCTTGGTAAGTGTTTACACTTATTATTTAATATATTATATGCATGTGATATTATATAAGTCATGATGGTTATGCCTAGAAGTGTTGAGTAGTGCACTTTTTCTTATTTGATAAAAGGTGTGTCATCTATGTGATTTGAACTTAAAAGGAGACTTGATGTTTTAATGGAAATGAATGATATGGATGAGATATCAACCTGATTGGGTGTGTTTGTTAACATTCTAAGATATGGGTTTGTTGGATCATGTTTGTTATGTTGGCAAAACTATGGACTTTTGCTTAATCGGTGAAGGGTTTTGTCTTGTAAACTTGAAAGTAGACTTGTGGTCTTGAAGGAAGTGAATTTGATGGATTAAATATCAATATGTAATATGTGCTTATTTCCTTAACATGCTTTATTTTTGTGTGTAACGTTTGGAATTGTTGTTGTGAAATTTTACATGGAATCGGTGGCGTATTGAAAGAAAAATGTAGTTTTGTTGATGTTTATGTGCGTTGTGAGGCCATGGATGTTCGTTGTCATCTAATATGATCTAAAATATGTTATGATAAGCTTAGTTATGATCATGGATCATTCATGGCAAAAAGGACCCTAAAATGACCCCCGGAGGCTGAAACGGGCACCCACCCTCGCAGGCGAAGGCACCTGCGGGCGCAGGTGACTTCGCAGGTGCCTCTGGCTGCTTCCAAAGGTCAGATACGGGCTCACCTCAGCCACCTACAGGCGCAGGTGGCCTCGCAGGTCAGCCCAGAACCCCGAATTGCTTGCTTTTGCATCCCTTTGACCCCCCAATCCTATACCCTTTATGGATGCAATTATCAACTTGTGGTACCTTTTGATTGACTTTAAAGGTGTATACCAGAGGTATTTTGAATGGTATCAATTATATATTGTTGTTCATGTATTTTTGGGAAAGGTATTGAGATGACTTGATGGAGTAATTGTGACGTAGTGTTAATGTGGAAGTGTAAAGGATAAACTTGGTGTGAAATGTTATTGGTTTATGATGTCTTGGTCAATGTGTGGAATGTTATGGTATTGTTGGTATGGTGATGAAATAAATGGTATTGTACAAAGGTGAAATGACGTTATGTGGCAGTCACGTGATTCATTGTCGTTTTACGCACTTGTATTGTAGTTGGTTGTTAACGTGAGCTTCGTAATGTACTTTTGTTGTAGAGTGAAGGGTAAGGAAGGAGATGGATTATTGTATTCACACATAGGACTGTATATTCATATTGGGAAGACAAGGTATATAAGGTTACTCTTTCCGTATTCTTCTGCAGCATCTATTGTTCACATTGTCATAACATTTGTTCTATTCCAAAAGGTTGTACAGTATCTCATCTCTTCAAATTATTAGAGTATCTCATTTCAGAGTTGGTAGTACTTGTTATTCACTTATCTCTCATTCAATGAACATTGCTCCAAAGTTCCAATAATGTACAATCACAAATGTATCAATCTCTCACAAGCGGAGGTATCAATCTCATGAACGTAAAGGAATGAAGTAATGTGTATATGTGTTTCCAATAATGACATGATCATTGAATAAACTATTTCAAAGATTAAAGAAGTAATGTTGTAAAGTCTCTATTCTTGGGTGGTATCCCAGGGGTTAAATACCTAGCATGGGTCGATCCCAATATATCGGGTGGTATACCAGGGGTGAAAAAAACACCTAGCATGGGTCGATCCCGCTACCACGGGTGGTATCCCAGGGGCAAAAGAAACGCCTAGCATGGGTCGATCCCGAATAATTATTGATTACCCACTGATCAGTTTGGGGCCCGGGCATTATATGGATCTTGATTGATGATTGATGATGGATGATATAAAGTAAAGTAATGCAAAATAAAGTAATGTAAAGTAATGAATGTAATGTACATGGTTCCAAACACATACAGAATGGTGACTTATACATATTAATTATTTACTTTTATTTGATTCCATTGACATATTTATGTATCATATAGTTTCTTATGGCCTTACATACTCAGTACATTTTTCGTACTGACCCCCTTGGGGGAACTTACCTTACTTCCTGCAGGCACAGGTGCTAGTAGACCTCCACGGTAGGCTGCGAGTCATCCGCGGATCATTGGTGAGCTCCAGTTGGTTCGGGGCTTTTCGAGTCACATGCGTACATTATTTTGGTATTGTAGATGTTGTATAAAGTGGGGACTTATCCCGACTGTAGGTTGGTTATGTACATGTATCTGTAGAGGCTTTGTAGACGATTGTGAGAAAAATAATGTAAGAGATGAATGTACATTTTGACTTGATGGCCCTAACGGCCAAGTTTCATATATAGCATACGTTTGCCATAATTTCCGCTGTTAGAATTTTATGTCCTTACGTGGTGTTGATGTTTCTAATGGTATGCATATGAATGGACAGGAGTAAAGATTGGTTCTCTCGAGCCTTATCGGCTTCGGGTGCTAGTCCACCCCATTGGGATACGGTTTGTGACAAAAGTGGTATCAGAGCAGGTCGTCCTAAGGGTGTCTACAAAGCCGTGTCTGAGTAGAGTCTTGCTTATGGATGTGTTGCGCGCCACATTTATAAGTAGGAGGCTATGGTACATTTAGGAGTTGTGTTCTTTCTTCATTTCTAGATCATGCAGTAGAGCCAAAGTATAGGTGGAATTATAATTGACCATGGGAATTGTGTTTTTGTCTTGTGTTATAATAGAAATATCGATGGCATGAAAAGATTGGGGAAAAGGTAAGACGGTTGATAGAACTATCAGAGAAGGAACCATTAGAGCATCACCTGAGAAAGTTGATCAAGGTGGGGCTGGAAATGAGTTCGTATCGCGGGCTTCTCCTACTCTTCAATTTATAGAAGAACCCAGAAGGAGAGGAGTATCTTTGGAACTGCCCGATAATACTATTGAGCAGGATTTAATGAGTGCGGTGCAAATATTGACCCGTGTAGTTGTTGCACAAGTTCAAAGACAAGCTTTTGCGCTGCAGATAGGGGATCAGAAGCAAAGGGGAAGGATGCAAGGATTGGAACAAGGGCCGTCAAAAAGGGCTAGACCTATGGGATAGTTTATGGCGTCCCAAGAAGAAGCTAGGCCTCAAGTTTTTCCTAGACCGCTTAGGCCATCATTTTCCCATTCCACAGTAAATCCCCCCCCCTCTATTCCAAGGGTTTAGAAGCAGCCAGTTTGGGCAAAAAAGTGAGGTTCAAGATTCGCGGACAGTAGGGTATCAAGCACAGGGAAATATGAGCCAACCGAGGTTTTTTCGTCAGCTGTGCCAGTGCTGCGGGAAGTTTCATTCAGGTGAATGCCGGGTTGGAACAAATATTTGTTACTGGTGTGGTATGCCGGGACATGTAAGGAAAAGGTGTCGACAAAGGAGCACGAGTGGTATGGCACGACATATGGGACCAACCGTTGTATCGCCATCATCAATGCCTCCTCTAGGTCGAGGTACACAGCCTACGCGGCGCGGCAGAGGTTCTAGAGGAGCAGCTAATTCCAGTGGAACCCAGGACCGTATTTATGCCTTAGTGGATCGACAGAATTCGGAGGCTTCCCCTGATGTAGATACAGGTACATTATCCATATTTTTACATAAGGTATATGCATTGATTGACCCAAGTTCTACATTATCATATGTTATTTCATAGGTTACTAAAAAAAAATAAAAATTTGAAAGAACACCAGAATTACTAGTTAAGCCATTTGAAGTCTCTACACCAGTTGGTGAATCTATTGTAGTTAAAAGAGCATATCGTAACTGTATAGTAACTGTTTGTGGTTATGATACACTGGTTGATCATATTGAACGGGAAATGCTAGATTTTGTTATTATAATGGGTAGGAATTAGTTGGCTTCTTATTATGCCACGGTAAGATTGCCAAGCTAGGAGGTATATTTTCGTTTTCCACAAAAGAATGTTTTTTTTTATGGAAGGGTAATGTGGGGGCACCAAGAGGAAAATTTATTTCCTATTTTAAAGCAAGAGAAATGATACCCAAAGGAGTACATATGTCACTTAGTAAGAGTGAGAGATACTGATGTGAAGCTACCGACTCTTCAAACGGTTCCAGTAGTAAATGAATTTCTTGATGTATTTTCTGAAGATCTTCCAGATTTACTCAACCTATCTCTATTTCTCCGTATAGAAGGGCTCCAGCAGAGTTATGGGAATTAAAAAGTGCAATTAAAATACTTGTTCGATAAGGTATACATAAGACCTAGTATGTTCCCGTAGGGTGCACCAGTGTTCATTGTACAGACGAAAGATGGCACGTTGGAAATGTGTATTAATTATCGACAACAAAATAAGGTGTTAGTTAAGAATAAATACCCCCTCCTCAGGATTAGTGAATTGGTTGACCAATTACAGGGTGCCAAATGTTCCTTAAAGGATTAACTTAAGATTTGGGTTATCATCAAGTAAGGATTAGAGGAAAGGGGTATACCCAAGATAGTTTTCCGAACATGGTATGGTCATTATGAATTTTTAAGTTTATGTCATTTGGGCTAACAAATGCACCATTAGTTTTTATGATTTGATGACTAGAATGTTCAAGCCATTCTTAGACATGTTCGTGACAAAGTTTATAGATGCTATTGTGGTTTACTCAAAATCTCAAGGGAACCATGCTAGCTATTTTACAGTAAATGTTACAGATTCTTCGTGATCATAAATGATATGCAAAGTTCTCTAAGTGTGAAATTTTAGTTAAACACCGTAGTATTTATGGGTCACATGGTATCAGATAAAAGAATAAGGTTTGATATACGAAAGATAGAAGCCGTAAAGAGTTGGCTAACACCTACGACGTCTACAAAGATTAGTAGTTTTGTTTTTAGGTTGGCCGGCTATTACAGAAAGGTTGTTGGAGAGTTTTGCTTCCATTTCAGCACCCTTAACAAAGCTAACACATAAGTTACAGTAACTAAGTTTCAATGGAATGATGCGCGTGAAAGGAGTTTCTAGGATTTGAAGGATAAATTGACTTCTTTACCTGTATTAGTACTTCCTGAAGGCACAGAAAGGTATGCAATTTATTGTAATGCTTCAGGAGTCAGCTTAGGATGTGTATTGATGTAACATGGTAATGTGATAACTTATGCCTCAAGATAAATGTATCCATATGAACAAAGCACTAGCCAACACATGATCATGAGTTAGCAGTCGTGATATTTGCTTTAAAAATATGGCGTCACTAACGATGGGGTTCACATTGATATATATAGATTGATCAGGAAAGTTTGCGGTATATTTTTAAGAAAAAGGACCCACACTGAGGATAGAAAAGATGGTTGAAATTACTAACAGAATATGACGATAGTGATATCTTATACCATCTGAGAAAGGCAAATGCGGTAGGTGATACGTTAGGCCGCAAAGTAAAGGGAAGCACCGATGGCCAATTTATAGAAAAGCAAGTTATTGGCAAGGACTCACATCAATTAGCCAGCTTGAGAGTTTGTCTCCCTGAAACTCCAGATGAAAGAGTTATAGCGTAAAATGCAGCAGAGTCTTCATTTGTGACTAAGGTGCAGAAAAATAAATATGCAAATCCTAATTTATTTTTGTTGAAAAAGAATGTACAACAAAGTTTGACAAAGGTATTTGAGCTTACATAAGGGGGAAATGCTTGAATGCCAAGGTAGATTTTGTGTACCAGATATATATATGAGCTAAGGAAATGAATTATGACAAAGGCACATCATTCACGGTATTCTATTCATTCGGGAACAATTAAAATGTACCATGGGTTGGAAAATATGTATTGGTAAGGTTACATGAAAAAGAACATTGCAGAAATTATAGTTCATTGTCCGAGTTGTTAACAAGTGAAAGTAGAGCATCGAAAATCGAGAGGTTATAGACAATGTATAGATTTTACAGATGAAAATGGTACATGGTTAACTTAGATTTTGTCACAATTTTGCCTCATACACATAAGTTTGTCTTATACACTGTGGAAATTTGATTCCATAAGTGACAGGTTTACCAAATCAGCACACGTGTTGCCTGTCAAGACCACCTATACAGCTGAAGAATATGCAAAGATGTATGTTAAAGAGATGGTGCGATTACATGGGATACCGATCTTTAGTACATCAAGACAGGGGAGCTCAATTTACGATGGACAAGCAGAACGTACTATCTAAACACTTGGAGATATGCTATGAGCTGCATATCAGACTTAAAAGGTAAGTTGGGATGATCATTTACCTCTTATTGAATTTACCTACAATAATAGATATTATGCAAGTATCAAAATGGCACCTTATGAAGCCTTATGCGGGAAAAAGTGTAGATCACCAATTGAAGGGATGTTATAGAAAGAGTTAAGGTGATACAACAGAGGCTACAAACGACCCAAAATCGACATTAATCATATATAAATGTTAGAGGAAGAGAGTTAGAATGTGCCATATATGATTGAGTATTCTTGGAAGTGTCACCAATGAAAGGGGTAATGAGATTCGGAAAGAAGGCCCTATATAACATGCCATGTGAAATTGTTGGAAGTGCATAAGAAATCCATTTCGTATTACTCCCATTGCAGATGTACAAGTTACGAAGTATCTCACCTATGAAGAGATACCTATTGCTATCCTGGATCGACAAATGAAGAGGTTGAGGAATAAAGAAGTAGGTAAAAGAAATCACATAGGAAACCGAAGAAATGATAAATTTGAAGTACCCGTATTTGTTTCAAATAGGAGAGAAAATTCAAGATATGATATTGAAGCAATAGAAAATAAGTCCTTACAAGCATTATGTGTATATAATAACATGACGAGTGATCCTAGACTTGAATAATGTCACTAACATTCGAGGACGAATGTTTCTAAGGGGGGAAGAATGTAACACCCCGTATACTTCAGAACTTGTTTAATTACCGTAACATTCATGGAATTTTTTTAACATGGGAGTTTTGAGGTATTATACATCAAATGTGATGTGCCAAATTAACCTTGTACAATTGGGCTCAATTTAAGGCCCAATTCAAATTATAAGACATGGCCCAAATGGGAAATTTGACCCATTCATCTTGGACAAGTAGACAATTATTATTGGACCAAATGTTTGGCTAAGAAGGGCCATTAAGGGCATATATAAAGTGGAGAAAATCAGATTTTAATCCACACAACACACTTGCCATTTCTAGAAATTTCCCAAAACATTTTCATTCTCTCAAACCCTAAGCAACAAACTCTTTTGGACAAGATCATCCATTTCCAAGCCTTGGTAAGTGTTAATTATTATGATTTAATATATTATGTGCATGTGAGATTATATAAGTCATGATGGTTATTTGTAGAAGTGTTGAGTAGTGCACTTTTTCTTATTTGATAAAAGGTGTGTCATCTATGTGATTTGAACTTAAAAGGAGACATGATGTTTTGATGGAAATGAATGATATGGATGATATATCAACATGATAGGGTGTGGTTGTTAACATTCTAAGATATGGGTTTGTTGGCTCATGTTGGTTATATTGGCAAAACTATGGACTTTTGCTTAATCGGTGAAGGGTTTTATCTTGTAAACTTGAAAGTAGACTTGTGGTCTTGAAGGAAGTGAATTTGATGGATTAAATATCAATATTTAATATGTGTTTATGTCCTTAACTTGATTTCTTTTTGTGTGTAACATTTGGAATTGTTGTTGTGAAATTTTACATGGAACCGGTGGCGTATTGAAAGAAAAATATAGTTGTGGTGATGTTTATGTGCGTTGTGAGGCCATGGATGTTCGTTGTCATCTAAGATGATATAAAATATGTTATGAGAAGCTTAGTTATGATCATGGATCATTCATGGCAAAAAGGACCCTAAAATGATCCCCGGAGGCTGAAACGGGCACCCGCCCTCGCAGGCGAAGGCACCTGTGGGCGCAGGTGACTTTGAAGGTGCCTATGGATACTGCCAAAGGTCACCTGCGGGTTCACCTCATCCACCTACAGGCGCAGGTGGCCTCGCAGGTCAGCCCAGAACCCCGAATTGCTTGATTACCCACTGATCAGTTTGGGGCCCGGGCATTATATGGATCTTGATTGATGATTGATGATGGATGATATAAAGTAAAGTAATGCAAAATAAAGTAATGTAAAGTAATGAATGTAATGTACATGGTTCCAAACACATACAGAATGGTGACTTATACATATTAATTATTTACTTTTATTTGATTCCATTGACATATTTATGTATCATATAGTTTCTTATGGCCTTACATACTCAGTACATTTTTCGTACTGACCCCCTTGGGGGAACTTCCCTTACTTCCTGCAGGCACAGGTGCTAGTAGACCTCCACGTTAGGCTGCGAGTCATCCGCGGATCATTGGTGAGCTCCAGTTGGTTCGGGGCTTTTCGAGTCACATGTGTACATTATTTTGGTATTGTAGATGTTGTATAAAGTGGGGACTTATCCCGACTGTAGGTTGGTTATGTACATGTATCTGTAGAGGCTTTGTAGACGATTGTGAGAAAAATAATGTAAGAGATGAATGTACATTTTGACAAGTAAGAGATGAATGTACATTTTGACTTGATGGCCCTAACGGCCAAGTTTCATATATAGCATACGTTTGCCATGATTTCCGCTGTTATCATTTTATGTCCTTAAGTGGTGGTGATGTTTCTAATGGCATGCATATGAATGGACAGGAGTAAAGATTGGTTCTCTCAGGCCTTATCGGCTTCGGGTGCCAGTCCACCCTATTGGGATACGGGTTGTGACACTATTGTAGTAGTCAAATTCACACAATGGTAAGTATTGGTCCCACTGACTGCCCAAGTCCATAATACAAGCCCAAAGCATATCCTCAAGCATTTGGATAGTTTGTTCTGACTGACCGTCAGTCTATGGATAGAAAGTTGTACTTAGGTCTGACCTAGATCCCAACTTCGATTGGAATTTCTCCCAAAATATTGAAGGTGAACTGAGTACCTCTGTCTATCACAATCAAAATTGGTACCCCTTGTAACCTTACAATCTCTTTTACATAAATCTTGGCCAACTTAGCTACATTATAATCTACTCTTACCGGAATGAAGTGGACCGACTTGGTCAACCAATCCACAATGACCCATATAAAGTCACACTTCCTCAAGGTTTTAGGGAGACCAACTACAAAGTCCATGGTTATCCTTTCCCACTTCCATTTCGAAATGGTCATCTTTTGAAAGGTACCACTAGGCTTTAGATGTTCATACTTACCCTGCCGGTAATTTAGACACTTGGTCACAAAGTCTACAATGTCTCGCTTCATTTTTTGCCACCAATAACGTTGCCTCAAGTGTTTGTACATCTTTTTGGCACCTGGATGTATAGACTACTTAGAGATGTGAGCGTTTGTAAGAATGGTTGAAATTATATTACCCACTCGGGGTACACACAAGCATCCCCAAATCCTCAACACTCCCTCTTCATCAAGGACCACTTCTCTAGCCTCACCCTACAACACCTTTTCCCTGAGGTTGTTCAGCTTCTTATCTTCAAACTGCCTATTTTTGATTTGGTCAAAGAACGTGGACCTGACTTCCACATGTTCTAATACTCTTCCCTTGTTGGTCTCCTACAATCTCAAAAAATTGTTAGCCAAAGACTACACCTCTCTTTCCAATTAGCGCCTTAACACTTCCAGACATTCTAAGCTTTCCATACTCATGAGTTTTTGGATCAGAGCGTCTGCCACCACATTGGCCTTACCCGGGTGATACATAATTGAGATGTCATAGTCTTTGATCATCTCCATCCACCTTCTCTGTATTAGATTCAGGTCTCTCTGTGTAAACACATGCTGCAAGCTATGGTGATTTGTGAACACTTCACACTTTACCCCATAGAGGAAATGTCTTTAAATCTTCAAAGCAGACACTACGACTGCCAATTCTAAGTCATATATGGGATAGTTTTTCTCGTAAAGATTTAGTTGTCTTGAAGCATAAGCTATCACATTTTGAGCCTGCATCAAAACATCACCTAAACCCAACTATGAGGCATCATAATATACAATGAAACCTTTAACCTCAAAAGGCAACATGAGAATTAGGACCAAGGTCAACAAAGTTTTGAGATTTTGGAAGATCTCTTCACACTTATCACCCCACACAAATCAAACATCCTTCTGAGTTAGGCGATTCATAATCGAAGCAATAGCAGTAACCCCTTAATAAATCGATGATAGAAATTGGCCAACCCTGCAAAACTACAAATTTCTTATTGGCCTAGTCCAATTCTTAATAGCTTCTACCTTCTGCTGGTATACCATAACCCCTTCCTTAAAAACCATATGCCCTACTTGGAATATTTAGCATATACTTGCTTCTCCTTAAGCAACCCCAATACTATACACAAATGAGCTTCATGTTCTTCTTCACTCTTAGAGTAAACCAATATGTCATAAATAAAAATAATAACTAATGAATCTAAAAATGACTTAAAGACTCCATTCACTAGGCTCATAAAAGCAGCTGGGCCATTCTTCAAGCCAAAATACATAACTAGAAACTCATAGTGCCCATAACGAATTCAGAAAGCAGTCTTTAGGATATCCTACTCCCTAAACTTGAGTTGTTGGTAGCTCGATCTCAAATCTATTTAAGAGAATACTGCAGCCCCCTACAACTGGTCAAATAGGTCATTTATTCTAGGTAAAGGATATTTGTTGCTAATGGTTACCTTATTCAAATGGCGGTAGTCTGTTCACATCCTCATGCTACCGTCATTTTTTTCACAAATAACATAGGTTCACCCTAAGGAGAAACACTTGAGCGAATAAAACCCTTCTCTAACAATTTTTGTAACTAAGATTTCAACTCTGCTGGTGCCATATGATAGGGATGGATAGAGATGGGTCGAGTTTCGGGCTCTAAATCTATACAAAAATCAACCTCTCGGTCTGGAGGCATACCTAGAAGGTCATCAAGAAAAACTTCTAAGAAACCACTGGGACTGATGCTATAGGAGGAACTATAGATTTATCTTCCCGAAGATAGGCCAAAAATGCCCTACACCCATTCTTTACTAATTTCTGGGCACGAACAACTTATACAGTCCTCATAGGATTAGACTTAAAAGTACCCTCCCACTCTAAATTCTCCATCCCAGGAATTGCTACAGTAATGATTTTAGCATAGCAATCAAGAATGGCACGGTAGGGAGACAACCAACTCATCCCCAAAATGATATTAAATTCCTTCATGTCTAGAATTACTAAGTTTGCCAAGGTATTAAACCCCATAAATATCACAAAACATGCATGATACACTGATCAAAACATACAGACACACTAACTGGCATGGACACATACATAGGAGTATCAAGATATTCACAGTCTAAGTCCCAGCCCAAGGCAAATTTCACAGACACATAAGAGAAAGTGGAACCAAGAACAAACAATACAAAAGTCATACTATCACAAATAAGAATAGTACCTGTTATTACTGCATTAGAAGCTTCTACTTCAGGATGAGCCAAAAAAAATAGAGATGAGCCTTATCACCACCCTGACCGCCATCTCTACCGGCCTAAGAACCATCTCTACCAACCTGTCCTCCACCCCGGTTGGCTTGGTTGCCACCCCTTCCTGTAGCCTGGCCACCATGAACACCTTGTGGACTACCCCTACCATTTCCTCCACCACTACAACCTACCAAAACTAGAGCAGTAGAAGTTAGTTTCTGAGTCAACTGACCTGCAGACAAGAAATTAGGACAATACCTTTTGATGTAGCCCAAACCCCTACTCATGGCCCCTAATGTCCAAGTAAAGCCTCTGAACTGAAGAAGATGAAGGTGTGTAGCTACCTGTTTGGGAAGGCTGATAACTGACCCCAGATGGGCCCTCTACGAATACATGCATGGCTGAATTATAAGGCTAAGAAGAAGCATGCCCCTTCGAAAAAGTACCATTGAAATGGCCTGAGGTCTGGGATTTCTTGTTTTCTACTTTTACCTCTCCATATTTCTCAAGTTCCTTAGCCTTCTTGGCAAACTCCACTATCTCCTGAAAGGACTTACTAGACGTAGCCACAGATAAGGTAACCAACTGAATTCTAGAATTCAGACCCTTCACAAAGTACCTAATCTGCTCTTCTTCTGAGGAGATCAATTGTAGTGAATAGCAAGACAAGAAACTTGGCCTCATAGGCCACCACAAACATATTACCCTACTCCAACCTTAAGAACTCATCCTTATTTTTTATCAGAATAAGTAGGGGGAATATATTTCTCAAGGAATACATTCTAAAACTATACCCAAGTAAGTGGAGGTAAGGCAGCCCTATGTTCTACAAATGACCTCCACTGTTGCTTGGCTTTGGCTTGCAGCTGAAAAGAAACAAACTCCATACTATACACTTCAACAATACCTATATTATGCAGACATTCATGATAATTTATCAAAAATTTGAATGCATCCTCAAACTTTGTTCCCTAGAATACTAGAGGTTTTATCTTCATGAACTTGCAGAATAGTCCATGTTTATCTTCAGTCATCACTGGCCTAAGTACCTATTGGCGATACACCTTTATTTTAGAGCCTTCGTCCATCCTTGGTGCAACAGTAACAGCGTGTTGCAAGGCTGGGGATGGAAAGGATGAAAAAATTGGAGTGTGTCCCTTGCCAGACAAGCTACTCAGAAATACCAACACTTACTGAATCACTTCCGCGGAAAAAGGCACCGAGGCTGCACCATTCGATGCTGGCACCATATTCTCTGAAGCTACTATATCCCCTTCCTTAACTACCACTTCTTCATTTTGAGTAAGGTTTGGGGCATACTATTGTGAGAGAGAGGACGATGATCTCTGTCTTACCAGCCCTTAGACTTCCTGGGCTCCACCCCTAACTGGAGGTCTACCCAGACTGCGGCCCTGATGTCTCCCAAATTACACCTCTAAACAAAGTATTAAGCGATCGTTAATCAAATATAGAACCCAACTAGGTTGGGTTTGATCCCATGAGGAATAGGTCAAAATCTCTAGCAAGTGTTTATCTAAGCAATCAGTAAATAATCTGCAAAAAAAGGGGTTTTGTAAATTAGAATTTCAATAGTAACAGTTGTTGATTTCATTGGATTTGTAATTAATATAAGAGAGGTACTAGGACTGTATTCCCCAATAACTTCATAACTCCATAGGTTCTTCATACTTAGTGATCTCTCGTGGTACACGACATGCAGAATCGATAGGTTATGTTCATCTAAATGACTTTACGCCCCTATTAGATGAATATCCCCTATCACAAATTTATGTCTCATGGCTTTTCCTTGACTAATCCCTATCATTGATCCCATATTAGTCTATCCTATTTACCGGCTCAAGATTTAATTAAATGAAATTTAATAGCTCCAAGTCTCGTTGTTGATTCCATTTTCCCATTCGTTACTCATCATTTCATTAGAGTAAAGATAAGGCAAGTTCTAATGTCTGCAACCATTAAAAAGCAATCAAACAGAAGAGAATGATAATACACACCCAAACACCTTTTGAGAATCACTTCATACTGCAAACACTACTTTGTTAATCTTTCATGGTTCCCAAAACCATAGTAGTGGTGTTTAGCTACTTATAATTGCATGCACACAAGAATAATTTCATAAGAAGGCTTAGTTATGAACTTATAAGAATAAGATAAAAAAAAAACCAAAGTCTCACTTTGAATTAAAACTCTAAAAATCAATGTTTGTAATTTCAAGAACAAGAATATGCCTTGAAACAGTAATAGAATGTAAACTATGTAAACTGGTACAAAATACTCATTAGGAGTATTTATAGATAAAATAAAAACCTATCCTAAACACACAGGGATTTGCTGAGTCGGTGCCTCGGACAAAGGAAGGTATGATCGTGGGTAGATACCACAAGCTTTCTTGGTGCTCATAGGTTGGGTCTTGAATTTTGCATTTTTTAGATCTTGGTTGGCACGATACTCAGTACGATCTCGTGGTATCGTTGTATGATCCTGGCTTCTTTTCATAGCTTCTACCTTTGATCTTTCATTCTGCAGAATACTTCTCCCACAATCTTTAGTATGATCTCATGGTATCCTCCTACGATGGTGAGATCCCCTCATCTGATCCTCTTCATACTTAACATCTACAAACCTCAGTTCTGGACTCCTTTCCCACAATCAATTGTACAATTGTGACATCTATGTACGATCATGAGATGCTTTCGTCTACATAACACCTAAATATCACATCTCTACTTCTTCCTACAAACACAATGGTACGACTGTGGTCAGATCCCACAGCCATGAAATGCTCCCGTCTGATGCATTTAAGTACAAATTTCCTGCACTTTTCTTTTCCGGGCTATTTGACCTGCAAATTCCACAAAAACACATCATACCCACATAGAAATGCCTTTGTAGTAGCAAATATCCCTCGTTTGAAGGGTCGAAAGTTCTGTAAGTCCATGACACATCAACACCCTCAACATAGAACGTTTGTATGTCCTCAAGCAAACAAAACAAAACCAAACTGAAGCTAAACTAAACGACGCTTAACCAAGACAAATCCAAGAGTACTACAACAGTCTTATTTTCAAAAACTCAACTTACGCATGCATAAATCAAAACATAAGATCAATCCCCTCCAAACATCAATAAAACCAACATTCATTATGTATACACAGACTCCTTACCATGACACAATGAAATCAAGCATTATCAACAGACAACCTAGCAGGCAAACCAATGACACCACCCCAACAAGCAATAACTACGATGCATCCTCTATGCCCTCACATCAAGGAAGTCCCTTACACTCAGAATATGTAATGAATATCAAGATAGGGACTGAACACTCGCTCTCACAAAGAAGGTCAGATAATGTGCATTTGATACCATAGGCTTGCCCCTGTTTTCTACGCCATAGTTTTTCAGACAGTCGAATTAGGATCACTATAGGACTTTTATTGGCTTGTAATGTAGGCTTGAGGACAGGTATGGTACATATGGTACAAGTGACTATTCCTCCTTGGCACTTGTCACGCCCCGAATCCAATCGAGATATGATTGGCACCCGTAGCCGATAAGGCCCGAGAGAACCAACCTTTGCCTATGTTCAACCATATGCATGCCATAAGAAACCCACAAGCATATAACAGCTATAGAGACCAACAAGGGAATTCATGGAACAGGATATATATATACATACATGAAACTGGGCCGTTGAGGCCACCGAGGCAAGTACGACATATCCCTTTTACATTTATACACCCACACCTGTCTACAAAAGCCTCTAACAAAGCATTGGCCAAAATGAACTAAAAGTCGGGACAAGTCCCTGCTTTATACAACATGTACAACACCAAAACATATATACACTCTAACTCGGAGAAGCCCCGAATTAGCTGGAGCTCACCAATGGTCTGCGACGACTGGCAACCTACTGAGGAGGCCTACTGGTACCTGCGCCTACAACAAGTAAGGTAAATTCCCCAAAAAGGGTCAGTACGAAATAAGTACTGAGTATGCAAGGCTCAGATGAA
The DNA here is from genome assembly GCA_031232105.1 of Capsicum rhomboideum. Lineage (NCBI taxonomy): Eukaryota > Viridiplantae > Streptophyta > Magnoliopsida > Solanales > Solanaceae > Capsicum > Capsicum rhomboideum. Next base: position 45,516,709 of record CP124717.1, on the reverse strand, counting down.
GCTGTACAATACATGAATATTTCAATGAACTCAAAACATATGACTAATCAATGTGAGTAAGTTACCATGTTGCATTTTGGAAACCATGTGGATTGCTTTCATTACTTTCATTACTTTCAATGCTCACTTGTCATTACATGTGTCACAATGTACCCGGGCCCCGACTGATCAGTGGGTCTTTTCATATAATATCATTGTGTTGGGATCGAGTCGAGCTAGGCTTATGCCCCTAGACTTGCCACCCATACATCAATGCATCGGGATCGGGTCGAGCTAGGCTTATGCCCCTAGACCTGCCACCCATAAATCCATACCTCGGGATCGAGTCGAGCTAGGCTTACGCCCCTAGACCTGCCACCCGTACTTGATCATTGACCACATATGAATTACTTTGTTCATTACTTTGAGATTGATACTTTGATGAGATTGATATTTGATAGTCATAACATCACTTTGAACTTTGGAACATAACACTGTTGGAAGCTTTGAATCATTAATCAATGAGTGAAAGACATGTGAATAAACATCATGAGAAATATAACATTACTAGCACCATGATACCATTGGACAATAATCCATGAACAAGAGACACAAGTATAGTCACTATTGGAATATTGGAACATAACCTTATTTGAGCTTTTGGAACATTAACCATGACTATGAGACATGAGATTCACAAATGATCAAAGAGTAGGAAATTTATAACAATGACCATTGCTAACCGGATATGGAATACCTTAGGATATTTCGGGATAGGACTAGTGACATGTCAATGTGGACACTATTTTCCGTAGAAAGATACGGACAAGTAACCTTACATACCTTGGATTCGCAATACGAATATACAACCTTAGATACGTATACAATAATCCCGCTCCTTCTTTATGTTTCACTCTACAACATAAATACATAACGAAATTCACATTAACCACCAATTACTTTACAAATGCATACAATGTCAATGAGGTACATGTTTGCCTTTAAACATGTCATTTCCCCTTGACAAAACCATTGATCATACTATTATTCCAAAAATTCCATAATATTCCCAACATTGACCAATACATGATAATTGATACATTTCACCACAACACTTCTCCTTTACAATTTCTTATCCATAACACATCACAAATAACCCATCAAATGACCTTAATACAACTCATAACACATATCGGCCAAAATCCCACAATTTCCACTTATATACAAGATCAAGTTTAATATCAAAAATAACACCATACATGTTCATATTTTGTCCATACCATGCTTTTTCATCAAAGGCACAAGTCCTAATTCAAGTTCAAATCACCAAGATAACACATCTTTCACCAAAGGCAAAAAGACACTATTCACCACCTTGCCAACACAACTATCACCATATACATAATCTCCCATGCATATAATATGTTAATCCATGAGAATATATACTTACGAAGTCTTGGAATATATTGATCTTGTCCAAGGAGTCCAAAGGAATATTTTGCTTTAGGGTTTGGAGCTTAAAGAAATATTTGAGAAAATATCACAAAGGCATGAGAGATTTTGGATAATAAAAATCTGATCTTGGGGCCTTTATATAGACCCCAAACCAAGCTTAGCCATTCCTTGGCATTTAATGAGGTCAAAGTGGAAGAATGGGTCTTTTTGCCCTTTGGACCAAGTCTTTTAATTCCATTTTGGGCCTAACTTTGGGCCCAATAACACATATCCATGTAATCCATCACATTTCATGTATTATTCACCATATATCTCATGTTTACATAATTCCATAATGTCACGACAATATTTTCTTACAAGATTCTCATTCGTCGTTTCGATCGCAAAAATAGGAATTCTAGTCGCCCTTGGCTTCATTGGACATTTTGGATCACTATTCACATTTCATGATTGATCATGTAGAAGTATGTAGGATTATATTGAAGTGTTTGAAGCTTTAACAATTCTCAAAGAACCAAAAGAAACCATCCAAGAAGCGTCGTAGAATTGCGTTACAAAACGGGTCCGGAAAGGCACAAAATTTTTGCCTTGCGCCACTAGCTGCAAAGCAGGCTGTGGCGCAAGATCTCAGCCTTCTCTGAATTTCATGAATGCAGGTGGCTTGCTCCACACCCCTGAAACAGGGTAGTGGCGCAAGTTTCAGCACTTTGCTGAATTTTTCGGCCACTTATCCAATGTTTGCATATCGTCCAATCCCTTATCAAAACACTACAAAATGCTTACTTAGTGATCTTAATAATCAAGTAAACATGACTTCAAGTCACCAAATGAGGTTAGAATGTGTACGGGGTATCACCCAAATGCTTCAAGAAATCACAAAACACCTCCTACAAGGTCTAATCGCACGTATTAGGTCCGATATCAAATGTTTCACCAATGACACTATAAAACACATACTCATGGCATCTCAACACCTATGTAGATATGAACCCAAGGTATCAAGTGAGGTTAGAAAAGTACGGGGTGTTACAGCACTACACTATTTTTGGCTCCACTTTTCCTACTTTCTTTATTTTTCTCCCTTTTTCAACTTTTTTGGACCTCGGGTGCGGTTTATTTTTGCTTTTTTCTCATTCTTTTTCTCTTTATTTTTTCTTTTCGAACTTCTATTCACCTATTTTTTTTTTTTTTTTTTTTTTTTTTTTTTTCATACAATACTACACTCGAATCCTTTTTTATTTTACTAACTTTTTCTAAATACCCAAACTTTTTACACACCCCTACCATAGCTACCCTCAACATAAGCAATTTTCCTGGGTTGAGGTACACATTGTCCAAGTAGGGACCAGGTCCAAAGTAGGTTCATTGTAAACGATTGGAAAGGTGAATGGGTTAGTTCAAAGAAAAGGTCTATTCAGGCTCAAATTTTGGGATCAAGGGATTTTATTTTCATTTGGTAGGCTTTTTAAGCTTATAGCGGACTTATTCAAGAATGGCCTATGATCCTTTGCTAACCAACTATCCTACAACTTTTGCGAGACTAATCGGATAAGTTCTAGATTGCGCACACACTCTGACTAGGTAAACCTTACAATAAACTTGGCTTAGGGCTACATACTCAGTTACTACCTATTCGATTCATGCAAGTTAGGCTATGATTATCATGTTTATAATCCTAATGCCATGACGAGATCCACATTGGTCACCATTCAGGGTATGCACATAAAACAACACAAAAATATCACAAAAACATTTTTAGAGGGGTATCATTTAAATACAAAATTAGTTTACAATCAGTTGTATGCTCTAATTTATTCAGACTGTGCCAAGTTCTTTTATTTTTCTCTTAATTACATAAAACACGCAAAAATAAAATAAAAATAAGAAATAAAACTCCTAAACATGTAGATTCTAACTAGATAGGACATCCAAGGAAAAAAAATGGCAATAAAAACCCTCGGATGTGGTATACCTCTACCCCCAACTTGGAAGTCATGTAATGTCCCCATTACACAAAAGCATAGAAATTTTAAAATGGAACATACCTGTGGAGCACTAGATGTCTGTCATAGACTTATCAATGGAGGTCATAGATGGGACCTCTATCTGCACTCCATCTCAGTCAAGTGGGCACCGGTGGCAGCCGGTGCACTCAATGATGTCATCACGGGGGCAATCTTCATACCCCTTCCACTCTTAACAACAACATCCCCAACCTCAGTAGTAATCTTAGTCTCAACAGTATCGGGGACCTCACTCCTCTCTAAACTAGGCATATCAGAGGTCCTCTTATGCTCCTTCTCTTTTCTCTTCTTCCCCTCATTTTCTTTCCTCTTTTTATTATTACAGAGTTATGTGTCATCCCCAATATCATTTACTACCTCATCTCTCTCTTCACCCTCACCCTCACCTATTGGTGCCTGGGTGTAAAAATCTGGTATCACAATGTCAACACCAAAATCTATAAATATGGGGAGCAGTGGAGGCTGCACCATCAGAAGCTGCCTCTCAGAAAGCTCCTTTAATATATTTTTCAACTCATATATCTCGACTTTGACTGTGCCAAATCTGAATCCTGGGTGCTATCTAACTTAGCCATCATCCATCTCTTAAAACTATCAAGGCAGGTTTGCATGCCCCGCACTGCAGCTTTAATCTTATCCTCTATGTAAGGCTTCACCCCTACCTCTAAATTCTTAATCCTTACATCCAGCACAACCTGATTCTTCATTATTTTCTCCAGAAAAGATGTAGGCCCCAATGTATAGCCGGAAGGTACCGACTGAACTGTACCCAAAGGTGCCGTGGGTCGCAGTATGAATGATGAAGTGGCTTTGACTTTAAAAACTAGGATCTCTGTAGTAGCTATAGCTCTCTCTATTACCAGTGAAGGTAAATTCGCTAAAGAACCTCGGACTCGGGTCACCAGGTTCAAATTATCTTTCATCAATGCAATAATAGTTGTCCTGTTAGATTAGAGAAATCTATCAACGGTTGGGAGAGATGAAACATTTGACTTCTCGTATAATAATGTAACCAAGCTGGGGAATGGTAAGGTGGTGTGAAATAGCAGCGCTTGCTCCCTAATCTCATCCGCAAAAATTCACAAGATGTTCAACTCTAACTCAACTTTAAAAACTACCACCATCCCTGCTTTTTCAGCACTTAATGTGTTGTCATTACTGGATGGTGATATTTTTTGCCTAACAATAGACCACCAAGACCTGGTGGTGAAACTCAATGTGTGTTTGTAAATCACCATACCATTCACCCATTCTGCTTCTTCCCTAGCCTCCATAATATGGCCTGCCAACCACCTGTAGTACATCATCTTATCTTCAGTACTTAGCATCTTTACCCTCTTCAAATCTATCATCCAGTAATCATATTCGAAAGTCTCATCCACCATCTTGAAGTCCTCACCAAACAAGGCTTTAGAAATAGCCTTCACTGAAACATCGATCTCTTTGCCTTATCATAGTGTCCAATTTAGGTTGTTTCTTCCTCATATCCTTGTCCCTTCCGAAAGGAGTCATGCATTTAAGAGTCGCTAGATGGTTGGCGTAAAATTGTTGCACCAACTCAGCCCCAAAGTTGCCCACCTATTTAGTCATCCACCCGGGCTTGTACTTCTCAAATTTATGGTTCAGTTCAGGGACCCTTTGTAATGCCCCGGGTAGCATACGGGGTTCTTTTTGTATACTTCACTTTTGGTTCCCTTTTTTGTTTAGGGGCATCCCATCATTATAATATTCTCGAGACCATGGGACACCCCATTGCCTCGGGTCTACTCCCCTTGTAGGTGTCGTATCAGTAATAGCTCTCACAGAAGATTCTGGATTAGTACTATCGGAACCATCTTCAGACTCCTCTGCCTTAGAGGAACTCATATCATTGTCACCTTCGACAGATACAGGTTTACCCCCATTAGGATTTGAGTTTTGACCTCCCTCTTTAGATTGGAAAAGTTCAATGGGAATGGCCGTGGACACTATAAATGTGGATGGAGTCGCCTAGGACTTAGTAGATTTGGATTGAGTGGCTCGAGGTTCTAGTTGTTCATCACCACTGCTTTCAGAGTACTCAACCTCCGAACCACTAGATTCTTCAGACTCACTTTACAAGGTGGGAGGTGTGTCTTTTAGTGCTCGCTCCTTAGCTATTTCCTTGAGAAAAGCCTCCTCCAACTTCTTCTTATTCAACTTTGGTACTATAGTACCTGTACGTGAAAAGATTAGTCCCAGAAAAAAAAAATCAAAAATAGGTACTTATTAATTCAAACAGATGAGCCAAGGTAGGATCATGGTGAGAAAGCATGATCGTCCTATCAATCATAGGAGACCCCTCCTAAAATATCTTGAGGGTTGTCACATCAGACAACTACATCACATGATCATACTAAGATGCTATGATCATGGGATATGATCGTCTGATGAACTCCTGAGACTTTAAAAACTGGCACCCAAATGAACCAACCTATGATCGTACATTGGTGCAATGATCGTAGGTTGTGTCCTGGAGTGTGCATGAATACTTAACACCTTAAAATCAACTTCTTGACCCAATTTTTGACTCTATTTGAATTATGAAGGGTACTTAGACTTCCCCCTCTTTCACTTATTGGCACAACAATTTCACAATACACAATTATGTAATTTTTTTGGTGCCTAACTCCCTTTGAACTCGATGTGGTGTTATTCTGCACACTCTATAAGGTTCGTTTTAATTATCTTCTCATTTAATTTTACTCACAATTCATAATTCTAAAGCATGAGAAGAGCACTTGCTATTTTTGAGGTGTGCGTTTTTCAACTGTGAAGAAGTTCAATAACTGAGGGATGATACACTGTAGAGCAGTCGACTTAGAAAGAAATCGGGTTTTTTATCGAGTAGGTTTTCTCTTAGATTGCTTCTTTGATTTCAATATTGATGTGAAATTGAAGTTTGAATAGTGAAATTTGGTGCGCTTTTGTGTTTGAATGGTGAAGCAATAGTATCAGGTCAAGGGTATAAGGAATGGGGCAATTAGAATGGGTTGGGTTGGGTTAGATCTGGTTACTATTAAAACTATAGGACCTAACATACGACTCACACATACAATCATGGGATCGTACCATGATCGTGGTATGTCCTTATACTATGAGAATTTAGAAAACATACATGGAAATCTATGGAGCTTAAAGATGATTGTTGTATCTAACAACGATCGTTTCTTAAAGTCAAAGGTTCCATCACCTAGAAGTTGATTCATATGAGTTCAACCAGACGATGGATTCCACGATCGTACTATCTTGGTACTATCGTAGATGCTCAATCGTAGGACCAACTCCTGGAAATCACTTTCCTGGACTTCATGTAGATGAAAAAACCCACGATCGTGGGAACTTTCCAAGATCATAAATTGTTTTTGTGGGTTCTATTTCTTTTCTAGTTCCTTAGTTTCTTTTTTGCTTTATTCTTTCACATGTTGCAAATGTTACCCTATAAATAAAATAAGTACAAAATCCGTGGTTTTCCTCCCAAGTAGTACTTGATTTAACGTCGCGATATGATATGGTTAGTTTGGATACTCAAACTTCACCAAACAAACCCATGGGTTGCCTCACATAAAACGCCTGTTTTAATGTCGCGACATGACTCAGGTGTGCCTGATTACCCAAGTACCGTCTAGATCCACTTCACATACCACCTTGACCTATTCAACATCACCGATGTAGTGTTTAACCCTTTGGCCATTCACTTTAAACTTCTGACCCTCACTATTTTCATGCTCAATTGCGCCATAGGAAAACATTGTTGCCACTCTATACATTCCTATCCATTTGGACCTCAATTTGCCTGGAAACAGTCTCAACCTTGAATCAAATAGCTGTATCATGTACCCAGTGGTGAATTATCTTTTTTCAATCCTGCGATCATGATACAATTTCATCTTCTCATTGTATAAGGCTGAACTTTCATATGCTCTAAGATGGAATTCGTCCATCTTATTTAATTTCTCAAGTCTCAGCTCCGCCGTATCACTCCACTCCAGATTCAACCTCTTCAGTGCCCACAATGCCTTATGCTCAAGTTCGATAGGTAAGTGGCAAACTTTGCTATACATAAGATGATATGGGGAAGCACCAATAGGGGTCTTGAATGTCAATCGGTAAGCCCATAATGCATCATCTAACTTTCTATCCTAGTTTGTTCTATTGGCATTCACAGTCTTCGCCAAAATAGACGTGATCTCATGATTGGAGATCTTAACTTTCCCACTTGTCTTAGGATGGTAGGGTGTGGGCACCCTATGTTTCACGCCATATTTCTCAAGTATGGCTCTAAATAGATGATTGTAAAAATGCGTGCCTCCATCACTAATGATTGCCCTTGGTGTCCCAAATCTGGAAAATATGTTCTTCTTCAAAAGGTCATACTCTTCCCTTTATTGTTTAGAAGCACAATTGCTTCCACCTATTTTGAAACATAGTAAACCGTAACTAGAATGTACTTCATACCATATGAGCACAAAGGGGCACATAAAATCAATGCCCCATACATCAAATAGCTCAAGCTCTAGTAACGTGGTCATTGAAAGCTCTTGCCTTCGCGAGTTGTTCCCTTGTATTTGGCATTGGTCACATGCCCTTGCATAACACATACATCTTTATGAATGGTGGGTTATTAGTACCCATAGTGCAAGATCTTATGTGCAGTCCGCACACCACTATGATGTCCCCCAACTGTTGACGAGTGACATGCCTATAAAATACTCATCATCACTACCTCAGGAACACATCTCCAAATCATTCGATCTACCCAAATCTGGAACAAGTATGCCTAGTCCCAGAAGAACTTCCTCACATCATGCATAAACTTCTTTCGCTGCTAAAATGATTGGCCTTTAGTCACTACATCACTTACCAAATAATTGGGAAAGTCTGCAAACCATGGAATCAATTCTTGGGACGCGGCCAATACTTGCTCATCTAGAAAAGTATCATCAATCTCAAGCTCATCCTTCAGTCTCAGCATTGCTTCTTCTTCAAGGAATGATAAGTGGTCAACCACTTGATTTTCAATACCCTTTCGATCCTTGAACTCAAAGTCAAATTCCTACAACGGAAGTACCCAATGAATCAACCTTGGTTTTGGATCCTTCTTCACCATAAGGTACCTAAGAGTTTCATGGTCAGTATGCACAATCATTTTCATGCCAAGAAAATTAGATTGAAATTTCTCAAATGCAAACAACACAACAAACAACTCTTGTTCAGTCATAGTATAATTTTTCTGAGCAGGATTAAGTGCTTTGCTAGCATAATGGATGGGATGTAAGATTTTTTCTCACCTTTGGACTAGGACTGCTTCTAGCGCCATACCTCTAGCATTACATATAACCTCAAATGGCTCAAACCAATCAGGTGATACAGTAATAGAGGCTGAAATCAACTTCTCTTTTAGACACTCAAATGCTTTAAGGCAAGCATAATCAAAAATGAATTTCACATCCTTCTCTAACAACTTGCACATAGGATGTGCAATTTTAGAGAAATCCATGATGAATTTACAGTAAAAACCTACATGCCCTAAAAGCTCCGAATATCTTTCACAGAAATTGGTGGAGGCAATTTTTCAATCACCTCAAACTTCACCTTGTCAACCTCAATCCCCTTCTTAAAAATCTTGTGATCAAGCACTATTCCTTCTTTGACCATGAAGTGACACTTCTCCCAGTTTAGCACCAAGTTACAATATTCACATCACCTTAAGACTCTAGGAAGAAGAGCTAAACAATCTTCAAATGAATCACCAACAATCGAGAGGTCATCCATAAATACCTCAATAGTATCCTCCACTATGTCAGAAAAGATAGAGATCATGCAACACTGAAAGGTCGTTAGTGCATTACACAGTCCAAAAGACATTTTCTTGAATGCGAAAGTCCCATATAGACAAGTGAAAGTGGTCTTTTCTTGGACCATGAGAGCAATCAAAATCTAACTGTTACCTGAGTATCCATCAAGAAAACAATACCATCCTCTACCAGTAAGACGGTCTATCATCTGATCCATAAAAGGCATCAAAAAGTGATCCTTCTCAGTCCATGCATTCAGCTTCCTATAGTCCATGCATATATGCCATCCGGTGACCGGCCTCATAGGAATAAGGTCATTATTCTCATTTGGAACCACAGTGATTCCACCATTTTTAGGCACACATTAGATCAGGCTCACCTATTTGCTATCGATAATAGGGTACACCACCCCATATCTAACCACTTAATATTTTCCTTCTTCACTACCTCTTGCATAGGCGGATTAATTCTTCATTGATGCTTAATACTTGGCACACAAGTCGGCTTAGGTTGGATTTTATATGTGTAAATTGCAGGTAGAATCTCAATGATATCAGTAATAGGCTACCCTATGGCCTTCTTGAACTTCTGCAACACAGATACTAAAGCCTCAATTTGCTAATCTACCAAATCAGCTACAATAATAACCAGCAAAGTATTGTTGGCCCCCAAAAATGCATAACAAAGATTGGATGGAAGAGCCTTGAGATCTAAGACTGGAGGCTCATCAATAGAAGGTTTAGCTGGCAGGGTCACTCTATTCTTCAAATCAAGATCCAACTTCTTTGGTACAAAGTTGTACGAACCCCTATTTGTAAGTGTGCTCACCATCTCATCATAGCCATCAATGTCATCACACTCAAAATTCATAATAACTGATGCAAGTGCATCAACTCCAAGCCTCTCCTTACTAGGAACCACCAAAGCATCCTTATCGACTGTTTCAATCACATAAATCACAAGCATAGTCACATATTTGTCATTCAATTAAAACTTCATCTAACCAGACTCCATATCAATCAACGCATGTTCAGTCCCAAGGAATGGTCTCCTTAAGATAATGGGAACATCAAAGTCAACCTCATAGTTAAGGATGACAAGTTAAGGATGACAAAATTAGCCAAAAAAATAAAGGATGCAATCGTTACCAAAACATTACATAAGATTCCCACGGGCTTCTTCATAGTGTGATCCCCTATGAGAAGTGTTATCGAAGTTGGTTTGGGTGACCCCAACCCCAACTGACTGTATACTTCTAGCAACATCAAATTAATGCTAGCACCCAAGTCACACAAAGAAAGCTTTTGCAAAGTTGAAAGACTCAATAGTGTATGGAATCGTGAATGCTTTAGGATCTTCCTTCTTCTCAACCAAAGATCGAGAAGCTATTGCGCTACAATAGTGCATATTATCAATAGGCTCAAAACTCATGGTCTTCTTTTTCATCATCAAATCCTTCATAAACTCTGTGTAACCCGGTATTTGCTCAAGAGCCTCAACTAGAGGGATGTTTACCTATAATTCTTTCAACATAGAGATGAATTTATGATACTTTACCTATTCAGCCTTCTTCTTTAGTATTTTTGAAAAGGAGGAAGAGGTCATGGAATGGGAGTCAATGCTTGTATGGCCTCCTTTTTATTTCCTTTTTAAGCCTTAGCCTCTTTTTCAACAACTAGAGACTTTTCAGCTGCATCCTCATCAATAACTAAATTCTAAAATTTGGCCACTTTTTCATCATCGACAATCACCGAATCGACCTCATTATCAACAACCACGATCATAAATGGATCAATGTTCATCTTCCCGCTTGTAGTAGTAATAGCCAAGCAACCATTATTTTTAGGATTTTGGATGGTGTTTCTAGGAAGTGTACCTTTTTGACGCTGATTCAATATGGTGTACATATGACCAAACTGCTGCTCAAGCTGCTTAATGGCGGTAACATGTGATTTGACCTCTTGAATCATCCCCAAAATATCTACTCTCAGCTCTTTAAGGCAATTATCAGTTTTCTCCAACCCTTTCAACACTATAGAAAGCATTTCTTCCATCCTCAAATTTCTTGAATCAGCATCTCGATTCCTCGGTGGAACATAGAGGCCACTTCTATCCTTATAAACACCCTTTCTCCTTTAATCACCATCTCTTCTTGTATTCCTATTTCTATACACAGACCTATTGTAGTTGTTATCTTTGTAGTAGTTCTAACCTTGATTCCCTTTCTCAGAGTTCCAATTGTCTTGATTAGACCCTTGACCCTTAGCTCAAAAACCCACCACCTGATTGTCTAGATACTTAGACTCCTCCTCAGAATTTGAGTCATCATGTCTAGGTGCCTTACCTTGTGAAAAAACTATATTTACCTTTTCTTCTCCCGCTGCTACAAATTACTTAGAAAACAAATTAAGCTCGATCCTCAACTAAGCTAGATCTTGTGTGACTGAGTCATCTAGCACTCTATGCTCTGTGGATGATCCAATCATATAAGTTCCTGAGGGCATATCTATATCTCGAGTATGCCAACCCTGGTTGGTTTTAGTAATCCAATCTAAAATCTCCAAGACCTGATCCCAATGTAACCACATAAATTCCCCACCAGTGATAGTGTCTATAATAGCCTTGTTGTTATAATTTAAAGCTCTGTATAAGATCTCAAGCAAATTATGGACCGATATTCTGTCGTTCGAGACATTCTGCAACTTGTTCTTAAACCTAAACTAGGTCTCATATAACACTTTCGAATATAGCTGGCTGAAGTTATAAATCTCATCTTTCAACTACAACATTCTAGAGGGTGAGAAAAATTTCTCCAAGAACAAAGTCCTTAACTCATTCCAAGTAGTGATCGATCCACATGGAAACTCTATCAACCATAATGTAGCTTCTAACGTTAGAGAGAAAGGGAACAACTGCAGTACAATCACCTCTTGGCTAACTCCAGGTAGATTATAGGAATTAAAAATCCCTACAAAGTTCATCTCATAAAGATTTGCATCAGCGGTAGCAAGGCCTGTGAACACCCCCTTTAAGTTCAGCAATTATATCATAGCACTAGTGATGTTCAACTTAGTTCCTGCAGGCAATGCCCGTGGAATAATAACACCTATTCAATTAACTCTAGAAAGTCTAGCTTATCTTCTACATCATCAAACTGAGGAAGATACTGTTGGCCCCTATACCTTCTCTATCTTTTATGCTCATTAAGCGCGGCCAAATGCTCTACTTCCGCTTGTCTAGCCCTTTCTTCTCTTGTTGCCTGCTTAGCATTTTTGTCAGCCATCAATTGAGCAGTGGTCTGCTCTGCACTCACCTGAAGCCTATGAAGATGTCCTGGCAGATTCAGGACTCCTTCATCTAAGACTCCTTGATTATGAACTCCATCATTCATCGTCCTTCTTGTAGCTCTCAAGGTCCTTTTAATTTTTATATCAAGTGAAATAAGGGGATTGCCTTGACTTCAAGTGTTGGGTATGCACCGGTGTACACCTTAGAAATAAAAAAAAAGTAAAATTAGGAAACAGAAACCAACAACACGATAAACACAATCAATCAACTCTATAACTGTGTTCCCCAACAAAGGCGCCAAAATTTGATGTCGCCCAAATAACACCTCTAAACAAAGTATAAAGCAGTCGTTGATAGAATATAGAACCTAACTAGGTTCAGGTCGATCCCACGAGGAACAGGTTTATCAAGTGTTTATCTAAGCAATCAGTAAATAATCTCCAGAAAAAAGGGGTGTTTGTAAATTAGAATTTTAATAGTAACAATTATTAATTTAGTTGGATTTGTAATCAATATGAGAGGCACTAGGACTGTGTTCCTCAATACCTTCATAAATCCTTAGGTTCTTCGTACTTAGTGATCTCTCCTGGTGCTCGGTATGCATAATTTGTAGATTATGTTCATCTAAATGACTTTATGCCCCTATTAGATGACTATCCCTAATCAAAAATTTATCTCTCATGGGTTTTGCATAATTAACCCCTATCATTGATCCCATATTAGTTTATCCCATTAACTGGATCAAGATCTAATTAAATAGAGGTTGATAGATCCAAGTCTTATTACTAATTCCCTTTTCCCATCCGTTACTCATCCTTTCATCCAGAGTAAGGATAAGGTGAGTTCTAATGTATGTAGCTGTTAAAAAGCTATCAAACAAAAGACAATAACAATACACAACCAAACACCATTTGAGAATCACTTCATACTCTGAACACTACTTTGTTAATCCTTCATGGTTCCCACAACCCTAGTTGTGGTGTTTAGTTACTCATAATTGCAAGCACACAAGAATAATTCTGATAAGAAAGCATAATTATGAACTTACAAGAATAAGATAAAAAATATCCCAAAATCTCACTTTGAATTAAAATCCTAAAAATCGATGTTTGTAATTTCAAGAAGAAGAAAATGCCTTAAAATAGTAATAGAATGTAAAAGAATATAAACTGGTACAAAAGACCCATTAGGAGTATTTATAGACAAAATAAAAACCTATCCTAAACACACAGGGATTTGCTGTGTCGGTGCCTCGATCAAAAGAAGGTACGATTGTGGTTAGATACCATGATCGTCCTTGGTTCTCGTAGGTTAGCTCTTGACTTTTGCATCTTTTAGATCTTGGTTGGTACTATGATCATTATGAGCTCGTGATATCGTTGTACGTTCGTGACTTCCTTTCGTAGCTTTTACCTTTGATTTTTCACTCTGCATAATACTTCTCCCACGATCTTTAGTATGATCTCATGGTATCATCCCATGATCATGAGATCCCTCATCTAATCAACTTCACACTTAACATCTGTAAACCTCAATTCTGGACTCTCTTCCCATGATTAATAGTACGATCGTTACATCTAAGTACGATCGTGGGATACCTTTGTCTGTATAACACCTGAATATCACATATTTGCTTCTTTTTACGATCATAATGGTTTGACCATGGTCAGATCCCATGGTCATGGAATGCTTTAGTCTAATGCTTTTAAGTACAAATTTCCTGTATTTTGCTTCTCCGGGTTATTTGACCTGCAAATTACACAAACACACATCATACCCACATAGAAATGCCTTTGTACAAGCAAATATCCCTCATTCTGAGCGTCGAAAGTGTCTTAAGTCCATGACACATCAACACCCTCAACTTAGAACATTTGCATGTCCTCAGGCAAACTAAACAAAACCAAGCTAAAACTAAACTAACAACACTTAACCAAGAGAAATCCAAAAGTACTATAACAACCCTATTCTCATTATTCGTCTATTAAGTATTTAAATTAATCACATAAACTATGTTAAAAATATTAATGACAACAATAATATATTCCATGTAGTGCCACGACCCAAACGGTCATGGTTGGTACCCACCCTAACCTATGGTGGGAGAACCAAACTAATCTCAACCCTCACTAGCTCAAGTGTTACTTTTAAACTCACATTATGTTAACCTCATTTTTAAACAAGTTATAAATAAGCTTCATTCAACCAATAAATAAATTGTCCCCCAACATCAACATTCATAAACTAATACAATGCAGAATCCTCTATTTATTACATCCTTGGAACCTGAAGTCACCGTACAAGAACACCTAACAAAAAATCAAGTCGTAAAGTTAAATGTTTATCCAAAACAAGGAATGAATAAGGAATGTCCTAGTCCCAAAACATGGGACATGAACAACGATAAGAAGATACAAAGGCTACTCGGTCATGGGGCTCACCCTTGTAACTAAGTCTAGAATAGCTAGCTAAAGTCGAGGTCTTGTCTCAAACACCGGAACATGCTCTGCACTTAATAAAAAAAAGAGCACAGGTATGTCACGACCCAATCCACCGGATCATGTCGGGCACCTGCCTACACCTACCCCAGATAGGAGAACCCTGAATATCCCACCATTTAACCAATGCAGAAGTTACTACGATATACACTTAGTCAATTTAATATCCACCATATGAATAACTAATCAGTCCACCATATGAATAACTAATCAAAGTTGAAATATTCTTACTCATTTAATTCTTTCCAAAACTTATTTTAATACATCAAATATGAAAAGTAAATTGAGAAAATAACTATAAGTGACTCCCAAGAACCTATCCTAAACCGGTACAAGAGGACTAGACAAGAAATAGAGACATCCATGACGCATCATCCATGCAAAATGGAGAGGAAATGAGTTGTTGCCTAGTGATCGGCATGGCTGTTATAGAAACTCCAACTAACCTGCACCATGGCTATATCCTCAATTCAAGAAATAGTAAGTGTAGCATTAGTACCACCGTACATACTGGTAAGCATCATCCACCGAACAGGGTTAGAAGTAAATAACATCAATAATAAATAGAAAGAAACCATACATCCAGTAAGGTTTTGGTTTGAATTCCACATTAAACAACTCCTACTACCCCACATTTGGCATCTCTGCAACCTATACTTAGCATCTCTATGAATTGTACTTAGCATCTCTATGACCTGGACTTATCATTTAATATTTTTGTATATTTTTGTCCTTTGGCCACTGATGTGCCGTGGTTTTATGGCACTTTCGATGCTTAAAACAAGGAAAATATGCAATAACTCGGGTATGTTTAGTTGGTATGATGTGTTTTCTGTCTTGGTTTACAGAGAAATAGGTTATGGAGGTAAACTGGAGAAAAAGGGAAGAAGCATGCACTATAATGGAGCATTTGAAGAAGAAAAGAGCCAAGTCGAAGAAGGGGAGTGTACCACAGCAGGGACTCACGTCAAGTGAGTAGACCTATGCCATGTGGATTAGTGCCGTGATTCAATTCCTATAGATTGGAAGGAAGCCTGCTTTCCACACCAGGGACTCACGGCACATGAGTCTACTTGCCTCACGTCGATTGATGTCGTGAGTCAACTCCCAAAGATTGAGAAGAACCCTGTTTTCCATGGTAGGTCCCACGTGGAGTGACTTGGTTCCACAATACCATGAAAAGATGCCGACTCTGTTTTTCTATTTTGTTTAGGATAGGATTCATCTTATATCAATAAATATCACTATGTTGTCCTATGTTTAGGAACTAGTGAGTACATTGTTTTGAGACATATTTCCATTATTTTTGAGTTCATAAACACTTTATTTATTTTGTAATCTTGGAACATCAATTCTAGGGTTTTTATTCATAATTGAGATTTCAGAGTTTTCTTCTTTATTGTGAGTTTACAATTATGTTTTCATCTTTGAATTCTTCTTGTGTTCTTGCAATCATGAGTAGCTAAACCCATTAACTAGGGTTGTGTGAACCATGAGGAATTAAAAAAATGGGTTAAGTGCAAAGTAATTCTGAACTGGCGTGACTATATATATTATTATTACCTTCGTTATAATTGATATTCTAATGGTTGCAAATGTTCGAAACTCGCCTGTAGTCTAAACTTTCTCGACAGAGAGGTAGAGATTGGGAAAAGGAAATAACAACAGAGATGTGAAGCTATCAACCTTCATCTAATAACTTGAACTGCAACAGGGATAGTTATCTGAGATCCAGGACAAGGGTTAGTAGTGCGACACTCGGAGACCGAGAGAAGAAGAGTGAAATTTGTCTAACCAAGGTTGAGAGACGTTTAGATGAACTTAACTTGTTAGATTTTGCATGAAACGCAGCAGGACGGTCTGGCCAGTACAAGTAACTGGTGGAGTTAAGGAATCATTGGGGATCAAAGTCCTAGTGTATTTCTCATATAGATTATAAATCCAAACATCAACAATCGTTACTGTTATTAGTTGCTCACAAAACCCCCCAAGTTTTACTTACTTGCCAATTACTCAGACTAGTATTCGACATAATTTTATCCTATTCCCTGTAGAATCGACCCCAACCTAGTTGGGTTCTATATTTGATACAGCGACCCCATTATACTTTTCTGGAGGTATATTTTGGGAGACATCAACCACATAATTCCAACCTATACCTCTCCCTCCAATACCACCTTATTTGTATAACACCTAACATCCATTAATCTACAACCACCTAAGTCCCTTCGGTACTTAATATCACAACCATCACAACCTCACATCCCATGAAATTCTATATCCTACCAATTATATTCTACAGTAACCGATCCTCGCAGGGGAACCGTAGAATCTCATCTCTAACCCGACCCACACTAGGGACCTAACATATATTCGTACCCTCTTTCACCCCTCACCATAACAAGAACATGTATAAAAGCATAATAAAATGGAAATACATTCATAACATATGCACGAATTCATGTATGCAAGATGTGCACATTATCTCTCCTTATCTCTTCTCATCTCATCACCAATAATATCACGACGTACCAGTGTGGTACCCGACCTATATCATAATATATCATATATGTACCAGCGTGGTACCTGACCCATATCACAACATATCATCCCAATGCATATGATAGGATAATCACAGATGTTCAGCCTATAATACAACATGGGTCAATCTAGTAAAATGTTACATCAACCGTCTAATTAATTTAATTTGGTGACCTTAATTTTTCACATGTATTTTCATGATCATAACTTACCATACACCCTTACAGGGATACCATCACCCAAGTTCACATTTTTACGTATTTTCTCTCTAATCGTGTCCCATCCTCGAGTTTTTCACGTTCCCCTCTAAAATCTAGGAAGTATTGATCATGACCATATACTTTTTAATCTTCCCTAACTAGTTCTAACGGGAATTCTATTCTCACTTTATAGTATTGTTCTTTTACATTCACTCATTAGTCACAGGATTCAATTATGTAATTCACAAATCTCAGCTTACCACACCTCACCCTGTAGTCATTTCCCTTAACGTAATTCAAACAAATATAACATTATGATTTAGTCGAGTCACCTTAATTTTCCTTTTTACCATTTCACACTATCTCATTTAACTTTCCACTATACTCAACCCTGGAATATAATAAACTATGCACATTCGCTCCATAATTCCTATCCATCCCTTATCCCAATCAAACATTATTATAATATGAAATAATTCAATATATTTAAGCCTATCCGGATATTAAACATGTCCATACATCCAAATTCGTGCCCGAAGGCCTAATGCATGATACTCCCGATATCACTATTAATGTTAAATATATCTTGCCCAACTCTAGTTGCTACAAAATAAACCTTAGCTTACCTTTTAGGTAACACATGCTGCTACGGAGAGGAGTGAGCTGTCTCGCTCGTGCTAAATGTATTTCCATGTAGGGTTCCCTCCGGGTGTGCCTCAAAACTGCTCTAATGAACCTTGGCTTTTGAAATCTCATGGTTGGGGAGATAGAGTTTTTTCAGAGTATTTTTGGAGGAAGGGGGCGACCTGGGAAAATAATAAAAGAGAGGGTTTTTAAAAATTCCTCAGATGGGCCACTGCTTTTTATCGCTGGAGTAAAACTTTTACTGCTACAACGGTTAACCAACCACTGCAGCAGTTATCAGTAGACTGACCCAGTGCATTATTGGGCCTCTTGGCCTAATTCCCTTAGGCACCAAATGTTCTCCCAGATTTAATTTTTATCAGGACTATTTTGAGCTCATTATTCATCATAATTTATTCTTGAGGTATTTTTTACACATAATGACGGTTTGGGTCATTACATTAGATACAAATTTACATGTCGTTCATCCCTGAACGGCCCTAAGGGCGAGGTCTACACATCTACACAAGCGCTCGATGGATTTTTATCTATAATAGGCCACTATAAGGACTAATTAACACATGCTAGCTCATTATACATCCATTCTCCATAATGAGCGACCATTAATGCACTGCCTAATCTAGGCTCGATGGTTATTCCCATATTTTCCTTGAGATGGAGTACACAATTAATTATTGGAACAACTATCCAAATATATTATGACAACTTAGAGCACTAAAAAACGAGATGAAGTTGGTTGCGGAAAATTTTATTGTTGCAATGATTAATTACCGCTACAACGATAACCAACCGCAGTAGTGGTTCGAGGTATTTAAGTAGGGGGAAAACTTAATTTCCCCCCATTATCACTCCCAACTCTTAAACTCCCTCAACACTCTTTACAAAAAACCCTCTACGACGATGAACTCAAGGTATTTTCTTCGTCTCTTCCACTTACTTTATGCATTTCTTATTATAGATTCATAGGATTATGTTAGAATAAAGGAATTCATGTGGTTTTTGGGTGAAACTCTTTGAACTTTAATTTTGTGGTGTTCTTGAGCATATTGGTTTACATGCTAAGTTCAGTTACGTTTTAACACTCCTATAGCATTTAGGACGTAATATTAACGTAGTTCATAGTAGATTTTGGCCATAGGAGGGATGAAAGATGAAGAGTCATCTTCTCCAACTATTTTCTTTGATTTGGGTTTGATTTTGGGTATTTCACACACACACCCTTTTAGTGTAAAAAAGTTCACACACACTTCCCCAAGCCCGATCTATGCTTAATTTCAAAAATTATAGAAAAAAATTAAAAATCCGCTATGGGAGGAATGGTTGGCTAGGTGAAGATGATGAACCACTGCAGCGGTATCACTGTAGTGGTATCACTGTAGTGGTATGTACCACCACTGTGGTATGCTGCAGTGGTTAATTAACCACTGCAGCGGTACAAGGCAGTAAGTCCCCAGTTTTTACACTTTCTAAAAATTTGAATTCTTTTTCCCTCCTTTTGTGTTTCGATATGGTTTTGAACAATTTTTGTGGCATTTATATAATCATCATGGCCCAATAACCCACCTACCGCCGATTTTCTAATGTCAAATATCGTGATCGCTATGAGAAATGGTAGCATAATAGGGGTTTCCTTCTCAAGCGGGGCATAGTGATGACTAATAAGGAGGAAGAGTTATCGGGATTCTACACCTAGCTAAAGTATTTTGGGTGTGAGATATTGATCGAGCCCATCCCTCAACAGAATATGGTGGTCGTTCTGGAGTTTTATGCCGACCTTTCGACCAAATACTGGTCGGTGCCTCTCCCCACTATCTGTGTTTGAGGTAAGAAGATCCCAATAGATATGGCCATCATCAATGATACTTTGGGTGTGCCAAATCCTTCTAATTCCTCCTCTGAGGTAAAACTTTGGGCATCAGACTTAGAGTGGCCGGCTGGCTTCTTGGCACCAGAAGGACGAGCTGTCGAGGTGAGATAGTCCAGCACCAACGAAATAAAGAACACCTATTTCTTGGCCAAGGCTAGGGTGTGGTTATAGTTGGTGTCTCGAAGGATGTGAACCTCAGGAAACATCACAGATATGGCCTTCCACTGGGCCATGGTGGTGTCTTGTGCTCTTACAGGTATGTGGGTGAATGTGGGAGGGTAGATTGTGGATGAGTGGTGATACTTTATGCTCAGGAGAGGTTGGCATGAGATATTTTCCTGCTTTCTTTAGTTATCATACTTTGTGATAAAGTGGACATGCCTTGGGATATCTAAGACTCTATGGACAACTGTAAGGTGGCGTATAACCCCTTACGGGTTAGGGGCATACGAGGAGAAAATAAGAAGAAGAGAAAGGTACGGGAGGAGGGTGAGAGTAGTCGAACTGGTAGGGCTGGGAAATCGAGTGCCCCTTCTACTCAGGTCCCTTCTCTGTCAATGGTTAGGAGGGTGATCTTGCTGCAGTCTAAGGTTATTTTGAGAGATCTCACCTACTTCCTTCTGGGGTGGCTCCTTTGAGCCCTATTGCCACACTAGACCCAGCCCGAGCTTATGCGGAGCTTTGAGAAGAGCTGAATAAAGAAAAAAAGAAGCGTTGCTCCTAAGACCACATGCTTGTGAGAATGTGGAAGGTAGTTGAGGTGATGTTCGGGTGCGCCTCTCCCTCGAAGAAGTTGCTGAAGCTGACCAGGAAGGATACTGAGGAGTTCTCCTTACTCGGTGGCATGGAGGAGGTGGGATTGGATGCCTCGAGTTTTGGAGATAATTCCAACAACTAGATGTTCCCCTTCCCCCCTCCCATTGCTTACAATTTATTCGCTTTTGGATTTGGGTTGCCTCTATCTGGGGCATGTAACAAACAATTACTTTTCTTTATTTTTCATACTTTTAAGATGTTTTTCCTTCCCGCCCCCTCAATAATAAACATCTTGGTCTACAATACGGCTCAGATTGACATTTGTCACTTTATTACTTCGAAAACAGAGTTGCATTGCAAAATTATGAAATAAAAAAAAAAGGAAAAAATACCTGGTAGGACATTGCCCAAAGCCGCTACAGCGGTAGCCTCCCGTAGCTCCGCTTTTCATTTTCTTTACCCAATCCCAGACCTTTTTTTCTACATAACACTCTTTTTATACATTCTCCCATAATTTAATAACCTCTTATTTATGCGTACAATAACATGAATCTGTATTTCCCTCATTTTCAACTACCACCAATCCAATTCCCATTTGTCAAACTAACAGTATATATTTACTTACTCAATTCATTATCCTTAACAGTGTTCCACCATAGCCTGGAATCTAGGTGGTTCGTACGCGATCGAAAAAAAGACAAGTAGTACGCTAAATCATGGAGAGATGAGTTGTAGCTCAAATTGCAGAAATGAAGGTACTCTCGAGATCATACCCGATCCTTACGTCTATCGGTTTGCTTGGCTACACACCATCCAACCACAAACACACTCAACTCTTATATTCTAGAGTTAAACATCATAAGCAAGTTACAATATAATATCATCAACTACAAAATACATAGCTGTAACACCCCGTACCTTCCCAACCTTACTTGACGACATTTAATAATGGTTACGTAGGTGTCGAGACCTATAAGTATGTATTTGGTAATGTTAATGATGAGAAAATTAAAATTTGGCCTCTTACATGTGCTTAGCCTTTCATAGGAGGTGTTTTGTGATTTTTGTGGAGCAGTTGTGGGGTTCAAAACGAGGCTAAGAGGACCTCTAAACAAAGTATATTAAGTTTAAGAAGTAATTTAAAGAATGGGACTTGAAGTATCTAACCAAACCCGCGAAGAAAAGTCGAAAAATGGAATTTTCAAAAAATCTAAGTGTGGGGCGCGCCAGAGGGCGTGCCACGCCGCTATGGGATGAAATTTTTAGTCCATAGGCAGCAAGTTGGCTTGCCCAAGGGCGTGCCACGCTGGTTTTTCCACTTTTTCGAAAGTTGGAAATTTCTAAGTCCCAAGGGTATCCGGGGTCGTACCGAGCCGATTTTTGCCCCGTTTCTTCTACAACCATGAGAATATACATGAAATGAGTAAAGTATTATATTGGTGTTATAAAATTACTCGAGAAAGAATTTGGCATCAAAATGAAGGTTTTACCCTTATGGTCAAAATAGGCCATACGTGGATAGAATCACTTGTTTTTGGGATTGAGGTTACGGATACGAATAGCGTGAGTGGGAATATTGTTGTAAAACGTATGAGATGATTTAAACATGAGAAATTATTAATTTTATTGGGTTAAGTGAATTGGGCCCAAAAAGGACCCAAAAATGAAAAGAACACATGGCCCAAAATGGGTCAAATGACCCATTCTTTCAAAGACCTTCTAGAAATAAAAATCAATGCTAAAGAAGTGGATAAGTATGGACTTGAGGGACTATATAAAGGGCATAAAATCTGATTTTTATTTATTACAAAGTCTCATGCCTTTAGACAAATATCCAAGACATTTTCTCTAAACCCTAAAGACTCAAAGACAACTTTTGGAGCAAAATCATCATTTCTCAAGCCTTGGTAAGTATTTATTCTCATGGATTAATATATTATATGCATTAAAGAGTATGTGTGTCATGTTGGTTGTGCTTGGAAATGTTAGACATGGTACTTGGTGTTTTTGTATGAGATTTGTGATCCATGAGGTTCAAGCTTGAAATATGACTTGTGCCTTTGATGAAAGAGCATGGTATGGATAAAATATGAACATGTATGGTGTTATTTTGTTATTAAACTTGTTATTTTCCTATAAGTGTAAATTGTGGGATTTTGGCCGATATGTGTTATGAGGTGTATTAAGGTAAGTTGATGGATTATTTGTGATGTGGTGTGGATAAGAAAGTGTAAAGGAGAAGTGTTGTGGTGAAATGTATTGAATATCGTGTATTGGTCAATGTTGGGAATATTGTGGGATTTTTGGAATAATAATTTCTTCAACGGTTTTTCAATGGGAAATGGCATGTTTAAAAGCAAACATGTAACTCATTGATGTTATATGCATTTGTAAAGTAGTTGGTGGTTAATGTTGGCTCCGTTATGTATTTGTGTTGTAGAGTGAAACATAAGGAAGGAGCGGGACTATTGTATGCGCATTTAAGATTGTGTATTGGTATTGAGAAGACCAGGTATGTAAGGTTACTTTGTACGTATCTTTCTGCGGCAAATAGTATTCACATTGACATTTCATTTGTACCATCCCGAAATGTGCTAAGGTATTCTATATCCGGTTAGCAATGGTTATTATCATATATTTCCTACTCATTGATCAATTGGGAGTTGTATGTCTCATATTCGTTGGACAATGTTCCAAAAGCCCAAAACGGTTATGTTCCAAAGTACCAATAGTGGTTATACACATACCTCTTGTTCATTGACTTGTGTCTAATGGTTTCAATTATGTTATCTATTGTTAAGTCACATATTCTTCATTCATTAGTCATGGTTGTGTATGAGTTGGATAATTATGGACATGCTCCAAGGGTCCCAATAATGTTGTGTTCTTAAGCTTCCAATAATGTTGTGGCTATGTATATATACGTTAATCTCTCATAACTGATTGTATCAATCTCTCATAAGTGGATGACTCAATCTCTCAAAAGTAATAAATCTAATAACTCATATCTGTTTGTGGTCAATGATCAAGTATGGGTGGTAGCTTTGGGGGCAAGAAGCCTAGCTCAAGCCGATCCCCAGATTATTGGATCAGGGGGCAGTCCTAGAGGCATAAGCCTAGCTAGGACCGATCCTGACAGGGGGCAGCTCTAGGGGTAATAACCTAGCTCGAGCTGAACCTGATATGTTAGTATGGGTGGTAGCTCTAGAGGCATAAGCCTAGCTCGAGCCGATCCCAATATATATTTATTTATGGGTGGCAGCTCTAGAGGCAAAGTCCTAGCTCGAGCCGATCCCAACATAACGTTATGTTATGTTAAGACCCACTGATCAGTTGGGGCCCAGGTACGTTATGATATGAGCGATGAGGAATAAACCATAAAGAGAAGAACTTAATTTATGTAAGCTACATGGTTCCACATATGCAAATCGATGGGTTATTCATATTAATTATACTCTTACATTTTGATTCTATTGATGTATTTATGACAGTTTCATATGGCCTTACATATATGATAGTTTCATATGGCCTTACAGACTCAGTACATTATCCGTACTGACCCCTCCTGGGGGCTTACCTTACTTGCTGCAGGCGCAGGTACTAGTAGACCTCCACTGTAGGTTGCAGATCTTTTGCAGACTTTTGGTGAGCTCCAGTTGGTTCGGGGCTTTCTGAGTTGCTATGTACATTTATTTTGGTATTGTATATGAGTATAGAGCGGGGTGTTGTCCCGACTCTAGGTTTGTCATAGCTATGCATCTGTAGAGGCTTTTGTAGACTTATGTGGGAACAGAATGTAAGATATGTATGCTCATTTTGGTTTGATGGACCCAACGACCAAGTTTGATATATATATATACATATGGCATATGTTTCCATATCCATGACTTCCGCATAATTGCATGAGGTATTATAAGGTCCATACGAGGAGAGGCATACGAGTGTTCATAAGCAAAGATTGGTTCTCTCGGGCCATATCGGCTTCGGGTGCCAGTCCGACCCGAATGGGAGGTCCGGTCGTGACAATATCACATTTTTAACACATCATTGTCTCATCACAAATAATTAACACCATATCAAACAAAGCATAACCGTCTACTTTTTATGTTTCCTATTGACCTCTATTGGTTGAGCAGCTTGTCCCAACCTTTCCATTTTAAAATATACCAATTGGGACTAGCTAGTCCCAATTGTGACGATTGAGATATCAATTGGAATCGACTAGATACCTAATAAACTCAACTCGAGGATACAACATTGAGAGGGTACGATAGGAATGAAGAAAGTGAGATAGATTCCTTGTAGCTTTCTATCGATTTGATGTGCACATCAACGCACCAATCCGTAGGACTCTACTCAATATTTGGTCTTGTACTGGGATACTGGTAACCTGGGCTCTGATACCATCCTTGTCATGCCAACCCACCAGATCATGTCGAGCACCTACCTACACCTACCCCAGATAGGAGAACCCTAAATATCCCACCATTCAACCAATGTGGAAGTTACTATGATATACACTTAGTCAATTTAATATCCACCATATGAATAACTAATCAAATTTGAAATACACATTACCTGTATTGGGCTTATATTGGCCTGACTTTGTTCTAGGAGTCTTGCCTTATCTTTATTAGTTGTTATTATTGAGTTTTCTTTCTTTTTAGGGTAACGAGCTTACTTATCAAGGTTAGGCTGCAATAAGTGCCATCATGACCTTTTTAGGTCGTGACAAATTGGTATCAGAGTGTCAGGTCCAACGGTCTCATAAGTGTAAGAGCAGTATATCTAATAGAGTCTCGTGGATCAGTACGTAGATGTCTGTATCTATCTTTGAGAGACTATAAGATGTTTTTAGGAAAACCTTCTCTAATTTGATTCCTTATCGTACAGGTTATCATACCCAATGGTCTAAACTTTATTCCACTCTTTTTTGCGCAAATGGTAAGGGCTAGGTCTAGAGATGCTAGGGATGTTGAGCCGACACTCGACATGAGATCTCTGGTTCGAGGATAAGGCAGAGGTCATAGATGACCTAGAGGTAGAGAACGGGCACAAGAAGCTTCCCCAGTCAGAGGACGTCCTAGGGAGGCCTCTCTCAAGCCCGAGATTGACTATGCTAGAGATGATTATCAGACTGGGTGTATGGGCTAGCTCAGGTCCCATAGGGTTCAGTTGACACACCAGTGCTTTAGGATTTATTGGTTCCCCTTTTGAGTCACTTATATGGTGTTCTTTTGAGTGTGTCGGGTGTTCCCCAGACTTTGAGTGGTGTTCTTCCATTCGTATCGGCATATGCTTATGGTATTCCTACTTCTGGGGTACAACCATCATCTATGGTACCCCCAAATATAGAAATTTTTCCTACCAGACTTACTATTCCTCCAGGGTCTTCAGGTATAGTGATGTCTTCTGTTGATCAGAAGAGGTTCGAGAGGTTTACTTGCTTGGGTCTGCCCAGGTTTAGTGGTACTATTGGCGAGGATGCCTATAACTTTCTGACTGATTGCTAGGAGAAGTTACATAATCTAGGATCCCTTGAGTCTCATGGAGTTGCTTATACTACCTATCAGTTGACGGATGTGGCCAGGGATTAGTAGAGGGCGTTTTCCAGTTGTAGGGATTTGGGTTCACCTGCTATGACTTGGACTCATTTTTCTGAGGCATTCTTGGAGAGGTTTGTACCATATTTCTTGACAGATCAGATGAGGGATGAGTTTGATCATTTGAAGTAGGGTTCTATGTCTATTGCTGAGTATGAGGCACGTTTCCATTATCTATCTAGATATTCTGTCGCTAGCATCTCCACTAAGTCTGAGAGGATTTGGAAGTTTATGAAGGGGTTGGATGGTTCACATCAGTTGGCTATAGCTCAGATATTAGTTTCAAGGGCCTCTTTGCAGAGTATTATTAAGCACGCCAAGATGATCGAGTCTATTATCCAGCTACTCAGAGAGGCACCAATAAGGTGCATTTTCAGGGCGAGATTAGTGGACCCAATATGACAAAGCATCCCATTAGGCACTTTTAGCAATGCACCTTCTATGCTCCAAGCTATTATCCAAGAACGATGTTGCTCAATGGGCCCATAGATTATATCATCAGATATAGCTCCTCTCATGTGTCAAGCTATCATCTAAACACATACTTGCTTCCCGATGATGATCAAGTCTTGGATCCTTAGGTGTTGTCCTTGAAGCATGGAACTTGAAAGATTGGAACTAATTCAGTTGGAATTATCCTTCCATTCTTGAAAAGGATTCAACCCCGAATTCAAATCTTTTATCGACTTGCCATCACACTTTACCAGTTTGCAATCCTTTGGTAAAAACTCCATTTGGCCTTCAACCTTATTTTCATAGAGCACTCTTCTTGCATCCTCCTTTGGATGTATTTGTTCATGAACCTGCACAAAAGAAGGAGTGATACTAGGTAAAGTATTGTGGTTAGTGGGTAACAAAGGCCTAATGTTGGAAGTGTCTTTGCTAAATTGGATTTGGAGTGGTCGAATAATAATTTATGGAACTTGTTTCGTATTTGGTAGGCTTGAGGGAGTTTGGACATGGGGTCGAGGAGTAAAATTAGAGGCTTTTAAATGGTCCCCAATGTTTTCCAACCTACCCTCCATACTTTCCATTCTACTATCAATGTTTGACAACTTTTCATTCATGTATGACAATTTTCCAGTCATTTGCTTCACATCTCATCGCATCCCTAGGAGTGCCTCCAAGATGGTATCAAGGGTTGCTCAACCCATGGTCCTTAGTTCACTTGAGAAATGGGATGAATCAAATACTAACAACTCAATTAAAAGTACGAAGGACTTGAATCAAAGAAGTTAAACTAGGAACAAAAGGTAAAAGGCACAAAAAAAATAGACAAGAAAGAAAATGGACTCAAGAACTAATCAACCAACTAATTAAGGACAATTACCCATTGATAGTTTGGAGTTATTGACCTGCATTTGTCGAGGTACGGATGCACCTAGGGACCTGCCCTCGCAGATGGGGTCTGTAGGTCAATAATCAGAAAGATGAAATTTGACATGCCTTGTGACCTATGGCCTCAGGTGTTCATCTGCATGGGCAGATGCCCCAGACAGCTCAGCTAAAGCTTCCAAATTTCAAGCTTTTGTAAGCCCTTTTTATACTTTTCTCCTTTGAGTTTTTTCTCTTTTGGATTATTCCATTAGCATAAACTAGAACACCCTCTCCTCACCTTTCCCTTTTGGTTCTAACACCCTTTTTCAAAGATTCTTCTTCAACAAGACATGACTTTCATGAAGAACACCAAGAACATGGATGAACTTCAAAAATTCATAACTTTTTCGTTTTAGCTCCAAATTCCACAAAATTTAAAATCCAAGCTCCCTTTCTATGGAGAACAACTTCCAATAGATTTGAAACCTCGATTTCAAGCCAATAGTTTCAGATTTTGAAACCCATTTGCAATTTTCTTCAAGTCATGAAGAACATCATGAACATGACGAACATCATGAACATGAAAAACATTGATGTTTATGAAGAACATCAAATTAAACCCCAATGGATTTCTTCACTATTTTTCTCAAATTTTAGATCCAAGCTTCCAATGATTAGGAGAACAAATTCCAATACAAATCAATGCCCAATATAACTCAGATCTAAGAACCCACTTCTTCTTCTTCAAGATTCAAGAGCCCAACAATGGTGTTTTCCTCAAATCAACTCCAATCAATACCAAATTTCAGATCTAAACTCAAATAGTACTAGAGAACATGAATCTAGCCCTAGAAACACAAGAAAACACAAAAATCAAAAAATCAAAATTTTCAAAAAATGGCCAAAAAAGGTTTTTTATTTTTATTTTTGTGATAACAAATCCCAAGAATAAAATTGTTGGAACGATCCTAAGGTCGTCTCTGATATCCAAAGATACGATACAAATTATGAAAATAAAAACAAAGTACGGAAATTAAAAGACAAGAAAGAAAAGGATAGATAGATAGACACACAAAGAGGAAATCGTAAGCAAACCAAAGGTCTATTAAACTAATGACCCTCAAATAATAAATCCTATAATAGAACCTAACTCTTACAAAGACCTCGAGTGAAATTAATTCACTCGCAACCAACATTTCCCAAAGTTCAATGAAGCTCCCAACAAGCTCAAAAAACACTTGCAAGTGTATCTCTCATCATTATTCATCAACTAACTCTAAGAAAAGAGGAAACCTAGCTATTTATAGACATGGGCTATTTATTACAAAATGGGCCCTAAAGTGACCCAATATGACAAAGTGGCCCAGTAGGCACTTTTAGTAATGCACCTCTTATGCTCCAAGCTATCATCCAAATGATGTTGCTTAATGGGCTCTTGGATTATATCATCATATATATATCCTCTCATATGCCAAGCTTTCATCCAAATACGTACTTGCTTCCCTAGGATGATTAAGTCTTAGATCCTTAGGTGTTGTCCTTGAAGCATGGATCTCAAAAGATTGGAACTGATTCGATTTGTATTAGTAGGGGAGCTCATGGTAGTGTTCACGGGGTTGCTCAATCTAGGAGAGGGTATGGATAGTGTTATGCTATACCTAAGAGACCCAAGGCAGAGGCCTCTGACGCATTCATTATAGGTATCGTCCTGATTTGCTAAGATATGCTTCCGTGTTATTTCACCCTGGGTCTACATTCTCCTATGCGTCTATATATTTTACTTCTGGTTTTGATGTTTCATGTGAGCTCCTTGCTATGTCTCTTCATGTATCTACCCCCATAAGAGATTCTTTAGTGGTGGATCTAGTGTACCGATCTTGTGTGGTTACCTTTATGGGCGTAAGACTTGGGTAGACTTAATCCTTCTAGATTTGGTTGACTTTGATGTTATCTTGTGTATGGACTAGTTAGCTCCTTATCATGCTATTTTAGATTGTTATGCCAAGACCATGACCATAGCTACGTCGGGTGTGCCAAGGTTAGCTTGGAAGGGTATGCTTAATTTGGGTCCAAAGGGAGTTATATCTTTTCTATGTGCTTGTTTCATGGTTTAAAGGGGGTGTTTGTCTTATTTGGATTGTGTTCGTGATACTAGTATTGCCTCACCGCCTCCTATGGATTCTATTCATGTTGTACAGGAGTTCATGAATGTGTTTCCTATGTCTTCACCTGGTATGCCTCTAGATCGTAATATTGATTTTGCTATTGATGTTGAGACAGACACCAAGCCCAATTCCATTTCTTCTTATAGGATGGACCCAGTTGAGTTGAAGGAATTGAAGGAGCAATTGTAAGATTTGTTTAATAAGGGGGTTATTAGGCCGAGTGTATCTCCTTGGGGTGCGCTTGTCTTGTTTGTGAAGAAGAAAGATGGTTCAATGAACATGTGTATTAATTATCGACAGTTGAACAAAGTGACAGTTAAGAACAAGTATCCTTTTCCTCGCATTAATTATTTGTTTGATTAGCTTCAGGGTGCATCCATATTTTCTAAGATTGATTTGAGATTCGGGTATCACCAGTTGAGGATTAGAGCTTCGAATGATCCGAAGATAACTTTTCAAAATTGATATGATTTTATGCGTTCTTGGTCATATCATTTGGGTTGACCAATGCCCTAGCAACTTTCATAGAGTTGATGAATTGGGTATTTCAATCGTATCTTAACTCCTTTGTGATTGTATTTATAGATGATATCCTGGTTTATTCCAAGAATGAGGCCGACCATGTGAGACATTTGAGGATAGTAATCTAGAGATTGCATGATCAGAAGTTGTATGCTAAGTTCTCTAAGTGTGAGTTTTGGTTGGATTCTATCTCTTTCTTGGGTCATGTGGTGACCAAGGATGGTATTATGGTCGATCTAGCCAAGATTGAGGTGATTTGTGATTAGTCTAGGCCCACTAGTCCTATCGATATTTGGAGTT
Organism: Capsicum rhomboideum; assembly: GCA_031232105.1. NCBI lineage: Eukaryota > Viridiplantae > Streptophyta > Magnoliopsida > Solanales > Solanaceae > Capsicum > Capsicum rhomboideum. Next base: position 45,485,733 of record CP124717.1, on the reverse strand, counting down.
TTCTTGGCTTAGCGGGTTATTATCGACATTTTGTTGAGGGTTTCTCTTTTATTATGGCTCATTTGACCAAGTTGACTTAGAAAAATATTATCTTTTAGTTGTCGGAAGCATGTGTGAAGAGCTATCAAAAGCTCAAGAAGTTGTTGAATTCAGCTCCTATCTTGACTTTGCCCAAGGAGGGCGTGGGTTTTATCATATTTGTGATACTTTTGGTGTTGGATTGGTTGGGGTGTTGATGCAGGAGGGTAAGGTAATTGCTTATGCTTCTTTTCAGTTGAAGCCTCATGAGAAGAATTACCCTACGCATGATTTTGAGTTAGCCTCAGTGGTATTTGTGTTGAAGTTGTGGAGGCACTACTTGTATGGGGTCCATTGTGAGATCTTCTCAAATCATCATAGTCTTCAGTACTTTTTCACCCAGCGGGAGCTTAATATGAGGCAGTAGTGTTGGCTTGAGTTGCTTAAGGATTATAACCTCACTATCCTTTATCATCCGGGTCAGGCTAATGTGGTTGCAGATGCCTTGAGTTGGAAGTCGACTAGTATGGGGAGTTTGGCTCATCTCTTGACTCAGGAGAAGCCTTTAACCTTAGAGGTTCAGTCTTTGGATAACTAGATGTTTAGGCTTGATATTTTAACGCCTGGAAATATTTTAGCCTTTGTTGATGCTAGATCTTCTTTGATGGAGCAGATTCACGCTCACCAGTTTGATGATGATAGTTTGAGGGAAATTTAAGATAAAGTGTTGAGTGGCGAGGCCAAGGAGGAATCTCTTGATCCAGATGGTGTTTTGAGGATTGGTGGCCAATTTTGTATGCCGAGAGTTAGTGGATGGGTGAGATTGATTTTGGAGGAGGTGCATTGTTCCAGGTATTCTATTTATCTAAGGGAGACCAAGATGTACAGTGAATTGAAGTAGCTTTACTAGTGGGGTGGTATGAAGAAGGATTTAGCGGATTTTGTATCTTGTTGCTTATGTTGTTAGCAGGTAAAAATCGAGCATCAAAGACCGGGTAGTTTGCTTCAGAGATTATCCATTCCAGAGTGGAAGTGGCAGCAAATCACTATGGATTTCGTGAGTGGATTGCCTCATACTTCTCGTGGTTCTGACACTATTTGGGTTATCATGGATAGATTGACCAAATTGGCCCATTTCATCCCTATTTAGATTTCATCCAGTGATGAGACATTGGCTCATATCTAAGTTCGAGAGGTAGTTCATCTTTATGGAGTGCCCATGTTTATTATTTTAGACAGAGGTTCAGTGTTCACTTTAGCTTTTGGAGGATGTTTTAGGAGGAGTTGGGTACTCAGGTAGAACTTAGCACAACTTTTTACCCACAGACCGATGGTCAGTTGGAGCGGACTATTCAAGTTTTAGAGGATATTCTCCATACGTGTGTTATGAACTTTGAAGGTTAGTGGGAGCAGCATTTAGCCTTGGCAAAGTTTGCTTATAATAATAGCTACCATTTGAGTATTAAGATGGCACCCTTTGAGGCATTGTATGGTAGGTGTTGTCGATCTCTGATTGGTTGGTTTGAGACATCCAAGGCTAGACCCTGTGGTACCGAATTACTTCGCCAATCCTTGGATAGAGTTAGGGTGATTCAGGATAGGCTTTGGGTTGCCCAGAATAGGCAAAAGAGTTATGCTGACTGCACACTTCGTGCTTTGAATTTTGGGATTGGTGATCGGGCTTTCCTTCATGTGTTTCTAATGAAGGGTGTGATGAGGTTCGGGAAGAGGGGCAAGCTTAGCCTGAGGTACATCGGACCTTTTAAGATTCTTCAGATAGTTGGGGAGGTTGCTTATAAGTTGGCTTTACCTCCAGACTTTTTAACTGTTCGTCCAGTTTTTTCATGTATTTATGCTCCGAAACTATATTCTGGATAAATCTCATGCGCTTCGTTGGGATTCGATTCAATTGGATGAGAGGTTGACCTTTGTTGAGGAGCCAATTTCCATTTTAGCCAGGGATATTTGGCGGTTGCATTCTAGAGATATTCCCGTAGTTAAGGTTCAGTAGAGACACCATTCTGTTGAAGAGGCAACTTAGGAGGTCGAGTTTGAAATATGTAGTAGTTACCCCCAGCTTTTCGCCGACTCAGGTATTTCTTTGCTTTGTAGTTCGAGGATGAACTAGAGTCTTAGTGGTGGATATTGTAATGACTTGGTTTGTTAAACTTTGCTTTTTATGAGTTTTGACAATTTTTTCGTTCCCCGTAGTTGCTACATGTTGACTTTGGGGTGTGGGGATGGTTGGCATGGTTCTCGATAGAGGTCTTTCGTATGGCTGTCGCAGCCTATCATGTCGTGTTGGGAAAGTTAGAGGTTTGTTGTTATCGTTCGAGCCTAATATTGCATGCGTGCCTTGCCGTGCCCCACTGTCCCCTTCTCTACTTGGTATAAAATGTCAAAAATAGCCTAGTAGCATATATGGTTTGTTCTAGTGGGGTCCCGAATGAATCCTAAAGGGATGTTTGGAGATATTTCATCAATGGAAAATCTACTGGTGCAACATTTTCTAGTGCATCAGGCCCTTCATCGCGATCACGTAAACTCGTGTCGAGATCGCAAGCCTCGATGATGGTCTTCATCGCTATCACATGGTGGTGGTGCCACAGTCGTGATGCATTAATAGGTGGATCAGGAAGGATTGACTCATCAATATCGTGAGGCCTAGCTATACAACCACAATGACCAACTTAATGGTAGATCCACTTTTAGCCTCATGATCATGAGGTAGGGTCCTCGATCGCGAGGTACTGTTCACAGAACAATATAAATACTCTAATTTCATGATTTTCTCTATTTTTGGACCTCCAAGCTTTGGGAAGAGACAATTTCTTAGGTTTTTATCACCATTCCTGCATGGGTAAGCTCCTAAATCATCTATCCATTAATGTCTATCAATTTCATCTTCGAAAACACCTTAAATCATGATTTCAAAATGGAATTTTGGGTTTTTTGCTGGTAATGCTTAGAAAATGGGTTTTCTTTAATTTGGGCCTCATTTTTAACTCGTTTCATGTGGGTTTTCAACTGTAGACTCCTATAATCTTGGGAAATGTGTTTCTAAAGAAAAATTACAATTTTACCCCTCTGATTTTCAAACTCATTTTTAGAGTCCGTTTTGGAGCCATAGCTTCACTTTAACACGTAGATGCTATATTTGTATGTTTTAGTTAATTTTGATGCCATTCAAAAGGGGAAAGCACAATGTTGAAGGACTTTAGGCTCGGATTTCGTCATTTTGAGGTAGGTTAAGACTTAACTTCTTTCAGATTGAGCTAGGTAGTTATAAATAGTTAAAGCATGTTATGGGTTGGGGAAAATAACTATGGGGTTTATATTTTGAGATTCTTACTGCTGTTGTATGCCCGAGTGGGGGCTTATAAGCTGTTGTTGTTGACTTGCGTTATTTGATATTGCGTGTTGCCCGAGTGGGGGCTTTATTTGACATCATTGGCCTTATCAGTATATTTAAATGCCTTTATTCTAGATATGATGCCCGTACGGGTGCTTAAATTGTTATTATAGGCCTTAATGAGTATTGGTTACCTTATCATGATAGAAATGCCCGAGTTAGGAGTTGATATGATATTAATGATGTCTTACATGCATATTTATTCTAATGGTGCCTAACTAGAGTTGATATCATGAATTATGGACATATTGAGTTGATTTCTAGGCTCACTTATATACGTATTAAATGGATTGGATATCCTCTTACTGATTTGATTATGAGTATTATATCCTCATTCCATACACATACGACGTTCATGAGATATCGGTACCATTGAGGAATACTATTTTTAAAAGAAAATGAGATATTTTATAAAACCTTCTCCGTGAACATGAGCCGAAAAGGTGGCTTGAGATTTGAGATATAGTATATGGGTTGCGAACCCCCCATGACCTATCTTGGGAGCTGTGATCTCGGTAGCTGTATACAGAAAGTCATGCGATGACTTCCAATATTCATCCCATCATCATTGTATTACATTACGCATGCATCTTTCATGATTCTTTTGCTTGTCTTGTTGTGTATTTAGCTTTGTATACTTTTTGTGTATATTTGTGTTATTTCATTTCAGTATTATATTAGAATGGTTAGTAGAGATGGTGTGAGCTACCATTTGAAAACTTTTCTGCTTGTAGGTGATGTACACATAGTGTTATTTTACTCATAGTGTTATATGATTCCTACAGCGTATAAGTGGATCATACTCATTTCTACTGTGCTCTTTCTGTGTAGATCCTAGCACGAGTACGACATGCAGAGGCTGAGTTCGTGCTACTGTTGGCAACTTTTGAGGTACTAGTGCGCTCTAGAGTTCAGAGTTGCTCCCCGGACCTCATCTTATCTCATTTATGTATTTATTTTTATTTTCAGAGACAGATATGTATTCTCAGATTCAGTCATGTATTAGATGCTAGTACATTATGACACTAGATTTTGTGTGATTTTATGAGATTCCTTTCAAACTTCCACTTTACTATGTCTTGTATTGGCCTGACTTTCGTTCTAGAAGTATCGCCTTATCTTTATTGGTTGTTATGATTGAGATTTTCTCTTCTTTTTGGGTAACAGGTTTACTTATCAAGGCTAGGCCGCGATAAGTGCCATCATGACCTTTTTGGGTCGTGACATTTTTTTCTTTCTCTCTCTAGATTTTCCTCTTCCTCCGTCTTCTCTTTTTTTTTTTCTTTCCCTTTTTATCTTCGTTCTTCTTTTTTAAAAAAAAATAAAAATTATGGAATTTTTTAAAAATTTTTGAGAACTTTGAAAATAAAATTTTGATTTTTTTTAATTTATTGAAGAAATAATGAGTTGCTTCAGCAACTACCATAGTTACTACAACAGTTACGATAATTGTTGCAACAACTACTATTAGTTGCTATGTTCCAACAACTATTGTAGTTGTTGTAGCAACTATCAAAGTTGTTGTAGCAATTAGCAAAATTGTTGTAGTAACTATCAAAGTCTCTGTAGCAATTATCAAATTATCGAAGTTGTTGCAGCAACTACAGCAGCTACGACTATTGCCGCAACAACTTTGACTGTTGTTGTAGAAACATTAATAGTTACTTAATTTCTGGAAAAAGACGTGGGTGGAGGAGGAGGAACCTACGAAGAAGATGGTATTTATGATAAAGGTGGAGGTGGTGGTGCTAGTGGTGACGCTGAAGGAGAAGGTGGCGGTTGTTGCGGTGTTGATAATGGTGGTGGTGGAGGAGAAAGAAGAAGAATAGGCAACGGTGGTGAAGGAGGAGGAAATGGTGGTAATGGTGGAGGAAGAGGAGGTAGTGGTAGTGATGGCAGCGGCAATAGCAACAAAAAAGGGTGGATGGGGGTGGTGTAAGAGGAAGAGTGGTGGTGGTGGCAGCAGCGACGGCAACAGAAGAGGTGTGGAGGGGGTAAGGTATGGTGGGGAAAGTAGGAGTCTTTGCATAAATAATAAAACTTTCTTAAATTTGTCACCTCTACTCAATACTTAAGACTTGTTTCACTTTTTTTTAGTTTTGAAACCTTTCTGTCACCCTTAATTAATTTTCTCGGGAAACTCACACACATTATAGTGCAGGTATGAAATTCAAAAAACTAGAATGCTTTAGGTATACTTTACACCTTTCACTCTTTTTCTATTTTGGGTGTATTCTTTAATAATGGTAATCTTAAAAACCATGAGGTCAATTTTTAACTATTTTTTTTTTGGTAGCATTATGATATTATTAATGATAGTATGTAAAGATATGGAGCCAATTCTTTAGAATATTTAATATTACGATGTCAATTCTTTTACAATTTTTTTGGCAGCATTACCGTTACTTCGTAATTGTATTATTAAAAAAAGGTCAAAAACATCACCAACCCCCTAAACTTGGCACAAACTTTTGATTTTGACACCTCAACTAGCCATTGTTCATTTTAAACACCTTAACTAGTGTCCCGTTATGTCATTTTGGCACCCTTTCAACAATTAGCTAAAATTACAAAGAGTGTAATACACTCGTGAATAGCATGGCGTAATGACTAATTAAAAGAGGACATGTGACATTTAGTATAAAATAATAATTCAAAAATAAATTCTTCATCATCATCATACCCAGTGTATTCCCACCAGGTGGGGTCTGGGGGGGGGGTTAAAGTGTACACAGTCCATACCACTACCTTAGATGAATTAGAGAGGCTATTTCCGATAGACCTCCAGCTCAGAACAGATAACCATAACAAACAAAAATCATAAAAACCAACAACACAAAGAGATAACACATCGCTAGATAATCGAAGAAGCAAGACACTCACAAAGTAACACTATAAACTAGTTATTCAAAATCACAAATATCACCAAAACAAAGCGAACAAGAATTTGCCTAAGAAACAACAGGCACAGATATAAGCAAACACACTTCCCTGCTAATACGGACACCTTCCTACCCACTAACCCTCCACCCTAATCCGAGTCCTCCACATCTTCCTATCAAGGGTCATGTCCTCTGTCAACTGTAACTGCTCTATGTCATGCCTAATAACCTCCCTCCAATATTTCTTCGACCTACCTCTACCCCACCTAAAACCATCCCCAGCCAGCCTCTCGCACCACCGTACCGGGGCATCCGTGCACCTCATCATCACATGTCCGAACCATCGCAACCTCACTTCCCGCAACTTAAGTTCCATCGAAGGTACTCCCAACTTCTCTTGAATAATCTCATTTCTAACTCTATCACTCCTGGTAAGTCCACACATCCATCACAACATCCTCATCTCCGCTACCTTTAACTTTTGGATGTGCGTGTTTTTAACTGGCCAACGCTCGGCTCCATACAACATGGACGGGCGGACGACCACTCTGTAGAACTTACCTTTAAGCTTCAGAGGCACCTTCTTATCGCACAAAACTCCCGAAGCGAACCTCCATTTCAACCACCCTGTACGAATACGGTGCATGGCATCCTCGTCAATATCGTCGTTCCCCTGAATCATAGACCCCAGATACTTGAAACTCCCCCTTTTCTGAATGGCCTGAGAATCCAGCTTCACTACCACATCAGCTTCATGCATCGAATCACTAAACTTACATTCCAGGTACTTCGTCTTAGTCCTGCTCAACCTAAACCCTTTAGACTCAAGAGTCTGTCTCCAAACCTCCAACATATCATTAACTCCTCCCTAGATCTCTTCAATCAGTACCACATCATTAGCAAACAGCATACACCAAGGCACCTCCCCTTGAATACGCCGCGTCAAAACATCCATCACCAAGGCAAATGAAAATGGACTAAAAGTCGATCCCTGGTGCAATACTGTCAAAATGGAAAAGTGCTCTGAATCCCCTCTTACCGTCCTCACCCTCATATTCGCACCATCGTACATGTCCTGGATCTACCTAGTGTATGCCACAGGCACACCTTTAGCCTCCAAACACCTCCACAGAATCTCCCTGGGGACTTTGTCGTACGCTTTCTCAAGATCGATTAACACCATGTGCAAATCCTTCTTTCTCTCCCTAAACTTCTCCACTAATATCCTCACCAGGTGAATGGCCTCAGTAGTCGAGTGACTTGGCATGAAATCGAACTGATTCTCTGAAATAGTAACTACCCTCCGCAGTCTCAATTCTACCACCCTCTCCCAAACCTTCATAGTATGGCTCAACAACTTGATACCCCTATAGTTGTTGCAACTCTGAATGTCCCCCTTGTTCTTATATAATGGAATCATCGTGCTCCATCTCCAAGATTCGGGCATCTTCGCCGCCCCAAAAATGATGTTAAACAACCTTTTCAGCCACTCTATACCTGGCCCTCCAGTGTACTTTCAGAAATCCACTGGAATCTCGTTGGGCCCAGTCGCCCTTCCCCTACGCATCCTACGAATAGCACCCTTGACCTCTTCAACCTTGATATGCCTACAATAACCATAATCGCGATGCCTCTCTGAGTGCTCCAAGTCCCCCAACATGAGACTTTTGTCCCCCTTGTCATTCAAAAGTCTATGAAAATAGGACTGCCACCTCCTCCTAATGAGGGCATCCTCCACGAACACTTCGCCATCCTCACCCTTGATGCATTTCACTTGGTCAAGGTCGCGGGCCCTATGCTCCCTAGCCTTGGCCAACCTATACAACTTCTTATACCCTCCTTTCTCCTCTAAAGCAACATACAAACTCTCAAAAGCAGCTGTCTTAGCTGCCGTAACCGCTAACTTAAACTCTTTTCTGGCTAACTTATACTGCTCCCTACTCGTCCGCTTCTCCTCGTCATTCTTGCTCTCAACCAACTTGGCATAGGCCACCTTCTTAGTCTCCACCTTCCTTTTCACTTCTGCGTTCCACCACCAGTCACCCCGGTGCTTGCTAGATTGGCCTCTCGAAACACCCAACACCTCTCTACCGGTCTCCCTGAAACAACTGGCAGTCGTCTCCCATATACTATCCACATCTCCTCTACTCTCCCAAGCTCCCATATTTGTCAGCTTCTCCCCTATTTTCAAAGCACTTGTCCAAGTCAAGCTACCCCACTTAATCCTGGGCCGATCCTCCATACTCCTCTTTTTTCTGCCTTTTTTGATTTCCAAGTCCATCACCAAAAGCTTATGTTGGGCTGAAAGATTTTCGCTAGGTATGACTTTACAATCTTTACATACCACTATCACACTTCCTAAGGAGCAAAAAGTCTATCTGAGTCTTGGCCACCGAGCTACAAAAGGTAATAAGGTGCTCTTCCTTCTTCGGGAAGTTCGAATTCACCACCCACAACCCAAAGGCCCTAGCAAAATCCAAAAGTGTGGTTCCTCCTTCATTCATTTCCCCGAAACCAAAACCTCCATGCACTTCATCATAACCTCTCGATAAATACCCAATATGCCCATTGAAGTCCCCTCCTACTAAAAGTTTCTTAGTGCTCAGAATGCCTCTCACCACCTCTTAACACCTCCCAAAAGCTCTTCTTCTCCTCCTCATCCAAGCCCGCTTGCGGTGCGTAGGCACTAATAACGTTCCACGTAAACCCTACAACAACCAACTTAATCGACATCAACCTATCATTAACCCGCTTAAAATCCACTACCTTCCCCCTAAGCTCATCATCTACTAAGATACCTACCCCATTTCTATTCCTCACGCTACCAGAGTACCACAACTTATACCCGTCCACATCCCTCGCCTTAAAACATACCCATTTGGTCTCCTGGACACATGCTATACTAATCCTATTTTTCCTAAGAATTTTCACGAGCTCTACGGACTTCCCTTGAAGAGTCCCTATGTTCCTAGATCCAACTCTCAACCTGGAGGTTCCCTTATACCACTTACTCCTACTACCCCCCGCTCCCAACCCCGAACTCAACCCTAGGCCAGCCCCTAAACCCGCCCTCACAGTAGACCCAGGTCCTAAACCTGACCCCAACCTATGACATGACCCTAGTCTACCATCAACCACCACAGCCACTACTCAATCCGATAAGAAAAAGAAGGCGAGTAGGCTAAAGACGCCACGAGAAAAAATAAAAGGTATAAAATAAAATAAAAATGAGAATGAGTGGAATCAGTAAAGGTTTTATGGAAAGAAGCACGAGTCAATAGCGTATGCCAAACAGCCGATGATAATAAACCAAATTACTAAAACGCAATTCTAGTCAACAACAATCAATAACAAGAACTAAACTACCCGAGAAAACAGTAAGCCCACAAGAACAGTTAAGGCAAGAAACTACCCGATAAAATAGTATGCCCATAAGAACAATCAAGACAAGAAACTAGGAGAGGTATGCAACGAGAGATATGAAAGAAATACAAATATGAAACGAGTGCACCTGGACCGGGGAGAGTGCGGAGTGCACCTCAATCTGCTGCAGCTCCCGCCCCTAAAATTAGTCGTTGGACAATGTATGTCCCGAGCTGCCTTCAAAGATGTGCTTGACTTGTTGTACCTGAGAGAGGTTATAAAGAAAAGAGACAAAAAGAGAGAATAAAGAAGCAAGGAAAGACACCGGAGACGTCTCCGAAAAAGACGTCGGAGAAGTCTTCGAAAAAGACGCCGTAGAATGCTTTTTCGGTCAGATCCGAGCCCTACCGTTCATATCTGTAAAAATAGTCGAAGAAGATGATCGGAGAAACCTTGCTGGCGTTTGATCAGAGCAGATCTGAGTGTAATTTCATATCGGGGTTCGCCGGAATAATACTGGTCGGCGTTGATGAGGAGCGGTGGTGACAGCGGCTAATCGGAGTGTATATAAATTGGAAAACAAAATGTGACCGAAATAAGTGGAGCAGTTTCCGATGTCGGTGGATTTGGCGTCCAGTGACGGCGGCGACAAAGGAAGCACTGAAAGGAGAGATGGCCGAATACCGGCGACGGTGACAATCGATCTTTAAGAAGTTGTAATTCAATTGCTCTATGAGGTATGTTGGGATTTATGATCTGGAGCAACATGTGGGGGTGGGAGGTGGCAGGGGGAAGGGGCTTGTGGGACAGTGGAAGAGTAAGTAAATTTGCCAAATAAGGAAGTTATTTAATAGTAGATTAGGTTAAATCTCAATTCAAAAATAAATTATAAGAAAAATAAAAGGAAAAACTAAAATTTTCAGCAAAATAAATAAATAAATAAATAAAAATACATATATTTTAAATCCCACCACAAAATTGATAACACTTGTCATTTTTCCCACATAATTATTACAAGACTATTTAAAAAATTATATTTCAGCACCCCTCGTCCTTCAGTTATCTTCCCCAACACACTTCAAGACTACATCTTTTGCAAAAACCAACCCCCAACCCCAGCCCAACAATGTTTTCTCCATGATACCCCAAACAATTTATTTTTAAAAAAAAAAATTCAAGTCACTTCTAACAATAACTCAAAACGTAAAACAAAAAAGATTACAACTAAAAAGTTTAAGAATTGCAGATATTAATCCATCTTGCTTCACTATTTTTTGACCCAAAATACGAAGCCTGAAAAATGTTGGCAGAGAGGTTTCTTTTTTAAAAAAGCAAAATTTAGTTTGAAGCGGAATTGGAAGATTTCGGACAAAAGATAGTATTTTCTCTTTGAGAATTTTGTAATTTCAGATTAATTCCTGTTAAAGAAACCCATTTTGGAATGATTCAATTTTTGAGTATGAATTGGATATGATCTGATTTTTGAGCAAATTGCTCTTTTCTTTGTATGCTAAAAAGAGAATTCACAACTGATACTATAATTTTTTTAATGTAACAAACTATCAACGTGTATGAAAATTTAGAATAGATCAAATCATATTGTTATCTTGAATTAGTTGTTATTCTTGGTTTGTTGAATTATTCGCTTGTCAAATAAAAATAATTTCAATTGAATAATAAAAAGATCATTATAAAATTAGAAAAGAGAATTTACTTAGTATTGCCATCAATAATATTGTACTGCTATCCAAAAAAAAGTTAAAAATTGATCTCATGTCTTTTAAAAGTGATTACCATTAATAAAGAATACACCAAAAATAAAAATAAGCTAGAAAGCAATCTCAACCTTTCATGTTTATCAGCCAACATGTCATCCATCGATAATTACTTGAACAAAAAATGATCGAGCGGAGCCGTTTTGACCAACATTTTAAGGTATAATTTTTCATCATATTGATATGAGAAAATTTATAGTATTTATAATACTTTTCGTATAGTTTTTGAGTAATAACAATAATAACAGTAATGACTATAAATCGCTAGTAAGACAAGTTTTGAAAGTAATTTTGTGTAATTTTCATACAAGGCAATTTAAATGAAAACAAATAACATTTGCATTGTGCTTTCAATGAAAAGTAAACAAACGAAGAGTTAAAGTCTCACTTGTCTTTCATCTGCTAGGCTAAACTCTTTTGAAGCGTCAAACTCTGCTCTAACGATCTCTAGTAACCTTCTTCATGAGATGGCTAAATGGTTGACATTTTCCAGCCAGATTTGATATGAACCTCCTTAAATATGCTAGCTTTCCTTGAAGACTTTTTAACTCATGAATGTTTTGAGGCTCGGGCATTTTCAAAATTGCATCAACCTTAGCTTGATCAATTTTAATTCTTCGGTGTCGTACAATGAAGCCAAGGAACTTTTCAAAAGTAACTCCAAAGGCATATTTAAATGGAGTAATCCTAAGTTGATATCTTTGGATTAACTCAAAGACCATTCTCAAGTCTTTCAGGTAGTCATTCCTCTTTCTTGACTTCACTATTAAGTTATCCACATAGCATTCAACATATTTATGGAGTAGGTCATCAAATATGTTTTGCATAGCCCTTTGATAGGTGGCACCGGTGTTTTTTAAACCGAAAGGCATCACCTTGTAGCAATAAATATCTTTGGGCGTACGAAATGCAGTGAGCTCTTCATCTTTCAGTGCCATGTGGATTTGGTTATAGCTGGATGAACCATCGATGACCTCATAACCAGTGGTAGAATCAATCATCAACTCTGGAATGAGAATTGGAAACACATCCTTAGGACATGCGTTGTTGAGAGCCCTGAAGTATACAGGAACTCGAATTTGTCCATTCTTCTTCCTTACAGGAACAATACTTGAAATCCATGTGGGGTACTTAACCTCACGAATAAATCCAACTTTGATGATTTTGTTAACCTCATTTTCAATCAATGGAACCAAGTCTGGCCTAAAAAGCCTTTGGGCTTGCTTAATAGGACGAGCACCATTCTTGACTACCAACAGATAGACTGCTACTTTTGGATACAAGCCAGACATCTCTTTATAACTCTAAGCAAAGATATCCCTATACTCTTTGAGTATATTCATATAAGCAATTTCTTCATCAACTTCTAGGAAAACACTCAGGTAAGTTGGCTTTGGGTTTTCATTAGTGCCAAAATTAACTTCTTTTGAGGGATTTCTTGTGGCCTTCACACCTTCTTCAAGTTATGGTGGATCATCTTAAGCATCTTTCACTTTTTGAGGATCATCGTTATTGACAGATATATGGTAACACCAGGAAATATCTTCCAACTCTTCATCAACCTTCATTTGATATAAGGTATCGTTCTTGCTCTGGGTTATAATATGATATAAAAAGCCTACACTTTCTTCATCTTCCTCACGTTTATTGGTATAAACCACAATATGAGTCTTTCCCTTTAGTACCTCCTCACACGAAACCATAAGTTTCATTTGTTGCCTCATTCTAGAAGGAACCAAACTTTGGAAATCCTTCTGGATTCTAGGTGAAGCATGCGTTATCGTGCCGTGATAGCTTCTTTTACGCTTAGTATTCTTCTTTTTCTTCTCTAGAACATGACCCACCATATACAAGGGACGATTATGTAGTTTTTCACCAAACCGGAGATCATCATCTGTAAATATGAGTTTTATATCACATACATGTGCTTCCTGGAGAAGGGATTCAGTATGCTTTTCAGAAGATGAAAGAGGTTCCATTGATAGCAAACCCTTAATTTCTCCTTTGCAAGTATTGAAATAATATGCCTCAATGTTGACTTGAGCAGTCTTTGCGCAGAACCAACTTGGCAAGAATTTTTCCAAAATCACAAGACGTCGTAGTTTTTGGTGGTGATGCTCCACTACCCTTGCCCTCTTCGAAAGCTCAACTAATTTCTGGTTCCTTGGTTTTCTCACCATCCTCCATCTAGTTGGTTGCTCAGATGACTTCTTTCGTGGAGTTGTTTTGCAGCGTCTTCTCCTAGTCACGAGAATCCAACTTTTATCATCGTCTTTGCCAATTTGGGAGTTATCTTGCTCCAATGGTTTCTTATTATGCTCTTTGAAGTTGTATATTCATATTGGATCGAGTAATACAAATGTGATGGAGATCGATGAGAATTAGCCTTCTCATCATCCAACGCAATCTTCTTCTCATTGTCCAGTTACATGATTTTATCCTTGAAGACAATATTTCTCAAGAAGATGACTCACAAGCCTATGATACTTACAATAGTTTAGGTCATCAGTTCTTCCAGCTTCGTAGGGCTTCTTCATCTCTGGTAGATCAATGAGCCTTAGCTCGAGAAGTTCATTAAAATTTTTGGGAATGCTAGAATCAAGGAAGGGGTATTCCCTTTCCTGCATCTCCTTCAAATTCAACTTCTGGTTTGGACGTGCTTAAGAAGAAGTTGTCTTCATGCTTTACTTCTTGCTCACCTTTATGGTGAACTTTACAGGAGATACGTTAATATTCATGGATTCTTTATTGTCGCTTTTGGGGACAAACTTTCTCCATCTCCTGGGTTCCTGCTTGTCCTTTCCCTTTCGGGGGTCATGGATAGGCTCTACTCCTTTTTTGGCAGAGGGAATACTCAACTCCATGTCGTGGGTGCCGGTAGAAAAATATTCAAAATAATTGGCTTGATGCCTTGTAAGATGTAGAGAAGCTCCCAGTGCATCCCTTGGATACATATCTCTATTGCGGAAGCTTCAATAAGCCTATCTTTGCAGTTTAGGCTCGCATTTCTCCATCTATTGATGAATTTAATAACTGGATCATCCTTTCTTTGACGAGTGTTTGTTTGCTCTACCATGCTCACCATACGCCTTATGTTATAGAAGTGATTCAGAAACTCATGCTCCCATTGCTCCCAACTATCAATAAAATTAGGCTTGAAGTCCGCATACCAATCAAAGTCATTTCTCATTAGAGAGCGGATAAATTTCTTGACGAGATAGTCACTGTAGGTTCTGTGGCATTTTACATGTCTCAATAAAGTATGCGACATGTTGCTTTGGATTCCCTTGCCCTCAAATTATTAAAATTGGGGGGTTGATAGCCGGCAGGCATCTTGAAGTTATCAATCCTAGCAGTATAAGGATTGGCGTACGTCACGGAAGACTTGGAAGTAATGTCGTACTATCTTTGGGGGTCCCTTTGATAGACTCTTTCAATTGCTCAATTGGGATCATTCCTTCAGAAGTGACTGGCACCTCCTTGGAAGGTGGTGTCTGTTTCATAGGATATTCTATCTCATGAACTTTTAGAGCCTTTCCCAGTGCATGGATAAAATCTCCGTCTATTAAGCCTTCCATTCGGTCCACCAACTTATCAATCTGAGCATCTTGATTGTGTACGAATTTGGTCAGACCGTCAATCGCCTTTGACAGATTTGCAAGTTGCTCCTCCATAGATGAGGCATCAGTTACCATTGTTTGCATGATCATTGGAGACGATGGAGAGTATCATGGATTGTCGCATAAGTTGATCTTTGAAGTGCTCATCTTATGCGGTGTAAGTGGAGATGATACGTTGGTTGAATGACCATCGTTCTTTGTGCTAGAGTTTTTTGAACCAGAAATCTCAAATAGAGCTAGAGTCTTCTTAATTGTTTGTGCCATACTGCTTTCTTATTCTGAAGAACTAGCAGGGGACCTTTCTCCTTTTGGGGTTGAAGATCCAAAAATTGGAGTTTCCTTAAGCACATGGATATGTTTTTGGAGAGAACTTGTTGATTCCTTTGATGTAAGGAAAACACCTATACCCAAATACTTTCAGGCTATTATAGTTAGGGTGTGTTCCATGAACCTTATGAAAAGGTGTTTCCTTCTTAAGATCTTAAGATGGTAGCCTATTTATTAGTAAAACAGGTATAAGGAAGGCTTCTATCAATAGAAACAAAGACAGCTTAGCATGGAACAATAGAGTTTGACCAATTTCTACCATATGCCTATGTTTCCTTTCTACAATATCACTCTGCTCAGGTGTATTTGGATAGTAAATGTGTCTAACAATCCCACAATTTTCCAAGTGATTAATGAATTGTGAACTAGAGAATTCACCACCTCTATCACATTGGAATATTTTAATGCTTTTAGTGAACTATTTTTCAACCATCTTTTGGAACTTAATAAACACTTCAAAGAAGTCTGATTTTCTTTGATTTTCTTTTTAATGGATAAATCCATGTGTATCTACTATGATCATTCATAAACAGTGCATAAAATCTCATATGTTGTGAAGACTCAACAGGTGCAGCACCGCATAGATCACAATGAATTTTCAGGAAAGGTTCTTTTTTAGCTTTATTTTTTAAACCAAAAGGCAATATATAACCTTTTCCCATTTGACAACTAACACAAACAATAGGATTTTTATTCCAACAAGTGATATTGATACACTTATTTCTATCTAGAACTTCTAAAAACATAGAATTTGGATGCCCAAGTCTGGCATGCCAAACATCACTTGAACTAAAACTACTCATTCTTGTCTGTATTGTTGTCAATGCTAGTGGATTATTGCCTTCCAATGCATATATATCTCCTCTTCAAGATCTCTTGGCCAGCTGCTTCCCTTTTTCCTTGTCCTTTACATTAAAAGTTAATTCATCAAACTCAATTGTACAATAATTGTCTTTGGTTAGCTTGCTTACTGATAACAGTTTCTTCTTAAGTTCAGAAGCAACAACACCTCTTTTAGTTTTAAGCCAGATATACTACCACTGCCAATGTATGTAATATTGAGTTCATTTCCATTTCCAACTACTATCTTATCAGATCCTTTGTAAGGTTTTAGATCAGATAGTTTATGTGAGAAATTTATCATATGAATACTTTCTCCTGAATCTACATAGACTGTATTGTCTACATTGTTGGGACCATTTAAGTTGACAGATGTTAAGGCTTGAGGCAAGTCATCTTCAGCTTGGTATGAAAAATCCCATCTATAGAAGCATTTGAGTGCATTGTGGTTGTTTCTCCCACATATCTGACAAGCAGCAAAGTCTTGCTTCTCCTTTGAGGGGTTTACAATGTTTTGAGTAGGCTGCTGGTTTGAGTTTTGTCCAACTGCTCTAAAACCCTGCCTCTTGAGTTGTAGTTCATGTTTTCTCTACCCCTATTGGAGTTTCCTCTACCCTTGTAGTTGTTTTGCTTGCCATGATTGACCTATTGAGCAGTGAAAGCAGTGTTTTGGTTGACTTGTTGAGGTTATTCTCCATCATCTTCCCTGAGATCAAAACCTCTCAAAGCATTAACTAGTTGGATCAAAGTTGTATAGGGAGGCTTACCAAGCATGACAGTCCTGAATGTCTTGTATTTAGGTCTTAGTCCTCTAGCAAAATTGATGACTTTACTGTCCTTATCCACTGGCTTGTGTATGGCTGTTAAGCCATCATATGTGCCTTTGAACTCCTTCAAAACCTAATCAATAGACTTGGATCTAAGTCTAATGGTTTGAAGTTGTTGCTTCAACTGGAATTCTTTATCCTTAGTGGCTTGGAGGTATGTTTCCTCCATGATTTTCCATATTTCCCTGACAGTTTTACAGCCTACAATGAGCTACATGATTTCTTCTGATAGTGTACCAGAGATCCAACTCCTCAGTTACACATCTTTCTCCTCTCAATCATCATTGTTATTGCTCTTATCAGTGGTTTTTGTCACTACTGGAAGTAGATTCATCAGTGGTTTTTGCTTTAGACTCATCCTTGATGAGATAGGCTAATCTCATAACTTGAATAAGCTGCAAAATTTGAGTTCTCCATCTCAGATAATTCGAGGGCTTAAGCTTAATGGGAATAGAAGCAATGAGGTGGTGCAGTGAGGAAGTTGAGAGTGAGTTTGAGGCTGATGTCATTTTGGAATAGGACTGGTTTAGCAATCAGAGAATTGGTTAGAGGAAGAAGAGTTTAGAGCTCTGATACCATGAGAAATTTGATGCTATGTAGAAGAGAAAGGTTTGTATATTGATGAAAAAAAACATTGTACATCAGCAGTGTATTTATATACACACAATACAGTAGACTCGTGCATACACTAGAGTCCTAGTATAAGTAGTAAACTAGCTAAGATTAGAGTTATGTTGTAACATGATGCTAATTACCGAAGCTTACCACTAAAAACTAGTGGTTATCTCTAAGTAATCTTATCATGATCTTCAACAAGGACAAGTGGATAACTACCACAGAAATATATAAAGATGCTAAGCTCTACTCATTTAACAATGCCACAGTTATCAGCACTACTGCCACAAATGAATTCTACAAATATAAAATTTACTCAAAATATTATTCCACAAAATTTTATAATGTAGTTTTCATTTCTTCGTTCTTCTTTTTGATTTTACCATCTATTATTGTGTGGCATCTTTTAGTCTTGGTTCCCAGAAAAAAAGAATCCAATTTGCGTTATAGAGAAAGACCCTTTTGGGACCTTTTTCATCTCTTTACATTAACCAAAGAGAAAGAATGATGCAACAGTAACTTCACAGTGGATTCTTCTAGGATCATCTGTTACTTTATACAAAATTCAACTCAATTAATTATAAAGCTAATGAAAGTGAAAGTGTTGGTAAGTTGGGGATGATTAAGGAAGAGTTGATGTGGTGAATTGACATGTCATGCAGCTAAAGTGGATGGAGTTAATGAGAAAAGAATATATATATATATATATATATATATATATATATATATAAATAGGTTCGGAGTATATAGAAATTGATAGTATAACAGAGAAAAATATTAAACGTTTTTCAATAATAGGCAAATGCAACTCTTCTACTTTCTTTAAATCAATTGCAACCACAACAACCACATTACACTTATGTCTTAATGAATTTAGTTGTTACCGCTTACTTACTATAAGAGCACAATGATGAGGTCAATTTTACAGTACAATTCACTAATCAAAATAACATCTATTTTCATTAATATATAAAACAATAGAAGTTACAATAGTTACTAATCTATTAATAATTGTATAAACATGAGAAAACAGTCAGATATGGCTGTTTTTATGAGAGAACTACTACTCTCTTTAAACAATTTAACAAATGTGTCATTATAAATAATTCTACCTCTCATGCCAAGCTGACGTAAATCTTCGAATTCTGCTTCTTGAACAAATGGTCGCTTCAAAAAAGACTTGAGGGCATCCTGTTGATCTTTCTTTTTCTGATTTTCAGTATATGATAATGTCAAGTTAAAATCTCCTAAAAGAATCCATGGATTCCATGGATGCAAACGTGATCTGAGTGGGTATAAATCTAGGCCCTTTTCCAAATCTCCAATACTCCATAAACTTGGAATTTTATTTTCAATTTAAGTAATTCAAATTCAGACCATATATATCTATTTTTACCATTGGACATTATGGTAATACCATTATTAACAGGCATGACACAACTAGGATCCCACATTAATACTACGTTATCGTGAACATGACTATGAATACTACATGGGTGGGCTCTGGTGTCCCCTTGCAATATAACTATGTGAGGCCAGTGAACCCTCAGCTTTGCTTTTATATGTCCATGTTTGGTTTTGTCGGTTGTGTCACACTTGTTAATATTCCAAGTTATCATTCGTAAAAATGGATCTTCGAAATTAGAAAATATCATGAACTTGCAACTTCACTCATTTTTTTATTGGATGAAAATCGTTTACACCTCCAACTTTTCTTTAAAAATTAAACACTCTCCTCAACATTGAACAATAACCATTCTCCCACCTTTTTCCTATATAATGTCTATTTTACCCTTAGTATTTTCAATATTCTATTTATGGAAAAGGGCCAAAAATACCCTTCAAGTATTGGAATTGGTTCAAAATACCCTCCGTTTATCTATTGGGCCAAAAATGCCCCTACATCCACCTGTATAGCTCAAATATACCCTTACAACTAACTGTCCTTTTTTAAATCATAATTAAATTTTTATTTATTACGTGTCAGTTTTCTATTGGTTGCAAATTAAATTAATTTAAATCTTATTATCTTATAACTAAACCTGAACCCAACTAAAACTACCCGACCCAATCTATTAAACCCTCCCCAATAGAAAGTTGGGTAATTCGTCGACATCTAAAGATTTGCCAAATGAGTCGGGTGAGAAGACTCATTTGCTCAAATGGGTTGCTCAAACTCTATCTCAGCAATGCAAGATACTACCTTTATTTTATTTTTGGATAACTGCTTTAGAGTTCTTACTTGCAATCTGAATTTGGTAATGCGTATTGGATATTGGATAAAATTGAGTTGCTTAGAATTTTTTTAAAAAAAAAACTTTAGTTTTCTGGTGTAACCAGTTTGCTTTTTCTTGGTATTTATGGTAGTTGAAATTCTACTTTAGCATGGTATAATAGATTGGGTCGGGTAGTTTTAGTTAGGTTCGGGTTTGGTTATAATATAATGTGATTTAAATTAATTTAATTTGCAACCAATAGAAAGCTGACGCGTAATAAATAAAATTCTTAATAATGATTTAAAAAAGGACAGTTAGTTGTAAGGGTATATTTGACCCATAAAGGTGGATGGAGGGGGATATTTGGCCTAATAGATAAACCAAGGGTATTTTTTAACCAATTTCAATACTTGAAGGGTATTTCTGGCGCCCTTTTCTGTTCTATTTATATAATATTTTATATATATATATATATATAATATATATATCATAACCTAGGTATTTATTATTTTTATTTAAATTCATTAACATTATTAGTAAAATAATTCTTTTATAAATCCATCACAAAATCTAATGTTATTTTTTATGATACAAAATTTTTATATTATATGTAATAAGTATATATGTAATTATTTATATAGATGCATGTTTTAATTCTCTCTTATTCTTTAATATCTATAGATAAACGAGTTTTGGTTGTCAATAATGAATTATTTTCTAAATTATAATTTAAAATTCATTAACAATAATCATTTGATTTGTTATAAATATACCCCTACAACTAGGGGTGTCAATGGTACGGTTCGGACGGTTATTTTATAAAATTTATACCAGAACAATTTTTTGGTTATTTTATTTTATATAACCAAAATTAGACTTTTCAAAACCATTCCATCATCTCGGTTTTTCTTCGGTATCGATACGGTTCGGTTAACTTTCGTTTTTTTTTTTTTTTTTACTTTTATAGTTTCACCTCAAAATACACCATTATTAAAACTTTTCTTTATTACTAAAAGGAATCAACTTAATAAAGTCCATAGAAGGAAAAACACATTTTGTAGTTCTACAGTTCTTCTACTATATGTTGATTAACTATCGAGAAGCATTTAGCAACACAAAAATGAAGGCATCATCGTGACGTGAAACTTGAAGTTTTTCCTTGGAGAAACACTTCAACTCTTCACCAAGAAGCCAAGAATGTAAAATCTTGTTGCCGTATTGTTTGATCTCAAACTTTCAATAGGAGTGTTTGCATGGGTTTTTCAGTATTGTTTGATGGAATATCCATTATAGTATATCCTTTTAATTTTTAAACTTAATTAATTAAAGGCTAATTAAAGGGCAAAGACCCAAATAAGGGTGTCACCAGTGGCCTAGGACCTAGGTTATGTTTTATATTTGAAAAAAATGTTATAAAATATATTTATATATTAAATTTAACATATTGTTAATATACAAAATATATTTACATATATGTAAAGTTATTCGGTTCGGTTCGGGATTTTTTGGGGTTTTTTTATAAATTAAAAAACCAACCCAATTATTCAGGACGGTTATACGTTTAAATAAAAGCCCACGATTTTATTGAAAAAATGATATAAATCGGTTCGGTACGGTTAGGTTCGGTCGGTTTTTCATATTTTTTTGACACCCCTACCTACAACAACACCATACCCATTGAAATTTCATACGTGAGGTCTGGGGAGGGTAGAGTGTATGCAAACCTTACCATTACCTCGGGGAGGTAGAAGCTGTTTCCGAAAGACCCTTGACTATTAATTATTTTTGTATTACTTGTACTGAAATATATTTGTAAAATTATAATTACTTATTGTTTTCACGTATAAATAGATATTAGAGTTTTTATTTTTAATAAAATTAATTTTTATTATTGTGCTCATTTATTTCATTATAAAATGTCATTAACTTATATACTAAATTAACATTTCTCACTTTTATTTTTTCATCTAAAAAATAATTTTTAGCTTTTAGTAGAAAATATATTATATAGATTAAAAAATAAATTTTGTGTTTATAAGGAAGTTTTTTTTTTTTTAAAAAAAGAAGATACAAATGTTTATATAAATACAAGAGTAAAGTAGGTATTTTAAAAAATCAAATAGGAAAAAGGGGGGGGGGGGAGGAGAATGATTATTGTTCAAAGCTGAGAGGCGTGTTTGATTTTTAAAGCAAAGGTGGGTCACCCTTTTTTTATTTTATACTGCAATAAAAACGTAAGATATAAACTAGCAAATAAAATTTTGAATTAGCCACAACATGTACAGTAGAAATGAACTCAGTGAAAAGATCTTATTAGCTAGGCTATCCCAAAAAGATGAATAGAGTTTAAACTCAAAAAGAGCTTGAAGGGACAATAGACAACCAAAGAAAGAAGTTTCATACATATTTTTAGACTGTAATAACATGAAGTTATTTCTAGAAGATGAAGTTCACATACTGTGTTTGCTCTAAATGTACATGATGCAAGAAGAAAATACAACAATTGTGGTAATGAGCTAACACTAGTGACTTTAATAACTGTTGGGTTCTAAAGTGTATTGTGAATGGAAAAATGGAGGGAAAGTGAAATGTGAAGTTCACTTTTAAGAAGTCAAGTTCTCCCACATTGGTGGGAGAAAGGAACTTTCTTGTGTATTTATTAGAATGCATTCCTTCATGTGGATAGTGAGGCAAGAACAAGACAAGCCTCGCGCCGTCGTCGTCGCTCGCTCGGCTTCGGCTTCGGATTTGGATTTGGCAAATGATCGAGAGAGACTATCTTTTTGGACAAAGTTTATTTGAAACTTGAGAATTGTTGATAGTTTAATCCAAAAATCCGATAAGAAATGATTTTTCTCCATTTACGGATGTGCATGAAATGTGCGGACGCATGTCACACACTGTTTTACGCGAAAAGACGACCTGCGCGCGCAGGTCATCACCTGCGGACGCAGGTGACATTTCGCAGAAGGCAACAAACTCTCTGGAATTGACCTGCGGCCGCAGATGGACCACCTGCGCGCGCAGGTGGGCCCGCAGGTCGGCACCGGTTCCAGAAAGTTGTCTCTTTTCATGAACCATTGCTTCTCTTCCTGAAGCAACACCTTTGGCTATAAATACCAGACTTATTCCTCAGGTATTGGCACGAAATTATTGAAAGAAAAACATCTTCTTCTTCTTCAAAAACTCAAGTGTGATCAATCAAACCATTGAGTGTGTTCGAAGTTCGGTAGAATTTGAGGTACCACCATTCTACTGAAGAGAATCATTTTATCCTGGGAGGAAAGATTCCATAACCTCGGGTACTTGAGGGGAATAAATTCCTTAAGGACACACCGTGAATTCGGTGGACTTGATTCAAAATTTTCTGTTTCATCTTCTTTCTTATGGTTTTGCTATTTTCCAGAAAAATAGTAGAAACTTCATTTTTTATAGTTCATTATTGTTGAACTTGTGTTTGAAGTTGTTGAACTTCTTTATTGTTCTTGAACTTGTTCTTGAACTTAAAGCTAAAGTTCGTGTTAATTAAAATACAGATATTGGTACCCGAAAACAACAATCTTAAGGAATTTACATAATCTGTATTTTTGGTTTTTGGAGATTAAAACCATTTGGTTTTCTACTCTGTCTGAACTTGATAGTGATTTGAAGATATAAAAACTTCATCACTAGTCAAAGATCATTCGGTTAACGATTTGAAGAATATAAAAACTTCGTCGTTAAACTAGAAACAAGTTGTTTAAAGTTTATAAACTTTGTTGTTAGTATTTAAAATACTAAATTGGTTGTCTCCTTGTGACAGCAAAATGACTGATGAAATTCAAGTCAATGATGGAACGACGAATGTTGCAGCAACAAACATTGCTACTTCAAGTCGTACGAATGCTGCTCATGCCATGGCACCGGCGGAAAAACCAGGAAAATTTTCTGGTGTGGATTTCAAACGTTGGCAGCAAAAGATGTTCTTTTATCTGAATACCTTGAGTCTGCAAAAGTTCAGCACAGAAAGTGTTCCTGTATTGTCGGAGGATACTCCGGAGAAGGATCGCTTTGTAGTAACTGAAGCTTGGAAGCACTCTGATTTTTTATGTAAGAATTACATATTGAGTGGCTTACAAGATGACCTATACAATGTGTATAGCATGATGAAGACTTCAAAGGACCTCTGGGATGCTTTATAAAAGAAGTACAAAACAGAGGACGCTGGAATGAAGAAATTCATTGTTGCCAAATTCTTGGACTTTAAGATGGTAGACAGCAAAGCTGTAGTTACCCAAGTCCAAGAGTTGCAAGTCATTATTCACGACCTCCTTGTATAAGGTATAAATTTAAATAATGCCGATTTTGAACAAATTATGTTTGTTCTTGATATTCACATAACCTTTGATGTAGGCTTGATGGTGAATGATGCTTTCCAAGTAGCAGCAATAATCGAGAAGTTACCACCTTTGTGGAAAGATTTCAAAAACTACTTGAAGCATAAATGCAAGGAAATGTCTGTCGAAGATCTCATTGTGAGGTTAAGGATAGAAGAGGATAATAAGGCAGCTGAGAAGAGGTCTCGTGGGAACACTACAATAAATGGAGCAAATATTGTAGAGGAAGATCCCAACAAATCGAAGAAGAGAAAGAAAGCACAAGCACAACAAGGCAATCCTCCTAAGAAGAAATTCAAAGGAAATTGCTTTAACTGTGGCAAAGTTGGACACAAGTCGATTGATTGTCGGGCTCCGAAGAAGGGCAAGAAAAAGGACCAAGCAAACATGGCTGAATCCAAAGATGAAATGGACAATCTGTGTGCTATGCTCTCAGAATGCAATCTTGTTGGAAATCCTAGAGAGTGGTGGATTGATGCAGGTGCCACCCGCCACGTGTGTGCCAACAAAGAATTATTTGCATCATATGCTCCAGCTCAAGATGATGAGAAGATATTTATGGCCAACTCCGCTACGGCAAAGATTGAAGGAACAGGCAAGGTTTGTTTGAAGATGACATCAGGCAAGGTGGTGACACTAAACAATGTCCTTCATGTTCCGGAGTTGCGAAAGAACTTGGTTTCTACTTCACTTCTGACTAAGAATGGTTTCAAATGTGTATTTGTTTCCGACAAAGTTGTAATTAGTAAGAATGAAGTGTATGTAGGCAAAGGTTACCTCACCGAGGGCCTTTTTAAGATCAATGTAATGACTATTGATATGAATAAAAGTTCTGGTTCTTCTTACTTACTTGAGTCAAACAATTTATGGCATGAACGTTTAGGACATGTCAATGATAAAACCTTGCGAAAACTGATTAACTTGGAAGTTTTGCCTAACTTTGAGTGCAGTAAATCAAAGTGTCAAACATGTGTTGAATCTAAGTATGCTAAGCATTCGTATAAGTCTGTTGAAAGGAATTCTAATCCCTTAGACTTAATTCACACCGACATTTGTGATATGAAGTCGATACCATCTCGTGGTGGGAAAAAGTATTTCATAACATTTATCGACGATTGCACTAGATTTTGTTATGTCTATTTGCTGAATAGTAAGGATGAGGCAATAGATGCATTTAGGCAATATAAAACTGAAGTTGAAAATCAGTTGGAGAAAAAGATCAAAATGATAAGAAGTGATAGGGGTGGAGAATATGAATCTCCTTTTGCGGAGATATATTTGGAAAATGGAATTGTCCATCAAACTACTGCCCCATATTCACCTCAATCAAATGGGATTGCGGAAAGAAAAAACCGAACATTGAAGGAAATGATGAATGCCTTATTAATAAGTTCAGGTTTACCGCAAAACTTGTGTGGGGAAGCTATCCTTACAGCAAACCGAATACTCAATCGAGTGCCCCATAGAAAGACACAATCTATTCCTTATGAGAAATGGAAAGGAAGAAAACCCAACTTGAAATATTTCAAAGTGTGGGGGTGTCTAGCCAAAGTCCAAGTTCCTATACCTAAAAGGTTAAAAATAGGACCAAAGACTGTGGACTGTGTGTTCATCGGATATGCTACAAATAGTAAAGCATGTCGATTTTTGGTTCATAAATCCGAACATCAGGATATCCATGATAATACGGTAATGGAATCAGATAATGCTGAGTTCTTTGAACACATTTATCCGTATAAAACTAGACATGAGCTGTTTAGTGAAGGGTCTAAACGACCTAGGGATGAACCAAGGGAGAATGAACATAATGAAGAGAATCCAAGGCGTAGTACACGTCAAAGAACGTCGACTTTCTTTGGATCAGATTTTGTAACATTTCTTCTTGAAAATGATCCTCTAACGTTTAAAGAAGCGATGTCGTCTACGGACTCATCCTTTTGGAAAGAGGCTGTCAATAGTGAGATTGATTCAATCTTGAGCAACCATACTTGGGAGTTGGTTGATCTTCCTCCAGGCAATAAACCTTTAGGGTCTAAATGGATCTTCAAAAGGAAAATGAAAGCTGATGGTACTATTGACAAATACAAGGCAAGACTTGTAGTGAAAGGCTTTAGACAAAAAGAAGGTCTTGATTATTTTGACACATACTCGCCAGTAACAAGGATAACGTCCATTCGGATGTTAGTTGCATTAGCTGCGGTATATGGTCTTGCAATCCATCAAATGGATGTGAAAACAGCATTCTTAAATGGAGAATTGGAGGAAGAAATTTACATGGAACAGCCCGAGGGTTTTGTGGTTCCAGGTAAAGAAAAGAAAGTGTGCAAACTTGTTAAGTCACTTTATGGACTAAAACAAGCACCCAAACAGTGGCATGCAAATTTGACCAAACCATGTTGGCAAACGGATTCAAAATAAATGAATGTGATAAATGTGTTTACATTAAAGACACTCCAAATCACAAAGTCATTGTTTGTTTGTATGTGGATGACATGTTGATCATCAGTAGAGACATTTCTGACATAAATGCTACGAAACGAATGCTTGAGAGCAAGTTTGATATGAAAGACCTTGGAGTTGCGAATGTGATCTTAGGAATAAGAATTCATAGAACTCCACAAGGGTTGGCATTGTCACAGTCTCATTATATTGAAAAGGTACTTGACAAGTTCAAGTATTTGGATTTCAATATTGCCAAAACTCCATTAGACGTGAGCTTTGCACTTCAAAAGAATGAAGGTGAAAGTGACTCACAATTGGAGTATGCAAGAGTGTTGGGAAGTTTGATGTACATCATGAATTGTACACGACCGGATATAGCATGCGCTATTAGTAAACTAAGTCGGTACACGAGTAATCCCAATCAAACTTATTGGATGGCAATGAAAAGAGTTTTGGGGTATCTAAAACATACTCAAGACTTTGCTTTGCATTATAACAAATATCCTGCGATAATTGAAGGATATAGTGATGCAAATTTGATCACCGGATCAAATGAAGTAAAATCCACGAGTGGATATGTGTTTACTTCAGGTGGAGGAGCAGTCTCTTGGAAATCATCCAAACAGACTTGTATTGCCCGCTCTACTATGGAATCTGAATTTATCGCATTAGATAAAGCCGGTGAAGAAGCTGAATGGCTCCGGAATTTCTTGGAAGATATTCCTTATTGGCCCAAACCATTGGCACCAGTGTGCATACACTGTGATAGTCAAGCGGCAATAGGTAGGGCAGGGAGCATGATGTATAACGGTAAATCTCGTCATATAAGACGGAGACATAATACCGTTAGAGAACTTCTCTCTAGTGGAATTATCACGATTGACTATGTAAGGTCAAAGGATAATGTGTCGGATCCACTTACAAAAGGCCTATCTAGAGAGGGAGTTGAGAAATCATCGAAGGGAATGGGTTTACGGCCTAGGACAAGTCATCACAGCGGTAACTCTACCTAGCGGACTGGAGATCCCAAGAGCTAGGTTCAAAGAGATCAAACAAAGTTGTGGCTGACGGTTCAACATTGTCAATAACTCAACCCATTCTCATGATGAAGACAATGTTTAGGAAACAAGGATAAGACTTATGGTTGATAGTCTTTTAATGGTTTCTAAGTTTGGCAGATATGACCAAATAGTTTGATCTATAGGATTGAAACGTTTAGGAATCACCTATATGAGAGTGAAGTGGAAGCCGCTTCAAGGAGAATGATAGTAAAGGCCTATTCTCTAAGCTCTCATGAAACCAGGTTGTGTTCATGGCTGAAAAGAACAAAATCGTGAGAACCATAAATGGTAAAAGTCTAGTTGTGTGACTTGTGTTGTCTAGGTGTACATTAAAGTTCGACGGTTCAAAGATATCACATCTACCGATTGACCGAGTGCATCCGATGCAAGTTCACTACGGAAAGTTCAAAGGGAAACCTACTTATCCAGATGCAATTAGTCTTTGCTTGTTGATCACACACTTGTACGTCTATTCTTTGTTGACATATCCATTCCCCATTCATGTGGGGGATTGTTGGGTTCTAAAGTGTATTGTGAATAGAAAAATGGAGGGAAGAAAAATGGAAGGAAAGTGAAATGTGAAGTTCACTTTTAAGAAGTCAAGTTCTCCCACATTGGTGGGAGAAAGGAACTTTCTTGTGTATTTATTAGAATGCATTCCTTCATGTGGATAGTAAGTCAAGAACAAGACAAGCCTCGCACCGTCGTCGTCGCTCGCTCGACTCAGCTTCGGCTTCGGCTTCGGATTTGGATTTGGATTTGGCAAATGATCGAGAGAGACTATCTTTTTGGACAAAGTTTATTTGAAACTTGAGAATTGTTGATAGTTTAATCCAAAAATCCGATAAGAAATGATTTTTCTCCATTTACGGATGTGCATGAAATGTGCGGACGCATGTCACACACTGTTTTACGCGAAAAGACGACCTGCGCGCGCAGGTCATCACCTGCGGACGCAGGTGACATTTCGCAGAAGGCAACAAACTCTCTGGAATTGACCTGCGGCCGCAGATGGACCACCTGCGCGCGCAGGTGGGCCCGCAGGTCGGCACCGGTTCCAGAAAGTTGTCTCTTTTCATGAACCATTGCTTCTCTTCCTGAAGCAACACCTTTGGCTATAAATACCAGACTTATTCCTCAGGTATTGGCACGAAATTATTGAAAGAAAAACATCTTCTTCTTCTTCAAAAACTCAAGTGTGATCAATCAAACCATTGAGTGTGTTCGAAGTTCGGTAGAATTTGAGGTACCACCATTCTACTGAAGAGAATCATTTTATCCTGGGAGGAAAGATTCCATAACCTCGGGTACTTGAGGGGAATAAATTCCTTAAGGACACACCGTGAATTCGGTGGACTTGATTCAAAATTTTCTGTTTCATCTTCTTTCTTATGGTTTTGCTATTTTCCAGAAAAATAGTAGAAACTTCATTTTTTATAGTTCATTATTGTTGAACTTGTGTTTGAAGTTGTTGAACTTCTTTATTGTTCTTGAACTTGTTCTTGAACTTAAAGCTAAAGTTCATGTTAATTAAAATACAGATATTGGTACCCGAAAACAACAATAACAACACTTTAGAGAATCTAGGTCATGGTATTTACAAAAATCAAAAATAATTTAGTCATTCATGCTTCAACATTATACATCCAGAAAAATATTTTTCAAGATATGATTTTCTGTTAAGGACTCTCAAATCAAAACGTGATAATTAAAGGATGCATGAATTCAAATGAGACAAATTATTACTGATGACTGATGTTGTATCCAGATTTTTTTCCCTATTTTCTGTATATAATAGAAGCTTAGGATAAAAATTTCTACAGCAATTGAAAACAAAGAAACAAGCTTTTAACAAAAACCACTTGTATAGAAACTGTAACGCATGATTTTTTAAGAGAGAA
Organism: Capsicum rhomboideum; assembly: GCA_031232105.1. Lineage (NCBI taxonomy): Eukaryota > Viridiplantae > Streptophyta > Magnoliopsida > Solanales > Solanaceae > Capsicum > Capsicum rhomboideum. Next base: position 45,456,058 of record CP124717.1, on the reverse strand, counting down.
ACAGGGCCTGTAAGCTGATATTTTTCACATGTTGAGAGGCCAAATATGAAAGAGGGATATTGACACTGCCCTTTTGCAGGGCAGGGAGTTAAGGTTTGTTAGTCTTCAGATGTACTCTTGAAACAAGATTGAATCAAAGCAGAGTTGAGGGGAGTGTTTTTCAGAGTTTAGCTAAGAAAACTAATAAGTACTTCTTATACGGGAAAATTAGGGCTAGGGTTATTTTAGGCAGGAGGGATTTTGACATACAATTTCAAAAATCCCAAGGTTAGAGTTTGGGCGGACTAGTGATCTAGTCACTGAAAAGTTAACAGAGGAGTTGCATGAAAATGGGGGGACATTATCTGTATTAGGCTTGGTGAAGTTTGAATCTTAGCCAAAAATGGAAGAGAGTTTGGTGACAAGAATTAAAGCTTCGGCATTTATGGTTGGGTCTAGGCTAATTTGTTCGGTAGATTTGGACTCTTAGGTCTCATGACCTTTTTACACTCTGTTTGGATGGTGGTTCCCATGGTTTCATAATGCACGGTACTGTATAGTATAGTACAATACAATGTTTGGATGGACTGTATCGTTTGTTGCTGTTTAATAACAGTTTTATTGTTTGGTTTGATGGTATAGTACTGTATCGTAACTGGTAAGTTTACTAAAATGCCCTTAATTATTATATATGTTAAATTTATCAATAATTGTTAATAAAATAATTTAAAATAATTTTCTTTCTGCTAAATTATCACAAATTATGCCTTGTAAACATATTAAGTTGTTAAATTCATGTAAATTCTAACAAAATTAATAAAAAAGCATGTCAAAATCTAAGTAACCAAACAACATAAAAAAATTCAACGAAGAAAAACATGTTGCCACACCAACATAAAAGAATTCAGTTCAGTGATTGAATATCCCACAACACTTTCATATATTTACAAGGAGTTGCAAGACTTAAAAATACTTAATAAGGTATCATGGGTAGGAGTATTTGGGGCAATTGGATCCTGCTAGAAAAATTGTAGAAACAATCTAAAACAAATTATTATTTTCTTGCCTTCCATTCTTTACTTTCTTTTTCTTGAAAGGTTCAAATTTGAACATGAGATTTCATCAAAAGGATAAGGTTTTATTAACTAAAAACGCATAACAGAATAAGTTCTACTAATAAGATATTCCTATTGTTCATAAAAGAAGCAATACTAAAAATTTAAATAAAATTAATCTAAACTTAATTGTCTTCTGGCATCATTTCTAATAAAAGAAATTTGCGTTGTTCCTTTGGACATCCTATCAGTGTGCGGCATGCACTTGCATTTTGACAAAGAAATATATATGCCTTTATATTCACATGAGATTCCAAATTCAGCTCCTCCAACATATTCCATATCTCGGTCTCAGAAATAGGTGGAATGGATGAAAGTCTGTTAATAGCACTAGCCAAGTTATCCATCCCACCTTTCAACATGTCAGTCATGCCTTCAAGATGCTCGTGTTTAGATTTTTTATTTCTGATAGGCGTCGGTGCTTCTGGATAGGCATTAGGTGTAGGTGAGTCATTAGTTCCTTGACTTTGGTCACCCTGTTCATATCCCTCCATATCATCAAATGATGCAGTATTCATATAACCCATTTCATCTATCTCAGCAATAGTCAATGGATCAGCAGTTGATTTTTTCAGATTCTTATGAGCATTTCTTTTTAATATATCTGGACCGGTCTCAACATGTTTTCCAGTAGCTCTATCCTTTCCATGCAGCATCAACAGTTTATCATAATTTCGGCATGACTTGGTCTTGAAGTCAGCAGCTTCTGGTTTAGACTATATATATAAAAAAAAGTGAAAAAGATTATTAAATAATGTTTATATATGTGTGTGTGTAAACATTTGAAGTGAAAATATATATTTCTTTTTAAACTTTTGATGTGTCTAAAATTTATTACTTCAATACACTACACACACAGTACTTGACATAAATGCAAAAACTACCTGCAACTATTAAACATAAATGCAAAGGAACACTTGAAATAAAAAAAGAAGACATTAAACACCAACTTGACCTTACCCTCCTACGACAGTACACTAATACAGATGCAACTATAAGTAATACATTAGGCTTCTCATCTTTTCCTTGCATCACAATGTCAATAAAAAGGAATAAAAAATTTCCTATCATATTCTGCTTTAAAAAAAATAACAACATCTCATTCATGGGCCCAACAAAGATATAAAAGGAGCACAAAAAAGAGATTAATAAGAAAAAAAGAAACACACACATATATAAAAATAAGAACAAAATCAATAAACATAACTTTACCTGAATTAATTGATCCCATACTTCAGGTTCAGCATCAAACGTGTTTGTGATGGAATTCCATGCAAATCCGCTCATTCCCCCAAGCTGAAATATGTCATAATATTTGGTGAAGTTCCTCTTAATCGTTTTCATTCTATTGTGAATTTTCTCTTTGTTAATTGGTTTATCAGGAAACTTTGATTGTAGCTCCCTCAGTATGTTATCTATTGCATGTGTGGAGAAAGTTCCGCCAACCCTATGTCCAAGTGCATTTTCATGACAATATGCATCGATTAACGTGTCACCCATTGCATTTGTCCAAATACATGTAGAGTTATCTGGGACCTTTAGATCACTTGAACCGAATTTCTTTGCTTTTGTCGCCATATCAACAACTACAGAATTCAGATAAATATTCACAAGATTTAAAAAAAAATTGCTTTCAAACATAAATACTGATAAAAATATAAGATAAAGTAAATGCATTAGAAATAATGTTTATAAAAAAAAAAAAAACTTCACGAAATTACTTTAAATAACATCAAGCAAAAAATAAATGCGACACAAATAATCATTTGAGTTTTTCTACTTTAAAATTCATTTTGATAATTAGCCCACATGTCAGCTGCTATGCCATCTCGAATCAACTCCCCTCTTCTATATTCCTCATTACTCTCCCTAGAATTTGAAGATTCTTCATGCACAGTATTATCATTCATAAGCTCTGCATCAACTTGAGCGAGCAACTCATCATTTGGATCTACCCCTCTTAAGTAGTTGTGCAAAATACAACATGCAAATATAATAAGCTTTTGGGTTTCAATTCTATATGAGGATTCTGTTGAACTAGAAATTATAGAAAACCTCTTTTTAAGAACTCCAAATGCTCGTTCGATAGCATTGCGCAAAGAAGCATGTGGCAAATTAAATAATTCACGAGAATTTCGAGGTGGATTTCTTGAATACTCTTTCAAGTGATATCGCTCCCCCCGATAAGGTGTAATAAGTCCACTTCTCAACATGAGTCCAGCATCAACAAGGTAAAATTTTCCTACAAATTAAAAGATAAAAGATTTAATTATATATTTCTTATATATAACCAAGTCTAGATAAATAGATATAACATTTACCTTCTGGAATTTTTATTGGGTCTTGTCTATTTAGTGCTTCTTTCATGATTCTTGAATCAGATGCAGTACCTTCCCACCCAACTAACACATATGTGAATTTTAAATCAAATGTGCATGCATCTAATACATTTTGTGTTGGATAATCTTTCCTCCCACAATATCTCGGTGCGTCACTTTGTGAAACTTTAACACGTATATTTGTTCCATCGATTGCACTAATACAATCCTGATATTATAATCATAAATTAACAATTTAAATATTCTAGGCATTCTAGTTTAAATATAAATAATATTATAATTAAGTTTACCTTAAAATATGGGTAGAATCTTTGGCTGCGAGCAATTTCAGAAGGAATATGGGAGCCATCAGGTCGTTTAATAAATTTTTCATATAACCTCAAAATAGCTCGCAGGACGACATGAAAATGACGATTGACGGACTCTCCAGACCGTCGAAACATGAAATATAGCTCGCGATTTGTCACATTATGTGCTAACAAGTACAATGTTTTTGCAACTTGTTCTTCAACTGTAACTCGAAGCGTTGGTCTAAGACCTCCATCTTTAATTAAAACGTCACATAGACCAGTAAAAGCTGAAGGGGTCATTCTTATTATACTACAACAAAGTTCAGTAGAAAATAGATGACTCAATAATTCATCTCTAACTTTCTCTCATTCAAGCCGTATATCTTGTGTGATCGTACGTTGATCATTTTCAATTTCATATGCATAAGTCCAAAACCAAATAACTACTTGAATAGCAGCATATGAAGCTAATGAGCTCACTTGTCTCAATATGTCACTACTATCTTGATTATTCTGATCAGCCATCTATAATAAAATTAAGGGAGATGCATCAACCAATTAAACTACGTATATACAAAAATAAGTTTGAATAAATACAAATGAAATCCAAGTATAATTCAAGCATGACAAAACACAGATATAGAACATACCCGAGTCATTGTATCCATGAACTTGTATTGAGATAATGCATTTATAAATCACAATTCCTCAGTTGACAAGTGATTAGCACTGAGAGTCTTGGGCCTGAATTTCAAGGTACTAAGAGGCGCAACATCTAGAATTGTTAAGATGAACAGGATGATGCACAAAGATAACAACAACAACAACAATAACAACAAAAACAACATACCCAGTATATTCCCACATAGTGGGGTCTGGGGAGGGTAGAATGTACGCAGTCCATACCACTACCTTAGAGGTGAGGTAGAGAGGCTGTTTCCGATGGACCCCCGAGAAATCTGTTTCATCAAAATTTTATACAAAACTGAACCAAGTAAAAAAAAATGTCTGAATGTTTGATATTCTATTGGGAACATAGGGTTTTATACACGAAATCTACAATAAGGAAAAACCAGGTAAAGATTCCGAATACTATGTGGATTATGGAAAACTGGTTTCTCAGAAAAACACCTAACTTGATTTGCTGTTTTTTTGTTTGCATGCCAAATCGGTGATGTTCATTTGTGATTATCATGACGATTTCTTTCTCTTGTAACGAGGGGGGAAAAAACAAAAACAAAAGCTAACTAAACATGTGTTCTTCCATGCACATTGACACTTCTTTTCTTGTTTTCTTCTGTGTTATTGGAATGCATCTTGCAAAGGCTCTGCATTGCTCCAACTCTCTAATTATTATCGCATGATAGAATGAACAAGCTTACTTTTATTATACCTCTCCTCACAAGCGGAAATATATTCTTCAGAAACCCTACGTTTACTGAGATCGATATATCCTTTCTCCTTATCAACCCTAAGAACCATAACAGGCTTGATGCGTCCAACTTTGATAAGACTGCTAATACTCCTAATACGAAGACGAGAGATCTCAGACATAGCTTTCTATGAAGGCAGACAAAAGCTCCCAAAACTTAACACAAAACAGATCAACAAAAAGCAAGCAAATTTAAAAAAGTTCAAAAATTACAGAAGATAGAAGAATAAAAACGAAGGATCAAATAAAAAACTAGAAGAGAAGAATTGAATGCAGAAGAGAACGACGTTTGAAAGCAGCAGAGATCGACGTTAAGAGAAGGAAAAAACGATTGTGAATGTAGAATACGTATTTAGGGTAGGATATTTGGGTGGAGTTAAGTAATATAGGGTAAAGGGTAAAATAGGATTATGTAATATTACTTAAGGGTATAAGTGAAAAAAAATAGGAAAACCATGGGTTACCACCAAATCGGTGGTTACATAAAGAGAGGGTTTTCATGGTTACCAAACCATGAAATAAAACCATACCATACCATCTATTTTAAAAAAACAACCGAAACAAACATGGTTCTCTTAGTAACCATACCATACCATACCATCCAAAACCACCATCCAAACAGGCTGTTAAGGGGAGAACTACACAAATGGCCCTAAAAAATAGTGGTTTTGTATATTTGTCCTCCATAAAATGAGTGTTATAAAAATAGTCTTCACTTATTTACTGATATTTTAAAAGGACACAATTGCCCTTTTCAATTTGTCGCTACTTTTTTTATGGTTTCTTTCCAACATAGCAGCCATAGAGTTGAGCGGTCAAAAATTCTCCAAATCCCAACCGTAGGATTGAGCTTGACACCGGCAATGTTGCTGGCATCGGATAGCTCCCAGTCAGATCCCTAAATATGCAGAGAACATCGGATCGAGTTTCTCACCGACACTATCATTGGCGTCCAACAAATCCCAATTGAATTTCTAAATTCCCAGATAATATCGATCGAGCTTCACACAGGTAATGTCACCTATGTCCAATCATCTGATTCCCAAGTCCAACCATGAATTGTTGATTTCACAGATTTTTTTCTTTTATTTTGTTAATTTACTCAAAGAAAAATTGGTGAGCTTTTGTTAGCTAGGAGATTCTCAAATGAAAAAGATGTATTATCAAGCTATGTTTTTTTTATCAATTTGAGTTAATTGCTTTGCTATTATGGTGAATTTTTTTCACATGTACAAAGTCTGATGTTTGAAAGGAGACACTGCTACATTGTAATTGTTCATGGAAAAAGTTCGCCCATAGACTTCAAAACAACAAGTGACGTCCCATGGGTAAGAGTTGACATTACCTCTTTGTGTCTTTATTTATGAGATGCTCTATAACTTTTGCCTAGAGGCAAGAGTTAGCCCAAGTACTTCAAAACAATAAGTTATGCCCCATGGATAAGACTTGACGCTACCTCGTTGTGTATTAATTTATAAGATTTTCTATAACTCTTGGCTCTAAGTTAAGAGCTACCCTAGATCCAAGAGTTAGCCCAAGGACTTTAAAACAATAAGTTAATCCCCGTGGGTAAGACTTAACTCTATCACATTGCATCTTAATTTAAAAGATGCTTTATAACTCTTGCCTTAGAGGCAAGACGTAGCCCAAGAACTTCAAAACAACAAAAGTTGGCGCTACTACATTGTGTATTGATTTAGTAGATTCTCTATAACTCTTGCCTTAGGAGCAAAACTTAGCCCCTAAAGGAACAAGTTATGCCTTATGGGCAAGAGTTGACATTATCTTATTCTATACTGATTTAGCAGATGTTCTACAATTCTCGCCTTAGACCCAAGACTTAACCCCCAAAGGAACAAGTTATGCCCCAGGGGTAAGAATTGGCACTGTCATATTGTGTATTGATTTAGCAGATGCTCTACAACTCTTGCCTTAGGGGCAGGACTTAGCCCCCGAAGGAATAAGTTATGTCCCATGGAAAAGAGTTGGCACTACCACATTGTGTATTGATTTAGCAGATGCTCTACAACTCTTGCCTTAAGGGAAAGACTTAGCCCCCAAAGGAATAAGCTATGTCCCATGGGCAAGAGTTGACACTACCTTATTCTGTATTGATTTAGCAAATGTTCTACAACTCTTGCCTTCGAGGTAAGACTTAGCCCCCAAAGGAATAAGTTATACCCCATGGGTAAGAGTTGGCACTGGCAAATTGTGTATTGATTTTACAGATGCTTTACAAGTCTTTCCTTAGGGCCAAGACGTACTCCCCAAAGGAACAAGTTATACCACATGGGCAAGATTTTGACACTGCCATATTGTGTATTGATTTAGCAGATGTTCTATAACTCTTTCTTTAGGGGCAAGACTTAGCCCCTAAAGAAACAAGTTATGCCCCATGGGCAAGAGTTAGTACTGCCACATAGTGTATTGATTTAGAAGATGCTCTATAACTCTTGCCTTAGGGGAAGACTTAGCCCCCAAAGGAAGTCGACTTCGAATCAACAAGTTACACCTCATGGGCAAGTGTTGACACTACCTCATTGTGTTATGATTTATGAAATGCTCTAAACTCTTGTATTAGAGGCAACACTTAGCCTAAAAACTTCCAACAACAAGTTACGCTCCACGGGTATACGTAGGGATGTCAATGGTTCAGTTCGGTAGGTTATTTTTAAAAAATTGTATCATAATAATCTTTCAGTTACTCTATGATGTATAACCAAAATTAAATTTTTCGAAACCATTGCAAACATCATGGTTTCAATATGGTTCGATTAATTTTTGGTTATCTAAACATCTAAGGGCTATCACAATCTATAAATTTTGATAGAACTGAATATATATATATCAAAAACTTACAACACCATAGAAAGAAAATAATTTTCTCCTTATAATATATCCTAGATTTTCAATTAAGAAAAGAAATACTCATTATGTTTATCATAATCACGTGATGCACACCTCTTACTATGAAGAGGCGTATGAAAATTTAAAATTAATTTTATTGAACAATTAAATTTCTTTAATTTGTTAGATTAAATTTGAAATTTATAATTTTTGTCGTAGAGGAAAAACTTAATTCACGGACTTCCAAATAACAACTTACACCTCATGGGCAAGAGTTGGCACTAGTTCATTGTATCTTAATTTATGAAGTACTTTATAACTCTTGCCTTAGAGGAAAAACTTCACCCACACAACAAGTTACGCCCAATGGACAAGAATTGGCACTAGCTCATTGTGTCTTATTTATAAAGTACTTAGTAACTCCTGCCTTAGAGGTAAAATTTCACCAAAGGACTTCCAAATAACAAGTTACATCCCATGGGCAAGAGTTGATACTACCTCATTGCATAGGCAAGAGTTAGCCCATGAACTTCAAAACAACAAGTGCTCTATAACTCTTGCTTTAGATGCAAGACTTAGCCAAGAACTTCAAAATAATAAGTTACTCCCCATGTCTAAGACAATGTGATGAAGAATGTTTTTGTATTTAAAGTAATATATGTCCTTTTTCCAAGTCTTCTTCAAGTATATCTCTTTAATTCCCTTCCTTCTTTCTATTTTCTGAAAACAATGACCATCAAGACTGAAAATTAGTCTCATTAGTCTTTGGAATTGAAACAGCATCCATGAAACCAGATGGATATGTCTTATCTGTCCTAACTTTTCCATCAACCTTAACTTGTCGTTGCATCAGAATTGAGATCACCTCTCGCTATGTGAGAGCATTCTTCAACCTGTTTCGCAAGATAATGATCAATGGAAAGCACTCCCTTGATTTGTTTGGACTAGAATATTATGGCTTGGGAATAAATGCTCCACCAAGCTTATCAAGCACCGAATGCTTTGGAGCATTGAGCCTCTTTAGATGAAAGAATAGGGGTTGAGCTAAGGAAAAAAAAGAGTTTGAAAGAAGAGGATAATGAACGGGATCTGAGGAACCCATTTTTGAATACTGAAAGATGAAAGTTGGTATCATATGTGTTCAAAACATTCTAGTATGATGGGTAAATCGCTACTGTAATTACATAGCATTGACTTTATCCATTACTCCAAAACTTTCATTGTACCCAACGCACCTATCCAAAAAAAAAATATTGTTCCTCTGTTCCACAGCTAGGGATAGGAGATGGTGTAAAGAAAACTGAAAAGATGAAAGAATTCCAGCAAATTACATCGCCACTTATGATTTTTAATTTGCTCAAAGAAATGGGTACTATGAATAGAAATATGAGAGAAAGAAAAGAAATTGAGAGAGAAGTGAGAAGGGAAAGAGACAGAGAAGTAAGGGATCGAAAAAGGGAACAGAAATGTATCAATATATATAAGGGCAATAACGTCTTTTGATTTTGCCTAGAGTGCAAGGGAGGTCAATCTTTAAACTATTTTCTTATGGGGGACAAACTATGAATACTAGTTCATTTGGGGGACACTCCATTTAATTTCCTGCTTTTTAAGTTTTGTAATTACATGTCATGTGAAGGAGACCTTTTGGGCCTTTATTTAGGACCAAATTCAAAACAAATTAGATTTTAAATCCTTTTTTCTTGTACTCCCTCCATTCCTTTTTAATTGTCATAATTTTTTTTTTAAGAGTCAAACGATATAAACTTTGACCAATATTTTAAGATATATTTTTTCGTCATATTGATATAATAAAAATTATAATTATGGTATTTTCAGTATAGTTTTTTAGTAATATCAATAATAATAGTAATGACTGTAAATCGCTTGTAAGACGAGTTTTGAAACTAATTTTATATATTTTTCGTACAATTCAATTTAAATGCAAACAAATGACATGCATTGTGCTTTTAATAAAAAGTAAACAAACAAAGAGTTAAAGTTTCACTTGTCTTTCATCTGATAGGCTAACCTTTCTTGAAACACCAAACTCTACTCAAACGATCTCTAGTAATCTTAATCTTTTCAAAAACATAAATAACATCACATAATATTAGAAGTTTAGAGTGTCCTGGGTTAAAGTCAATTCTTTTTTGGTCGAACAAACTGTATTATTAAAAAGCTCAATCAGTTGCATCACTATTACAATCTACTCTGCCTTGTACAATTTTTACTACCTACACCTTAACAAATGAGGACCAACAAACAAAACCAATGTAATCTACTTCTACAAAATCATATTTACTCCTATCTTGCTATAAACTACTCTAACCATCTTCTATCTTTCAGCTTCTGCTTGCGTTGTATTATATGCACAATCTTGACCTTCCACTCCTCTTGGATAATCTTGCACACTACCTAGGGTCTTGGCACTTTGAATTCAATAAAGCAGTGTTCCTGGAAGCCCATATATGGTACACACCCGCAGCTACCAAGGCCCATAGAAATTCTCTACTCACTTTACCTTGACTTTTCCTTGCTATACTCCTCCATATACCCTGTAGTGATTTATTTTGTATGTTAATGGTTACCTATTTCAGCAGTATACTGATGCATTCCTGAGCAAATACACATTTGAAGAAAAGATGATTAACTAACTCCTTTGCATCTCCACACAAGAGACACTCTTCTTCTTGGTTGATCCCCATGTCTTTAAATCTGTCTCTTGTTAATAATTTGTTATGCATTGCAAGCCAGTTGATAATATAATGTTTTGGGATAGTAACTTTATTCCAAACAGGTCTCTAAAAGCCCCATTCTTCTCCTGTATCCCTTAACCAATCATACCCTTTTTTTATTATGTACTTGCCATTTTGATGTTGCCAGTGATTGCCACAATACCCTGCTTTCAGATTCTCCTTTATATTGCATATTTTTTCTAGTACCAGCAGCTATCAACAAGAGACTTTTAATTCCACCAATCATCTCCCTTTAAATAAAGGTGGTTCACCCATTTTACCCACAAATTTATCAATTTTACTTGTTATATTCCAAGCATACTTCCCAATGGCTGCCTCATTCCATTTAACACAATTTATGATGCCTAAATCACCCTCTTTCTTAGGTTTACATACTAACTCTCATCCAATAGGGAGAGGTTTAGTTGCGTAAGCTTTCCCACTCCATAAGAAGCTCCTGCACATAGCATTTATCTGCTTCATCACCCTCTTTGGTAGCAAAAACATAGAGGACCAATAGGCATGAATATACAGCAACACTGTGTTTATTAGGAAGGTTCTGCCTGCATATGATAAGTGCTTAGTACCCCATGTTTTAATTCTACTTGCCATCTTGTCAAGCAGTACTTCACAATCTAAATCTGATATCTTCTTTGAGGCAATGGGCTCACCTAAGTATCTGAATGGTATGCTCCTTTTCTCATAGCTAGTAAGCTCACACACATCCTCCAAAACTTTCTTCTCTATGTTGGCTTGGAATATGTTGGATTTAGCAGCATTTGTGGTGAGGCCTGAAGTAACAGAAAAAGTATACAAATCTCTGAGCATAAGTAGGATGGCCATAAACTCTCCCTTGCTGAAGATTAACATATCATCTGCAAAACATAAATAATTCAGTCTTATTCTACTACACTTGGTATGGAATTCAAACCCAGGCTGATCAGCCACCCATTTCGTGATCCTGGAGATGTACTCTATGTATACCACAAACAACAAAGGTGATATAGGGTCCTCCTGCCTTAACCTTCTCTTTTCCTCTATATGACCATACAATCCTCCATTCAAAGCAAGTGAATAGCTGGGTGTGGTTAGGCACTCCATTATCCATTTTATGTATTTACTTGGAAAGCTCAGATCAAAGAGCATTTTTTTGACAAATTCCCATTCAACACTATTGTATGCCTTTTTAAGATTAATCTTTATAAGACAACTTCTTGTACTGTTCTTCCTATTATATAATCTGACCATGTCTTGACAAATCAAAATGTTTTGCACAATTATTCTTCCTTGTACAAAAGCACTTTGATTGTCAGACACTATATCAGGTAGTACCCCTTTTATCCTTTGTCACAACATCTTTGAAATCACCTTGTATAGTGTATTACAACATGAGATTGGTCTATAATAACCTATATGTGAACTCTTAGGGATCAAATTAAACATGGTAGCATTTAGTCCTTTCTGCATTTTCCCTATGTTAAAGAATTCTAGAACTCCTTCTACAATATCAGTTCCTACAATTTCCCATGAGTCCTTAAAAAACTTGTTGCTAAATCCATCAGGTCCAGGGGATTTATCCCCACCAATGCTCTATAAAGCATTCTTCACCTCTGTGGCTGTGAAGACATTTCATAGCATATCTCTATGGGCCTAATTTAACTTAGGACCCATGTTGATTATAGAACTACACACCCTCATTATGTCATTTGTATTGTAATACTTGGTAAAATCATTTACAATATCAGGTATGTTAGACTGCACTTCCTCTTGGTCATCTGTAATGCTTAGTAGTATTCTTCCTAGCCTTTAGGATAGAATGATGGAATTTAGTGTTAAGATCACCCTCATTTATCTATTGGTTCTTGCACTGTTGGTTTAATTAGGCCTCATATATATCTTTCTTTCCAACATAAGCTTTAGTAAGTACCAGTTCTTCCTTTTTTATCCCTTCATTCATAGGGTCTGCCTGCAGCCTTGCTTGACAGTTAAGCAAAACTTCTTTGGCTTCCTCTGTTTATGCCTCTATCTGGTGAAACTTCTCCTTATTGAGTTATTTTAGCACTCCTTTCAACTTGTGTAATTTCCCAATCACCTTATACATTCTTTCTCTTGATTAACACTTGGTCTAGTCAAAATTGCCCTTCAGATTAACTTTTTAACATTCGAAATAAATTACATAAATGTGTTGGCCATTAACTATAAAGTTTAAACCATATATTTAGAGTTAATAACATGGGCAATCCTTATATAATATTATATTGCTGTTTCAGGATACTTATCTCAAAAGGTTCTCAATTGAGTGGATCTTTCAGAGCAAAGACTGAAGATCAGTAAGAGCTAATTTGTATAAATTATGTTGTTGATGGTGCATAGAAATTTTTTATGGTTGAATTCTTTGTATAGAATCTCCCGATAATAAGCTAACAATATCCAAACATTGTAATATGAAATAATATGAATAAAATTTTATACTAAATGTTTTCTTTATCGTAATAATAATGAATAATAGCTTTTCACCAGCCAACTTAGAATTTTCTCAGTTGACCATTCAATTGGAAATTCCTTCTCTGACACGATACATCTTTGACAATCATGATGCACAAAATTCAGAATCAAAATTTTTTATATTAGGAGATTAAAAAGTTAGTGTGTAATGATCCTCCAAGTAATTTTATGTATTTTCATGGTCTTTCTATATTTAGAGCATTTCTATAGCTGCCCCAAGACATTTATGACTTGCTAGGACTAACATTTTTGTTACCAGACAGTTCATTTGGTTTTTTGAGCCATTTTCCTATTTTAGAGCTTTTGAAGTTAAGAAATGGATCTCAAGCCAAAACTTTAGGTAAACGACCTCAGATGCCAATTTTGACAGTTTCATTAGCTCCAAAATATCGATTTTAGGCTAGAGCGACCCTTGGTCTGGGCTCCGAGGCTTTCAAACTTGTTTCGGGCTATTGGGTGGATTTTGATTAAATTAGACCCTTAGTGTGGGACCCATTTTTTGTCTAAATGAACTCGGATGGAAATTTTGATGGTTCCATTGAGTCCGAAATATTGAATTTAGTGGGGTAGCATATTTCGTTTACGTTCACAGGATTCAGAACGAATCTTGAGGGCCCGTTTAGAGAATTTACAACTTACAAAGTTGTTGGTTCATCAGCTCCTGGTGCAGGCCCATGTCCTTCATCACTATTGCAATGAGAACCCCCACGATTGCGAAGGTCTATGATCTTGGTCATCACGATCATGAGGTTGGGCACTCACGACCACAATGAAGGAGGTTAAGGGACCGGACCACCTTATTCATCGCAACCGCGTGGCTAAGACCTCGTGATAGTGGTGATACCATTAGTGGGGTTCTACGATCACAACTAGGTGGCCTCATGACAGCGATGAGGAAACACCTGGCAGTATATAAGTAGTCTCTTTTATTTTTTCAGCCATTTTTGTTGGTGTAAGACACCATTAGAGAGTATGTGAGCTCGTAAAATCGTGGAAAATTGACAAATTGAAGTTGGGATTGTGTCGAGGGACTCTTTGTAATCATTTCCTCGTGTTAATCTCGTAAGTGCTTGGTTTAAATTTGAGATAATTCTCTATTTTTATCCTTGTTTCTTCTAGATTTATGTGACTGATTTGGTTTCGAATGATGCCCAATTTTGGGGGTAAATGATCTTTGAGTTGTGACGGTTTTAATTTTGTGATTCTGCAAGCAGGCTCCATGTTAGATTTTTAGTTTTATTTCTGACTCAGAGCATATTTTCACAATATAGGTATCAATATTCTCCTCTTGACGTGTAGAGTATTGTTTTGATAGCGTGGCAGCGGTCGGAGGCTTCTCGAAAGGAAAAAGCTCTAGTGTAGAGGATTATACGTGTTTTTCGCAACGTCCAGGTAGGCTAGTCTTACCTTTCTCTTATACTTTTCTTTCTTATGGTATTAGTAGGATATTGTGCTAGTTATAGGTGGGTATGTATGGCTCAGTTGTTATTTAGCATTTATTGCCTTTATTAGCCAGTTAGGGCCCTTTTAAGTAGAATTCGGCCCCATTTACCCTTATATCAGACTGTGATTACCCTCTAGGACCAGGCTTAGTTCTTTTAATGTCTTATGTCGAGATTATGAAGCCTTAGCCTAGGTCCGCATAGGTGCTTGCCTTAGGTTGGGTTTTGGGGATTTGGTAGTGTGCCCCACTGCCCTTTTTAAAATAAAATGCGTAGAATAACGCCCTTTTTAACCTTAATGAAACATAGCTACTCCCTTAGGCTATTATGTGGGTTTGGGGTTAACTTAGACACTATTTTACCCCTATTTGGCATTGTTACCCCCGGGTGGAGTACTATTTGACCTTAAACCGTGTTTTGTGGATTATTAATTGAAACCTTCTTCTCTTTAATAGATAAGGCTGCCTAAAATTGGAATGTGAGACTAAATGGACTTGAGATAGGCTAAAACATTGGGATATGGATACTAAGGCTTAGGTTATGAGTTTTGGTTCTATTCCGGAGTATGTATATACTTATTATTGCTTATGAGTTCTGGTTTGAGTCCGACATATTGATGTCGCCCAAACTATACCTCCAAAAAAGTATAACACGGTTTTTAAATCAAATATAGAACCCAACTAGCTTGGGGTCGATCCCATAGGAAATAGGACAAAATTAGGTCGAGTGCTTGTTCGGGTAATTAGCAAGTAAGTAAAAGGGGGGGGGGGGGGGGTTGTAAGCAAATAGTAACAGTAACGATTTTTGATTTTCGGATTTGTGATTATTATGAGAAATACACTAGGACTGTGATCCCTAATTATTCCTTAACTCCACGGGTTGCTTGTGCTGGCAAACTGTCCCATTGCGTTGCATGCAAAATCTAACAAGTTAGGTTCATCTAAACATCTCTCGACCTTGGTTAGATGAATTTCACTCTTCTCCTCTCGATCTCCGAGTGTCGCACTGCTAACCCTTGTCACTTTTGAGCCTTTTTCCTTCATTTTGCCTCCAAAACCTATTCTCCTACTTTAAACACATCATACCTACCAAACATACCCAAGTTATTGCATATTTTCCTTGTTTTAAGCATCGAAAGTGCCATGAAACCATGGCACATCAACACCCTCAACTTAGAACATTTGCATTTCCTCAGGAGAACAAAACATAAATAAACACAATCGATGCTTAACTAAGAGAAACCTAGGAGACATACGGTAGTCGACTCATTGCCTTTGGTACCAAAACTTTTTCGACCCCTCCTATTTGCAAATCAAAACCATGGTGTGTATGCATGCAGCAAATTATCATGACGCAGAAGGGATCAAGTGATGGCATCAGATTATGAACAAACAACTAAGCATATATGCAAATGACATTATACGAACAAATAGCAACTAACAATGCAACCCATGTGCTCTCACAACAAAGAAGTCCCATACACTCATAGTATACTAATGAATATCAAAGTAGGGACTTGGTTAAAACACTCTCTCTCACAAAGAAGTTCAAACAGTGTGCATGAAATACCATAGGCTTGCCCTTACTTTCTATGCCTTAGTTTTTAGGACAGTTGGACTAGGATCACTATAGGACTTTCATCAGCTTGTAATGTAGGCTTGGGGACGGGTGTGGTACATATGTATATGGTGACTCAACCCTTCTTGACACTACACTATTTTTGGCTCCACTTTCCAACCATTCTCATTTTACTCTCCTTCATTTATTTTCAGATTTTGGGTGTGATTTTCTTCATACTTTCAAAACACAATTTTTTTAAAAAAAAAAATTCTCTTTATTTCACTCTTTTTTTTTCTCACACCCAAATTTGCTCTCTTTTTCTTTTACTACCCCCTTCTTCATACCCAAGTCAAACTACACACCCCTATAATAGACACCCTCAACTTAGGCAATTTGCCTGAGTTAAGGTGCACAATGTTCAAGGAGGGACCAGGGCCAAGACAGTTTCAGTGTAAGTCAAAATGAGAAGGTGACTAGGCTAATGAGAGTAATAAGTCAATTAAGGTTCAAAATCAGGATCAAAGGATATATACTTCATTTGGTCAGGCATTTAGGCTAAAAGTGGACTTATTCAAAAATGGCCTATGATCCTTTCCTAACCACTACCCTCTAACCTAGGCAAGACTAACCAGGCAAGTTCTGGATCGCACACACAAAGTGAACTCGGTAATGACCTCACACACACATAGAATAGGGTTACACTATCGACTACTACCTATCCAGTTCATGTATTGCTAGCTACAGTAATTCTGCCTATAATACTAATGCCATAACAAGATCCAATAGCTATCACAAATTAACATACTACACACATAGTTCAAAACAAATTTTTCAGGAAGGGTATCCTTTAAACAATCAAAAAGTATCATTATCATTCAAAGTTTGTTCAAAATTGACTGCACTAAGGTTTCCCTATTTTTCTCCTAACTAAACACAAAAACACATAATAATACAAATAATAACCTAAACATGCCAATTCTACTATGATAGCACTTGAGGGAAAAGAAACACGGCAACAAAAAACCCCAAGAGGACATATAGACCCACAAGTACCTCCGCCCCCACTAAATAAGCATGCATTGTCCTCAATGCATTAGTACGAAGTAAAACAAAGGAGTTAGGAACATACCAGTGGCACTCTAGTTGTGTGGGTCTAATGTCGATCAAAATAATAAAAATCAAAGCAAATGTAGGAATTATAAGACACCTTGGGTTGCCTCCCAAGCAGCGCCTGATTTAACATTGCGGCACGATGCGGGTGTCTTGATTAGTCAGATTTCATCAAGATATCCCTTGGGTTGGCCTCCAGGGTCATCTAAACTATTTAATTCTGAAACCACTCTCATGTCCTTTGTCTGCTTCATAGTTCTGCAAACATTGAATGTGACTTCCATATTATTCAGCCTGAATTTCATCGTACCCCACTCCATATCAACCAATGCTCTACCGGTGGCTAAAAATGGTCTCTCCAACATTATGGACATCTCAAAATTGACCTCACAGTCCAAGACAACAAAGTCAATAGGAAAGAGGAAGTTTTCAACTTTGACCAAAACATCAAATAATATGCCTACAGGCTTCTTGATCGTATGATCCGCCATCAATAATCGCATCTTTGTTGGCTCGGGGGCTCCCAAGCATAATTTCTCAAATACTGCCAGCGGCATCAAGTTAATGCTCGCACCTAGGTCACACAAAGCTTTGGTGAAGTTAACTGACCCAATTGTGCATGGAACTGTGAAGGCATCGGGATCATTGTTCTTTTGCACAAGAGAATGGGATGCAATTGCAATACAATGGTGCAAATCACCAACAAACTCATAACTGACAGTTCTCTTCTTTGTGACCAACTCTTTCATGAATTTTGCATATCCCGGCATTTATTTCAAAGATTCAACCAATGGAATGCATATAGAAAGTTTCTTCAATATGGACATGAACTTATAAAATTTTCCATCCTCCTCCTTCTTCTTCAAGCGCTGAGGGAATGGAGGTGGTAGCTTAGGAATGGGGGTTAACATTTGTGGGGCTTATTTTTCTTTCTCATTTTCAGCATTCACCTTGTTTTCATTAGTCTGAGGCTCTTCAACTTCTTTCATGATCTCCCCACTAATAATTTTATTTTATCCACCTTTTTCTTTAGACGTTGAGAGAAAAGAGGAGGAAGTTTTGGGAATGTAACATACTTTTTTAGATCTTCCTTTACCTTTTACGTGGTATTCATTTGCTCTTCCAGTGTAGCATGAACACCGTCAACTTGTTTGGGTGCCTCACTAAGAGTCTTCCCATTTCTTGTTGTGATATCCATACAATGAGCATCATTTTTCGAGTTCTGGATGGTGTTTCCAGGAAGTGTACCTTTTTGACGTTGCTCAATGTTGAAGATATCTGCCTGAATTATTGCTCTAGCTGTTTAATGGATATCTAGTGAGACTCAACCTTTTGACTTATTCCTGAAATGTCTGCCTTAATCTCTTTCAGATCATTTTCTTAACTCTCGGCTCCCTTAACAAGTTTATTAAGAAAGGATTCCACTCTTGAATTTCCATAATCAGCGTCACGGTTCCTCGGTGGAACATATGCACCACTCTTCTCTTTGTTATCATTATTTTGCCTCCAATCACCATCACGATCTCGTTCTCTATCTAACCTGACTTGTTATAATTGTCTCCGTAGTAGTTTTGACCTTGATTCCCTTGCCTCGAGTTCCAAGAGTCTTGATTAGACCCTTGACCCTTGGCTCGAAAACCAGCCACCTCTTGATCCAAATACTTAGCCTCCTCATCAGATTCATAATCGTCATGCCTAGGTGTTTTACCTTGTGCACCTATGGCGTGCACCTTCTCAGTACTCCAGCCCAATATGTTTGGCTAGCAAGCCAATTTTTGTCCTCAATTGTGTAACTTCTTGAGCTACAGATTCATCCAAAGCCTATTATGCTATCGAGGTTCCAATAGCATACGTCCAAATAGGTTATCTGCCTCCCAAGTATGCCATCCTCGATTAGCCTTAGTGATACGATCTAAAATCTCTGAAGCTTGTTCCCACCTCAGACTCATAAATGCTCCGCTAGTGATAGTATCTGCTACATCCTTGGTATTGGCATTTAAAGCTCTGTAGAAGATCTCAAGTAAATTTAGACCATTCATCCTATGGTTTGGAACATTTTGCAACTTCTTCTTGAATCAAAGCCAAGTCTCGTAAAGTTCTTTAGAATGTAGCTGTCTGAAAGTATAAACTTCATCCTTCAACTGTAGCATCTTAGAGGGTGGGAAAAATCTCTCCAGAAATTGATTTCTCAATTCTTGCCACGTAGTGATGGAACCTCGTGGTAATTCGGCCAACCACAAAGTCGCTTCTCCTGTTAGAGAGAATGGAAACAATCTCAACCAAATAGCCTCTTGGTCAACTCCAAGAAAATTATAAGAAGTGCAAACAACCACAAAGTTCATTACATGCATGTTCGGATCATCTGTAGGAAGACCGTCAAATACACTTTTCAAGTTTAGCAGGTAGATCATGGTACTTATAATGTCAAACTTAGTGTCCTAAGGTAACTTTAGTGGAATAATGGCATCAGTATGAACCGGATCAAAATAAGTAACATCCTCTTCTTCGGGATCATTATAAACCGGCAAATATGGTCTTTGAGGTGGTTGTTGTACCCTCAGTTTTCTTTGTCTCTCTTCAAGTGCAGCAAGACATTGTGCTTTTTCTTGCATTTCTTGATGATCTCTATCTTCTTGTCTAAAAGCTGCTTGCCTCGCATTCTCCTCAGCCATTAATCGAGCAGTGATTTTCTCCGCAGTTTCATAACCAATAGGATGAATCGATAGTTGGCTATGAATACCTTCCGCGATTGCAGGATTCTGAACTCCGTCGGTGTTCACCATTCTTCAATTTTCTCTTTGTGTTCTTTTTATCTCAGTATCAAGTGGAATCAGGGGATTTCCTTGACTCCTAGTGTTGGGCATACACCAACATGTGCCCTTAAAATTATAGAAAAATAAAATCAATCAACTCCAACAAGTAAACTAATCAACTCTGTACCCGTATTCCCCGACAACGACGCCAAAATTTGATGTTGCCCAAACTGTACCTCCAGAAAAGTATAACGTAGTCGTTGAATCAAATATAGAATCCAACTAGGTTTGAGTCGATCCCACAGGGAATAGGACAAAATTAGGTTGAGTGCTTGTCCGAATAATTGGCAAATAAGTAAAAAGGGGGGTTTTGTAAGCAAATAGTAATAGTAACAATTGTTGATTTTTTGATTTATGATCAATATGAGAAATACACTAGGACTGTGATCCCCAATGATTCCTTAACTCCACCGGTTACTTATGCTGGCAAACTATCCCACTGCGTTGCATGCAAAATCTAACAAGTTAGGTTCATCTAAACATCTCTCAACCTTGGTTAGATGAATTTCACTCTTCTCCTCTCGATCTCCGAGTGTCGTACTGCTAACCCTTGTCACTTTTGAGACCTTTTCCTTCATTTTGCCTCCAAAACCTATTCTCCTACTTTAAACACATCATACCTACCAAACATACACAAGTTATTGTATCTTTTCCCTGTTTTAAGCATCGAAAGTGCCATGAAACCATGGCACATCACATATATGTATTGATTATTATTTATCAATTCTGATTCAAGTTCGACATTCACTATCATGATATTATTCTCTAGTCTCAATTCGAGTCTGATATTTATTACCTTTACGAATATTGAATTGGGATTGTAAATCTCGTATAAGTGGGTAAGACTTGTGGTTATGGTTGGATAGGAGCATCGGGTATGCATATTTCTCATGTCAGCTCTTTTTATATTCATTATTGTTGATTATTCCACATTAGTGTTAGTCTTTTCTTGTACCCACCATGCTTATAGAGGCTCGACTGGTGTTTTTTTTTTTTGTGTGTGTGTGCCTTCTGGGTTTATGAGGCCCAGTTAGGTTATAGCTAGGCTTTTATTACTGCTCTCGAGTTATTTGCTTTCTACTTATCCCGGTTTCCTAGTTTGTTAATTATTTCTATTTCTGTCCTTATTGATTGGCTTAGGTTTCATACACGCACTTTATTTATTCTTTTACTGTAAATTAACTTAGTCGACCTATGATGCCTACTGAGTACCCATTATTTTGGTACTCATACTGCACTTTGCATCTTTTTCCCGGATACAAATCCTTGTATGAGTCACTGCAGTCGATGACATCCTCGAATTATGCTGTTGTTCGGAGATAGGGTGAGATTTTAGAGTCCGGAGCTGATCCTTCTCCTTCTACCATTTTCGATAGTCTTATTTGTATATTCAGAGACTATGAAGTATACTATAACAGTGTCTAGTACTCTTTTGTATTAGTGGCTCTTGTACTGACCTTACCAGGTCGTGAGGAAATTTGTTTTTATATTTTGTCCTCTTTTCCCCTTGTATAGCATACATATATATATATATATATATATATATACATATATCGATTCGCATGGATTATTTCTTCAGTCGAATCTTTATTTTCTTATCTTCCACCGATTAGCCTGTTACTTCTCATTTCGGGCAATAGTTAGGCTTACCTACTAATGGGTTAAAGTAGGTTCCATCATGATCGAGAAATTGGGTAGTTACCATTTGGTATCATAACCTAGGTTCACCGATATTGTTGGTACAAAAACAAATGTCTAGTAGAGTCCCGTAGATCGGTACGATTACGTCTGTATCCTATATTTAGGAGGCTACCGGATATTCTTAGGAAAATCTCACCTTTTCGGTTCATTTTTATTCGTTGTGTCTATATTAATTTCTAGATTCTCATTTGTTTCACTCTTTTACGGATGGCTAGGATGCGAGCCATGGCGATCGGGGAAAGGGACCTCCAGTATGTAACTGGGGCACCAGTTAAAGGCTGAGGTCGACCCAGAGGTCAAGGTCAGGCTAAAGCTGCAGCCATAGCTCGAGGTCAGGCCAAGCCAGGAAGCTTTCACTAGATCCTATTATTGCACCCGAGCCAGAGATAGTACCAGAGGGTCAGCCACCACAGTAACAGGTGGTCCAGGGAGAAACCAGGCCCCACCAGGGTTTATATCTTCCTTAATTCTCCATGATGCTTTCGTACAACTATTGGGCTTGGTAGGTGGCCAACCGTCAGATGGGGCCCAAATAGTAGCCTAGGGTGGTCTTGGTTTAGAGGCACAGCCTGTAACTGTGGCTCCCAGAGTAGAGGTCTCACCAGCACTAGTAGTCCTACATCTATAATATCCCAACCAGTTGTGAATTCTGAGAAGAAAAAGATGCTAGGTCAGTTTCTAAGATTAGAACCACCTAGATTTGTAGGGGCCCTAGACGAGGATGCTTTTGAGTTCTTTAGTAGTTACGAGGGGAGGCTGTATAATTTAGCCTAGTAGAGTCATATGGTGTGGACTATACAACCTTTCAGTTTAATCGAGAAGCCAGACAGTGGTGGAGAGGATATGGTGATTCTAGGCCAGCTAGATCTCCCCCTATGACATGCGCTCAGTTCTTCGAGGATTTCTTGGGGAAGTATATACCTCGCAGCTTGTGGAAGCATCTGAGAGACCTATTTATAGGCTTGGAGAAGGGTTTTATGTCTGTGGCAGAGTATGAGGTGAGGTTCCATGAGTTGGCCAGACATGCCATTATGATTCTACCTATCGAGTATGGGCGGATTTGGTATTTTGTTAGAGGTTTGAGACTTCTACCTTGGATGGCTACTCAGAGTCTGGTAGCAGCGGGTAGGTATTTTATAGATATTATGGACTATGCTCAAACTATGGAGGATATACATTGAAAGGCCCAAGGGGGAAGCAATAAGAGGCCTCGTCAGTAGGGCAGTTATAGTGGGAGCGACAGTGGCACACAGTTCAGAGATAGAGGTTTTCATGATAGATACCCCTAAATATCAACCTTATCAGCATTAAAGTCAGTCTAATAGGCCCGTTCAGGCAACACTTCAGATTTTAGATGGGGGTCAGTCTGGTTATAGTGATGTCAGTGGGCAGAGCAGTGTAAGTCTTTAAGGGGTGTACAGTCTGGGTATTCTAACCAAGGTGTCCATTCCGGGTTAGTTGGACCTTCTCAACAGAGCAGAGTGCCTAAGGTATATTGTGATTGTTATATTGTGGGCCATTTAGTAAAAGAGTGTCCCCCGTGTGGGATGATTGAGCTAGTTGTGCAAAGTGTTCTACCGATCAAATTAGTGTCGCCTTTAGCTAGGGATGGTATATAGAGGTGCAGGGTGGTCCCCTGGGTTGCAGAGGAGGTCCTCAGGTAGGTCGAACAGGTGGTCAGGCAGGCACCCTGCCCGGAGGTGAACAAGGTCACTTATATGCTCTTCTTAGTAAGCTAGAGGTTGAGGCTTCGAATGTTGTTATCAAAGGTATGATTTCAATATGCCATCAGCCAGCTTCTACTTTATTTGATCCGGGCTCCACATGTTCATATGTTTCTACTTATTATGCACCGCGGTTAGGTTTATCTTGGGAGCTATTATCTGTGTCTTTGTGTGTAGCTATTTTCGTGGGCGATTCTTTAGTTGTGGATCGGGTTTATATATTGTGTATTCTGACCATTCGAGTGTATGACACTCAGGATGACCTTATTGTACTAGACATGGTGGATTTTGATGTGATTCTGGGCATGGTCTTGTTATTACCCTATCATGTAGTCTTGGATTGCTTTGCTAGTACTGTTACTTTAGCCATGCCTAATATACCCCCAATTGTATGTCAGGGCTCTTTTAGCCACTCGTCCATGGGGATTATTTCTTATATTCAAGCTAGGAGACTGATATCGAGGAGTTTTGTGTCATATCTTGCTTATGATCGTGATATTAGTGCTGAGAGTCCTTCACTTGACTCTGTTCTTGTAGTTTGTGACTTTCCTGATGTCTTTCCTACCGACCTACCTAGCCTTCCTCCTGAGTGTGATATAGATTTTTCTATTGACCTTGAGTTGGGCACCCAACCTATTTTCGTTGCACCTTACCGCATGGCTCCGGCAAGATAAAGAAGCTAAATATTCA
The DNA here is from genome assembly GCA_031232105.1 of Capsicum rhomboideum. Lineage (NCBI taxonomy): Eukaryota > Viridiplantae > Streptophyta > Magnoliopsida > Solanales > Solanaceae > Capsicum > Capsicum rhomboideum. Next base: position 45,431,773 of record CP124717.1, on the reverse strand, counting down.
GCTTTTGCATCTTCTGGGTAAGGGTTTTATTAGGCCGAGTGTATTGCCTTTCTCCAGTTCTGTTTATAAAGAAGAGGGATGATTCTATGTATATGGGTATTGACTACAGGCAACTGAATAAGGTGGCACTGAAGAATAAGCATCCTGTACCTTGTATTGATGATCTATTTAACCAGTTTTAAGGTGCATCCATGATTTCTAAAATTGACTTAAGATCGGGCTACCATCAGTTGAGGATTCGGGCGGAGGACATCCCTAAGACAGGTTTCAGGACTCACTACAACCATTACGAATTCCTGGTGATGTCTTTTGGGTTGACTAATGCCCTAGCAGTGTTCATAGACTTGATGAACCACGTTTTCAAGCCTTATTTGGAATCCTTCATGATTATTTTCGTTGATAACATCCTAGTCTATTAGAGGAGTAGGGAGGAGCATGAGCAGTATCTGAGGACCGTACTCCACACTTTGAGAGATCAAAGGCTTTATGCCAAATTCTCAAAGTACGAGATCTGTATTGAGTCTATAGCATTCTTGGGGCACGTGGTGTCCAAGGATGGGATTATAGTAGACCAGGCAAAATTTGAGTTCATTCTTGACTGGGCTAGGCCGACATCTCCAATTGAAGTTTGTAGTTCGATGGGATTGGCAGGCTACTACAGGCGGTTCATCGAGAGATTTGCCACTATTGCAGCACTTATGACTAGATTGACTAGGAAGGAGGTTCCATTTCAGTGGTATGATAGCTGTGAGGCGAGCTTTCTTAAGCTCAAGTACTTGCTTACTTCAGCACCTATTCCGACTTTTCCAGTTAAGGGCAAGGGGTTTACTGTATATTGTGATGCTTCTGGTATTCATTTGGGGTGTGTTCTGATGCACCGAGGTTGAGTTATTGTATATTCTTCAATACAGCTGAAGGTGCACGAGCGCAACTACCCCACTAATGACTTGGAGTTGGTAGTGGTAGTTTTCGTGCTGATGATTGAAGGTAGTACTTGTATAGTGTTCATTGTGATATATTCACTGACCATCATAGTCTTCAGTACATTATGACCTATAGGGAGCTTAATTCGAGACAATACAGGTGGATTGAGTTGCTAAAGGATTATGAACTCTCTATTCTATGCCATCCGAGCAAGGCGAATGCGGTAGTGGACGCCTTGAGCCAGAAGGCAGTGAGTATGGGTATCTTGGCCTTCATTTCAATTTTAGAGCAACTGTTGGCCTTGGACATCCAGTCATTAGCCAATATAATGGTTTGGCTTGATATTTCAGACCCCAGGAAGATTTTTACTAGTGTTGAGGCTAGATCTACCTTGTTAGAGTAGATTTGGGGTCATCAGTTTGAGGATGGTGGGTTGGGTGGAATTCTAGATCAAGTGTTGAGAGGTGAGTCTAGAGGGCTACCTTAGATTCTAAGGGAATTTTGAGATTCGCCGATCACATTTGTGTTCCGAAGGTGGGAGGTTTGATTCGATTGATACTCTAGGAGGCTCATAGCTCCACGTATTCAATTCACCCCGGGATAACTAAGATGTATAGGGATTTCAGGCAGCATTACTAATGGATGGTCATGAGGAGAGATGTAGCATACTTGGTGGCTCGGTGTTTGTGTTGTCAGCAGGTGAAGGCCGAGCATTTGAGACCCAATAGATTGCTTTAAAGGCTACCTATTCCCGATTGGAAGTGGGAGTGGATTACTATGTATTTCGTGGGTGGTTTGAATCGCACTTCTCATGGTTCTAATAGTATTTGGTTCATCATATATTGATTGACCAAGTCTTCCCATTTCATCCCTACTCAGACTTCCTACAGTGCCTAGAGGTTGGTTCGGATCTATGTTCGAGAGGTTGTTTGCCTTCACAGGGTGCCTGATGTTTCCCAAATAAAACCTCTTATTGAAGTATAAAGAGGTCGCTATCAAATATAGAACCCAACTATATTATCAGTCCAAATTTCGACACTCTACTGTTCTGAACCTATTTGACCTACAAATACCCAAAAGCCCATTATATCCACAGAGAAAGACCCTCGTACTTGCAAATATTCACTGTTTTAAGTGTTGAAAGTGTCGTAAGTTTACAAAACATCAACACCCTTAACTTGGACCGTTTGCATGTCCTCGGGTAAACGAAAACACAACTACACTATCACGACGCTTAACCAAGAAAAAACAAATATCACTAGGGCAGTCAAATGTTCACAAAATCAATTTCATCATGCATTCCCAAAAAAATTCAAGTCCTTCCCCTCCAATAGCATTAGAACTCAACCTACGCTGTGTACAGACAAATCCTCAACCATAACACAATAGGATCAAGAGATGGCATCATATTGTCAACAGACAAACCTAATATTTAAGCAAATGACATTACCTGGACAAGCAGTAATCAAAATGCAACCCCTATGCCCTTACAACAAAAAAGTCCCTAATACTCTTAATTTTGCAGTAAATTCCAACATTGAAACTGAATCAAATCTCTCACTTTCACAAAGAAGCCTGGCAGTGTGCGTTTGATACCGTAGGCTTGCCCTTATTTCCTACTCCTTAGTTTTTAGACAGTCGGATTAGGATCACTATAGGACTTTTATTGGCTTGTAATGTAGGCTCACGTATATGTTTGGTACATATAGGTACAGTGACTTACTCCTCTTTGGCACTACACTATTTTTTGGCTCCACTTTCCTACTTCCTTTTATTTTTTCCCCTTTTCTCTAAGTTTTCGGACCCCGGGTGCGGTTGTATTTTCATAACTTTCTCTTTTTCTTCTTTTTTTTTCTTCTTTCTCACCATACCGCACTCGAATCCTTTTTTTTCCTTTTTACTAGCATTTTCTTCATACCCAATATTTTACGCACCCCTAAGATAGCCACCCTAAACTTAGGTGATTTGCTTGAGTTGAGGTGCACAATGTCCAAGGAGGGACCAGGGCCAAAGCAGGTTTATTGTAAGTAATCGGAAAGGTGAGTAGGCTAGTTCAAAGAAAAGGTCTACTTAGGCTCAAATTTGGGATCAAGGGATATCACAATTATTTGGTAATTTTTTTTAGGCTTTTAAGTGGACTAAACCAAGAACGGACTATGATCCTTTCCTAACCTTCTATCCTACAACTGTGACGAGAATAACGGGGCAAGTTCTAGATCGTACACATACTCCGACTAGGTAACACCTCACACTCACTTGGCTTAGGGTTATGTATTCAGTCACTACCTATTTGGTTCATGCAGCTAGGCTACGGTTGTCAAGTCCGTAATTCTAATGTCATTTTGAGATCCACCTTGGTCACAGTCCAGACAAGCACATAACACAGCATAAGAATTAAAAATTTAAGAGAGCTATCATTTAAATCAACAAAAACAAATTTGTATGCTCTTTTTATTTCAACTGCACCAAGTTCTCTTGTTTTTCTCTTGGTTACACAAAAGCACAAAATAGCACCAAAACAATAAGAACAGAAAAATAAACTCCTAGACATGCTGGTTCTAACTATGATAGCACAGTCGAGGGAAAAGAAATACGACAACAAAAACCCTAAGGTGAGGTATATCCCCACCCCCAACTTAAAAAGCACGCAATGTCCCCATTGCAAGACACATAGGAAATGTAAAAACTGGGGCAAGGGACATACCTGGGGCATACTAGACAACAGTAGTACTCTCATCAACTAGGGTCGTAGATGGGACCCCTTCAGTATTCGTTGCTCTCGTGGCCTCAACTGTGGTCGTGGCACTCTTTGATAAGTAGGTACCGGTGGCAGCCGGTACACTCAATGATGCCATGGGGGAAATCTCTGTACCCCCTCCAGTCTGGATCACCACCTCAGTAGCAGGTGGGATATCACTCACATCCTTTGATAAAGCAATCTCAGAGGTCTGCATAGTCTCTTTTGCTCTTTTCTTCTTCTTCTCACTCTTTTCACTTCTCCTCTTCTTTCTCTAGGGATACAAATCCTTGCCCATCTCTTAAAACTCTAAATCTTCACCCTTACCTACCGGGGCCTGTATATAGAAATCAGGGACTAAAGAGTCCATATCAATAGCTAAATCTATCAAGGATGACATAGAGGGAGGTACAACTGGACAGTCCGCTCAGTAAGCTCCTTGAATGCTTCCTTCAGCGGCCAAGTCTATGGTGATGGTACTAATATCCTGAGCCTGGACCTTCTCTAACCTAGCAGTCATCCGGCTCTCAAAACTATCAAAGCGGGTCAGAACCACCCATACCGCAGCCTTTATCTCATTTGCCACGTAGGGCTTTACCCCTAGCTCCAACTTTTGGATCTGAGCATTATGCAATAGCTAGTTCCGCATGATCTACTCTAACTGTGCAGTTGGGATCAAGGTGTATCTGGTAGGCACCAACTGATAGGTGCAGTGGCATACTGTGATGATGATGATGTAGCACTGGCTTCAGATGTCAGGAGCTCACTATCCGGGGCACCCCCCGCTACTTCTGATGCTAAGTCCAGTAGAGGACCACGAGATGGAGCCGCCAGGTTTCTCAAATCCTTTATCAAAACTATATTCGTGCTCTTCATAGGTTGAATAAATCTATCCATATTCAGGATAATCGGCATATGGGTATCCTGCATCAACTGAGTAAGTAGTCATGAGAAAGAGAGTATGGTGCTGAACTGCAATACTTTATCCCAGATCTCCTCCGTAATAATCCAAGGGATGTTTAATGCCAACTCAAACATAAAAGTTGTGACCATGCATACATTTGTGGCACCCAATGTATTATCATTGGTTGTAGGTGTTATGCGATGCCTAGCAGTGGACCACCACACCTTGGCTAAAAATTTCAAGATGTGTTTGTATATGGTGGACTCATTCACCCTGACTGTATTTTCCCCTGCTTTAGTAATGTGGCCTGCCAACCACCTATAGTGCATATTTTTACCATTCACAGTGTAACACCCCATACATTTCTAACCCTAACTTGATTGAGTGGTGACCAAGGATGTAGTTATAAACCTTAGCTTCGCAAGCACTAAGTACGTCTGTTGCATTGGTTTTGGATGGAACAATTGATATCGTACTATTCAATAGGATTAGACTCTTGTAGAAGGAGTTTGAAACTTTCTGAAAAATTTTGGGAAGTGATAAGTGAGGCTTGAACGACTTCCAAGCAAAGGGTTTTAATGCTAAGAGGTAAGCTAAAGAGTTGAACTTGAAGTATCTAATCGAATCCGCAAAGAAAAGTCGAAGAAACAAAAAATTGCAAAAATTAAGGGTGGGGCGCGCCCAGGGGCGTGCCAGGTCGCTCTGGGATGAAATTTTCAGCCCACATGCAGGAAGGGGGCACGCCAGGCAGCGTGCCAGGCCGCCCCTGCACACCTTTCAAAAAGCTGAAAATTTTCTAAATCCTTAGGGAGTCCGGGAGCGTGCCGGGGTGCTTTTTAGTCTATAAAGATGACTCTTGGGTTATTATATAATTATTCCATCTTGGTAGGACTACGCTTGGACGACGTTGGCATCCAAATTATGCTTTTAACCATTTATGTTCAATTAAGCCATAAGTGGCTAGAATTGATTATTTGGAAATTGAGGCTACAAATATGAGTCTCGTGAGTTAAATATTGTCGTGAAAATTATGAAATTAATTAAACATGAGATATATGACTGACTACACATTGATTTTAGTGGGCTAAGATAATATGTGTTAATGGGCCAATTTGAGGCCTAAAATGGAGCCAAAATGCAAGGCCCAAAAGGGAAAAAAAAGACCCATTCTTCCATTGACCAAATGGACATTGAATTAAATGCCAAGAGTTGGCTAAGTATGAACCCAAGGACTATATAAATGCAAGTAAATCAGATTTTTAATTCCACAACTCACACATGTTTTTCTAGACAATTCTCTAAGAGATATTTCTCAAGCTCTCAAACCCTAAGGCACTTCTTTGGGCAAGATCATCATTCTACAAGCTTGGGTAAGTGTTTATTCTTATGATTTAATATATTATGTACATGATATATTATGTATATCATGGTGGTTATGTTGGCAAGGTGTTGAATAGTGCACTTTGGCTTTTTGCTAAAATATGTGCATCCTTGTGAATTAAACTTGAAAAAGGACTTGATGTTTTGATGAAAGTGAATGGTATGGATGATATCTCAACATGTATGGTGTGGTTATGTCCATAACTTGTTATTTTTCTCTATGAGTAAATTGTGGAATTTTGGTTATAAAATGTATTAGAGTAAATTGATGGATTCATTGTGATGTGGTGTTAATGAGAACATGTAAAGGAGGAAATTGGTGTGAAAAGCTATTGGTTATGATGTATTGGTCAATGTATAGCATGTTATGGTATTGTTGGTATGAAAAGGCCATGAATGGTATTGTAAAGGTTGAAATAATGTTATAGGGGAAATCATGTAACTCATGGTCGTCTTATACACTTGGAATGTAGCTTGTGGTTAATGTTGGTTCCGTTATGTACTTGTAATGTAGAGTGAAACGTAAGGAAGGAGCGGAATTTTTGTATTCACATATTGGATTGTGTGTTCATATTGAGGACATAAGGTATTTAAGGTTACTCTTTCCGTATCCTTCTGCAGCACATAGTGTCACATTGTCATTATACTTGTTCCACTCCGAAATGTTCAAAGGTATCCTATTTCCGGATATTAATCATTGTTGCTGACTTGTTCCATATTCATTGGTCGATTATGATTCACATAACTCATATTCATTGATTAATGTTCCAAAGTTCCAATCATGTTATAAGTTTCAGTAATGTATCAATCTCATGAAAGTAAAGGAATGAAGTAATGTATATATATACGTTCCCAATAATGTTTCAATCACCAATGTATCACTCTCATAACAATGTAAAGGAAATAAGATTGCAAAGAAGTAATGCGCACATGGTTACTTTATGTTTCATTGAGTATGGATCACAATCTAAAGGGTATAAGTTCAGATGGAACAATCCCAATATTATGCTAGGTTATTATATTATAGCCCACCAATGGTGGAGGTCCATTATTATACCTTTATATATTATAGCCCACTAATGGTGGAGGTCCGGTATTATACATTTATATATTATAGCCCACCAATGGTGGAGGTCCGATATTATACATTTATATATTATAGCCCACCAATGGTGGAGGTCCGGTATTATACATTTATATATTAAAGCCCACCAATGGTGGAGGTCCGGTATTATATATTTATTTATTATGGCCCACTGATCAGCTGGATGTCCGGTTATATTATAGCCCACTGATCAGCTAGATGTCCGATATTATGTGAGTGGTATTATTATATGAATGATGATGATATGACTGAATGATCAGAAATGAAAGTAATGAATGTAATGTACATGGACATATACAGAACGGAGAATTATCAATAATGATTACTCACTTGTTATGAGTCCAGTAAAGTTCTTATATATCATGCAGTTTCTTATAGCCTTGCATACTCAGTACATTCTCTCGCACTGACCCCCTTAGGGGAAACTTACCTTACTTGCTGCATGCACAGGTACTAGTAGACCTCCTCAGTAGTCTACGAGATATCCACAGATTATTGGTGAGCTCCAGTTGGTTCGGGGCTTTTCCGAGTCATTATGCACATTTGTTGATCTTGTAGATGAGTATAGAGCGGGGTGTTGTCCCGACTCTAGGTTTGTTATGGTTATGTATCTGTAGAGACTTTGTATACATATGTGGGAAGATGAAAGTAAAAGATGTATGTTAATTTTGACTTGATGGCCCTAACGACCAAGTTTCATATATTGTACATGTTTTCCATAAATTTCGCTATTGGTCATTATTAGTTACATGGGTTGGAATGATAGTCATACGTAAACATGCATATGATTGGACATGAGCAAAGATTGGTTCTCTCGAGCCTCAACGGCTTCGGGTGCTAGTTTGTCCCAAATGAGATTCGGGTTGTGACATGTCACCCTCTTTAAATCATTCATCTGGAAGTCATATTTTGGATTCTCATCCACCGGTACAAACTCAGCTCTAAATAAGGTTGTAGGACTGGCCTTGACTAAAATATCAATTTTATATCCCGCACTCGCATTATATCCAGCCTGGGCTACTTTCTAACATCTGCATCTCTACTCGAAGGAGTTATATTTTTCAGTATTGCCGCATAATTAGCGTAGAATTCCCTTACCATATTGGTAAAATAGTTGTGCAGTGACCTCATCATCCACCCAAGCTCGTACCTACCAAACACTCAGCTTAGCTCTAGGACCCTTTGAATAGACTCCGATAAAATGCACGGCTTCTCATGAATGATCATTTGTTTTGCTGCCCCGGTTATTGAGTGAGACCCCATCAATGTAATGATCTCGGGAGTTTGGTATGCTCTACCTCCTCGAGCCTATCCCCTTTTGAGGCCCACCAGCTACAGTTCCCTTGAAGGATTCAAAGTTGGACTCTTCATCTTCTCCCGAGGAACTAACATCCTCATCATTATCACTAGGCTTACCCCAATGCTTATTTATATTTTTCCTTTTCTCTTCAGACTAGAGAAGGTTGATGGGGTTAGTTGTGGGTACCAAGGTAGTGGATGTTGTCTCCTTGGCCTTATCAAGTTTCTTGGACTTTGCTCTAGTGGTTCGAGGTGAATGTTGTCCATCAGACTCAGTTTTTGAGTATTGCACCTCGAACTCACTAGACTCTTGAGACTCACTCTCTAAGGTCGGAGGTGTGTCTCGGGGTGCCCACTTCTTTGCAATGTCTTGTTGTATCTACTAAGGTGTATTTGGAGGCATAGTACCTGTAGAAGAAAATATTATTATCAATTTTGAATTACTGATACAGGTTCAGGAATTGCAATAGAAGAGCCTTCACACAATCGTGCAATGAAGGTACGATCATACCTTTCGATCATAGGAAGGGTCCCTCAAAATTACAAAGGGGTCATCACATCAGACGAGAACATACCACGATCGTACCATGAAATAATGATCGTGGGATGTGTCATCTGATAAACTTCATGCAGGTTAACACCAGTCATCCATAACGATCCAACCCACGATCGTAAGTAGATACCATAATCGTGGGTTGTGTCATGGAGTGTGCACTTAAACTTAGCAAATTTAAACACAAAATTTATGCCTTTGACTCCTATTTCGACCCTTATTGACAAAAATTTAGTAATAATGGGTACTCAAGACTTCCCCTTGTTTTCATTCACTCAAACACAACACCCAACACTCATTTGAAAGACCTTATTTGTAACACCCTGTACTTCCCAACCCTATTTGATGATGTTGAATAATGTTTTCTTAGGTGTCAAGAGATATAAGTATGTATTTGGTAATGTTACCGACGAGAAAATTGAAATTTGGCCACGTACATGCAATTAGACTTTCATAGAAAGGGTTTTGCGATTTCGTGGAGCATTTGTGTAATACCCCGTAGACATTCTAACCTTATTTGGTGACTTGGATTCATGTTTACTTGATGATTAAGATCACTAAGTATTTTGTAGTGTTTCGATAAGGTATTGAACGATACGCAAGTGTTGGAAAAATGGCCAAAAAATTCAGCAAAGAATCAAAACTTGCGCCACTACCCTATTTCAGGGGGTGTGGCGCAATCCACTGATTCAGAGGGCAAGAAAATCTTGCGTCACTGCCTTGCTTTGCAGCAGTGGCGCAAGGAACAAATGTTTTGCCTTTCCGAGCTCGTTTCGCAACGCAATTCTACGACGATCCTTAGATGGTTTCTTTTGGTTATTTGGAGTTATTTGAGCATTGTTAAAGATTCAAACACTTCAATACACTCCTACATATTCTTACATGATCAAATCATGAAAAATGAATAGTGATCCAAAATGTCTAATAAAGCCATGGGCGACTAGAATTCCTATTTTTGCGATCGAGACAACGAATGAGAATCTCGTAAGAGAATATTGTCGTGACATTATGGAATTATGTAAACATGAGATATATGGCTAATAATACATGAAAGTTGATGGGTTACATGGATATGTATTATTGGGCCCAAATGAAGGCCCAAAAGTGGAAGAAATACATGGCCCAAATGGGTCTAATGACCCATTCTTCCATTTGACCTTCTAGATATAACATTTAATGCTAAAGAGTGACTAAGGGTGGAACTTGAGGGCCTATATAAAGGGGTAAAATCTTATTGTTTATCCATTACAAACACACATGTTTTTCTATCTTTTTTTCTAGACATTTCCAAGAAACCTCTTTTGCTCTCAAAACCCTAAGTCCACTTTTGGAGAAGATCATCACTATTCAAGCTTGGGTAAGTGTTTATTAGTATGGTTTAACATATTATATTCATGGGAGATTATGTATATTATGCTAGTTGTGTTGGCAAGGTGGTGAATAGTGTCTTTTTGCTTTTGGTGAAAGATGTGCTATCATGGTAATTTGAACTTGAATTAGGCCTTGTGCCTTTGATGAAAAAGCATGGTATGGACAAAATATGAACATGTATGGTGTTATTTTTGGTATTAAACTTGTTCTTGTCTATAAGTGGAAATTGTGGGATTTTGGCCGATATGTGTTATGAGTTGTATTAAGGTGATTTGATGGATTATTTGCGATATGATATGGATAAGAAAGTGTAAAGGAGAAGTGTTGTGGTGAAATATATCAATTATCATGTATTGGTCAATGTTGGGAATATTATGGAATTTTTGGAATAATAATTTTGTCAATGGATTTGTCAAGGGGAAATGACATGTTTAAAGGCAAACATGTAACTCATTGATGTTCTATGTATTTGTCAAGTAGTTGGTGGTTAATGTGAATCTCATTATGTACTTGTGTTGTAGAGTGACACATAAAGAAGGAGCGGGACTATTGTATGCACCTCTAGGATTGTATATCCGTATTGAGAGTACAAGGTATGTAAGTTTACTTTGTCCATATTTTCTGCGGCAAATAGTATTCCCATTGACATCTCACTAGTCCTATCTCGAAATGTGCTAAGGTATCCCATATCCGGTTATCAATGGTCATTTTCATATATTTCCTACTCATTGAGCAATGGTGAATCTCATGTCTCATATTCATGGTTAATGTTCCAAAAATCCCAATAAGGTTATGTTGCGATATTCCAATAGTAGTCATACTCATGTCTCTTGTTCATTGATTATTGTTCCAATGGTTCCAATGGTGTTATGTTCTTGATGATATTGTGTTTCCAACAATGTTACTCATATGTCTCTAACTCATTAGTTAATGATCCAAAGTTTCAAATGAGGTTATGGATACCATTGTATCAATCTCTAATAAGCGAAAGTATTAATCTCTCACAAGTGCTTGTATCAATCTCAAAGGTAATAAAATGATGTAAGAATAAAGTAATGCATATTGATTGTGTTCATGGGTGTTATCCATGGGGTACAAATACCCGCATGAGGACGTAGTTTATCCATGGGGTACAAATACCCGCATGATGATGGCCATTTATCCATGGGATGCAAGAACACCCGCATGATGATATGATCTTATCCATGGGGTAAAACGAATACCTGCATGACGATGATATGTTATCCATGGGGTGAAAAGAACACCTGCATGATGATGGCCCTAACAGTATATGAGCAATGTAAAAGTAAAGGCAAGAGAAAGAATGAATGTAATATACATGGCTTCCAAAGTACAGAATAGTGACTCATCTACATTGTGATTTATCTATATTGGTTATGCATTGGAACTTGAGTTCTTGACATATTTTCATATCTTACAAGTTTTATATGGCCTTACATACTCAGTACATTCTTCGTACTGACCCCTCTTGGGGAATTTACTTTACTTGTTGCAGGCGCAGGTCCTAGTAGGCCTCCACAGTAGATTGACAGTGTTGCAGATCTTTGGTGAGCTCCAGTTAGTCCGGAGTTTCTCCGAGTCACTGTTGTATATGTGTTTTGATTTTGTACATGTTGTATAAAGCGGGGACTTGTCCCGACTTTTAGTTCATTTTGGTCAATGCATTTTGTTAGAGGCTTTTGTAGACGGATGTGGGTGTATAAATGTGAAGGTACCTGTCGTTTTGACTTGATTTTGGCTCAAACGGCCAAGTTTTACATATATAGCTATGACATATGTTTTCATGTCTATGAATTCCGCATAGTTGCATAAGGTGTAATAAAATTCATATGAGGTTATGCACGCGAATGTTCATGAGTAAAGGTTGGTTCTCTCGGGCCATATCGCCTTTGGGTGCCAATCATGTCTCGATGGGATTCGGGGCGTGACAAAGTGGTATCAGAGCAGTTCGGTCTAAGGGTGTCTACAAAGCCGTGTCTGAGTAGAGTCTTACTTATCGATGTGTTGTGCACCACATTTATAAGTACGAGGCTACGAAACATTTAGGATGTTGTTTCTGTTCTTCACTTCTAGATCGTGCAATAGAGCCAGTGTTGTAAGTTGAAGTGTATCTGATCATGGTACTTGTTTTTCTTTGGTATAGTCAAAAATGCCAATCACAAGAGGTAGAGGTAAAGGGAAGCAGGTAGATGTGCCTGCTGGAGAAGGAATGAGTAGACTACCACCTGACCAAGCTAGTCAAGGTGGAGCAAATGCTGAACTTTCATCACGGTCTTCGTCTACTTTTCCAGCTTCGGAGGAGCCAATTGGTAGAGAAATACCCGTAGAACCACCGATGAATGCCACGGACCAGGATCTTAGAAATACAGTTCATATGTTAACACAGTTAGTGGCAGCCCAGAGTCAAGGATGAGCTGGTCCAATGATACATGATGATGATGCAGCTAGAGTGGCAAGTCGCAGAACACAGGACTTTCTAAAATTGGACCCTCCTATATTCACTGGGTCAGACGTGCAAGCAGATCCACAGGACTTCGTGGATCAAATACAGAGAGCTTTGGAGGTAATGCATGTAACAGGAGTAGAAACGATTGAGCTAGCAGCTTATAGGTTGAAGGGCGAGGCTATATTGTGGTATGAGGACTGGAAGAAAGCTCGAGGTATTGGTGTAAACCCACCTACGTGGGAAGAATTTAAAGCGGCATTTCTGGATCACTATCTTCCCTATGAGATCCGTGAGGCTCGTGCGGATCAGTTTTTAAATTTATGTCAAGGAAATATGAGTGTTAGAGAATACAGTTTGCAGTTTAATTCCTTAGCACGATATGCTCCAAATGTGGTGGCCACGATGGAAGATAGAGTACATAGATATGTGGACAGATTGGAGCCTTATTTGGTATGGGACTGCACTATCGCTGCCTTAAATCGAGATATGGACATCGCTAGAATTCAGGCCTTCGCGCAGAAAATGGAAGACCAAAGGCAAAGGAAGAGGATATAGAAATCTGAGGAAGGGCCAGTAAAAAGGGCCAGATCCATGGGGCAGTCTATAGTGCCCCCAGGAGGATCTGGATCTCGAATGTTACCACCTAGACCCTCATTCTCTTACTCCACAGCAGGCGCCCCATCTCACTCTCGAGGATTCAGGGGCAGTCATATTGGGCAGAGGGGTAGGATGCCAGATTCACAGACAGCAGGGTCTTCTCGCCCATTGTGCCAGTTTTATAGACGATTTCATGAAGGTGAATGTCGGAGGGGAATGAATGCTTGTTATTGGTGTGGTATGCCGAGTCACATAATGAGAGACTGCCCACGACGAGGCTTGGGTAGTATGGTACGACCTGCGGGGTCTACTGCGGCATCATCAGCATCGGTTCCTTCTTTAGGCCGAGGTGTGCGGTCTGTTGGCCGTGGCAGAGGTGCCAGAGGAGCAGCCAGTATTAGTGGGGTCCAGAATCGCACTTATGCTTTAGTGGACCGGCAGAATGAGGGAACATCTCCTGACGACGATACAGGTATTTAGATATATTACCATGATGTATATGCATTGAATGACCTGTATTCTTCCTTATGATATGTTATACTATTGATTGTGTAATGAAGTTGAAAGAAACCAGAATTACTAGTTATGCTAATTGGAGTCTATACACTAGTTGGTGAATCTAAGATAAAAGAGTATATCGTAATGGTATAGTAGATGTTTTTGATCATGTTATGATGGTTGATCTTATGGAGATGGAAATGAAGCATTGTGTTTTGTGTTGTAATGGTTATGGAGTGGTTGACTTCTTGTATGACACGAAGAGTGCCAAGCTACGAAAGTATATTTCTATGTTTTCAAAAGACCGTCCTTGAGCGGAAAGATAAAATTCAAGTATCCAAAAATGACAAAGGTTTATATGGACGAAAGGTTAAAGTAAGTGGAATTGTCGTGCTTGGGGGTTAGATTTTGTTCACTAGGCTAGAGAGAAGATTAAGGTGGTACCATAGTAGCTACAAGCTAATACAAGTCATATGCTGAGATCCATTGCTTTTATTGAAAATGTGCAAATTATGGAGAATCCTACTTACTAAGAGAGAGATATTGCTATGCTAGAGGGGTAAGTGAAAAGATTAGGAAAAGTATGGCATAGGAATTGGTAAATAGAAGAAAGCACGTGGAAAGTCAAAGAAAAGATAAAGTCGGAGTACCCGTAATGGTTTCAAACGGAAGAGAAAATGCAAAGTACGGAATTAGTAGTATGTGTAGATGTATATAGGGGAATATATAGATGCATGGGATGTACATGAGACGATGTTACTACATTCGAGGACGAATGTTTCTAAGGGGGGAAGAATTTAACACCCCGTATCTTCCCAACCCTATTTGATGATGTTGAATAATGTTTTCTTAGGTTTCAAGAGATATAAGTATGTATTTGGTAATGTTACCGACGAGAAAATTAAAATTTGACTACGTACATGCAATTAGACTTTCATAGAAAGGGTTTTGCGATTTCGTGGAGCATTTGTGTAATACCCCGTACACATTCTAACCTCATTTGGTGACTTGGAGTCATGTTTACTTGATGATTAAGATCACTAAGTAAGTATTTTGTAGTGTTTCGATAAGGTATTGGACGATACGCAAGTGTTGGAAAAATGGCCGAAAAATTCAGCAAAGCATCAAAACTTGGGCCACTACCCTATTTCAGGGGGTGTGGCGTAATCCACTGATTCATACGGCAAGAAAATCTTGCGCCACTTCCTTGCTTTGCAGCAGTGGCGCAAGGAACAAATGTTTTGCCTTTCCGGGCTCGTTTCGCAACGCAATTCTACGACGATCCTTAGATGGTTTCTTTTGGTTATTTGGAGTTATTTGAGCATTGTTAAAGATTCAAACACTTCAATACACTCCTACATATTTTTACATGATCAAATCATGAAAAATGAATAGTGATCCAAAATGTCTAATGAAGCCATGGGCGACTAGAATTCCTATTTTTGCGATCGAGACGACGAATGAAAATCTCGTAAGAGAATATTGTCATGACATTATGGAATTATGTAAACATGAGATATATGGTTAATAATACATGAAAGTTGATGGGTTACATAGATATGTATTATTGGGCCCAAATGAAGGCCTAAAAGTGGAAGAAATACATGGCCCAAATGGGTCAAATGACCCATTCTTCCATTTGACCTTCTAGATATAACATTTAATGCTAAAGAGTGACTAAGGGTGGAACTTGAGGGCCTATATAAAGGGGTAAAATCTTATTGTTTATCAATTACAAACACACATGTTTTTCTATCTTTTTTTCTAGACATTTCCAAGAAACCTCTTTTGCTCTCAAAACCCTAAGTCCACTTTTGGAGAAGATCATCACTATTCAAGCTTGGGTAAGTGTTTATTAGTATGGTTTAACATATTATATGCATGGGAGATTATGTATATTATGCTAGTTGTGTTGGCAAGGTGGTGAATAGTGTCTTTTTGCTTTTGGTGAAAGATGTGCTATCTTGGTAATTTGAACTTGAATTAGGCCTTGTGCCTTTGATGAAAAAGCATGGTATGGACAAAATATGAACATGTATGGTGTTATTTTTGGTATTAAACTTGTTCTTGTCTATAAGTGGAAATTGTGAGATTTTGGCCGATATGTGTTATGAGTTGTATTAAGGTGATTTGATGGATTATTTGCGATATGATATGGATAAGAAAGTGTAAAGGAGAAGTGTTGTGGTGAAATGTATCAATTATCATGTATTGGTAAATGTTAGGAATATTATGGAATTTTTGGAATAATAATTTTTCCAATGGATTTGTCAAGGGGAAATGACATGTTTAAAGGCAAACATGTAACTCATTGATGTTCTATGCATTTGTCAAGTAGTAGGTGGTTAATGTGAATCTCGTTATGTACTTGTGTTGTAGAGTGACACATAAAGAAGGAGCGGAACTATTGTATGCACCTCTAGGATTGTATATCCGTATTGAGAGTACAAGGTATGTAAGTTTACTTTGTCCATTCTTTTTGCGGCAAATAGTATTCCCATTGACATCTCACTAGTCTTATCCCGAAATGTGCTAAGGTATCCCATATTCGGTTATCAATTGTCATTGTCATATATTTCCTACTCATTGAGCAATGGTGAATCTCATGTCTCATATTCATGGTTAATGTTCCAAAAATCCCAATAAGGTTATGTTGCGATATTCCAATAGTAGTCATACTCATGTCTCTTGTTCATTGATTATTGTTCCAATGGTTCCAATGGTGTTATGTTCTTGATGATATTGTGTTTCCAACAATGTTACTCATATGTCTCTAACTCATTGGTTAATGATTCATAGTTTCAAGTGAGGTTATGGCTACCATTGTATTAATCTCTCACAAGTGCTTGTATCAATCTCAAAGGTAATAAAATGATGTAAGAATAAAGTAATGCATATTGATTGTGTTCATGGGTGTTATCCATGGGGTACAAATACCCGCATAAGGACGTAGTTTATCCATGGGGTACAAATACCCGCATGATGATGGCCATTTATCCATGGGGTGCAAGAACACCCGCATGATGATATGATCTTATCCATGGGGTAAAACGAATACCTGCATGACGATGATATGTTATCCATGGGGTGAAAAGAACACCTGTATGATGAGGGCCCTAACAGTATATGAGCAATGTAAAAGTAAAGGCAAGAGAAAGAATGAATGTAATATACATGGCTTCCAAAGTACAGAATAGTGACTCATCTACATTGTGATTTATCTATATTGGTTATGCATTGGAACTTGATTTCTTGACATATTTTCATATCTTACAAGTTTCATATGGCCTTACATACTCAGTACATTCTTCGTACTGACCCCTCTTGGGGAATTTACTTTACTTGTTGTAGGCGCAGGTCCTAGTAGGCCTCCACAGTAGATTGACAGTGTTGCAGATCTTTGGTGAGCTCCAGTTAGTCCGGAGTTTCTCTGAGTCACTGTTGTACATGTGTTTTGATTTTGTACATGTTGTATAAAGCGGGGACTTGTCCCGACTTTTAGTTCATTTTGGTCAATGCATTTTGTTAGAGGCTTTTGTAGACGGATGTGGGTGTATAAATGTGAAGGTACCTGTCGTTTTGACTTGATTTTGGCTCAAACGGCCAAGTTTTACATATATAGCTATGACATATGTTTTCATGTCTATGACTTCCTCATAGTTGCATAAGGTGTAATAAAAGTCATATGAGGTTATGCACGCGAATGTTCATGAGTAAAGGTTGGTTCTCTCGGGCCATATCGGCTTCGGGTGCCAATCATATCTCGATGGGATTCGGGGCGTGACATTATTGTCATACTACTCATATTTAACCCAATTTTTTACTCATTACTTGTTTATTGACAAAGATAGAAACATTTTTTGAGTATGATCAATATACTTACTTGATTTTTTGAAAATTTGGCTATTAAGAGAGTGCAGAAGGCCAAAACTAAGGAGAAGCTCACTTCGCAAATCAGAGGAAAGAAATTTGCACTTTTCACTGGTTGGGGCGCTTGAAAAATTTACACTTTTCACTGGTTGGAGCACTTGAAGTTTAGGGAGTTTGAGTTGGAATGAATGGAAATAATGATCGGGCCTTAGGTATATCGAATTACGGATAAAAATCGAGTAAGGTTGGGTCGGGTTTAATTTTTATTCAAGCAGTTGAACCCAACAGACGACGTGTACCTTCGATCATGGGATCAAACCACAATCGTGTCATGTGATCGTACCAGGAGGGTTGAAAAAACTTACCTGAGAACCTACGAACCTTAAGAATGATCGTGATATGTAACCACAACCGTTCCTTAAAATTATAGGTTTGATATCTTGAACATTGGTTTTTAGGAGTTGGATCAGAAATGATTATGACATCTAAGTACGATCGTGATAGCCAATCGTACGATAACTTTTGAAAGTCCTCCCTCTGTACTTTATGTAGAAGACTGAGCCCATTCCCACGATTGTGCAATTCTTTCATGGGTTCAGTACTGAGTCTAGTTCTACAACTTCTTTTCTGCCCAATTCCTGCACAAGTAACACATGTTACCCTATAATATTAAAAATTTCAACATCATGGGTTGCCTCCTAAGAAGCGCTTGATGTAATGTCGCGGCATGACATGGCTAAGTTGGTTACTCAGACTTCACCAACAAGCCCATGGGTTGTCTCCCATGAAGCACCTGATGTAACGTCGTGGCATGACTCAGGTGTTCTTGACTTCTCAAGCACCATCTAGATCCACGTCGCATATTACTTTCACTTCATCAATGGTCTCGAGATAGTGTTTCACACTTTGGTCATTCACCTTAAACTTCTGGCCTTCTTTATTTTCCAGCTCAAGTGCACCATAGGGGAACACTCTAGTTACTTTGTACTTCCCTCTCCACTTTGACTTTAACTTGCTCGAAAACAACTTCAGCTTAGACTAAAAAAGCAATACCATATCGCCTGCTGTGAATTCTCTTTTCTCAATCTTGAGATCATGGTATAGCTTCATTTTCTCCTTATACAAGTTGACCGTTCATAGGCGCCTAGACAGAATTCATCCATATCATTCAGCTGCTCTAGTCTCAATTTGGCCACATCACTCCACTCCAAATTCAGCTTTTTCAGTGCCCACAAGGCCTAATGCTCAAGCTCTACAGGCAAGTGGCATGCTTTGATACAAGCGGGATTACCCTAAAGATCCTCACTCAAGATAATTGGGATCCTTTTAGAGATGGAGAGGAGTATTGTGACCCACTATGATGATTTTGGCAATGAATAAGTCTTATTGTTGAGAGTGTTTGGCACTTGGGTCACTTTTGGGCCCATTTGGCATTTATGGTCACTTTTGGGCCCATTTTGTAATAAAAACCCATGACTAAAATAGTTAGCTTTCTTCTTTATTTAGGTTTAGATGATTATTGGTGATGAATGTTACACTTGAGAGTGTTTATGTTAGCTTGTTGGGAGTTTTCTAGGTTGTGAGAAACGTCGATTGTTAGAGGTCCATTTCCTCTTTCGGTCTTCGTAAGAGATTAGTGCTTGTGGTAATTTAAAGGAAGGTGTTTGGTTTGAAATATCTTTGCTTTTACTTTTCTTATCATATTATTTCTATCTATCTATCTTTTCCCTTTATTTTCTTTGTTTTACTTTTGTTCTTCGTCTTGTATTTTTGTATTTACCATTTTACCCTTGTCTCCGTTGTTTTTGTAGTTTCTTTGTTTTATTTGTATTTTGGTTTGTATCATTTGGTATCAAAGCCGAGCTTGGATTCGTTTCCACGAATTTAATCTTAGGTGTGTTATCGAAAGAAAATCGAAAATCACTTAAAAAAATTTTGGTGTTTTACGTTTTTGAGGTTAGCCCAAATTTTGAGTTTTTGATTTTGGGTTTTCTTATGCTTTTGGTGTTATATTCTTGTTCCATAACACTATTAGAGTCCAAATATCAAATTTGAGCTAAATCGAAGGTGATTTGAAGCCTCTACCATTGTTGAGCTTTGAGTTTTTGAAGAAAGTGAAGTGGGTTATTGAATCTGGAATTAAAGGTTTAAAATCGAGGCTTTACAGTTATTGGGGATTGTTCTCTATAGCTAAAGGAGCTTGGATTTCAAATTTTGTGGGATTCGGGTGTTATTACAAAGAATATGCAAAGGGAGAAGGGAATATTCCAAGAGAGAGGGTGCAAAAAGGGCCCACAAGAGCAAAAAATGTGGAGCTTCAGCTGGCTGTCCGGAGCACCTGCGCCCATCATTTGGGCACGTAGGTGGTACCTGCAGGTGCCCAATATAGGTCACTCTAGTACCATCTGCGCCCATCCACCTGCGTGGGAAGGTCATCACCTGCGTCCGCAAGTCACTCAAACGCACCTCAACCATTTCGAAACTCATTTTGCTCAGGTTCTAACATCCTAGTTTCATTTCTTTGATTCCTAATCACTTTTCTTTGGCTTTTAAACTAATTTTCAACTAGTAATCATCCTACTTAGTTTTTGATTAGTTCTTAAGTCCATTTTCTTTTTTGTTCTTTTCTTTGTGTGTTTTGTTGTTTTCTTTCTTAGTTAACTTCTTTGAATTCCTTTTTCTCTTAATCGAGTCATTTGTATGCGCTTCATCCCTTTTTCTCAATTGTACTAAGACAATGGGTGGAGCAACCCTTGATACCATATTGGATGCACTCCTAGGGTTGCAACAAGATATGGCCCAAATGATTGGACGAATGTTACCCAAGAATGAGAAGTTGTCAAGTATTGATGGTAGGATGACAAACGTTAGGGGTCATTTAAAGGCTTCTAATTTAACTCCTCTACCCCATGACCAAACTACCATCCCTACACCGAGGTTCATCCATCAAAATTATTCTCCAAGGCCTCATGAACATGTTTCCTCACCCTAAACCAAAATAAACCGACAAAACATTGTTCCACTCCAAATCCAATTATGCAAAGATCCTTTCCATCTTAGGCCTACTAATCACGATACTAGCATTTTACCTAGTATCACTCCTTCTCTTGTGCAGGATCATGAACCCGTGTTTCCAAAAGATAATTAAAGAAGAGTGCCTCACGAACATATGCTTGAAGGCCAAATGGAGTTCTTACCAAAGGATTCCGAAATTGAAAAGTGTGATGGATTGGATTCGATGTTGAGTTCTTTTCAAAGAGGAGAAGAATTGGAAGATTTGTCGGTTAAATGCAATGTTAGAAGTTGGGTCGTTGATGGGAATGAAGACATGAAACTTGAAAGCGAGCATGAGTGGAAAGATCTTCCAAGATATCAATATTATTTGTGGATGATAGCTTTGAGCATGGGAGATGCATTGCTAAAAGACTCATGTGTTTGGTATATCACCATACTAAATATGCTTACCAATAAAGTGCCATTGGAAGAGGGTTTGTCTCAAGAAGAAAAGTTTAGCATCCCACTTTACTTGGTTAAGCAAGTTATGAATCCTCCCAATTTCAATCCCAAGGACTTCCCCGAGAATCTTGAATTTGGATATGATGAACACTTAAATTTGAGGACAAATTCTCTTCAAGAAGAAGAGGATGATACAAGCGGGATTACCTTAAAGATCCTCACTCAAGGTAATTGGCATCCTTTTAGAGATGAGGGGGAGTATTGCGACCTACCATGATGATTTTGGCAATGAAGAAGTCTTGTTGTTGAGAGTGTTTGGCACTTGGGTCATTTTTGGGCCCACTTGGCATTTAGGGTCACTTTTGGGCCCATTTTGTAATAAAACCCATGGCTATAAATAGTTAGCTTTCTTCTTTCTTTAGGTTTAGATGATTATTGATTATGAATGTTACACTTGAGAGTGTTTATGTTAGCTTGTTGGGATCTTTCTAGATTGTGAGAAGCGTCAATTGTTAGAGGTCTATTTCCTCTTTCGGTCTTCGTAAGAGATTGGTGCTTGTGGTAATTTAAAGAAAGGTCTTTGGTTTGAAATACCTTTGGCTGTCCTTTTCTTATCATATTGTGTATATCTATCTATCTTTTCCCTTTATTGTCTTTGTTTTCCTTTTATTTTTCGTCTAGTATTTTCATATTTCCCATTTTACCTTTGTCTCTGTTGTTTTCGTAGTTTCATCATTTTCTTCATATTTTGGTTTATATCATGCTTTACCATACACAAAATAATATGGATAAGAACCAATAGAGGTATTAAATGTTGTCCGATAGGCCCATAGTGCATGATCTAGCTTTCTAGCCCAATCCGTCCTATTGACATTCACAGTCTTCGCCAAAATGGACTTGATCTCACGATTGGAGACCTCAACCTGCCCACTTTTCTGAGGATGGTAAGGCGTTTCCACCTTATGGTTCACACCATATTTCTCAATAAAGGCATTGAATAGATGATTACAAAAGTGAGAGCCTCTATCACTAATGATAACCCTTGGTGTCCCAAATCAGGAAAATATATTCTTTCTCAAGAATGTCGTGACACTCTTCCTTTCGTTATTTGGAAGCGCAACTTCTTCCACCCATTTTGAAACATAGTCCACAACCACCAAAATATACTTCATACCATGCAAACTCACAAATGGGCCCATGAAGTCAATGCCCCATACATTAAACAACTCAAGCTCTATAATAGTGGTCATTGGACGCTCTTGCCTTCGCGAGATATTTCCTTGCCTTTGGGATTGGTCACAAGCCTTGGCATAGTCATGCACATCTTTGTAAATGATAGGCCAATAGCATCTGCATTGCAAGATCTTATGCACAGTCCGTACACCACTATGATGACCCCTAACTGGAGATTAATGACATGCCTCTAAGATACTCATAATCTCAACTTCAGGAACACATCGCTGAATCACTCCATCTGCACAAGTTCAGAATAAGTATGGCTCATCCCAGAAGAACTCACATATCATACATAAATTTCTTAGATTGTTGAAATGACAGGTCTTCAGGAACCACATCACTCGCCAAATAATTTGCAAAATCTGCAAACAACGGAATCAAATCTTATAATGCGGCTAATACCTATTCATCTAGAAAAGTATCATCAATCTCAAGCTCATTCTTCAGCATGGCTTCTTTTTCAAGGCGTGATAAGTGGTCAGTCACTTGGTTCTCAGTTCCCTTTCGTTCCTTGACCTCAAAGTCAAATTCTTGCAACAAAAGTACCCAATGAATCAACCTCGGTTCTGCATCCTTCTTTGTCATGAGGTACCTAAGAGTTTCATGGTCAGTATGAACAATCACTTTCGTGCCAAGTAAATAAGACCAAAATTTCTCAAATGCAAACACCATAGCAAGCAGCTCTTGTTCAGTCACAGTATAATTTTTTTGCAGAGGATTAAGTGCTTTGCTAGCATAGTAGATAGGATGTAAGATCTTCTCTCGCTTTTGGCCTAGGACTGCACCTAGTGCCACACCACTAGCATCACACATAACCTCAAATGGCAAGGACCAATTGGGCGACACAATAATAGGGGCTGAAATTAACTTCTCTTTCAGGCACTCCAATGTCTTTAGACATGAATCATCAAACATAAATTTCACCACCTTCTCTAACAGCTTGCACATCGGATTAGCAATTTTGGAGAAGCCCTTGATGAATCTTCTATAGAAACCTGTATGCCCCATGAAGCTATGAATACCCTTTATAGAAATTGGTGGAGGTAACTTTTCAATCACCTCAATCTACGCCTTGTCAACTTCAATCCCCTTCTTTGAAATCTTGTGACCAAGCACTATTCCTTCTTTAACCATGAAGTGGAACTTCTCCCAATTTAGGGCCAAGTTATAGTCCTTGTATCTCCTCAAAATATTGGCGAGATATGCCAAACAATATTCGAATGAATCTTACACAATCGAGAAGTCATCCATGAAAAAACTCAATAGTGTCCTTAACCATATCAAAAAAAATTGCCATCATGCAACGCTGAAAAATTGTGGGTGCATTACATAGACCAAAAGGCATCTTCTTAAACGTGAAAGTCCAATATGGATAAGTGAAACTGATCTTCTCTTAGTCTTTAAGAGTAAAATAAATCTTATTGTACCCTGAATAATCGTCAAAAAATAATACCATCCTCTAACAGCAAGACGGTCTAACATCTGATCCATGAAGGGCATAGGAAAATGATCTTTTTCAGTCCATGCATTCAACTTCCTATATTCCATGCAAATACGCCACCCAGTAACTGGCCCATAGGGGTAAGCTCATACTTCTCATTTGGATTCACAGTGATTCCACCCTTTTTCGGCACATATTGGACTGGGCTCACCCACTTGGTGTCTGTAATCAGATAAACCACACCTACATCCAACCACTTGATGATTTATTTCTTCACCACCTCTTGCATAGGTGGATTCAATCTTCATTAATGCTCAATACTCGACACACAATCTGGTTCAAGTTGGATTTTGTGCGGGCAAATTCCAGGTGGAATCCCAATGATATTAGCAATGAACCATCCAATGGCCCTCTTGAACCTCTTCAAAATGGACAACAACTCCTCAACTTTCCAATCTACCAAATATGCTATAATAATAATCGACAAGATGTTGTTGGCTTCCAAGAATGCATAACGAAGATGGGATCGAAAAGCTTTGAGCTCCAAGACCGGAGGCTCCTTAATAAAAGGCTGAGCTAGTGGGGTCACTCTATTCTTTAAGTCAAGATCTAGATTTTTTGGTGCATATGTGTATGAACCCATACCATTAAGT
Organism: Capsicum rhomboideum; assembly: GCA_031232105.1. Lineage (NCBI taxonomy): Eukaryota > Viridiplantae > Streptophyta > Magnoliopsida > Solanales > Solanaceae > Capsicum > Capsicum rhomboideum. The sequence goes on along the minus strand of CP124717.1, from coordinate 45,407,282 downwards.
GCGCATCATAACTCTTAATCTAATCACCCTCAAAATTCATGATCGTTGTTGCGAGGGCCTCAATCCCAAGCCTCTCCTCAATAGGAGTACCCAAGTCATCCTTATCAACTGTATCAATCACAGAAATCACCCGCATATCCTTTGGTTGCTTCATGGACTGGCATACATTAAAAGTAACTTGTTCACTATTTAACTAAAACTTTATCTGCCTACTCTCCATATTAACTGACGCACGCCCAGTCGCGAGGAACGGTTTCCCCAAAATATGGGAACCTTAAATTCAACCTCATATTTAAGGATGTCAAAATCAGCTGGAAAGATGATGCAGCCCCCACCAAAATATCACACAAGATCCCCATCGGCTTCTTCACAGTTCTGTCCACCATGAGAAGTCACATCAAAATAGATTTGGATGAGCCCAACCCCAACTATTTATAAAATTCTAGCGGCATCAGATTATTGCTAGTACCCAAGTCACACAAAGATTTTGCAAAGTTGAAACGCCCAATAGTGCATGGAATTGTGAATGCTCCAGGGTCTTCTTTCTTCTCAACCAAATATCTGGACGTTATGGCACTACAATGGTGCACATTGTCAATAGGCTCAAAACTTATCATCCTCTTCTTAGTCACCAAATCCTTCATAAACTTTACGTAAATTGGTATTTGTTCAAGGGCTTCAACTGGAGGGGTATTCACTGTCAACTCTTTCAGCATAAACATAAACTTTTGGTACTTTCCCTCTTCAGCTTTATTCTTCAGTCTCTCTGGAAAAGGAGGAGGAGGTTGAGGAATAGGAGTCAATACTTTTGAGACCTCTTTGTCCTTCCCCTTTCTTGCCCTTGCCTCATGCTCATCAACTTGGGGCTTCTCTAGTGCATTACCATCCACTAACAATTCTTTGAATTCGGCAACCTTCTCATTATCAATAATTACCGGTTCTACCTCATTTTCGACAGTCAAGGACATAGGTGGATCAGTGGTTATCTTACCACTCTGAGTAGCAATCTCCAAACAATGACCATCATTCTTTAGATTTTGTATGGGGTTGCTCGGAAGTGTACCTTGCTAACTCTGATTCAAAGCTGCAAAAACCTGTCCAAATTATTTCTCGAGCTATTTTATGGCGGTAGCATGTGATTCAACTTTCTGATTTATCCCCAAAATATCCACCTTAATCTAGTTAAGGCAGTATTCCGTCTTCTCTACCCCTTTCACAACCTTTGCAAGTATATCTTCCATCCTGGAACTACTTGAACTACCATCATGGTTCCCATGTGGAACATAAAGGCCACTCTTATCCTTATAGCTTCCTTTCTCCTCCAACCACCATCTCGATCTCTACTCCTATCTCTATACCTATACTTATGGTAATTGTTTTCTCCATAGTAGTTCCGACCTTGATTTCTTTGCCTTGAGTTCCAAGTTTCTTGGTTAGACCCTTGGCCCTTGGCACGAAAACCCGCCACCTCTCTATCTAGATATTTTACCTCCTCCTTTGAGTCCAAATCTTCATACCTAGGGCCTTTCCTTGTGAACTGACAATGATCACCTTTTCAGTTCCAGCTGCTGCAAATTATTTAGTCAACAACCCAATTTCAGTCCTCAGTTGCGCTCCCTCTTGAGCTACCGTCTCATCTAGTGCTCTTTGTTCTGTGGATGCTCCAATTGCATATGTGCCTACTGTCGCGCCCCATTTTTCTTGCGAAAAGTGGGATTCGATGTGACAACTATTTTAGGATGGTTTAAGGGAGAAGAGTCGCCACCTAACTAATTAAGGTACGCTAGGGCACCATTCTGAACTAATTACGAATTTATTTGATTAGTCTACGTCAACCAGAAATTCGGATAAGGGTTCAAATTACCTCAAAAGGAAGGTGTTAGGCACCTTTCGAGGTCCACAAATATGGATCCCAGTCAAACTTATATATTACGTGGGGGAATTCTATGTGATAAGCAAAAGGTCGATTATTTTATTAACTACATAATAACTAAGTGTTAAAATAAATAGTTAATAACCTAAACATACAGCTTAATTTTTAGCAATTATCTAAGTGATAACATAATAAAATACGTAAAGGTAAATCAGATAAGCAAGAAGATAGAAGAGACACATTTTATATAAAAAGAAATTTTTATTTAGAAAGTAAACCTAGACTACCTCAAAGCAAAAAGGAACATGCAAAGAGTAAAATATAACCAAAGTTTTAAAAGGTTTGGACAAGGGTTAATTTTAACTTATTCAGATCAGCGCCAGGCTTATTAACGGATGACAATGTCGCATATCGCATTGTCGGATTCTGCTCGGGTCAACTTCCATCATGTCTGAATGTTCTACCCACCCCACCTAATTGGTTATTAATCTTAGAGGGCGTTCTGAAGAAAGCGATAAAACTAGTGTTACCTAAAAATGCCTACTCGTCCCAACTTAATGCCCAAGAGGCATTGGATGACCTATTTTGGATAAGGATCTAGACGCAAAGAAAATCTTATGCTTCCTAATTAGACTCGGGGTTTACGTCAAACAAAATAAATAGGACTAGTAACTAGCACGTAAAGGTCTCAAGCAGGCCTCTTGGTTAATTAAAGTTGATTAGGCAGTTGACATGCTTGAAAAGATAGTTATTCGTTTTTTACTTAGTTGAGACCTATACGCATGATTTCTAGACGAAGAGCATTAATCAAGGTGTCGAAAATTTAAATAATATGCTGAAAATTAATGGACAACTGCTAAAAATTAATTAGCAAGTGCTGAAATTTATTTTAAACTACTGAAAATTAATTAGCAAGAGCTGAAATTTATTTTAAACTGCTAAAAATTAATTGACAAGTGCTAAAATTTATTTTTTAAGATGCTGGGAAATCGATTAACAAAATATAATTTAAAATACTGAAAATCAATTTAAGTTGGCAGGAAATTAATTTAAAGTTGTAAGAGATTAATTTAAAGTTGCAGGAAAATTAATTGAGCATGCTAGAATTTAATTAGAAGTGCTGGAAAGTGATTTAAAGTGCTAAAAAATTAATTTTTAACATGCTGGAAAACGTTTTAACTTGCTGGAAATTATAAAAAAAATGTTGAAAATTTAATTCCAGAAGGCTGAAAAAATTATTAAAATATGCAGGAAATTTAGTTTTAAAAGCTGAAAATTCCAGCATATGCTAAAATGATTAAAGTTACTAAAACTTGATTTCCAAATGCTGAAAAATAAATAAATTAATTAATCATTCTAAAAATAGTTTAAGTATGCTGAAAATTGTTTAACCATGTTGAAAAGCAGTTTAGACATGCTAAAAAAAATTAATTTTTTAACATGCTGGAAATTAGATAAACTTGCTGGAAATTATTTTAATATGCTGAAAATTGATTATTATATGCTGAAAATTAAGTAAACTTGCGGGAAATTATTTTAATATGCTGAAAACTATTTATTATATCCTAAAAATTAAATAAACTTGCTGGAAATTATTTTAATATGCTGAAAACTATTTATTATATGCTGAAATTAAATAAACTTGTTGGAAATTATTTTAATACACTGAAAACTATTTATTATATGTTGGAATTTAAATTAGAGGTGCTAAAAAATAAATTTAAAGTTGCTGAACATTAATTTCTTAATGCTGGAAAGTATTTAGAAGTTGCTGAAATTTGATGTTTTAATGCAGTAAACTAATTTAAAGGTGCTGGAAATTGACTAAACATGCTGGTAATTATTATTGTATGCTAAAAATCAGTTATAACATGCCAAAAAAAAAACTAATTAAACACGCTTAAATTAAATTGACATATTCAAAATTGATTTAATACGGCGAAAGTTAGTTAATGATCCTAACACATGATTTCTAAGCAATAAAACAATTAATTAATGACCCTAGATTGTTTGCCTAAGTGATAAAATAATTTAACTAATTAACATGTAAAATCCTATAGGCATGGTATCTAAGTGAGAGAATATTCAAGTCACAAAAAATCCTCGCCGCCATAAACAGACCCCCATGATTTTATTATACGTAGAGAGTTTATACAAATTATTACAAACTCAATAAATAAAAAAATAAAAAATAAAAGGGAGAAATAAGGGCTATTTAGACAACTTTAAACACAACCCCTCCGACCAAAGCGACTCTTCATCTGTCCCGAGTAATACCTGTTAAACAAAACAACATACCCCAAGCGCACGAAAACAGACATCTGATAATCCTACGACAACCATTTAAGAAAACATACAGACCAAACAATGACCTTACAGATAATCACATTAAACAATTTAAGAGTTTAGGAGACAAATAGAACAAGCATTGAAGCATCTATAATTAACATGTCATAATCAAATGCATTTTCTAAGAAACTAACCGGTTAAACAGGAAAAGGAAGCTTCGTAGTTAATCCTTCAGCAAGAGCAAACTAACTTTGAAAGTGCTATTTTTCTTTGCTATAGAGAGTAAATTGCTTCCAGTCCCTCTAATGAATGAAAGAGAGGTTGTTTATATAGGCCAAGAGTAGTACCAATTAAAGGAAGGAAGAATATTCAGAAAGTTAATTAGTGAAAGTTAAGAGGGAAAAGAAATATTCACAAGAATCAATTAATAAAAAATCTTTTTCCTTAAAAAGACACATAGCATCAATTGTCTGTAAATACGTCTAAATTTACCATAAATAAACAAGTAATGGAGCTGTCACATAATTTCAAATATGCCGTAATATTCACTAGTGTAATATTCCTTCTAAAAGCCAAGTGATTCAGCTAATTATGTCAAAGCTCACCATAAATAACTAAAGTTGTCACAATAATTAAAGGAAACCAGTAAATGGGAGATACAAATCATGAAGATTTCCCCAAGGCAATGGAGCATGGAATCAAACAACGCTTTTACCAAATATAGTCAAGTAAGAGGTCCTCACGATTCAAATTCAAGGGGGCAAGGAATGTAGGTCAATCAAAGTTAACATAAAATACTAAGAACGGACCAGTACACATCGACCGCAATGGCATTCAAAAGTTCAAATGAGGATTCACAATACAAGCCCACCTAAAGAAAACCACGATGGACTAACAGAAATTCAGACATCACTGCAATTGGATATTTTGACATGTAATCCAAATGGAAAAATGCATAAGAATCATAAAGAAATAAGCAAGCAAAAAAAAATGGTCAAACAAGATGCACAACTTTCAGGACCGTGAATATGTCTGAAGCAGGAAAATATGAAATCGACCAATAAAGTAGCAGTCAAGCATAATTAGGGATATGACAAATCACACCAGGGACGGATTCACATTCATGAGAATCCGTCTTGAAACTGCATTCTTGAAGCTTGATTGGGAACCTCACAAAACGGGTGACTTCCAATGTTCTTCGAGCATTCTGAATTCCCACTGTGGAAGATCATCGGAGCTCCATTCAGTGCATTGGTTCGGTGGTGGATACTAAAAAATGGGGACTCGTTGGAGCTCTTTTTCAGGCAAAATAATGGCCAAATAAAAGAGAGAGAGAGAGAGAGAAAGAGGCAACGTGGTCATCGACCATCCGGTGATTAACTCCGGCGGCGCAACGATAGAAGGAGGTGAGGATGTGGCAGCAGGTTTTTCACCGGCCATGGATGGCAGTGGTGGCCTGCGGTGGTCGAACCAGTGGAGAGAGAGAGAGACAGCTAGAGAATTAGATGTAGTGGCCGAAGTGGTTCTCCGATGCGATGGTGGTCGGAGATGGTGGTCGAAGGCGGGAGTATGATTTCATCGGCAGTAGCGATTCAGAGCTTTTTTGATCGATTTTACTGGAGCCATGGTGGTGCGGAGAAGAGAAAAAGAGAAGGGAAAAGAGGAAGAGAGTGGAGGCATTTGATTGGTTTGTGGTTCGGGTGGATTTCACCGATGAAGGGCGGTGATTTGGGGTTTTGAGAGAGGGTGTTGGTTGTTAAGAGAGTTGGTGAGGAGTTGAAATTAGGTTTTTGGGGTGGTTTAATTAAAAAAAAGGAAAGAAAATGAGGGGCTCAATCTCAGCCGTTGATCATATTAGATGAATGGTTGAGATTAAAATCAAGGAGATGGGTCAGGTTCTGGGTCATCAAATTGGGTCAATTAAAAATTGAATTGGGGATTCAATTTGGGGTCAAATTAAAATCAATTTGGGTTAAAATTGACACACAATTGGGTATAAAAGGCTAGAATTTAAATTAATTAGGGGAAATTGAATTGAACTGGACTGTTATTTATTAAATATAGTAATGAATCAGTAAATATATAATAAAATACTGTCAAGTTAATCAATGTCATAAAATCATTATAAATAAGTTACGTAAGTAAAATTAATGACACGTAATATATTAGTAAAAATCAACGAAAAAAATGATTTGAAATAGATTAGGCACCTATGAATGCAAAATTTAAAAATACTATAATAATAATAATAATAATAATAATAATAATAATAATAAGCAATAAACTATGGACCACGTGTTTGTAAATTATGAGTATGCGTATTTGCGGAAATAATTTAATAAATATTTACAAAATTATGTAAAATATTATATTTAAATTAGTAAATTATATATTATATAAGAATATAAAATTAATTGCTAAAAATAAATTGCATACCTTAAGAATCATGAATATGAAATGTCAGAATTTATTTGATACAAAATAATAATTAAAAAAATTTAAAACTAATATTTTTGATAAAATAGCAGTCCGGGAGAAATATCGGGAGGTCAAAATTGGGTGTCAACGGTTGCCCCTTCGTTGCTTGGGAATGATAGAAGAATTATCGAGCAACGAACGTTGACGTATTATCCAATTTAGTCCAGCCGAAAGAATGGTTTTCTGGAGTTAAAAAGAAACAGGGAGTTTGTCAAAATAGTGAGGTCGAGACTTTGTTCCAAGTTGCCTACGTATCTCGGGTTTACGAGAATCAGGCCGTGTGTAGTTCTCGATTTAGGAATGAACAATATTCCTAAAGAATGTCAATAATACGGTACACGGGCAACAACAAAGGTAGTATGAGCCAATGAGGTTAGAGTGGGTAGAATTCAAAACAGTAGCCGAATGAAAATTGTGAGAATGAGAAGTGAATGTGTTTCAAGTTGTATTGGAGTGACAGAAAGAAAGTGGAGTTGTATCTCAGAAATGGGAGTGAGAGTTATTCCCATTTTAACTTGTTCTTCTTTCGTTACTTGCGCACTTTCTAGCATAACTAGATAAAAATGATTAGAGAATGGGAATAAATGATACGTAATTGTTGCAAACATTTAAACATAATGTAATTTCCCCTTTAGACTATGAGCATTTGCTTTAAGATGGCAAAGATGATGTCTTAAGCTATGATGTCTTAGGGAAATGATAGCAAAAAGTAAATCCTAAGGCCATGAAATGATGTCTGCAGGCCATGAAAATGACGCCTTTAGACTATGACGCCTTTGGAGCATGATAAACAGAAAGTAAATCCTTAGGCCATGAAATGATGTCCGCAGATCATGAAAATGATTCCTTTAGACCATGACGCCTTCGGAGCATGATAAGTAAAAAGTAAACCTTTAGGCCATGAAATGATGTCCGTAGGCTATGAAGATGATGCCTTTGGACTATGACGCCTTAGGGTAATTATATAATGATTTGAAGAAAGCGTATCTGTCTTGAATAGCGTAATGTGTCGTTGGATGATTTGAGTAGCTTGGCATGCAGTAGTTTGATGTAGTTCAGCAGTTTGATGTAATTTTTATGCTTGTTTACAGATTTTGCAGATGCAATGTAATGCGGACTCTTGCAGGAGCCATGTAATGTAGATTTCTGCGAATGCCTCGCGATGTGGACTCTTGCGGGAGCCATGCAATGTTGACCCTTACAGGAGCCATACAATTTTCATTCTGCGGATGCACTGCGGAGTGGACTCTTGCGGGAGCCATGAAAATGTTGGCCCTTGCAGGAGCCATGCAATGTTCATTCTGCGGATGCACTGCGGAGTGGACTCTTGTGGGAGCCATACAAATGTTAACCCTTGAAGGAGCCGTGCCATGTTTATTTTTGCGGATGCACTGCGGAGTGGACTCTTGCGGGAGCCATGCACTGTAGATAGGATAGCTTAGCTGTTTTCCCATGTTGAAAATAGAGTAGTTCATGTAACTGTAACTGTTATCCTGCACTCAAAGAAAATTGTAAGTTTGTAAAAGGGGCAGGTTGATTTGTGCCTCTGCTATGACTGTCGTGCCTCCTCTTTGCTTATTGTGGACCGATAATAGGCTTCGTCCGGGTTTTCACTTGGGTAAAAATAAAAAAAAAATTAAAAATCATGTTTTGAAAAATGTTTGCTCTTGAAAAATGAGAAATGAAAAACATTATTGTAAAAGAAATATTATTGAATCATTGATTGTGACACGTTTCGAGACAACGCAACTTCTTATAAGCGAATATCTTTTTGTCTTGAAATTTTTGATCTTCAAAAATTTCTGCCCCGGTGTAGATTTGATTGTTTCAGTAAGTGAAGGTTGCTTGCTATGAATTTTAGAGATTTTCTCAAAAATTCTGCCCCAGTATCATAGTTGCAAAAATGCTATCCCATGGAATTTTTGAGATCCTCTGAAAAATTCTGCCCCAGTTACATGCTTATAAGGGGAAATAGGAGGATTTTATTATGATAGGACCGAACTCCAGAGGTGCACCTACGTATCCCTCTTAAACGGGAAGCAGGTCAAACACAGTTCCAATTACAAGGTAAGAAGGCATTAAATAAAACTTAAACATAATATCTCTTAACAACATCTGAATTGATTGGCTTAGACCAAACTTTGCCATCCATTTCTGCAAGTATGAGTGCTCCTCCTGTCAATACCCGATGAACCACATAAGGACCTTGCTATTCGGTGAGAATTTACCTTTTGCTTCATCTTGGTGTGGAAAAATCTTTTTTAAAACCAACTGCCCAGGTGAGAAGTGTCTTGGTTTAACCTTCTTGTTGAAAGCTTTGGCCATTCTATTTTGATAGAGTTGACTATGACAGACTGCGTTTATCCTCTTTCCGTCTATGAGTGCCAGTTGCTCGAATCTACCCTGTACCTATTCAGCATCACTCAATTCTGCTTCCTGAATGATTCTGAGAGAGGGTATTTCTACCTCAGCAGGTATCACTGCTTCACTACCATAAACCAGAAGATAAGGTGTGGCTCCCGTAGAAGTTCTAATTGTAGTGCGATATCCAAGTAGGGCAAAAGGTAACTTTTCATGCCAATGTTTGTAATTATCAATCATCTTTCGAAGTATCCTCTTAATGTTCTTATTAGCAGCCTCCACCGCTCCATTCATTTATGGCCTATATGCTATGGAGTTTCGATGCTTGATCTTGAACATCTCACACGTTGTTCTCATCAACTCACTATTGAGGTTGGCACCATTATCTGCAATGATAGACTCAGGTACTCTAAATCGGCAAATAATGTGATTTCAAACAAAATCATCTACGACCTTCTTTGTGACTGACTTATGAAAAGTGGCTTCAACCCACTTAGTGAAGTAGTCAATTGCAACCAGAATAAACCTGTATCCATTGGACGTTGTTGGTTCAATAGGACCAATGACATCCATGCCCCAAGCTGCGAAAGGCCAAGGAGAGCTAGTGACATGGAGTTCATTAGGAGGAACCTGAATCATGTCGGCATGATTTGGCATTGATGACATTTTTGCACATAACGAATGCAATCGGTCTCCATAGTCAACCAAAAGTAACCTGATCTCAATATCTTTTTTGTCAACATAAATCCGTTCATGTAAGGACCACATGTTCCAGCATGCATCTCCTCAAGCAACCTGGACGCTTCCCTAGCTTTGATGCATCTTAGCAAACCCAAATCTGGAGTCCTCCTATACAATATTTCCCCATATAAAAAGAATTGATTTGCTAACCTTCGAAGGGTGCTCTTTTGGATACTCATTACATTCTCTGGATAATCTCTATTCTTCAGATAACCCTGTATATCAGTATACCATGGTTTTCCATCCACTTCTTACTTGACATGAAAATAATATGCATGCTGCTTCTGTATATGAATGGGGATGGGGTCAACATAATTCTTGTCTGGATGTTGGATCATGGAAGACAAGGTAGCCAAAGCATCTACGAACTCATTCTGGATTCCCGGGATGTCTTGAACTCTATCTTACGAAACCTCTTGCGCAACTCTTGTATGCAATACGAGTATGGTAGAAGCTTTGTATTTTTTATAGCCCACTCCCCTCGTACTTGATGAATTAATAAGTCTGAATCTCCAATCACCAATATTTCCTGGACATTCAAATTGATCGCCAAACGAAGCCCTAAAATGCAAGCTTCATATTCAGCCATGTTGTTAGTGTAGAATCTGAGTTTGGCTGACATAGGATGATGTTGACCAGTCTCCAAGATCAAAATGGCGCCAATACCTACTCCTTTGAAATTTACAGCTCCATCAAAGAATAATCTCCAGCCATCATATTTTTCAGAGATGTCCTCCCCTACGAATGCCATTTCTTCATTAGGAAAGTAAGTTTTCAACGGTTTACACTCTTCGTCCACGGGATTCTCAGCCAAATGATCTTCCAATGCTTGTGCTTTTACGGCTTTTTGCATGACATAGACTATGTCAAACTCGCTCAATAGTATTTGTCATTTAGTTAGCTTCCCTGTAGGCATTGGTTTCTGAAATATATACTTCAGAGAATCCATTCTAGAGATCAAATAAGTAGTGTATGCCGAGAGATAGTGTCTTAATTTTTGAGCTATCTAGGTCAAAGCACAGCACGTGCATTCCATTAAGGAATACCGAGCCTCATACGATGTAAATTTCTTGCTCATGTAATAAATTACCTACTCCTTTCTGCCTGTCTCATCATGTTTCCCCAGAATACAACCAAAAGCATTATCCATCATAGATAAATATAGTAATAATAGCCTACCAGGTTCGGGAGGAACCAGAACAGGAGGATTTGATAAATAATCCTTGATTTTATCGAATGTCTGTTGAAACTCTGTTGTCCATTCTATAGCCGCATCCTTCTTCAGTAGCTTGAAAATTAGCTTACAAATAATAGTAGACTGAGTTATGAAGTGACTGATGTAGTTGAGGTGGCCCAAGAAGCTCATTACTTCTTTCTTGCTTTTCGGAGGTTGAAGATCCTGAATAGCTTTGATCTTGGCTGGATCTAATTCTATCCCTCGTCGACTGACAATGAAGCCTAACAATTTGCCAGAAGGGACCCCAAAGACACATTTAGCAGGATTCAACTTCAAATTGTACTTTCTCAGTCTGTTAAATAACTTTTCCAGGTCGTCCAGATGACTTGATCCCTTTTTGGATTTAATGATGATGTCATCCACGTAAACTTTAATTTCTTTATGGATCATGTCATGGAATAGAGCGGTCATGGACCTCATGTATGTAGCTCCAGTATTTTTCAATCCGAAGGGAATAAACTTGTAGAAATAGGTTCCCCAAGGGGTAATAAAAGCGATTTTCTCAACGTCATCATCATGCATCTTTATCTGATGATAACCGGCAAAGCAATCCACAAATGACTGTGTTTCATGCTTGGCGCAATTATCGATTAACAAATGTATATTTGGGAGCGAAAAATCGTCCTTCGGGCTAGCTTTGCTAAGATCCCTATAATCTACAAAAACACTGACCTTTCCGTCTTTCTTAGGAACATGCACAACATTGGGAAAACAGGTAGGATACTCAATTACTCAGAGGATACCGGCCTCAATTTGCTTCAAAATCTCCTCTTTAATTTTCAAACTCAGATCGGGTTTGTATTTTCTCAACTTCTGCTTAATATGAGGATAAGATGGATCAGTGGGCAACCTGTGGGCTACAATTGACGTGCTTAGTCCTGTCATATCGGCATACGACCAAGCAAAGACATCCAGGTGTTTCCTCAAAAATTGTACATATTCCTCTTTCTCATCTTTTGGCATACAAATACTAACACGGGTTTCTTTTACTATCTCAGAATTCCCTATGTTCACTATTTCCGACTCTACAAAGTTTGCCTTGGGTTTATCTTCAACATCTTCAACCTTACTAACAAATTCCTCGAGCACTTCACTTTCTTCCGCTTCTTCTATTTCACTTATATTATGTTGCGTAGTCTCATTATGTGTCACAATCTCAGATTCAACATTTTTAAAAGTGATTTTGTTAAAAGAAATAGAAATAAACAATATCAATAAAATGAAAAGAGATCTTTTATTAATTCAAATAACTTTAAATGTCTTCAAACATAACAAAATAACTAAAAAGATATAAATTAGCTCGAAATTGAGTCTATTTATTTCAAACAATAATATAAAATCAAAATCTTTAAATCTACCCAAGTGCTCGGCGAGGCCTGGAAGGAGTGAAAGTCCAGTTACTGAGTGTAGCCTTTTGTTCAATGTTCTGACTAGGGGCTCCTCTCTCCTCACTGATGATGACGTTACAACCTTCTTCTTCAGATTCAGTCAGAACAAATTCTTTAGACTATCCAATATTTCATCTTCACCATCATCAAGAAACCCGACAGAGTGGAAAATTTGGTACAATGACAACGAAGGATCAAGTGCCTGACCCTTGTCCATGTAGCCTAACCGAAAAGTGTCATTCTTCACAGAAGGGTGTACGGGTTCAACTATTCCTTGTAATCTGGCCCCAAGACCCTTACCTGGTTCATATCCAGATTTGAGCATTTTCTCACCTCTAATCTTCCAACCATCTCTAATGTGTGAAACATTTCTCCATCAAGAACTTGCTTTCCCTCGACAGCGTATATGGGATATCCTTTTTCACCATGTATTACTACCTCTTGGCGATCGTACTCGAATTTGAGACATTGGTGTAGTGTGGAGGGGACTGCGCTATCCATGTGAATCCATGGCCTACCAAGCAAGAGGTTGTAGGAAGCGGGGATGTCCATCACTTGAAATGTTACGAGAAAAGTGACAGGACCCATTACCATATCCAATGTAATCTCCCCAATAGTATCTTGCTGGGAGCCATCAAACGCTTTCACATTCATCTTCCAATTTTGTATTTTAGCCAAATTGACCTCCAACCTTGTCATTGTACCCAAAGGACATATGTTCAATCCCGAACCTGGGTTAATCAGCACTCGAGACACAACCCTTTCTCCATGCTGTACTATAACATGCAAGGCTTTATTGTGCAACCTTCCTTCAGGTGGCAGCTCATCCTCATGAAAGGATATCTTGTATGACTCGAATACCTACCCGACCATGTGGACCATCTATCCCCATGTTATAGTAGATGGTACATAGGCTTCGCTTAACACCTTCATCAGAGCATTTTTATGGTGTTCAGAAGTCTGCAACAACATCAGGATGGATATTTGAGATGGGGTCTTGTTCAACTGATCTACCCTAGAGTATTCTTTAGCATGTATCTTTTTCCAAGTACCATTCTCCTCCATTTCTATCACGGGTTGTTTTCTTTTACTAGAACTTCCCTGAGTCAGATTTTTTGGTGTATATATTCTCCCAGATCTGAAGACACCTTGGGCAACGTCTGCTACTCTTGCTTTACCTGGAGTGTTCTGCTTATAATTCCAAGGAACTGCATGGGAGCTATAAGCAATTGGGGAGGTTGTGATGACTGTGAAGGGAATCTTAGGCCTTGCTACCTCAACCTCAAATGGTGCCCATTTTGGGGTACTGATGGGTGTACCATTCGCCTTCTCGATGAACCATATAGAGTTTTCCAGGTATACCAATTCATCAACATCAAGCATGTTTACTTGATGATCCGATAACAGATTATTGGTGACATTTGGCGTTGGATCCTTTAACTGAATGGCCTTAGTGTCGATCAACATCTGGATTTTATCCTTCAGAGTATAGCATGTTTCTATGGTATGACCCCTCATCCCATAATGATACAAGCAAACCTTGGTAGGATCAAAATGCTTGGCTTGAGTATTCTCACGTCCAGCAGCAATAGGCATGACATAGCCTGCTTCCTTAAGTCTTTCGTACAGTTGGGCTATAGGTTCGGCTAAGGGAGTGTATTGTTTCTTCTGGAAATTGGCTCTGTTTCTTTGCTTTTGTTAGGTAGAGGGTTAGGGTGCTTGGACATGAGTGGGTTGGACATTATACACGGGGTAAGCAGGGCTTTGGAATTGTGGATGTAGTGGATATGGGGTAGGTGCTTGATATAGAGGGGAATGATATGGCATTGGGGTTTGCATTTGGTAAGGATATATCGGGTATGGCATTAGAGATTACGGGTAGGGAGGTGGAGTTGTAATAGGGGTTTAGTAATTGGGCACACTCTTTGAAAGCTGGGCTAACATCACTGTACCTACCTCTTTTTTCTTCTTGTTCTCAGCAATTCCTCCAGACTGTAAAGCCTTGTTCACAGCATGTAAAGCTTCCAGATTGATAATGCTTCCATTCTTGAGACCCTCCTCAAGCATTTCTCCTACCCTGATGATTTCAGCAAAACTTTTATCTACGATGGTTATCATTTTCTCAAGATATTGTGGCCCCTGCGCATGAATAAAGTATTCTTTTATTTGAGATTCTTCAATCGGAGGTCGAGCTCTTGCGGCCTCAGACCTCTATCTTATAGCATAGTCCCTGAATGACTCAATCGGCTTTTTCTTCAAAGTCTGCATATAGAACTAGTTGAGAGCGTTGTCAATGTTGAACCCGAACCTTTCCATAACATCTAACGCCATATCGACCCAGCCTTTCCACTTCCTTGCATCCTGCTTAATATACCATGTTAAGGCTTCTCCAGTAAAACTTCTCAAGAACATTTTCATTCTTATCCTCTCGTCTCTCCCGACTCCGGACATCTTATCACAATATATGCACAAATGCACCTTGGGATCTCCAGTCCCATTATACAATTCACACTTTGGAGGTTTGTACCCCTCTGATAACTCCACATCAGGGTGTACACATAAATCCTCATAACTGATCCCCCTTGACCCTTTGCTTCCCTCAAGTTACTTCAGCCTCTCAACCATAGATTGCATCATGGAGTCCTTTTCTGAAAGGTCAGGTGCATACTAAGGATAGGTGAATGGGGTTATTTCGACATAGATAGGGTTTAAAGAGTGGCTACTAGATGCCTGGTTGTAGGATACGTTAGTGAAGGGCGTATGTAGGTAAGTGGGATATTTAACATTTTGGACATGCGGAGTGGGATATATGGGATTTGGAGTACTATGGATATTTTGAGGAAGGGGAAGGTTTTGGATATTTTGGGGAGGAGGAAGATTTTGGATATTTTGAGGAGGAGGGAAATTTTGGATGTTTTGAGGAGGAGGAAGGTTTTGAATGTTTTGAGCAAGAGGAAGATTTTGGGTATTTTGAAAAGGAGGAAGGTTTTGGATGTTTTGAGTTGAGGGTAATTGATGGCTTAGGGTAGAGGTTTGAGATTTTGCACCAGTATGACCGTCGACTTGTGGTTTGAGAGGGGAATTAAGGGTAACAGAAAGATTGGCCAAGTTGAGCGCACTTGCGCTAATTCTCCTTGCAATTCGAGAATCCGTTGTCCCATTCTTAGGATAATTTCATTTTTCCCATGACACTTTCTCCTTCTGTGCTTTTATCTGTAGCGTTGTTGTTATCTCCCATTGTCTCTTTCAAACGTTTATGAGGAGGAAGAGGAGGAGGATCCCCTTTTGACCGCGTGTGATAGGCCATAGTGCACAAATCAACCTTTGGGAAAGGGGAAAGACAAAAAAAAAACAAGACCCAAAATTAGTGTGTTAGTGGCATAAGGAGAATAATAAAAACAGCACACATTAGACACATTGTTCGACGTTTCCTATTTTGGGTGCCTCTTTTGAGCCAGAGGTGTGCCTATCGTTGTTTGAGAGATAAATATGTCATAAAGTAATGTCATTTGCTCATAAAATAAACCCCAACAAAATTGAAAATTCATTAAACTAAATTGTCTCAAAAATTGAAAATACAAAGAAATATTAAAGAAATAAACTAAATTCTGTAAACATCTTCTTCTTTATACCCCAATTTAATCATGTTAGTTTATTTCATAGTTATTTTATACTTTAAAACCATCATATCTCTATATTTCACTGCTTAAATAAATAATCAAGAACTAGTTTAGTCTAGTGAATAGTTAAACGACAAGTCCCTGTGGGTTCGACATCCAGCTCGAAAGGGCCACTTTATTACTTGAATGATCACGTACACTTACGTGCATAGCTGGGTCGCAACAAGTTTTTGGCACCGTTGCCGGGGACTTCGATTTTAATTGTTTATCTAGATTGGACTTTTTCTTTTTATTTGTTTAAGTTGTATATAATTTATTTTTGTACAAAGTTTTGTTTTACGTTTCTACCACTCTTATTGATATGTCAGCCTGGGATAGATGATCATTGAATGATGCCAATTCGTGTTGTTTTGTGGAGGACCACACTTGTACGGTAATTGTCAGGACGTTCAAGAGAGAGGGTTGTGCGCACCTGCCCAATCTTTTGAATTGAATAGATGTCAGATGTGTGGTGGTCAGGATAGCCATTGGAGTGACTGTCCAAACTATTATTCCCCTCCCCTGAACCCCTATTATGATCAGTCTGTTGTTTGTGATGTTGGCAGGGCTAATAGAGTTAATGAGGTTGAACATGAGGCTCACTGATACGTCATGGTTACATGGCACTTTCGATGATTAAAACAAGGAAAATATGCAATAACTTGGGTGTATTTGGTTGGTATGATGTGGTTTCTGTCCTACTTTGTAGGAAAACAGGTTTTTGAAGGCAAAACGATCAAAAAGGAAGAATCAAGCCCGAGAACGAAGTGTCAGAAGATGAAAGAACAAAAATCTGCACCGGAGTGGGAATCAAGACACCACTCACGTGCCGTGAGTGGTGCCGTGGGTCCACTTCCAGTGTGAAAAATTGCCTGATTTCCACGCCAGGAATCCACGTGGCGTGGGTCCACCTACGTGATGTGAAAAGGTGTCGTGACTCAACTTCTGAAGACATTTAATTGAGCCTGATTTCCATGACATCAACCTACGTGGCGTGACTTAGTTCCACGACACCAAGTCACGACACCGTGAAAGTTGCCGACTCTGTTCTCCTATTTTGCTTAGGATAGGATTAGCTTTGTATCTATAAATACCCCTGTATAGTCCTATGTGCGAGAGGGATTGATTATTAGTCATTACATTATTTTGAGACCTATTTTACATTGTTTTGGAGTTCATAAACATATTCTTGGTTTTGTAGTACAAACCCTAATTCGAGTTTTATTGATAATTGAGATTTTAGCTTTTCTTCATTGTTGCGAGATCAGAATTATGTTTTCATCTATGAATTCTTCTTGTGTTCTTACAATTATAAGTAGCTAAACCCATCAACTAGGATTGTGTGAACCATGAGGAATTAACGAAACCGATTAAGTGCTAGGCAATTCTGTACCACTATGTATGCATGTATTATTGTTTCCTTAATTGTGATTGCTCTTCTAACGGTTACAAACGTTAGAAACTCGCCTATATTCTAGACTTGCTCGAGAGAGAGGTAGGTATTGGGAAAAGGAGATAACAACAGAGATTTAAAGCTATCAACCTTCATCTAATAACTTGAGCCTTAGCGGGAATAGTTATCTGAAATCCAGGACAAGGGTTAATAGTACGACACTCGGAGACCGAGAGGAGAAGAGTAAAATTCGTCTAACCAAGGTCGAGAGACGTTTAGACGAACATATCTTATCAGATTTTGCATGCCACATAGTGGAACGGTTTTGTTAGCACAAGTAATCATTGGAGTTAAGGAATCATTGGGGATCACAGTCCTAGTGTATTTCTCTTATTGTCTACAAACTCGATATAACTGACAATCGTTATTGTTACAATTCATTCGCAACACCCCCCCTAGTTTTATTTACTTTCCAATTATTTCGGCTAGTATTCTAAACAGCTTTGTCCTATTCCCTGTGGGATTGACCCTAACTTAGTTGGGTTCTATATTTGATTCAACGACCGTATTATGCTTTTTTGGAGGTATATTTTGGGCGACATCTAATTTTGGCGTCGTTACCGGGGAATACGATTACGGAGTTGATTATTACTGGGTGGAGTTGATTGGTTGTGTTTTTACATACTTTTGAGGACATACGCGGTGTATCCCAAATACTAGGAGTCAAGGCAATCCCCTAATTCCACTTGATCTTGAAATCGAAAGGACTCTGAGAGATAATCGGAGAATGGTAAATACTGATGGAGTTCAGAATCCCGCAGTTGTGGGAGACATTCATAACCAGCCAATTCACCCGGTTGGTCAGGAAACAGCGAATTAAACTACTGCTCGATTGACACGAGAAGAGCATGTTAGACAAGCTTCTCTTAGACAGGTAGAGAGAGATAATCGAGTTATGCAGAAAGCAGCACCGCATCTGGCTGATGCTAACGAGCGACAAAGACGACTAAGAGAACAATCGAGACCATATGTGCCTGTTTATGACGATCCTGAAGAAGAAGATGTGGCCTACTTTGAGCCAATAGAGACTGGTTCCATCATTCCACCAGAGTTACCTCCGGGCACTAAGTTTGACATTACTAGTGCCATGATCCATCTGCTAAACTTGAAGGGGTGTGTTCGCGGGTCTTCCTACTGATGATCCAAACATGCACGTAATGAATTTTGTGGGGGTCTGCACGTCATACAATCTATCTGGAGTTAACCAAGAGGCTATTCGGTTGAGATTGTTTCCATTCTCTCTAACAGGAGAAGCTATTTTATGGTTGGCTGAGTTTCCACGAGGTTCCATCACTACTTGGTAAGAATTGAGAAATTAATTTTTGGAATGATTTTTCCCACCTTCCAAGATACTGCAGTTGAAGGACGAGATTTACAATTTCAGACAGCTTCATTCTGAAGCATTCTATGAGACATGGCTGAGGTTCAAAAAGAAGTTGCAGAATGTGCCAAATCACATGATGAGTGGTAGAAATTTACTTGAAATCTTCTACAGGGATTTGAATGTCAACACAAAGGCGGTAGTAGATACTATCACTGGTGGAGCATTCATGAGTTTGAGATAGGAACAAGCTTTGGAGATATTACATCGTGTCACTAAGACCAACCGAGGATGCCATACTCGGGAGGCAGATACGCCGGCTGGCACATATGCTATTGGAGCTTCAGCAGTTCAAAGGGCTTTGGATGAATCTGTGGCTCAAGAAGTCGCTCAGTTGAGGACAGAAATTGGTCTTCTAGCTAAACAGATAGCGTCCAGAGATGCGGAAAAGTTGCATGTTGTAGGTGCACAAAGTAAATCGGCTAGACATGATGATAGTGAGTCTGATGAAGAGGCGAAGTACCTAGATCAAGAAGTGGCGGGTTTCCGAGCCAAGGGTCTAATCAAAACTCTTGGAACTCAAGGCAAGGGAATCAAGGTTGGAACTATTATGGAGACAACTACAATAAATTGGGATACAGAGATCGTGAACGAGACCGTGACGGTGATTGGAGGCGGAAAGAGGATTATAGAGAGAAGAATGACCTTTATGTACCACCAGGAAGATGTGATGAAGAGTCTAGAAATTTAAGGGTGGAAGCTCTTCTTAATAAACTGGTCAAGGGGGCAGAGAGCCAAGAAAATTGCTTAAAGGAGATTAGGACTAACATTTCAGGCATAAGTCAGAAAGTGGAGTCCCATTCGACTGCCATTAAACAGTTGGAGCAACAGTTCGAGCAGATATCATTGGCACTGAATCAACGTTAGCCAGGCACCCTTCCAAGCAACACCGTCCAGAATTGGAAAAACGATGCTCATTGTATGGCTATAACAACGAGAAGTGGGAAGATTCTTAGTGAGGCACCCAAACAAGTTGAGGGTGTTCATACTCCACTGGAAGAGCATACTAAGGCCACGAAAAAAGTAAAGGAAGCCATAAAGAAGTATGTTCCATTTCCAATACCTCCTCCACCTTTCCCTCAACGTCTCAAGAAAAAGGTGGATGAAAATAAAATTGTTAGTGGGGAGATCACGAAAGAGGTGGAAAAACCTCAAACTGATGAAAACAAGGTAAATACTAAAACTGAAAAAGATAAAGAAGCCCCACAAGTGCTAACACCCATTCCTAGGTCGCCACCTCCATTCCCTCAGCGATTGAAGAAGAAGAAGGAGGATGGAAAATTTCATAAGTTTATGTCCATCTTGAAGCAACTTTCTATAAACATTCCTCTTGTTGAGGCGTTGGAGCAGATGCCAGGTTATGCGAAGTTCATGAAGGACTTGGTCATAAAGAAGAGAACTGTTAGTTATGAGTCAGTTGATAACTTGCACCATTGTAGTGCAATTGCATCCCATTCTCTTATGGAAAATAAAGATGATCCTGGTGCCTTCACAGTTTCACGCACAATTGGGTCAGTTCACTTCGCCAGAGCTTTGTGTGACCTAGGTGCGAGCATTAACTTGATGTCGCTGGCAGTATTTGAGAAATTAGGTTTGGGAGCCCCCGAGCCAACAAAGATGTGGTTATTGATGGCGGATCATACAATTAAGAAGCCCGTGGGCATAATATGTGATGTTTTGGTCAAGGTTGAAAACTTCATCTTTCCTGCTGACTTTTTTGTCTTGGACTGTGTGGTCGATTTTGAGATGCCCATAATTTTAGAGAGACCATTTTTAGCCACCGGCAGAGCATTGGTAGATATGGAGCGGGGTGAGCTGAAATTCAGGTTGGATAATAAGGAAGTCACATTCAATGTTTGCAGAAGTATGAAGCAGCCAAAGAACATGAGGCTGGTTTCAGAAATAAATATTTTCGATGACCTGGGAGGACAACACAGTGGGGATCTTGATGAATTCTGAGTAATCAAGATACCCACGTCGTGTCGCGACGTTAAATCAAGCGCTGCTTGGGAGGCAACCCAAGGTGTCTTACTATTCCTACATTTGTTTTGATTTTTGATTTTGATCGACATTAGACCCATGCACCTAGGGTGCCACATGTATGTTCCTAACTCCCTTGTTTTATTTTGTTCTAATGCATTGGGGACAATGCATGATTATAAGTTGAGGGTGTGACATACTTGTGGGTCTATATGTCCTCTTGGGTTTTTTTATTGTCGTGTTTCTTCTCCCTCAAGTGCTATCATAGTAGAACCGGTATGTTTAGGTTTATATTTATATTATTATGTGTTTTTGTGTATCATTAGGAGAAAAATAGGGGAACCTTAGTGCAGTCCAATTTTGAAGTTGATGCTTTTTGATTATCTAAAGGATACCCCTCCTGAAAATTTTTGTTTTTGAATTATGTGAGTAGCATGTTTATGTGTGACAGCTTTTGGATCTTGTTATGGCACTAGGATTATAGGCAAATAAAGCTAGCATTGCATGAACCGGATAGGTAGTAGTTGATAGTACAACCATGTGCTATGTGTGTGTGAGGTCACTACTTAGTTAACTGTGTGTGTGCGATCCAGAACTTGCCCGATTAGTCTTGCCTAAGATTTGAGGATAGGGGATTAGGAAAGGATCATATGCCATTTTTGAAAAAGTCCACTTTTAGCCTAAATGCCAAACCAAATGAATAAGTATCCCTTGATCCCGACTTTGAGCCGTAATTGTCCTATTTCTTTCATTAGCCTATTCAACTTCCCATTTTAATTACAATGAACCTGTCTTGGCCCTGGTCCCTCCTTGGACACTGTGTACCTCAACTCAGGCAAATCGTCTAAGTTGAGGGTGGCTATTATAGGGGTGCGTAGATTGAGCTGGGTATGAAGAAGTGATTAAATAAAAGAAAAAG
This sequence comes from Capsicum rhomboideum, assembly GCA_031232105.1. Classification (NCBI taxonomy): domain Eukaryota; kingdom Viridiplantae; phylum Streptophyta; class Magnoliopsida; order Solanales; family Solanaceae; genus Capsicum; species Capsicum rhomboideum. The sequence continues at coordinate 45,385,523 of CP124717.1, read as the reverse complement.
GGAAAATAGTTTTGGGTGTGAAGAAAAGAAAAAAAAAGTGAAAAGAAGAGAAAATGCAAAAAAAAAAAAAAAGAGTTGTGCTGTGAAGTTTGAGAAAAATGACACCCAAAATCTGAAAATAAAAGAACGGAGAATAAGGGAGAATAAAAATGAGAAAGGTTGAAAGTTGGAGCCAAGAATAGTGTAGTGTCAAGGAGAGTTGAGTCACCATACCCATATGTACCATACCCTTCCCTAAGCCTACATTACAATCCGAGTAAAGTCCTATAGTGATCCTAGTCCAACTGTCCGAAAACTAAGGCGTAGAAAATAAGGGCAAGCCTATGGTATTTCATGCACACTGTTTTAACTTCTTTGTGAGATTGAGTGTTTTGACCTCGTCCCTACTTTGATATTCATTAGTATACTGTGAGTGGATGGGACTTCTTTGATTGTGAGAGTACATGGGTTGCATAATTAGCTGCTACTTGTTCGAAAAATGGCGTTTGCATCTATGCTTAGTTGTTTCTACCTAATCTGGTGCCATCACTTGATCCCTTCTGTGTCATGATAATATGCTTCCTGTATACACACTTTGGTTTTGAATTTCAAATAGGAGGGGTCAAAAAAGTTGTGTGCCAAAGGCAATGAGTAGACTGCCATAGGTCCCTTAGGTTTCTCTTAATCAAACATCATATATGTGTTTTTTGTTTTGTTCGCCTGAGGACATGCAAACGTTCTAAGTTGAGGGTGTTGATACATCATGGTTACATGGCACTTTCGATGCTTAAAACAAGGAAAATATGCAATAACTTGGGTGTATTTGGTTGGTATGATGTGGTTTCTGTCCTACTTTGCAGGAAAACAGGTTTTTGAAGGCAAACTGATCAAAAAAGAAGAATCAAGCCCGAGAACGAAGTGTCGAAAGATGAAAGAACAAAAATCTGCACCGGAGTGGGAATCAAGATACCACTCACATGACGTGAGTGGTGTCGTGGGTCCACTTCCAATGTGAAAAATTGCCTGATTTCCATGCCAGGCATCCATGTGGCGTGGGTCCACCTATGTGACATGAAAAGGTTGCGTGACTCAACTTCTGAAGACATCTAATTGAGCCTGATTTCCATGACATCAACCTACGTGGCGTGACTTGGTTCCACGACACCAAGTCACTACACCGTGAAAGTTGCCGACTCTGTTCTCCTATTTTGCGTAGGATAGGATTAGCTTTGTATCTATAAATACCCCTGTATAGTCCTATGTGCGAGAGGGATTGATTATTAGTCATTACATTATTTTGAGAGCTATTTTACATTATTTTGGAGTTCATAAACATATTCTTGGTTTTGTAGTACAAACCCTAATTCTAGTTTTATTGCTAATTGAGATTTTAGTTTTTCTTCATTGTTGTGATATCATAATTATGTTTTCATCTATGAATTCTTCTTGTGTTCTTACAATTATGAGTAGCTAAACCCATCAACTAGGGTTGTGTGAACCATGAGGAATTAACGAAACCGGTTAAGTGCTAGGCAATTTTGTACCACTGTGTATGCATGTATTATTGTTTCCTTCATTGTGATTTCTCTTCTAACGGTTGCAAACGTTAGAAACTCGCCTATATTCTAGACTTGCTCGAGAGAGAGGTAGGGATTGGGAAAAGGAGATAACAACAGAGATTTAAAGCTATCAACCTTCATCTAATAACTTGAGCCTTAGCGGGAATAGTTATCTGAAATCTAGGACAAGGGTTAGTAGTGCGACACTCAAAGACCGAGAGGAGAAGAGTGAAATTCGTCTAACCAAGGTCGAGAGACATTTAGACGAACATATCTTGTCAAATTTTGCATGCCACATAGCGGGACGATTTTCTTAGCACAAGTAATCGGTGGAGTTAAGGAATTATTAGAGATCACAGTCCTAGTGTATTTCTTTTATTGTCTACAAACTCGATACAACCAGCAATTGATATTGTTACAATTCATTCGCAACACCCCCCAGTTTTATTTACTTTCCAATTATTCCGGCTGGTATTCTAAACAGCTTTGTCCTATTCCCTGTGGGATCGACCCCAACCTAGTTGGGTTCTATATTTGATTCAACGACCGCATTATACTTTTTCGGAGGTATATTTTGGGCGACATCACTCACCTTATGGATATACTGAAGCGAGTAATGGAGATGCATACACAACAAATGGAAGACATGAAGAGAATGAGGGAAGCCACCGAGGAGATACAGTCCCAAGTCACAAAGTTACAGGCTAGGGCTGAAACGTGTTTTGATCAGCAAGTTACAGTCTTATCACAGGAAACCCGAATTGATGAAGAAAGGAAGACACTAGTAGAAGAAAGTTGCGATAAAGAAGACATAGTGAGCCAGGAATTGCTAATGGAGCAAGTACAACAATTAAAAATTCATGAGTGTCTCCGGGATGGTCTCACAACCATGGCAACCCAATTAAAAGTGGGGAGAGATGAGCTTATTTCAGAGATAGATCAATTTGTCTTAGATATCTGTGACTTGAATGTTCAGTTGATGAAAAAGATTGAGATGTATGATGTCCAATCACTAATAGTTGCGGAGACTAGCCATTCTGTGGAGAAAGAAGAAGAATGTCAATAATTCGACTATCAATCTTTGATTGAGGCTGACGTTGAGAGGAAGTATAAATGTAAGCATGTTGCAGCTAGTGCAAGTGGGAAAGTGGGACGTATTAGATCTCATTCAAAGCATTTTTGTACATTATATTTAGATGATGACATGTATTTTGAGTCATCTGAACTAGTGGAGGATTGTGTAGATGAGAAACAAGAATCTTACATTCTTAAATTTGCACCAGACAAGCAACAAAACAACATGCCTCACCTCAGGTTTAAGCGATTTAACATACACCATCCATCACTTGGTCCCTTCATATGTGCACCACCACCCTATGAGCGAAGCAAAAAGATGGATGCGATGTTGGGAGTGAAATTTATATCCTCAAGATGGAGGAAAAAGTTGATGGGTCGTGCCGCGACGTTAAATTAGACGCTTGTGGGAGGCACCCCAACGTATAGTAAGTAGTTTGTTTCTTGTTTTTTTTACTATTGTCATCTTTGTTTTTGTTTTTGTTTGTTTTGTTTTGCAGATTAGGGGAAGTCTGAGTACCCAAAAATCTAAGCTAAAGAGCATTGCAAAATCTAAGTGGGGGCTCCTCCGGACCTCTTTGATGGATAAGATGCTACTAGCTAGGCTTAGAGGCCTCAGGGAGTATTTCTCTTTCTTTATTCTTTGAGTTATACTTTGGGGACAAAGTATGATTTTAAGTGTAGGGTGGAAAATCTTCCTATTTGGTTAGGGTGGAGTGTGCTATAGGAGTCTTTTGGTTATTTGTTTTTTGCTTATGTTGCTGAAAATTTGAAAAATACAAAAACATTTTCTTTTAGTAATTTTTAGTTTTATTTAGGAGCACACTTCATCCACCCCTCGATTTTTCTTTTCGGTTCTTTTCCGAGGGGAAGCCCTTTGAACCCAGTATCCTTTTTATTTTTAGAAGCAATTTTAAAATTTTAGAGCTGCTTTAATCATATGCAATGCATGATTGCATGATTCAAGTTGGTTTTGAATATTGAAGCATGTGTAGTGAACTGAATGACTATTGTTGAGACACCTAGGCTCATTTGTTTTACTCTTTTGTGATGTTGGCTTAATGTTGAATTCTTGTTATTGCTTGGTTGAGAGTCTATAGGTATCCATCTTGATTTAGACATGTGCCATTTGTGAGTGAGGTTTTTGTGTTATTCCATATGCATATTAATGTCTAGAACTTGCCCGGTGTGTTTGCAAAGCGAAATAAAGGGTGTTGAATTTAGGAGATGATATAGGCATTTCTTTGATTGCCATATTTTATACCTACTTTATCTACCTTTTTTTGCATTATCTTAGTTAGCCCCATTGAGCCTTTAGCCTATTCTTTGGTAGCCTTATATGTAGCTTAAACCTTTTCTTTCAATTAACCGTAATTTGATCCAAAACTCCTAAGCGTTTTAGTTGAGAAATTAAGATGTTAAGGAGTGTAAAAAATTGAAGAAGGAAAAAGTGAAGTTGAAACCCCAAGTAAATAGCTTTTGGGTGTGTGAAAAAGTTTATGTTGTTGGTAGGGAGTAATGTAATGAAAAGAAAAAATTGAGCAAAAGAAGTGAATCATGTGTTAATAGCAAATATTCCTTGCCTAATATGTGTAAGCTAGCTTAAAGAGATGGGGCAAAACAAAAGAGAGTTGGGAAGATAAAAGTGGTGCAAAATAGGTTGGTTGGAGGTGATCTAAATGTAAATTGTAGTGTATTAAAGAGCTTAGGGAAGATAGTCACTATTTTTGACCAAATAGTTCCTACCCGTCCCTTAGCCTACTGTAACACCCCGTATGTTTTCGAACCTAGTTAATTACCTTAACATTTGTGGAATCATTTAAACATGAGAGAATTGGTGAATTATGCATTAATTTGTTGTGCTTAAATAAACCATGTGCCATTGTGCTCAAATGAGGCCCAAAATCATAAGAAGACATAGCCCAAAAATGGAATTTGACCCATTCTTCAATTGACCAAGTAAGCCTAACATTTATGACTACTATGTGGCTAAGAATGAGACTTCATGGGACTATAAAATGGACTAAAAATCAGATTTTTATTCACAAAGACTCACATGCCATTTCTAGAATTTTCTCAAACATTTCTCTCTCACACAAACCCTAAGAAACTAGTCTCTTTGGCCAAGATCATCATCTTGCAAGCTTTGGTAAGTATTTATTCTCATGGCTTAATATATGATATTCTTAAGGTGGTATATAAATCATGTTGGTTATGTTGGCAAGGTGTTGGACAATTCACTATGTGTAAAACTGTCTATTTTTGCAATCGGAAAAGGGTTTTGCCTTATAAACTTGAAAATGAACTTTTAGTCTTGAAGGAAGTGAACTTGATGGATTCAATATTTACATGTAAAATGTGATTATATCCTTAACTTGTTTTCTCCTTGTACATAATGTTTGGAATTGTTATTGCAAAATTATGCATGGACTTGGTGGTGTAATGAAGGAAAAATGTGGTTTTGGTGATGTTCATGTGTGTTGTGAAACCATGATGGTTCGTTGGCATTAAAGTGACCAAAAATATGTAAATAAAAGCTTACTTATAGTATTGGATCATTTATTACACAAAAGGACCCAAAAGAGACCCTTTTTGGCCGATTTGGGCATCCGCCCCCGCAGACGAAGGCACCTGCGGGCGCAGATGCCAACGCAGGTGCCCCTGGACAGGGCCAAGGGTCACCTTCGGCCGCATGTCAGCCACCTTCAGGCGCAGGTGGCTTCGCAGGTCAGCGCAGAAAGTCATTTTGTATGGTTTTGTCTCTCTTTGATCCCCGAAGGGCCCTATACCCTTTTTGGATGTAATTATCAACTTATGATACCTTTTTAATGACTTTAAGGGGTCGTATGGAGGCATGTGGATTATATCCATTATAGATTGTTGTTAATATGTTGTTATGAGAAGAATTGATGGAGTAATTGTGATGTAATGATAATGAGGAAGCGTAAAGGGTAAACTTGGTGTGAAATGCTATCGGTTTATGATTTCTTGGTCAATGTGTGGAATGTTATGGTGTTGTGGATATGGTAACGCAGTGGATTGTATTATAAAGGGTGAAATGACGTTATATGGCAGTCATATAGCTCATTGTTGTCTTGTACACTTATACCGAAAGTGGTTGTTAACAAAAGTTCCATTATGTACTTGTATTGTAGAGTGAAATGTAAGGAAGGAGCTAGACTATTGTGTTCATATATAGGCTTGTGTATTCATACTTGGAAGTGAAGGTATGTAAGGTTACTCTTTCCGTATCCTTCTGTAGCACATAGTGTTTTCACTGACATTGTACTTGTTCTATTTCGAAATGTTCTAAGGTATCCAATTTTCGGTTATCAATTGTTATTAATGACATGTTCCCTACTCATTGATCAATTATGATTCACATGTCTCATGTTCATTGACTAATGTTCCAAATATCCCATGGTTCCAATAATGTTATGTTTCCAATAATGTTATGACTATCAATGTATCAATCTCAAAAGTAAAGAATGAAGTAAGGCATATATGGTTGATGATTGAGTATGGGTGGTAGCTTTAGGGGCGAAAGCCTAGCTCAAGCCAATCCCGAGATTATTGGATCAGGGGGTAGTCCTAGAGGAATAAGCCTAGCTCGGACCGAACCTGATAGGGGGCAGCTCTAGAGGTAAGAACCTAGCTCGAGTCGAACCTGATATATTGGTTTATGGGTGGCAGCTCTAGAGGTAAGAAGCTAGCTCGATCCGAACCCGATATATTGATTTATGGGTGGTAGCTCTAGAGGCATAAGCCTAGCTCGAGCCGATCCCAACATAACATTATGTTATGTTAAGACCCACTGATAAGTCGGGGCCTGGGTACATAGTGACACAAGTGATGACGAACAAACATAGAAGTAAAGAAGCAAAGAAAGTAACGAAAGCAATACACTTAGTTCCCAACATATGGAATGGTGACTTATCCATATTGGTTATTCATTTGTATTTGAGCTCATTGAAGTGTTATGTGTCATACAGTTTCACATGAGCCTTACATACTCAGTACATTCTTCGTACTGACGTCACTTGGGGGAGGGACTTTCCTTACATGCTGCAGGTGCAGGTACTAGTAGACCTCCACAGTAAGCTCCGGGTCATCTACGGATCTTTGGTGAGCTCCAGTTGGTTCGGGGCTTTTCGAGTCACAGTTGTACATTGGTTTTGGTATTATAAATGTTGTATAAAGCGGGGACTTGTCCCAAATTTAGGATGGTTATGTAGGTACATCTGGTAGAGGCTTTTGTAAATGTATGTTGGTGTATGAATGTAAGAGATGTATGTTTATTTTGACTTGATGGCCCTGACGGCCAAGTTTCACATATGTATGTATCACATGTTCCATGATTTCCGCTATTAGCATCTTATGTCCTGACGTGATGGTGATGTTTCTTATGGTATGCATATAAATGGACATGAGCAAGGATTGGTTCTCTCGGTCCTTATCGGCTTCGGGTGCCAATCCGCCTCAATGGGATTTAGGGTGTGACACCTACATCACAACCCTTAAAGTCCTACTTAATCTTGAGCTTTGACATTCTGATAATAGTGGAGTACTACACTAAGGGCAAGCTTATGGTTCATCTTATGTGACACGTGAATTCTTTGTAAACGTGAGCGGAATTTGATTCTTACACCCATTATTGTGATAAATTGGATATCTGTGAGTGAATGTGGGTAACTTTCTTGTGGTGAAGGCACATGTTTGATGATAGGTAGGTGACTTATATGATCACTTTGTTGAGTAATGTGCATGAGTTGGCAAACTTGGTAGATTCAATTCTTGAGGCTAGGAAGTTTTGAGGTAGTATTCATGTGTTTCAAGTTGTAATATAACATGTCAAATGTAGAGCTTACTATTCATGTGGTCGTTGTAGTGCTAGCTTGAGTGTCTTAGTTGTAGTAGTAATTATAGAGTCGCCTTGAGTTGATTGTGGTTGTTGTTCGAGGACGAACAAAGGTTTAAGTGTGGGGTGGTGATCTAAGGCATATTTATATACCTTATTGCCGACTTTGAACCATGTTTACCTTAGTTTTGAGAGCAATAAGTATGTATTTTGTATTGTTTTGATGGAATATTTGATATTGTGCTAATAAATGGGATTAGACCTTTGTAGGTGGAATTTGCGACTTTTTGGAGCATTTTTGGAGTGAAAATTGAGGCTTGAAGGACGTACGAGCAAAGGATCTTGAAGATAAGAGACAAGCCCAAGATTTGGACTTGAAGAATCCACCCGAATCCATGAATAAAGACCGAAAAAATGATGAAAATCAAAAATTTTGGGTCTAGCGTGTCGGGCCACTTTGGAACAATATTTTGTTTGTATGGAAAGAAGAGGGGCGCGATTTGGGGCGTGCCGGGCCATTTTTGCACAAATTTTCAGAGACAGAAATTTGGCTAAGTGTCAGGCGCGTTTTGTAGCGTGTCGGGCCGCTTTTTGCCAAATTTCTTCTCCGAATTCTAGCCTATAAATAGGGCTCTTGGGTTATTGTATCAAGGAGGCATAAATATTCCATCTTTTGTACACTACTTTGGGGCGTTTTTGGCATTGAAATTAGGGTTCATACTTCTTCTTTTCACATTTTATTTCTTTTTATGGTTTTTTATCAATTTATGATGTTAAAACAAGCAATGAGTGGCTAAAATCCTTCATTCTTGGGGTTGAGGCGACGAACATAAATCTCGTGAGCTGAATATTATTGGTTTTTGCTGAAGTTTATCAATTTATTGGTTATTCTTATATCTTGATTTTACTATTTTAATTCTTAATTACCATTGAAATAAATCTATTGTCTTGAGAGGAGCTCGAGAGAGAATTTGAGAGATAGAACGTGGAATATAAGAAGCGTGATCTTTACTCGAGGAAGGAATTCCGAGATATTGATGTGCGGTTAGGACTGAGAGGTACCTAATTCGCCGCGCTTGTTCAAATATGGGAAGATATCTTAAAGGCGTTAGAATTGGTTAAATTTATCCCCGCTCAATGATGTAGTTAGGTTTCCAATTTCTAATAGAAGGTTATAGTTTGGAGACTAATATAATCATATTATCAACCTCGTGATCAATAACCACTATAGACAGCTCAATTTGCTTAAACCATTAGTATTCATGCACTCGAGATGACGTTTAAAATGCCTTGACCCTGGGAATTCAACTTGCTATTGTTTATACCCCAAGTTAATCATGTTAATTTAGTTCATAGTTATTTTATACTTTAAAACCATCATATCTCTATATTTCACTGCTTAAATAAATAATCAAGAACTAGTTTAGTCTAGTGAATAGTTAAATGATAAGTCCATGTGGGTTCGACATCCGGCTCGAAAGGGCCACTTTATTATTTGAACGATCACGTCCACTTGCGTGTATAGCTGGGTCGCAACAGTCTTCTGGTCCAGAAAAGTGTTCTTGCCCCAAGTTTTGGCAATATCAATAGCATGCGGAATTCTGTCATTTTGATAATCCACTCGATGTTCATCCATGTTGGTCACCTTTTGTATTATTTGTTTCCTGCCTGCTTGCCTCATTACTCTTGCAGAAGCATATGGTTGAAGGTCATGAGGTCCCATCAAAATCAAGTAGACTTGATGCTGATTGTATATCACAAAGTTCGTACTTGGAAACCAGTCAAACATCCATTGAACAGAATCTTCAGTCAAAGAGCTCAGCATCTGTCCCCACTTTTCTACCTCATTTGGTCGCTTGATTCTCACGACCCCCATGGTAACTCGAAATTGATGTGCAGCAATATTGTCAGTCCCAGTTGGCGTACACATTCTTTTCACCCATGCACCTTTTGAAGGTGTTCGATCAACCATAACTGCAACAACAAATTACATCTTTCAAATCGTATGGCCCCATTTTTGCAACAACTCAGGGCCCGATAGATGTCAGCTAGGATCATAGGTACAATCGTGCAGGGGCCCTTGTTAATCCCATTACACAAAGCATCGGCTACCATAATTAAGCGAGTGTGTACGACTTCGTCCGCCCCATTTGGGAAGACCACCATTCCTAAGAAGTAGACAATAAATGCAAAAACTGTCTTACTTTCCCATGACTTAGGATCAGGACTCTCTGCTTCATACGCTTGCCGACTATGACGGTGTACAAATTTCTCAAACAGATGACTTCCCGGAATCTTGGGTTTCATCACATATGACACCATCATACTGCCTTGAATCCCTACCTTATCTCGAACCTCTTCTAAGGTGACACTTTTTGGAATAATGACCTCAGCTTTAGGCCAACTCTTTTTTGGCAACAAATTCATATCTTCGACATATCCTCCGATTTCCTCAAGAAGTGGGGTCATCTCAACATCGCCGAACCTGAACACAGACCTTTTTTCATCCCAAAATGTAGTAGCAGCCTCAATAAATTCCCTGCACTGGGTGACATCCATAAGAGATGGCAAGCTCCCCAATACCTTTCTCACCGCGGCTTGTCCTTCTAAACCCAAGTCTAGCCACCACGACCCCATCTGCTTTGGCATGCACCAAACCATACTGAACCTTGGATATGATGTAGGTGGTGCCATTGAACCTGGAGAATAAAAAGGTTAGCCTACCCTACTCCCAAAGAGCAAATGACAACATTGAGACATATTTATCTCTCAAAAATGCACATAAATTATGAGGACGTTCTTTTCGGGATTGTGAAATCCCTTAGAATTTAGGGCATGATTTTCTTAGCAAAGTATTCTAGGCTTTAAGATACCTACTCCTTAGTAAAGGAATAGACAGACATGATCTAAGAATAAGAGTGGTTTTTTACATGGTTCCCTCAAGCGGGTAACTTGAGAATGGGAAGGCTCATGACTGTCGACGCACCGCTGATCGATCGATTCACGAGACATTTCCCATAAGGTGTTTTTAGAATACGAACGTTAGTGCAACCACGCAACCGTTCTTAAAAAAAAATAAAAGAGGTTCCAAGTGGAGGGAAATATGAGCAGAATGTCATTTATATGTAAAGCAGTAACACATAGTAGAAAGCAGTAACATGTTGATCAATACATATTAAAAAAAAAAAAAAGACTAGATAAAATTAACAAATACATAACTAAAGGGACATTAGGGAGACAAAAAATAACAAGTAAGCAATTAAAAGGGAAAAGGAGAGTGAAGGGACATGAAAAGACAAATGAGATAAGGAAAAAGAAGAGGATTAACATGTTTTCTAACAATAAATTAGAAATGCCAAAATAATTATTTAAGAAAACTGATGATGTGATAAAAAATTAACATTCATAGTCAGAAAAAGTTGAAACAACTCAAGAAAAATAATTAAAAATGAAAATCCCACATAGTACATAAACTCGTAATGGTTAGAACCTAAGCCTCCCCAGCGGAGTCGCCATGCTGTCGCGCCCCATTTTTCTCAAGCGGGATTCGATGTGACAACTCTTTTAGGATGGTTTAAGAGAGAAGAGTCACCACCTAGCGAATTAAGGTGCGTTAGGGCACCATTCTGAACTAATTACGAATTTATTTGATTAGTCTACGTCAACCAGAAACTCGGATAAGGGTTCAAATTACCTCAAAAGGAAGGTGTTAGGCACCTTTTAAGGTCCACAAATATGGGTCCCGGATAAACTTATATATTACGTGGGGGAATTCTATGTGATAAGCAAAAGGTTGATTATTTTATTAACTACATAATAACTAAGTGTTAAAATAAATAGTTAATAAACTAAACATATAGCTTAATTTTTAGCAATTATCTAAGTGATAACATAATAAAATACGTAAAGGTAAATCAGATAAGCAAGAAGATAGAAGAGACACATTTTATATAAAAAGAAATTTTTATTTAGAAAGTAAACCTAGACTACCCCAAACCAAAAAGGAACATGCAAAGAGTAAAATATAACCGAAGTTTTAACAGGTTTGGACAAGGGTTAATTTTATCTTATTCAGATCAGCGTCCGGCTTATTAACGAATGACAATATTGCATATCGCATTGTCGGATTCTGCTTGGGTCAACTTCCATCATGTTTGAATAGTCTACCCACCCCACCTAATTGGTTATTAATCTTAGAGGGCGTTTTGAAGAAAGCGATAAAACTAGCGTTACCTAAAAATGCCTACCCGTCCCAACTTAATGCCCAAGAGGCGTTGGACGACCTATTTTGGATAAAGATCTAGACGCAAAGAAAATCTTAGGCTTCCTAATTAGACTCGGGGTTTACATCAAACAAAATAAATAGGACTAGCAACTAGCATGTAAAGGTCTCAAGCAGGCCTCTTTGTTAATTAAAGTTGATTAGGCGGTTGACATGCTTGAAAAGATAGTTATTCGCTTTTTTACGTAGTTGAGACCTATAGGCATGATTTCTAGACGAAGAGCATTAATCAAGGTGTCAAAAATTTAAATAATATGCTGAAATTTAATTAGCGGGCGCTAAAATTTATTTTAAACTGCTGAAAACTAATTAACAAGTGCTAAAATTTATTTTTAAGATGCTGGGAAATCAATTAACAAAATATAATTTAAAATACTGAAAATCAATTTAAGTTGGCTGGAAATTAATTTAAAGTTAGAAGAGATTAATTTAAAGTTGCAGGAAAATTAATTGAGCATGCTGGAATTTAATTGCTCGAAAGTGATTTAAAGTGCTAAAAAAATAATTTTTAACATGCTGGAAAACTTTTTAAGTTGTTGGAAATTATAAAAAAAATGTTGAAAATTTAATTCCAGAAGGCTGAAAAAATTAATAAAATATGCTGGAAATTTAGTTTTAAAAGCTGGAAATTACAACATATGCTAAAATGATTAAAGTTACTGAAACTTGATTTCCAAATGCTGAAAAATTAATTAATTAATTAATCATTCTAAAAATAGTTTAAGTATGCTGAAAATTGTATAAACATGCTGAAAAGCAGTTTAGACATGCTTAAAAAATTAATTTTTTAACATGCTGGAAATTAGATAAACTTGCTGGAAATTATTTTAATATACTGAAAATTGATTATTATATGCTGAAAATTAAGTAAACTTGCGGGAAATTATTTTAATATGCTGAAAAATATTTATTATATGCTGAAAATTAAATAAACTTGCTAGAAATTATTTTAATATGCTGAAAACTATTTATTATATGCTGGAAATTAAATAAACTTGTAGGAAATTATTTTAATATGCTGAAAACTATTTATTATATGCTGGAATTTAAATTAGAGGTGCTAAAAAATAAATTTAAAGTTGCTGAACATTAATTTCTTAATGTTGGAAAGTATTTAGAAGTTGCTGAAATTTGATATTTTAATGCAGTAAAATAATTTAAAGGTGCTAGAAATTGACTAAACATGCTGGTAATTATTATTGTATCATTGTATGCTAGAAATCAGTTTTAACATGCCCAAAAAAAATTAATTAAATACGCTTAAATTAAATTGACATATTCAAAATTGATCTAATACGGCGGAAGTTAGTTAATGATCCTAACACATAATTTCTAAGCAATAAAATAATTATTTAAAGACCCTAGATTATTTGCCTAAGTGATAAAATAATTTAACTAATTAACATGTGAAATCCTATAGGCATGGTATCTAAGTAAGAGAATATTCAAGTCAAAGAAAATCCCCGCCCCCATAAACAGTCCCCCATGATTTTATTATACGTAGAGAGTTTATACAAATTATTACAAACTCAATAAATATAAAAGAAAATAAAAATAAAAGGGAGAAATAAGGGCTATTTAGACAAAGTTAAACACAACCCCTCCGACCCAAAGCGACTCTTCATCTGTCCCGAATAATACTTGTTAAACAAAACAACATACCCCAAGCGCACAAAAATAGACATCTGATAATCCTACGACAACCATTTAAGAAAACATACAAACCAAACAATGACCTTACAGATAATCACATTAAACAACTTAAGAGTTTAGGAGACAAATAGAACAAGCATTGAAGCATCTATAATTAATATGTCACAATCAAATGCATTGTCTAAGAAACTAACCGATTTGGTAGCAAATAAACAGCAAAGGGAAGCTTCATAGTCAATCCTTCAGCAAGACCAAACTAACTTTGAAAGTGTTATTTTTCTTTGCTATAGAGAGTAAATTGCTTCCAGTCCCTCTAATGAATGAAAGAGAGGTTGTTTATATAGGCCAAGAGTAGTACCAATTAAAGGAAGGAAGAATATTCAGAAAGTTAATTAGTGACAGTTAAGAGGGAAAAGAAATATTCACAAGAATCAATTAATAAAAAATCTTTTTCCTTAAAAAGACACATAACATCAATTGTGTGTAAATAAGTCTAAATTTACCATAACTAAAAAAGTAACGGAACTTTCACATAATTTCAAATATGCCGTAATATTCACCAGTGTAATATTTCTTCCAAAAGCCAAGTGATTCAGCTGATTATGTCAAAACTCACCATAAATAACTAAAGTTGTCACAATAATTAAAGGAAACCAGTAAATGGGGGATACAAATCATGAAGATTTCCCCAAGGCAATGGAGCATGGAATCAAACAACGCTTTTACCAAATATAGTCAAGTAAGAGGTCCTCACGATTCAAATTCAAGGGGGCAAGGAATGTAGGTCAATCAAAGTTAACATAAGCTACTAAGAACGGACCAGTACGCATAGACCGCAATGGCAGTCAAAAATTCAAATGAGGATTCATAATACAAGCCCCACCTTAAGAAAACCACGATGGACTAACAAAAATTCAAAAATACTGCAATTGGATATTTTCACATATAATCCAAATGGAAAAATGCATAAGAATCATAAAGAAATAAGCAAGCAAAAAAAAATGATCAAACAAGATGCACAACTTTCAGGACCGTGAATATGTCCGAAGCAGAAAAATATGAAATCGACCAATAAAGTAGCAGTCAAGCATAATTAGGGACATAAGAAATCACACCAGGGACGAATTCACATTCATGAGAATCCGTATTGAAACTGCATTCTTGAAGCTTGAATGGGAATCTCACGAAACGAGTGACTTCCAAAGTTCTCCGAGCATTCCAAATTCCCACTGTGGAAGATCATCGGAGCTCCATCCGGTGCGTTGGTTCAATGGTGGATCTAAAAAATGGGGACTCGTTGGAGCTTTTTTTCAGGCAAAATAATGGCCAAATAAAAAAAAAAAAGAAAAAAAGAAAGAGGCAACGTGGTCGTCGGCCATCCGGTGATCAACTCCAACAGCGCGACGATAGAGGGAGGTGAGAATGTGGCGGCTGGTTTTTCACCGGCCATGGCTGGCGGTGGTGGCCGGCGGTGGTCGAACCAGTGGAGAGAGAGAGGCGGCTAGAGAATTAGATGTACTGGCCGAGGTGGTTCTCCGGTGTGATGGTGGCCGGAGATGGTGGTCGAAGGCGGGAGTATGATTTCATCGACAGTAGTAATTCAGAGCTTTTCCGATCGGTTTCGCTGGAGACGTGGTGGTGCGGAGAAGAGTAAAAGTGAAGGGAAAAGAGGAAGAGAGTGGCGGCGTTTGACTGGTTTGTGGTTCCGGTGGATTTCACAGGTGAAGGGCAGCGATTTGGGGTTTTGAGAGGGGGTGTCGGTTGTTAAGAGAGTTGGTGAGGAATTGAAATGAGGTTTTTGGGGTGGTTTAATTAAAAAAGGAAAGAAAATTAGGGGCTCAATCTCAGCCGTTGATCATATAAGATGAATGGTTGAGATTAAAATCAAGGAGATGGGTCAGGTTCTGGGTCATCAAATTGGGTCAATTAAAAATTGAATTGGGGATTCAATTTGGGGTCAAATTAAAATCAATTTGGGTTAAGATTGACACACAATTGGGTATAAAAGGCTATAATTTAAATAAATTAGGGGAAATTAAATTGAACTGGACTGCTATTTATTAAATATAGTAATGAATCAGTAAATATATAATAAAATACTATCAAGTTAATCAATGTCATAAAATCATTATGAATAAATTACGTAAGTAAAATTAATGACACGTAATATATTAGTAAAAATCAACGACAAAAAATGATTTGAAATAGATTAGGCACCTATGAATGCAAAATTTAAAAATACTATAATAATAATAATAATAATAATAATAATAATAATAATAATAATAATAAGCAATAAACTATGGACCACGTGTTTGTAAATTATGAGTATGTGTATTTGCAGAAATAATTTAATAAATATTTACAAAATTATGTAAAATATTATATTTAAATTAGTAAATTATATATTATATAAGAATATAAAATTAATTGCTAAAAAATAAATTGCATACCTTAAAATCATGACTATGAAATGTCAGAATTTATTTGATACAAAATAATAATTAAAAAATTTAAAACTAATATTTTTGATAAAATAGCAGTCCGAGAGGAATATCGGTAGGTCAAAAATGGGTGTCAACACCTGTGGGTCTGTCCACATCTTGAGTATGCCATCATCGATTGGTTTTTGTGATCTGATATATGATCTCAGAAGCATGCTCCCAATACAGAGTCATAAATGCTCCACCAGTAATATTGTCTGCTATTGCCTTGGTGTTAGAATTCAAGGCTTTGTAGAAGATCTCAAGCAAGTTTCTACAAGTCATCTTGTGATTTAGAACACTCTGCAACTTCTTCTTGAACCTTAAGTATACCATATTATCTAAGAAATATCCTCAAGTAAGTTTGCCATTCTGCTGAGTTTGCATTACTAAACCCTATCTTGGATCCTAGATTAGCTATACCATATTATCGTCTCAAGCTATTAAGTGGAGGTTGAAAGGTTCAAGTCTCTGTTGTTTATTCCCTTCTTCCCATCCGTACTCATCCTTTCATCTAGAATACAGATTAGGTGAGTTCTAACATTATACACCGCCAGAAAGCATTCAAACCCAAGGAAACAATCAATACACGTATAACTACAGGTTGAAGATTACTCCATACTACGAATCCTACTTTGTTTATCCCTCATGGTTCCCACAACTCTAGTTGTGGTGTTTAGCTACTCATAATTGTAAGAATTCAAGAAGAAATTTGATATGAAAATATAATCATGCACTTACAATAATGAAATAATAAACTCCCAGATCCCATGTTGAATTAAAACCCTAAAATCGATGTTTGAGTGATTCCAAATCCAAGAATATGCTTCAGAACCTTACAAGAATGTCATAATACGTAAACCGGTACAATAAAATTAATAAGAGTATTTATAGACAAAACAAAACCTAGCCTAAACATAACAGGATTTTTGGTGACGGTCAGCTAGGACGAGTGAAAGGTATGATCGTGGTTTGATTCCACGATCGTCCTTGGTGCTCATGGTTCACTTGTGGACTTGGTCATCTTTAGGTTTTCTTGGTACGATCCTCAGGTACGCCTCCGTAACTCCTTCTTACGACCGTACAATATGGTCTTCTGATCTCCTATACTTCAACTCCTGCAGACTTGTTTTCTAAACCTTTATCCCACGATACCTTGGTATGACCGTTACTTCTAGGTACGGTCGTGGGATTCAATTGTCCGATCTCCTTTTCACTTGGGTTCTGAAGCCTAGCTTTCAGGAACTCCCTCCCATAATCAGATAGTACGATCATGACATCAAGGCACGATCGTAGGAGGCTTTTATCTGATAGGATCCTGAGAGATGTCTTTTAATCTTTCCTATGAGAGCTAGGCACGATGGGGACATGGTGTCGTCCAATGTATTATTAGTCCAAATTCCAGCACTCCACCGTTCTGAACCTATTTGACTTGCAAACACCCAAAAACCTATTATATCTATATAGAAAGACCCTCGTACTTGCAAATATTCACCGTTTTAAGTATCAAAAGTGCCATTAGTTTATGGCACATCAGTGCTCATGTCTATTATTTTAGATAGAGGCTCTCAGTTCATTTCTAGTTTCTGGAGGGCATTTCAGGAGGAGTTTGGTACGCAGGTTGATCTCAACATCACTTTTCACCCCTAGACTGACGAACAGTCGAAATGAACTATTCAGATTTTGAAGGATATGCTCCGCGCATGTGTCATGGAATTTGGAAGTCAGTGGGAGTAGTTTTTGGCCTTAGTAGAGTTTGCCTATAATAATAACTACCATTCAAGTATTCAGATGGCACTGTTTGAGGCAGTGTATGGTACGTGGTGTCGATCTTTGGTTGGTTGGTTTGAGACTTCAGAGGTTAGGACCCTTGGTATGGAGTTGCTTCGTGAGTCTTTGGACAGGGTTCAGGTGATTCAGGATAGGCTACAGGCAGCTCAGAGCAAACAGAAGAGTTATATTTATCGTAGCCTACGTGCCCTGAGATTTAGAGTTAGTGATTGGGTTTTTCTGCGATTATCACTCATAAAGGGCGTGATGAGGTTCGGGAAGAGGGGCAAGCTCAACCCCAGGTATATCGAGCCATTTGAGATATTTCGGACAGTTGGAGAGGTAGCATTTGAGTTGGACTTGCCTCTAACCTCTTAAATCACTCATCCAGTTTTTCATGCATCGATGCTGCAGTGTTATATTTTGGATGAGTCTCACGTGCTTCGGTGGGACTCGATTCAATTGGATGAGAGGTTGACCTTTGTTGAAGAGCTAGTGTCATGCCCCGAGTTCCAACGGGACGGACATGGCACCCGAAGCCGATGAGGCCCGAGAGAACCAATCTTCATCCCTAAACACCCATACACAGACCTCGCAATAGTCATCACCACCACAAATAGAAATAAGAAGCCAATAGTGGAAGTTATGAAAAATATATAAGAAATATGAACCTTGACCGTTAGGGTCATCAAGACAAAACATATGTCCATTACACTCCTTTCATTTGACCCACAATATCTACAAAGCCTTTACAGATGCACAACCAAAACCATCCTAGAGTCGGGACACACCCCGCTCTATACATATACACAAGACCAAAACAAATGTACATATAAGACTCGGAAAGCCCCGAACCAACTGGAGCTTACCAAATGTCCGCAAATGATCCGCAACCTACAGTGGAGGCCTACTAGTACCTGTGCCTGCAGCAAGTAAGGTAAATTCCCCCGAGGGGGTCAATACGAAGAATGTACTGAGTATGTAAGGCTATAAGAAACTGTACCAATAAGTGAGAACATCAAAGTAACTCAAAGATAAGAGAATAGACAATATAGATAAACCAACATTCCATACGTGTGGAATCATGTAGATTACATTCTTTATTTCCTTTATCATCTCAATATCAACAATAATCATATCATGCCCGTGACCCACTGATCAGTGGTAAAAGAGGATGACCCATGCTAGGCATTTTAACCCCTGGGATACGGTCCTCATCAATATATATATCGGGATCGACCCATGCTAGGCTTTCCTTTCACCCCTGGGATACCACCCGTAATATTGGGATCGACCCATGCTAGGTGTTCCTTCCACCCCTGGGATACCACCCAAGAACACATAACTTATCTTTACAACAATACTTTAATCTTTAGTTATGAAATTGAAACATTGTTGGTTATCGCATTATTGGAATTTTGGGACAATGTTCAATGTACAAGAGACACATGAATAAATATATATATATAGGTAACCAACCTGACATGAGATACTTTGGAACATTTCGACATAGGTACAAGTACAATGGCAAAGGGAGCAATATGTGCTACAGAAAGATATGGACAAAAATAACCTTACATACCTTAGCCTCTCAATAAGAATCCACAATCCTAATGAATATAATGATCCAGCCCCTTACTCTACAATACAAGTACATAATGGAGTTTACGTCAACATCTAACCACCTTACAAGTGCAAAAGACGACAAAAGTTACATAATTGTCTATAACGTCATTTCCCCCTTTACAATGAAATTTCGGCATGACCATTCCAAAAATACTACAACATGCCATACATTGACCAAACATCATAACCAATAGCATTTTGCATCAAAGCTTCTTCTTTACACTTTCTCATTCACACCATATCACAAAGAACCCATCAAGTCACTTTAATACACCTCATAGCACATATCGGCCAAAATCCCATAATTTACACTTATGGAAAATAACAAGTTTAGAAATATAATCACACCATACATGTTGGTATTTCATCCATACCATGCACTTTCATCAAAACCACAAGTCACTTTTCAAGTTTAATTCACAAAATGGCACATCTTTTACCAAAGGGCAAAAGTGTACTATTCAACCTTTCCAACACAACCATCATGATCTACACAATACTTCATGCATATAATATGCTAAATCACAAGAATAAATACTTACCCAAGCTTGCAAAGTGATGATCTTGTCCAAAGTGTTCAAAGGGAATAGTTGCCTTAGGGTTTTGGCAAAGAGAGAAATGTTTGAGAAAATATCAAAAAGTTATGAGAGTGTGTAATGAATAAAATCTGATTTTTACTTGTCTTTTATAGCCTCATAAGTTATCCTTAGCCACTTCATTAGGCATTAAATGCCATGTCTCTATAGTCAACAAGAATGGGTCATTTTCCTTTGGGCTTTTCATTTTAGCCTTGTTTTGGGCCTCAATTTGGGCCCAATAACACATATTAGCTTAGCCCACTAAATTAAATGTATAATCCATCATATATATCATATTTAAATAATTCCATAATGTCACGACAATATTCACTCACGAGATTCCCTTTCGTAGCCTCAATCGCAAAACTAGACATTCTAGCCGCCCATGGCTTAATTGAACATTTTTGGTAAATTCTTGTGTTTCATGGTTTGATCATGTAGGAGTGTATTAAGGTACTTGGAGCCTTAATAAGGAGTAAATAAACACCAAAGAACCAAAAGAAACCATGGAAGAATCGACATTGCATTACGTCGCAAAACGAGCTCGGAAAGGTCAAAACACTTGAGCCCTGCGCCACTGCTGCAAAGCAGGGCAGTGGCGCGAGATTTGAAGCCCCTCTGAACCTGGAGGCTCGCGCCACACCACCTAAAGCAAGGGGTGGCGCGAGATTTTCTGCTTCTCTGAAGTTTTTTCGGTCTTTGCAAATACTAGCCTACCCTCCGATACCATCCAAGATACATACTTTTTGTACTTAATACTAAGGTAAACATGTCTCAAAGGCATCAAATAAGGTCGGAAATTTACGGGATATTACAGCTAGTTTCTATCCTAACTAGAGATGTCAGACAATTGTGTTTCAGAGATATTCCTATGGTTAAGGTTCAGTGGAGATACCATTCGGTCAAGAAGGCTACCTGGGAGACCGAGCGTGATATGCGAACTCAGTATCCTTACATGTTTGAGCCTTCAAGTACTTTTTAATCTTTTACTTTTGAGAAGGAAAGTCCTTTTAGTAGTGGATGTTGTAATGACCCTCCAAGTCATTTTGTATGTTTTCGTGCTCTTTCTACTTTTAGAGCATTCCTATAGTTGCCCCAAGTCATTTATGACTTGCTAGGACTAACAGTTTAGTTATCGAGGAGTTCATTTGGTTTTTAGAGTCATTTTTCTGTTTTGGAGCTTTTAAAGTTGAGAAATGGGTCTCGGGCCAAAACTTTAGGTAAACGGCCTCAGATGTCAATTCTGACAGTTTCATTAGTTTCGAAATATAGATTTTAGGTAGGGGGACCCTTAGTTTGAATTTCAAAGTTTTCAAATTGTTTTAGGCTATTGGGTGGATTTTGGTTAAAACGGACCCTTGTGTGTGAAACCCACTTTTTGTCAAAATGACCTCAAATGGAAATTTCATGGTTTAGTTGAGTCTGGAATACCGAATTTGGTGGGGTAGCATAGTTTATTTGATTTCATAGGATTTTGAAAGAATCCCGAGGGTCCGTGTGGAGAATTTGCAACTTAGCAAAGTTGTTGGTGCATCAGCACTTAGTGCAGGCCCAGGTCCTTCATTGCTATCGCGATAAGGACCCCCACAATTGCGAGGGTCTGTGATCTTGATCATCACGATCCCGAGGTTGGGGACTCGCGACCGCGATGACAGAGGTTGTGGGACCAGGCCATTTTATTTATCACGATCGCGTGGCTTGGCCCCCACGATCACGGTGATTCTGTTAGTGGGGTTCCGCGATCGCTACCAGGGGGCCTTGCGACAGCGATGAGGAAACCCCTGGCAGTATATAAGCATACCCCTTCATTTTTCTAGCCATTTTTCTAAATGTAAGACGCCATTAGAGAGTGTGGGAGCTTGGAAAATCATGGGAAATTGACAAATTGAAGTTGGGATTGTGTCGAGGGCATCTTTGTGATCATTTTGTTGTGTTAATCTCGTAAGTGCTCAGTTTAAATTCAGTGTAATTCTCCATCTTTGATTCTTATTTCTCCTAGCTTTGTGGGACTGATTTGGGCTCAAATTACGCCCAATTTTGGGGGCGAATGATCATTGAGTTGAGAGGGATGTTATGATGGTTTCAATTTTATGATATCGCAAGTAGGTCCTGCGTGGCATTTTTTATCCGATTTCTGACACGGAGCATATTTTCACAATATAGGTATCGATATTCTTCTCTTGACGTGTAGAACATTATTTTGATAGCATGGCAGTGGTCGGAGGCCTCTCAAAAGGGAAAAGCTCTGGTGTAGAGGATTATATGTGCTTTTGGTGGTGTCTCGGTAGGTTAGACTTACCTTTCTACTAAACTTTACTTTCTTACGGTATTAGTAGTATATTGTGCTAGTTATGGATGGGTACGTATGGCTCGGTTGCCATTTTAGTAGTTATTACCTTTATTAGCCAGTTAGGGGCCCTTTTTGAATAGAATTCGGCTCTGTTTGCCCTTATATTAGTCTGAGATTACCCTCTAGAACCCGGATTAGTTCTTTTAGTGCCTTGGGTCGGGATTAAGAGGCCATAGCCTAGGTTTGGGTATGTGCTTACCTTAGGTTGGGTTTTCGGGTTTTGGTAGTGGGGTGGGTTCCACTTCCCTTTTTAAGATAGAATGCTTAGAATAGCGCCCTTTTTGACCTTAATGATCACATAGCTACTTTCTTAGACTATTACCTGGGTTTGGAGTTGACTTAGACATTATTTTATGCCCATTTAGCTTTGTTACCCGAGGGTGGAGTACCATTTGACCTTAAACCGCGCTTTCTGGCTTAGTAATTAAAATCTTCTTCTCCTTAATAGATTCGGCCGCCTAAAATTGGAATGTTAGACTAAATGGACTTGAGATAGGCTAAAACGTTGGTATATGGATACTAAGGCTTAGGTTATGAGTTTCGGTTTGAGTCCGGAGTACGTATATACTGATTATTACTTATGAGCTCCGATTTGAGTCTGACATATGTATATTGATTATTATTTATCAGTTCTAATTCGAGTCCGACATTCACTATCATGATATTATTCTCTTGTCTCGGTTCAATCCAATATTTATTACCTTTACCAATATTGAATTGGGATTGAAAATCCGATAGAAGCCAGTAAGACTTGTGGTTATGGCTGGAAAGGAGCATCAAGTACGCATATTTCTCATGTCGGCTCTTTTTACATTCATTATTGTCGATTATTCCATCCTTACATTAGTGTTACTCTTTGCTTGTACTCACTGTGCTTATGGAGGCTCGGTTGGGTTTATTTATTTTTGTTTGTGCCTTCTGGGCTTATGGGGCCCAGTTAGGTTGTAGCTAGGCATTTATTACTGCTCTCGTGTTTTTTGCTTTCTACTTATCACGGTTTCCTATTTTGGCCTATTTTTTCCATTTCTATCCTTATTGATTGACTTAGGTTTACATACTCACACTTTTTTTGTTCTTTTACTGTAATTTAACTCAGTCGGCCTATGATGCCTACTGAGTACCCATTGTTTTGGTACTCATACTGCATTTCTGCATCTTTTTTCCTAATGCAGATCCGAGTACGAGTCACCACCGTTGACGACATCCTCGGGTTGTGCTGCTGTTCAGAGATAGGGTGAGCTTTTAGAGTCCAAAGCTGATCCTTCTCCTTCTGCCATTTTTGATAGTCTTATTTGTATATTCGGAGACTATGATGTATATTCTGCCAGTGTCTAGTACTCTTTTGTATTAGTGACTCTTGTACTGACCTTACCAGGTCGTGGGGAAATTCCTTTTGATATTTTGTCCTCTTTTCCTCTTGTATAACGTGTATTTATATATATTTATATGTTCGCCTGGATTATTTCTTCAATTGAACCTTTCTTTTCTTGTTTTCCGCCGATTAGCCTGTTACTTGTTGTTTCGGGCTATGTTTGGGCTTATCTACTGGTGGGTTAAAATAGGTGCCATCATGACTCGAGAAATTGGGTCGTGACACAATAATTGCTAAATTACTCCAAATTTGTCTTTAACCGCCCCGTGTCTCTTTATCTCAACATAATCACACCAACAAGTCCTAAAACATTATACCAACACAGGGATTCTCGAAATTTGAAACAAGACACAAATGTTCACAACCAAAGGTTCAGTTGTTACTAAAGGAAAACAAAAATACAAAAAATTAAAATAAAATAAAGAAGAGTCTAATATTATAACGTTTGAAATTGACAAATAAATATTTGAAGTTTATTCAAAATATTTGATCCAAATTTCAATCTTCTGATATTCAAAATGTCAGAAGTTTAATTGTTTAAGCAAGTTTGACAAAAATCTTAACTGTCAACATGATTTTTTACAATTTCAATCATGTATATCTTAAATTAATTTTGCAATGGTTAGACATATAAAAGTTTAAACGCTCGACTATGTTTTAAATAGGGTCTCAAAAACGGCCGCAGTATTGTAACCATGGTCCATTGGGCCTGAGAGCCCTTGAACGTTAACATATTTGGGCTTATAATAGGTTTGTTGCTTGGTAAAGCAGTGACACGTCGTCGTTTTGTGTTTACCGGGAATTTCTTTCAGTTTGTGGCAACTGCTAAATCCAAATCATCAAGAGACAAAAACCAAATTTGATTTGTATATGTCACCAGAAAAAGTGTAATGATGAACAAAAAAGGTCTCGCCATTCTTATGCGAACCAAAATGCGCCCTCTTTCCCCTGTCTCCGTAAGCTTTACTCAACTCCTATTTCCTTTTTAATTTTTTGGCCTTTTTTTTTTTAATAATCGTGTTGTTCGGATTAGCTTGTGCGCACAGGGACTAATTCCTCGGATAACTGACACCTCCCACAGCAACAGGCCTAATTGGATTTTGATTATAGTCAAATCATTTTTTTGTTTGTTTATTTTTCCTTCTCTTTTTGGTATACAATTCAAAGCAGAGTAAATTGAATCAAAATTCAATGCAACCCTCTCAACTGGAAGGTGATAAAGTTTCTTCTCAGGATGCTTCACTTATTCCACAAAGGTATTTAATACATTCATGTGTTTTTATCTCTCAGGAATAATTTTAGTATCATTTCTCTGCATTCCTTTGAAGATCCATTCCAAAATAGTTGTCCCATTTTATTTCTCTCGAGTCTATTTCAATATTTTTCAAAGTTAAATTAGATTAGATTAATTCAATATTTTTAAATCAAAATTTAGATATTCAAAAACTATACAGAATGTACTATAAATTGCATTTTTTTTTCCTCATATTGATATGATGAAAAAGTACATCTGAAAATGTTGGTTAAAGTTCTTATTGTTTGATTCTTAAAAAGGAAATTGTGACTTGTATTTTGGAACGGAGGGACTAAGACTGTAGTTTGTTAAGCACCAATTTCATTTCATTGTTTTTTGAAATCCTTTGGTCAAACACAGCTCGTTAATGTTAGGATCCACAACTTTCTATGTGATGATGGTGATTCACCTTATCGGTGTAGTTTACCCATAGCAGCTTACGTAGCTTCTCTTTAGGGAAACAACAGTTACCTGTAGTTCGTTTTAAGTATGACCTGATAGTGTAAATGCCAGTGTAAATTAAACCCATCAAAATCAGAATTGTGAGATAATTTTTGTCACAGAAACAACTAAGAAAAATGAAGAATCGTAGCTTATTATCGTCAATGATGTTGTGGGAATTAAATACATAATGGTTCAATTTTCAGAGAGTTCAGCCAAGTACGGGAGTCAATGCACTCAGCCATGTTGACGAACAAGACAGAAATTGTGGATGTTGCTCTGGATGACTTTTCAGAGGTAAACTTTCACCACAGCGTGAAATATTCCGTTGCTGCTACTGATATTTTGTTAGTTGTCAAGTCAGCAATTGTTTAATGTTTTGCAGGGATACTTTTTCCTTTCCCCAGAAAATCGTTATAAGATACTTCTTTCACTAGCCAAAGAGTATGATCTCAATCGGACCCAAGTTCACGAGTTAATGAAGCAGCATCTTGTTCTTCAGCTCCCAAGTGGTGGGTGTTTTCATTCTTAAGAGAGTGTATTCTTCATTATTTTATTTTGTTAGTGGAGTTTAGAAGCTTAGAGCTTTGGCAGATAAGGCTGAAGATAGCGATCATGATGAGGAAGGATCATTATCAGCTTTATACAGGATTGAGCGGAATTTGCGACAGGCTCTCAAGCCTATGTATGAAATTCTTTTTGAGAGGCTCAATACACATCCTGGTGGACTGAAGTTCCTGTCTGATATTCGAGCTGATATTCGCCGTCTTCTCGAGTAAGGTTATGTCCCAATGAAGTGATCCGTCTTCTTTTCATTTGCGCAAACACTGTGTCATGATTATAAGATCAAGGAAAAACTCCAGATTCATTGGAAATGTGTTTTTAATTTCTGTATAACTTATACCTTTGAAACAGGAACTTAATAGATGGTTATTCAATGAATTTACAGAGACGTAAATATAGCATCTCTGCGAGCATTGGATTCCCACCTAAAGGAGAAACTGATTACATGGCTTAGTCCTGCTAATTTGGAGCTTCACAATATTACATGGGACAATCCTGCGTCTTTGTTGGAAAAAATTGTTGCATATGAGGTACTTTTTTTTTTTCTCCTACTTTGCGTGCATGTATTAAATCTGATATATTACATTTTTGTATAAATTTTTCTTATACACAGGCTGTGCATCCAATAAGCAATCTTATAGATCTGAAAAGAAGGCTAGGAATAGGTCGTCGCTGCTTTGGGTACTTCCATCCAGCAATACCTGGTTAGGAAGCCCTTTCTTAGTTAAGGAATTGAACTCTACTTACGGTTCTGTTTCCTATTGTCGCCCTTCTGTTTCATAATTGGAAATGACATGCTATGTGAGTGAACATGCTGCAATTACTAGATCAAGGTTTTGAATCCTTTCTTATGAGATATTCAGCATATGATCTTGTTTATGGCCATGCTGGTCAAAGTTAATCAGGTGCAGATTTGTGCATCACTTTCTAAAGCAGCGTGTAGGAGGTGCACTTTTTCTAGAATCTGAAGTGTGGATTTATTAGTATTAGGAATATGGAGAGCAGAGTGCTGGCCTTAAGGCAGTCTGTTGAATATTATATATCAACCCGTGCTTGTTAGTACTTAAAAGTGCCGAGAATTTTTACTTATGCAAGATAAGATGTATTTAGCAAATCAAAAGTACGAGTAGCATCAGGAAGGCTTTGATTGATTAGATCCAGAAGTGCTAGAATGGTTGTCTTAGTCAAGAAAAATACTGGAGTTTTGTCTTCATAGATGGTTCACCAATTCTCGAGGTTTGGCTGGAATGAAGCATTGTTTAAATCAGATCTTGTTATACATGTCTATCCATGCTGATAAAGCATTTTGTTACTTTTCTGTTAATAGAACAAATCAAGCCTAATGTTATTTTTTTCTTCAGGTGAACCACTTATTTTTATTGAGGTTGCACTTATGAAGGATGTGGCAGCGACCATACAGGTGAGACGCTTGAATTCATCTAGTTTAACTTTGTCACTGCTCACTTCCATTAACGACACTCTAATCATTGCAGGAGGTCTTATGGGACAATCCTCCAATTTCTGAACATGAGGCTTCTTGTGCAATATTTTACTCTATTTCGTCAACTCAGGTACGTTGACCGTCTTAGGTTTGAAGAGCTCCACATTTCTAAGGTTGCGTTTGAATTAGAAAATGGTTTTGGTTTTTATATGATTTTTTTCTTCCTTTTGGAGAAATAAAAATGAATAGTTGGATCTGGTTTTGGAAGAATTGGATTTGTTTTTTGTTATTCAGAATAAAATTCCCGGTAAAGCCCTTAGACCATATTCAAGGTTTCTATATGAATGAAAGAAAGTATATTAAACGTATGCGACAGAACTATTAATTCTTTTCTGTTGAAGTAAAAAACATTCTGGGTGGACAACAAAACAGAACAAGGTTTAAGGTGCAATTAACTCTTTTGGTCATTTTCCCGAAGCAGTGCCTTTTTCAGCTCAAAGGTACCATTGGAAGTATTTTTGGAAGCCAACTCCCACTTTGTTTCTGAAGACAACTTGTTTTCAAAGTTCAAATGCAATTTATTCAAACTGGGAATGTTTGAGTTTTAAGTGATGCAAGACAGGAACTTAATGCAACTTATTTTATTAGCAAGCAAAACTAGAATTTGCAAATGGTCACCAAGGAACTGATACATGCAACCGTTTCCACTTGTCACCACGTGTCTGGGGAAAACTATTTCCTCCTTTTTGAAAGATATAGTAATGTAGTTCCCTATTTATCTGGAAAAAGAAATATATATATTTAGTCAGTTCTGGTTTGAGTAAGAAAATTGTCGTTTTCTTTAAGCACCATAATCAAATCAATGATGCTCACCGGAGGAGGAAAAGGGAGTACTCCATAAAATTCAACTTTCTGTTAAATGGAATTTCTGCAGACATCTGACTGAAATCTCAAGGATAGCATCCTTTCTTCATTTTCACTGCTTGTGTAAGAAAACCTTGAGTTTAATCTATGAGTATTTGTACATTATTTTCGTGGAGAAAAAGAAACAATGACTTAAATTGATTTAGTATTGGCATGCAATTTTTTCTATGTTCTTCGTCCTCATATATTATTGTTTTGCTGATGTCCTTTGTCTAAGAGAATATGTTATTCTTTTCAACCTGCAGCCTGGCTTATCAGGAGTCAACCTGGGGAAGTTTCTAATCAAACGTGTGGTTGATGTGGTGAAAAAAGATATGCCCAATATCTGTGTAAGTTACGGTGTTTTCATTTAATGCAGGTTTTTGAGCAACTAATTGTAAACTTCCTTTGTGAGTTGGAGTTAACATGTTGAGAAGCGCATGCTTTTGTAGAACTCTTTAAAGTACTTGTACCAATTCTCTCCTTGAGATGCAAGTTCCAAACCCCTACAAGGAGAATACAATTTTAGTGGAATTGCTAATTTAGTGAATATAAATAATTTTCTGTGACAGTATTGGCATGAAGAGTTTAAATGAGATGCGAAGAATTTGTTACGTGGTAATCTTTGTGGTCAGAAATTAATTTCATATTAAGGGATAGTCTACTACTTTCTATGTGTTGGCTTGAACTGCTTGCTGGAAGGTTTCGTTTGTAAAACATCCTTTTGGCATCTTCAATTGTGTTTGACTTATCCTACTTGAACAAGATACAGCCCTCAACTTCCACAACACTTCAGTATATAACTTTAAATGTTAAATTGATCTGGATAAATTCTATGGTGTTTCAAGTTTCTTAATTAAACATTTAGTTCTTTCTTGAACCATATGACATGCTACCATGGTATTGCTACCTGTTTACGCACATCTAAGGTTTCCTGTGAAATTGATATACAAAACTGGTCTCCAGGTGTTCGCTACTCTTAGTCCCATCCCTGGTTATAGGCAATGGCTGTTATCAAAGTTGGCTTCGTCAGAGATGTCTGATTCCGTCTTCAAAGAAAAATTGCTTAAACCGGAAGAAGAACAGGCTCTTATGGATGCATCAGGGTAAGCATGTGTTTATGGCACTCTCTCGCTTTAGAATATAGAGAGGATATATTATTTTAATTCTGGGAACCAATGGAATGGGATTTGTCACTCTTCTCTTTAGTGAACTTTTACTTGGATTTTCGGAATGTGTTCTACCCTCTTTCCTGTGTAACTATCAGCATGGTGAAGGATGACAATAGTTGAACCATGCAAAGTCTGTTCCAGGGTAATTTCTTCATAAAATTAAATGGAGCGTATTACTATTGCCTGTTTTGCTTTAGAGGGTGTTTGGATTGACTTATTTTAAAGTGATTTTGGCTTTTAAGTTCTTTTTTATTTTTGGAGGTGTTTGGGAAAGAAAAAAAGTGCTTTTAAGTACTTTCTGTTAGGCTGAAAAAGTACAAAAATAAGCTAAAAGCCAAAAGTTGGGTACTCCCAACTTATGGCTTTTAGCTTTTAGCTTATAAGCTACTTAAAAAAGCCAATCCAAACACCACCTTAGACTGAGAACAAATATAAAAGGATTAACTTTATATTTAGTAGAGCTTTGATTATAAAAATATAGCAATATCTCTTCAAAGCTAAACACATTTTATGATTTTAGTTCCTGAGAATGTTGTTGTAACTTACCAAGGAACAAATTTCTGTCCTCCTAATTATCTCTCATTTCTTGCAGAGGTTCTGACTTGGGAAGCAGTGCTATTGAAGTAATGTGGAACTTATTGACATCAAAGAACCATGAGTGGACCAATTCACCTAATCTGGTATCTGCATTGAGAACCCCTATGATGCGACTTTGTGGTAGGTATGCTAAAGCTAAATACTGGAAGCACTAGAAAGCCTATATGTACAAGTTCAATGTGACTGTAAAAACTTGTGCATTAAAAAAAGATTTTTCTTTTATATCAAAGATTATCTAGCTTCACAGTGATTAAAAGCCTGTTATTGCATTTATGGTTGTACAGCTTTGAGACTGAAGTCATGCTTTTCAATCACATGAAAGTTTGCAGTGTTCAGATAATATCATACATTTAGTTGCTATATTGTTGTTTGTTTGCTTGCAACAGGTACCTTATGAAAGAAAAAAAGAGACGAAAAGCTCTAGATTCGGTTGCAAATTTCCACTTACAAAATGGAGCAGTATGTTGAGCAATCCATATTCTGCAGATTCAGTTATTACTTTTTATTTTCAGTGAATAAAATTTAGGTACTTGCATACAAAACAAATCTACTTTTTTTTTTCTTTTTGATATCAGAAATAAGACCCAACAAGAGAGGAGACCTTGACAAAGGTTGAGGGACTTGTGACTTAGGTCATAGGGTCGAGCCCTGCGCCCATGCAAACTACGGCTCTGGTATTTAAGTGGAGAAAGATAGAGGGCCAGGTCAGTTATCCCTGAGTTCCTAAGGCTGAGGTTGGTCCTAAGGGTTGGCCCCAGACGGATTTCTCTGTGATAAAAAAAACAAAGAGAAGATTTTTGACAAATACCTAAGGGATAAATCAAATGGATTGCTTATTCCTTCCTAAATTACTGCCAAAAAGGGTCCGTAACTTTTTCACATGATTTTGATTTAGACGGATATCAGGGTCTCTCTCTCTGATTATGTACTAGGATAGAGGACTAATAGCTAGATGCTGTCTCTATTTCAAACACATCCTGGACATTCAGCTTTTCCAAGATTCGAAGAACCTATTTTCACCTGAACCGTAGTGGAAGGAAAGAATGTGTATGCTAGGGACTTCAGGACGTAAGCTGAATGAACTGCACTGAGGCCCACACCCTTTTTAGGGTCTGCACTACCAAGTTGAAGCTGTAATAGTTGAAAACAACAACATTTGCCCGCAAGTTATCTTGACATGTTTAGCCAAAGCATAAGACTTGAAACAGTGAAACCTAATTATGAGAAGAGAAACATCTTAAGGACATCAATTTATTCGATTATTAGAACTATAGATGCATTTACGTGGAATTTTTTGTAGTATAACGATTTCTGATAACCAGATGTGTTTGCAAGTTGGTATCAGTAATTAGCTAGTGGGAAAAGGTACGCCAAATTTGTGCAAACCGACTTTTCTTCCTTTCAAATGCTTTGTTAAGTTAGGATTTGATGTTTTGTTCATCTGTAGAAGCTTGTGTACAGATTTTAGCTTAAAATATTTTCTACTTTACTTTTCTATTTATTATTGGATAGTCATCCTGGTCTTTTGAAGTGGATGTTATCATTACGCCATGAGATGTGAACATTTCTTTTTCCAGTTTGTGCATGGAATGAGAAAATCACATCAAGCCCCTCTGCATTTATTGTCAGTATTCCCCCCCTTTTATAACTTAAAATATTGATTTTAGATGATCGGAAGGCTGAACTGGATGGCTGATCGGTCACAAAAGGGCCTTACTCAAAGTGGAGGCATAATGGTAAATTACATCTACAGGTAATACTGTTATCCTGAACAATCTTTTTCTTTCAATTCTGTTGTCTGCTGATTGTGATGTTGATATACATTCTGTATTTTGACACCTGATTATCAATGTTTAAGTTGAATAATTTTGTTCTTCCAGTTTGACAAAGCATTTTCCACATTACATATTAACATGAATGAATTGAAAAGTGACATATCTAATTGAATATATATAGTGGGATGGTTTATGACAGGAAACCGAAATGGCTATATATAATTAAGATACTGAATCGCTAATAGAAAAGCATTTCAGGTTGGACAACATTGAAGATAGTGCTCAGGCATATCTGCATGAAGGGCACATAGAATCTTCTTCTGATTTCAGAAGCTACATTGAGGTATGTTAGTGCTCCCTATAAAGCTGTTACTGAGATGTTACAGTTGGATCTACAGCCCATCACCCTCTCTCGCATGATTCACCAACTAGGCTCTGATTTGCTTCCGCAGGACGATAATGTAGAAAGAGCAGATTAGAAGGATTAGGGAGAATCACAACAATTCCAAGTATACTGTGAATACACAGGTCGAAATGTCCAGATCAAGGATTCATATGTTCTATATATATGGTACTCTGCAGCTTGTATCAATTTAATTAAAGCTATTAGCACTAGTCGGTCCTCTTATTCCTTTCCTGGGAAAAAAGAGTGGCCTAATGGCTTATTTCACATTGATGGTCGTTATAATGGGTTATTTCCGGTGTGTACAACATGAAACTTCAAATATGTCATTATTTGTCACTATTGTATTTCTCATCAAGTTAGCAATATCTCATTTATCTTCTGGATTTCTTCACGATGCTTAGGATGTTGTAACTTCTTTCGAAAAGTTATGTTAATTTTCACTCTCAAATTTGTACTCTTTCTTTGTGGGTACAACTTGCAAAGCGAGCAAATTACGTTGTTAAACCTGGAAATCTCAATCCAGCAATTCATTTGGAAATGTTACAGAGAACAGCTCAACTTAATGAAAGAATTTGCAACAGTGAACTTCATCAAAAGAATTAGCAACAGTGAAAACACTGTATTCTCGAATCCAACCTTTGTCTGCCACACATCCATGACAAAGGCTCGCAAACCAACTGTATTCTCAAATAGCTGGAATTGCCCATGAACAGCTTGCTCTAGACTCAAATGGAATTAACATACTGTATAGAAAAAAAAAAAAAAAAGAAGAGAACTTCTTATTGATCTTCCTTACAAGATGCCTTACAATGGAGGGAAATCTATCGACTTATAGAACGAAGGAAAAATTAGACAAAATATTTATTGAGTTAAATTTCTTACACAAAAAATAGCCCATCATTTACCACCTAAAATGGCCATTCGACCAAAGTTCCTACCTAAAATGGTCATTCCGCCGTCATAATTACCAATTAAATGACCATCGGCCGACATGAACTGCTTCATCAACATTTCCAACAATTTCTTTCACCTGATAGGTAATTAAATGAAAACCATTTTCAAACACATCAAATATGAATTAATCTTTGTGCTCAAAATAAGTGATCATTCTTGAGTACTTGTGTATAAGTGAAAAGAATAGCAAAAACTTATGCAAAATAAAGGCAACTCAAGAGGATTAGAGTATAATTGAGACCTGTTATAACGTTAATACTTAAATATTATAACACTAATACTTAACATTTTAGTGAAATATTGAAAAACTTATTTGATGAGAGTATATTAACCGAAATATCACAAGTTATTCCTAGTTAATAAAAATAACATAAACATTGTTCTGGATGATTGTACCATATTATAATACAGTTGTATTAATAGGGAGTGCATGATAGTCAAATAAATATCAAGTATCGATAATATATATATATATAGCTCAACAAATTTGGTGGCCTAAAGCCAAACTTTCATGTGAGGTCTTAAATTATTTTTTTCCTAAATAACGAAGAAAACTTATCCCCTCTCCCCTCGCCCTTATAAATATATATATTATGCAGATTTGTTGCTTACTTGCATGAAGTAATTAAAAACCTAGAAGTGAAATCTTCTTGTAAGAAAGAAAAACGAGAAAATATTACTTGCCACATCTATTTCAAATGTCAAATGTAAATGATTCAAAAAGATTTATATTCAAAAAACGTAAGGATCTAAATTAATGAGTTATACATATTACCAAAGAAAAAATAAAAAAATTCAGTGGTACTATCATCATAATTTCAAAAGTCTTCTTTCTTATTATACTTGGTTCATACCAAAAATATTTGTCATGTTCATATACCTTGAAATTTACAATTAACGGTGTTTTTGTATAGTTTATGAATATCTACCATTTAATTTTAGTATATTGAATTAATCTAATCTAATTTAGCTCCAAAAATTAATCAAATTGACTTTCAAAAAGTGAAATGTACCCATTATTTTGAATGGAGGGAGTAAATATTTTGTAATTTCTCTACTCTCTATTTTTAAAAAATAAATAAATAACATATACACATACTATTATTAGAAAACGGGGCCCTCAAAATTTGGGGGCCTAAAGCAAAGGCTTGGGGGGCTTTACCCTCCAGCCGGCCCTGCATATATATTACATAACTATTTGTATAATATTGATACACATTTATACATCATTCATACAATATTGATACATTATATATACGTTAAATAACTATTTATACAATATCGATACACCTTTATATAATATCGATAAATATTTATATAGGTTTAAACACTACTTATACAATATCGATATACGTTTATATGCCATTTATACAAAAACGATATACGTTTATACATTATTTATATAATATCGATATATTAAATAACTATTTATACAATATCGATACATTACATATACATTTTATATACATTACATATAGAATGACCATTTTCATTGAAGATTTTGTGTCACCTCTATGGTAGAGTAGAAATTTGCTCCATTACAATTTTAGCCACGGTTTTCTCTATCATTTAGTCATACGTAAACCGTGGCTAAAATCTGGAATTTTTTTTTTTATCTATTTTTTATGTAAATAAAAAT
This sequence comes from Capsicum rhomboideum, assembly GCA_031232105.1. Classification (NCBI taxonomy): domain Eukaryota; kingdom Viridiplantae; phylum Streptophyta; class Magnoliopsida; order Solanales; family Solanaceae; genus Capsicum; species Capsicum rhomboideum. The sequence continues at coordinate 45,350,753 of CP124717.1, read as the reverse complement.
ATGACTATATTTATTGTAAATTAATTATGTTATTGTATATATTTAAAAATTTTCCAAAAAATATGACTTCATAATTTTGAATAGTTGAGTCACGGTGTAATGTACACTAGACTTATGGTAGAGAGAAGATGGTATTATGTTTTTTGCGCCCCACACATTCCCCAACATAAAAAGATACAGGGAATACTACACCAAATTAACATACTTTTTCTATTTATTCTTACTTGTAATGTTTTGCTTTTTGAGAGTTAAATTGTATGAATTTTGATTAATATTTTAAAATTTATTTTTTCATCATAATAGTATAAAAAGAATTGTAATTTATATTATTTTTCATATAATTTTTGAATATTTTAAATTTTAAATTTAAAATCTTAAATTAATTTATATAAATTTAATTTTAAAGTTTAATCATAAACTTTCGTAAAGTAAAACATGATAACTAAAAGTGAACAGCGGACGTATTTGTGAAAGTGAAATGACAAGTATTTGTCTTGTGGTTTAGTTAAAGTGGAAGAATAAAGAAAGAAAGAAATAGAATGTGGGGAATGTTCTTGTCTTTTCTTGATGTATGAAGTAATCCTTATATTCTACAGTCGGCAACTTATTACAACTTGGTTTTCCTCCTCTTTTTTTACGTTCAATTTCGAATTTCCCTACGCAGAAGCAGCCAAGCAGTCAGAACTCACAAACTGTATGATATTTTTTTGTTCATGCATTTCAGTTTTCATGAGTGTGTTTTACATTTAAAGTGTTTCAGTATGATCAAAGAATGTATGTTTACTTGAATTTTTTTTTTTTGTCTCTTTTAAGAGTTACATTGTTTAGTTCGAACAACAGTTAAGTATATATACTGATCTCTTTTTGTGTTTACTTAATGAATCCCATTGAGAAATCAGTTAATTCCTTCTTAATATGTATGCATGTAATGTAATTGCATCTGTGCGTGGCTATTAAGTTGTTCTCTTTTTCCGACTGTTAATTAACTCGTCTTTTGGTAAAATAAAGAAAGTGAGAGCTATCTTTCGCCGACTTATTTTATCTAATTCTAGTGTTTTGTGCTGAATTCTTGAATACTCTGTTACGTACATGCATAAATAGTGTAAGACTACGAGTTGTGGAATGAAGTCAATGGATTTCATTGACATAATACATAAACACACGTTCAAACTTGGTCTCAGCTGAAAAATAAGCACTTCAACTTTGAGAGTGTACATCTAGACAACTCAACTTGGTCTCGACTGACAACTAAACACTCCCAACTCGTCTCTTTCGCGGCACCTAATGCCGATGGAGGACATAAATTTGGAGGTGTCTAGATGATGATCATTTTGTAAGTTGGTGTGCTCAATGCTACCCTTGACATGGGTTGAGGTGTATAGATGTGCATACTAAACGTTGAGTATTTACTTGCCACAAGTTTGAGTGCATGTTATATGTATTATGCCGATTTCATTTTATCATTAGTCAACTCCATTTAAATTAGGATTGAGGTATAGTTGATTGAGAGAATTTTATCATCAAATTAGACATTTATATATTTTTTATTTACAGGTAGGAGATGGCAACACTAGGAGATATAGGAGTTTCTGCAGCAATAAATATTCTCTCTGCACTTATCTTCCTTTTGGCATTTGCAATTCTGCGGCTTCAACCACTCAATGACAGAGTATACTTCCCAAAATGGTATCTTAAGGGTCTGAGAAATGACCCACTGCAGTCTGGTGGATTTGTTAAGAAAGTTGTTAATTTGGATTGGAGGGCATATGTAAGGTTTCTGAATTGGGTACCGGCTGCACTGAAAATGCCTGAACTTGAGCTCATTGACCATGCGGGATTGGACTCTGCTGTTTATTTACGGATCTACTTGCTAGGGTATGGCTCTCTATTACTTACTACTCCCTCTGTTTCAATTTGTTTGTCTGGTTCTGACTTGACACAACGTTTAAGTAACATAGTTTAAGTAAAGAAGACTTTTGAATCTTGTTGTCTTAAACTAAAAATTTGTGGAATGTACCAAAATGTCCTTCAATGTTGTGGATTTGAACATTCCATGTGTAAAGTTGAAATTGACGATTTGCCAAAAAGGAAAGAAACATGCTTCTTTAAAATGGACTAAAAGGGATAGTAAGACAAACAAATTGAAATGGGGGTGGGGGGGGGGGGGGAGGTGGGGAGTATATGATTTGTTTCAATGTATATCAACTACTACATGCTTAGTGACTTTTTGTTCCTCTTTCAGTAGTGCTCAGAGATACATTATGTTTTGAAAGGGAAGCACTGAATCCATTTTAGCTTAATTTCTATTTTCTCATATAACTATATGAACTAAGAGCCTGCCGTGGATATTATAGGTGATAGTTGAAATAGATGTAGTTTTTTGAACTGATTTGTTCCTTCTGTACAGTATAATTGATGCTTGTGAAGCTGCCGTTTGTTAATGCACGACGCTTGTGGTTTCTCCCATTAAATTCCAGCCAATATTAGCTCAGTATTTTGAGCATTGAATGTCTATGGTCTTTTATAATTGTAAACCATGTAGTTTAGCAAGCAATAGAATGCGCGAACTATAGTAGTAATTTTTTTTTCAATGATGAAACTATACTGGCAATGGCTTCGATGAAAATCCATGTATCAAAACGGAAAAATAGTCTCTTCTCCTTTAGCTTGGGTATTGATTGATGTGAATGGATGTTCACCTTTTATGAAACTCTAATATCTTTAATAGAATAGACTTTGGATAAGAAACTAAAAACTGTGAAACAACACAAAAAACATCATTTCTTTTCTGAAAAAGCTAGCTGATTGCATTCAACATTGACCCGTTAGTTTCTTACATCTTTCTACCTAAATTACCATAAAAGGTTAGAACAATAAAATAAAGGAAAATTCAGATGTACTGTATCTATAAACTTTTCTATGCGGTCATCACAGTTTTTTATGGCTATAATCTTGTTGAAGCGCAAGGCAAGCAATAATCTCTTCTTCTTCTACTTGGGAAAAGGAATGAGGAGGGTGGTAGATGAGGAAGATCTATTGATTTCTTTCTCTTTCCCGTATCTTATGAAAGAGGGCCTGATGAAATTTCACTTGTAAAAAAACATTTATAGTACAGGGTTAGTTTAATCTTTAATAATTTATAATATCCAGATCTTCCTTTTTCTAATGAAAAGGGTATTTCGTTGGCTGAATTTTGAGTTGCACTTAGGAACTGAATATCTGATGAATTTTATGGCTTCTGATTTGCAGGCTAAAAATATTTGTTCCAATTACCTTCCTTGCTTTTGCTGTTCTAGTACCTGTTAATTGGACAAATAACACTCTTATGAAGTCCGGGTTTACTTACAGTGACATTGATAAGCTTTCCATTTCAAATGTTCCACTCGGATCACAGAGGTTAGGCAATTTTTCTTTTTTCGAGTATTTGATGCAATACACTCATCATACCATGTTCTTGTTCTGATACTTACTAGAGGAATATAATACAGCATTATTTTTGGTTCTAGGTTTTTAACCTGTAGCCTCCTATGTCCACACTGCTTTAGGAAAAATGTATATGTTTATATCTGTCAAATTATATTACAAGGCTATTCTTATGATTCCAAAAAACTAGAAGCCGTTTTGAGCATTTATGAACTTTGGTGCATAGAAACAAGGTTTATCAAATTGTTATTCCAATATCTTATTATGCTATACATCACCAAGTCTTATGTCTTTCCTGTATTTTAAGCTCCAATTTTTTACGTCATATCACGCTGCTGTAATAAAAATTCTTCTCTCGTGTGTACCTTATTTTACTAGGCTATGAAAAGCCAGGTCAGTGAGCTTATCTATTCATTGTTTCAGAATGGATGTCCCTTTGTATATTTGCTTCACCACGTTTTTTATGTTTATTCTTTACCCTTCTGATTAGTCAAACTCCATTTCTCCTGGCTTCTTAGAAGCCTTCACTTCAAGTTAAGTGGGCGTAATAGACTACCTGTTTTTTGGTGTCACATCTCCTGCTTCCTTTGTTAACAAGAAGATCATAGTTGATGTTCGAAGTTGTTCTCCTTCTTGGGTCGGAACTTTGTCAACAAGTCACTTTGAACATTATGAGGATCAGTTGATATGACTTGTCAAAGAAAAAAATAAAAAGAAAAGGAGGTTCACTTCCTTGTGGATTGGAGTTCATAATTCACATAAAAATTCACCGTTAATATTATTTAGAGTACACTGCGATATGTTTCTGGTTACTTTATCTTCACAAGCTATATAAACTGTTTTCTGCAATGACTTATTTTGAATGTGGTATCTTTTCAGGTTTTGGGCTCATATAATTATGGCCTATGCCTCGACAGTTTGGACATGCTACGTGTTACAAAGAGAGTACGCAAAAGTTGCAGAGATGAGGTTGCAGTTTCTTGCATCTGAAAGACGTCGCCCTGATCAATTCACTGTATGTGAAACAGAAATATGAAATTATTCAGTATTGATAATTTATAAGTTTCCATTCTCATTTTAGTGTTTAAAAATTTGAAATACAATCTTATCTTGCATCAAAACTGATAAATATAACTATTGATGCATAGATAGATAGGTAACAAATAGCCATTTTTAAAAAAATAAATAATCTTCACCGTTCAAAACTGTTCAAACTACAAGAATGTAAGTTCAAATATTGACACTCTTCTTTGTGAATTGACATTCATGACCTGTATAGTTGATTTTGCTTAATATGTGCAAAGATCTTTTGAATCTTCTCAATCGACTTTACCAAGGAGAACCTTTTTTCTTTGCATCATACATCTTCTCTTCTAACATTTGGTCCCGCAAAGGTGAAATTTAACGTTTTGGTCTTCTTTTGAAATGTATTTTATGATACCCATGCTATTGATGTGATGTCTTGATTAATTTTGATGTTCTTGCCATAACTTGTAAAAGTTAAATACTACAGATTTATTCTGAACTCATGGTTCAATTCCTTGACCAGAAGAACGTTGATGTATGGGTAAAATTATTCATCACATTCAACTTTTAAATGTTAGATCTCGACACGTCATGGTTATGACTCACTCTATTTAGGAACATCTCTGGAATGATCACGATTCTCATTATTCAAATACCACAATAGCTAATGTCTTTTGACCAGTTTTACTACTAGGTAGTGGTAATATCAACGTCCAGTTGCGATCTTGAGCAATGTCTGATAGAAAACTCTTATACATTTGAGCTAAAACTTGATTGTTCTCAGGTCCTTGTCAGAAACGTTCCACCAGACACTAATGAATCAGTCAGTGAATGTGTCGAGCACTTTTTCCTGGTTAATCATACAGATCATTACCTCACTAATCAGGTATGTACTTGATGTAATACATGTTACATGCTTCTTGGGAATGAAATCATTGATAAAGAGATATATCCTTTGATTGTCTTTACCAAAGAATAACTTAGCTGTGAACAGAACTGTGTCGTATCATTGTTTTCTTTTTTCATATAAATGAACTTAAGATTCTTTTGAGTTGTAAGTGTCTTCCCTGTACATATTTAGCTTCTCCTTTCAGATATTGAGTAATAATTTACTGCATCTTGTGAGTACTTGATACCTGTCATCTTGAGGTTTTATCAAAAATAAACGCGTCAAAGAAGAGCAGGATTACTATTTGAAGGCATTAATACGGTCTTTTTGAAGAAAAAGATGGATAATTCAGAAGCGGAGGAAGAATGGAAGATGGAATGATTCCTTTGTTACAGATGAATGTACAAGAGAATAAAATGCAGTTCTCACGGACTCTCTCCTCCGGTTTTCATGCACAACCACAGATTAGTCTAGTGACGATATTAGGTGGTCTAGGTTATGGTTGAAATCCATTCCAAGAAGAGACATAGATTAAAATTTTCAATGTTCATCTCTTTTGGATCAAACACTGACGTGCCTGGAGGGCGGTCCATGCATGGAGCACATAAGTAGTTCTGTGTTGGAAGATGTTGCGCTGTGAATGCTACTACAGAAAATGTGTGCCATTGGAACTGAGTATGGCGAAATAAATTGGTAAACTGTGGTTTTACATGGATCTAGATGTATTTTGTAAAGGCAAGGAAATAAAATGTTGAATCATCCAATAAGAATGGTTTATGTTTACAATGATCTATACCACTTCTGGAAATTTCATTTATTACAAGCTGTCGAGGTCTAAAAGCTTGTTACGCTCTTCCTCAGAAACACACTTTTTGCTTGACGAACTAACTTTTAAATGATCATGCTTGCGGTGTATGGTCGCTACTGTATTATCTCTTCCCTTCTTGAGCAGGCACTTTTATGTCAGATATTACAATTAATAGGATAATTTGTTTTGCATTGTTAATTGCAATTTAATTTTTTTTTTTAAAATCAAACTTAATTATCTGTATTCATATAATTGGATTGTACTGCAGGTTGTTTACAATGCCAACAAACTAGCAAAATTGGTGAAGCAGAAGAACAGTAAGCAAAATTGGCTTGATTATTACCATCTGAAGTATTCTAGAAATCAATCAAAACGGCCCATCATGAAGGTATGGATGTATAGTTGAGTTAGTCCATCGCTTTGGAGATTCTTTATTTCTCTTTCAGGATATCTTAAAGCGTTCTATGATGCTCTGAGATTAGTATTGTTTCTCTTTCAGGATATCTTCTAAGATGCTCCACTAATTCTGTGTCTACCTCAAGCCTAACTTGTACTTGAAAATTCCTTCTTCAACTTGCAGACTCGTTTCTTTGGCCTTTGCGGAAATAAAGTGGATGCGATTGACTATCAGACTGCTGAAGTTGAAAGACTATTGAAAGAGGTAACAAATCTTGAGTGAACATTGCTAACTAGAATGTTGATTGACCTCAACATCTTTCTCAAAGTACAACTGAAAGTGTCTTCAATACTCCTCTATCCACTAATTATGACATCATATAGTACATAGATACCAAATGGGGTTAGAAAAACAAACTGACTCAAAAACTTTTAGAAGATTTGGTGCTTTCCATGCCTTTCTGTTAATTGCAAACAAAAAAAGAAGGAAAAAAGGAAAAAAAAAAAAACTTAGGTCTATCTTCGAACTTTAGAGCTTGTTATCTTTATTCTTTTTAGTGCTATTGCTGTGGATTAGCTTTCATTTGACCAATGTCTAAAGTTCTGGCTTTATTTGTAGATAGCTGAAGAGAGGGAGCGGGTTAAAAATGACCCAAAATCTATCATGCCTGCAGCATTTGTCTCATTCAAAACACGATGGGGTGCTGCTGTTTGTGCTCAAACTCAGCAGTCAAGAAATCCGACTTTGTGGTTAACTGAATGGGCTCCAGAGCCGCGTGATGTATATTGGAAAAATCTGGCGATTCCCTATGTGTATTTAACTATTAGGCGGCTCATAATTGGTGTTGCATTCTTTTTCCTGACATTCTTCTTCATGATTCCCATCACATTTGTCCAAACCCTTGCAAGTATCGAGGGGATCAGGAAAAGAGCGCCATTCCTAAAAGTTATCATTGACATGTGAGTATGCCACATTATAGACTTATTCCGGAGTCAGCATACACTATCTCCCATGTTTTAACATTTGCTCTGTCTTCTATCAGCCTATGTTTAAGGCGCTATGATATTTTTGGTCATCTATTTTCATAAATTTCTCAGAATGGTGGAAATGCTAGTTCTGATGGTAAACCAAATCGTTCAGTATCAAATTTTGAAAGAAAACCAAATGATTTGGTGTCTTAGGGTATGCTTTGTAATGATGCATACTGCATAGGATAATCAGGCTTAATAGTGCACATTGCTTTTAATGTACATTTAAGAGAGTATAAGTCACTTCTTTAGCAAATATGGAGTTTTAACCACTTCTGATAGTGTCATTATTAATAGAAGTGTAGCAACCTAAGTGGTGCTAAGTGACATTTCCTAGAGAGTATATACAATTTAACAAGTCAGATAAGAATGCAATGCAATGTATGCAACTAGTATACACCCGTACCCCAACGGGGGTGTCTGGGAGTCGTGACCCATGTTCATATAGGGGGGTTACCGTATAGGTCAAGTGACGAGAACTTATGCGGGTACCTGTTGACATGTACGGGTAATAAGCCGATTCTTTAGCTGATCTGTGTGACTATCTGACATTGCCTGATATTATCTATGAATTCTGAAACTTACACATGCTATGACTGAGTCGCAAAATCGATTATCTTATTAATTGATCGCTTATTGATACATCACTCCGGATATCTCGTACACTTGTGACAATTGAGGTTCGCTAGATGTATTTTCTGCACAATGTTATTATTGGAGACTGATAGGTCCCTGGATCGTGTGGGAGACTGACTTAACAGAGGAGAATGATATGTTGGCGATTCAATCTCCTCACCCCAAAAAATTTAAAATAGAAAACTGTTCTGGCAGTGTAGGTTATCAGTTACGTATCTTAGCCATGAAGATTGACATGGCATGGCATAAATCAGAAGTGAAGTAGTAACTAATAAATGGTCTACTAAATAGATCTTTCTATCCTTATTTCTCACCATTCTATTTGGTAACTATGCAAATGAATATTATGTTGTCTGAGTTGTTTCTCTGTGTCAAGCATGATTGTTAGAATTGTCCTACCACGCCCCCACCCCCTTCTCCGACACAGAGAATATGGTTCTCCATTTTATGCTTAGGTCTTTGTACCAATAATTCCACTCAATCTATTGTGCAGACCTTTCATCAAGTCATTCATCCAAGGTTTTCTACCTGGGATTGCTTTGAAGATATTTCTGATAGTTTTGCCAACTATACTGATGCTGATGTCCAAATTTGAGGGCTGGGAAAGTATTTCAGCTCTGGAAAGAAGATCTGCATCTAAATACTACATCTTTAACTTTGTGAATGTGTTTCTTGGGAGCATAATTGCAGGAGCTGCATTTGATCAGCTAAATACTTTTCTTCATCAGTCAGCAAATGAGTAAGTTGAAGTGGCATTTACTCTTGATTTATTTTTACAAAGTAATCAATTGGAAAATGGAGATTACTTACAGACAGCCTGCAGGTTGAGTGATCTCCAAAATAAGATTATCGTCTTCTTCCATCTTCTATTATAGTTAGTTTCATGAGATTATAAGAAACTGCACAATGTATGAAGTCGAATGTTAGCTTTCTAAGAACATCCACCCAATGAAATAGACCAATATGAATCCTACAATTCATAGGGTAGTTGATTCAGTTAAGATTCATATGGTCATTTTGTAAAAATGAAGATGGCCCCACTAAGGAGCAGCAACCTTTGGAAGGAATTTGTACCCCACATGACAATAGTTTCTTGCTTGCTTGATGAAAGGCATATCACTGTTATGGAAGCTCAGTCTTGAGTTTTCTTTAGTCCTTCTGAGGTGTGGATCAATAGAACATAATTGATGTTGTGCTAGCTTTCTGCTCTAACAAGTGGCTTTGTCCTGTTGAGGATATTCTTGCCGATTCACTAATGATAATGCACGCCACATGCATTTTAGCTCTTCCTATTATCCCAATCACCATTCCAGTTCATGAGATTGTTCGTGACCAGCATAACCTGAAGCGTAGTTCAGTTTCTAGCACTAGACGTATGATACATAGGCTTGACATAGACAGTTCAGAGCTACCCTTGTCCGAGGGAGTCGCTGACACTCCGTTAGAAATTACACTGTGTAGATAGGTCGATTTTTTTTCTTGTGTGTAGATATACTATATGCTGAATCCCCTCGACACTTTTGTATGCATACTTTTTTTATATTTTGAATCCCTCTGCGAAAATCTTGGTTCTGCCACTGGACATAGGTTTGACACAGGTGAGTTTCAACTTTTAGGAGTTTTGAGTATTTGATAGGTTATTTAGTAAGAATACATAACCATCTCCTATCGGTTTGGCAGTGGTCTGTCAAAGCAAATGTAATGGTCCTAATAGTATAGTTTGAGAGAGCAGAACATTTAAATCAATGGTTAGGAATTAGGATAGCACAGCAAAACTTTTTCTTTGTTTGCTAATAGCATCTCCAGACGAATTGCAGCAACTGTCATTGGGTCTTAGCATGTCTAGCATTTAATTGAGGAAATAAGTCTCTAATATCTATTCAAGGCCACTGATTCCTGCAAATTAGCTATGACATTCGCGTTGAAGTGTGTTATCTTATCTATGATAGTACTTACCTTTTTGTGCAATTTTCCAGATCTTTTAATATCCCTTTACTTGAATACTACGCTTCTTAAGAGCTAAAAGACTGTCTTTTGCCACAGAATCCCTAAAACAATCGGTGTTGCTATCCCAATAAAAGCAACATTCTTCATAACTTACATAATGGTTGACGGGTGGGCCGGTATTGCTGGAGAGATCCTAAGGTTGAAGCCACTAATAATCTTCCATTTGAAGAACTTTTTTTTGGTCAAAACTGAAAGGGATAGAGAGAAGGCGATGGATGCTGGAAGCCTCGATTTCAACACTGGAGAACCTCAGATACAATTATACTTCTTGTTGGGCCTTGTCTATGCTGTAGTCACGCCATTTCTGCTTCCTTTCATACTTGTGTTCTTTGGCCTGGCATATTTTGTGTTCCGTCATCAGGTTATCTTTTCGCTTTTTGTCTTCTTAATTGATAAAGGATTTGGTTCTTCAGATTGTGCAGTCATACTGAGTCAAATTTTGAAGAGGTTCACATGCATATGAAAGTCTATTTATAATGCATGTAGTGCCAACATAAAGTTGCTATCTTTTAAAGTAGTTGTGTATTCTCTACACCAGCTTACACAAATCAAAATCATGTTAGCGTTGATGTTGGGTAGTCCACTGGCTGCAAGGGTTTCAGGATATGCTGGTCATATGAAGCCGTTTTATATGCGGTATCGACTGGAGTCCTTGTTATATAATCTGAAGACACATCCACACACTATAAAAAAAACTGAAACTAGCTATGAACTTCATCGCTTATCCGTTGCTAACAATTTGTTTTGCTAATCAGTTGGTAAATTGGATCAGCAACATATTTTGCTGTTTAGCTACAAAAATTATCCGTCGCTAATTCCTGTCTTTTAGCAGTGACATGACATTTGAGTGAGGCAAAGATTTTCTATCCCTGTTAGTACATATGCATCTTTAGTAAACAAAATTATTGAACTATATGTAACATTAACATGGAGGGACCTTTAATTTTCCAAATTCAATAAGTAATTATTTACTTCGAAACAAGTCTAATATTGTGATGGCGTCCACCATCCCTAAGAACGTCTCTATTTTATGGCGTACTGCTTACTTGGTTTCTCTATGATGATGCACAAAAGTTGTTGGGTTGAAGATGTGTTTGCTAATATCCTAGCAATATTTTGTGGAGATTTCTGTACTGCATGTAACTCTAGGTGTTTGCTGACCTGTATGCTTAAGTATATCAGCACTCCCTATTTACCTTTTCTGATTGTGTTCCTTTCTGATATCATGCAGATTATAAACGTATACAATCAAAAATATGAAAGCGGAGCAGCATTCTGGCCAGATGTTCACGGACGTATAATATTTGCTCTGGTCTTCTCTCAGCTATCTTTACTGGGGTTACTAAGTACAAAACGTGCTGCTCAATCAGCACCTTTCCTTATCGCCCTTCCAGTATTGACTATCTCTTTTCACTACTTCTGTAAAGGGCGTTATGAGCAAGCTTTCACCAGATATCCACTGCAGGTGTGTACAACAACTTTACAATCTTGTTACTACAAATATGAATGTGGTGCGCATGGAAGTGGAGGTTCATGAAAAAATTCCACATATAAGTGTATTATTTTCTCTGGATGAAGATTTAACTGTGTTGATCTCAAATGTATTTCATTAACAAGTAACATGGCATTATAAGGTTAAGTCTCAATTTTTTTTTATTTTTCTCTACAAGGGATGTATACTTTGTTCTTCTTGGATTTCAGGAAGCAAAGAGGAAAGATACTTTAGAACGAGCCAAAGAGTCCAATCTTAACTTGAAAGACTACCTTCAAAATGCTTATTTGCACCCTGTTTTTAAAGGTGATGATGAAGATGACGATGAGGACTTCAACGATAAGTTGGAGAGTAACGATACTGTGTTGGTCCCAACAAAGCGCCAGTCAAGAGGAAATACTCCAGCGCCAAGCAGAATGAGTGCCAACTCTTCTACTTCATTTCCTGATGATATTGACCACATACATTAACTTCTTTGTTTCTTTTGGATGTGAAATTCCAACTCTTTGTACATAAGAGAGCTAAATGCAAATTGACATCAGGCCGAAGTAGCTTAGTCCGGACGTGTCCCTTCTAGTTGAATGAGCAAGAGTTGCTGGCTGCAGCCTGTGGATAATGGAACTCAAAGGAAGTAGGAAATAGAATCCATCATTTTTCCTATTCCTTCCCACGTTGTCCCTCCATTATGTACTTTCGTTGTTTTTCCTAAAACCCGATAAAATAAGAGTTTTCTAAAACCAAATGTTATAGAGTTGAGGGCTCTGTAGGGAGGCTAACATTATGTTTCTTGTTAATGAAGGGGTTTCTAAAATATGTAAAGTTTGAAGTTTGGTACTCTCTGTTCTGCAAACTTTAATGTTCATGTACATTATGTTTTCTGTTACTTTAGCACTTAGTAGGATGTGTAATACAAAGATATTGTTTTAACAAGAAAAAAACTTTTACTCAATAATTCTGTGCTTTGGATGATGTTGATGGAGTATATCTGAAAATAAATATTTTAAGAATTTGTATCTAGGGGTGGTCAGTGTCATTTCTCGATACGTTTTTAGGTTTAATCATATTGTTCTAATATCTTAATTATCATAATGACACTTAATTATTTTAGTTGCTTTACACATATTGAGCAACTTGAGATTTTTTTCTTATGTATAATATCGCTTTCGGGAGTCAAAATAACTTTTTGATTAACAAATTCAGCATCAATATTGAAGTTCTTTTGGCTTTCTGAGTAATATAATTATCTAATATTATAATTTTTTTTTGGACAACATCTAATATTGTTATCTAAAGAGAAAAAATGGAAGCAAGTCTGAAAATACTTAGAAAAGGAATAGAAAATCGTGACTCATTGTTACCGTAGAAGTTCTCTCTTCTCATGCTACATATATATATATACATACTTGCAAAGCACGTACACTTCACTAGTAATTAACTAGTAACATGTACATAATTCTCAATTGGACTTCACAAGCTAGTTATTAAAATATTATTTGTATCCTTTATATAAATAAATAGTAATTATGAGTACCAAATATATATATCACATATATATTTCAATCAAGAGATATAATTTAATTTCTTCTTCTAAATAGAAAATTTTATTTCACTTATGATATTAATTATATTCTCGGTGCTAGTAAAAAATATAATATATTTATCTTGGACTAATTAAATTTTCTAATTTAATTACCAAACAGTAAAATAATTAATCCATTAACAAATTAAAGACCGGAACATTCTTTAGTGTGTGACCCCATAGGTTCAGAACTAAGTTGTAAATTGATCATATTAATATATTAATTAAGGCTGACGTCTAGCAACACTCCTTAACGACCGGATAGCATGAAGTATACAATCTAGTCTCAAGAAGCTGTAGAAGAACAATGTATTATTTTCTTCTGTTTTTATAGCTCTGGATCACCCTCAGATATGGTTTGACTATCAAATTCTAATATGTGATCCACTATGTGGGCATGTCAGATTATAATTGACCATTGAATGACCTAATAGAAACCATTTTCTTCTTTCATACAATTGTCCTGACCAAGGTCTTAATTAGTCGTTTATATTCATGATAACATAGAGCTTAAACTCAATTACTATGAGTTGACAGATTCTATCTTGCATCAATCATACCCAATATCCTTTCTACCATTTTCGTATGGACATGAATGTCTGGTATCAGATTAAAGTATAATAAATAACTTGTTAATTACTATGATGATCCCATGTCAAAGGAAACTCTTACATCACATTCTTCAAGACAATATCCTAGTGACAATTTATGATAATTCTAACCATTAAGAATTATTCGGTGAGTCTATTCAATGACCATATCACCATATACATCGTATATATATATAATTAATGAGATCAACTAATCTTTATTTTATAAAGACCACCACATACATAATGAACTAACCTGATCACTAATGTCCTAATTAGTAATTCTACGGTCAAGAATAATTTTAGATTAGGTTATAAGAGACGTGATTGTTATGTCTCGAGCCGAGATCCTGGACGTGACCGACACTCGATGTCGTTGCTTGTCCGAGCACCCTTTGCCTAGCATGCTACTTAAGATGAATACTGAAAGTTAAGTGGAAACTTTGAAAACATGTAATAAGTTTTAAGCTTTTAAAATCAAAGCAAGATATACCTTTATAAACTAAGACATAAAGTCATTTGAAAATCGATTACAATTGAACCGACTGATCAAACGACTGTCTATGAAATCTCTACTGACATAATCGAATATCATTTATCGGGACAAGATCCCCGGTCTATCATTATATAAACAAATAAAACTGCTGAACTAAACTACAAACTAAGCACTATAGAAATAATGAGGGCTCACCCAAAGCTAAGGAAATGGAGCCTACTGAAGTGTCTGATCTGAATACCTTAATCTGCATCATGAAATGACGCAACATCAAATGACATCAGTACATGAAATACATGGTATGTAAAAAAGCTGAATCGAAACAGTATAGTATCTGATAAACTAAGTAACTGAACATAAGTATGACATACCTCAAGATTATGAAGTAATTGAATACTGAGTGGTAAATAAATTGTATGCAATGCATTATGAAAATATTTTATAAACTAGTGGCCTTGTCCAAATTCATACTTTTTGAAAATAACTGAATTTTCTAACTGGATCTAAATCATGAGTATCTGAGCAACTAAATCTGAATAATAAGTAAGTTGTACGCAAAACATTATAAAACACGTTTAGAAACTGGTGACTTTGTGCCATAAATCATGCTTAAATATAAATATTGAGTCTATTGTTGGGGAATTCCTTATAACCAACATTATCACATGAGCTCATGATGTTCAATTTCTAACCCAAGTCGGAAAGAGCTGTCCTATACCTTGCCGGGGCATAAGATGAAAAATTTAACTGAATTCTGCATTTATAATGAGCCTCTTTGGGCTTAAAGAGGAGTTGCACAAATCAACAGAATGATCCTATCCTACATTGACATACGTAATTTTTGGGGCATTTGTTCTCGAACTCATATCCTTCTCTGTATTAATAATTCTCTTAAAACATACCATTTGCCCATAATATAATCTTTTGACATAAGCTCAAAATCATACATGTGGAATTATATATATATTGTGGTGAGTCTTGACTTTACACTATCTGAAATGTATTGCTAGTGAGCCTTGGCTCTATTCTTTTATTTGAATATACTGTTACTTAAGTCTTGACTCTCAAAAAAATACTACTACTTAAGTCTTGACTCTCAAAAAAATACTACTACTTGAGTCTTTACTCTAAATCTAGATGCTAGGAATTCAAAAATCCTAACTTTATTAATGAACGAAGACAAGATTGAAATCATGCTTGTGTGGAAGAACATGATTCTTACACTGAATATTAGTCATACATACCTTAATCGCTCCAAATACTTAAAGGAGAATTCTAGCTTTGAAGAAGAACTCCATAAAATCCGTTCTTGAAATCTTGATATGAGTTTTCTTGAAAATCTTAAGATTATGGTGTAGAATTTCATCAAGAATCTGTATTCGGATATAAGAATACTTGAAAATACTTAGGATTACATGGGAGAGACTTATGTTAGTGTTGGATAAAGTGAAGACGAGAGAATAGTTGAACTAGGATTTTTAAATCTAGAGAATGGCCAAAAAATTATAGAAAAATGCACTCAAAAATGCAGTAGAGATTATGGAGTACGCTTTACGTGCCTAGCAGCATGCTCTACCTTGCCTTTGTGCGTAGACTAAGGGTGGCAGTGAAACCGATCCGGGCCTACCGAAATGGGCACACATTTTTCCGGCACGATTCCGGTACCCGTAGTCCCTTACTCGTTCCGAAATCGAGCCTACTGGACTGGGTCAATGGTCAACTGGAAAAAATCCAATTTTCCACACCGGACCGATAGGAATCGATCCGTTAACGGGCCGGATTGGACTGGAACCGGGTAGCTGTTTGACCTTTTTTTTTTTTTTTTTTTTACTTTTATATTACTAAAAGAGTTTTTACAAATAAAAACAGTTTTATACCTAATTTTTTTATTTATTTTAAGTTTTATAAAAAAAAATTGAATTCTTTTAAAAGCTTTGATTTTTAAATTTAAATTTTAAATTTTCAACTTTGAAAAGTTTGATTTTTTTGAACTTGAAGTTTTAAAGTTTAAATTGAAATTTTCAACTTTGAAGTTTAAATTTTTTTTTTTTTTTTTTTGAATTCTTTTGAATCTTGAAGATGTAAAAACTTTGATTTTTTTTGAATTTTAAAATTTTTAATCTTTTTTGAACTTGAACATTGAAATTTAAAGTTTTTAATGAACTGCATTAAATAAAAGACAAATTTAAAAAGAAAATCAAGGCGAATAGTCTATAATTTTATTCAAATAAATTAAGTAGTACATGTATTACAAATATTAGAAGAGCACCTAATCTATGCAGCCACCTTCTAGGAAGGGTTCTGTTTGAACTAGGTCTCAATTATCATACTAATATCCATAATTTTCAAAATATGTTTTTCGTAACTTATCTATCAATTCCTTGAAAACATGTTGTGAAACTTGTATTTAGTTTTATTCCTCCATTGCTTCCATGCCATCATCACTATTTTCTCTAAGTGCTTCATCTATTTTAGCTTCGGCTTGATGTGATAATCTTGGCAGTCCAGCATTCCTTCGTTTGGTATTGATCCAATCTCTGAACAACACTGATATTTCCAAAATATCTTTTGCTAACGAATACCTATGGTCTCCAATAATTACTCTCCTCATGCTGAAAGCTTGCTTCGAAGCTACTGAAGATGCTTGTATAGCTAGCACATCCCGAACCACCTTTGAAAGATTTGGAAATTGTTCTGTCCAGTTCTTCCACCATACTAAAAGTTGAGGATCTCCATTTTCATCCCCAATATTTTTTCGTGCCTAACCAATACATTCATCAAAATCATTATTGTTAGAAGAACCAACACCAAGAACCTCATCCATAATATCATCAAAATCATTTAATCTAGGCCTATGACTTTAGTTACTATGCTATCCTTACATGTTTCAACAGATGAAACTCTTTCACTTGTAACTTCTAAATTTTTATAAATCTTTTCAATCATTTTTTTTACACCTTGTTCTTTGTAAGATGGGTTGAACAGAGTAGCAGTCAAAAAATTTTCAAGAATAGGAAAAAAAATATTTTTAAAATTTTTCAATCACATATTTAATAGCTAGTTGAAAATGTTCACGATCTTTATATTTAACAAATTTAGATGAAATAACACAAATATTTACTAAAGCTGAAGAAATAGTATGATAATATTGACCAGATACTATATTTGTAGCTTTATAAGAAATTCCCAAAAAATCAACAAGTTCCTTGCATTTTTCCAATCTTCATCAGTGAGTCTTAAATTTCGATCCGAATTGTGAGCATTAAAAATCATTTATAAAAGCATGCGATAAACATAAGCAACTTCAAGAATTTCAAATAAAGAATTCCATCTAGTAGTCACTTCCTTTGGAATTTTTCTAAATGGGATTTGGAGCATTCCACAAGCTTTTTCCAATTCCCAAACTCTAGCCCTTACTTTAGCTTTAGAAATCCAACTACAAGCATTTTGAATTTTCAAACAATAATTACCAAATACATCAATACCATCTTTAGCTATCAAATTATAAATATGTGCAGCACATTTAACATGAAAAGCATCATTATTAATTGGACAAAGTCTAAATTTAGAAAATCAATAGCTCTCAAATTGCTAGAAGCATTATCTAAGGTGACACCCAGTACCATATCACAAAGTCCAAAATATTCTAAAACCTCTCTTGTTAAACTAGCTATATAAATACCAGTTTTAATATCTGCAACATATTTTTAGCCTATAATTCTTTTTTGCATGTTTCAGTCATGATCAATCCAATGAACAGTAAGAGTAAAATAATCATTACCATAGGACTACAACCCATATCAGAAGTAATAGATACTCTACCATCATAATAAGAAAATAAGCAACGAAGAAAATGATAATGTTCACGTTAATATTTTAAAATATTTTTTAAAATTGTATTTCTTGAAAAAACTCAAAAATCAGAATTATACACTTTTCAAATATTATAAATAAAGTCGGGATGTTCAGGAAAACCAAAAGGCAAACCACAAACAACAACTATTTTAGCTAATTCTTCATGATCTCTATCCTGACTATATGTGAGTGATGTGCTTGGGCCAGTCGGGTTACTAAAATCCAAAATCTTATGAACCATGTTAGAACCTCCTACAGATTGGTCAGACAAGGGCAAAGATGTACCATTTTTTTTAACCTTACCGATAGCTTCTAGACGTGTAAATTCAGGAACACAACCTCTCAAATGTCTAGTTAACTATACTGTCCCACCCTGTGATCCCCCAGTCAAATGCTTAAGAACGGACTTACATTTATTGCAAGTAGCAGTAGTTTTCTCCTTATTATGGGTCATAAATTTCTAAACTTGTGATCTCTTAGGACGTTTGGTCTTTCCGACCCTAGTAAATGTAGGTAAAGTTCCTACTTCATCTTGTTCTGATAATTTCGTAACTCGACCAGTAGGGGTAGGGGTCTCTTCTAACTCTTGTTCTTCTACATCTTCCTCTTCCTCTAAGACTTCCTCAAAATTTCCATAACATCTATCTAAGGCCGCATGGTCTACTTCATTACAAGAATTAACATCAATAAAGTGGGAATGTTGAAAAGAAACATCATCAACATGAGTAAAATTATTGGTATTAATTCTAAATCTAGGTGGCAATGATTTAGATTTACCTCCACCTCCACCTCTACTATTACTAGCACCCTTATATTTTTTTTCCACCTAAGTTTATAACCTTGCTAAAAATTAATTTCTTACCACTATTTTGTTTACCGGCATCCATATTTAACGTGAAAAATACTAAGATATGAAAAACAAACAATACAAATATATATAATATAGTACGTAAACAAATAAAGAGATGAAAGTTTTTTTAAAAAAAGATAAAGAGATGAAAGTTGGAACGAATGTACTGAACGTCTGCGTAAAAGCAGAAATATATAATAAAAAGCCAGATGAGAGATGGAAATTGAAGCTTGCTTCAAAAATATTCCTCCAATTACCCAAATACACAAAATATTAAATATTACAGATTATTAGAGAATAATAGAGAGTAATAGAGAGTAATAGAGAGTTTTGAGATTTTGTGGGAAAATAAGGGGAAGAATAGGTATTTATAGGGAAAATATGAGTTGGGGGAGGGGAGCTGGGGGGAACTAGCTGTTGGAAGGGCCTACTAACGGCTCCTAATGGCTAGTGGACTATAATAAATATATATATATAAATATATATATATATATTAAAAAAGTAGCCATCGGCAGGATCGGAATCGAGCCGGACAACCAATAAAAATTGTCATGTCCGCACCAGTCTGTGTACTGTAGATGCCAGTGTCGGGCCTCTACCAGGCTAACCAGAACCATTATCGGGATCGGAACTAGTCCGAAAGGGGCTTTTTCGATCCGTGTGCTGTAGCGTACAAGCGCACACGCAAGTGTACATGGTCGTGCAAGTAATATAGTGGCCCTTTAGAGACGAATATCGATCCCACAGGGACTTGATGATTAGCAGACGATCCAACTATAGTGTTACTATAAAAGTTAAGCAAATGTGTATTGTAACCAACAAGACTTTTGAGTTTTAGAAACTAAATAATTTAAATAAATATGATATGAAATTCAAATTGTAAACAATATATGAAGAGTTCCAGGGTTGAGGTAATTACTTCACATTCATGCATAACTATGGCTTCTAGTCGGTGTTGGTGCTTATCATGATTGTTGATCTACGGGGTTGATATTCAACTTGAGAATGGTCATCCTATAAGTCATCTACCCAAATTAATCTCACAACTACATCATTGAGCGGGGATGTGAGTCTTTAATTTGAATGCATTAAACTATCTTCTTGTTTCATTAATCAAGTGGGGCGTTTAGGTATATCGCTATCCTAACCGTAAATCATCCTTTAACAATCAATATTTAACCATTAAAACATGATACACACTCCTTAAATTCTTTATTCCGTCTCTCCACTCTTATGGTCAATTTGTTTTGAGACTAAGATTTATCCTAAAGTTCATGACGCTTTAGAATAGTACAACAAGAATGCAAGAATACTCACATGACTTGATAAACAAATATATCAATTATAAACCATAATTAAGCAATCATGTTGTATCCTCAACCCTAGAATGAGGGTGTTTAGCCACTCATATTAATACAAAAAATCTCCATAAAAGAGTTCATAACTTCAAACTACAAGAATGAAAAGTAAAAGAAGAAAGAACCCTAGTTGAGCTCCTTGATGTCTCATTTGTTCTCCAATTCATGTGTAATACAAGAGATATGAATAATGTGGATAATTAATCCTTTTATAGTTATTTAGTTCATTCATGATGTTCCCCAAGTGAATCCCATGCATTTACAACTTTGCCCCCAATTAAAAACAAGTTAAAAACCAACTTTGGGTCAGATTTGGGGGTGGTGCGCCGCGTGGAACTCATCGCACACAAAAAACAGTATCATGGTGCACTACATGGTACAGAACACACCCTCCCAAATACCTTGGTAGTTGCAGCGCATGGAACCCTCCCATGCTTTGGGAGGTGCGGCTCATGGCCCCCTCCAAGGTGTGGGGGTTGCGTCCGTTCCTTCTCGTGCTTTCGTTCCTTGTTACCTTTCATCTTGTGGCTTGTTTGTAGGCTTGATTTAGATTAAATAGCTCCTCCATTGGTCTCATACAATATATCACAACAACCATAAGTACATACAAATAATAGAACAAATCAAAGTACACTAGAACAAGCATAGCTCAAGCTAGCGACACTAGTTTCCTCTTCTAAGTTCTATTTGATCTTTTTGATTCTTGGTTTGTTTCAAATTCACCTTGAACACTATAAAAATGTACTTTAACACAAAAATACACAAATAAACACTTTATATTCAATAATCACATCAATTTATCCTCAAAACTAAGCTAAACGCGCATAGATAATGACACTTAGTAGTATAAATATGCCTAAGATCACCACCCCACACTTAATGCCTTGTTCGTCCTCGAACAACTCTTTAAATTAATCACCATCAAGGAAGACTCTATAAACATTACTACAACTAAGACTCTCAAACTAGAACTACACAGACCATATGAATAGCAAGTTCTACATTCGGCATGTCATATTACAACTTTGAAACACATGAATACTATTTCAAAACCTCCTAGCCTCAAGAATTGACTCTACCAAGTTGGCAAACTCATGCATATTACTCAACAACGAGATCATATAAGTCATCTATCTATTATCAAACATGTGCCCTCATCATAAGAGAGTCACCCATATTCACTTACAAATATGCAATTTATAACATGAATGGGTGTAAGAATCAAATTTTGCTCACTCTCTCAAAGAATTTCCATGCGATATTAGAAGAACCATAAGCTTTCCCTCAGTGTAGTACTCCACTAATATAAGAATGTCAAAGATCAAGATCAAGTAGGACTTTAAGGGTTGTAATGTAGGCTAAGGGATAGGTAGGAACCATTTGGTCAAGAATAGTGACTATCTTCCCTAAGCGCTTTAATACATCACAATATTTAAAAATATCTCCAACCAACCTATTTCGCACCACCTTTATCTTCCCATCTCTCTTTTATTTTGTCTCATCGCAAAGAGTATTTGCTATCAACACAAAATTCACTTCTTTGGATCAATTTCTCTTTTCATTACATTACTCCTACCAACAATACATAAACCTTTTCAACACACCAAAAGCTATTTACTTGGGACTTCAAATTCACTTTTTCCTTCTTCAATTTTTACACTCCTTAACATCTTAATTTTTTAACTAAAGC
This sequence comes from Capsicum rhomboideum, assembly GCA_031232105.1. Lineage (NCBI taxonomy): Eukaryota > Viridiplantae > Streptophyta > Magnoliopsida > Solanales > Solanaceae > Capsicum > Capsicum rhomboideum. The sequence goes on along the minus strand of CP124717.1, from coordinate 45,328,629 downwards.
ACAAGAATTTTGGATCAAATTGCGGACAATTGAAGGAAAAGAAATAAGCTACATATAAGGATACCAAAAAAATAGGCTAAAGTCTCAACAGGGCTAACTAAGATCATGCAAAAAGGGTAGATAAGGTGGGTATAAAATATGGCTATCAAAAAAATGCCTATATCATCTCCTAAACTCAACATTCTTTATTTCGCTTTGCAAACACACCGGGCAAGTTCTATACATCACTATGAAATATGGAATATAACAAAAACTTCACTCACACTTGGCAAATGTTTAAGTCAAGAAGGATCCCTATAAACTCTCAACCAAGCACTAGCAAGAATTCAATATTAAGCCAACATCACATAAGAGTCAAACAAATGAGCCTAAGTGTTTCACAGTAGTCATTCAATTCACTACACATGCTTCGACATTCAAAACCCACTTGCATCATGCACTCATGCATAGCATCTAACTAGAGCATCTCTATTTATTTCTAATGACAAAAATTTTAAAATTACTTCTAAAAATCAAAAAGAATATTGGGTTCAAAGGGCTCCTCCTCAAAAAAGAACCAAAAAGAAAAATCGAGGGATGGATGAAGTGTGCTCCTAAATAAAACTAAAAATTACTAAAAGAAAATCTTTTTGTATTTTTCAAATTTTCAGCAACATAAGCAAAAAAAAACAAAAAACAAATAACCAAAACACTCTTATAGCACACTCCACCCTAACCAAATCGGAAGATTCCCTACCCCACACTTAAATCACACTTTGTCCCCAAAGTATAAATTAAAAGTAAGTATAGAAATATTCCCTGAGGCCTCTAGGCCTAGCCAATAGCATCATATTTATCAAGGAGGTTCAGGGAACCCCACACTTAGTTTTTGCCATGCTCCTTAGCTAAGTTCTCGGGTACTCAGACTTCCCCTCAACCTGTCAACTCAAAACAAAAAACAAAAATAAAGTTGATACTAAAAAACTAAAATAACTACCTTAACTTGGGTTCCCTCCCAAGCAATGCCTGATTTATTGTCGCGGCACGACTCACATCACAACTTCATCATCCATATTCTCTCATCCTCTTACTCCTACTCAGAGCCCATTTTTTCCTTCTCTTCTGACCTCTTGAGTTCTCACGAGCGAGGTCTATAACTTTTCTTACACCAACCTTTTCAGGATTCCATTCAAGATTTACGGGTTCAGGCTTATTTGTCAACTTGGGTGTCATGCCCCGACTTCCAACGAGGCGTGATTGGTATCCGTAGCCTATAAGGCCCGAGAGAACCGACCTTTGCCTATGTTCATTCGTATGCATATCTTCGTATGAACCTTATTCAACCTTATGCAAGTATGCGGAAAACATGAACATGGTAACATATGCTATATACATATTTAGGAAACTTGGCCATTGGGGCCATCACATCAAACGAACATTTATCTTTTACATTCATAACCCACACATGTCTACAAAAGCCTCTATCAGATGCATTTACAAGATCAACTAACAGTCGGGACAAGTCCCCACTTTATACTATACTTACAACATCAACACAACTGTACACCTATGACTCAAAAAGTCCCGAAGCAACTGGGGCTCACCAAAGATCCGCAATGTCAGCCTACGATGAAGGTCTACTAGTGCCTACACCTGCAACATGTAAGGTAACCCCCCCGAGGGGGTCAGTACGAAGAATGTACTGAGTATGTAAGGCTCATAAGAAATTCATCATACATCATTACAACAATAATGAAATCAATGTAAGGAAATAGAAATGTGAATAAACTCTCTTTCTGTATGCGGGGAACCATGTATATTACGTTCTTTACTCCTCTTGTCTTCATCTTTTATTCATCTTTATTGTTCTACCCATGCTAGGCTATTCTGTCGCCCCTGGGATGAGATTAACCCATGTTTGGTACTTTGACCCCTGGGATGTTATGTGAACCCATGCTAGGCTTTCGTGTCGCCCCTGGGATATCATTAACCCATGCTAGGTTTATCACCCCTGGGATGTTATATTAACCCATGCTAGGCTTTCGTGTCGCCCCTGGGATGTACCATCATAACCCATGCTAGGCTTATCGCCCCTGGGATGTACCATCATAACCCATGCTAGGCTTTTATATCGCCCCTGGGATGTATCGGGATCGACCCATGCTAGGTATTTAACCCCTGGGATACCACCCTTGATTACTTCGTAATTATACACCTCTTATTTCTCTTGTTATTCTTACTTCCATTCTTAAGAGTGATACAATGAGGATCATGACATAATTGGAATCACACATATATATATTACTTCTTCACTCTTGCTTCATGATATTGACATCTTCACTTATAAGGAATAGATATATTAGCTTGCACTTCACCTCTCTTATTCCTATTATGAGATTTGTACTTCTACTTATGAAAGATTGATACAAAGATAATCATCATAATTGAGGACTTGGACATGACATAATTGTAAAATGCTACTTAAGAATACATAGGTTCTCTTATGTTATTACTCTCTTGAGCTAGTTCTTTTAGGAATTACAACATTATGACATCTTACATGAAGCTTTGGATCATTAACCAATGAGTGAGAGACATGTGCATTAATTGGCAATATAACATCCTTGGAAACACAATACTATTGGAACCATTGAACCATAATCAATGAACAAGAGACATATGTATAACTTCTATTGGAACTTTGGATCATGACACTAATTGAAACACACCAATATGCTTTACCTTACTCTTATACTTCATGAGATCACCTTAACTAAGCACGCACTTATATGCACATCTCACTTTACTCCTCTACCTCATGAGATTTACAATTTCACTTATGAGGACTACTTATACTGACTTGTATATCACCTCTCTTCGTACTCGTATGATATTGGGCCTCTTACTTATGAACAATTGCCACATAGGACTTTGGAACAATACATGATCGGAATAATGCTATTCAAACTAAACAAGCTCTCTTTACCTCATTACTCTCGTTGGGATAGTTCTTTTAAGAATTACAACATCGTGACATCCTTGGAACTTCAATCAATGGATAAGAGATAAGTGAATCATAATTCATCTAAGAATAGGGCACATATGAATAACAATATACGTCACCCTGAATTGATATACTTCAGACCTCTCGGAATTGAAACAAGCCCAATGTCAATAAGAACAATATCTTGTAGAAGGATACAGAAAGAGTAACCTTACATACCTTATCTTCCCAATGTAAGTACACAATCAAATATGTGAGCGCAACAATTCCGCTCCTTCTTTACGTTTCACTCTACATCACAATTACAATGGAACCAACATTAACCACCAACTACCTTACAATTGCATACAATAACAATAAGTCACATGTTTGGATTTAACATGTTATTTCTTTCTCTACGATACCATTGATAAAATCATTATTCCAAAAATCCTCCAATATTCCCAACATTGACCAATACATGATAATCAATACATTCCACCACGACACTTCCCCTTTACACTTTCTTATCCACACCACATCACAAACAATCCATCAATTCACCTTAATACACTTCATAGCACAAATCGGCCAAATCCCACAATTTACACTTATAGGAAAATAACAAATTTAATAACAAAATAACACCATACGTGTTCATATTTTATCCACATCATGATCTTTCATCAAAGGCACAAGTCCTTATTCAAGTTCAAATCCCATGGATCACAAATCTTATACAAAAGCACAAAGTGCCATGTCCAACATTTCCAACCATAACCAACATGATATACATATTCTCTCATGCTTATAATATGTTAAAGTACAATAATATTCACTTACCCAATCTTGGAAGATGATGATCTTGTTCCAAAAATGGTTTAGGGTTTGAAGAGCCTCAAAGGGGTTTTCTTGAAAAGTCTAGAAAATGCAAGAAAAACATGTGTGTCTTTGTGGATTAAAATCTGATTTTTCCTCCCTTTTATAGAACCTTGAAGTCCTTGCTCAATTATTGCTTTAGTCAAAAGAAGAATGGGTCATTTGACCCATTCTTGACCCATGTTTTTCTTTCACATTTTGGGCCCTTTTGAGCCCAATTCACTTAATCCAATAAAATCAATAATTTCTCATGTTTAATTCATTTCATACACGTTACGACAATATTCCCATTCATGCAATTCATACTCGTGGCCTTAATTCCAAAAACAAGCAATTCTAGCCACGTATGGCTTATTTTGACTGCAGGGGTAAAATCGTCATTTTGATGCCAAATTCGTTCTCGAGTACTTTTATCATACCAACATAATACCTTACTCATTTCATGTATATACTCATGATTGTAGAAGAAACGTGGCAAAAATTGGCTCGGTACGACCCCGGATACCCTTGGGACTTAGAAATTTCCAACTTTCGAAAAAGTGGAAAAGCCAAGGTGGCACGCCCCTGGGCGCGCCAACCTACTGCCTCTGGGCTAAAAATTTTAGCCCAGAGCGGTGTGGTACAGTCCCAAACGCGCCCCTTACTTATTTTTTTCGAAAATTCCATTTTTCGACTTCTCTTCGCGGGTTTGGTTAGATACTTCAAGTCCTATTCTTTAACTTACTTCTTACCCTTAACATCCTTTGTTTATAGGTCCTCTTGGCCTTATTTTTAACCCCACAACTGCGCCATAAAAATCACAAAACAACTCTTATGAAAGGCTAATCACATGTATGAAGCCAAATTTCAATTTTTCTCATCTTTAACATTACCAAATTCATACTTATAGCTCTCGACACCTAAGTAAACATTATTCAGTGTCATCAAGTAGGGTTGGGAAGGTACGGGATGTTACATTCTTCCCCCCTTAGAAACATTCATCCTCGAATGTTAGTAACATCGTCGCATGTACATCCCATGCATCTCTATATTCACATATATATACATATACACATACTACTTCCCGATACTTCCTTGAATTTTCTTTTTCGTTTGAAACCATTATGGGTACTCTCCATAATTTGCATATTTTTAATAAAAGCAATGGATCTCGGCATATGACTTGTATTAGCTTGTAGCTACTATTGTACCACCTTAATCTCCTCTATAACCTAGTGACCAAAATCTAACCCCTTCCATTTGCTTTAAACTTTCGTCCATATAAACCTTTGTAAGGTACCATTTTTGGGATACTTGAATAAGGGATACTATTGTAAGCACATCCAATAAGGGGTAGATGATCATCCCAACTACCTTTGTAATACAATGTGTAAGCTAGTAACATATTTCAGAAGTCAACCACTTCATACCCATTAAAACATTAAAAATCCTTCATTTCCATCTCCATAAGATCGACCATCATAGCATGATCAAAAACATCTACTATACAATGACGATGTGCCTTTCAATTAATCAGTACATATCTACCTACTTACCTTTACCTTTACCTCTCCTCGTGTTTGGCTTTTGACTATACCAAAGAAAAACAATCACCATGGTCAGATCAATTCACTTTACAACACTGGCTCTATTGCACGATCTAGAATGAATAAAAGAAACAACATCCTAAATGCCCCATAGCCTCCTGCTCATAAATGTGGTACACAACACATCCATGAACAAGACTCTACTCGGACACGGCTTTGTAGACACCCTTAGAACGACCTGCTCTGATACCACTTTTGTCACGCCCCAACTTCCAACGAGGCGTGATTGGCACCCGTAGCCGATAAGGCCCGAGAGAACCAACCTTTGCCTATGTTCATTCGTATGCATATCTTCGTATGAACCTTATTCAACCTTATGCAAGTATGCGGAAAGCATGAACATGGTAACATATGCTACATACATATTTAGGAAACTTGGCCGTTGGGGCCATCACATCAAACGAACATTTATCTTTTACATTCATAACCCACACATGTCTACAAAAGCCTCTATCAGATGCATTTACAAGATCAACTAACAGTCGGGACAAGTCCCCACTTTATACTATACTTACAACATCAACACAACTGTACACCTATGACTCGAAAAGTCCCGAAGCAACTGGGGCTCACCAAAGATCCGCAATGTCAGCCTACGATGAAGGTCTACTAGTGCCTACACCTGCAACATGTAAGGTAACCCCCCCGAGGGGGTCAGTACGAAGAATGTACTGAGTATGTAAGGCTCATAAGAAATTCATCATACATCATTACAACAATAATGAAATCAATGTAAGGAAATAGAAATGTGAATAAACTCTCTTTCTGTATGCGGGGAACCATGTATATTACGTTCTTTACTCCTCTTGTCTTCATCTTTTATTCATCTTTATTGTTCTACCCATGCTAGGCTATTCTGTCGCCCCTGGGATGAGATTAACCCATGTTTGGTACTTTGACCCCTGGGATGTTATGTGAACCCATGCTAGGCTTTCGTGTCGCCCCTGGGATATCATTAACCCATGCTAGGTTTATCACCCCTGGGATGTTATATTAACCCATGCTAGGCTTTTGTGTCGCCCCTGGGATGTACCATCATAACCCATGCTAGGCTTATCGCCCCTGGGATGTACCATCATAACCCATGCTAGGCTTTTATATCGCCCCTGGGATGTATCGGGATCGACCCATGCTAGGTATTTAACCCCTGGGATACCACCCTTGATTACTTCGTAATTATACACCTCTTATTTCTCTTGTTATTCTTACTTCCATTCTTAAGAGTGATACAATGAGGATCATGACATAATTGGAATCACACATATATATATTACTTCTTCACTCTTGCTTCATGATATTGACATCTTCACTTATAAGGAATAGATATATTAGCTTGCACTTCACCTCTCTTATTCCTATTATGAGATTTGTACTTCTACTTATGAAAGATTGATACAAAGATAATCATCATAATTGAGGACTTGGACATGACATAATTGTAAAATGCTACTTAAGAATACATAGGTTCTCTTATGTTATTACTCTCTTGAGCTAGTTCTTTTAGGAATTACAACATTATGACATCTTACATGAAGCTTTGGATCATTAACCAATGAGTGAGAGACATGTGCATTAATTGGCAATATAACATCCTTGGAAACACAATACTATTGGAACCATTGAACCATAATCAATGAACAAGAGACATATGTATAACTTCTATTGGAACTTTGGATCATGACACTAATTGAAACACACCAATATGCTTTACCTTACTCTTATACTTCATGAGATCACCTTAACTAAGCACGCACTTATATGCACATCTCACTTTACTCCTCTACCTCATGAGATTTACAATTTCACTTATGAGGACTACTTATACTGACTTGTATATCACCTCTCTTCGTACTCGTATGATATTGGGCCTCTTACTTATGAACAATTTCCACATAGGACTTTGGAACAATACATGATCGGAATAATGCTATTCAAACTAAACAAGCTCTCTTTACCTCATTACTCTCGTTGGGATAGTTCTTTTAAGAATTACAACATCGTGACATCCTTGGAACTTCAATCAATGGATAAGAGATAAGTGAATCATAATTCATCTAAGAATAGGGCACATATGAATAACAATATACGTCACCCTGAATTGATATACTTCAGACCTCTCGGAATTGAAACAAGCCCAATGTCAATAAGAACAATATCTTGTAGAAGGATACAGAAAGAGTAACCTTACATACCTTATCTTCCCAATGTAAGTACACAATCAAATATGTGAGCGCAACAATTCCGCTCCTTCTTTACGTTTCACTCTACATCACAATTACAATGGAACCAACATTAACCACCAACTACCTTACAATTGCATACAATAACAATAAGTCACATGTTTGGATTTAACATGTTATTTCTTTCTCTACGATACCATTGATAAAATCATTATTCCAAAAATCCTCCAATATTCCCAACATTGACCAATACATGATAATCAATACATTCCACCACGACACTTCCCCTTTACACTTTCTTATCCACACCACATCACAAACAATCCATCAATTCACCTTAATACACTTCATAGCACAAATCGGCCAAATCCCACAATTTACACTTATAGTAAAATAACAAATTTAATAACAAAATAACACCATACGTGTTCATATTTTATCCACATCATGATCTTTCATCAAAGGCACAAGTCCTTATTCAAGTTCAAATCCCATGGATCACAAATCTTATACAAAAGCACAAAGTGCCATGTCCAACATTTCCAACCATAACCAACATGATATACATATTCTCTCATGCTTATAATATGTTAAAGTACAATAATATTCACTTACCCAATCTTGGAAGATGATGATCTTGTTCCAAAAATGGTTTAGGGTTTGAAGAGCCTCAAAGGGGTTTTCTTGAAAAGTCTAGAAAATGCAAGAAAAACATGTGTGTCTTTGTGGATTAAAATCTGATTTTTCCTCCCTTTTATAGAACCTTGAAGTCCTTGCTCAATTATTGCTTTAGTCAAAAGAAGAATGGGTCATTTGACCCATTCTTGACCCATGTTTTTCTTTCACATTTTGGGCCCTTTTGAGCCCAATTCACTTAATCCAATAAAATCAATAATTTCTCATGTTTAATTCATTTCATACACGTTACGACAATATTCCCATTCATGCAATTCATACTCGTGGCCTTAATTCCAAAAACAAGCAATTCTAGCCACGTATGGCTTATTTTGACTGCAGGGGTAAAATCGTCATTTTGATGCCAAATTCGTTCTCGAGTACTTTTATCATACCAACATAATACCTTACTCATTTCATGTATATACTCATGATTGTAGAAGAAACGTGGCAAAAATTGGCTCGGTACGACCCCGGATACCCTTGGGACTTAGAAATTTCCAACTTTCGAAAAAGTGGAAAAGCCAAGGTGGCACGCCCCTGGGCGCGCCAACCTACTGCCTCTGGGCTAAAAATTTTAGCCCAGAGCGGTGTGGTACAGTCCCAAACGCGCCCCTTACTTATTTTTTTCGAAAATTCCATTTTTCGACTTCTCTTCGCGGGTTTGGTTAGATACTTCAAGTCCTATTCTTTAACTTACTTCTTACCCTTAACATCCTTTGTTTATAGGTCCTCTTGGCCTTATTTTGAACCCCACAACTGCGCCATAAAAATCACAAAACAACTCTTATGAAAGGCTAATCACATGTATGAAGCCAAATTTCAATTTTTCTCATCTTTAACATTACCAAATTCATACTTATAGCTCTCGACACCTAAGTAAACATTATTCAGTGTCATCAAGTAGGGTTGGGAAGGTACGGGATGTTACATTCTTCCCCCCTTAGAAACATTCATCCTCGAATGTTAGTAACATCGTCGCATGTACATCCCATGCATCTCTATATTCACATATATATACATATACACATACTACTTCCCGATACTTCCTTGAATTTTCTTTTTCGTTTGAAACCATTATGGGTACTCTCCATAATTTGCATATTTTTAATAAAAGCAATGGATCTCGGCATATGACTTGTATTAGCTTGTAGCTACTATTGTACCACCTTAATCTCCTCTATAACCTAGTGACCAAAATCTAACCCCTTCCATTTGCTTTAAACTTTCGTCCATATAAACCTTTGTAAGGTACCATTTTTGGGATACTTGAATAAGGGATACTATTGTAAGCACATCCAATAAGGGGTAGATGATCATCCCAACTACCTTTGTAATACAATGTGTAAGCTAGTAACATATTTCAGAAGTCAACCACTTCATACCCATTAAAACATTAAAAATCCTTCATTTCCATCTCCATAAGATCGACCATCATAGCATGATCAAAAACATCTACTATACAATGACGATGTGCCCTTTCAATTAATCAGTACATATCTACCTACTTACCTTTACCTTTACCTCTCCTCGTGTTTGGCTTTTGACTATACCAAAGAAAAACAATCACCATGGTCAGATCAATTCACTTTACAACACTGGCTCTATTGCACGATCTAGAATGAATAAAAGAAACAACATCCTAAATGCCCCATAGCCTCCTGCTCATAAATGTGGTACACAACACATCCATGAACAAGACTCTACTCGGACACGGCTTTGTAGACACCCTTAGAACGACCTGCTCTGATACCACTTTTGTCACGCCCCAACTTCCAACGAGGCGTGATTGGCACCCGTAGCCGATAAGGCCCGAGAGAACCAACCTTTGCCTATGTTCATTCGTATGCATATCTTCGTATGAACCTTATTCAACCTTATGCAAGTATGCGGAAAGCATGAACATGGTAACATATGCTACATACATATTTAGGAAACTTGGCCGTTGGGGCCATCACATCAAACGAACATTTATCTTTTACATTCATAACCCACACATGTCTACAAAAGCCTCTATCAGATGCATTTACAAGATCAACTAACAGTCGGGACAAGTCCCCACTTTATACTATACTTACAACATCAACACAACTGTACACCTATGACTCGAAAAGTCCCGAAGCAACTGGGGCTCACCAAAGATCCGCAATGTCAGCCTACGATGAAGGTCTACTAGTGCCTACACCTGCAACATGTAAGGTAACCCCCCCGAGGGGGTCAGTACGAAGAATGTACTGAGTATGTAAGGCTCATAAGAAATTCATCATACATCATTACAACAATAATGAAATCAATGTAAGGAAATAGAAATGTGAATAAACTCTCTTTCTGTATGCGGGGAACCATGTATATTACGTTCTTTACTCCTCTTGTCTTCATCTTTTATTCATCTTTATTGTTCTACCCATGCTAGGCTATTCTGTCGCCCCTGGGATGAGATTAACCCATGTTTGGTACTTTGACCCCTGGGATGTTATGTGAACCCATGCTAGGCTTTCGTGTCGCCCCTGGGATATCATTAACCCATGCTAGGTTTATCACCCCTGGGATGTTATATTAACCCATGCTAGGCTTTCGTGTCGCCCCTGGGATGTACCATCATAACCCATGCTAGGCTTATCGCCCCTGGGATGTACCATCATAACCCATGCTAGGCTTTTATATCGCCCCTGGGATGTATCGGGATCGACCCATGCTAGGTATTTAACCCCTGGGATACCACCCTTGATTACTTCGTAATTATACACCTCTTATTTCTCTTGTTATTCTTACTTCCATTCTTAAGAGTGATACAATGAGGATCATGACATAATTGGAATCACACATATATATATTACTTCTTCACTCTTGCTTCATGATATTGACATCTTCACTTATAAGGAATAGATATATTAGCTTGCACTTCACCTCTCTTATTCCTATTATGAGATTTGTACTTCTACTTATGAAAGATTGATACAAAGATAATCATCATAATTGAGGACTTGGACATGACATAATTGTAAAATGCTACTTAAGAATACATAGGTTCTCTTATGTTATTACTCTCTTGAGCTAGTTCTTTTAGGAATTACAACATTATGACATCTTACATGAAGCTTTGGATCATTAACCAATGAGTGAGAGACATGTGCATTAATTGGCAATATAACATCCTTGGAAACACAATACTATTGGAACCATTGAACCATAATCAATGAACAAGAGACATATGTATAACTTCTATTGGAACTTTGGATCATGACACTAATTGAAACACACCAATATGCTTTACCTTACTCTTATACTTCATGAGATCACCTTAACTAAGCACGCACTTATATGCACATCTCACTTTACTCCTCTACCTCATGAGATTTACAATTTCACTTATGAGGACTACTTATACTGACTTGTATATCACCTCTCTTCGTACTCGTATGATATTGGGCCTCTTACTTATGAACAATTGCCACATAGGACTTTGGAACAATACATGATCGAAATAATGCTATTCAAACTAAACAAGCTCTCTTTACCTCATTACTCTCGTTGGGATAGTTCTTTTAAGAATTACAACATCGTGACATCCTTGGAACTTCAATCAATGGATAAGAGATAAGTGAATCATAATTCATCTAAGAATAGGGCACATATGAATAACAATATACGTCACCCTGAATTGATATACTTCAGGCCTCTCGGAATTGAAACAAGCCCAATGTCAATAAGAACAATATCTTGTAGAAGGATACGGAAAGAGTAACCTTACATACCTTATCTTCCCAATGTAAGTACACAATCAAATATGTGAGCGCAACAATTCCGCTCCTTCTTTACGTTTCACTCTACATCACAATTACAATGGAACCAACATTAACCACCAACTACCTTACAATTGCATACAATAACAATAAGTCACATGTTTGGATTTAACATGTTATTTCTTTCTCTACGATACCATTGATAAAATCATTATTCCAAAAATCCTCCAATATTCCCAACATTGACCAATACATGATAATCAATACATTCCACCACGACACTTCCCCTTTACACTTTCTTATCCACACCACATCACAAACAATCCATCAATTCACCTTAATACACTTCATAGCACAAATCGGCCAAATCCCACAATTTACACTTATAGTAAAATAACAAATTTAATAACAAAATAACACCATACGTGTTCATATTTTATCCACATCATGATCTTTCATCAAAGGCACAAGTCCTTATTCAAGTTCAAATCCCATGGATCACAAATCTTATACAAAAGCACAAAGTGCCATGTCCAACATTTCCAACCATAACCAACATGATATACATATTCTCTCATGCTTATAATATGTTAAAGTACAATAATATTCACTTACCCAATCTTGGAAGATGATGATCTTGTTCCAAAAATGGTTTAGGGTTTGAAGAGCCTCAAAGGGGTTTTCTTGAAAAGTCTAGAAAATGCAAGAAAAACATGTGTGTCTTTGTGGATTAAAATCTGATTTTTCCTCCCTTTTATAGAACCTTGAAGTCCTTGCTCAATTATTGCTTTAGTCAAAAGAAGAATGGGTCATTTGACCCATTCTTGACCCATGTTTTTCTTTCACATTTTGGGCCCTTTTGAGCCCAATTCACTTAATCCAATAAAATCAATAATTTCTCATGTTTAATTCATTTCATACACGTTACGACAATATTCCCATTCATGCAATTCATACTCGTGGCCTTAATTCCAAAAACAAGCAATTCTAGCCACGTATGGCTTATTTTGACTGCAGGGGTAAAATCGTCATTTTGATGCCAAATTCGTTCTCGAGTACTTTTATCATACCAACATAATACCTTACTCATTTCATGTATATACTCATGATTGTAGAAGAAACGTGGCAAAAATTGGCTCGGTACGACCCCGGATACCCTTGGGACTTAGAAATTTCCAACTTTCGAAAAAGTGGAAAAGCCAAGGTGGCACGCCCCTGGGCGCGCCAACCTACTGCCTCTGGGCTAAAAATTTTAGCCCAGAGCGGTGTGGTACAGTCCCAAACGCGCCCCTTACTTATTTTTTTCGAAAATTCCATTTTTCGACTTCTCTTCGCGGGTTTGGTTAGATACTTCAAGTCCTATTCTTTAACTTACTTCTTACCCTTAACATCCTTTGTTTATAGGTCCTCTTGGCCTTATTTTTAACCCCACAACTGCGCCATAAAAATCACAAAACAACTCTTATGAAAGGCTAATCACATGTATGAAGCCAAATTTCAATTTTTCTCATCTTTAACATTACCAAATTCATACTTATAGCTCTCGACACCTAAGTAAACATTATTCAGTGTCATCAAGTAGGGTTGGGAAGGTACGGGATGTTACATTCTTCCCCCCTTAGAAACATTCATCCTCGAATGTTAGTAACATCGTCGCATGTACATCCCATGCATCTCTATATTCACATATATATACATATACACATACTACTTCCCGATACTTCCTTGAATTTTCTTTTTCGTTTGAAACCATTATGGGTACTCTCCATAATTTGCATATTTTTAATAAAAGCAATGGATCTCGGCATATGACTTGTATTAGCTTGTAGCTACTATTGTACCACCTTAATCTCCTCTATAACCTAGTGACCAAAATCTAACCCCTTCCATTTGCTTTAAACTTTCGTCCATATAAACCTTTGTAAGGTACCATTTTTGGGATACTTGAATAAGGGATACTATTGTAAGCACATCCAATAAGGGGTAGATGATCATCCCAACTACCTTTGTAATACAATGTGTAAGCTAGTAACATATTTCAGAAGTCAACCACTTCATACCCATTAAAACATTAAAAATCCTTCATTTCCATCTCCATAAGATCGACCATCATAGCATGATCAAAAACATCTACTATACAATGACGATGTGCCCTTTCAATTAATCAGTACATATCTACCTACTTACCTTTACCTTTACCTCTCCTCGTGTTTGGCTTTTGACTATACCAAAGAAAAACAATCACCATGGTCAGATCAATTCACTTTACAACACTGGCTCTATTGCACGATCTAGAATGAATAAAAGAAACAACATCCTAAATGCCCCATAGCCTCCTGCTCATAAATGTGGTACACAACACATCCATGAACAAGACTCTACTCGGACACGGCTTTGTAGACACCCTTAGAACGACCTGCTCTGATACCACTTTTGTCACGCCCCAACTTCCAACGAGGCGTGATTGGCACCCGTAGCCGATAAGGCCCGAGAGAACCAACCTTTGCCTATGTTCATTCGTATGCATATCTTCGTATGAACCTTATTCAACCTTATGCAAGTATGCGGAAAGCATGAACATGGTAACATATGCTACATACATATTTAGGAAACTTGGCCGTTGGGGCCATCACATCAAACGAACATTTATCTTTTACATTCATAACCCACACATGTCTACAAAAGCCTCTATCAGATGCATTTACAAGATCAACTAACAGTCGGGACAAGTCCCCACTTTATACTATACTTACAACATCAACACAACTGTACACCTATGACTCGAAAAGTCCCGAAGCAACTGGGGCTCACCAAAGATCCGCAATGTCAGCCTACGATGAAGGTCTACTAGTGCCTACACCTGCAACATGTAAGGTAACCCCCCCGAGGGGGTCAGTACGAAGAATGTACTGAGTATGTAAGGCTCATAAGAAATTCATCATACATCATTACAACAATAATGAAATCAATGTAAGGAAATAGAAATGTGAATAAACTCTCTTTCTGTATGCGGGGAACCATGTATATTACGTTCTTTACTCCTCTTGTCTTCATCTTTTATTCATCTTTATTGTTCTACCCATGCTAGGCTATTCTGTCGCCCCTGGGATGAGATTAACCCATGTTTGGTACTTTGACCCCTGGGATGTTATGTGAACCCATGCTAGGCTTTCGTGTCGCCCCTGGGATATCATTAACCCATGCTAGGTTTATCACCCCTGGGATGTTATATTAACCCATGCTAGGCTTTCGTGTCGCCCCTGGGATGTACCATCATAACCCATGCTAGGCTTATCGCCCCTGGGATGTACCATCATAACCCATGCTAGGCTTTTATATCGCCCCTGGGATGTATCGGGATCGACCCATGCTAGGTATTTAACCCCTGGGATACCACCCTTGATTACTTCGTAATTATACACCTCTTATTTCTCTTGTTATTCTTACTTCCATTCTTAAGAGTGATACAATGAGGATCATGACATAATTGGAATCACACATATATATATTACTTCTTCACTCTTGCTTCATGATATTGACATCTTCACTTATAAGGAATAGATATATTAGCTTGCACTTCACCTCTCTTATTCCTATTATGAGATTTGTACTTCTACTTATGAAAGATTGATACAAAGATAATCATCATAATTGAGGACTTGGACATGACATAATTGTAAAATGCTACTTAAGAATACATAGGTTCTCTTATGTTATTACTCTCTTGAGCTAGTTCTTTTAGGAATTACAACATTATGACATCTTACATGAAGCTTTGGATCATTAACCAATGAGTGAGAGACATGTGCATTAATTGGCAATATAACATCCTTGGAAACACAATACTATTGGAACCATTGAACCATAATCAATGAACAAGAGACATATGTATAACTTCTATTGGAACTTTGGATCATGACACTAATTGAAACACACCAATATGCTTTACCTTACTCTTATACTTCATGAGATCACCTTAACTAAGCACGCACTTATATGCACATCTCACTTTACTCCTCTACCTCATGAGATTTACAATTTCACTTATGAGGACTACTTATACTGACTTGTATATCACCTCTCTTCGTACTCGTATGATATTGGGCCTCTTACTTATGAACAATTGCCACATAGGACTTTGGAACAATACATGATCGGAATAATGCTATTCAAACTAAACAAGCTCTCTTTACCTCATTACTCTCGTTGGGATAGTTCTTTTAAGAATTACAACATCGTGACATCCTTGGAACTTCAATCAATGGATAAGAGATAAGTGAATCATAATTCATCTAAGAATAGGGCACATATGAATAACAATATACGTCACCCTGAATTGATATACTTCAGACCTCTCGGAATTGAAACAAGCCCAATGTCAATAAGAACAATATCTTGTAGAAGGATACAGAAAGAGTAACCTTACATACCTTATCTTCCCAATGTAAGTACACAATCAAATATGTGAGCGCAACAATTCCGCTCCTTCTTTACGTTTCACTCTACATCACAATTACAATGGAACCAACATTAACCACCAACTACCTTACAATTGCATACAATAACAATAAGTCACATGTTTGGATTTAACATGTTATTTCTTTCTCTACGATACCATTGATAAAATCATTATTCCAAAAATCCTCCAATATTCCCAACATTGACCAATACATGATAATCAATACATTCCACCACGACACTTCCCCTTTACACTTTCTTATCCACACCACATCACAAACAATCCATCAATTCACCTTAATACACTTCATAGCACAAATCGGCCAAATCCCACAATTTACACTTATAGTAAAATAACAAATTTAATAACAAAATAACACCATACGTGTTCATATTTTATCCACATCATGATCTTTCATCAAAGGCACAAGTCCTTATTCAAGTTCAAATCCCATGGATCACAAATCTTATACAAAAGCACAAAGTGCCATGTCCAACATTTCCAACCATAACCAACATGATATACATATTCTCTCATGCTTATAATATGTTAAAGTACAATAATATTCACTTACCCAATCTTGGAAGATGATGATCTTGTTCCAAAAATGGTTTAGGGTTTGAAGAGCCTCAAAGGGGTTTTCTTGAAAAGTCTAGAAAATGCAAGAAAAACATGTGTGTCTTTGTGGATTAAAATCTGATTTTTCCTCCCTTTTATAGAACCTTGAAGTCCTTGCTCAATTATTGCTTTAGTCAAAAGAAGAATGGGTCATTTGACCCATTCTTGACCCATGTTTTTCTTTCACATTTTGGGCCCTTTTGAGCCCAATTCACTTAATCCAATAAAATCAATAATTTCTCATGTTTAATTCATTTCATACACGTTACGACAATATTCCCATTCATGCAATTCATACTCGTGGCCTTAATTCCAAAAACAAGCAATTCTAGCCACGTATGGCTTATTTTGACTGCAGGGGTAAAATCGTCATTTTGATGCCAAATTCGTTCTCGAGTACTTTTATCATACCAACATAATACCTTACTCATTTCATGTATATACTC
Organism: Capsicum rhomboideum; assembly: GCA_031232105.1. Taxonomy (NCBI): domain Eukaryota; kingdom Viridiplantae; phylum Streptophyta; class Magnoliopsida; order Solanales; family Solanaceae; genus Capsicum; species Capsicum rhomboideum. Next base: position 45,311,081 of record CP124717.1, on the reverse strand, counting down.
ATGATTGTAGAAGAAACGTGGCAAAAATTGGCTCGGTACGACCCCGGATACCCTTGGGACTTAGAAATTTCCAACTTTCGAAAAAGTGGAAAAGCCAAGGTGGCACGCCCCTGGGCGCGCCAACCTACTTCCTCTGGGCTAAAAATTTTAGCCCAGAGCGGTGTGGTACAGTCCCAAACGCGCCCCTTACTTATTTTTTTCGAAAATTCCATTTTTCGACTTCTCTTCGCGGGTTTGGTTAGATACTTCAAGTCCTATTCTTTAACTTACTTCTTACCCTTAACATCCTTTGTTTATAGGTCTTCTTGGCCTTATTTTGAACCCCACAACTGCGCCATAAAAATCACAAAACAACTCTTATGAAAGGCTAATCACATGTATGAAGCCAAATTTCAATTTTTCTCATCTTTAACATTACCAAATTCATACTTATAGCTCTCGACACCTAAGTAAACATTATTCAGTGTCATCAAGTAGGGTTGGGAAGGTACGGGATGTTACATTCTTCCCCCCTTAGAAACATTCATCCTCGAATGTTAGTAACATCATCGCATGTACATCCCATGCATCTCTATATTCACATATATATACATATACACATACTACTTCCCGATACTTCCTTGAATTTTCTTTTTCGTTTGAAACCATTATGGGTACTCTCCATAATTTGCATATTTTTAATAAAAGCAATGGATCTCGGCATATGACTTGTATTAGCTTGTAGCTACTATTGTACCACCTTAATCTCCTCTATAACCTAGTGACCAAAATCTAACCCCTTCCATTTGCTTTAAACTTTCGTCCATATAAACCTTTGTAAGGTACCATTTTTGGGATACTTGAATAAGGGATACTATTGTAAGCACATCCAATAAGGGGTAGATGATCATCCCAACTACCTTTGTAATACAATGTGTAAGCTAGTAACATATTTCAGAAGTCAACCACTTCATACCCATTAAAACATTAAAAATCCTTCATTTCCATCTCCATAAGATCGACCATCATAGCATGATCAAAAACATCTACTATACAATGACGATGTGCCCTTTCAATTAATCAGTACATATCTACCTACTTACCTTTACCTTTACCTCTCCTCGTGTTTGGCTTTTGACTATACCAAAGAAAAACAATCACCATGGTCAGATCAATTCACTTTACAACACTGGCTCTATTGCACGATCTAGAATGAATAAAAGAAACAACATCCTAAATGCCCCATAGCCTCCTGCTCATAAATGTGGTACACAACACATCCATGAACAAGACTCTACTCGGACACGGCTTTGTAGACACCCTTAGAACGACCTGCTCTGATACCACTTTTGTCACGCCCCAACTTCCAACGAGGCGTGATTGGCACCCGTAGCCGATAAGGCCCGAGAGAACCAACCTTTGCCTATGTTCATTCGTATGCATATCTTCGTATGAACCTTATTCAACCTTATGCAAGTATGCGGAAAGCATGAACATGGTAACATATGCTACATACATATTTAGGAAACTTGGCCGTTGGGGCCATCACATCAAACGAACATTTATCTTTTACATTCATAACCCACACATGTCTACAAAAGCCTCTATCAGATGCATTTACAAGATCAACTAACAGTCGGGACAAGTCCCCACTTTATACTATACTTACAACATCAACACAACTGTACACCTATGACTCGAAAAGTCCCGAAGCAACTGGGGCTCACCAAAGATCCGCAATGTCAGCCTACGATGAAGGTCTACTAGTGCCTACACCTGCAACATGTAAGGTAACCCCCCCGAGGGGGTCAGTACGAAGAATGTACTGAGTATGTAAGGCTCATAAGAAATTCATCATACATCATTACAACAATAATGAAATCAATGTAAGGAAATAGAAATGTGAATAAACTCTCTTTCTGTATGCGGGGAACCATGTATATTACGTTCTTTACTCCTCTTGTCTTCATCTTTTATTCATCTTTATTGTTCTACCCATGCTAGGCTATTCTGTCGCCCCTGGGATGAGATTAACCCATGTTTGGTACTTTGACCCCTGGGATGTTATGTGAACCCATGCTAGGCTTTCGTGTCGCCCCTGGGATATCATTAACCCATGCTAGGTTTATCACCCCTGGGATGTTATATTAACCCATGCTAAGCTTTCGTGTCGCCCCTGGGATGTACCATCATAACCCATGCTAGGCTTATCGCCCCTGGGATGTACCATCATAACCCATGCTAGGCTTTTATATCGCCCCTGGGATGTATCGGGATCGACCCATGCTAGGTATTTAACCCCTGGGATACCACCCTTGATTACTTCGTAATTATACACCTCTTATTTCTCTTGTTATTCTTACTTCCATTCTTAAGAGTGATACAATGAGGATCATGACATAATTGGAATCACACATATATATATTACTTCTTCACTCTTGCTTCATGATATTGACATCTTCACTTATAAGGAATAGATATATTAGCTTGCACTTCACCTCTCTTATTCCTATTATGAGATTTGTACTTCTACTTATGAAAGATTGATACAAAGATAATCATCATAATTGAGGACTTGGACATGACATAATTGTAAAATGCTACTTAAGAATACATAGGTTCTCTTATGTTATTACTCTCTTGAGCTAGTTCTTTTAGGAATTACAACATTATGACATCTTACATGAAGCTTTGGATCATTAACCAATGAGTGAGAGACATGTGCATTAATTGGCAATATAACATCCTTGGAAACACAATACTATTGGAACCATTGAACCATAATCAATGAACAAGAGACATATGTATAACTTCTATTGGAACTTTGGATCATGACACTAATTGAAACACACCAATATGCTTTACCTTACTCTTATACTTCATGAGATCACCTTAACTAAGCACGCACTTATATGCACATCTCACTTTACTCCTCTACCTCATGAGATTTACAATTTCACTTATGAGGACTACTTATACTGACTTGTATATCACCTCTCTTCGTACTCGTATGATATTGGGCCTCTTACTTATGAACAATTGCCACATAGGACTTTGGAACAATACATGATCGGAATAATGCTTTTCAAACTAAACAAGCTCTCTTTACCTCATTACTCTCGTTGGGATAGTTCTTTTAAGAATTACAACATCGTGACATCCTTGGAACTTCAATCAATGGATAAGAGATAAGTGAATCATAATTCATCTAAGAATAGGGCACATATGAATAACAATATACGTCACCCTGAATTGATATACTTCAGGCATCTCGGAATTGAAACAAGCCCAATGTCAATAAGAACAATATCTTGTAGAAGGATACGGAAAGAGTAACCTTACATACCTTATCTTCCCAATGTAAGTACACAATCAAATATGTGAGCGCAACAATTCCGCTCCTTCTTTACGTTTCACTCTACATCACAATTACAATGGAACCAACATTAACCACCAACTACCTTACAATTGCATACAATAACAATAAGTCACATGTTTGGATTTAACATGTTATTTCTTTCTCTACGATACCATTGATAAAATCATTATTCCAAAAATCCTCCAATATTCCCAACATTGACCAATACATGATAATCAATACATTCCACCACGACACTTCCCCTTTACACTTTCTTATCCACACCACATCACAAACAATCCATCAATTCACCTTAATACACTTCATAGCACAAATCGGCCAAATCCCACAATTTACACTTATAGTAAAATAACAAATTTAATAACAAAATAACACCATACGTGTTCATATTTTATCCACATCATGATCTTTCATCAAAGGCACAAGTCCTTATTCAAGTTCAAATCCCATGGATCACAAATCTTATACAAAAGCACAAAGTGCCATGTCCAACATTTCCAACCATAACCAACATGATATACATATTCTCTCATGCTTATAATATGTTAAAGTACAATAATATTCACTTACCCAATCTTGGAAGATGATGATCTTGTTCCAAAAATGGTTTAGGGTTTGAAGAGCCTCAAAGGGGTTTTCTTGAAAAGTCTAGAAAATGCAAGAAAAACATGTGTGTCTTTGTGGATTAAAATCTGATTTTTCCTCCCTTTTATAGAACCTTGAAGTCCTTGCTCAATTATTGCTTTAGTCAAAAGAAGAATGGGTCATTTGACCCATTCTTGACCCATGTTTTTCTTTCACATTTTGGGCCCTTTTGAGCCCAATTCACTTAATCCAATAAAATCAATAATTTCTCATGTTTAATTCATTTCATACACGTTACGACAATATTCCCATTCATGCAATTCATACTCGTGGCCTTAATTCCAAAAACAAGCAATTCTAGCCACGTATGGCTTATTTTGACTGCAGGGGTAAAATCGTCATTTTGATGCCAAATTCGTTCTCGAGTACTTTTATCATACCAACATAATAACTTACTCATTTCATGTACATACTCATGATTGTAGAAGAAACGTGGCAAAAATTGGCTCGGTACGACCCCGGATACCCTTGGGACTTCGAAATTTCCAACTTTCGAAAAAGTGGAAAAGCCAAGATGGAACGCCCCTGGGCATGCCAAACTACTGCCTATGGGCTAAAAATTTTAGCCCAGAGCGGCGTGTAACGGTCCCAAATGCGCCCCTTACTTATTTTTTTTGAAAATTCCATTTTTCGACTTCTCTTCACGGGTTTGGTTAGATACTTCAAGTCCTATTCTTTAACTTACTTCTTACCCTTAACATCCTTTGTTTATAGGTACTCTTGGACTTATTTTGAACCCCACAACTGCGCCATAAAAATCACAAAACAACTCTTATGAAAGGCTAATCACATGTATGAAGCCAAATTTCAATTTTTCTCATCTTTAACATTACCAAATTCATACTTATAGCTCTCGACACCTAAGTAAACATTATTAAGTGTCATCAAGTAGGGTTGGGAAGGTACGGTATGTTACATTGGGCATCTCAATGAGAGAGTCCGAAGAGGTAATTGGTAGTTTACATACTTCCACCCCACACTTATCCACTTTCATCGTTGTGATCATGCGTAGATCTCTATAGTGTAAGGGTGTGTTGAGTGATTTGTACACCTTGAATACCATCTCTTCATCATTCAATCTCATATTTAGTGTGACCTCTCTCACGTCTATCAATGCTCCACCAATAGCCAAGAATGGACGTCCCAATATGATTAGTACCCTGTCATCTACATCATAATCAAGAACTATAAAATCAGCAGGAATAATAAGCTTACCAACCTTAATGAGAACATCCTCTATGATTCCTTCGGGGACCACTCTCGTTCTGTCCGCCAATTATAACACCACCGTGGAGGGCCTTGTCTTTTTCAAACCAAGAGTATTAAAAACTAAAAAGGGTATCAAGTTGATGCTTGCCCCCAAATCACTCAGAGCATGGACAACGTCACTTTCACCAATTTGTATGGGGAGGGTGAAACTCTCAGGGTCCTTGAGCTTTTTGGGCATCTTGATCATGACTACAGAACTACACTCTTCCCTAAGTTCCACAGTCTTAACATCTCCAAGCCTCCTTTTGTTTGTGACAACATCCTTTAAGTACTTTGCATACTTCGGCATTCCCTGTAAAACATCTACCAGAGGAAGGTTAATGTGAAGTTCTCTGAATGTGTCAAAGAACTTCTTAAAACAAGCATCTTCTTTTGCTTTATTGAGCCTTTGAGGGAAAGGTGGTGGTAGTCTGTTTCAAGGTTGCTCAACAGGCTTTTTATTAGGGTACTCAAACTTCCCTTTTTTGTCAACTTCTTTGGGATGAGTTTGCTTCTCTGTTTGTTCTAGTGTGGTTAATTCTGCTTGTACCTCATGATTTTTCTTTGGAGGTACATCAATCAAATCTCTTTCACTTCTCAATGTGATTTGCCATAACTTGCTTATGAGCTTGCTCTTTATCACTAGGTAGACCCTCTTAAGGTCTTGTGTTATGCGCCTGAGCTAACTAACCCATTTGTATCTCCAAATTCTTTTGGGCAAGTTGCTGGTTTTTTATTTCCTCAACCACTTGTTCTTCATTAGCCAGTATTTTTTTTCAAAGTCTCCTTTATATTGCTGGACTGGGTGTTATTAGGAATATTTTGTTGTTGCTGAAATTGCTGAGATTGAGCCTGATTATTACCCCATAAGTAATAGGGCTGACTCTGCCAGTTCCTATTGTAGGCATTACCATAGTTTTGATTACCTCTCTTCGCATTGCCAACAACATTCATAGACTCCGGATTTGCTGCATATAAGTCTGAAGAGTGAACACTATTACCACAGGTTTCACACCAAGTTTGAACTTGCTGAACTATATTGAACTATACTGAGGTTGAGCCACACTCAACTTGTTGAACTTAGCCATCATCTGGTTTTTAAAACTGGCCAACTGTGCGGCCAATGTTGTGACACTATCCACCTCAATCATACCTGTCGACTTCTTCAGCATGCTTCTAGACACATCACCATTCCAATCTGGATTACCTTGTGCAATTCTATTAAGGAGAGTGTACAGCTCATCATAAGTTTTCTCCAAAGCCTGGCCACCTGCCGCTGAATCTAACAAATTTTTTGTATTATGGTCAAGACCTTCAACAAAAGTATGAGCTAATACCTCATTGGTCTTTTGGTGATGTGGGCAATCTCTAAAAAGAGACTTGAATCTCTCCCATGCATGATAGAGATTCTCATCTGGCTTTTACTTGAAACTCAGGATCTCACTCCTCAACCTTGAAATTTTGCCTGAAGGAAAGAATCGGATGAGGAACTTCTTTGCCAAATCGTCCCAAGTTGTAATTGAGTTTGAAGGTTCTGCCTTCAACCATTTCTTCGCTTCTCCCAATTGTAAGAATGGGAAAATTGTGATCCTTACATAGTCTGTGGAGACTCCTGCAGGGATGAATGTATCATTTATCTCTAAAAAGTTCTAAAGATGGACCTGTAGATCCTCATGTGACAAGCCTGTAAACTTTCCGCTCGTATGCAACAATTACACCATGTTCTGTTTCAGCTCAAATCTGCCTCCTACGTCCGAATTTTGAATACAAGAGGTCACATTAGTTGCGAGTGGGATTGCCACATTACTCATTGTCCTGCGAGGTGGTTGTTCATCACACATTACTACAGGAATAGTCTTGCCTTCTTGAACTTGCGGGATTGGATAGAGAAGTACTTCTTCTCTCCTCAATTGGTGCAAGCGTCGCTCAGGTTCAGGATGTAGTTTAGCCAATTCCCTCTCTCTTGCCAGCTTACTCAATATTCAAACTTGGACCTGCAAATTCAGTAGCTAAGACCAAGTTGTTAGCACTTATCAAACAAAATAGTAAAACTGAAAATTAGAAGGTTGCTAATTCTTAAGTCCCCGGTAACGGTGCCAAAAACTTATGGCGTCCAAGCACATACGCAAGTGTACATGGTCATGCAAGTAATATAGTGGTCCTTTCGAGCTAAATATCAATCCCACATGAACTTGGTGATTAGCAGACGATCTAATTATAGTGTTACTATTAAAGTTAAACAAATGCGTATTGTAACCAGCAAGAATTTTGAGTTTTAGAAACTAAATAATTTAAATAACAATGATATGAAATTAAGATTATAAACAATATATGGAGAGTTCCAGGATTGAGGTAATTACTTCACATTCATGCATAACTATGGTTTCTAGTCGGTGTTGGTGCTTATCGTGATTGTTGATCTACGGAGTTGATATTCAACTTGGGAATGGTCATCCTCTAAGACATCTACCCAAATTAATCTCACAACTACATCGTTGAGCGGAGATATGAGTCTTTAATTTGAATGCATTAAACTATCTTTCCATTTCATTAACTAAGTGGGGATTTAGGTATATCGCTATCCTAACTGCAAATCATCCTTTAACAATCAATATCTAACCATTAAAGCTTGATCCACACTCCTTACGTTCTTCATTATGTATCTCCACTCCTATGGTCAATTCGTTTTGAGACTAAGATTTATCCTAAAGTTCATGACGCTTTAGAATAGTAAAGCAAGAACGCAAGAACAATCACATGACTTGATAAATAAATATACCAACTATAAAACCATAATTAAGCAATAATGTTGTAGGCTCAACCCTAGAATTAGGGTGTTTATACACTTATATTCATACAAACAATCTCCATAGAATAGTTCATAACTTCAAACTACAAGAATGAAAAGTAAAAGAAGAAAAAACCCTAGTTTGAGCTCCTTGATGTCTCCTTTGTTCTCCAATTCATGTGTAATCCAAGAGATCTGAATAATATGGCTAAGTAATCATTTTATATTTCTTTAGGTCTTCCATCAGGTGCCCCAAATGAATTTCATGCATTTACAACTTTGCCCCCACTTAAAAACAAGTTTTAAAAAACAACTTTGGGTCTGATTTGGGGGTGGTGCACCGCGTGGCTCATCACACACACAAATAAGTAGAATGGTGCACTACATGTTGTGTCATGTACCCTCCCACATGCCTTGGGATGTGAGATGCATGGACACCTCCCATGCTTTGGGAGGTGCGGCGCATGGCCCCTGAATTTTTAAGATTGATTTTAACTTTTTAAATATTATTTTCTAAAAATTTATAACTACCACATCATCCAATGTCACTTTCCCATGATAAATATTTGACCTTATTTTGGAATTGAGTTAGGTGTTAATGTCATTTCTTTACATCCTATGAGAGCATTTCGGCATGTTATATTGTTCAGGCTCTAGTTAGTGATCTAGGTGTGCGGATTATTAGAATGGGTTAGTGTTTGACATTGGTTGGAAATTGACTGATGGTCTTTTCTCATGAACTAGTTTTTGGAAGTTTTGACTAAAATAAGTCATTTTTTAAATCAATTCACCTAAGTAATATGTTTTTTGAAAACTTTACAAAACTAGTATAAACGTTGTTGGCAGTAACGTTTTAGGTATTAAAAAAATTAACGGATCACAAGGAACAGTAGACGGCGTTAAAGTAGGAATCATTACTGATAGTAACGTTTTTGATTTAAAATGTTACCAACAGTAACGAGACTCTGCAACTCTGCCACATCAAACTCTACAACTCTGCCAAATCAACTCTGCAGAGTCTGATGTCGCAGAGTTGCAGAGTCTCGTTACCATTGGTAACGTTTTAAGCCAAAAACGTTACTGTCAGTAACGATTCCTATTTTAACGCCGTTTTGGTCCATTAATTTTTTTAAAACCTAATACGTTACTGTCAACAACGTTTATACTAGTTTTGTAAAGTTTTCAAAAAACATATTACTTTGGTGAATTGATTTTAAAAATTGGCTTAATTTGGTCAAAAGCTCTGAGTGTTAGAATTAGGCTCAAAGATCATATGTTACAAACATTAACATATAGATTAATTAATGGTTTTAGTGAGAAATAATATAATTTTTAGTCTTACTAATACAACAAATAACATTTAATGGTCATATGTGAAAATAATTTATTATCATAATAGAAAAGAAAGCATATGTTACTTAGAGTCTGTTTGGATTGACTTATAAAAAGCTCAATACAACCCCAGTACCCCACATATCCTCTCCACGACCCCACCTTCAATGATATTTAGAATTTAAACAATAAAGTGAATTTTGAAATGTACATTTAAACCTCTATATACGTATATTCTTTTGCATATGTAATCCGAACGCATTAGATCTGTCACTGAGACTCAAGCGGACCAGCTTATAACCAGAATAGGAAATGGTTGGTTGGCAGAGTAACAATAAAACTTGGATAATGAAACTATGTTTTATTAAAGCTCTGTAATATTTGTATGATGAGATGTTATATCAACTCAAAATTAGGATATATGAGTATAATGGTGCAACAAAGAAATAACTGAAGTTACTTACAAACTAACAGATCAAATCAGTTTCTAATTTTAAACAATAAACCAGTCTTTTCAACTATATTTCAAAGATTATATATTAATTCCACTCTACAAATAGACTAATATGGAACTCGGGTGCCAATAATCAGATGTTACTTCACATCATTAATGTACAATGACTCCAAGCATTCCATTATATTTAACGCGATAATGATGTTAAAAAAATCAGGAAAATAGTCGTATTGAATCTTCGGCCATTTAGATTTTACTTCTCTTGTCAGGATCCTGTTAGGTATACAGTGATATTTCCTAAATCCAATCTCAAATATGATAATTTGAACATATTTTATAAATATTATTTGATATAAATGTTATGATTTTTGGAGAGAGATAGAAACAATAAAACAGAAAATATGAATAAAAAAACTTTCTCATATTAATTTTAGTAATCATAAGCATTTATATAGGCACATAAATAAAATAGTGGACTCCTCTTACAACTAAATACTAAACTCTTACTAAAACTAATAAACTGAATATTCTATCAAATCAATTATTAGACTCTTCATATAACTAAACAACTAATCAATCAATCAATATATATATATATATATATAAAGGAGGGGTATTGATATGCCTATGTGGCACCTCTCTATGGCCTCCATTTGATTTACTATCTTTTTTCTCCTTTTCTTGATCATTTTTCTTAATTTTTGTCTATTTATTTAATTTATTTAACAAACTAAAAATTACTTCTTAATTACATTCTATTAATTATCCATCTCTTTTTCAGTTTAGAAAGTCCAAAAGTCATAGTAATTAATTTAGTGATCATTTATTATATGATAAAATAATTATGTTATATATATATAAAATTGATACTAGAAGCAAAAAGGTTTCATCAATAAGAATAAAAATATTAACGACTTCTTCTTTCGTAGTAATTAAATAAATCCCACGTCTCTTTTTGTAATAATGGTAAAGGAGTAATTACCATTGAATTCAGAAATAAAAACGGCAAAAAGCAATGAATAATTTCACTAAGGGTCTGTTTGGAAAGCCACCTGGTAACTGGAATTGATGTAATTACTAGGGTAGTAATTACCAGTCTAGTAATTATACAACCTAGTAATTACGCCGACCTGTTTGTTTGCCAAAATGTAATTACAAGTGTACTGTTTGGTTGCACAAGTGTAATTACATGGTTATATTCAATTTTTAAAATAAAAGTTAATTATCAAAAACTAAAAATTTATATTAGACAGATAAGTACCTTTATAAATGATATTAGATTAAATATTATATATATATATATATATATATATATTATTTTTTGAAATATATTAATGAATAAACATATGTTCTTATAAAAATAAAATCAATTAATATTTTTCAAACTAGTATATTTTAATTAAATTAATCATAAAAACATAAAGTACATGATTTTTAAGAACATCATCAAATGCATGTTTAACAAAAAGATTAATATTATAAATATAATGTCATAAAATTATTAAAACATTTGATAAAAAGATAATCTATCAATTCTAACTAAAAAATGAATGGCTTGCAATGTGAAATATAATGTCAATACTAGTAAAACAAATAAATAGAAACTGAAAATATAACATAAGTTCAAAATTAAAAAAAAAACAAAAAACTCTTATGTCAAATTTCAACATAACGTAAATAGGATTTAAAAGAAAAGGAACACCTAAGTCTATAACCTTATTCAAAAATGAATTCTACTTAATTTAAAAATTAGAATACTAACTAAATTATATTAAATGAAAAAAATAAGCATAGAATAAATAAAAAATAGATAATACGAAAAATTGAGAAAGAAATAAAATATAAATAATAAAAAAATAAAAATATTATTAAAAAATATTAGAATAATAAAAATAGAAAGAATTTAAAATAATAGAAATTTAAATAAATTAAAACGAAAAAAAAATAAAAATAGAAATAAAAGGAAGAAATTAAAAAGTAATCAGCTTGTAATTACACCATGTAATTACCTTCAATTCACAACTCCCCCCTGTGAATTGGAGAGTGTAATTACACCCTACCAATTACACCCAATTACCTGCTGACCAAGTAATTACCTGACCAACCAAACATGTCAGACAGTGTAATTACACCCAATTACACTAAATCCAATTACCAGGGTGGCTTTCCAAACAGGCCCTAAGTATTTGCTTGGGTTGCATTGGAAGTTTAAGTAGGCATTGAGAGTCATCAATTTTAATGCCTTTTAGAATGATGCAGATTGTTCTTCAAGTGGTGTCTTGGCATGATCACAAGTTTCATGTTCTATTTGTCAATGGTAAGCCATATTTTTTTGTTTCATTCCTTTGTTAAGCATATTTTTTCGATTGGGTTCTCATTATTCGTTCTCTGAATAATTTCTTTCGTTCAAACACTAATCTATATATAAAAATAAAGTAGAAACAAGAGAAGGTGATGTGGCACCTCTCTTTGGCCAAAGATCCTATTTATCTTTTTTCTCATTTTTTTTTGACAATTTTCTCTGCTTATCTAATTTTTATTATTAATTATATAAAAATAAATATGTCAATTACTACTCCATTTATTCATTTCTTTAATATATAAACTTAATGGTATTTATTTCCATTACTCCCATAACTTTTGATGATCATAACTCCTAAATTATCAATACTCATATTCATGACATCATTTGGTATTCCATATTGTTGTCCTATAAATAAAAACATGATAAAATTTTATTGCACAAAGAAATGATCACATTAGTCAATAAAAGAATTGTTAGTTGAAAGGGTAATCAAGATAGAAAGCTTCGTTTACAAATTTCATCCTCTTGATGATCCTAATTAACATCTTACTTTGTATCTTCATTTTTTTTTTCTTTTGTAAGATTATGAATGTGTGTGTTTCTAATTTTTTAAATTGAAAGTGATAATATTTAAGTGTTTGATTTTCTTTAAAGCTTAATGAAGCATATGTTGGATTTTCTAATGTTGAATGCAATGTTTTTTTTTTGAGATCAATAGCTGAACATAGAAGTTTATTTTTATGTCTAATTTGAGAATGTTATTGCAGAAACTATTTCAGAGAGTATGTCATCCATAAAGATAAAAAATGTATGTATCTATTATATATTTATCTCTTTACTCTCATAAAATTATATTTATAAAATATTTGTATTCTATATATGCATGAAGCCATTTTTGTTAAGTTTTTGAATAAAAACGGTTCTCTTTATTCCTTTGGATTTTTTATTCCTATTTTTTTGTTATTTTATTAATCTAAAAGCATTGTTACTTTGGATGTTACTCTGATTCAATGAATTTAAATTTATACTAATTTTATAGTTTGGTGATTCACTTATTTGTTGTTTATGACGGATAATAAGGAATCTTGATCAATGTTATCTCTTTAGAAACATGTTGTTCTAGGACCGAAAATGGAGCTTCGTTTTTCATCTCTAATGGATAGAGGAAATGGATATAAAGAAAGCAGGTTTTTCAAGTATATTCTTATATCAATTTTTCTTATTATAACTTATATTATTCATTTAATTTCCTCTACTTTTGATGAATATATAAACAACATGAAAGTTTTGATGTCCTTCATATATTTTAAGAAGGAGTGTAAGGATGTTTACCTGTTAATTGCTAAGGTTAAGAACCAAATCGATAATGAATAGTTAGTTTTTTAGGCCATTTACAATTTTTTTTTCATAAAGAGATTTTATTCTTGTGTATAAAATACTTGATAATATCATTTTCTTATATTCAATTTGTAAGTAGTCAAGCGACCTCATTTGCTCCAAATTATATCTATCTATCTATCATATAAAGTTTGGCGAAGGAACCTATTTATCTTTTTTTCTCATTTATTTTTTTTTACTTTTTTCTCTTATTTTACTCAATTTTTTTTTTAATTATAAAAGAGATCTTCATGACTCATACCTCTTCATTTTCATAGCTTCTATTCTTAATTAGTATTAGTAACTACACCTTTTTGTTTCTCTCATCTCTTTATGATTATTTTTTTTTGCAGCCTCTTACAAAAAATCAACAAACTAAACCTACGTTATAGGTTAAAACTATTAAATTAACTTTGTAATGGTTATTAAAGTTGTAACAGTTAAATTGAAAATATGTTTAGTAAAGTTGACTACTTATTGGGTTGCAGAATAAAGTCTTTCCATATTTCAAATCTAAGTTTAAATTTTCCCAAATTTTCTTCTAACATATACTCTTTATATATAATGTTAACTTTTAGCTTTTTCAAAATTATCTTCTGTTGAATACTGCATCATGTCATAATTCATATATATTAAGTGTTGTTATCTTATCTTAAATTGTTAGTCTCATATCATATGAAAAACTTTTGTAATTTGTTGTCTCTTAACAAATTTGAGTTTATTTCAAAACTATTTGTTTTTTAATGATAACTATTGTTTAGATTGGATAAAATGATTTCCAATGTACATCAATATACCTGACAATTGCAACTATGTAGCTGTTAATGCTTCTTCAATTTTTAAATTTATATATTTAGATCATTTTCCGTTACTTCTTAATATCATCGTAATCTTTTTGCTATCACTCTAAATCGTATATAACTTCACTCATTTTATAAGAAGTTGCTATATAATTTCTAATCGGCAAAGATTATCCAACAATTTCCAATCATGGTCCTTGCGGATCCAAAAGTCGAAAGATGAAGGCCAAAGCAGCTAAGTATAGACGAAGAACGACAAAGGCGAGGAAAGAAGTAAAAACTAAAAAGAATCTTAACACATTCGTTATATTTAAGTATTTGAAAATTCATATATTTAATAAGATATTTTACAACAGCGCGAAGCGCAGCCTATTTCACTAGTTATTCTAGAAAGCTATAGTAGTAGCAGATACAATATCAAACACTTCTCCTAGTTTTTGTTGCGGCAATCTAGTAAAATTGGTGGTCCTTGCTTTCTTCTTCCATTAGTAGCGGTTGTGAGTTGTTTTGATATTTGAACTTGCACACTTTTGTAATATGACCTATTTGTTTGCAATCTTCACATGTTGAGTCAGATCTCCACCAACAATTTTTTTCTAAATGTGTTTTCTTTTTGCAATATTTGCTAGGGGGATAGTCAACTTTTTCATTTTGGTGTTTTACATAAAAAAGTACTTTCATCAATTTTATCTTGTTTGAAAGCTGTTATTTGCTCTTGTGCTTGAAGGGCACTTATTAATTCTTCAAGAAAGATGGTAGAGAGATCTTTAGACTCTTCTAAGGCGGAGTTTTTGACTCAAATATCTCTGAAATTGTCACAAGAATTTTTTAAACTATTCTGTTATCTTTAAAATCCGCACCAAGTAACCTGATTCTATTGACAATCAAAGAGATCCTGTAAGAATATTTAGTGATGGTTTTACCCTCTTGCATTCTAAGAGATTCAAAATCCCTTTTCAAATTCAGGATCTGATTTTGTCTTCCTCGTTCACTTCTTTGATATCCTTTTCAAACTTATTCCAAGCTTCTTTTGTTGTATCATATGCAATGATTTTAGAGCAGATAGAATCTGTAATGAATTTGGATAATAACTTCGTCTCTGCATCTTCTGAAAGAGTTTTGATTTGGACAGAGGTAGGATTTTCAAGAAGTGATTGTAAAGATGATTCTTTCATTACAACTTCCCACAAATCATAAGCTTCAAGATAAGACTTTATTTTCACTGCCAAAATTTAATAATTTCACCAATAAAGATCTGTGGAGCAATCAAAGAAAGACTATTGCTTGATATAGTTGATGAAAAATAGGTTAAAAGTAGTATGGATTAAAAATTGATTAAAACTGATATTGGACGAAAATATCCCCGAGCGTTAAAAATAAGCACGAATTAAAATAGTTATGAATTTTTGAAAGGGGTTGAAAATTCATTTTCAATGAATCACAGACACATTAATATCATGAAAACATTGATACCATTGTTATGGTTTTTAGAGAGAGATATAAAATAGAAAATATGAATGAAAAATTTTCTCATATTAATTTTATTAATCATAAGCTTTTATATACGCACATAAATAAAATAGTAGACTCCTCCTACAACTAAAGTACCAGACTCTTACGAAAATTAAGAAATTGAATATTCTACTAAATCAATTATTAAACTCTTTATATAACTAAATAACTAATTATTTTAGAAAATTATAGTAGTAACAGATGCAACATAAAGGGCAGCCCAGTGCACTAAAGCTACCGCTATGCGCGGTGTCCGAGGAAGGGCCCCACCACAAGGGTGTATTGTATGCAGCCTTACCTTTCATTTCTGTCAAAGGCTGTTTCCAAGGCTTGAACCCATGAACTCCTGGTCACATGGCAACAATTTTACCAGTTACTCCAAGGCTCCCCTTTAGTAACAGATGCAACATCCAACAATAAATATATGGCATATAATATTATTTTATGATAGTTATTATTAAATTATTTGATTAATAGGATAAGGTCCTTGATAAGTTTTGGGACTTGACATCGTGATGGAACTCATGATAATGAGAGAGCCACTGTACACCTCAAACTTTTTGGCTAAGATTTGAACAGTTCTACGTATATAAATAGACCTAAACCCGATAAATTTTACTATACCTAGATGTAAAGGTTAAGTCTCAAGTGTGAGAAGTGTTTTTCATGTGAATTAAGGTCCTCGAAAATTCTAGAACAAAGTTGGGTTGAAAGCTCCCTACCAAATAAAGTTCTTTGGATGAGTGATAGACTTGAATGTCATGTTGAGATACATGTGGGCAGTTACAATGTTACATTATGTTATTAATGACTTCTTGATTAGAGCTCAACGTTGGTCACGATTTTCGTGATAAGAAGAAGTAGTATTCTTGAGAATAGCTCTAGATGCAAAAGAGATTTTGTTGAGTTTTAGAACAAACCTAAGAGCAGATCAACAATTAAGATGAAGTTTCCTAAGGGGGACATAAAATATAAAATTCCATAACTCAAACTAGAATGATTGCTTTGGTGTATCACCTTGTGCCTTTAAGTTAGGCACAAACATGGTTAGAGCATGCACTTAGACTCAGACTTTAGTATGTATATGTGTCCTTGTGAGATTTATATGTTTTTTTATGATGAGGTGTAGTATGGAAATGAGGAAAGGTAGTTGGAAGAGTGTTGCTAAGCTGAAATATTGTTAGTGATATCATTTAAGGTGAGAGTAGCCATGTTCTTACTCCTGGCCCAACACAACCATGTTTCATGTCTAGTAGCTTCAGATTGAATGAGCCTTATGTCTAAGTCTACATCATGTCATTCATGCTCTTTGAACCTAGGTTAGATAACTAAATACTCGGACCGCGTTAATGTTATATATTCAGATATCTCATGTTATCTGTGCCTACGATTCTTTTCCTCGAAACATTAATGTTTCAAAATTCCCCATAAGGATGATTTCTATGATGATGAATGAATTAAAATATAAGTTCTAAAAGAGAATTTCCTTTTCCATGCTTTAAAGAAGTCAATAGAGTCCAAGTTCGTATTCTTATATAGTTATTCATGTCTATGTGTTTTTTGATGTCCCATGAAACTCAAGCCTTATGTGATATCTATGTAAGTCTCATGTATTCCAGGTCTCATGCCTATATGTTTCTTTAATGACTTGTTACTAGTGAAGTTCATGTTGTTAATAGATAGTTCTAGAGATACTAGACTATGATAATATTCTCATGTAAGGTATTCCCTCTGTTAATGGCCATCATTCGAGGTCAAATGATCTCAAGAGAGAGATATTGTAACACCTCAAACTTTAAGGCTAATAGTTGAACTATTCTATGTATGTAATTAGATTCGAAACCGATGAATTTTATTGAATCTAGGTGTAAAGGTCAAATCTTAAGTGTGGGGAGTATTTTTGATGTGAATTAAGGTTCTAAGGAAATTCTAGCACAAACTTGGATTGAAAGTTTCCATACGAATGAAGTTTTTCGGATGAGTTTGATTAAGGTCCAACTTTAACCAAGCGCGACTCTAGAATTATAAAGTGTTGAGTGGTGAATTATTTATATGATTAAATTTTTTGAATCCAGTTTTCGAAGCATCAAACTGATCGTTAATCCGAGCTTTGTACAAGAAGTTATGAATATTTTAAGAAAGAACTGGCAATAGTGCTCGTTCATGGGATCGCAAAGTGAGAAATCTAGCATCCCAAGGAAATATTATGCACTTCGAGGCAGAAAAGTGAGGCCAAAAGAGTACATGAGCGTGTGCGTCTATGCTAAAGGTGGCACATGATCTTAGGCGTATTTATACTCCTAAGTGTCATTATCTATGCGCGTTTAGCTTAGTTTTAAGGACAACTTGATGTATTATTGGGTATAAAGTTTTTGTTCGTGTATTTGTGTATTAAATTACATGTTTATAGTGTTCAAGGTGGATTTTAAATAAACCAACAGTCAAAAAGATCAAATAGAACTTAGAAGAGGAAACTAGTGTCGCTAGCTTGAGCTATGCTTGTTCTAGTGTACTTTGATTTGTTCTATTATGTTATATGGACTTATGGTTGTTGTGAGATGTTGTAGGAGACCAATGTAGGATCTATTGAATCTAAATCAAACCTACAAACAAGCCACAAGGTGAAAGGGAACAAGGAACGAAAGCACGGGAAGGAACGGACGCAACCCCAAGTTAGAAAGGTAGGCCGTATAATTCTCCTTTCATGTTTTACGTAAAAAAACAACAAATGAAACAACAGCACAATCCTCTGTGTCTCTGAATGCATAATTTGTCTATGTTATTAATTCACTCCCTTCAACCACCAATACCTCAATGTACATTTCAGTACTACTCTTATTCTAATTGACTTAATTCAAACGCACACATATACATATAGACAGACAAGAAAAATGCATTGAGACTTTGTATTAGCCATGAAGAAGAAGGGTTTGGCCTCAGGAGGGATATCATGGTCGGCGTGGAAGTTAAATGTGATTGTCGTGTCCCTCACTTTCACCATTGTTCTGTGTATGTTGGCTTTTCTTAGCCTCCAACGATTCTCTCCATCACACTCCCAACTTCCTTCTTCTTCGCTCTCTCGTAGATCTCTCCATTCTAATTTGAACTTCATTACACCCCATGAAGCCAATCCCAAAGTTGCATTTCTCTTTCTAGCTCGCCGTCATTTGCCTCTCGATTTTCTTTGGAACTGTTTCTTCCAGGTCAGTTCTTTTCATTTCCATTTTTTATTATTTTGTCTACAACTACGTGAAAATCCATAATCCCACATTAGTTGAGGAAATGCATGATAGTGGATGATCTAACTTTTAAGATTGAATTTGGCCGAAGGTCTATTTTTTTAACATGACATGATTGATTTCCATATTTTTTATTTAAAAATGTTGGATCCCCTATAGTATGATGTTCGCGCTTCAGATGTCCAGTTAGATGTGTGTGTCTGAAGTGGCCTATTTGGTTCGTGACCTTAGGTGGTTCACATTTGTGAGACAATAGATAATTGTTTCTTGATTTTAGCCTATTCTATTTTAGTTAGAAAGTTTTAAGGATTGTATATTTCTTCATTAAAGTTCTTATAGTTTAAGTTTGAATGTATTTTTTCAATTCATATATAGTCTTTTAAAAGTTCTTATAGTTTCAGTTTGAATGTATTTTTTCATTTTCTTCAATTCATATATGGTCTTTTAAAGAATTCGCGCAAATTTAAAACAAAAAGTAGATGCTTTCCAGCTTCTGAGTAGTTTGTGTTTCCTTTTGCATCTATCAGAATATTTGCCAGAATAATGGGAATGTGAACAGTATCAGGTTTTAATGGAATTCAATAATTCAGAAACTAATTAATAGAATGGAACAATGGTAAATCTAATTAAATGTCCTCTCTTACTCTTTGATGTGATTTATCGTTTGATGTTTGCAGAATGCCGACACTGCTAATTATTCGATATATATACATTCAGAGCCTGGTTTTGTGTTTAATGAGTCTACCTCAAGGTCATGGTTCTTTCATTATCGCCAATTGAAAAATAGCATCAAGGTAAATGTTCTTACTTGTTGTCATTTTAAAAACACAGAAGTTTTATCCCTTTGTTATGTTCCTAATTAGTTTGAACGTAAATTATTTCGTTTTCCCTGAACTGAAAACAAATACTAGAAGCTTTTGTTTTTAATTTGTTTTTCTCCTTTTCTCTTGATATGTCTATTACTTTTGTTTCGGAGATTATATATCAGCAGCATCATCCAGATATACATAGGTTACCTTGAGTTGGTCTATGTCTTTCTCGGCTAGTTTCTCCAATATCCTGGTGATGTTAGATCCATAACTGTAAGTTCTTTCTAGTATTCTTACAAAAATGAGGAATATTTTGTTTAATGATTTTAGATTTTTTTGCTGATAACTGAGCTTTATGTCGCACACTTTCCACTCACTTTCAATTTTGCTGATAACTGAGCTTTATGTCGCACACTTTCCACTCACTTTCAATTCCTTTCCTCTTGATATCTTATCCACAGACCCAAATTCTTGCTAGCGGCTATTTATGATTTTTTAAAAAACTGAAACTATGAGAACTCCGTTGTCTTATTTAGACGGTTGATATTAAGTGTGACGTGTAGATAGGCTGGGGAGAAGCAAGTATGATTGAAGCAGAGAAATTGTTACTTGAGGAAGCTCTTAAGGATCCAGCCAATAAGAGATTTGTTCTCTTGTCAGAAAGGTCTACCTTTAACTATCAGAAACTTTGGATGCTTAATTAACGTCTCACAAATATGTATTATTTGTTGTGTGACTTGTTCATATCACCTGCATGATCAGTAATTGTTTTAGCTTTTGATTACCGCATGCCTTCCTACTTAGGAGTAGCTTTCTAACCTTGATTTTATGGGAGTCATTTGAATCTGAATGGGTACAGCAACCATAAGGTTTAAGGTTCCTATGATTTTTGTAAAAATAAAGACGAGAGACAACTAGGACATGACAATGAAAAAGTATAGGCAATGAGACCAGTAACTGTTGAGTTCACAAATGAATTAGTCAAGATTGACATATACTAGATTTTCGTAAAATGCGATGAACATTTTAAATTGCACGTTCAGAGTTCTTGTTGTGTATACAGTTTTCCTACAAAGACTAGAAAATTCTCAATATGTGGAAACAGCCTTTGGCAAAAATGTAAGGTAAGGTTGTGTACTATAGATCATTGTGTTTTGGCCCTTCCCCGGACCCCACGCATAGAGTGAGTTTTAGCGTACCGGGCTGCCCTAGTCATGTGGTGACACTTTTATCCATGTATTTCTCTTCCGCTTTTTTCATCTATATGGTTTGAACTTTGTGTTAGATATTTATATAATTATGTATTTCTTAATTTGCAGCTGCACCCCGTTGTACAACTTTAGCTATACATACACCTATCTGATGGCTTCTCCTAGGAGTTTTGTAGACAGGTAAAATGTGTAATCTAGCAGTTGAGTTATTATTTGGAGGAGTTGGTAGGAAGGAAAATAGCTTTAAAATACTACATTGTATTTTTGAATTTGACAAAAATATACCAATCTTGTATTTCCCCTTCTTTCCTTCCATTTCCTTTTTGTTCTAACCAACGCACGTGGATTCAGGATTAAAAAATCTGTTTATGATATTGCGCAAAAGATTTCAACGTTTCTACATTAGTAGTAAAATAATAAGTTGATATTTGTCTGTCAGCTTTCTCGATAAAAAAGAACGACGCTACAACCCAAACATGGCACCTTATATACCAATGAGCAAATGGCGGAAGGGATCACAGGTAGTTGGTTGGCCTTTGGTTAAATGGTGCTTTTCCATATTATTGGTAGGATTTGACTTATATACACTTATAATATAACTAATGTTTGCCCTATTAGTGAACAATTACATGTTACCATGATTGTTTGCCTCATTTTACTGCTCAATTGTATTGCATTTGTTTTACTGCTTAATTCTGTTGCATTATTACTGTGATATATGGACGACTTCTGTTGCCTTACGGCAGAAGAGAGAGAGAATTAAGACAGCCACTGGCATTTGTTAATACTGAATCTGAACACCAATATCACAAATAAATGGTTGATACAAATAGTAATTATGCATAGTTAAAGTCTTGGATAAAAAGTTAGTTTATTTAGCACAATAAAATCACGCAGAGAAATCCAAAACCGACTCGGATGCTTTTCTCTCTCGGCGCATGTTAGGCTAACTTGCGCCAGCCATGGGCAAGAGAGCTCGCATTCCATCGGCGAAGGCAAAAATGGCAGCGGAATCACAGGCTCGAAGACCAGCAGCAACGAGAGGGGCGAAGAATTCAGTAAAGCAAAGTGTGGAGGAGGAATGTAGTGGTTCAAAATCCAATGGAACAGTTCCAAAATCTGCTTCGCTAACTCATGGTGACCAAATTGGCAAAGCGCAGCTGGGTAAACTGAAAGGGAAGGTAGATGAACAACAGGAAGCAGTTGAACAATGGCGTGACCTGATAAGCATCACACCGGTGAGTATGAATACACAGCAGAGTACAAAAAGCCCCAAATCCGGGCTGACCTAGTTGAGGAGGAAGATCTGGTTGTGGAGAAGAAGAGTTCGATATGGGACAATTTCGACGTCTCAAAAACGATGAATGCAGGATTTAAACTAGAATATGTAGCTCCTCAGAAGGCAGGTGAGACATCTATAGTAGCAATCGATTATACGGACATTGAAACAGAGGGGGAATTCTGGAAACATGCAGTAGTTTATGTACTGGGAGCCTACCCTCCCTTTGATGTGATGAAGGGATTTATACAGAGAATTTGGGCCAATTATGGCATAAATAAGATTTCAATGATGAAAAATGGTGTGGTGTTGGTGTGTTTTGACAGTGCAGAAGGCCAAAACGAGGTGATAGAGGGGGGGAATTTTTCATTTTGATAATAAGCCTTTCATAGTAAAGGCATGGAGTCCAGAGATGGAATTCACAAGGGATGAATTGCACACTGCCAATTTGGATCAGGTTACCAGGACTTGATTTCAAATACTGGAGTAAGAAGGGATTAAGCAAAATTGGTAGTTTGGTTGGAAAGCCACTTATGGTTGATCAAAATACGGAGAAGAAGTTTGGCTTGAATTTTGCTAGGTTGTTAGTTGAAGTGGAAATAGACACTGCATTACCAGAGATGAAAGTGTTTCAGAATGAAAAGGGGCATATGGTGGAGCAGAAGGTTACTTATGACTGGAGACCTACCCTGTGTCGCCACTGTAAAAAGTATGGTCACTCTATAGAACAATGTAGAAAGAAGAGGATGGTACAAAAGGATCAGCCTAAACAAGCACAAGAGGAAGAAAAGGAAGAAGGTGAAATCCAACAAAGTGCAGAGAAAGTTGGACTCCAAGTACTGATAAGGGTGAACATACAAGTAGAGGGGAAACAATCAAGAGGAACGATGTCATGCAAAAGCCAAGTGAGAATCCTGCAGCTGTCTGGGTCACACCAGTGAGATCCAGTCATGGTATCTTAAAGAAGCAAAGTACAAAGTTGATCAATAAGTTTCAGGCCTTGGATCAAGATGAAATGGAGACAGGTAATACAGTTACTGAAGTTGGGAGGGACACAGGGCAATCTAACCCCTTGAGAAGGGATGGAGGGCATACTTAGCTGGAATGTAAGGGAGTTGAATGCGCCCAATAAGCAAAAGGAGATGAAACTCCTTTGCAGAGAAGAGAAAGTCGGGTTGGTAGGTCTGCTTGAGACAAAAGTTAAGAGCAGTGAAATAGAGGAGACAATCACAAACTTGTTTAATGGATGGAAGTATACTACAAATCTTGATTGTCATTATAATGGTAGGATTTGGATTTCTTGGAGGCCTGACTACTTTCAGGTGACTCCTATCAGTAAGTCTGCACAGATGATTACATGCAGTGTTACTCATATTACTCTACAGATGCATTTTGTGATAAGCTTTGTGTACACTTGCCCTGGTTGATTTTAGGTGACTTTAACTCTGTTCTAAAAGCAGATGACAGAGTAGGTGGCAATCCAGTCACCTGGGTTGAGACCATTGATTTTGCTTCTTGTATAGAAGAACGTAGCTTGATTGAGCTACCATACCAAGGTGGAAGGTATACTTGGAATGATAGGCATGGTGAACAGAGAATCTTTTCTAAATTGGACTGGGCATTTATAAATGAGTCTTGGTTAGAGGTGCAGCCAAACAATAAGTTTACCTTCTTGCCAGAAGGGATTAGTGATCACTGTCCTGCTAAGGTTGTGATATCAGCAGAGGTAAGGGGGATCCAGACCTTTCCAATATTGTAACAACTGGAGATATCATCCCCTCTTCTAGAGCATTGTTAGAGAGGGATGGAATGTGACAATCCCTAGATGTAAAATGTATCAGGTGGTGCAGAAATTGAAGAAATTAAAGATGCCATTGAGAAAATTGAACTCTCAACACTTTAGGAACATTATAGTGGAAGCTGAGGAAGATAGATTAGCCTTGAAATAGGCTCAGCAGCAGTTGCAGACTAGACCATTATGCTTAGCTTTTCAAGAGGACGAAAGAGCTCAATATCTGAAATTTAGAAATTCATCATACTTAGAAGAAGTATACCTACAACAAAGAAGTAAGGTTAATTGGATTAAGCTAGGTGATGACAATACTAGCTATTTTTATGCAGTAATCAAGCATAGGAGATTGAAACTGGCAGTTACACAAATAAAAAATGATAAAGGTACTATGGAGTATGATTCTGTTAGCATTGCATTTGTTTTTGTAGCCTACTATGAGCAATTACTAGGTAAGAAGGTGGAGGGAAGAGTTCAGGCAAGTAAAATAATTATACAAAATGGAAATATACTTACAGGTGCACATCAATTGAATTTACTGAGAAAGTTCACAGAAAAGGATATTAAGGCAGCTCATTTTGGGATTGCCAAGAACAAAAGTCCTGTCCTGATGGTTATGGAAGTGACTTCTTCAAAGCTACTTGGGAAGTGACAGGTCTAGATGTTACAGAAGCAGGACTTGAGTTTTTTCACAATGGTAAACTCCTTAGGCAACTGAATGCTACTAACATAGCACTAATACCTAAGGTGGATAATCCTGAAAGTGCCAGTCAATATAGACCAATATCTTGTTGCAATGTGCTTTATAAGTGCATATCTAAGATGATGTGTAGTAGGTTGAAGGAGGCAGTAGACTATATAGTTGCAGAAAATCAGGCAGCATTTGTGTATGGAAGGTCAATGCTGCATAATGTGCTCATATGCCATGATCTTCTTAGGCATTATGGAAGGAAGACAACACCTAGATGCCTCATGAAGATAGACCTTAGAAAGGCCTATGACATGGTTAGTTGGGAATTCTTGGAGGAAGTACTGCATGGCTATGGTTTTCCTGCACAATTTGTCAAGTTGTTGATGCTATGTGTAACTACACCTAAATACACTGTCAAGGTTAATGGAGAGGGGCATGGATTCTTTCAGGGACAAAGAGGTCTGAGACAGGGTGATCCAGTCTCACCTTTGTTGTTTGTCCTAGTAATGGAATACCTGACAAGAAATTTTAATAGTATGAGCTTATTGCCAGACTTCCAGTTTCATCCCATGTGCAAAAGCGGACTCATTTAATCATTGTTGATGACCTCATGATGTTTTGTAAGGGTGAGGAACAATCAGTTTTAAGAGTGAAGAAAGCACTGGATTATTTTAGTGCAACAACTGGATTGATAGCAAATCTAGAGAAATAAATTTGTTTGTTGCAGGAGTAACTGACCAGGTGCAGGCTAATCTACTGTCCAGAACTGGCTATGCTATAGGGAAGTTTCCCATTAGATATTTGGGCTTACCATTATCCTCCAAGAGATGGAGCAAGATTGAATGTCAAAAATTAGTGGATAAGATCACAAGTAGGATCTCAACAGGTTATGCAAAACAACTTTCCTATGCAGGAAGGCTGCAGGTACTCAATGCTGTATTATTCTCTATTCATAGTTTCTGGAGTTCAACATTTATACTCCCTAAAAGTATTCTTAAAGAGGTATATAGAAAGTGTAGAGTGTATGTATGGGGGAGCACATATAATAAGAAGAAAACTTGTCTAGTAGCATGGGAGAAAGTTTGTATTCCAAAGAATAATGGTGGTCTGAACATAAAAGATTGCAGATCGTGGAATATAGCTTCAGTGGGGAAACTGGTGTGGCGGTTGGTGGTTGACAAAGACTCTCTTTGGGTCCCGTGGGTGCATGGAATCTATATGAAAAATGCTACTAATTTCTGGGATCACAAAGCCCCACAGGATAGTAGCTGGTATTGGAGAAAACTAACCTCATTGAAGGACATCATGACAGGGTGGTATTCAGAGGGAGTTTACTAGCTTACAAAGAATGGTCATTATTCTATAACTAGAAGCTATCTACAACTAATAGGGGAGCAAACTAAAGTACTTGTAGCAAGCTTAATCTGGACAGCAATAGCTCAACCAAGGCATAGAGTTATATTGTGGCTAGCAAAAAATGGTAGGCTACTTACAAAGGACAGAATGATGAGGTTGAAAATGGAAGTCACTGCTCCTTACTGCTGCCTGTGTGATCTGAGAGTTGCTGAAACTAGCAAACACTTGTTTGATGAATGCATATGGTTCAGGAGAGTGAGAGAGGATATCCAGTTATGGACTAATACTTCTATCCAGTCAGGAGAAGTGAGGAAGGTGCTAAAAAACATTTAGAGGAAGCATTGTCAAAGATACAAGAAAGAGATCCTAGCAACATTATGGGGAGCAATGGTGTATCATACATCGAGAACAAGAAATTGGAAGATTTTTCAACATAAGAACTTACAGGCAATGGAGGTAGCAGTGCACATAAAGGAGGAAGCGGTACATGGACTGGAAATGTTACACACATCAAAAATGAGCACAAAGATGTAGAGATTTTGTTCATAGGATACTTTGTTTATAATGCCTTTTTCTTGCTTCTGCTGGAGGGTTAACTTGTACATAGAGAATATTTGAGGCTGTCCTTCCCTAACTTGGCTTGGGGGAGGAGTGCTCTTAGGTGTATTTGTTTTGGTTGTTAATGGTAATGTTTACATGGTTACCAAAAAAGTCTTGGATCTGCTTCTTTCAAAAACAGATTAGAAATCTGCCAAAAGTGATACTTCTCGAGGGTCCTCTGTGATTGTTCAGATCTTATATCACCTTCAGCAAACTGATAGTTTTTTCTTGTGTAATTTATTTAGATTGAACGTTTAATATATCCACCATAACTATGCGACAAAACACAAAAGGATTAATAGAAAAAAACGACAAGAAAAGTTCAAGATATAACTATATCTAGCTTTTGGCATCAGAAGGGACACCAACCAGCTTGGTTGCCTTAGTGAGCTTGTCTGAGTTTATAATTTGGCCAAAAATGTATTGTTGTAATAACTACAAATTGGTGACAAAACACAAAAGGATTAATAGAAAAAAACGACAAGAAAAGTTCAAGATATAACTATATCTAGCTTTTGGCATCAGAAGGGACACCAACCAGCTTGGTTGCCTTAGTGAGCTTTGTCTGAGTTTATAATTTGGCCAAAAATGTATTGTTGTAATAACTACAAATTGGTCTACTGGTTAATTCTAGGTTTGCTTTTAATAACTTTAACTATCATTATGAATGTCTGTCAATGTGGCTAGAATTGATTGATTTCATAGTGATAAAAGTGATATCGTAAGTTCAACTAATTTTGAATAGCAAGTTGTTGTCAAGTTAAAGATGAATAGAAATAGTGTTTGATTGATATTTAAAATTACCCAGACATAGTTAACTCTTTAAAAAGTAGGCTTTCGTGTCATCCATAGATCAAAGTTAGTTTGTTTTGTCATATATAAATCTCTTATTCTTTCTACTCATTCTGCTTTTAAATCAATATAGTAGGTTTCCTACTTCTGTAAGTTTTAATTTGACATTTTAGTCCAGTGGATCACTTTAATCAGGAAGCATGCAGAAGTTGTTGCTACTGATGATGTTGTTTTTCAAGTTTTCAAGATATTCTGCAAGGTGTGCATCATGATACTCTTTCCCTTTCTCAAGTTTCCTAATAAAATTTCAATGCTTGAATTCATCGACTTTAAGATTTAGTTTTCCAGCCATATTTTTTCAAACATTGTATATCATGCAGAAAAGTCACAACTGCATTCCAGATGAACACTACGTGCAGACATTATTGGCAGTAAGTAACCAATTACTCCCTCTATTTAAATTGGTTCGTCTAGTTTTGACTTAACACGGAGTTTAAGAAAGTAAAAAAGACTTTTGAATCGTGTGGTCTTAAACTAAAGATATGTAGGATGTATCAAAATGTCCTTTACTCTTGTGGTCTTAAGCATGACACGTGGAAAGTTAGAACTACCGAGTTGCCAAAAAAGGAAAGAGATATTCTTTTTGAAATGGACTAAAAGAAAAGTAGCAAACAAACTGAAACAGAAGGGTACTTACCTAAGGTGCTTTTCTGTTTTCAGACTTGATGTATGTTCTTTCATGCTCTTATTTAGCAAAGTTCCTTCTGTATTGTTTGTGAGAATAGTCATGTATTTAATCAGTATCGTCGTGTACTGGTTTTTTATTTTTCTGAATAGATGCATGATAGTGAAGGAGAACTGGAACGTAGAACAATAACCTATACGGAGTGGAACCAATCTGCAACAAACATGGACAAAAGTAGTTGGCATCCTACGACATTTAGCTATGCAGATGCAGGGCCTGAACAGATCAAGAGAATAAAGGTAGTATATAGTATTCGATGGTCTTCCACTTAAACATTTTGCTGCATTCATCTCTTTTATGTCTGAGTTTAATTATGCACACTGGTGTGTAAAAGAATCTGTACAGTAGCAGGTTAAAAGATAACTAACAGTTCATAATAAGCGGGATTAGTAATTGGAAAATAAGGCAGTTAGTCTATTCAACAACATACTCAGTGTGTACACGGAGAGTTTAAAAGTTCTTTGTAGTGACAGTGTATGTAAGTTAAATCAGTGCGTGGTAAATTTTAGTTCTTATGCATCAACACATTTGGCCTTTCATTTGTCTTTCTTGGATTTTCTGGTTGGTTTAATTTCCTCTAGTTAGTTTTGCATCAAAACAGTTGGCCTTCAGTTAACTAATTCGTTTATGCAACTTGGATGATCCTAATAATTTTGACAGGACATCGACAACGTTTACTATGACACTGAGTACAGAAGAGAGTGGTGCCATAATAATTCTACACTGGTTCCCTGTTTTTTGTTTGCAAGGAAATTCTCACAAGGAGCTGCAATGCGTCTACTGAGTGAAGGAGTAGTTTCTCAGTTTGATACCTCTGCTTTAATGGACCCAACGCCATGATTTTCGTCAGTCCTTTTGTTACCAATGCTTCATGTTTACGTCTCTCATGAACCAATTTTGCTTCGAGTTATGGGTAAGAAGATGATTAGCCCATGAGATCTTAATGCATAAGGGTGATCAGAATTCAAAAATAGAAAGACAAAAAAGTCTTGACATTATATGAAGCAGTGTGTGTAGTATGATACCACTGTTGAGTACTTGAGTCTTTCAGATTTAGGGAACATAAGGTGGAAGTTGTTCCTTAGTCTGGTTCATGTAAGACTTCCTGTTTGTAGATATCAAAAAGTTGCTTAAAATCCAAAGTTTTTTTTTTTTTTGGTTGGTGTACTACCTGAGTTAAAGTTATACATAGAAAAGTAGGGGTGTACATGACCGGGTTGGTTGGGGGTTTTAAATACCAACCCAAATCATTCGCGTTGGGTTTTTAAATCTATAAACCAAATCAAACCAATAAAATTTGGGTTTTTCAACTTCGAGGTCGGGTTTTTTGATTTTCTCAGGTTTTTCGGATTTTTTTCGATAAAGTCTTCAGACAAACATATAATTAACTTGTGCTTTAAATATTTCTTCAGTCCTACAAGATAGAACTATCTTAGGTGTTCCTTAAAAAAATAACACTAACTATTAAATAAAAAAATAAATTTAGGTTATGTATTTATACAAAACTAAAGAATAAATATTCAACATTATTGTCATTCCAGTGTTTAATTGAATATTTTTATTAGCATTAGTATTGATTTAGGCTTTATTTGAGTTACTAATAAGTATAAACAACATAAATCCCGATAGTTTGGAGCTTAATTACAGAAAATCCCAACATTTTGCATATTTACTGACAATCTCAAATTTTAGGCTGTCGCGATGCATAATTGATTCTACATTTTTTCCAAAAAAAATGATTTTGAAAATGGTAAGTAACGAAATTGGCATGATTTAATGATCAATTAACGTGATAGTGTGGTTGTTTAATCCCTAAAAATATGTAACAACTTTCAAAATTCAAAAATCCTTCACACAATCAAGCTCATTCAACAAAATTCTCCCAAATTTCTCAATCTCTTTTTTTTTTACTTTTGAATTTTTTTGCGGATTCACAATGAACATTTCGATTTTGTTGAGGCATTCCGGAGTTTGAATTTCTGATATCCAATACGAACAATAAAAAGTGAGGGGATTGTCGTCGGCGAGAATATTTCTTATTTGAATTTGATTTCGGTTATAGCTGCTGAATTGGAAATTGTTGAATCATTGAACAAGACGACGTCCGATACATCATAGAAGGGAATTCCTCACCAATGGTGATTCACAACGACAATGGAGTGAAGCTTTATGTCGAATTGAAAAAAATGTTCTAGGCTTTGTAAGGTATCCTTTGTGTATAAGTACAACAGAAAAATCTGCCGATGAGAGGGCATTTGAAGCTGATACTGGTGTAATTATTTACGTCGAAGGAATGAAAACGGATGCTAGAGCACTTGCAGTAGTTGAAATAAAAAATGATTACTCATTGTATTTACTGAAAATGGAGATTGAAAACTTCATTAGTGATTGCAAAAATGAAGAT
This sequence comes from Capsicum rhomboideum, assembly GCA_031232105.1. Classification (NCBI taxonomy): domain Eukaryota; kingdom Viridiplantae; phylum Streptophyta; class Magnoliopsida; order Solanales; family Solanaceae; genus Capsicum; species Capsicum rhomboideum. The sequence goes on along the minus strand of CP124717.1, from coordinate 45,280,347 downwards.
GTTAAGAAGGATCAGCTTTACAAGGATAACACAACTTTTGTGTCTGTTATGGCCAAATATGCCATAGATCATAACTTTAACTTCAAAGTAAAACATTTCGACAAAGAAAGGTATGTTTATTTATGTATCTTTAATGTTACACTGCAGCTTGTACATAAGAAAATATGCATGGATTATAAACTCCGATAAATTGTGATTATTAACAGATATATTAGTGGTTGAATATATTTACTTGACTGATACATTACGTTCATTGTCTGATACATTCATTTGTTGATTGCCTTTTTGGGTTATGAAATTGCAAGAACATAGAAATAACATCATATACAAAGACTACATTGGGTAGAAGGTTTGAAGAAATTTTAGTTCTAAACGGCGCAAAATCTGCTCAGTTGACGGTATGTTTTTAGAAATACAACTGTTGTATTTGTAAACACACACACATCCCAAAAAAATGTATATGCAATATTGTTAAAGACTCCGAATACTGATACCTGCTTTTTGGGGTTATGCTGATATGAAAATTATGGACTGTTTTATAACAGATACTTATGGTTTCAATTCCTTGTACATAAAATTTGTTTATGTTGCTATGTATCAGATTCTTTGTGTTTATACTTTTTAATAAATAGTAGCTTGACTGGTGATTGTTTGGACATGTTAAGGCTTCAGTAGAGTATGTATACTCTGTATACGAAGATGGTAGAAGGTACACCATGGATCTCGAGAGTAAAACATGCAATTGTGGAAGGTTTCAACTTGATGAGATACCATGTCGACACATAATTGCAGTTTTAAAGAGCAAACACGTTCTGATTATTACAAGCCAGCAGCAATCATCAAGACATATGAAGTACCAATGAATCCAATGCCCGATATGAAGGATTGGAATGTGCCTAAAGAAGTTGAAGAGAAAGTGGTCTTACCCCCAAAGTACAAAAGACCCCCGGGGAGGCCAAAGAACTCGAGTCATAAGAAATCTGATGAAACTACCTCATTAAGCATAAATTGTTGTGGAAGATGTGGTCATCAAGGTCACAATAGACGGACTTGTAATTTCTTTTCAATGGAGAAGTGATGTAGTTGTTTTCCACTTGGCAGAACTGCGTTTGGAACCTTTTTTTTCTTACAAATGTGGTGTTCTTGAATAATAGTAGATGTAATGGCATTGAATTTTCTTATAGAATGTTCTGTTTTTTAAATTTTTCTATGTGGGAGATACATAATGTTACTTGGAAAATCAAGCTTCCTATTAATGATATATTATCCAAACATAAAATTGTATATAAGATACATAACTTGATTGTGTAAAAATCAACCAATAATAAAAATACATTGATGATAAATATGTACAAAGATGCATTGCTTATAACTTTGAAGATATATTTCCCAAAAATGAATGAATTATTACCTTATAACATTATTCAAAAGTAAAAATGTATAAAAGATACATAAGTTGGTTTTTTAAAGATACATTGCCTATAAATATAAAGATACATTGCCTGTCAATATGCATTTCGGATAATCCTGAAGATACATTTACCCAAATATGTCTGAAGATACATTCTTACCTTATAATGAATGTCTAACCAAAAATATATATAAGATGCATAACTTGGTTGCATGAGAAATAAACGAACTATAAAGATACATTTCTCATAAACATTTAAAAAGCTACATTATTGATAATTCAAAAGATACATTTCCCTCAAACTTTATAAAAGATACATTGTTGAGCATAAAATTCTGAAAAAATCTTTGTCATTAAATAGATAAGCCATATATAATCACGTCCACAAAGAAACATAATTACTTAACACATGATAAACATCATGTCCACAAAGAAGTTACATGAAACATAAAAAATCAAGACATGCCTTGATCAGTAGCTACGAACATCATATCCAAAATATTATTCACAAAAAACAAATAGTATTTTTCCTAACTAGACAAACCCAATTGATACATATCTACTCAATCTTAACCGATTCTGATTTATTAGGTGGTATACAATTTGATTTTGGTCTTGGCGATTTTGGTCTTGGTGGATCTTCACTGTCGCTGACATAACCATTCCGAGCTTTCACAATTCCATAGTTCCACAAAAGTGTTGTGTATCTTTTACGGAGTAATTCAGCATCAAGTCCAACATTTGATACTTGTAATCCATCGCTCAAATACTCAGCGTAAGCTACAACAAAAATGCCGCAATCACTGCATAAATAAAAAAATCCGCTAACATTGATATACATATGTAAGTAATGTAAGGTTATGAATTATTTAAAAATTAATCATGATACTTACAGACTACCACTTGATTGCTGAGCAATGCCTTCCATATATTCAACGTCACAACATATTTCATGCCCTGCATACCAACCAATTAACAAAATATATATTTAATTATTAACTGGATATTCATAACATAAAAAATTGTAACACAGAATGTATAACACAGCATAACATAGCATATGTATCTTTCAATCAAAATACTCACTGATATTTGACATATATGTATCTTTAAGTCAATGATGTGGCCTAATACATAAATGTTATGTATCAGATTGAACAAATAAGAAGCCGCTACATAATTTTTTAGGGATTTTCAAGAAGATCTGTTATTCCAAATTATAACATAGCATATGTATCTTTCAAACAAAACACCCACTGATATTTGACATTTATGTATCTTTAAGTCAATGATGTGACCTGATACATAAATGTTATGTATCAGATTGAACAAATAAGAAGCCGATACATAATTTTTTAGGAATTTTTAATAAGATCTGTTATTCCAAAGTATCTGAAGCACAATACTACTGGTGATACATGTTTGAATACCTTTGGTGAAGTCCATCATGATGTATGTTCTTTAGCTTTTCTTTTTGAAGATGAAGCCTCTGATTTTTTTGATTTTGTAGCCAACTTCTCCCTTGACTTCTTCATCATAGTCGGGTCGTTGCGATGCTTGGATCTATTTTCACAGAAATATTTATCTTTTGAATCAAAATCGCCCTGAACAAAATTTGTCGGTGGATTATTATCATCTTAAGTAGGCATTGCACTTTCTACATCTAGTTCCTCCATTGAAGTTTGCTCATCTAATTGGGTTATACCAAGACAAAGCGATGATCCTGATTCCATTAACTGACTAAAATATGTTTAAGAATAATAAATTTAAAATATACTGAACTTGAAAAATTTGAAAACAAACTAATGTCTTTAATGATTTGGAGAAGAAGTTTAGCTGGAGATTGAAAAACAGTAGAAGCTTGTAAATTGAAGATGAAATGGAAAAGAAGATAACTTCAATTCAAAATATTCTAAAAATGGGGAAACCGTCGATACATGCCGCTAAATCAGCCGTGTTTGTAGGTCATTTTGGCGAAGGGGAGAGGGGGGATTGTGCTATGTATTGGATTTTTAGAGAGAGAAACTGCTTTTTGGAATTTTTGTAATTACTTTGTAAGAGTTTAGATTTCTGTAAATATGGTAAGTTAAGGTGTATGTTTATGTTATTTATCATACTAATATCTATGGGCTATAAAACTAATCTAATTGGATCATTCAAAATTCTAAGTTTAAACTTGAAATATTATGTTGAAAGATAAAAACAATGAAAAAGTTTAAGAAATATTTATAAATTAATATCATAGTAAATATTTTTATGTATTAAATATTTTTTAAAATTGTGTAAATGTAATATTAGGTTGGTTCGGTTTGGTTTGACCTTTTTTAGTTAAAACCAAACCAAATCAATTATAGTCGGGGGTTTTTTCCAACACAAAACCAAGTCAAACCAAACCATTGGTCGGATTTTTTTGTTCCAGTTTGACTCGCTTTGTGGTTTGGTGTGGTTTGCGGTTTGATTTTGTTCAACCCTATAAAAAAGTATAAAGATTCCTTTTTTTTTTATGGTTGATACTTGTTTAAGTTATATACACTAACTAGCAAACTTGCTCGTGCTTCGCGCGGTCAACAAAGATCTCATCGTAACTGATGAAATATTTTTTCCTTGATATCCAAATACTAATCAAGAATAACAAAAAGGTAAAATCATACAATTTTTTAAAAAAAAAATATATTTGAGAATACTCAAATGAAAAGACGATAACACCATGTGGTGGAAAGGAATATATCGAAACAAAGTGAAAAATATTAAGTTGGTAAAATATACATGTAAAAAGTAAAATTTTTAGTGATACATATGATGTATGTTTAAAATATTTATTTGAGTTTTATGAATATAAGCATACAGGTTTTGACATTATTGTGTGCGATCAAGAAGTCGTGTGTATTCCAACAATTCGTATGAATGATTGTACAAGTATTACACTCTTTACAATTATGTTTGTAAATATTGATATTGATATTTTATAATAAGCAAATATATACCGCAGTTTTAAATTTGTGTTCCTGAAATTTCCTGAAATGTATAAAACTTCAACTGTTATTTTTTGGGTTTAGTAAAATCTGTATTTTTCCAATAATAACTTCAATCATATGTTCAAACTAAATAAGAACAATCACATGAAGTTGTAGCTTTGTATTTTGCAACTTTGAACCTCAAAATAGGTTCAACCCAACTTATAAACATCAACTTTAAGTTCAAGAACAACAAAGAAGTTCAACAACTTCAAACACAAGTTCAACAACTATGAACTATCAAAATGAATTTTCTACTATTTTATGGAAAATAGCAAAACCATAAAGAAAAGAGATGAAGCAAAAATGTAGAATCAAGTCCACCGAATTCACGGTGTGTCCTTAAGGAATTTATTCCCCTCAAGTACCCAAGGTTATGGAATCTTTCCTCCCAGGATAAAATGATTCACTTCAGTAGAATAGTGGTACCTCAAATTCTACCGAACAACAAACTCACTCAACAATTTGATGATCATACTTGAGTTTTTCAAGAAGAAGAGAGTGTTTTTTCTTTCACTAAAATTCATCTCTTTAACTGAGGAAAAATTCAGGTATTTATAGCCAAAAGGTGTTGCTTCAGAAGAGAAGCAATGGTTCATGAAAAAATCACATTGTTCTATACATTGCGACCACCTACCCCCGCAGGTGGTCGACATGCATCCGCAGGTTACATTACTGCATAAAGCAGAAGCTTCTACGTTGGCCTGCGCTGGCACCTGCGCCCGCAGGTCACTAGATGTGTGCGCAGGTCACTGCGTCGCCTCCAACCAGTATGTATCTTGCCTCGAAGGATCACGTCCCTTAAAGGTGCGTTGTGACATGCGTTCGCACATGCTCGAGTGCGTTCGCAAATGTAGAATATTTTTGTATAAGGTTTTTAGATTAAAAATTTCACTAACTCTCAAAGTTCAAATGAATTTTGTCCAAAAAGATAGTCTCTCGATCGATCATTTGACAAATCCAAATTCAAATCGAAGGCGAAGCCGAGCGAGCGACGACGACGACAGCTGGAGGCTTGTCTTGTTCTTGACTCACTATCCACATGAAGGAGAGTGTTCCAATATAAACACTAAGAAGTTTCTTTCTCTGACCAATGTGGGAGAACTTAGCTTTCTTAAAGTGAAATCTTACTCTTTCACTTTCCCTCCATTTTTCTTCCCTCCATTTTTGATTCACAATAAACTTAGAACCCAACAATCCCCCACATGAATGGGGAATGGCTATTTCATTTAAAAATACTCGGACAAGTGTGTGATCAACAAGCAAAGACTAATTGCATCTGGATAAGTAGGTTTTCCTTTTAACTTTCCATAGTGAACTTGCATCGGATGCACTCGGTCAATCTATAGATGTGATATCTTTGAACCGTCAAACTTTAGTGTACACCTAGACAACACAAGTCACACAACCAACCTTTTACCATTTATGGTTCTCACAGTTTTGTTCGTTTCAGCCATGAGCATGACCTGGTTTCATGAGAGCGTAGAGAATAGACCTTTACTATCATTCTTCTTGAAGTGGATTTCATTTCACCCTCACATAGGTGATTCCTAAATGTTTCAAACCTATAGATCAAACTATTTAGTCAAATCTGCCAAACTTAGAAACCATTAAAAGACTACCAACCATAAGTCTTATCCTTGTTTCCTGAACATTGTCTTCATCATGAGAATGGGTTGAGTTTATTAACAATGTTGAACTGTCAGTCACAACTTTGTTTGATCTCTTTGAACCTAGCTCTTGGGATATCCAGTCTGCTAGGTAGAGTTACCGCCATGACGACTTGTCCTAGGTCGTAAACTCATTCCCTTCAATGATCTCTCAGCTTTCTCTCTAGATAGGCCTTTTGTAAGTGGATCCAACACATTATCCTTTGACCTTACATAGTCAATTGTGATAATTCCACTAGAGAGTAGTTCTCTAACTGTATTATATCTCCGTCTTATATGACGAGATTTACCGTTATACATCATGATCCCTGCCCTACCTATCGCAGCTTGGCTATCACAGTGTATGCATACTGGTACCAAAGGTTTGGTTCAATAAGGAATATCTTCCAAGAAATTTTGGAGCCATTCAGCTTCTTCGTCGACTTTATCTAACGCAATAAATTCAGATTCCATTCTAGAATGGGCAATACATGTCTGTTTGGATGATTTCCAAGAGACTGCTCCTCCACCTAAAGTAAACACATATCCACTCATGGATTTTACTTCATTTGATCCGGTGATCCAATTTGCATCACTATATCCTTCAATTACAGCAGGATATTTGTTATAATGCAAAGCATAGTCTTAAGTATGTTTTAGATACCCGAAAACTCTTTTCATTTCCATCCAATGAGTTTGATTGGGATTACTCGTGTACCGACTCAATTTACTAATAGCGTATGCTATATTTGGTCACGTACAATTTATGATGTACATCAAACTTTCCAACACTCTTGCATACTCCAATTGTGAGTCACATTCATGTAACACCCCGTATTTTTTTCTAATCTCACTTGATACCTTGGGTTCATATCTACCTAAGTGTTGAGATGCCATGAGTATGTGTTTTGTAGTGTCATTGGTGAAACATTTGATATCGGACCTAATATGTGCGATTAGACCTTTGTAGGAGGTGTTTTGTGATTTCGTGGAGCATTTGGGTGATACCCCGTACACATTATAACCTCATTTGGTGACTTGGAGTCATGTTTACTTGATGATTAAGATCACTAAGTAAGTATTTTGTAGTGTTTGGATAAGGGATTGGACGATATGCAAGTATTGAAGAAAGGGCCAAAAAATTCAGCAAGGTGCTGAATCTTGCGCCACTACCCTGTTTCAGGGGGTGTGGCGCAAGCCACCTGATTCATAGGGGGCTCGTTTCTTGTGCCACAGCCTTCTTTGCAGCTAGTGGCGTAAGGCACAAATCTTGTGCCTTTCCGGACCCGTTTTATAACGCAATTTTACGACGATTCTTGGATGGTTTCTTTTGGTTCTTTGAGCATTGTTAAAGCTTCAAACACTTCAATACACTCCTACATACTCCTACATGATCAAATCATGAAACATGAATAGTGATCCAAAATGTCTAATGAAGCCATGGGCGACTAGAATTCCTATTTTTGCGATCGAGACGACGAATGAGAATCTCGTAAGAGAATATCGTCGTGACATTATGGAATTATGTAAACATGAGATATATGGTGAATAATACATGAAAGTTGATGGTTTAAATGGATATGTGTTATTGGGCCCAAATTTAGGCCCAAAATGGAATTAAAAGACTTGGCCCAAAGGGCAAAATGACCCATTCTTTCACTTTGACCACATTTAATGTCAAGGAATGGCTAAGCTTGACTTGGGGTCTATATAAAGGCCCCAAAATCAGATTTTTAATTATCCAAAACTCTCATGCCTTTAAGATATTTCTCTCACACATTTCTCTCATTTCCAAACCCTAAAGCAAAATAATTCCTTTGGACTCCTTGGACAAGATCATCCTATTCCAAGCCTTGATAAGTATTTATTCTCATGGATTAACATATTATATGCATGGGAGATTATGTATATTATGATAGTTGTGTTGGCAAGGTGGTGAATAGTGTATTTTTGCTTTTGGTGAAAGATGTGCTATCTTGGTGATTTGAACTTGAATTAGGACTTGTGCCTTTGATGAAAGAGCATGGTATGGACAAAATATGAACATGTATGGTGTTATTTTTGGTATTAAACTTGTTCTTGTCTATAAGTGGAAATTGTGGGATTTTGGCCGATATGTGTTATGAGTTGTATTAAGGTCATTTGATGGGTTATTTGAGATGTGATATGGATAAGAAAGTGTAAAGGAGAAGTGTTGTGGTGAAATGTATCAATTATCATGTATTGTTCAATGTTGGGAATATTATGGAATTTTTGGAAGAATAATTTTATCAATGGTTTTGTCAAGGTGAAATGACATGTTTAAAGGCAAACATGTAACTCATTGACATTGTATGCATTTGTAAAGTAATTGGTGGTTAATGTGAAATTCGTTATGTATTTGTGTTGTAGAGTGACACATAAAAAAGGATCGAGACTATTGTATACGCATCTAAAGTTGTATATTCGTATTGAGAATACAAGGTATGTAAGATTACTCTGTCCGTATTATTCTGCGGCAAATAGTATTCATATTGCCTTTACGCCTGTCCTATGCCGAAATGTGCTAAGGTATTCTATATCCGGTTATCCATGGTCATTGTCATATATTTCCTACTCATTGATCAATTGTGAGTCTCATGTCCTATATTCATGATAAATGTCCCAAAGTTCTAATAGTGATTATACTCATGTCTTCTGCAATGTTATGATCCAAAGTTTCAAGTGATGTTATGACTATCAAGTACCAATCTCAAAGTAATGAATAAAGTAATGCAAATATGGTTAATGTTTGAGTACGGGTGGCAGCTTTGGGGGCGAAATGCCTAGCTCAAGTCGATCCCAAGATTAATGGATCAGAGGGCAGCTCTAGGGGTAAAAACCTAGCTCGAGACAAACCTGATATATTGATTTAGGGGTGGTAGGTCTAAAGGGGTGGTAGGTCTAGGGGCATAAGCGTAGCTCGACCCGATCCCGATGCATTGATTTATGGGTGGGAGGTCTAGGGGCATAAGCCTAGCTCGACCCGATCCCAACATAACAATCTGTTATGTAAAGACCCACTGATCAGTCGGGGCCCAGGTTCATTGAGACACATGTAATGACAAGTGAGCATTGAATGTAAAGAAAGTAAAGAAAGTAATGAAAGCAATTCACATGGTTTCCAAAATGCAACATGGTGACTTACTCACATTGATTAGTCATTTGTATTTGAGTTCATTGATATGTTCATGTGTTGTATAGTTTTATTTGAGCCTTACATACTCAGTACTTATTCCGTACTGACCCCTCTCGGGGAATTTACCTTACTTGCTGCAGGCGCAGGCACTAGTAGGCCTCCACAGTAGGTTGCCAGTCTTTGCAGATCATTGGTGAGCTCCAGCTAATTCGGGTCTTCTCCGAGTCAGACCGTATATATGTTTTGGTGATGTACATATTGTGTAAAGCGGGGACTTGTCCCGACTTATGGTTCATTTTGGTCAATGCTCTTGTTAGAGGCTTTTGTAGATGTATGTGGGTGTATCAGTGTAAAAGGCATATGTTGTTTGACTGGATGGCCTCAATGGCCAAGTTTCATATGTATATATATGTCCCATGTTTTTTTGTTATTCGTCTTTCAAGTTTCTACGTAATGATGGTGCTGCTTCTGTTGTGCATATGAGTGAACGTAGGCAAAGGTTGGTTCTCTCGGGCCTTATCGGCTACGGATGCCAATCATGTCTCGATGGGACTCGGGGCGTGACAAAAGTGGTATCAGAGCAGGTCGGTCTAAGGGTGTCTACAAAGCCGTGTCTAAGTAGAGTCTTACTTATCGATGTGTTGTGCACCACATTTATAAGTAGGAGGCTACGAGACATTTAGGATGTTGTTTCTGTTCTTCACTTCTAGATCGTGCAATAGAGCCAGTGTTGTCAGTTGAAGTGTATCTGATCATGGTAATTGTTTTTCTTTGGTATAGTCAAAAAATGCCGATCACGAGAGGTAGAGGTAAAGGGAAGCAGGTAGATGTGCCTGTTGAAGAAGGAATGAGTAGACCACCACCTGACCAAGCTAGTCAAGGTGGAGCAAATGCTGAAATTTCATCACAGTCTTCGTCTACTTTTCTAGTTCCGGAGGAGCTAATTGGTAGAGAAGTACCCGTAGAACCACCGATGAATGCCACAGACCAGGATCTTCAAAATGCAGTTCATATGTTAACACAGTTAGTGGCAGCCCAGAGTCAAGGATGAGCTGGTCCAATGACACATAATGATGATGCGGCTAGAGTAGCAAGTCGCAGAACACAGGATTTCCTCAAATTGGACCCTCCTATCTTCACAGGATCAGATCCAAAAGCAGATCCACAGGACTTCATGGATCAAATTCAGAGGGCCTTGGAAGTTATGCACGGGACAGGGGTAGAAACAGTAGAACTTGTTGCGTACAGGTTGAAAGGAGAGGCAATACTGTGGTATGAGGATTGGAAGAAATCCCGTGATATTGGTGCAAATCCACCTAAGTGGGAAGAGTTTAAAGTGGCCTTCCTTGATCATTACTTGCCCTATGAGATCCGTGAGGCAAGTGCGGATCAATTCCTAAATCTCCGTCAAGGAAATTTGAGTGTCAGAGAATATAGCTTGCAATTTAATTCTTTGGCTAGATATGCGCCAAATGTGGTGGCTACGATGACAGATAGAGTCCATAGATATGTGGAAAGATTAGAGCCATATTTGGTACGAGATTGCACCATTGCTGCCTTGAATAAGGACATGGACATAGCGAGAATCCAGGTCTTCGCTTAGAAAATGGAAGACCAACGACAGAGGAGAAGAGTGCATGAATTTGATGGGGGGACAGTCTAAAAGGGCTAGACCTATGGGACCACCTATGATGTCCCAAGGAGGATCTAGGCCTCGTATGTTCCCTAGACCACCTAGACCATCGTTTTCTCATTCCATGTCAGGTGCTTATTCTCAGTCTCGAGGGTTTAGAGGTGGTACAGCTGGGCAAAGTAGTGGGGTTCACGGATCACAGGCAGCAGGTTTTCCTCATCAGCAGTGTCAGCACTGCGGGCATATTCATTCAGGCACATGTCGGTCAGGGACGAATGTCTGCTTTTGGTATGGTATGCCGGGACATATAGCAAGAGATTGTCCACAACGGAGCATGGGTGGTATAGCACGACCGGCTGGGTTGGCTGTTGCGTCATCAGCATCGGTTCCTTCAATGGGCCGAGGGGTGCAGCCTATTGGCCGTGGTAGAGATGCCAGAGGAGCAGCCAGTACTAGCGGGGTCCAGAATTGCACTTATGCTTTGGTGGATTACCAGAATTCAGAGGCTTCCCTTGATGTCGTCACAGGTACATTATCCATATTCTCACATAATGTATATGCATTGATTGACCCCTGTCCTACATTTTCCTATGTTACTCCATTGGTTTCTGCGAAATTTGCAAAGGCACCAGAATTATTAATTAAACTAATTGAAGTGTCTACACCGGTTGGTGAATATATTGTTGCAAAGAGAGTATATCGTAACTGTGTGTGGTTATGATACGTTGGCCGATCTCATTGAATTGGACATGGTGGATTTTGATGTAATTATGGGAATAGATTGGTTGGCCTCTTGTTATGCTACGGTAGATTGCCGGGCCAAGAAGGTACAATTTTGTTTTCCGCAAGAAAATGTTCTTGAATGGCAGGGTAATGTAGGGGCACCACGAGGGAGATTTATTTCCTATCTGAAAGCCAGGAAAATGATTGCCAAGGGTTACATATGTCATTTAGTACGGGTAAAAGATACCAAAGCAGAACCATTAACTACGCAGTCGGTTCAAGTGGTCAATGAATTTCTAGATGTATTCCCAGAGGATCTTCCAGGCTTACCCCCAGAATGGGAAGTAGAATTTGGCATTGATGTAATTTCAGGCACTCAGCCTATCTCTATTCCTCCATATAGAATGGCTCCAACAGAATTACGTAAATTGAAGGAGCAATTGAATGATTTGTTGGACAAAGGCTTCATTAGGCCTAGTATGTACCCGTGGGGTGCACCGGTATTATTTGTAAGGAAGAAAGATGGCACATTGAGAATGTGCATTGACTATCGGCAATTGAACAAGGTAACGATCAAGAACAAATATCCCCTCCCTCGCATTGATGATTTGTTTGATCAGTTACAGGGTGCCAAGTGGTTTTTGAAGATCGACTTGAGGTCAGGGTATCATCAAGTCAGAGTTAGAGAAGAAGATGTACCCAAGACAGCTTTCCGAACACGGTATGGTCATTATGAATTTTTGGTTATATCATTTGGACTAACAAATGCTCCAGTTCTGTTCATGGATTTGATGAATAGGGTGTTTAAGCCATTTCTAGATGTGTTCATCACGGTGTTTATAGACGACATCCTAGTTTATTCAAGATCACCAGAGGACCATGCTCATCACTTACGACAAGTGTTACAGATTCTCCGTAAGCGTAAGTTGTATGCCAAGTTCTCTAAGTGTGAGTTTTGGTTAAAATCAGTTGCATTCTTGGGCCACATTATGTCAGATGAAGGGATACATGTTGATACACAGAAGATTGAAGCAGTGAAAAATTGGCCAAGACCTACGACACCCACAGAAATTCATAGTTTTTTTGGACTGGCAGGTTATTACAGAAGATTTGTGGAAGGTTTTTCCTCTATTGCTGCACTGTTAACAAAGCTTACACATAAGGCAGTAAAATTTCAATGGAATGACGCATGTGAGAAAAGCTTCCAAAGGTTGAAAGATAAATTAACCTCCACACTAGTTTTAGTGCTTCCCGAAGGTACCGAAGGTTATGTAGTGTATTGTGATGCTTCCGGGGTTGGCCTCGGCTGTGTATTAATGCAACACGGTAATGTCATAGCCTATGCCTCACGACAGTTGCGGCCACATGAGAAAAACTATCCCACACATGATCTTGAATTGGCAGCGGTAGTCTTCGCTTTAAAGATATGGCGTCATTATTTATATGGGGTTCATGTTGACATCTATACGGATCACAAAAGCTTGCAATATCTTTTTAAGCAGAAGGAACTCAATTTGAGGCAACGAAGGTGGTTAGAGCTTTTAAAAGACTATGACATTGATATTCTTTATCACCCAGGCAAAGCAAATGTAGTAGCTGATGCATTGAGCCGTAACGCAGTAGAAAACACTAGTGGTCAGTTGAATGAAAAGCATGAGATAATCAAAGATTTGAATCAATTAGCCATCTTGGGAGTTCGCCTTATTAAATCCTCAGATGATAGAGTTATTATGCAGAATGCAACAGAATCCTCCTTGATAGCTGAAGTGAAAGAGAAGAAATTTGTGGATTCTAGTTTATTGCAGCTAAAGGAAAATGTGCAGCAGAGTTTGACCAAGGCATTTGATATTACACCGGAAGGGGTGCTCCAATGTCAAGGGAGATTATATGTACCGGACGTAGATGAGCTGAGGACACGAATAATGACAGAGGCGCACCATTCACGCTATTCCATTCATCCGGGTGCTACTAAAATGTATCATGATTTGAAAGAAGTGTATTGGTGGGGCAACATGAAAAAGAACATTGCAGAATTTGTCGCGCAATGCCCGAATTGTCAACAAGTGAAAGTGGAACATCAGAAACCAGGAGGTTACATGCAATGTATCAATCTTCCAGTCTGGAAATGGGATATGATTAATATGGATTTCATTACGGGTTTGCCTCGCACATTGTGGAGGTTTGATTCTATATGGGTCATCGTGGACAGGCTTACCAAGTCAGCGCATTTTCTACCGGTCAAGACGACCTATACAGCTGAGGATTATGCGAAGTTGTATGTGAAAGAGATAGTACGATTTCATGGTATTCCACTTTCCATTATATCAAACAGAGGAGCACAGTTCACAGCGCACTTTTGGAGATCTTTCCAGCAGAGTTTGGGTACACGGGTGAATTTGAGTACGGCTTTCCATCCTCAGACTGATGGACAAACAGAACGTACTATTCAGACACTTGAAGATATGCTACGAGTTGTACGTTGGACTTTCAAGGCAGTTGGGATGATCATTTGCCTTTTATTGAATTTTCTTATAACAATAGCTATCATTCAAGTATTCAAATGGCAACTTATGAAGCCTTGTACGGAAGGAAGTGTAGATCACCAATCGGATGGTTCGAAGCAGGTGAAACTGCTTTACTTGGGCCATATATTGTTCATCAGACTATGGAGAAAGTTAAAGTGATCCAACAGCGGTTACAAATGGCCCAAATTCGTCACAAGTCATATGCCGATGTTAGAAGAAGAGGGATTGAATTCGTCATAGGTGATTGGGTATTTTTAAAGGTGTCACCGATGAAAGGGGTAATGCGGTTCGGAAAGAAAGGGAAATTGAGTCCACGTTACATAGGCCCATATGAAATCATTAGAAGATTTGGACAAGTTGTGTATGAATTAGCACTACCTCAAGAACTTTCCTCAGTCCATCCGGTATTTCACGTTTCGATGCTTCGAAAATGCATAAGAGATCCTTCGCGTATTGTTCCCATAGAGGATGTTCAAGTTACGGAGGATCTTACTTATGAAGAGGTACCCATTACTATTCTGGATCGACAAGTAAAGAGATTGAGGAATAAAGATGTCGCATCCATAAAAGTCCTTTGGAGAAATCAACAAAAAGAGGAGATCACGTGGGAAGCGGAGGACATGACGAAATCCAAATATCCCCATCTATTTCAAATGGACCAAGAAGTTCACAGTGCGGAGGTGGAACAATAACAAGTAAGTATTTAAGAGCATTATGTGTATGTGTATACGTATATTAAAGTAAAGATGTATTTGTTGTATATAAGACGATGTTGTTAACATTCGAGGACGAATGTTTCTAAGGGGGGAAGAATGTAACACCCCGTATTTTTTTCTAATCTCACTTGATACCTTGGGTTCATATCTACCTAAGTGTTGAGATGCCATGAGTATGTGTTTTGTAGTGTCATTGGTGAAACATTTGATATCGGACCTAATATGTGCGATTAGACCTTTGTAGGAGGTGTTTTGTGATTTTGTGGAGCATTTGGGTGATACCCCGTACACATTATAACCTCATTTGGTGACTTGGAGTCATGTTTACTTGATGATTAAGATCACTAAGTAAGTATTTTGTAGTGTTTGGATAAGGGATTGGACGATATGCAAGTATTGAAGAAAGGGCCAAAAAATTCAGCAAGGTGCTGAATCTTGCGCCACTACCCTGTTTCAGGGGGTGTGGCGCAAGCCACCTGATTCATAGGGGGCTCGTTTCTTGTGCCACAGCCTTCTTTGCAGCTAGTGGCGTAAGGCACAAATCTTGTGCCTTTCCGGACCCGTTTTGTAACGCAATTCTACGACGATTCTTGGATGGTTTCTTTTGGTTCTTTGAGCATTGTTAAAGCTTCAAACACTTCAATACACTCCTACATACTCCTACATGATCAAATCATGAAACATGAATAGTGATCCAAAATGTCTAATGAAGCCATGGGCGACTAGAATTCCTATTTTTGCGATCGAGACGACGAATGAGAATCTCGTAAGAGAATATCGTCGTGACATTATGGAATTATGTAAACATGAGATATATGGTGAATAATATATGAAAGTTGATGGGTTAAATGGATATGTGTTATTGGGCCCAAATTTAGGCCCAAAATGGAATTAAAAGACTTGGCCCAAAGGGCAAAATGACCCATTCTTTCACTTTGACCACATTTAATGTCAAGCAATGGCTAAGCTTGACTTGGGGTCTATATAAAGGCCCCAAAATCAGATTTTTAATTATACAAAACTCTCATGCCTTTAAGATATTTCTCTCACACATTTCTCTCATTTCCAAACCCTAAAGCAAAATAATTCCTTTGGACTCCTTGGACAAGATCATCCTATTCCAAGCCTTGGTAAGTATTTATTCTCATGGATTAACATATTATATGCATGGGAGATTATGTATATTATGATAGTTGTGTTGGCAAGGTGGTGAATAGTGTATTTTTGCTTTTGGTGAAAGATGTGCTATCTTGGTGATTTGAACTTGAATTAGGACTTGTGCCTTTGATAAAAGAGCATGGTATGGACAAAATATGAACATGTATGGTGTTATTTTTGGTATTAAACTTGTTCTTGTCTATAAGTGGAAATTGTGGGATTTTGGCCGATATGTGTTATGAGTTGTATTAAGGTCATTTGATGGGTTATTTGAGATGTGATATGGATAAGAAAGTGTAAAGGAGAAGTGTTGTGGTGAAATGTATCAATTATCATGTATTGTTCAATGTTGGGAATATTATGGAATTTTTGGAAGAATAATTTTATCAATGGTTTTGTCAAGGTGAAATGACATGTTTAAAGGCAAACATGTAACTCATTGACATTGTATGCATTTGTAAAGTAATTGGTGGTTAATGTGAAATTCGTTATGTATTTGTGTTGTAGAGTGACACATAAAAAAGGATCGAGACTATTGTATACGCATCTAAAGTTGTATATTCGTATTGAGAATACAAGGTATGTAAGATTACTCTGTCCGTATCATTCTGCGGCAAATAGTATTCATATTGCCTTTACGCCTGTCCTATGCCGAAATGTGCTAAGGTATTCTATATCCGGTTATCCATGGTCATTGTCATATATTTCCTATTCATTGATCAATTGTGAGTCTCATGTCCTATATTCATGATAAATGTCCCAAAGTTCTAATAGTGATTATACTCATGTCCCTTGTTCATGGATTATTGTCCAATGGTTCCAATGGTGTCATGGTGCTAATAATGTTATATTTCTCATGATGTTTATTCACATGTCTCTCACTCATTGGTTAATGATTCAAAGCTTCTGCAATGTTATGATCCAAAGTTTCAAGTGATGTTATGACTATCAAGTACCAATCTCAAAGTAATGAATAAAGTAATGCAAATATGGTTAATGTTTGAGTACGGGTGGCAGCTTTGGGGGCGAAATGCCTAGCTCAAGTCGATCCCAAGATTATTGGATCAGAGGGCAGCTCTAGGGGTAAAAACCTAGCTCGAGCCAAACCTGATATATTGATTTAAGGGTGGTAGGTCTAAAGGGGTGGTAGGTCTAGGGGCATAAGCGTAGCTCGACCCGATCCCGATGCATTGATTTATGGGTGGCAGGTCTAGGGGCATAAGCCTAGCTCGATCCGATCCCAACATAACAATATGTTATGTAAAGACCCACTGATCAGTCGGGGCCCAGGTTCATTGAGACACATGTAATGACAAGTGAGCATTGAATGTAAAGAAAGTAATGAAAGTAATGAAAGCAATTCACATAGTTTCCAAAATGCAACATGGTGACTTACTCACATTGATTAGTCATTTGTATTTGAGTTCATTGATATGTTCATGTGTTGTATAGTTTCATTTGAGCCTTACATACTCAGTACTTATTCCGTACTGACCCCTCTCGGGGAATTTACCCTACTTGCTGCAGGCGCAAGCACTAGTAGGCCTCCACAGTAGGTTGCCAGTCTTTGCAGATCATTGGTGAGCTCCAGCTAATTCGGGTCTTCTCCGAGTCAGACTGTATATATGTTTTGGTGATGTACATATTGTGTAAAGCGGGGACTTGTCCCGACTTATGGTTCATTTTGGTCAATGCTCTTGTTAGAGGCTTTTGTAGATGTATGTGGGTGTATCAGTGTAAAAGGCATATGTTGTTTGACTGGATGGCCTCAACGGCCAAGTTTCATATGTATATATATGTCCCATGTTTTTTTGTTATTCGTCTTTCAAGTTTCTACGTAATGATGGTGCTGCTTCTGTTGTGCATATGAGTGAACGTAGGCAAAGATTGGTTCTCTCGGGCCTTATCGGCTACGGGTGCCAATCATGTCTCGATGGGATTCGGGGCGTGACAATTCACCTTTATTCTTTCGAAGTGCATAGCTCACATCCAATGGAGTCTTGGCAATATTGAAATCCAAATACTTGAACTTGTCAAGTGCCTTTTCAATATAATAAGACTGTGACAATGCCAACCCTTGTGGAGTTCTATGAATTCTTATCCCTAAGATCACATCCACAACTCCAAGGTCTTTCATATCAAACTTGCTCTCAAGCATTCGTTTCGTAGCATTTATGTCAAAAATGTCTCTACTGATGATCAACATGTCATCCACAAACAAACAAACAATGACCTTGTGATTTGGAGTGTCTTTAATGTAAACACATTTATCACATTCATTTATCATGAATCCGTTTGCCAACATAGTTTGGTCAAACTTTGCATGCCACTGTTTGGGTGCTTGTTTTAGTCCATAAAGTGACTTAACAAGTTTGCAAACTTTCTTTTCTTTATCAGGAACCACAAAACTCTCGGGTTGTTTCATGTAAATTTCTTCCTCCAATTCTCCATTTAGGAATGTTGTTTTCACATCCATTTGATGGATTTCAAGGCCATATACCGCAGCTAATGCAACCAACATCCGAATGGACGTTATCCTTATTACTGGCGAGTATGTGTCAAAATAATCAAGGCCTTATTTTTGTCTAAAGTCTTTCACTACAAGTCTTGCCTTGTATTTGTCAATAGTACCATCAACTTTTATTTTCCTTTTGAAGATCCATTTAGAACCTAAAGGATTATTTCTTGGAGGAGGATCAACCAACTCCCATGTATGGTTGCTCAAGATTGAATCAATCTCACTATTGACAACCTCTTTCCAAAAGGATGAGTCCGCAGACGACATCGCTTCTTTAAACGTTAGAGGTTCACTTTCAAGAAGAAATGTTACAAAATCTGATCCGAAGAAAGTCGACATTCTTTGTCGCTTACTATGCCTTGGATTCTCTTCATTATGTACATTGTTCCTTGGTTCATATCTAGGTCGTTTATACCTTTCGCTAGACGACTCATGTCTAGTCTTATACGGATAAATGTGTTCAAAGAACTCAACATTATCTGATTTCATTATCGTATTATCATGGATATCAGGATGTTCAGATCTATGAACCAAAAATTGACATGCTTTGCTATTTATCACATATCCGATGAAAACACAGTCCACAGTTTTTGGTCCTATTTTCACCCTTTGGGGTATAGGAACTTGGACTTTCGCTAGACACCCCTACACTTTGAAATATTTAAAGTTGGGTTTCCTTCCTTTCCATTTCTCATATGGAATAGAATGTGTCTTTCTATGGTGCACTCTATTAAGTATTCGATTAGTTGTAAGGATAGCTTCCCCCCATAAGTTTTGCGGTAAACCTGAACTTATAATTAAGGCATTCATCATTTTCTTCAACGTTCGGTTCTTTCTTTCCACAATCCCATTTGATTGAGGTGAATAAGGGGCCATAGTTTGATGGACAATTCCATTTTTCAAACATATCTCTGCAAAAGGAGATTCATATTCTCCACCTCTATCACTTCTTATCATTTTAATTCTTTTATCCAACTGATTTTCAAATTCAGTTTTATATTGCCTAAATGCATCTATTATCTCATCCTTACTATTCAGCAAATAGACATAATAGTATCTAGTGCAGTCGTCAATAAAAGTTATGAAATTCTTTTTCCCACCACGAGATGGTGTCGACTTCATATCACAAATGTCTGTGTGAATTAAGTCTATGGGATTGGAATTCCTTTCAACAGACTTATACAGATGCCTAGCATACTTCGATTCAACACATGTTTTACACTTTGATTTACTGCACTCAAAGTTAGGCAAAACTTCCAAGTTAATCCGTTTTCGCAAGGTTTTGTTATTGACATGACCCAAACGTTCATGCCACAATTCATTTGACTCAAGCAAGTAAGAAGAAGCCTCAACTTTATTCTTTTCAATAGCCATTACATTAAGTTTGAAAAGACCCTCAAACAGGTAGCCCTTTTCTACAAACATTTCAATCTTGCTTATTTCAACTTTCTCCAAAACAAACACACATTTAAACCCGTTTTTAGCGAGTAGTGTTATCGACACTAAGTTCTTCCTAATAGTAGGAACATGGAGAACATTGTTGAGAGTCAACACCTTGCCAGAAGTCATTTTTAGGAATATCTTCCCACTTTCTTCAACCTTGGCTGTTGAATTATTTCCCATAAAGATCACTTCTTTGGGACCAGCGGTATCATAAGTAGCAAAAGCTTCTTTGTCCACACAAACATGTCTAGTGGCTCCTGAATCTAACCACCATTCATTTGGATTTCCAACTAGATTATATTCTGTGATCATTACACATAGATTTTCAATCTTTCTTGTTCCTTTCCAAAACTTGATAACTTAGAGCTTTATGGCCAACTTTACTACAATTGTAGCACTTGCCTTTGATCTTTTTCTTGTTCTGCTCTTTCTCTTGTCTAGAAGAATTCTTTCTCTTCATATTATGTGCAACATTATCTTTAACAAGATTTACACACATCATTGCTGATTTCTCACACAATTTTAATATACTCTTCTATCTTGAGACGAATCACAAGATCTTCTAAACCAAACACTTGGTTTTCAAACATTCCTTTTTCTGGAACATGAGGATATCTACTTGTGAACATTTGCATTTCAAGTTTGGTCAGCCAAAAGAACATCATTTTCTGCCATTCTTTGAAGTTCACACCAAAATATTTTTTCGATTTCTCTATCGTTTCCATTGCTTCAGCAATATCTGAATGACTTAATGATGTAACATTGGTTGTTGTTGGGACAACACCAATCACAATTGAACCAATTCGTTGTTCTGTTTCATTCGTCATTTCCTTGTCAAGCTTTGGCAAACACTTTAGTATTTTCAGAATACTAACAATAAAGATTTTAATCTTTAAACACTTGTTTCTAGTCAACAATGAAGTTTTTATGTCTTCAAATTATCAACCGAATGAACTTTGAACTTTGACGAAGTTTTTATATTCTTCAAATCAAAAACAAATTCAAACAGAGTAAAAATCCATTTATTTTAAACTCCAGAAACTAATAAAAAGAGTTCAACGAATCGGTGAAGTTTTTATATTCTTCGAACCGAATTCACTCACTGATTTCTCGATGAAGTTTTTATATTCTTCTAACCGAGGGAGTAGAAATCAAAATATTTAGTATCCACAGAATCAGAACAATACAGATTACCAAGTACTTATAAATTTCTTAAGATTGTTGTTTTCTGGGTTTAGTAAAATTTGTATTTTTCCAATAATAACTTCAATCACATGTTCAAACTAAATAAGAACAATCACATGAAGTTGTAACTTTGTATTTTGCAACTTTGAACCTCAAAATAGGTGCAACCCAACTTATGAACATCAACTTTAAGTTCAAGAACAAGTTCAAGAACAACAAAGAAGTTCAACAACTTCAAACACAAGTTCAACAACTATGAACTATCAAAATGAAGTTTCTACTATTTTCTAGAAAATAGCAAAACCATAAAGAAAAGAGATGAAGCAAAAATGTAGAATCAAGTCCACCGAATTCACGGTGTGTCCTTAAGGAATTTATTCCCCTCAAGTACCCGAGGTTATGGAATCTTTCCTCCCAGGATAAAATGATTCACTTCAGTAGAATAGTGGTACCTCAAATTCTACCGAACAACGAACTCACTCAACAATTTGATGATCACACTTGAGTTTTTCAAGAAGAAGAGAGTGTTTTTTCTTTCACTAAAATTCATCTCTATAACTGAGGAAAAATTTAGTTATTTATAGCCAAAAGGTGTTGCTTTAGAAGAGAAGTAATGGTTCATGAAAAAATCACACTGTTTCTATACGTTGCGATCACCTGCCCCCGCTGGTGGTTGACCTGAGTCCGCAGGTTACATTACTGCACGAAGCAGAAGCTTCTGCGTTGGCCTGCGCCCGCAGGTCGCCAGATGCGTGCGCAGGTCACTGTGTCGCCTCCGACCAGTGTGTCTCTTGCCTCAAAGGATCACGTCCCTTCGAGGTGCTTGCGACATGCGTCCGCACATGCTCTGGTGCGTCCGCAAATGGAGAATATTTTCGTATAAGGTTTTTAGATTAAAAACTTCACTAACTCTCAAAGTTCAAATGAATTTTGTCCAAAAAGATAGTCTCTCGATCGATCATTTGACAAATCCAAATTCAAATCGAAGGCGAAGCCGAGCGAGCGACGACGACGGTGTGAGGCTTGTCTTGTTCTTGCCTCACTATCCACATGAAGGGGAGTGTTCCAATATAAACACTAAGAAGTTTCTTTCTCTGACCAATGTGGGAGAACTTAGCTTTCTTAAAGTGAAATCTTACTCTTTCACTTTCCCTCCATTTTTCTTTCCTCCATTTTCCATTCACAATACACTTAGAACCCAACATTAACTTCATATACAATATATTTCTATGTTAAAAAATCTTACAATTGTAAAGGTTTCCTAAAATCAATCCCAATTTAGATGGTGATCGTATATTTCTCCCTATACTTTGAATTGCATGTGACTCACTTTTTCAGAATATTAACATATCATAACTTTACACAATTTGCAAGTGTGGGTATTATGTACTATCTACTCTTTTTCAAATGCGCTTACCTATCAAATAAAGATACTAACTTTAGAGAGAAAAAATATCAAATGAACTCTTCCATAACCTCCTCGTCACGTGGATATGAAAATCACTGACAAGATATGGCATGTCTTTCTTTGTCATTTATCTTTTTATCATTCTGAAAGAATCCTATAAGTAATAGGATATTTATGTAGTTGAATTCTTATATTGAACCCAAAAGAGAAAAATATTTATGCATTTGAACTGTTATACCAAATTTCCTTATTAGTCTATCCAATCACAAAGTATACAAATTTGAGTGATGCATGTGCAAATCGATACTAATACAGTCGACGTAATTGTTGAACTTGATTAATTTGATTTTTCATTGTGTAAATCCTCCCCCTGCAGGTTGTGTGATACGTGAAACATAAACATACATGTTGTGTGATACGTGAAACATAAAAGAAATAAATTCAATATAGATGTGAAGTGAAGCATCGAAATAGACTTTCGCTCAATATAATGATTTATTTTTTTTCCAAATGTTCATGCTATGTATGAAATTTTTTGTTACCAGAAAACTGTGTGACTGAAAGTAGTTGCACAGAGGGAGAGAAATACAAACATGCGGAAGACAAAACCTTTGGGTTTCCATCTGTAGTTGAGGTATTCTAGATTAGATTTGTCATTCCTGATGAATATTGGATAATCTGTTGAAACATATAACGGATATAAATTGTCAAAAACCCAACTTTCTTCAAACAGAGTCAAATTCAGCACCTAATTCACACAATCATTGAATATTCCTTGAACCTAAACATTGAATGACAAATACACATTTGGCACAATATTGCCAAGTAGTAATTGTTTTTTCTATATTTGATTGACATGTCTTTTCTTTTGGTCAAGACCACTCAATGTATGAAGAAGCTTAGGGCCCAAAGTAATGTCTAGACCATTGGTCTGTAAAACAATGAGACGAATTGATCCCCTTAATTGCGTGGAACAAACACAAAGAGAAAACTCAAGACACAGAAGTGGTTTGACTCGATGTGGAGATCGATTAGAGCTTGTTTTCTTGTTTATCTCTTCTCAAGTACAAATGCTCATTATAAAGGCATGAAATAATAGGAGAAGGTAGAGGTTTGTAACATAAATGGAATTGCAATGAAATATTTAAAATTTAAAGGTGTCTTTTTGGTTGAGGATTAAAGAGGTGTCTTTTGGTTTTTATGAATAGGAGCCGTGAAAATTCAAAAAAATAAGGAAAAATCCAAAAATTGGAGAAAAAAGAAAAATGGGTTTCTTGGCTCAATAGAGTGCCACATCACCGGGGCTATGACCCTCTTTTATATATACTAGTTTAGTGTACGTGCGTTGCACGTGTATCAAGCGTTAATCGATAATAAATGTATATAATTTTTTTTTTTTATCATGTGTATGTTATATTACTAAATACCAAAGTTTTAAAAATATAAATAAATTTTTGAAGATAAAAAATTGTAGTTAATTAAAGAGGAAGGATATGTAGCAAAATTATATGTTGTCAAAAATATACTCCTCGTTTAAATTTATACTATTTATTGTTTTTCTATAAGTTGAGATGGTCCGAATTAATGATAATCATAGTTTAGACACTGTAAGTAGTATTTAGGCATTATACTTATTCCTAATTCTAAAAGATTTTTTTTTTAATGCAAAGTTATATTTAATCTTGAGACTGTACATTTTTATCAAAATTGAGGGAGTTTGAGATGATTATACATCTTGTACATTTTAGAGGTGTTTTGGTTATTGGATAGAAGTATATTTATTCATGTATTTAAACTATGTATAATGTATACAATGTTTGGTATGTGTATAGAAAATAATTTATTGATGTATAAAATTAATACAACATTTAGTTTACAGTTTAAAATTCTCATAAGTTATTCATGTAGTATAATTTATTCCACCTTCTATCCTACATTCAAAAAATACATAGATTCCGTCAGAATTAATTCATATATGACTAATACATGCATATCAAACGAACGAACAAATTAGTGATTTTAAGATTATGCTTGATTAAGTTAACAATATTTTAGATTAAAAGACATTTTAAAAATGTTATCAAAATAAATTTTGATTGACTCTTAAAATCTGCGACTGTATAAATTAAGACGGGTGAAGATGATAATCATAAAATACACTAATAAACTTGTAAATCAAAAGATGTTTTTTTTAAACTATTGTACATTTAAATGTTTGACACATTTATTAGAAGGTCCATATATTCAAAAAAAAAATATGAAAACTTTCTTAAAATTTCATTTCACATTTACTAATAACTGTTTTAAAAAAATAACAAACAGTAATTGTAATAACTTTTTTTTTAAAAAAAATCTGAAATTGTATATTCTAATAACTTCAAATAAAAAATAATATTCTAATAAGCCTTTTTCATTTAACTTGATGCTCAATTAGGAAACTCTCTAGAAACCTCTTCAGCTTCTTTCTTCTCTACCCAATATCTCCATTGTTCGATCATTTCATCTTTGCATGCAAGAATCGGATAACATTTTCGATGTCTTCATCATCTCTCTTGCTGAGTGAAGAAAAAAATATTTAGTCAGGTATGCTCAATCTTACAAATTTTGAATGAAGAATTGATTTTGGAACAATGATAAATTTATAGAAGTGCGTTGGAGCAGGAAGACGATAATAAAATTACTGACCATGTATAGCGTAGTTTTCTTAATTTATTTGTTTTTTTTCTTTTCGTGATTTTGAAGTATTTCAAAGTATTGAACGTGTTTTCTCTTCTCCGAGCAGTGCATTAAGAGGTGGTACGGGTTGGGTAGATTTGGGGCATGATGGTGGTGATATTTTGAGAAGAAGAGACTAAATTAGCCATTGTTTTTGGAGTTGTAAGTGGAGATTTTTGAATTGAAATTTTGTTATGAAAAATTTTGTTATTGGAGAGTGTTTTATATGGAATTTGGGAATTTTCCATTGTTGAGTTGGATGGGTAGAATTGCATGTCAGCTCAGATATACGAAATCAAGGCACCGAATATTTTTGTTGCATATCAATTTGTTTATTCTAAATTATTTTTTTTTTTACAAATTCTAGTCGAGTATTAGTGAGCTTCTTTAAATCCAATTTCGGCAGAATATACTAATTTATTTACTCGTTATTTCTCCCTCCCTCCGTAGACCCCAGTTTGTGGGATTATACTGGGTATGTTGTTGTTGTTGTTGTTGTTGTATGACCTTATCCAAAAGATTTGGTTTGGGGATTTTATTAATTCACTCTTTATAGTCAAAATGTCGACTTCTTATATGGGTTCTTAATTGCTCTTATTCAGCAGGTTTGAGATCTTGATCTCAACATTCTTCCCCTAATTTCTGAAATGTGTTCTCTGGCGGTGTTGGATAAGCCGGATACCAGATACCGAAAGTGGAAGTAAAGTTGTGTCAGGTACATTCTATATGCATATAGATTTCGAGAGTCTATCGAAAACAACCTCTTTACCTCTGAGGTAGAGGTAAGGTGTGGTACACTATGATCTACCCTTTCTAGACCTCACTTTATGGGATTAGACTGCGTATGTTGTTGTTGTTGTTGTATTTTCTGTTTTTTGGGGTACTTTTTTCATTGTTGAATCTGAGGTTTTCATGGAGGAATGTGATCCATTTTCTATTCAACAGCTATGGATCACTGGTGTTGAGTGCTTCTTACATCCATGCTTTATGATAAAATTTGCAATGTTTTTTAGTTTATAGAATTTTCGATGGATATGACAAAAGCGAGGTCCATTTCAGTGTCTTAAGTGTAACCAGTACCAATTTCTTGAAGTATTGCACCGTAGTAATTTACCCTCATTGGCATTTAGTCATTTTCTATTAGTTGAAGGTTCAAATTAATGACAAGATGATTTATCAAAGGGTTCTCCGTCTTTTAAGTTGGACTGTGTTTAGTTTAGAGCGATGTATAAGATAAAAGGTATGTCTATTTCAGAGATGTACACACCTTCTGGAGATACGTATTATTTAGGAATTTGTCATGCCTTGTGGAAAAATGTTTAATGAGATTGACAGATAGCATGACTATACATTTAATGGAACTTTTAGCTACTTTATTAAGCCTGAGCCCATCTAAAGAGGAGAATGACTTATGAATTTTCATGAACCAGTGAGGGTTATCTCATCTCATTTTTGTGCTTCCAGTCTGGTAGATGTGATCATTCAGTAATGAAGAAGCCTAAAAAATTGTGCTATGCTATATATTACCAGAAATGCTACACTACTTTACCACAACCAGTTGATTGAGCCTCATTCACGACATGTTATCCTAGTTGATGTAATGCTATCAAGCACCATGCTTAATTTTGAACTGTAGTTAATGTTATTTCTCATTCTCAATAACGAAGCCCATAATTGATTTTTTTCGTCCCATGGTATAGTTGTCTGTTACTTTTTTTGAATTAATGACGTAGTGTTTAGTGTTTAATGTGTTTGTTGCTTAGTTTGTGTTGTTTGTGTTCATCTTGTTATGAATGTTTATCCTTGTTTAGCTAATACCCAATCAAATATATTATCAATTTATTATTTTAAAAGTTAATCATCTATCTACAGGGATTTTAAGGCATTAGATGAGATTCTTGCTGACGTTTTAAGATCAGTGGCTGATATTAGTGTTGAAAGGCAGGTTAACCGTCTAACCTTGATATTCTTATGCCACATAAGGAGTTATGGTGTTCTTTTCTTTGGTTCCTTTGAGGTTACACTATATTGAGCTCTTTTGTATTGCAGGTTCTATATCATATTTCAAAGTTGTCATATTCATATTGGGGTGACACATAGGATAGATACAATTTTTTAACCTTTTTTTTAAAAAAACTTTACAGAATAGCTACATTTTTAGTATAAAAGATCTTTCTTTCTTTGTAAGTTAATTCAAGGACTACTATGAATATGACATTCCTATTGATAGTCTCCTTGTTTTGAATATATTGAATAGTTTAATGAACTTGTTTTCTTGGAGGTTTGAGTAAGTTGTATAGAAATGTTTGGCTCAAATATTTTGAAGTGTAGCAAAATGGAAAGAGATTCATATAGAGGGGCATATTCTAAGCTCATTGATAATGTACCTTGGTTGTGACTGAGATACTTGCCTTGGATTAGAGGAACTTGAGACTGTTTTAATTGTGTCATTCTTGGCAGACTTTCTTTTTTCCTGATTTTCCCTTCTTTTATGTGGAGCTCATAATTGATATTCTTTGTTTGAGGTGTCTTGTTATTTGCAATGATTGAGTTTAAGTATGCCCGATTTCTCTTATAGTTTCTTACCTGTTGCTTGGAGTTCTATGACAATTGTAGTGACAATGGAGTTTCTAGAAATATAAAAACTACTCAAAATTATCAAATTAGTATACTTGTTGATCTTGTATATGCAGAATATGTAGAACTTCATCATTGTTGTTCATTATTTACTTTTTTTAATTTCTCTAACAGGAAACTCAAAAAGCTGGGATCAAAATGTTAATGCAGAGCTCAAAATTTAAAGCAACTCACATGCCAAGTTTTTACCAGGAACTTGTACCACACAAGGTGGAGTTGAAGAAGGTAATTTTATGTTGTGATGCCAAAAAATATTATCTTATATAGTATGAAACACCTTTTGCTGTTCTTAGACATAGTATGTTGAATATTAGTGGTTCTTTTGTTCACTATGATTGTCACTGTTCCTTTTAGTTCCAAACAGATGTGATTTTGGATTTGTTTAATAACTTTTTGATAAAATTCATTTTCTTTATCCAGTAAAGAGTGTTAATAGTGGTTTGACTAAAAGGAGGTATCAATACTATTAACATGCTAATAGTTATTATCGAGAGATAGAAGCTGATGAGTGTTTCTAAAAATTTGTAAAACAGAAGAACATAATAGAAACAGGACATAATTGATTAAATTATCTAACTAAATATCTATTCATAAGTCTCGCCACATTAGTGCTACCTAACAAAAAGAATAAATGTCATTACTCTGACACAATAGCTCAATCTAATGTAATTATGTATCTTCTGAACCTGCAAACAAAATATTTGAGGTGATTCAGTCACAATATATTTGGAAGTGTAAAAAAAAATTTCATCAGGTAATTTCATGTCTTGTTTCTGACCTAATATCTCTTTGTAGACGATGTTTTTCATGTATGTTCCTTTTTTTCGCTTTGGCTGCTCTGTCATAACCAGAACCTTTGTCGTTAACATTGATATTCCCCTTGATAGTGCAACGTATAGCTGTCCATGTGAAAAAACGTGTTGTGGCAAGTACAGTCCAACAGTTGGTATTGTTTGTCCTTGTGCTTTGTTTATCGTCATTGAAAAGCATAGTCTCACTGGAAATTGTTTTCTAATGAATTTGAACGGGTAACCTTCATTTTCTGGAGGTGATAGCTGAATTCGTGGGATAAACACATGCTTGAAAGCATTTTGGCCTATCATTATTTCTGCATGTATGACGCTGTTGTCAAAATCTCTACAAATCATTCTTGTGCCATTACATAAGCCATTGGAAGCATCCAAATTTCTTAGTAACATGATAGGTGCATTTTTTTTCAAAACCAATCTGCAAACCAATAAATGTTAGAAGAATGATACTATGAAGAATTTTAATAATAAGTTTCCAACCAAATACACTAAAATAAAGATTATGCTATAGCTATATGTTTTGTGAGTAATTTGCTTCATAACTACCGTATAAAGGATGGTTAGTGAATGTTTGTTCTAATTTATTTGCCATCTAGGTGTTGTTTATTTTCGATTAACTAATTTCTTTCATTGCTAGGCATAGCTTTGTATAGCAAACTCTGACCAAGTAGATCTGTTCTGGCCAAATTTGATTGGGGACCTCTTGAATTGACCAAAGTCTGTTCCACAGATAATTCTACTGTTGCCATCATCGTTCTTGAGGTTGATTTGTTTGCTGGGTCTAGTTTTGTATCAGCAAAAGCATGGTCTAAGGTACGGGTAATCTAGCAGTCTTCAGTTCTTGCTACTTTCTAAGTATAGTTTTTATTAGTTAGTTATAAATTGGCGATCTGTTCTTTTTGCAGATAAGTATAGATTTGCTTGCTTTCCACTGTGTATCTTCACTGACTTTCTTCATAAATATCCTAAATCTAAGCACAACATTTGAAAGCAGTGTTTGATTTGCCACTTAGAAAAGCGTGGCTTACCTTCATGATTAACAGTAGAATCTTTCTGTGTAAGCCATCCTATGAACCCTACATACTTTTATGTTCCCACAATTTTTAATAACTAATTTGCTGTGAACTCATGTATTTCTCAAGATTGTACATCCTCTGAAACTTGTGTGATATTTAGGATTCAAGTATTCAAAATGATTAATAAGAATAGTTAATATAATTTATTAGGAGTTTGTATAATATAATATTTTAGCTTAAATCAGAAAACTGGAAAAATACATAATTGTTGTAACTAAATAGAAAATTTGTGTATAATATAATTTATTCGGAGTTTGTATAATATAATATTTTAGCTTAAATCAGAAAACTGGAAAAATACATAATTGTTGTAACTAAATAGAAAATTTGTTTATTACTAAATATGTAAGAACATACCTGTGTGGAGGCAGACCGTTTGGTGTTAGAGTATTTAAGTAATCTTCTGGATAGTAGTTGTTGGTATCATCCTCTGCAGAGTCGAAACTCAAAAACGTTCTACTTTCTCCAGGAAATCTGTAGATTAACATCTCATTTAGTTGATCAACGTATTCATTTCTGCCAGCTAGGATAGCCCGTTCTGTCATGTATTTTGCACAACTTGCATTTTTATCCAGCGATGGAAATATTTGCTCTGCTAAGGTATCTTCATCAGTACTACCGCTCTTATTTTCAATAATCAGTTGTTTTGGAAGAAGTACCAAATCATCTCTTATTGTAGGCTCTTCCCTATTACCTATACGTAGTAAGAATTCACTGAATGATGGATCTATCCTCTCCCTCATATTTCTTGTTAATTTAATTCTTTCCATTTGATGCCATAAGTATGACTTTACCAAACTTGTATTTACCGTTTCTGCCCTGGTAGATTTTGGAATTACTGGAAGTACCTGACGAAAATCACCTCCGAAAACCATTACTTTTCCACCAAAGGGTTCATTAACGTCCAGTATATCTCTGAAGCTCCTATCAACCGTTTCAATCGTCCGACGGCTGGCCATAGGTGCTTCGTCCCAGATAATCAGCTTGGCTTTTTGAATCAATTTAGCTCCACCACTTTACTTTGACATACGTGTGACTGTCGTATCAGTTGTCTAAAGCGGTATCTCAAATCTAGAATGAGCTGTACGACCTCCCGATAAAAGAGCTGCTGCTACACCACTTGTTGCCGTTGCTAACGCTATCATTCCACTCGATCTGATATTTGCAAGTAATGCACGATATAGGAAAGTTTTTCTAGTCCCTCCAGGTCTGTCTACAAAGAATAATCCGGATAGGCCAGAGTCGACCCTTTCCAATATAATCTTGAACGCTTGCTCTTGTTCAGGATTTAGCTTTATTTGTGCATCCAAATCTTCTGGAGGCACCATTATAGACTTCTCTTCCCGTATTTCTCTGCATTCTGATGTAGTTCCATAATCCAATCTCTGCTCAAGTTTAGGAATGTCATAATTTTCCATTCTTTTACCCATGCTCTCTAAAAAATGATTTATGCTTTTCAGTGTGCATTGAAGTTGAGCAGTAGGAGAATTTTCATGTATTCTCTTAAAATCTTCTGACATGTCATCATAATATGTATCCCAGAGTAGTCTAACATCAGTCGGATTACAATGAACCAAAATTGTTGCAAATAAATTTCTCAAAGCCGATGGCATTTTGAAGACAACCGCCTCACGTAAGCATTCAGAAATGCTGTTATCTGATTCCAGTAAACCTCTTTCTTTTGCAGCTTCTTTGAATGTTTCACACGTCCTTCCATTAACAGATAACATGTATTCAAATGAAGTTGGTCCTGGTACGTGATTCAATAACAATCTCAAATAATACCTTTCGCCTTCTCCTGGATTAGCTGTGACATTAAAGTAAAAAAATTAAATAAATCAAATTTAAACATATACAAATATTAAGAGTGTCTGTATTGGATGCCTTACCAACAACAATTCGCCCAATAACTGATCTTGATTTTCTTGGTGTCCAAATCTTACCCTGAGGATTCCAAACATAATACTCTGGAAATTCCCTATATAGGTATTTCCGCGCTTCACTATCCGTTGAGCATCTTCGAAAATATTCAGTGAGCATGGTATGTGAGGCGTATTCCCACGCAACAACATTTTTCAAATTTTGGTTGCTCCAATAGCACACTACAATGTGAAAAACTGTATTAGAAATAATAATAACTGACAAACAACTATCCTTAAATTAAATATGGATATCAAGGCTTCTGATCCTTCTTGTAAGCTTATTGTCTCTGGACCATTATTACCTTTTTGCATGTACATTAGACTGGAAAATACTACTTTCCTGATTTTTCTAGTTAAGATAGCTAAGTTGTGTGGAAAAAGAAGAGAGGACAGGAAGAAGAGTGTTATCTTTATAAACACTTTGTCGCAAATGCCATTTAAGACCTTATATTCACTTGGTCTTTAAAAAATCTCAGATTGGTGATTGCCCTTATGTTTTTGACAGATAAATTGATAATGTTCCAGATTTTTGGTAAGCCTGGGAGGGAGCTTATAACTGGGAAGCTTGAATTACAGATTGTTTCCATTTTCAGTGGCGTAAATGTCAAGCTACAGAATTACAAAGCGGCAGAAGGTGTTGTTTTTTATTTTTACACTACTGGTACGAAGGGTAAAGCGGCAGAATCGTGGTATTTTTTAATTTATACAACTGGTATCAAACTGCCCTATTGGGTGTGAGCTACTGCACTTTATTTTTTAGGTATGTCTCTTCTTCTTCTTCTTCTTCCTTTTCACAACTTAATTGTTAGGAGGGCCTTGTTATTTTTTTTTTATTTCAAGGTCTAGCTGCAGCACTATATTTGTTTTGCTACCTTGTTTGCTGGCAAGGGATGAAAAAAAGACTTTCTAGTTGTGACTGAAAATTTATATTTTTCTTGTAAATTTGTTTTTCCTATAGAGGTCTATCTTCGTATTTTGTTTTAGTTCTATTATCTCTATGTCTATAGAAGATTCATCTCTTAAGTCTTTTAAATGTAAAAAGCTAACTGACAAACAAATGTACCTAATCTAGAGTATTTGAAATTAAGAAATACTTCACATACATGTTTCATAGTATTTCATCATAAGTTTAAATTAGGTTAACTTCTGTATATATATAGCTTACCTGATTGTTTATTTGGGAGATGAAGTTGAAGGTTAATGACCGGAGGCTGCATTTCACTAAGATTGAATTCATAAATTCTCCATAGTGCTTCTGGTGCAACCACCCAACGTGCATCTTGAAAGCTGCGAATTTCATCTACGACTTTTTGTCCATCATCTGACTCGATATAAACGGCGCACCTATCATGACCTTTATATATGTACTTGTAGAGATACTTTATTGCTTTTACCCCCGAACAAGACTCTACGTTGATGTGGCAGTTATATCTAGTCAGTAAATAAGGATTATATGGAACGACCCACTGATTGTTCATTTTCATGCCTCAGACCTTTTCCTTCTTTCCATCATTTCGCCTCTTATAAATAGGATATCCATCCTTTCCTTGTATTGATTTATTACTAAATGGTCGAGGATAGTGATTCTTGCACTGTCCATCTTTCATGCACGAATTTGTTGGACGATTTTTTCCACACGGACCATGCATCATATGCTTGACAACCAAATCATGCAAGACTTTAAATTCTTCTTTATCAGGAAGTTCCGCAGAAATAAACTTGTCGTAATCGTCTGGCGATGTTATTTTGTATCCTTGTTGAAGTATTAATAAAAGGTGTATGAGGGGTAGTCCTCTTTTTTGAAATTCAACCACAAAAACATGTGCTGCAACAGGACCAAATATCTTTTTTTTGAATATCTGATCTTTTAAATCTTTTAGCTTTGCTCTAAAGACTCTAGTCACCAAGTCAGGTCTGTCTTGAGGAAGCTGTCCTTCTACCAAATTTTCTTTGATCTCGACCCAATCGGGATTACATGTCATTGTGATAAATAGATCCGGCTTTCCAAAATGTTGAACCAAAGTCATTGCATCCATATATATCTACGACGCATGTCCCTAGGACCGCCGACGAATGATGCTGGAAGTATTTCTCTCTGACCTACTTTAGCCCCTCTAATTTCTCCCGCGAGGATACTGTCAAATATACGTTGCAATATTTCCCTTCTAAGATTTGATTGCTCTAGCCTAAAATATTCAAGTCGTGTTGTTTCCAGTTTGATGTACATGTCAACATCAAATTGTTGGAACAATCGTCCGCACAATAGTATTATCGTGTCTTCTCCATCACGTATTTGTAGCTTATAGCAGTAGTACTCTCTACAAGAGACACAATGTTTACCTCCTCGTCGTACACCTACGAAAAAATTTAAAAAACATTGATATGAGATTTCTAATTACTCAAATCTAAGGGTCAATGTAATTTTTTTTCAAAACTATACCTTGCTGCTCATTGTCAAAAACCTCATCAGCGGATGTAAAGGCCGGAATATTCTGATTGTGGCTTGCAACATCGGTCCCATGTGAACCTTTTTTTGTTTTATGTTGTTTTCGTATTCCTTGGTGCCAGCCTGATTCACCATTTGAAAAAGTAGAGGATACTGGAGTGGGTCATAACAACCATAATAATGTTTAATTCTATGCATATTGCCCGAGTGCTCATGAACAATAATCTCTCTATCAAATGGTACATTGGGGTTGTTGCCGTCTATCCAAATAGCAGCAACTTGCTCTACTGATGGTTTATTGTAGAAATGTTGATCTAGTTTAGCATTTGAAGCAATTCGAATTTCTAAATAAGAAATCTGCCAAAAAAGTGAACAGGTAGGAAAGAATTAGCCCACTTATTATTTTTTAAAATTGATGGAAAGTAATTTGAACCTTTCTATGTGTATTACCTTTCCACATAATCAGTGTTTCCTCTAATGCAGCGAGGACATTTTGTGTCGCGCCCCGACTTCCAACGAGGCGTGATTGGCACCCGAAGCCGATATGGCTCGAGAGAACCAATCTTTGCTCATGTACATATGCATATCCTCGTAGGAACATCGTACTATTTCATGTAACCGTTAAATTTAAACAGGCCAATGGAGGAAGTCATGGAAAACATGTGCAATATGAAACTATGGCCGTTAGAGCCATAAAGTCAAAATGAACATACGCCTCTTGCATCCATATACCCACATACGTCTACAAAAGCCTCTAACAAAGTGCATTGACCAAAATGAACTAAAAGTCGGGACAAGTCCCTGCTTTATACAACATGTACAATATCAAAACACATGTATAACAGTGACTCGGAGAAGCCCCGGACTAACTGGAGCTCACCAAAGATCTGCAACACTGACAATCTATGGTGGAGGCCTACTAGTGCCTGCGCCTGCAGCAAGTACAATAAATTCCCCAAAAAGGGTCGTTCTCGAATGTTAACGATGTCGCTTAAATTACAACACATGCATCTCTATATTAGCATACACACACATAAACACTTAAGGCTCATGGATACTTTTTTAGTATTGGTCCACTTCCCCATTTTCAACCTTTTCCTCCATTTGCAACAAATGTAGATACGTTGATTTCATCATTTTTTTTCCAAAGGACTTTTACAGAAAGTACGTCTTTATTTATTAACCCTCACACTTGTCGGTTGAGAATAGTCAGAGCTATCTTTTCCTAGGGAGATCCTCCGAACTTTGTCTATTTCCAATGGGAATAATATGTAAGGAAACCCTTATATACTTTTAGAAAGTCCTGTGTACGCCGACTAGCTGCTCTAGCCGCGTTATCTTCATTTACCATTGGACCAGCTCGTCCTTGTGCTTGTGCAGCTACTAACTGAGTCAACATATGTACTGCATTTCGTAAATCTTGATCTGTGGCATTCATAGGTGGTTCCGCAGGCACTTCTCTACCTCTTGGCTCTTCTGGAGCTGGAAAAGTAGAGGAAGACTGCGATGCAATTTCAGCGTCAGCTCCACCTTGACTAGTTTGGTTAGGTGGTAATCTACTCATTCCTTCTTCAGCAGGCACATCCACCTGCTTCCCTTTACCTCTACCTCCTCTCGTGACTGGCATTTTAACTATACCAAAGAAAAACAATCACCATGATCAGGTCCAATTCAACTTACAACACTGGCTCTATTGCACGATCTAGAAATGAAGAAAAGAAACAACATCCTAAATGTCCCGTAGCCTCCTACTTATAAATGTGGTGCACAACACATCGATAAGTAAGACTCTACTCAGACACGGCTTTGTAGACACCCTTAGAACGATCGGCTCTGATACCACTTTGTCATGCCCCGACTCTAACGAGGCGTGATTGGCACCCGAAGCCGATATGACTCGAGAGAACCAATCTTTGCTCATGTACATATGCATATCCTCGTAGGAACATCGTACTATTTCATGTAACCGTTAAATTTAAACAGGCCAATGGAGGAAGTCATGGAAAACATGTGCAATATGAAACTATGGCCGTTAGAGCCATAAAGTCAAAATGAACATACGCCTCTTGCATCCATATACCCACATACGTCTACAAAAGCCTCTAACAAAGTGCATTGACCAAAATGAACTAAAAGTCGGGACAAGTCCCTGCTTTATACAACATGTACAATATCAAAACACATGTATAACAGTGACTCGGAGAAGCCCCGGACTAACTGGAGCTCACCAAAGATCTGCAACACTGACAATCTATGGTGGAGGCCTACTAGTGCCTGCGCCTGCAGCAAGTACAATAAATTCCCCCAAAAGGGGTCAGTACGAAGAATGTACTGAGTATGTAAGGCCATAGGAAACTTGTAAGATATGAAAGTATGTTAAGAACTCAAGTTCAAATGCATAACCAATATAGATAAGTCACCATGTAGATGACTCACTATTCTGTACTTTGGAAGCCATGTATATTACATTCATTCTTTCTCTTGCCTTTACTTTACTTTACTTTACATATATGTTGTCTGGGCCCTCATCATGCAGGTGTTTTTTTCACCCCATGGATAACATATCATCGTCATGCAGGTATTCTTTTCACCCCATGGATAAGATCATATCGGCATGCAGGTGTTCTTTGCACCCCATGGATAAAGTAACATCATATCGGCATGCGGGTGTCCTTTGCACCCCATGGATAAAGTAACATCATCATGCGGGTGTTCTTGCACCCCATGGATAGAATAACATCATCATGCAGGTAGTTGTACCCCATGGATAACACCCATGAACACAATCAATAAGCATTACTTTATTCTTACTTCATTTCTTTACTTTGAGATTGATATCTTTACTTGTGAGAGATTGATTCTTTTGCTTATGAGAGATTGATTCTTTTGCTTATGAGAGATCGATACAATCACTTGTGAGAGATTGATACATTGCTAATACTTTTGATAATCATAACTTTACTAGAAACTTTGGATCAATAATCAATGAGTGAGGGACATATGAATAACTTGGCAATATAACATTCTTGGAAACATAACACTATTGGAATCATTGAACCATAATCAATGAACAAGAGACATGAGTATAATCACTATTGGAACATTAGAACACAACCTTGTTGGGATTTTGGAACATTATTCATGAATATGAGACATGAGATTCACAAATGATCACTGAGTAGTAAATATATGATAATGACCATTGATAACCGACTATGGGATACCTTATCACTTTTCGGGATAAGACTAGTGTAATGTCAATGTGGACACTATTTGCCGCAGAAAGATACGGACGGAGTAACCTTACATACCTTGTGCTCTCAATACGGATATACAATTTTAGATGTGCATACAATAGTCCCGCTCCTTCTTTATGTGTCACTCTACAACACAAATATATAACGGGATTCACATTAACCATCAACTACTTTACAAATGCATATAACATCAATGAGTTACATGTTTGCCTTTAAACATGCTATTTCCCCTTGACAAAACCATTAATGAAATTATTATTCCAAAAATCCCACAATATTCCCAACATTGACCAATACATGATAATCAATACATTTCACCACAACACTTCTACTTTACACTTTCTTAACCATATTACATCACACATAATCCATCAAATCACCATAATACACCTCATAGCACATATCGGCCAAAATCCCACACTTTACACTTTTAGAAAAATAACAAGTGTAATAACAAAATTACACCATACATGTTCATATTTTATTCATACCATGCTCTTTCATCAAAGGCACAAGTCACTTGAACCTCATGGATCACAAACCTTATATAAAAACACAAAGTACCATGTCCACCATTTCCAAGCATAACGAACATGATATACATAATCTCCCATGCATATAATATGTTAAACCATAATAATAAACACTTACCCAAGCTTGAATAGTGATGATCTTCTCCAAAAGTTGACTTAGGGTTTTGAGAACAAAAGAGGTTTTCTTGGAAATGTCTAGAAAAAAAGATAGAAAAGCATGTGTGTTTGTAATGAATAACAAATCAGATTTTTGGACCTTTATATAATCCCCCAATTCCATCCTTAGCCACTCCTTTGCATTTACTACAATGTTTACTTGGTCAACATTGGAAGAATGGGTCATTTCCTCTTTGGGCCCATGTATTTTGGTTCATTTTTGGGCCTCAAATTGGCCCATTAACACAGCTTAACTTATCCCACCAATTTTCATGTATGACCCATCATATATCTCATGTTCAAATAATTTCATAATGTCACGACAATATTCTCTTACGAGATTCTTATTCGTAGTCTCAATCGCCAAAATAGGAATTCTAGTCGCCCATGGCTTCATGGAACATTTTGGATAACTATTTATATTTCATGATTTGATCATGTAGGTGTATTTAGGAGTGTATTGAAGTGTTTGAAGCTTTAACAATGCTCAAAGAACTCCAAAGAACCAAAAGAAACCATCCAAGAATCGCCGTAGAATTGCGTTGTGAAACGAGTCCGAAAGGGCAGAATATTTGTGCCTTGCGCCACTAGCTGCAAAGCAAGCTGTGGCGCAAGAAATGAACCCCCTATGAATCAGGTGGCTTGTGCCACACCCCCTGAAACAGGGTAGTGGCGCAAGTTTTCATGCTTTGCTGAATTTTTCGGCCATTTTTCCAACACTTGTGTATCGTCCAATACCTTATCAAAACACTTCAAAATACTTACTTAGTGATCTTAATCATAAAGTAAACATGACTCCAAGTCACCAAATGAGGTTAGAATGTGTACGGGGTATTACACAAATGCTCCACGAATCACAAAACCCTTCCTATGAAAGTCTAATTGCATATACGTGGCCAAATTTCAATTTTCTCGTCGTTAGCATTACCAAATACATACTTATATCTCTCGACACCTAAGCAACCATTATTCAACATCATCAAATAGGTTTGGGAAGGTACGGGGTGTTACATTTTGCATCTTTACGATCCACTTTTCTGTAGCAATTGGTGCAAGCTGCATAGTATGGGTCATCTTGATTTGTTATCTTTTTGATTGTTGCAGTGAACTTACAATATTTAACCTACAAATAGAAATATAGAAGAGGTTAGGATTATTACTTTTGAAAAACATAATTTTTGGTGAAGTAGTTGAAGAATTGTACCTCATTATGATCGAGCAAAGCACCTGCGATATCCCCAATTATCAATTCTTTAGCCTTTTTAAATTGTAAACTTGGTAATAGAGTAATATTGGGATGTTTTTTCTTCTCCAATAAAGACCTGCAGGGTATATATTTAGTACCATATGATCACTATATTTTATTGTTCATTAATAAGTATATGTGAATATATATTACCATTCTTGGAGAGATGCTGCTTTTTCAAAAGTGGGATCTATCCACATAGTAGTGATAGATGTCGAACCTAGCCCAAAATTTCCTTGAAGGATGAAGCAAAATATTAGTGCCAAGAAAAGACATAGAATTTACTATAAACACAAAAACTTCTCAGATAATACCTTGGTATAGTGTAGTCTTAACGTCACAAAATGCTACTATGAGATTTTGAACATTCAACTTTTCTAGCAATTCATCTTCTATTTCTGATGATTTGCCCTATAATGTTATGGTTTTTCGATCACACCTAAATTGTACAGTTAAATAAATAAGATTAAATTAAAAAGTTTATATTGTAGTAGAAAGATAAGAGAAACAAAGAGTAGAAAATTTTGACGAAAGAAAAGATTTCTTCACGTCATGATTATTACTAACAAAAGAACAACTTACTGCTCATTCATAAGTACTATCTCTCTTCGATTTTTCTCTCTTGTGAAGAGTTTAGAACTCACGAAGATTCCAATTATATCTACAAAGAATATTAAATATACATGTATAAGTAAATAGCTTCTAGTAAGTAGGGGTAAAATATTCGTTTTATTTTAAATGTTAGATTATTTGAATACAACTAAAGAAATTACCCAAGGTTGTTCCTGTCGTTTGCAATTTTTCATCTTCGAATGAAATAAAATTGTTCGAAAAAGCTATTGTAGAAAAGGAACTCTTGCATTCTTGAACTATGGTGGTGTTGATGAATCCAATCTCAATTTCTTTGTTGGCTGACAGAAAATTAGGATTGGCAGGAGTAATACGGTTGTTCATGATATAGCAAAAATCACCTTGGTGTAATAATGTTGCCCACTTTTTGATCGACTCCTTGAAAAGTATAGCACCAAGTTTTGTGCCCTAAACATTATGGAGGTGTTAAATTTGATGGATGAAACATAAATGGAAAAATTGAAAAGTAAAGACAAAGCACGAAGAATTATTACCTCTTCATCAACTAACTTTAGAAGCTTTCGAGTACCACTTGTTGCTTTATTGTATTCTTTTGTTGGCCCACTCCTTATCACTAAGACTTTGATTATGGACATACGATCGAATGGCTTTAATGTGCTAATTGCAACAACTTCGGTAATTGAGTCCATTGCAATATTAGCCTAATAGAATGGAGTTAGAATAGCAAGAACGCATGATTTCAAAAAAAAATGAAAATTGATGAGTTTAGTAGATAATTGTACCTGAATATGTGAGTCGGTTTGGCATATTAATGGAGGAAGAACGTTAGTTATTAATAGACTCAATGAAGAATACAAATTAGATAAATTACAGAACATAAACCCAACTAAGAACATTAATCAGATGAGTTAAGAATATAAGCTAAACTGCTGGCATAGCAATTAATATTATGTTGAATTCATTAATGAGCATTCAACAACACAATAACGATAGAAGAGGAAAAAAAGCAACGTAAACCACTAAATCAGTTTTGAATGCTAATCAGAAGTAGCATAGATGTAGAATTATTATCATATGTAATTAATTCCTATTTAAATTGAAACTATGCAGCTGAAAGAAAAAAGTACGAGCTGACGAAGAAAACCTGGAGAAGAAACAAAACTAAGACGAAAGCGAGCAACTGTGATGACAAAAAAATATAGTGATGATGGTAAAATTATGAAATTATCATGGCTTTTATAGAAATTGATAGAAGCTACGTTAAAGCCTATTTTGCAATGGTGGAAGAAGTTTTTTTGGTTTGATTTTTGAATTTTTGGTGTTATTGTTTTGGTTTTTTTTTTTTTTTTTTTTTTTTGGCCCTATTTGGCATGGAAAAGTTTATGGTAAATCCTATGCAAAAGGGGATAGAATTTTGGTTTTATTTTTGGGTTTTGGGGGATTTTTTTTTTTCTATTTTAGTTGGGAGTGGTAATAGACGTGAGTTTAATTAGATAGTGGAAAAAGTAACCTATTTTTGTGAGGAAAGGTTGGATTTTATTTTAATATAGTAAATATTAAATATCACTAAAATAAAATGGAAAAAGTGAAAAGACGATTTTGTCTAAAGCGGATACTTTTAATGAAGGGCAAAAAGTTCAAACAACATTTTTAAGGACCTTCACACTTTTAATATATTATAGATATAGATTATAGATATACTAGGTAAACTACCCGCGCTTCGCGCAGTGGTAAATGACCTTATTCAGCTTACGCATAATTATTTTCTAATATCCATAGAAAGAAATTAAATTTCTCATGTAACCTTGTCCGATCTTGATATTCACTTTTATGTATAAGTCTGACTTCTATAGACAATCCATTAAAGTTTAGGAATAATATCTATTAATAAAATAAAGCAAAAGAAGAATATATTTTTTTATTTGAGCAAGATTTACTCATGTCTCCCGTAATAACCTTAAACGACCAAATTTGTGGCCCCCGTACCATCGATTTCATTTGCAAGGGATAAGAAAGTGTCTTGATATTTGAAATATAATTACTCCCTCCATTCCTTTTTGTATGCTTCCTTCATTTTTCGTGAGTCAATTTGACTAAGTTTCAAAGCTAAATTAAATTATATTAATTTAATTTTTTTTAAATTAAAATTTAGATATTCAAAAACTATATGAAAAATATTATAAATTGTAATTTTTCTCTTTTCAATTTGAATAAGAAATACATCTTAAAATATTGATCAAAATTTATATCATTTAATTCTAAAAAGAAAAGACAGCATATAAAAAGGAATGGAGAGAGTAATAGAAAAGATGCCGCTCTTAGGTCTTGAATATGGATGTATATGCTTTATATAGTTAAAGCCCATATTAATTACCCTTTCGATAAAAAATCACCTTATCAATTTTTGGGCATAATTGATTACTTACCTAGTTACCTTACTCCTTTGCATTTCCGATTACCCTTCCGTTACATTTCATAAGTAAATGTTCTCATAATCTCTTTTCCTTTCCTTGTACTAACTTCATTGATTTTAATTAAAGAGTTCTCTAAGCCAACATTGAGGATAAAATTCAAAGACATGAGATATAATTACATCGTATTAGGAAATTAGCTAAAAAAAAAGCCCTTAAAGATACTACTACAAGTTTTCAAAGTCCTCTCTTTCTGAAGATTTCTTCTCCAACTTTTTTTTTAAAAAATTTTCTCGAGTGCAGATTTTTTTTTTTTGACCCACAAATACATCATTGACATAAGGTAAATCATCAAACAATGCTAGAGAGCAAAATATGAAGTTGCCACAATATATTTTAGTCAAATATTTTACATAAAATCGGTTACATTGAACAATCAAATAATTCAAACACATAACACACATACTGAGGTCTAAATGTCAAAGTTAACATTGCCAAAACTGATGACTGGTCAAGTAGAATTTCTAAGACCAAGTAAAAGCACTCCATTTATAGCTTCAGCTAGCAAGAGATTATAGAAGTATCTCCGGATGCCCAAACTTTGATTTTATGAAACATGTATCTGACTCAGGTTAGAGAGCAGTCTATGAACTTTGAGGATTCAATATTTGATTCTTCAAATGCTTCTCTGTAGAATTCAAATTCATTAGGAGATCACCTGCATATTAAGTCTTGAGCCGGAAAGTAGCCATCTTGATACCAAGCAGGCGAGTATCTGAACTGCCTTTGGTAACAATGGCTTCCTTCTTCACATACAATAAAGTCAGACACAAGCTCCACAATACCTCATGTGTGTATTCTTTCTCAAATTCCTCCCATAATTCTTCTATTCACATTCCTACATTACGAAAAAATGCTACTAATTACAACCTTAAAAATCAAGAACAAACTAATAACCAATATTTTAACAAATATCAATTGCACAAGGGTCATGACTAACGGGGCAGTAGAAGTGAATAGATGCTAGTAATATGAACAGAAAAAAGAAAACAAGCATAGACAGATTGATTTGTAAGATAAAATTTCAATTCTTATACAAGCTAAGACTTCATATTTCTTATACAAGAATTCATATATGAGCACATTCATGAGTTACTTTCAATAAATAGAAAGTGTCCTACATTTCCATCATCAGTCATGTCCTAAAGAGGAAATAGGTAAATAGTTTAATGAGTGGGATTTGTGCAAGTTGTGCTTACCAAAAATAAGTTGACATTAACAATTGATTCAACAGTGAATAAAACTTCTTCTTTAATGAGTATCTCTAAGGCCCAGACTTTTCCATCTCTTCAGCTTTCTTAAAAAATTCATCTTCGTAAAATATGTCAGTTTTAAGTTCAGCGACAATAACCTACAAAAGATGAAAATGAAAAATTAAAATCTAGCTCTTAAAAGAAAAAAGAGAAATACAACTATACAATTTTAATAAACTTCAAAAGAATTCCACAAAAATATAAAGCAAACCTATAAAACAAAAACAAAAGAAACTTATTTGAAGAAGGTATATGAGAATTCTCCTGAAAAAACAGTGGAGGAAGTACCTTTTATTCATTCTTTGTTCTTCTTTTGTAGCTTCCAGGACTCTACTATTTTCTTCAAAGTTCTCTGCTACTGTTATGTGGAGAGTATCACGTTGGA
This sequence comes from Capsicum rhomboideum, assembly GCA_031232105.1. NCBI lineage: Eukaryota > Viridiplantae > Streptophyta > Magnoliopsida > Solanales > Solanaceae > Capsicum > Capsicum rhomboideum. The sequence continues at coordinate 45,236,310 of CP124717.1, read as the reverse complement.
TTCAGAAAAAATCAAATTTGCTGAAGTCTACAACACAGAGATTATTTGCAAAATAAAACAATCACTAAAGTATGATATGGGCCATTAATTTGTTTAAACCAAATTTAACTCAAATTCCATTAATTCTAGAAAAAGAAACCTTTGTAGTTAATGTCTCTTTTTACATATCACTCTATTTGACATCCATAAACGGAATAGTACAATTGTTTATCAAAAATAACTACAAAGCTCGTAAACATAAATATACAAATGCATATACGGATTGAAAGCAAAGCTAAATGACTTGAGGGATCAAATGAATCATTTTTCTTATAATCGTGGTGTCCGGGCCAACTTGCGTGCACCTCAACTAATTTCATGGGATACCTGCCATCTCCCACCAACAACTGGTACCAGGTAACTTTATCCACCAAGGCTAGAACAGATGGAAAGAAATCACCTAGTGTTCGTCTCTTTTGGGAATTGAACCTGAGACCTCATGGTGCTCAACCCAACTTCATTGAACTAAATGAGTCATAGTTTAACATCACAATATAGGTAAAGTTAAAAGAGAAGGTAAGAATGGAAAGACCTTGAATATTCAAATCTTATTTAGTAATAATTGAAACCCAAAGAATATAGTTTCATCTGTACACCAAAAGAGTGATTGAAAGCCGACAGCGAATTCAATCAAAACAGTGAACTAAACCAACAGTCAAGCCTTGAACAAAAACCTATAGCCAGAGCTTAGAACAACAACCTCGACAGAACGCAAAACACAACCTCTAACACATTTGAGAAAAGGAGATGATTTCTCTATTTATAGAGAAACAGATGATGACTGAGTTTTCAAGGAATAAATGAGAAAAAGACTATGTAGAACATAAAAGGTAGGAGTTGTAACACCCATTGTAAAAGATACGCGCGCTAACACTTACTTTGGACTGAATAGACAAACAATAAGTTGGGATTAATTGCAAGTGTTAAGCGGGTTGATGTATTTGTCATTGAAACCACCTTTTATCAAACAATAAAAGATACAAGTGACCTCAAACTACCTTGAGACAGAAATAAATTGACTGAATAAATAAAGTCCTACCAACAAAAGGAGGCTTGTCATGAAGTTGGTGGCACATGAACTTGCAAACCGGCATTGTCGATCATAATACTGCACTAAAAGTGACAGACTAATTAGAAAAGACAGTGTTTTAAAAATATGAGAATTTTCAGATCGTGTCTTTTACTTTCTCTTTACTCTATTTTGTTGTCTTTGCCTTTCTTAGAACTAACGGAGTAGAAGGGCCTAGAACTTTTTTCTCCGAGAACTGATTTTTTTTGTTTTTGTTTTGAGAGCTCCTAATGAATGTCAAAACAAAATTAAACCTCCAAGCTTGATGGGAAAAATTGAAAGATCTTATAGAAGAGTGTTAAGAAGCAGAAATATAGAGATACACGAAAAGCCAACAAAACATGAGAGATAAACAAATCACAAATTTAGCTGAAAGAGGAAATTTACCTCTGGTGAGTGGCAGTGCTAAAACTCCATCAGATGTTCATTACAGAACCACACCATACAACTAAATCTTAACAAAATAAGCAAATTCAATATACTAATATATCAAAGTTAAGCATGGATTACTATCTAGTTGTAGCATAAACTTAGTAGGTGTAAGTTTGTCCAAATGTATAGCATCAATCCTGGGTAGATAAAATAAAAGAGGTTTTCTACCAAGCTAAATAACACTAAGGGTCAAATTCTGGCATTTATCAATCATAAGAGCGAGTATTGCAAAACTCAATCTTGATGATGCCTTTGAGCAAGAAAATGAAAAATGAAATTACTACGGCTGTTGAGGAGGAACTTGAGATAGTAAATCAATTTTTGATATTTTTTCATTGAAATTGTTGATCTGAATCATTAATTTAATCATATAAGTCCAACCCTACAAACTGAACAAACAAAATGTAAAGGGGCATACCATGGTGGCTGTAAAATTACTATCAAGAACAGAACACTGTACTCAACATTGATTCCTAAATAAGTGTTTAAGAACATAGTATAAAAATTTCAGAGATAAATATTAATCTCCCAACTAATACAACAAAAAACAGAGTTAACCTTTCATGCAAGCGAAGAAACACAGAAATTATGAAAACAATAGTATTTGAAGGTAAGACTGTCAACCTACGAAACTTGAAATTAATAACCATATTCTCGGACTTTCAAAAATGTCAACCGTGCATGTCAGATTCTCCAAAAATAATATGTTTTTGAAGAATCTGATACGAGTGCGGTATGAAAGTGAAGATCCCATCCAACTTAGCACTGAAGCATACGAATCAAAGTTTATTCCAACATATTCAAAATCTTTTTAATCCTTAAAAATTCACAATGTAAAGAGCAGAAAACGGAAAAACCGAAATAAAGTTGGAGGATGAATACACAAAACATATAAATTTGTAAGAGTAGAATTTAGTGATGTACCTCTTTTTCAATTTCAACATTTGTCAATTAGTAGAAATCAATGTCAAAACCTAAAAGAAGAAGAACCTAGAGAGTTCACAAAATCAAAAAGACGCGAGAAGGAAGTTACAATTGGAGGAAGCCGCTAGGAAGGAAAGAAGGCAAAGCAGACGCTTCAAAGTGTTGAGTAAAAGTGACGTTTGGGTTTTTTTATATATCAGTTTAAAATAAACAGAAAAAATAAATTAGAATACTGCATCAAGAGGCTGCCACGTGATCAGGCCTTTGTCCCTCTTTTCTATATATATATATATATATATATATATATAGATATAGATATAGATATAGATATATAGATATATAGATAGAGAGATAAGGTAAAAGAAGTTTTACACAATCGTTGAAATTTAATCAATATAGCATGATATTAACTATTTATTTTTTATGGAGAAAAGCATCTATTACTCCTCGAACAATGGACGAAGTTCCCACGACACACCTCAACTTCACGGGGGTCCTATTACCCCCCTGAACTATTTTAAAGTGGAATAAACACCCCATTTAAATATCACAACCAAATCTTTGTTAAGAGGTGATGTACACGCGCTGCCGCCTATAAATTTTCTATTTTATGATTTTTTTTCTTTTTCTTTTTTCATTTTCTCCTCATCTATATATTCCATTTCGTTTTAACCCGTTCAAATATGGCTTGGTTATTGACCCGCCCATTTATTAGCTCAACCCATGTCAACCCAACCCGTTTCAACTCGTTAAAATTTGGGTTATATGTAACCCAAATTGATTTTTGAGAAATCTTGTTAAAATATTTTAAAAGGACTGTTTTTTAATTTAATATGTTATATATAATCATAATAAAGAAAAATAATAATTTTATTCGGTACAAAAAATTTATAAAAGAACAAATAAAACAATTAAAACTTAGTAAGAATTGGGCTGGTTGAGTTAAAACCCGTTACCTAACCCATTTTGACCCAAACAAATTTAGGTCAGGTTGGGTCTTGACCCATTTGTATCTTGACCCGTTTTGACCTGCCCAAATTTAACCCAACTTGCCCAATTGTCACCCCTAGTACCACCAATCATCTCCTAAATACTGGAGATTAGGGTTAATAGAATTTTGCCGATGAATTTTTTCGGTTATCTTTTTTTTTTCGTATCCAAAAATAGTGGCAATCGTGGTATCAACTAATGATTATATTTTCGATCACTATTGATTCGGTCAAAAAAAAAAATCAATTTAAGTTGTAATATTAATTAATTGTGTGTATTTAATTATTATTCAATTAAAAAATGCCAGCTAGTCATATTATAACCCCTGAATATTAAAAAAACGCTACAGATGCAATCACACTATTTGAAAAATTATTTTTATCTGGTTACGTATAAAATACTTTAATCTACTTCTTTGCTATAAAATGTTATGCATTTCTACTTAGAAGAAATTGCCATAAAAACTAAATTTTGATCCTTCCAATTATTTTCTTAAAATTTCTACTGTAAATGTTTTTAAGAACTATGGTTTCAAAATTTTAGAAATTTAACAAAGAAAACCCCCTTTTTCCTTAAAAAAGTGCACGCCTTTTATCCTTTTTTTTTTTTTAATTTTTATTAGTTATCATTTCCCCCGGTTGTTTTTCATTTTAATAAATTATTTCATATAATTCTATGCATTCCTTATATTTATTTCGACTTTATTTTTTGGTTCACATATTTTTTTTCTTTCTTTTCAATTTTTTACCCTTGTTTATATTTATACATTTATTCTTTGTTTTTTTTCTCAGACTTATACTCTTCAATTTCTCCTGAAGGTTAGAAATTATTATTACCTTTAAAAACAAAACCCCAAGTCAACTCTTCATTCTCCCTCTATTAATTTGTGAAAATTCAAAAAATATATTATTTTCTCTGCATTCTCCCTGCAAATAAAAAATCATTAGATGAATGACATACAAATTTAGGAATTAAAAACGTCAAGATTCTATAATCTTTTATCTTGAATCATGCATATATAACTTTGGTCTTGAAATAAAATTTTGATATTTACCAAAATATATTATACCACACTTTTTTCCCTTCTTTCTTTTATTTCTTGTATTTATACCCTTTCAATACATTAGAAGTTGTTATCCTTATTTGAATAACCAAATTAACTTCTTCAATTAATTTTATGGAAAATTCATAATATCATTGTCCCTTGATTAATTTCTCTTATCATTGCAATACATCATCACTTTCTCTTTAATTCATCAATAAAAAAGTCAAGAAAAACAAAGCATGAAGGACTCATATCCATAACCACAGGGAGAAACATATATGATTCAAAAATATTGTAGAGACTGATGCTTCTTCAAGATAGGACATTTTTAACCATACAAGAAATCAAATCTATTACATTCGAATTCAGACTATAGCTACGTACAAATTTACAACAAATTAAAAGAGTAAAATAAATTGTATATGTATCTAATAATAGCATACTCATCCAACTTGAATACGATGAATATTCCTCACAAATAAGGCCATATACGATGCTCTTCCTCTTATACGAAAATTATGCATCAAAATTATATATAAAACTGATAATCAACTCAAAGTATGACATAAAAAAGCAGGAGAAGGAGAATTTTATGTAAAGAGAGATTCAAATGAAAAGGAATGAAATGATAACAATGAAAAATAAGGGAAAAAATGTAATGCCATAGAAGGGAGAAAGTTAACTATGCAATGGAAAAGATGTGTTTTAGTTTTTATAGTAACCAAAGTGATAAGTAACCTAACATTAATATAGAAAATTAATGTACATTTAAATAATTGTAATTAAATGAGTATTAAGTGTATTGATTGTGATGGAAGTTATTTTAGATGGATAACTGTAGAAAATTTTAAAAAGTAAAAAAGAAAAATTAAGAAAAGATTAAGATAAATGATAAGTTGATACATACAAAGAAAAAAAAAATATTTAAGGAAATTTATAAATAAAAATAACTATTATTGCATTAAAGGCAAAAACAAATGGTACAACATAACATAAGGAAAATGGAGGGTCTTAGGAATAGTAATTAATAGTGATAATTACTATTAATACTAATAAGTAATATCTTTATGGTGCATTGAAGGAGACCCATTGAAGCAGTCTTTTTCTCATGAATTTCTTTGATTTTTAATTAGAAAATTGAAAAAAAAAATCAAAAAAATGAGAAAAAAGATAAATCTAAATATTGCACATAGAGAGCGTCACGTCAGCAGGTCCATGTTTCTACTTTATTATTATATATAGATTTTTACCAGAAAAGAAAATTGACTATATTTCACAAAAGAAAAAAAAAAGGAAAAAAGTGTATCAATTTAAGTTGTAATAATAACTAATTGTGTGTACTTAATTATTATCCAATTAAACAATGCCACCTAGCCATATTAATCAGATCTAACTTTTTTGTTTTAGCTCTCACTTGCCTTCTAGAGAGTGTGCACACTCTACATGCCACATCAGCACTTAAGGAAGAATTAAATCTACTTTAAAATAGTTCGGAGGGGGGGGGGGGGGGGAGGGGGAATAGGACCCCCGTGAAGTTGAAATGTGTCGTGGAAACTTCGGCCATAGTTCAGGGAGGTAATAGATGCTTTTCTCTTTTTTATGTTAGTGAATCAAGCTTAATATAGAAAGTTATGATGTAGGTCAACTTAATCTAATAGTTTAAAAAATCTTTACTCTATCAATACATAGAACATTCCAAGTATATTATCTTTGGACTGGAGCCGTAATCTACTCATATCAAAGGTTACGACTGATCATAAACTCTATAGACGACCAAGCATTAGGTGTAAGCTTGTGTAATTATAATTTTATGGTATATATACAAGTTAGGGTCGTGCCTAACTCCTCATCATATAGATGGACATTTTGGGCAAAAGAAATTGCAAGCTTGGAGTTAATTTCATTGATACGCAGTCAATCTTTACTTTGTTGTACCAAAATTATTAAATTAATTTTTGTGAAGTAAGAAAATCGATAAAGTTTATGTAAGTATTAGAAGTCACTAAACTATTCTTAGCAACAAAAAACATTCAACTTTACCAGGTATTACAAAAGAAGTTAATCGGAGGAAACAAATGATACATTTTCCATAAATTAAAAATTTAGGTAAATTTAGGTGACTCTTTGGTTTCAAAATGTAGTTTAATAACTTTTATTATGTGATACTTAATCAAAGTTAAGCAACTTGTCACAAAAGATAGTTTTGTCATTTCGATAATAGCCCTCTCTTCCAAATAACCAAAGGAGGGAATAAAATGTTCAAATTAGTATTTGAGTATGCACTCCATATTTTATCCTTAGAGTACTAGAATTTGAATTTTTTTTTCATAAATATCAAAGATACCCTTTAATCAAGTTGAATGTTGACCAATTATACACACAGCTATCAAATCCTTTTTCTTCCACTTTGGAATTAGAAATACATGAGGTGTATATATATATATATATATATATATATGGGATTTCATTTCACTATCAGGTTAGTTAGGAAAACATACTTTGACATCATCCAAGTTGTAGCCGACCCTATTGACTAGCAAAGCCAGAATGCAAAGATGATTATATGTTAGTACTCTGCATAAGTGCATATGTAACTGAATAATCTGTGGAAAACCGACTCTTATTACTCCCCACGTTTCAATTTTTTTTGTACAATTTTCCTTTTTAGTCGGTTTCAAAAGAAAATGTCTCTTTCATGTTTAGCAACTCTCTAATTTCAACCTTTCACTTGACATGTCTAAGATCACAAGATTATAGATATTTTGTTACATTTGACATATATTTAATTTAAGAACACAAAATTCATAAATCTTCTTTACTTTCTTAAACTATGTTCAATACAAAATACGACAAACAAATTAAAAGCATCCTAGATATCGGTATAATAAGATTTGACCGTGCCAGCGTAGGAGTTAGGACCTGGCGGGATAGTTTGCATCGAGCCTCGAAAATGAAGAAACTATCCGGCCACAAAAAGAGCTTTTCTCCTTAATAGGCTTAATTACCAGACACTTTTGAGTTAATAAATTTTGGATGTTGAATAGTCAAACCAAAAAGAAGAAAGCAAAAAGGATTTGATTGTGCGCTTCATGTTGCCATATCCTTACATTTCTTAAAAGTCAATTAATTCATATGTTCCTTGTCATAATTAATTTCTTGTATTATTAACAAGAAAACTTGGTTGGCAACTTGGAAAACATAGAGACAGTAAAAAAAAGAAAAGAGAGGAAGCCTCTTGTTGAAATTTGAGTGACATGTCTTGATATGTGATATTTAAAGCCTAAACATTAATTAATTGATTTAGTTTTTTGATTAAATCGAGTCACAATTTTGTTGCCATCCTAAAAAAAGTTATAGATGAAGAGAGAGGACTAGGCTTTACCTATTACTAAAAAAAAATTTGCTCACAAAACAAGGTGGCAGTTAAACTGAGACAGACCAGAGGTGGATCATAAACTATCAATCATGATCTTCTTAATTTCCTGAGTTGAAAAGATGGGCGATTCCATCTATCAATATTGAGTAGTCCTCTAATTTGCTAAGGCAGAGAATCAAAGTAATCGTAAATCGGTTCGACATCAAAAGAAAGTTCCAGGAAAGTCAATTTGTCAGCTATTTGATTGGCTCCTCTGAAGTAGTGATTGATTAAGATGTTGCGGTTAGTAGTCGAGCTATTGATATCCTTTACAATATTTTTAGTCCTTCATGGTACATTCCAAATGTCTTGCATACAATTTAATAAAAGAAGAGAGCCATGCCAAACTAAAACCGTTCATGACACACTAGTTAAGACCAAACAAAAAACTGGCTTCAGTTAGTGGTCCCTTGCACAAGTGGGATGGAAAATACCCGTAATGAAGTGACTTGTGGAGTTCCTAGGCCCTAAGTACTCCTCCTCATTGGTCATTTGAGCTGGATCAATCACAGTTAAGTTTTAAATACATGTGAGGAGGTCTGATCCATCATACCACAGTGGTAGAAACTTTATTGAACTTGTGACTTAACATAGAGCACATGTTTTTTCAAGAATCAGTGAAATCCATACCAGTGAACTGACACTTGAGGTGCTAAAAGATATTAAAAATTAAACTATGCTAAAGATATTAAAAATTAAACTATGCTCGTTTGGTATAAGGATAATTAATCTCGGGATTAATTTTAGGATGTATTTATCTCATGTTTGGTTGGATAAATTTGGGATAACTTATCCCAAGATTAGTTATTCAGGATTGTAGTGTTATTTTTATCCCACATTGAGGATAGAATAACAATCTCGGGATAACTAAACCCAGGATATAACTTATCTCCAGATAACTTATTCCTCAACCAAACGAGGCCTTGGACTTGTTAAAGGAATGAGTCTCTTCTTCAAACATTACTTAGCTGTCAAATTAAGGTACTCGCTTAGTTCATGTCACGATACAAATGGCCGGCTGTGAGTGACACCCACACTAACTCTTCGGTGGGCGAACCATACATTATCATTTAACCAAAGCCTTAACCAATTCATTTAGCAAAATAAGACAATTTACATGCTAAGACAATTTACAAGACGTAATAATCGAAATCTCAAACTTAATAAAATAACGTGCTGAAATCTATCTATTACATCCCAAGATCCGAAAGTCATCGTACAAAAGATGCTAACAAAACAGTGTCTAAGAGTTTCCAAAATCACTAATAAATAAACAATGTATGAAAAAAGAGACATATGTAACTAAGAAGCTTCGTGGTAGCCTGAATGCTAGTAGCTCACCCTCGAATCAATCAATTGAACAATGCTTCATGTGAGGTCGCGTCGAAGTTTCTGGAGCATAGTCTGCACTCAGAAAAAGAAGTGCAGGAGTATCATCAATATAAACACTATGTACTGATAGGTATCATAGGTTGACTCAAAATAGTAGCAAGTATATCTCATAAATCCCGTAAGGCAAGTAGACAGGTGCATCAACACATAATCAAGTAGTTACATCAACCATATAAATCACCCAAATCCAGATACATCAATGGCAACAAATAAAAGACATATAAGTCACCCAACTGATATAATTAATAAATCATTAAGAACTCTACAAATATAATGCAGTCACATCACAAATATAAATTCGTGTTTATACTGATCTGACAACTATATAATTTCTGTATCTCATCAGTCTTACTCTGTACCATATCAAAACTCACAAAATCACTCATCTGTATACACATACTAAAGGGTCTTATTTCTTCCCAACTATTCATGACCTCCAGGAGACAGCCTAGGGTCCATGTACTGTACCGGCGTGGCACCCGCTCCCTAACATAACTACTTGTTTGTAAGCTCACATCAGGCTCGAGCCACTCAATAACAGAATAGTATGTATATTCTCAACCTCTTTCAACATATCTTAGTATCTTCTCATATTCAACTATCTCTCAGGATATTATCAGCAAGTACACAATAAGTTTAATAAGTGTACATCATTCTCACAAATCATTTAAAAACAGGCTTCAACAGTTATAAGCTTATTCACGTAAGCATTGTCAAGCCAAACAAATAATCAACCACAGTTTATGTTTGAACACCAACCAACATACTTATCAATTCAGACTCATACAAGAGACTTAATTAAGTCTAATTCCATATAAATCATAGCCTACCTCAACCGAAGAACCCAAAATCAAGCAAGTTAAATCATAAGTGCTTTTCTTTTCCTCAACGCATTCGAATGTTCAAAGTCTAAAACAAACAATTATAAGAGTAACTAATCATTTACTCTTCAAGTATATATTTTGGGAATTCAAACCCACTAATTCTACTCTTATCCACAGTCTATAACATTATCCAAAGGTCAATCAACCATCAACTAGTTCAACAATACTCACATCATCTCAAATTATGGAGTTTCTACTCTAATTACCCTCTTTAAAGCAATTTTTATGCTAAAGATTTCATTTTTATTGAACTCGAGGTTCCCAATCACCACAATTTATATTTAAGGACAACAAATTCATGCTAGGTGTCACATCCCGAGTTCCAACGGGGCGGACATGGCACCCGAAGCCATTGAGGCCCGAGAGAACCAACTTATACATTCGTATGGAACACAATATGTATGCATATGGACACGACATCGTAAAACTAAAGCGTGGAAAGACATTTATATATATAAGAAACTCGGCCGGTAGGGCCGCAAAGTCAAAATGAGAAGACATCCCTTCGTTTACTGTACAACATCTACAAAGCCTCTAGCAGAAACCAGACCAAGTCTATAATCGGGACAAGTCCCCGCTTTACACAAACATTTACATAACATCAAAATCAACGTGTACGTATGACCCGGAAAGCCCCGAATTAGGCTGGAGCTCACCAACTGTACGCAGAGAATTCGAATCCTACTGTGAGGGTCTACTACCTCCTGTTCCTGCAGCAAGTAAGGTAGGTCTCACAAGGGGTCAGTACGAAAGAATGTACTGAGTATGTAAGGCGATAAGCAACTGCATGACATATAGGAATGCAAATGGAAGCAAATACAAGTGAATAAACAGTAGGGATATACCACTATTCTGCATGTGTGGAACCAAGTACATTACATTCATTACTTTACTTTTACGTTCATTAACATCATCAATAACTCATATCGTACCCGGGTATCGTACCCGGGCCCCAACTGATCAGTGGGTCATAACATTGGGATTGTCTCTAGCTAGGCTTATGCCCCTTTGAGCTACCACCCATAAGTCAATAAAATAGGTTCGGCCCTAGCTAGGTTTTCACCCCTTTGGGCTACCCCCTGTGTCCAATAATCAATCGGGATCGTCTCTATGCTGAGCTTTACGCCCCCTCGAGCTACCACCCATACTCAATAAACACCTATATGCATTACTTCAATTCATTCATTAAGAGAGTGATACATTGGTGGCTGCAACATTATTGATACTTGGAAACCATAGGCAATGAATAAGAGGCATACAAGCAACAATCATGTACTTGGAGTGAGACTCTTTACGACATTTCAGAGGGATGGTAAGTTCGGGCAAATTATGAACAATAGGTGTGACCAAAGGTCGTAGGAAAGAGAAACCTTACATACCTTAGTCTTTCAATATGTGACTACAATAATTCCACCTTTCCGTAAAATGCTACTCTACAATATACATACATACACAAGGGAACTTGCATTAGTAACCAAACCTAGCATAAATTTACAATACATTAATGAAATCACCCACATACTCATCATAGGATATATCATTCCATATTCCCTCCTACTACTATATCACTTATTCCACCTTACCACAAACAAAGTGGACTCCTCAACACTTTAGAACACAACCATCATGACCTACACCACCTTTCATGTACATCATATATTAAGGCACAAGAGGGAACACTTACCAATACTTGCAAAGAGATGATCTTGCCCCAAACAAGTGTTGTTGCCTTAGGGTTTTTTTTTTTGTGAGATAAGGAGCCTTGAGAAATATCTAGAAGGAGATGAGAGTTATAATGAATTAAATCTGATTTTTGTGTCTTATAAAGTCCCTCAAGTCCAATTAATCCTTGGCCACAAGTTTGATCCATGTTGAATGGGTCTTTCCTTTATTTGTTGAGGCCCATGGCTTATTACATGCTATTTGGGCCTCGAATACAAAATATAGATCCATCCCAACACCTTTAATGGGTCTCACACTCAAATATCTCATCTAGTCAAAATTGGTCAACAAAGCCGGCAAAGTTTCACGGTGCCGTGACTGGTGTCGTGGAACCCAGTCACGCCACGTAGGTGGTGTCGTAGAACTCAGACCCTATTTTTTAAGTCTCTGAAGTTATCCACGGCATCCACTCACGTCACGTGAGTGGAATCACGCCACGTGGGTCCTGACGTGAAAATCAGAGCATTTTTTCCAACTCTCTGAAGTTGGTTCACGGCACCACTCACGTGGCGTGAGTGTGACTCACGTCACGTGAGTCCTATCTTCGTTTTTTTTTTCCGCATGCTCGTTTCTAGTACACACTTCTTCACCTTTTCTTCATTTAGCCTTATACCCCAACCATTGTATATTTTCATGTGTTTGAAGCACCTGGAGTGTTACATTCTTTCCCCCTTAGAAAAATTCATCCTCGAATGTTGGTAACGTTATCCAGGATACACAAATGCTAGTCCAAGTAGACATCATATATATACCCATACCTATAATATTGACAAATTGATGTAGGCTTACTTGTTATTGCTCTCCTTCTGTACTTTGAACTTGTTCCTCAGTGTGAAACAAATGTGGGTACTTTGATTTCATCATTTCTTCTGCTTCCCAAGTAATCTCTTCTACTTGCTGATTTCTCCAAAGTACCTTTACGGAAGCCATATATTTATTCCGTAACCTTTTCACTTGTCTATCCAGAATAGCAATAGGTCTTTCTTCATAGGTGAGGTTTTCTGTAATTTGCACATCCTCAATGGGAGCAATTTGAGATGGCTCTCCTATGCACTTTCAAAGCATCGAAACATGGAATACGGGATGAACTGTGGGGAGTTCTTGGGGTAGTGCCAATTCATATGCAACTTGCCCAAATCTTCGAACAATTTCATATGGGCCTATATAACGTGGACTTAATTTTCCTTTCTTTCCAAACCTCATTACCCCTTTCATCGGCGACACCTTCAAGAATACCCAATCACCTATGGAAAATTCGAGCCCTCTTCGTCTAACATCAGCATAGGACTTGTGTCGACTTTGGGCCGTCTGTAGCCGTTGTTGGATCACTTTAACTTTCCACATGGCTTGGTGAACAAGATCGGGCCCAAGTAAAGCAGTTTTACCCGTTTCAAACCATTCAATTGGCGATCGACATCTTCTTCCATATAAAGCTTCATAAGGTGCCATTTTAATACTTGAATGATAGCTATTGTTGTAGGCAAATTCAACAAGTGGTAAATGATCATCCCAGCTGCCTCTAAAATCCAATGTGCACGCTCGTAGCATATCTTCAAGTGTTTGGATAGTACGTTCTGCTTGTCCATCCGTTTGAGGATGGAAAGTCGTACTCAAATTCACCTGTGTACCCAAGCTCTTCTGAAAAGATTTCGAGAAATGTGCAGTAAATTATGCTCCCCGATCTGAGATAATAGAGAGTGGAATCCCATGTAATCGCACTATCTCTTTGACATACAACCTTGCGTAATCTTCAGTTGCATAGGTGGTCCTGACTGGTAGGAAATGTGCTGACTTGGTAAGCCTGTCCACTATCACCCATATAGAATTAAACTTACGCAGTGTACGAGGAAAACCTGTGACGAAGTCCATGTTAATCATATCCTATTTCCAGACTGGAAGATTGATAAATTGCATGTAACCTCCTGGTTTCTGATGCTCCACCTTGACTTGTTGGCAATTTGGACATTGAGCTACAAATTAGGCAATATGCTTCTTCATGTTACCCCACCAGTATGCCTCCTTCAGATCGTGGTACATTTTAGTGGATCCCGGATGAATAGAATACCGTGAATGGTGTGCCTCTGTCATAATCCGCTTCTTCAACTCATCCACATTCGGTATACATAACCTCCCTTGGCATTGAAGGACTCCTTCTGGTGTCAGATCGAATGCCTTGGTCAACTCTTGCCGCACATTCTCTCTCAACTGCAATAGAATAGGATCTGCATACTGTTTCTCCTTTACCTCAGCCATTAAAGAAGATTCTGCTGCATTCCGCACAATAACCCCTTCATCTGGAGATTCAAGAAGATGAACCCCCAAGCTGGCTAGTTGATGTAGATCCCTGACTATATCTTGCTTTTCTCTCAACTGATTATTGGTACTTTCTATTGCTTTGCGACTTAGTGCGTCAGCTACCATATTTGCCTTCCCTGGGTGGTATAAGATATCGATATCATAGTCCTTCAATAACTCAAGCCACCTCCGTTGCCTCAAATTGAGTTCCTTCTGCTTAAAGATATATTGCAAACTTTTGTGATCCGTATAGATATCAACATGAACCCCATACAAATAATGACGCCATATCTTTAAAGCAAATATCACAGCTGCTAGCTCAAGATCATGTGTGGGATAATTTCTCTTATGTGGCAGCAACTGTCATGAGGCATACACTATTACTTTACCATTCTGCATCAATACACATCCGAGGCCAACCCCAGAAGCGTCACAATACACTGCATAACCTTCTGTGCCTTCGAGAAGTACTAAAACTGGTGTGGAAGTCAACTTATCTTTCAGCTCCTGGAAACTTTTCTCACATGCATCGTTCCACTGAAACTTAATTGCCTTGTGTGTTCGCTTAGTTAATGGCGCAGCAATAGAAGAAAACCCTTCCAAGAACCTGCAATAATAACCGGCCAATCCAAGAAAACTACGAATCTCTGTAGGTGTCGTAGGTCTTGGCCAATTCTGCACCGCTTCAATCTTTTGAGAATCAACCCGAATTCTTTCATCTGATCCAATGTGACCCAAGAACGCCATGGATTTTAACCAAAATTCACATTTAGAAAATTTGGCATATAACTTACGGTCACGCAGAGTCTGTAACACCTGCCGTAGGTGGTTAACATGGTCTTCTTCTGATCGTGAATAAACCAGAATATCATCTATAAACACCGTCACGAACACGTCTAGAAATGGCTTAAACACCCTATTAATCAAATCCATGAAAATAGCTGGTGCATTTGTTAATCCAAATGACATAACTAAGAATTCATAATGGCCATACCGTGTTCGAAAAGCTGTCTTGGGTATATCGTTTTCTCGAACCCTGACTTGATGGTAACCCGATCACAAGTCAATCTTTGAAAAACATTTGGCGCCCTGTAACTGATCAAATAAATCATCAATTCTGGGGAGGGGATATTTGTTCTTGATCGTTACCTTATTCAACTGCCGATAATCAATGCACATTCTTAACGTGCCATCTTTCTTCCGTACAAACAACACTGGTGCACCCCACGGGGACACACTAGGTCGTATGAATCCCTTGTCCAACAAGTCTTTTATTTGCTCCTTCAATTCCCGCAATTCAGCTGGAGCCATTCGATACGGAGGAATAGAGATCGGTTGTGTCCTTGGGATCACATCAATACCGAACTATACTTCCCGTTCTGGAGGTATACCTGGAAGATCCTCAGGAAATACATCAAGAAAGTCATTGACCACTGGGACCGATTGAGGAGTCGGTGGCTTCACATCAGTATCCTGCACCCTTACTAGGTGGCATATATATCCCTTGGATATCATTTTCCTCGCCTTGAGATAAGAAATAAATTTACCTCTCGGTGCTCCAATATTACCGTTCCATTCAAGAACGGTCATTTGCGAAAAATGAAAAGGTACCTTCTTCGCTTGGCAATCCACAATGGCATAGCAAGAAGCCAACTAGTCCATCCCCATTATAACATCAAAATCCACCATCTCTAGCTCAATAAGATCGGCCAAGGTATCATGACCACCAACAGTGGCTATGCAGTTACGATAAACCCTCTTAGCTATAATGGATTCACCGACAGGCATAGACACCTCAAATGACTGAGTTAATAATTCCGACGTTCTTTTGAATTTTTCCGCAATCAATGGAGTGACATACGATAATGTAGAACCCGGATCAATCAATGCATATACAGGATGTGATAAAACAGATAATATACCTGTAACGACATCAGGAGAAGTCTGCGAATTCTGTCGGTCCACTAGAGCATAAGTACTGTTCTGTACCCCACTAAAACTGGCTGCTCCTCTCGTACCTCTACCACGCCCCATAGGTTGTACTCCTCTACCAAGGGAAGGAATCGATGAAGAAGATGCAGCGGTCGATCCAGTAGGTTGCACCACACTACCTAAACCTCTTTGTGGGTAGTCTCGCATTATGTACCCTGTTATACCGCACCAAAAACAAGCATTTGTACCAACCCGACATTCACTTAGGTGAGGCCTTCCACAATACTGACACTGCGGATGAGGAAACCCTGCTGTCTGTGAACCGGAGCCACCGCTTTGCCCAACATAACCGCTCCTAGACCCTCGGAACTGGGATGAAGTGCCTGCTATGGCATGAGAAAATAATGGTCTAGGCATAGGCGGTCTCTGAAAACCCCGAGGCCTGAATTCTCCTTGGGACGCTATAGACTGTCCCATGGGTCTAGCCCTTTTTGATGGCCCCCTATCAGATTCATTTACTCTTTTTCTCTGCCTCTGATCTTCCATTTTTTGAGCGAAAGCCTGAATCCTGGCTATGTCCATATCCCTGTTTAAAGAAGCTATAGTGCAGTCCCGTACCAAATATGGCTCCAATCTGTCTACATATCGATGGACCCTGTCTGTCATTGTGGCCACTACATTTGGAGCGTATCGAGCCAAAGAATTAAACTGCAGACTGTATTCTCTCACGGTCATATTCCCTTGACGCAAATTTAGAAACTGGTCTGCACGTGCCTCCCGGGTCTTGTATGGGAGATAGTGATCAAGGAATGCTGTTTTGAATTCCTCCCATCCAGTTGGAAGTACATCAATTCCCCTCGACCGCTTTCAGTCCTCATACCACAATATCGCTTCACCCTTCAATCTATAAGCCGCAAGTTTAACTGTTTCTACACCCGTCACGTGCATAACCTCTAGGGCCCTTTGGATTTGGTCTACGAATTCTTGTGGAACTGCTTGTGGGTCTGACCCAGTGAATGTGGGAGGGTCCAGTTTCAGAAAGTCCTGTGTTCTGCGACTCGCTATTTTAGCCGCGTCGTCCTCATTCGTCGTTGGACCAGCTCGTCCCTGCGTTTGTGCCGTAACTAGCTGAGTCAACATATGCACTGCGTTTCTTAAATCCTGATCAGTGGCATTCAAAGGCGGCTCTGCGGGCAAAGTAGAAGAAGCCCGCGATGCAAACTCCTGTTCAGCACTACCCTGATTATCTTGATCCGGTGGTGGTCTACTAGTTCCCTCTCCAGCAATCCTGTCTAGCCTCTTACTTTTACCTTTACCTTTCCTTGCAATCGACATTTTTCTATAACACAAAGAAAACAACTTCAATGAGTAGATGTGATTCCACCTACAATTTTGGCTTTATTGCACTGTCTAGGAAATGAAGAAAAGAAACAACTCCTAAATGTACCGTAGCCTCCGACTTATAAATGTGGTGCACAACACATCCATAAGCAAGACTCTACTTAGACACGGCTTTGTAGACACCCTAGGACGACCCGCTCTGATACCACTTTTGTCTCGTCCCGAGTTCCAACGGGGCGTACATGGCACCCGAAGCCGTTGAGGCCCGAGAGAACCAACCTATACATTCGTATAGAACACAATATGTATGCATATGGACAGGACATCGTAAAACTAAAGCGTGGAAAGACATTTACATATATAAGAAACTCGACCGGTAGGGCCGCAAAGTCAAAATGAGAAGACATCCCTTCATTTACTGTACAACATCTACAAAGCCTCTAGCATAAACCAGACCAAGTCTATAATCGGGACAAGTCCCCGCTTTACACAAACATTTACATAACATCAAAATCAACGTGTACGTATGACCCGGAAAGCCCCGAATTAGCCTGGAGCTCACCAACTATACGCAGAGAATTCGAATCCTACTGTGAGAGTCTACTACCTCCTATTCCTGCAGCAAGTAAGGTAGGTCTCACAAGGGGTCAGTACGAAAGAATGTACTGAGTATGTAAGGCGATAAGCAACTGCATGACATATAGGAATGCAAATGGAAGCAAATACAAGTGAATAAACAGTAGGGATATACCACTATTCTGCATGTGTGGAACCAAGTACATTACATTCATTACTTTACTTTTACGTTCATTAACATCATCAATAACTCATATCGTACCCGGGTATCGTACTCGGGCCCCAACTGATCAGTGGGTCATAACATTGGGATTGTCTCTAGCTAGGCTTATGCCCCTTTGAGCTACCACCCATAAGTCAATAAAATAGGTTCGGCCCTAGCTAGGTTTTCACCCCTTTGGGCTACCCCCTGTGTCCAATAATCAATCGGGATCGTCTCTATGCTGAGCTTTACGCCCCCTCGAGTTACCACCCGTACTCAATAAACACCTATATGCATTACTTTAATTCGTTCATTAAGAAAGTGATACATTGGTGGTTGCAACATTATTGACACTTGGAAACCATAGGCAATGAATAAGAGGCATACAAACAACAATCATGTACTTGGAGTGAGACTCTTTATGACATTTCGGAGGGATGGTAAGTTCGGGCAAATTATGAACAATAGGTGTGACCAAAGGTCGTAGGAAAGAGAAACCTTACATACCTTAGTCTTTCAATATGTGACTACAATAATTCCACCTTTCCGTAAAATGCTACTCTACAATATACATACATACACAAGGGAACTTGCATTAGTAACCAAACCTAACATAAATTTACAATACATTAATGAAATCACCCACATACTCATTATAGGATATATCATTCCATCTTCCCTCCTACTACTATATCACTTATTCCACCTTACCACAAACAAAGTGGACTCCTCAACACTTTAGAACACAACCATCATGACCTACACCACCTTTCATGTACATCATATATTAAGGCACAAGAGGGAACACTTACCAATACTTGCAAAGAGATGATCTTGCCCCAAACAAGTGTTGTTTCCTTAGTTTTTTTTTTTTGTGAGATAAGGAGCCTTGAGAAATATCTAGAAGGAGATGAGAGAGATAATGAATTAAATCTGATTTTTGTGTCTTATAAAGTCCCTCAAGTCCAATTAATCCTTGGCCACAAGTTTGATCCATGTTGAATGGGTCTTTCCTTTATTTGTTGAGGCCCATGGCTTATTACATGCTATTTGGGCCTCAAAGACAGAATATAGATCCAGCCCAACACCTTTAATGGGTCTCACACTCAAATATCTCATCTAGTCAAAATTGGTCAACAAAGCCGGCAAAGTTTCACGGTGCCGTGACTGGTGTCGTGGAACCCAGTCACGCCACGTAGGTGGTGTCGTGGAACTCAGACCCTATTTTTCAAGTCTCTGAAGTTATCCACGGCACCCACTCACGTCACGTGAGTGGAATCACGCCACGTGGGTCCTGACGTGAAAATCAGAGCATTTTTTCCAACTCTCTGAAGTTGGTTCACGGCACCACTCACGTGGCGTGAGTGTGACTCACGTCACGTGAGTCCTGTTTTTTTTTTTTTTTTTTTTCGCATGCTCGTTTCCAGTACACGCTTCTTCACCTTTTCTTCATTTAGCCTTATACCCCAACCATTGTATATTTTCATGTGTTTGAAGCACCTGGAGTGTTACACTAGGAAGTGTTAATTTAAAATCTAGAAGCATTCTACATGATTATTACATCTACCCATAGGTTTTCCCATACTTCTCATGAACCTAGGTTTCTAACCATAATTTCTCCATTACAATCTTCCTAATGGTTTAATGATGTTAACAGATTACTAGGTGAAGAGATTGATGAAATAACTTACCTCAACAAGAAAATCCACCCTAGCCATGAAAAAATCGCCTCTCTGGAGCTCTGTAATGAAGTTTTTGAGTTTATGATATGAAACTCAGAATAAGTGACTTAAACAGGCATTTTGCCTAGCGTCATCCCCTGCAATGGATCCGCTATGACGAAATAAGATTCGCTGTAGAGAGACCTGACGATTGGCCTAGCTCGTCTACGGTGGGTGTCCGACCGCTACAATTGTCTCGCTGCAGCGGGAATCCCACTGCTATAACGGTCCTTAACTAGTAGCTCAAGAAAATTAAACTTTAGCCCCATTTCACAACATAAATTTTTATACTTAAGACGTTACGAAACAATCCCAACGCGGCAATCACTAAAACCCCATGCTATGAATTTACTCGTAGTCTCAGAATTTTCTACGGAGGTTTAGATCACTAGTTCACCCCTAACGGAACATGATACCATAAAACACTACACCGTGAATTATAATTCACCATGACTAAATACAACACAAGTTTTCAATTTTAAACCAACCCGCCTTGAGATTTTATTAGCTCTACTCACTAGGGGAACTCTAACAGGGTACTTAGACCCTAACCACTTATAACAATTGGGAGGGTCGTTACAGTTCCAAAATATTTGGATTTCTTGCTTGTCGAGAAACAAATTAAGTAACCATTTGGCCATAAAGTTTATTAACTTTTCTGTTTTGAATAATTTTTCACTTTATTTGAAGATTATGTTTGACCATGAAAACTTCAAGTTCAACTTAAAGTTGTATTTCAAATTCTGAAAACAAATTATAACTTAATTTTCCAACTCTTTTTTCACATTGAAGTTGTATTTAAGTACATTCAACTATTCAAGCATGAATATTATTTCAAATATTCTTTGTAAAAAGTATAACCAAACACAACTCTATCTTCAAGTTCAACTCCATAAATTTTAAATAAATTGAAAAATATTTGAAATCTATAACCAAATGCCTACTAAGTTATCTTTTAATTTGACTATTATTATTCCTTTCCCATAATATCTGAAAATAAATTTTTAATTAAAAAATAAATTGACATATAGCCCGAGGTTTAGCTCCAAAAGTTAATTGATTAAACCTCGGTGAATAAAATGTGTCAAATGAATTGGAACAAAAAGATTAAATTTTGAATATTTGATTTATTATACTTTCTTCAAGCCATATATATGATTCCATCTGAAATTATACAATATATTATATTAATTGCCTTGGGTCAATAGAGCAACGCCTTCAAGTTTCAACGTTCAAGTAAACAAAATACATCATTTTGTCATCAAAAGAAAGGTAAGTATATTATATCAACAAACAAGAATTTGTAAACTAATTATCTAAAGGTAAATTTTCAGTTTAATGGCATTTTGACATAGAAATAAATCACCTTTACCAGCTGAGCTCAAATAGTATTTAACCTGCAGCTGGAAGCATTTACTACTATCTCTGGAGATTCAGAAATCCACATAAGAAATTTCCTCTTTACATCCTTTGGTTAAGGCACATCAGAAAGTAGTCACTATAGCCACTTGCCCACAACTTCAAGGTTCATCACCTTTTTCCTATTTGGACAAACATTTAATTCAAGTTTTTCCAGCGATTCCATTCCTTCTTAGGCCAAACTTTCACGACTTCAATTTTGGTGTAACAATAGTCACACTGATAGAGACGACCACCAGTAAAGCAAAATTCATTCTTGACAATTTTTTTCCCCTATAAATACCACGTAATATATTCTCTTTCTATTTTCAAATCAAGCTAGCGACCAAACTTAAAATATTACGAAACTCATTAACTAAACATGAATTCATTCAAGTTTTTATTTGTTGTCTTACAAGCAATTTCCATAACTATTGCTCTCTTTCCTTCATTGTTTAGTAAAGAATTAGTCCTTGAAGGCCTAGATGGGACTTATTCGCGAGGGAAAACCTCTTTTCTTGCCCCAAAACAACGATATGTTGCAACGTGCGATAAATACCCTAGGGTTTGTGCTGCAAAGGGAAGTCGAGGGCCAGATTGTTTCAAAAAACAATGCGTGAATGTCCTCAATGACAGATCCAATTGTGGGAAATGTGGTAACAAGTGCAAGTACTCTGAGATATGCTGCCAAGGGTGATGTGTGAACATATACGTTAACAAGAAGCATTGTGGCAAGTGCAATAATGCATGCAAAAAAGAAAGTTCATGCTCTTATGGAATGTGCAACTATGCTTAATTAGATGATTACACTTTCAGCGTGTAGAAGTTGAATTCCAATTCCAATCAATTATTCGTTTTGCCATCCTAGTAGACTAGTAAAATGTGTTGGTTTCATGTAAGGGATTCATTATTTGTCGTAACGAAATTGATTTAAGTGTTAAGAATGCCATGTTAAGAAAATTACATTTCATATTTAGGAGTTCTATTTCGAAGTATATTGCTAATTAGTTTTGTTGGTTCAAGCATATAATAAAGCAGACTTTAACTTTCTTTCTGGATTGTTCTAAAATAATGTCTATTTTTCTTGGAGGAATTTAAATACATTACACTCTCTTTATTTTAATTTATGTGTTTAACTGTCATTTTAGACTGTTTAAAAAAGAATGACATTTTTTTTTTAGTACTCCTTATGTCTTAATTTATGTGAATGTGTTTGACTGGACACAGGGGTTTAAGAGAAAAAAAGAAAAGACTTTTAAAAACTATAGTCTAAAATAAGCCATAAAATTTTTTGTGACTATAAATCATCTCATCAAAGGTAAAATTAGTAGTTTGAAATTAATTATCACTAAATATGAAAATATATTCTTTTTGGGGCTGACTAAAAAAGAAATAATGTCACATAAATTGGGACGACTAGAATAACTCCCTTAATCCAATATCCTAAATGTCATATTTAAGGCCACAAGATTTAAAGGACATTTGATACATTATACACATTATGCGAAGTTGCTTGATGATATCAAGAAACTTACTGAAGTTAGCATCGTCCTTACTCTTTTGGAATGGTGGAGGTCTTTCAACTACAAGCTTAGACTGCTCAAAAACCTCTTTCTCTATCTCCTTTTCTTGCATAGGCTTTTGCTCTGGTGTAGCCACCAATCTTTGCAAAAAGGGAGGTGGGTGCTTAAACTGACTCCAGTCAACTACTTTCCTCTTTGGAGGCTCTGAGTCCGGCAACTCTTTTCTATTCCTCAAGGTGATTTTCATCACCTGATCTAAGGCGTATTTATATGCCTTAGTAGCGACTTTAACCCATAATGACCTTAGTTTTGAGAATACTACTTGTGTATTATATAAGTTTTTGATGGAATATGGGATATTGTGCTAACCAATATGATTAGACTCGTGTAGGTGGAATTTGCGACTTTTTGGAGCATTTTTGGCATGGAAAGTGAGGCTTGGAGAAGCTACAAGTGAAGAATATTGAAGATAAGAGGCAAGCCAAAGAGTTGAACTTGAAGAATCCGACCAAATTCGCGAAGAGAAGTCGATGAAAGCAAAAAAAAAAATCACAAAAAAGGGGCCTGGCACGCCCTTTTGGCTTATTTTTCACTTGCCCAGGCAGACTTGGGGGGCGCCCAGGGGCGTGCCACGCCGCCTGGGAGCACCCTTTTGGCTGAGGCAAAATCTGCCTAAGTGCTAGGCGCGCCCAAGGGCGTGCCGAGCCGCTTTTTGGCCGATTTTTGCCTCGACTTTGGGTCTATAAATAGGGCTTTTGAGTTATTGTATCACATTCCATCATCCTTAGAATATTTTGGGCGTTTTTGGGCATCTCAATTAGGTTCCATTCCTCTTCTTTTCAGTTTTTAATTATTTTTTAGGGTATTTATTACTTTTGGAAGTTGATAAACATTATGAGTGGCTAAAATCCCTCATTCTTGGGGTTAAGGCCAAGAACATGAATCTCTTGGGTTAATTGTATTGGTTTTTGCTGGAGTTTATCATAAATTGGTTATTCATATATTCTAAATTTCATTATTTTGATGCTTGATCACCATTGGAATATATTCCTTGTCTTGAAGTGAGCTCGAGAGAGAAACTAAGAGATAGAACTTGAATATATGAAGTGTGGTCTTTCTCGGGGAAGTAATTCTAAGGGATTGACATGTGGTTAGGACCGAGAGGTACCTAATCCACCACACTTGGTCAATTACGAGAAGAAAACTTGAATGCTCTAGAATTGGTTAAGCTTATCACCACTCACGGATGTCGGTAGGTTTCTAAGTTCTAGTAGAAGATTATATTTTGGAGACGAATATAGTTATAAAATTAACCTCGGGATCAATAACCACGATAAACAACTCAAAGTGCTTAAACCAACAACAATTATACTCAAGAGATGACGTTCAGGGTGCCTTAGCCCTGGGAATTCACTTTTTATTGATTTTTCAAGCATATTTGCGAAAACCAAAGTTACGGTAGAGAAGATAGGAGTTCTTAGTCCGCAATCATTTAATTTTTAGCACCAAATCTCTTGTCGTTTTCGCAATACTAGTTTTTAATTATAGTTTGACGTCCAAAGTTGATTTCTGTTGACGAAAGTCCCTTGGGTTCGATATCCGTCTCTTTAAAAGGAGTCACTTTATTACTTGCACGATCATGTACACTTGCGTGTATAGCTGGGTCGTAATAAGTTTTTGGCGCCGTTGCCGGGGACTTTCAAATAGATAGATTTCAATTATTGACGTTTCTACTTTAATTTTCAGCTACGTGTTGACAACTTGATCTTAGCTGTTCTATTTTGCAGGCTTACTTCATCGGAACACTGGCAAGGAACAAAGATTTGGTAGCCCCGCAGTCTGAACCTGAAAGATATTTCAATAGATTGAGGAGACAGGTGGCAGACTACCCAATCCCACAAGTCGAACTGGCTGGCGAAGGAATACGGGGTAATCCCATAAGAATTGAAGAACCAGGTGCAGAGAGAGGTGAGTCGGAAGTAATGGCAGCTAGAACAGTTCGCGATGTGGCAATCCCACTCGCCACTAATGTGACCTCCAGTATTCTCAAACCGGCAACTGGAGGCAGATTTGAGCTTAAACAGAACATGGTGCAACTCTTGCACTCAAGTGGACAGTTTACTGGTCTTGCTCATGAAGACCCGCAGATGCATATTCGGAATTTTCTAGAGATCAGTGACACATATATTCCTGCGGGTGTGTCTTCAGATTATGTGAGACTTACTTTGTTTCCCTTTTCTCTGTTGGGGGAAGCAAGGAAGTGGTTAGATGCAGAGCCGGCTAATTCTATCACTACTTGGGATGATCTTGCTAGGAAATTCTTGATAAGGTTCTTTCTGTTTGGAAAGACAGCAAAGCTGAGGAGTGAGATACTAAGTTTCAGACAGATAGATGATGAGAATTTGTACCAAGCTTGGAACATATTCAAATCCATGTTGAGGGATTGTCCTCACCACCACCAAGCTAATGAAGTGTTGGTGCATACTTTTATAGAGGCTCTCGACCCCAACACTAAAATTCTAATTGATTCAGCTGCAGGTGGACAGGCTTTAGAGAAGACGTATGATGAATCATATACTCTGTTGAATCATATTTCGCAGGGAAATCCAGACTGGCATAGCGATAATTCAAGGAATTCTATAAAAAAGGTTGCTGGGAAACTAGATGTGGATGCAGTCACAACATTATCTGCCCAAATTTCAGCCATGCAAAACATGATGAACAATCACTTTAGTAGTTTAAATTTGGGGCAACAACCAGCTCCCGTGAATGCAGTCCAACAATAGGTTTCTTTGATATGTAGTGTATGTGGAAATGGTGATCATACCAGCGATTTATGTAGTGCTAATCCGAATTCGGTAAATTTTGTTGGTAATGCACAAAGGGGAGGTGGAGCTCAGAACTACGGAAACACTTATAATGCTAGGTGGAAAAACCATCTGAACTTATCTTGGGGAGGGAATCAAAATCAATATAGGCCTCAAGGATATGCACCTCAGTACAACCAACAGCAAGGTCAAGGAAATCAAGTGGGTGCTAAGCCTGGAGACATGAGTGTGGAGGATATGTTAAAACAGATTATGGCTGAACAAGCAAAGCTGGCAGCAGATGTGAGGAACAATCAGTTGGCTACTCAGAATTTGGAAAAACAGATTGGCCAATTAGCTAATGCACAGAATACAAGGCCCCAAGGAGGTCTTCCAGGTGATACTGAGCCAAATCCCAAGAAGGTGAATGTTATAGTTACCCGTAGTGGTAAGCAGTTAGAGGATACGATTGCACCAGCGAAAGAATTGGAGCCAAAAGTAGTGGTGATTGAAGACGAACAAGTGGAGTCTACCAAAAGCTCCAAAGATGATAAAGTGATACATAGTGTGAAGTTTCCTCCTCCTTTCCCTCAGAAGTTCAAAAAGAAGAAGGAGGATGAATGCTTTGGTAAGTTCATTGAACTACTTAAACAAGTGCACATTAATTTGCCACTTGTGGATATCTTGCAGGGTATTCCAAAGTATGCCAAGTTCGTGAAAGACATTGTAGCAAACAAGAGTAGATTGACAGAATATGCCACAGTTGCTTTGACTGAGGAGGTTAGTTCTCGCATTCAGAATCGGTTACCTACTAAGCTGAAAGATCCTGGAGGCTTCACTGTGAATATTACTCTGGAAGATCATGTCTGCGCTCGTGGATTGTGTGATTTAGGGGCTAGTATAAATCTGATGCCCACTTCGGTTTTCAAGGAGTTGGGTTTGGGTTGTCCTAAGCCTACTACTATTATTTTGCAGCTGGCAGACCGATCTGTGACTAGACCTGATGGTATTGTTGAGGATGTTCTGGTTCAAGTGGGGTCGTTGATCTTTCCCGTTGATTTTGTGGTGTTGAATTTTGAGCCTGACCCGGAAGTCCCATTTATTTTGGGGTGTCCGTTCCTGGCTACAGGAGGTGCAATCATTGATGTAGCAGCCGGGAAACTTCTCATGATAAGGTTGAAGTATTAAATGTATATAGGGCTTTGAAGCTTCCAGAAATTTATGAGAACTTGTCGGTTATCACAGCTATAGATTTGGCGGTTAAAAGCATCTACACTTTGTCTACAGATCTATTGGAAAAAGTTTTGATGGGGAAAGATGTGTTTGGTGATGCAGAAGCTAGTAAGATGGTGCAAGTTCTTGATCTTATGGGTATCTATGCTAAAGAGGGTAGATGGGAACCCTTAAATCGTCCACTCGGTCCTCCAACTAAGCCCTCAATTGAGGAAGCACCGAAGCTTGAATTGAAGGAACTTCCATCTCACCTTCAATATGTTTTCCTAGGTGAAAATAAGACTCTTCCTATTATTCTGGCAGCAGATTTGTCACAGGAACAAGTTGATGCGGCATTGTTGATACTAAAACGAAGAAAGAAGGCTATTGGTTGGCAGATGTCTGACATCCATAGTATTAATCCGGGTTATGCATGCATAAAATTTACATGGAAGAAGGGCACAAGCCGAGTGTGCAACACCAACGACGCTTGAATCCGGTGATGAAAGAAGTAGTAAGGAAGTAGGTAATTAAGTGGCTAGATTCTGGCATTGTTTACCCTATCTCTGATAGTACGTGGTTGAGCCCAGTACAATGTGTTCCAAAAAAGGGTGGTATGACAGTGATCACAAATGACAATAATGAACTGATTCCTACAAGAACTGTAGCTGGATGGCGTATTTGCATGGATTATCGGAAACTTAATGATGCTACGAGGAAAGACCATTATCCAATCCCTTTTATTGATCAGATGTTGGATCGTTTAGCCGGGCAGGAGTATTATTGCTTTCTTGATGGGTATTCCGGATACAATCAAATTGCTATAGATCCTCAAGATCAGGAGAAGACTACATTCACATGTCCTTACGGCACATACGCTTTCAAGCGTATGCCATTTGGATTGTGTAATGCACCGGCTACCTTTCAGCGTTGCATGATGACTATTTTCTACGACATGGTGGAGGAGTTCGTAGAGATTTTTATGGATGATTTTTCAGTCTTTGGTAACTCTTTCGAGGTATGTTTTCAAAACTTTGATAAAGTCCTTGCTCGGTGTGAAGAAACTAATCTTGTTCTCAATTGGGAGAAGTGCCATTACCTTGTGACGGAAGGTATAGTTCTTGGGCATAAAGTGTCAAAGCAGGGGCTGGAATTTGATAGGGAAAAGATTGAAGTTATTGAAAAACTCCCTCCACCTGTATCGGTTAAAGGGGTGCGAAGTTTTTTGGGTCATGCTGGATTTTACAGAAGGTTTATTCAAGATTTTTCCAAAATTGCACTTCCCATGTGTGCACTCTTGGAGAAAGATGTGAAGTTTGTATTTTGTGAATCATGTTTGAAGGCATTCGAGGTTTTGAAAAAGAAGTTGGTAGAGGCACCTATCCTTATTGCTCCTGACTGGGCTTTGCCATTTGAGCTCATGTGTGACGCAAGTGATGTTGCAGTGGGTGCGGTTCTCGATCAACGAAAGAATAAGGTATTTCACTCTATTTATTATGCAAGCAAGACCCTTGATGCAGCCCAAATGAATTACACGGTGACTGAAAAAGAGATGTTATCTTTGGTGTATGCATTTGATAAATTCAGATCGTACTTGGTCGGCACGAGCGTCATTGTATACACGGATCATGCAGCAATACGGTATTTGTTCAATAAAAAAGATGCTAAGCCGTGCTTGATTAGATGGATCCTATTGCTACAGGAGTTTGACTTAGAGGTTAAAGATAGAAAGGGGACAGAAAATCAAATTGCTGACCATCGTTCTAGACTTGAGAGCTCGTTATAGTAGATGATGGGCATATTTGTGAGGAATTTCCAGACGAGCAGTTGTTGGTGTTAGATGTCGATGAGTTTCCATGGTATGCAGACATTGTGAACCTATTGGTAAGTGGGTTATTTCCTCCTGATTCGAGTCCTCAACAGAAGAAGAAATTGGCATATGAGGCACGTTTTTATATATGGGATGAGCCTTATTTATTCAAGCAAGGGCCTGATCAAATAGTGCGAAGATGTATTCCGGATGCGAAAGTGAAGCAAGTGTTAGAGAGATGCCACGCATCACCTTATGGTGGACATCATGGTGGTGAACGAACAGCCCAAAAAATATTGCAATCAGGTTTCTTCTGGCCTTCGATATTTAAAGATGCTCATGCCTTTGTGAAGAATTGTGATCAATGTCAACGTATGGGGACGATTTCCAAGAGACATGAGATGCCTCTTAACAACATCCTTTTACAAAGTCGAATGGCAATCTATACATACTCCTAGCAGTGGATTATGTATCTAAATGGGTAGAGGCTACAGCTCTTCCTACGAATGACTCCAAAGTTGTGGTAAAGTTTCTTCAAAAGCACATCTTCACTAGGTTCGAAACTCCAAGAGCTATTATTAGCGATGGAGGATCACACTTCATTAATTATTGGGTGAAGAGTGTATTGGCAAAGTATGGAGTGAAACACAAGGTTTCAACAGTGTATCATCCTCAAACAAGTGGCCAAGTGGAAGTGTCTAATCGTGAGATAAAGTAAATCTTGCAAAAGACGGTGAATACTCAGAGGAAAGACTGGTCACTTAAGCTGGATGATGCTCTTTGGGCTTATCGAATGGCGTATAAGAGTCCTATAGGGACTTCTCCCTATCATTTAGTCTTTGGGAAAGCTTGTCACCTCCCAGTTGAGCTTGAGCACCAAGCATATTAGGCGGTTAAGAAGTTGAATCTAGATCCGGGGTTGGCTGGTAACAGGAGGTTGTTACAACTCCATGAGTTGGAAGAATTTCGTGCCCATGCATATGAAAATGCTAAGATCTACAAGGATAAAACGAAGCGATGACATGGCAAGCATATTCTCCCCCGTACTTTTGAGCCAGGCCAGGTTGTACTCTTGTTTAACTCAAGACTTAGGTTGTTTTCGGGCAAGCTAAGATCTAAGTGGAGTGGGCCTTTTGAGGTAAGTCGCACGACACCTCATGGTGCGGTGGAAATTTTAAACAAAGCGGATGGTACAAAGTTTATGGTAAATGGCCAGAGATTGAAGCATTATTTCAGTGAAGAAGAGAAGCAGACGGAGGACGTGCTTCACCTCGATGATAACTGAGCTCTTATATATGGTCGACCCGCGACATTAAACCAGGCGCTACATGGGAGGTAACCCATGACTGTGTTGTAATAGTTAGGATTCATAAAATAAAAATACAAAAAGAAGAGTCGTGCCTCGACCAAAACTAAGGTGCTTGATGGGAGGCAACCCATCTCTTTTAAAATCTTTGTTTTCTAACTTAGTGCTAGGATTTTGTGTTTACGCAGAGGCACGGAGCATGTTGACATGGAAATCCATAAGAAAAAGGTAAATTTGGCGGATGGATGATTATTTTGAAGGTGCCGGGCAGGAATGACATGTGTTGGAGCAAGGCTTCGAGTCTTGGGACTTGTAAAACCCCCGAGATTATGTGAAAAATGTGAAAAATTGCTCAGGTATAAGGTTAAGTGTTGGGCACGCTACCTAGCGTGCCAGGATGAAATTGCTCAGAAAAATATTTTTTTAGGCAGTGGGGAGGCGCGCTGGCCAGCGTGCCACGTTGCCTTCCCCAAAAATCCAGCACGCATGGGTAATGCACAGGTGCGCTGGCCAGCGTGCCACGCCGCCTGCGCTCGATTTTTGGTTCATGTTGGTAGTGGGGTAGCGCGCTAGGCAGCGTGCCACGCCGCTACCCCCTATTAAATTGTGGCAAATTTTTTTTGTAAGTTCTTTTCTTTAATTAGAACCGACCCACCCCCACCCCTTCTCCTTTAAATCCCCAAATTACCTCATTCTTCACAAATATTCCAACACCCCACACCCAAACTCACGATTTTCTCCCCACAGCTTCACAAATTTTCTCTATTATTATTCTACTCTTGCCCACACATAGCTCGACTCTTTGCTTTCTCCTTTTGGGATTGTGTTCAAGTCTCCATTCAAAGCTCTCAAGGTATGTCTCCTTCACTTTCTCTTTCTATAAATTGCCATGAAGTATGCGATTTTGGGTACTCTTGATTTCGTTTGTGAAGCACAATATGTTCTTGGTTTGTTGACTTGCTTCTTATCATATGGTTGGGGTTTATGGGTGGCATTACAATGAACTTGGAAGGCATGTGAAATTGTGGTTAATAATCTTATTCTAGTGACAAATTGGAAGTGGGTGTATCTTTATTAGTGAAAATTGAGCAAACTAGTGGTGGCAATCACTGAATACAACTCATATGTGTTGAATATGTATGACTATTATTGGAGTTCCTGAGTAAAACAAGCATGTCATTCTAATGCTATTTATGAGATTGCTAATTTTGTGTGGGAATGTGCATTTATCATATGGTTGGGACTTGGTTTTGGGCATTAAGTGATGAGGGGAAGTCTGAGTACCCTCCGCCCATATTTATTTTGACTTGGTGCTAAACAACTAAGTGTGGGGTGGCCTTAAACGTCACCGCGCTTTAAGTTGGTTAGCTATTTTTTCCATGGGAAATTGATTTGTTTGTGGAACTTTGATATAGGTACAATGTCGGATTCTAATGCCGCTGCCTCCAGCTCTCACAAGAGACGTCGGTCGGGTAATAAGGTCCCCGCAGCTCCCCCAGTCCCAAAAGGGCAAAAACAGAAGTATGGGATACACGCGGTCTCCAGTGCGGGGAAGAATTGGTACAAAAGCAACCCGGAAGCTAAATATTTTTTCGATGAATGTATTGATAGGGCAAGTCTGGCTCGGGCTTACCCAAGAATATTGGCTCGGCTTGAGCAAGTTGGGATGGGCTTTGTTTTCAACAGACCTACAGATTGCAACCTCCATCTGGTGAGGGAATTGTACGCAAATTGGAACCCGGACGCACCTATATGCTCGGTAGTGGTACGAGGTTCGGATGTGATACTTGACTCCTTGAGTTTGACTGGATTATTGGGAGTTTCCACTTGGGCTAGTCCCCAATACATACTCAGGCTAAATGCTAGGGCCCCATATGCTAAAATTCGACACACTCTGTGCGGCCCACGTTCAACAGTGAGGTGGCTGCACCATCACAAAAGAGGGTATCACAAGAGTCTACCCTTTGCCCACCTCAACAAAGAGGCAAGGATTTGGCTGAAGATTGTGTGTTGTTGTTTAATTCCGGGGAGCCACATGACTGAGGTTACACGGGATCGTGTTTGTCTGGTATATGCTCTCATGACTGATTGTTGTCTGCTATGCGCCGAGTTCGCCTCCAAAGAGGTCTTCGATATGCTTTCGGTGGACTATTGACTAAATTAATGCGAGCATTCGAAGTGCCCAAAGAAAATTTTGACTATCATCCTCCTTTGGTGACGACGCCTGTGGATGTCACCCAAACTAAGGCGCCGGATTCACTCGGCCCCACTTTGACATTAGCAGAGTGTCATGCTCGAGATAACGGGATTTTAGCCCGTATGTATGGTTTGGAGATGCTGCGACACAGAACTGGGGGCAGGCCCTCTACGGCGGATGAGCTGAGCCAGGTAGAGAGGGATTATCCTCTCAATGAGCATACCATGGCCTTATTGAGGATTGGTCCTGATTTTGTGGAGCCTGTGGATGATGACGTCCCCACAGATGAAAATGACCTCCAGAGCGATTCTGAGGATGAGGAGGCTGAGGTGGATGATCCACCGTTAGAGGTCCGTGGGCCGAGGGACGATGACTACCTCGATTGACCAGGGAGCTCCTTACATCCCTCTCTTGCTTTGTTTATTTTTGTATTATTGGGGACAGTGCTAATCTTTTAAGTGTGGGGTGGGGGTGTGATGGACCTTCCTTGTATGTATGTATTTGTGTGCTGCTGTATGCTTTTATTTTTTTATTTTTTTTGGGTTCCTTAGCATTTGTTTTCGGTTCTTTTACTAAGGAGAGTCCCTTTGAACCGTACAAAAAAAAAATATAGTTAAGTTTAGGATTTTTGATGTTGTTTTGTGTTGTTTTTGGTATTTATTACTTTTGAGTCGCCTTAGTCATAGGACTAAGGGATTTGCTCTATGATGGATGGATGACGACCGTCTTAAGAGCAATTTAGTCATGTGGTGTCGTGTCGGGTGTTCTTTCTTGCTATACAATTGTGCATACACATGTGAAACATGCCCGGATATATAATAGCAAGTGTTGAGACACCTAATTCTCACTTAGTTGACTCGCTAAGTTCCTTAATGTTGAATTTATGCATGATTTCGGAGGATTTATGGTGAACCTGCTGAGCTGAACATGTGCTATGTGTGAGTAAGGTTCTTTATGATATTCCATGTGCATAATGATGTCTAGACCTTGCCCGGTGTGTATGCAAAGCTAAATAAGAGGTGTTAAGTTTAGGAGATGATATAGGCATTTCTATGATCGCCATATTTTAGAACTACTTTATCTACCCTCTTTACATAATCCTAGTTAGCCCCGTTGAGCCTTTAGCCTTTTCCTTGGTAGCTTTACATGTAGCTTAATCCTCTTCTTTCAATGAACTAGAAATTGATCCAAAACTCCTAAGCGCTTTAATTAGGAAATCAAGAGATGAAGGAGTGCAAAAGTTTGGAAGAAGGAAAAAGTTAAGTTAAAGCCCCAAGCATATTTCTTATGGGTGTGTGGAAAAGTTCATGTATGTTGGTAGGGAATATGTTAAAGAAAGAAAAGTGAAAAAAAATAAAAAATAAAAAATGATAGCAGTATTCCTTATCCAATATGCTTAAGCTAGCTTAAAGTTATGGGGCAAAACGAAGGAAAGTTGGGAAAACAAAAGTGGTGAAAAATAGGTCGGTTAAAGGTGGTCTGAATGAAATCCGTAGTGTATTAAAGCGCTCAAGAAAGATAGTCACTATTCTTGACCAAATAGTTCCTAACCATCCCTGTGCCTACATTACAACCCCTAAAAAGTCCTACTTGATCTTGAGCTTTAACATTTTAACATTAGTGAAGTATTACGCTAAGGGCAAGCCTATGGTTCATCTTTGTGTTGCAGGTGAATTCTTTGTGACAGTGAGTGACTTTCATTCATGCACCCAGTTAGTAATTACTTTGTAGAAGTGTGGGGTGATTCTCTTGTGGTGAGGGCGCATGTTTAGTGAAGTGAGGTGATCTACTAATAACGTGTCACGCATGAATTTGCTACTAGTAAGTTGTTTTGTGAGGATAGGTTGTTTCAATTTGTTATTTATTTGTTTGATATCCTAGTATGTTGGTGCATAAGTTGATAAATGTGGTTGTATAAGCTGTGCAAGAACGCCCATTTTGTGTCAATTGTCTAAAGTCACCCGGATTTGAGTGTGGTTATTGTTCGAGGACAAACAAAGTTTTAAGTGTGGGGTGGTGATCTAAGGCGTATTTATATGCCTTAGTAGCGACTTTAACCCATAATGACCTTAGTTTTGAGAATAATACTTGCGTATTATATAAGTTTTTGATGGAATATGGGATATTGTGCTAACCAATATGATTAGACTCGTGTAGGTGGAATTTCCGACTTTTTGGAGCATTTTTGGGATGGAAAGTGAGGCTTGGAGGAGATACAAGTGAAGAATATTGAAGATAAGAGGCAAGCCAAAGAGTTGAACTTGAAGAATCCGACCAAATTCGCGAAGAGAAGTCAATGAAAGCAAAAAAAAAATCACAAAAAAAGGGCCTGGCGCTCCAAAGGGCGTGCCAGGCCGCTTTTGGCTTATTTTTCACTTGCCCAGGCAGACTTGGGGCGCGCCCAGGGGCGTGCCACGCCACCTGGGAGCACCCTTTTGGCTGAGGCAAAATCTGCCTAAGTGCTAGGCGCCCCCAAGGGCGTGCCGGGCCGATTTTTGCCTCGACTTTGGGTCTATAAATAGGGCTTTTAAGTTATTGTATCACATTCCATCATCCTTAGAATATTTTGGGCATTTTTGGGCATCTCAATTAGGTTCCATTCCTCTTTTTTTCAGTTTTTAATTATTTTTTAGGGTATTTATTACTTTTGGAAGTTGATAAACATTATGAGTGGCTAAAATCCCTCATTCTTGGGGTTAAGGCCAAGAACATGAATCTCTTGGGTTAATTGTATTGGTTTTTGCTGGAGTTTATCATAAATTGGTTATTCATATATTCTAAATTTCATTATTTTGATGCTTGATCACCATTGGAATATATTCCTTGTCTTGAAGTGAGCTCGAGAGAGAAACTAAGAGATAGAACTTGAATATATGAAGTGTGGTCTTTCTCGGGGAAGTAATTCTAAGGGATTGACATGTGGTTAGGACCGAGAGGTACCTAATCCACCACACTTGGTCAATTACGAGAAGAAAACTTGAATGCTCTAGAATTGGTTAAGCTTATCACCACTCACGGATGTCGGTAGGTTTCTAAGTTCTAGTAGAAGATTATATTTTGGAGACGAATATAGTTATAAAATTAACCTCGGGATCAATAACCACGATAAACAACTCAAAGTGCTTAAACCAATAACAATTATGCTCAAGAGATGACGTTCAGGTATCTTAGCCCTGGGAATTCACTTTTTATTGATTTTTCAAGCATATTTGCGAAAACCAAAGTTACGGTAGAGAAGATAGGAGTTCTTAGTCCGCAATCATTTAGTTTTTAGCACCAAATCTCTTGTCATTTTCGCAACACTAGTTTTTAATTATAGTTTGACGTCCAGAGTTGATTTCTGTTGACGAAAGTCCCTTAGGTTCAATATCCGGCTCTTTAACAGGAGTCACTTTATTACTTGCACGATCACGTACACTTGCGTGTATAGCTGGGTCGCAACATCACCCATATTGAGTGTCTCAATATCACTAACCAAGATACCTTGAAGTCTATCATGATGTGTGGTTTGAAGTTGTCCCATCTGAAATTGAAATTTAGTATGTAATAGCTTTCTTTGTTTCAACGTTTTTCTGTGCTTGAGCCTGTTGAGCTGTTGTTGCTGGGTCATGAACTGCTTCAATGTTTCTTCCAGGGAATTAGGGAACTACTCACCTGTGGAGCTTGCTGTGTATATTGTTGTCTTTGGCATTCTACTTTCCACTCTAATAAAAGTTTGGATGGTTTTTTATAATTTGGATCAAAGTTACGTTGTTCCCTTGATACACTTAGCCACAATTCTGCTGCCCCACTTAGTAGATGGATTCAAGATTCATTGGACATCCTTAATAAACATGGTTCTCACCATACTTTTCATAAAATAAGGAAGCTTGTTGCACCTACTATACCTATTGAATCTGACTCATACTTGGCGTTGTCAAACTCTGCTTCACCAAGGTGCACAACTGAATAATGTCAACTCTTATGGTTGACACATCATCTAACTTTAGCTTTCCAAGTGTTTTATGAGTAGTAGAAGTGAATAGTCTATTGGTTCTAGATAATCCTTATTCTCGGTGGACATAAGGTTGAGTAAAGACTTAATATCATCATAGATCTTGGACAAAATATGCCCTTGAGCTGTAGCATCTAAATGGGATTTTGAGTCTGGCCTCAATCCTTTTGCAAAATTATTCCCAATAATCTCCTTGGGCTGCTGGTGATGCAGACAGTCTCACATATATCCCATGTATATTTCTCAAGCATGTGGAAGGAACTCGTCATCTTTCTACACAAAACCTGAGTTCTGCCTTTGAGTTCCTTTGTTCTTTTGGATAAGAAGAATCTGTTGAGAAACTTTTCAGACATAACATCCCAAGTAGTAATTGATCCTAATATGGCTTCTCAAATCAGTGAGAAGGGCAACAATGTCAATTTAACATATTCATCAGATACATTCTGGTATTGAAGTTATCACTCAACTTAATGAATTCTTGCAGGTGCTTGTGTGAGTCTTCATGTGGTCTACCTTCATGTTGGAAAGTATTCTAAACCAGTCGCATTGTGCCCTCTTTTAGCTTAAAGTTTCATGTTATTTTTTGTTTAACTATAGGCTTGGAGGAATTCTAAGGATTTGGCCTCGCGGAAGTTCAACATTGGAATATGTGGTTGTGCTGCAGTAGGTGGCTATGCAGCATCCCTATTTTCCACTGCATTTGGAGGGTTCAGTTTTTCACCCATCCCTCTTAACTTTGTGTGAGTTTGTTCAAGTTCTTGATCAATGGAAATCAATGGGTTGCCTTAACACCTGGTATTGAGCATACACCGACCTATAACTTGTGATGCACAAAAATAATAAACAAGTGAAATCAGAATAGTTCAATAACAATCAAAGTAGTCTATCAATTCTAACAAATCCCCGGCAACGACACCAAAAAACTTGTTGCATCCAAATGCAATACAAGTGTATACTGTCATACAAGTAATAAAGGATGTAAGTCCTCATATGGTACCCACATGGATTTAATAAATTAAAGTTCCAATTTGAATTCTTACTTTAGCTATTTAGTAGTTAACAAGCAATAAAGAGTGATTTATGTGTTTGAATATAGACTAATAACAATTGTAAATAAGTTGTTGTTTGATATTCAAAATTCAGATGAAACAGAGGATCCAACATAGTGGTATTTTTGATAATCTAGTTGAGTTATCAAACCATCCGTTAAATGGGTTTCTTGAGTTACTAATTACGGGTTGATTTTATCTATATTGAGTGTTTTAGAAACAAGCCCACTCGACTATTGCTAACGCCTAAATTCCTATGGCCATCATCGATTGTGAAGTGCCTGTGATTTCTCTTCTGTATCAACTGGGCAATGCTAACAAGTATATTTCTATCCATGTTAGTAAATTGTTCCCCTTTCCCTATAAAGTTCATAACCAAGACTTATATTCACTTATTATGTATGTAGATTCTCCATTTATAGTTCAGTGTATGCACTATTTATAGAACACACAGATGCGGTAGGGGACAATTTAGGGGCTGAGATTAAGGTTGGGGTTGAAGTAGTGCACATGTATTTACTTAGATAATAGCTAAACCAGAGTCTCTTGAGGCTGAGTTAGAGATTGAGTCAGATCAGACTCCAGTTGAGGAAGTGGGCCTAAATCAGGCTCTACCTAGGTTTGTAGCTACCACGGTACTTCAGGAGGCCTTTGTCTCTTTTCTTGGTCTGTTAGAGCGTATAACATAAGGTGGCAGTTTTTCTGGGGCTCTAGAGGATTCCCAGACCAGAGTATGTAATGATCCAAATCATTGTTGCACTGAAATAGAGAGTAAAACCTCAACCTAATTCTTTTTTAGACCAAAATTGGGAAATTCAAGGGTAGCCTAGTTTTAGGCATATTTGGAGTGTGTGGTGTTCTAGGAGAATCTGGTAGTTATTAGAGTGTTGATTGGTGATTTTGAATGGATTTTATTTTAGAGGATGAGTTTAGAAAGTCGTAAAAACTTCTGATGCATTGAATGAGTTAGTAAAACTCTGATTATAGCGATTACTGCAAAAGGGTCAGTTCATAATATCAAATATCAGAATTGTGTTGTGAAATGTACAGAATTGGAAACAGATACTGAGCTACTGGTTTGGTATCGGTGCATCGATAAAAGTGTCGTTGTAGCAGAAGAAGTGCCACCATAGTGACAGACCCCTTTAGTCTAGGTGTTGCTATAGTGACATATCCTTTGCTGCAGTGGCATCACTACAACGACAAAAGTGCTGCTGGAGCGACGAAAATGCAAAAAAAAATCAGTTTAATTTAAAAATAGCATTTTTAATTCCCATTATTCAAAAACTCATCCTAGGGCTAGGAGAAGGTGATTTTGCACTAGTTCAGGGGTTCTCCTTCTTGAGGTAAGATTCTTAATCTTTAAACTTGAATTCACTCCCATTCTTAGAGTTGCAAGAATCAATGCCTTAGTTGAAATTGTTAGTTAGTCCTAGGTTCATGATTTCTTGGAATTAGTAGAGAATGATGGTATTTTTAGTTGTTGTTGATTCTAGGGTGTTATAAAACACTTCTCATGATAGAATTTATTCTTGTAAGTTAAAACATAGGGAATTTAAGAGGTTAAAGGGTAGAAAAAACCTAAAATGATAAACTAGGTCAATTTGATAGGGTAAAATTGATAAGTATGAGTTTATAATTCTTTGAAGGGAGAATTGTTGTGTTGAACTATACGTGTTTGTTGCTTATAGATCAAGAACGGGCAGAAATCGATAGGAAAGGTAAGACTGTGGCCAAATAGTGTTTTAGGTAAAAAATCAAGGTAAGTTATGGTTTAAATATAGTATAGACTTGATCTGACTCTGTGTTGTAGGTAAGTTGAATGCATGTGATTAGCTTTCGGACATTACTTGTGATTGTTGACTGTATCATACATTGAGTATTTGATTTGAGATGATATTGAGAAGATATTGAGATGTTGTTGGATCGAGTGTCGTACCGACACTGTTATTTAGATTGAGTGTCATGTCGACATTGTTATTGGATCGGTTACCATACCGGTACTAGTACATGGATTGAGCTCGTCCCTTGCAGTTCATAGTTGAGGGTCCCTGCTGACCCTAGTATGTGTGTATATTTTGCATGCACTCAATCATCATTTCATTTACACAAATATTATAATGATCATTGTATGAAGAGTCTGCCTAAGTGTAATCGATGTACTTATATACGTGTATTCCCAATGAGATGAAGTATTATGACTATATATTTGCTTGTCAATTAATTGTGAGTTGTGCCTTGATTGCTTCTTACCTGTATATCACTTACTTATTTGTATGATGTTGAGTTGAGTCGGCCGATGATGTCTACCAGTACTTAGTTGTTGTACTGATACTACCTGTACTCTTCTTTTGTTGAGTACAGATCATGTTTTAATATTTAAGATAAGACCTCAACTCTAGTTCGTGACTCCATCATCGATTCAAGGGTGAGCACCATGTCCGGAAAACCATTAGATCATCTTTATTTTGTTCATGTCCTTTGTTTCAAGACAATGACACCTCTGGCTATTTTGTATTCTAATAATGTTTTAGACCCTGTTTTTGGATATTTTAGAGTTCTTGTATGGTAACTTTCGGGTTCTGAGGGTTGGTATTAAATAATTTAGCAATGAAATCATATGCTAATATTGTGTTTAGTAAGTTAGATAGTAGAAATTGATGAAGGTAATTTGTGAAAGTCCTTTGGTAATTGGTTAAAAGTTGAGTTAGACGGTTCTTTCACTGTAGAGTTAGGGTAGGTTTTATTCATTACCGGTTGAGTCGTGTAGAGTAGTAACTCAAACTTTAAATTATAAGCATCCTATTCTATTTTTTAAGGCCCAGCGGGCCAGCCTATCGTAGTTATAATGGCTAGATTTGATGGTATGCATTTATGGGTATGGTAGCCTTAGGCGTGGTTAGACCACTTTATTTTTATGAGGAGTAGAGGAGGTTTATGAGGTTTAGAAAGATGGAACCACCTCAGTTCAGGGTGATCAGAGTGAGGATGCTTATGAGTTCTTGGAGAGTTGTCATGAAAGGCTTCACAGTGTGGAGTTGGTAGAGTCCCCCATAGTTTCTTTATGATAATTATGGTTTGTGAGTGTGGTTGGCATGGTCTCCGAGGTGGTTCATTGAGACTTATACATGTTTTTGATTTTAGAAGGTTTGAAAGTTGGTACGGTTAGTCAAAGTTAACATTTGAGGATATCGAGGTCAAAATGGAACTCTGACAATTTCATTAACTTTTGGATATGATTTTTGAATTAGTAGGACCTTTGGTTTGGGTCCCAAGGTGTGCTGATGGATTTTGAATAGTCAATTGGAAACTTAGTAGTTTAAGGTTAAGGTTTGAGTTTGGTCAAGATGGCATCTTCAGTGTTTTTGTGATTCAATTGAGTCCGGAATGTCGTTTCAGTTGTATAGCATATTTTCTATGTTCAATGGGTTTTGAATGAATTTTTAGGGTTAGTTTTAGGTTTTGGGATTTGTTGTGTTAGTTGTTGGCTACTGGTACTTGTACATCCATACCTGTGGTACCTTGGTCACAACTGCAGACCTGGTCCTACAATCGGAGGGCCGTTCCTATAGATTCATTCCAGCGGAGAAGGTTCTCTCTTGCTGGATTGGGTGACCTTGGATCGTCCACTCTTGCGAAGACTTTTCTTTAGTGGTAGAGCCACAACTGTGATATTTTGTGGTGCATGTGAGCTTGCTCATGTGGGATGAGGCCGCTCCTGCGATGAGCAGTGTGGCAATTGACCTCTGCCATTAT
Organism: Capsicum rhomboideum; assembly: GCA_031232105.1. NCBI lineage: Eukaryota > Viridiplantae > Streptophyta > Magnoliopsida > Solanales > Solanaceae > Capsicum > Capsicum rhomboideum. Next base: position 45,195,279 of record CP124717.1, on the reverse strand, counting down.
AAAAGGTTCTTTTTATCTGCAACGTTGCACCTGCAACAACAGCTCCACTCCAATGGAGATTGTTGTAGGCTAACAGTGGGTCTTGTCCTTTAACTCAGATTATTTTTTAAATTTTGATTTTTGGAGCTTGGGATCTCATGGTAGATTCAAATGATTTTCAAGGATTCTTCTTTGGGGTATGATTCTTAACCCATATTAACACTTTCCCCAATAATTTGCTAGTGATTTCACCTCCAAATCTTGATTTTCAATTAGAAAATTTGGGGATTTGAGGCCTAAACTTAAGAAATGGTGTTTTAATGATTTAAAGTTCAATTTTATCTTTGATTTTGATGAAATTACATATTTGAGTTCCTTAAGTTGGGTAACGTGATTTTTAAATAAAATTTTACTTTTGCCATTTTGGATTTGAGGTTGAAATTTTTTAATCGAAATTAAAGTATAGAAATATGGGTGTCTATGACTTCATTTTCTTATGTAGGGTATGCATTTGATCAAATTGTTCTCGCCCGGAGGCTCTACAGAAGGATAAAGATTTGTTTTGACTATTTATACTTCTTTGAAGGCAAGTTGAGGATTCTTTGACTCTTTTTTGAGGGGTATATGTGTTAGTTGCTTGTATAAGAGAATGATTGGGAGGTGGAGATCCCATGTAGGTGAAATAACGGGTATCTATGCGGGTAACAATGTTATGTGAAGGGGTAAAATAATTAATTGACATGTTTAGACTACCTTCCTTGATTGCTAGCATGATTAGTGTTAAGTGTTTCTGAAAGTGATATTATTGAGCATGCTTGTTGATGATTTTACTTCTTTTTTAGAACTTGAGTCAGATTATGATAATATTTGATGAGAAACTAATATTTTTATTATCTTTATTTTGAAAAGAGAGTATACGTGATTGTGAGATCCAAAAGAGGCAAACTTGAATTGATAAGTAAATTGACTTATGGTATAAATTCATTGCTTGGAAGTGTACTTATTGTTTATGAGATTGGACTTTCACGCTTGCATATGGTGCACTTCATTTCATAGTGATTGGAGTGGTACGTTTGCCCAATGTTATATAGATCAGAGGGGCACACCTGCCCGGTTTATTATTAATATGTTTGGGTATGAAAGGCACGTCTGTCCTATATATGAACCTCGTGAGTCCCTCAAGGATGCTATTTAGCTATACAGAGTAGGAGGTGTATATACAACATATGCATCACATTTATCTCTTCGTACTCACCGCACTTAGACTGTTCTTGATTCTATTTGATGGAGGTGTACTTAAATGCTACAAAAAGTGGATATGATTATTTGAGATGATATGATAGTTGAATTTCTGTGTATGTTTGAAATGTTTTGGTGGTTCTCTCTTGGTTCTATGTATTTGTTAAGGTCAAGTGCATGTTTAAGTATCATAGGTATATCCTCACCACCGCTTCAAATTAGGATCGCCAGGATTAGTACTCACACTTATTTATTTTATGCACCTTGTGTGCAGGTACCAAACCTGTTTTTTTCGGACATTGATCCAGTACCTACGTGGCTATTACTCTTGGGATCTAGTGGTAGTTGTTTGACATATTTGTGGACTGTTATGTAATTTTCAAGACAAGTCAAAGGCAAAATATATAATTTCTCTTATAAGAAAAAAATATTAAATTATTTTAGATTCAAAGGGGATAAATATGTGATTAACTGTTTATCTAAAGAGATTATATTTACCTCTGAAATAATATACTAGAGGCTTATATATACCGCCCAATGTTAAAATAATACATACAAGTATAGGCTATACCTCTCAAACTATTAAGGTGTAAGATTTTATTTCAAAATTATATGATATGTTTTGGAAGAAAGACAAGAGTAAGGTTAAAAGAGAGCTCCCTTTGGTAAGTACGACTGAAATAGAGTTTCCTTTGTTGAAATGGCTGAAAAAGATTTTAGAGGTGTTAGATTTACTGAAAGTGATCTGAAATATCTCTTTCAGAACATGGATCTGTCGTAGCTATAATAGTTGATAAATAAGGTGAGGTCATGATTCCTCTTTGCGATCAAGACACTGGGGATAACCATCTCCTTAAGTCGAAAAAGGACATAGATGGAGTTTTTGAATTAAATGAAGATTGGATTGAACATGTTGTTAAGCGGCGAGGATTTGAGGGAAAAGAATTAATTGGTTTCTATGTCAATCAATTTGGATTTGGAATTGACATTTTCACTGATCGACACGACAATTAATATTGCTGAAAATTCTAAGTAGAAAAGTATTAATATTACTTTATCATTGCCATGATTTTATTTTCAAATGCATGTACAATAAGAATTTGATATCAAGAATAGATCTCGAGAGATAACATGCATTGATATAATCTTTATTTTGTAATTTTATCTTTCAAAATGGTACAAATATTGTTCAAATCTCAATTTCAACTTTATGTTCCATGTATAAATCAAAATATTTTCACCTTCTCTAGAATTAATAATATATGAAGAGGGGGCCTAAAATACTCTTGAACGATTAGATTTGATACAAAAATATCCTATGTTTACCTTTTGGCTCTAAAAGTGCTCCGACGTTAATGTGTTGGCCCTCTAATGCTATTATTTTCGATGGACCTATTTTAAAATATAATTAAAGGATTTATTTATTATGTGGAACATTATGATTGGTTTATTTTGTTATTAACCTATACTAATTAATTTCCAACCCAAACTCGGATCCACCTAATAACACCTAAGTTTTCAGTTTTAGGTTTCAGTTTCATTAATTTTTTCTTTAGTTTTCGAGTCATGTGAAAAAAGAAGAACAACACTATTTATTTCATACTTTTTATTTAAATTAGGCTTTATGAATTCAATTCAATAATTGTTGTTGTTGTTTCCATTCCATCATGAGTAGCTAAATTCTCTACTGAGATTGTGAACCCAATGAGGGTGTAACATTCTTAGGTTTTTGTGTGTTGCGTGATTTTCAATAATTAAGATATCAACCTTCTTATTTTTATTGATTGTTTATGGTTGAAAATTTTATCTTGTACTATAATATTTTAGATTTTCTTGGAAAAGCATATTAAGGTTAGGTAAAAGAAGTTTGCTGAACTCAAGGTACTCACCCTTGTTTAATAAAGTTTTGCTTAGGAATAAGTTAAATTTATATGACATAATCAGTCGTTCTCGTTCTAATCTAAATAACTCGTATAGTTGTGGGAACATCATATTAAACTAAATTGTACAACTCTTGGGAATGATTGAGTGATGGTGCAGGGACTAAGTGTGAATGGTGCATTCTATTGTGGGACACAACCTTAGCTCTTTAAGTATATGTTTTACATCTCAAAGTTATTACTACATTCTTTAGTCTTTCTCTAAAACAAATTCTTTTCAACTCTTACAGAACAAAAATTAAACTGTCAACCTAGTATTCATCCAATCTATAGTTTTTTCCTTATTCCCCATGTGATTTGACCCCAACCTTGTTTAGGATACTATATTTTCATTCAATCACATTATATCATCTTAAGGTGTAATTATGGACATATCAAATTCTAGTGTCGTTTCCAGGGAATACAATCTGAAATTACTTATTGGTGTTTACTGTGATTAGGTCTTTTCTGTTCTATCACATGCTTGCTTATTTTTGGCTGTGAATCAAGTAATCATGGAACAATGAGTAGAGAAAGTGCCAGCTAGGTGGCAACCAAAGTAGCAGTACCTGCAGCTCAACCAATTGTACAACAAGTTAATCCAGATGAAGAGGTTAACATATTTACTGATATGGATCTGAGATACCCTCGTGTGATAAGTGCTTAAAATAATGTCTTTACTCCTCTCTCAAACTACAAGGAACAAATCTATCTAGGAACAAGTATGCAAACATAGTCCAAGTCATCAGAAAAGAACTTATTAGCCTGGAGTAAATATAAGAGTGTCATCACAACTTGGCGAGGCCACACATCGGTAAGGCTATGTAATCAACCTCATAGGACTCAACCACCATGCTCTAAAGTGTCACGTGGCAGCTAACTAGGAACTTGTCGTATTCCCACTCTGACCACCCTGAAACTAAGGTGGATCCATCTTCCTAAACTTATCAAACCTCTGATGCTCCTCACATGATAGAGAAGCCCTAACCCCATATATAACTCCTACACCTGACAAAGGACTACCATCATATATTAGAACCGGTTGCACAATCAAAACCTGAAATATTAGAATGGGTTGTTGATCTAGATTCTGGGCCCCCCACCCTCATCTGTGATCCTTGAGGAGTACCAACCAATCCACCACCTTGTGCTATACTATCCAGGACTCCTAAAACCTAAATCAAGCAATCTTGAATCACTAGTGCAGCAACAAAACTTGGAAGAGCCTGACCTGGGCCTACCTCATCAGCCAAAATCTAAACATCCTTAGCCTCAACCTCAACCTCAGGGGACTCAACACTATTAGGAATTTAAGCAGCCACCTAAGCTATACCCCTACCACAACCTCTATCTTAATTTTTACCACATCCCCTACATCTTCTGCTTATCCTAGGATGGGCTACCAATATTTTTATTTGTTTTCTACCTTTTTTTTTTTATCTACTTTGGGTTATCGTATAGGGTTGAGTTTAGGTTTAACTATCATGGTGGGTGTGATAGGTGCCATCACGATCCTAGTATTGGATCGTGATAAGTTGGTATCAAAGTCCTAGGTCCATTGGTATTACAAGTACAAGAAGAGTCTAGTAGAGTCTCGTGGATCGATGCAGAGACGTTTATTATCTATCTTTGAGAGGATATGGGACTTTAGGAAAACTTCCTTTCTTCTTTCTTATCTTGCAAATATAGTATTTTTGGAATATTGGGATTCTTGTCTTATTTTGTCATAGATGATAAGGCTCGTGCATATTGTGGCAGAGGTCAGGATCTTATTCCAGCCCATAAATCATAAAAACCCAAATAGTCTCAAAACCAACACATAAAAGAGTATATAATCTTAGTGCCAAAGGTATGGTAGTCATAAGAACATTCCTCTAAGAATATGAAAGAAACAGTACGTAGTCCATGGGATATCTAAAATACAGAAGGAAACATAAAGAAAAAAGTAGAGGAGAACTAGTAGTCTCTGGATTCAACAGTCACTATCTCTAGAATCTACAAAAAGAAGCCACCCAAAAAACACAGCACGTAAAGTGCAGAAAAATAGCAAGGGTGAGTAAATAACTACTTTTTACTCAGCAGCATCCTCGACGCCTTTAATTCAAAGTAGTGATGAGAAACACCAACACTAACCATCCAGTACAACTATAAACTTACACTCAGGAAAACCACCCTAATCTAACAGGTATAGCATGATTACCACTGTCATATACTTATCATAACACAAATCATCAAAGTCAACTAATCAAGAAAATCAAATATCCAACCTTTCAGTTCAATGTATCTAATTAACTTTTGGGTATTACTTGTGATTGTTGATTGTATCATGCATTGAGCATTTGATTTGAGATGATATTGAGATGTTATTAGATTGGGTGTCCTGATGACACTATTTTCTGGATTGGGTGTCATGCTGACATTGTTATTGGATAGGGTACCACATTGGTACTAGTATATAGACTGAGCTCTTTCTCTGCAGGTCATAACTTAGTGTCCCTACTGACCCTAGTATGTGTGTATATTTTGCATGCATGCAGTCATCATTTCATTTGCACATATATTGTGATGACCATTGTTGGAAGCATATGCCTAAGTGTAATTTATGTACTTGTATACCTATATTCCTAATGAGATGAAGTATTATGATTGTACATTTGCTTGTCAATTAATTGTGAGTTTTGTCTTGATTGCTTCTTACCTGCATTTCACTTGCTTATTTGTGTGGTGTTGAGTTAAGTCGGCCCATGATGCCTACTAGTACTTAGTTATTGTACTGATACTACCTGTACTTTATGTTTTGTTGAATGCAGATCATGTTCTAGCATTTGAGATGAGACCTTAACTCTAGTTCGTGACTCCAACATCAATTCAAGGGTGAGCACCATGTCTGGGTATCCATTGGATCATCTTTATTTTGTTCATGTCCTTTGTTTCAGGGAAATGACACCTATGTTTATATTGTATTCTAGATAATATTCTAAACCCCATTTATGGATATTTTAGAGTTCTTGTACGGTGAATTTGGGTCCCAAGGATTGTAATAATTAGAGATACTTCCACACTCTCATTTGATTTTAGTATTAAATATGTTAGTAATGAAATCATTTGCTAATATTATGTTAAGTAATTTAGATAGTAGAAATGGATGAAGGTTATTTGTGAAATTCCTTTGGTAATTGGTTAAGGGTTGGGTTATATGGGTCTCCCACTATAGAGTTAAGGCGGGTGCCACTTATTATCTATTGGGTCATGATAGAGTAGGAGCTCAGACTTTAATTATAAGAATCATATTCCCTTTTTAAGGCCCAACGGGCCAGCCTGCTATAGTTATAATGGCTAGATTTGATGGTATGCATCTAGGGGTATGGTAGCCTTAGGCGTGGTTAGACCACTTATTTTTGATGAGTAGATGAGGTTTAGGAAGATGGATCCACCTTAGTTTAGGGTGATAAGAGTGAGGATGCTTATGAGTTCTTAGAGAGTTGTCATGAGAGGCTTCGTGTGGAGTTGGTAGAGTCCCCATAGTTTCTTTATGATAATTGTGGTTTACGAGTGTGGTTGGAATGGTCCTTGAGGTTGTTCATTGTGACTTATGCAGGTTTTTGATTTTAGAAGGTTTGGAAGTTGGTATGGTTAATCAAAGTCAACATTTGCGGATATCGAGGCCAAAATGGAACTCTGACAATTTCATTAACTTTTGGATGTGATTTTTGAATTAGTAGGACCTTTGGTTTGGGTCCCAAGGCGTGCAGATGAATTTTGAATAGTCAATCAGAAACTTAGTAGTTTAAGGTTAAGGTTTGGCTTTGGTTAACATTTGATCAAGATTACCTCTTCAGTATTCTTATGATTTAATTGAGTTCGAAATGTCATTTTCCGTTGGATAGCTTATTATTTTTTTTATGTTCAATGAGTTTCTAATGAAATTTTAGGGTCGATTTCAGGTTTTTGAATTTGTTGTGTTAGTTGTTGGCTACTGATACAGGTGTAGCCGAACCTACGGTACCTTCGTCACACCTGCAGAGCTGCTCCTGAATTTAGGGGCTTTTCCTATGGATTCATACCAGTGGTGAAGGTTCTCTCCTGTGGGATTGGGTGACCTTGGATCATCCATTCTTGCGAAGTCTCATCTTCAGTGTTAGAGCCACTGTCACGATCCAAACGGTCATGATTGGCACCCACCCTAACCTATGGTGGGAGAACCATGCTACACTCAACCCTCACTAACTCAAGTGTTACTTTCACTTTCACCTTATATTAACCTCATTGCAACCAATTTCTAAAGGGTCTTTATTCAATAAATAAATAAACTGTCAAACCGACATAAGCATCCATAAACTAATAGAGTGCGGAAACTTCTACTTATTACATCCCCGGGACCTGAATTCACCACGCAAGAACATCTAAAAGAAATCAAGTATTAAAACTAAATGATTATCCAAACCAAGGAAATATATAAAAGAATTTCTTAGTCCCGAAACAAGGGACATGAACAATGATAAGAAGATCCAAAGGATGCCCGATCATGGTGCTCACCCTCAAATTGGAGTCTGGCATTGCTGGTTAGAGTCGAGGTCTCATCTCAAATATTGGAACACACTCTATACTCAACAAAAATAAGAGTACATGTAGCATCAGTACATCAACAAGTACTGGTAGACATCATAGGCTGACTAAATCAACAATATACATATAAGTAAATCAAATAAGAGTAACAACAATCATCATAGAACCCATAATTAGAGACACCAACACATTTATAACACTTCACATAAGAGAAATAACAGGCTCACACTACACATGTTTACACTTAGTCATTTTCAACAACAAGTTGTATCACAACATATGATCATAACCAACATTCGATGCATATGAATGAATTTATGATTGCAAGATGTGTGCATCATCTCTTTGTCTTCTCAATCTCATCATTATCATGACCATCATGATTTGAATAATATCATCAACATCATCATCATCAACAACCTCATGAACATCATGAGTTGTGTAGTATTTTCATCATCATTATCTCAACAACATAAATACGTATGAATATGCAATGCAGTTAATAATCACAAGTAGTGCTATAAAGCAATCACAATTACTCAATTCACATATAAGCACAGAGTTAAGCAAATCTAATTGCTACAATAAATCGTAACATACCTCGATTCCTTGCTCAACAACATTTCTAGGCCACAAGCTTATCTTTCCTTGCTTTTTCAACTTGCTCTTGGTCTATAACAACAAGATTACACACCCACTTCAATAAATTCATCCCTCGTTAATCACTAGGGATTAATAACTAACCATTTTAACCATAAAATTACCTTAAATCATCATCTTAGGGTTTTCCACTCCTTAAACCTCATGAACCCTACTTTATTTAGCATGAACAACAATGATTCTACTCCCCATTAGAGTTTTCTAACACTCTAGGATCATTATCTACTGATTTTATACTCATTCCCGCCAATTTACATCAATTTCATGAATTAGGATTAAACCTTAATTTCCACCATGAACAAGTTTTCTAATGATTTCAGGGATTATGAGAAGTAATTCAAGTTTAAAATGTAAGAAACTAACCTCCAAAGATGTAAACTTCTAAAATTTTGTAGAAAATCACCTTCTTAGAGCTCTCTCATATTTTTCAGAAAGTGGAGAATGAAAAATATTTTCTGGGTTTCAAACTGTCAAAACACTGCATGTTATCTTTGCAGCGATAGCGCTACAAAAGTTAAATTACCGCTGCAGCGGTTTGCAATGTTATACAGGCTTCTGCTACAGTGGTACCTTTTTCCACTGCAGCAGTTCCCATTTTTGTTGCAGCGGGCCTCTCTCCAATTATGCCTTTCTTACAACACATTCCTTGAAATATGACGTCGCGAACTAACCCATCCACGATAAATTCCATAACCAAAGTTCTATAACTCAGTTTTAAGTACCGGAAGTTGCTACAACTTTTTAAACTCTTTATATTTCTAAAAATTAAGTTGAACATCACCACCAATACTCACATTAGTGCCAGATTTTCTTAGACTAGTATACCCTTAAAAATTATTCAACACTAGACTAGCCCTAAATTTCTCAAAAATTGCTTAAGGGAAGACTCGGTGCAAATTTTATCTCTTATTTCAGTGTAACGATGATTTGGGTCATTACAACAGATACCAATTTACTACTCGTTCATCTATGAATGACCGCTAGCTCGAATTAACATAGCTAAGCAAGGGAAACAAAGAATACCTGAGTCAATGAACAAGTGTGGATATCTTTTGCGCATGTCCGCCTCTGTCTCCCAAGTCGCCTCCTTAATAGCACAGTTCCTCTATTGAACCTTTACACATGAAATGACCCTAGTTCTCAACTTCCTCACATTTCTAGTCAATATGGTAATTGATTCATCTTTGTAAGATAAATTTTTATCAAACAACATGTGGTCCCAATGAATGATGTTATCACCGTCCCTGTGATACTTCTTTAACATGGCGGGTGAACCTCGGACATGCTAGGAGGCAAGTCCATCTTGTACGGTACTGACCCTACTCATTTCAAAACCTCAAAGGGTCTAATGTATCTCAGAATCAATTCTTGCCAAATCTCATTACACCCTTCATGTGTGACACTTTCAAGAGTACCTTCTCCTCCTTTTCAAACTTCACATCTCTTACCTTATTGTTTGCATACTCTTTCTGTCAGCTCTGAGCTGCTATGAGATTTTCCTATATGAACCTCAACTTTTCCATTGAATTCTTAAGCATGTCAATGTCCCAAGGCCTCACTTCAAATGCATCAAACCAACTAATCGGAGACCTACGCCTTATACCATATAAGTCCTTAAAAGGAGCCATGTTAATACTAGAATGGTATCTATTATTGTAGGAAAATTCACATAATGGTAAGAATTGGTCTTGATAACGATCTCAATCGAGTGACTAAAATCGATATTAGAAATGTGAAATTAACAACAAAATAAAGGATAGTTGAGAAATAAGGATGATATTAGAAGAAATTGAGATGAAAAATAGAAAAAAATGAAAGGCTAATTGAATCAATTAATCGGGGGGAAGGGGAGGGAGAAACTTTATTATCTAGAAATTGAGAAACAAATTTGAATCCACAAATGAGTGACTCAATATTAACAATCAAGCAAAAGAGTTTTCAATCAATAATGGGAATCCACCCATCACTAACCTAGATTTAGATACACTAAAGTAGACTAAAGGAATTCCACCCCAAAACACTCTTTAAGAGTAATGTCAATTCATTAAAGTCTAAGTAAGGAAAACAGATAAGGAAACTATTTACAGTTCTTTCCTTTAAACAAATAGCATATTATAAAAATAGCCCAAAAGTGACAATTTTGGAAATAATCCACAAGGACCTTTCTTGATCGCTCAAATGGCATCTTGATCGCCCATAGCCTTGTGTATTTGTTGCTCCATGGCTTCCTCCGGGCTCCAAACTATCATCCATATATGGAAGCCCCTCCTAATGTGCTCCAAGCTAATCTTGCTTGTATCAACTAACCCCCAAAGTCCATAATACAAGCCCGGAGCATATCCTCAAGCACTTGGATAGTTCGCCCCGACTGACTGTCGGTCTGTGGATGGAAAGTTGTACTTAGGTCCAATATAGATCCCAACTCTAACTGAAATTGCTCCCAAAAATTGGATGTGAACTGAGTACCTCTGTCTGACACAACCGAAACAGCTACTCAATGCAGGCTTATAATCTTTTTAACATAAATTTTGGTCAGCTTGGCCACATTATAATCTACTCTTACCGGAATGAAGTAAGTCGACTTAGTCAACGGATCAACAAACACACATATAGAGTCGTACTTCCTCAATGTCTTAAGAAGACCAACCACAAAGTCCATGGTTATCCTTTCTCATTTCCATTCCGGAATAGGCATTCTCTGGAATGTACCACTAGGCTTCCAGTGTTCATACTTGACCTACTGGTAGTTTTGATACTTGGTTACAAAATCTACAATGTCATATTTTATTCTGCCACCAATAATATTGCGTCAAGTCTCTATATATCATGTTGGCACCCGTATGTATAGAATACTTAGAGTTGTGAGCCTTTATGAGAATAGTTTAAATCAAATTGCCTACCCAGGGTACACACAAGTGCCCTCAAATCCTCAACACTCCTTTGTTATTAAGAATAGCCCCACAATACCTTTTCTCAGATATTGCTCAGTTTCTTATCTTTGAACTGCCTGCTTTTGATTTAGCCAAAGAATGTGGACCTAACCTCCACATGTGCTGACACCTTTCCTCTGCTTGTCTCCTACAATCTCAAAAAACCATTAGCCAAAGACTGTACCTCTTTTACTAATAATTTCCTTGATGCTTCCAGCCATGCTAAACTTCCCATGCTCACTGGTTTTGGGCTCAGTGTGTCCACCACCACATTGTCCTTATCTAGGTGATATAGGATTGAGATATCATAGTTTGTGATCAACTCCATCCACCTTCTCTAGCTTAGGTTCAGATCTCTCTAGGTGAACACATGCTGCAAGCTGCGGTGGTCAGTGAACAATTTACACTTCACCCTAGAGAGATAATATCTCCAAATCATCAAAGCATATACCACAGCCGCCAACTCCAAGTTATGGGTGGGGTATTTTTTCTCATAAGGCTTCAGTTGTATTGAAGAATAAGCTATCACGTTCTGATCCTACATCAAAACAACACCTAAAACCAACCGTGAGACATCACAAAACACAATGAAATCTTGACCTTCATCAGGCAAGGTTAGGATTAGGGCCAAAGTCAACAAAGTTTTGAGCTTTTAGAATCTATCCTCACACTTTTCATCCTGCACAAATGAAAATTCCTTATGAGTAAGGTGGGTCATATGCGAAGCAATGGAATCAAACCCCTAAACAAACTGACTGTAATAATTGGCCAATCCCATAAAGCTATGAATTTTCATCACACTCGTTGGTCTAGCCTAATTCGTAACAGCTTCAACCTCTTGCGGTCTACCATAACCCCTTCTTTAGAAACCATGTTCCCCAAGAAGGACACTGAAGAAAGCCAGAACTCACACTTAGAATATTTAATATATAGTTGCTTCTCCTTAGGCAGCCCTAAAATGAGCTTCATACTCTTCTTCACTTTTGGAGTAAACTAATATGTTATCAATGAAAACAATAACGAACGAATCCAAAAATGACTTAAAAATCGCATTCATTAGACTCATGAAAGCAGCTGGGGCAATGGTCAAGCCAAAAGACATGACTAGAAACTCATAGTGCCTATAATGAGTTCGAAAAACAGTTTTTGGGATGTCCTCTGCCCTAATCTTGTGCTGATGATAACCTAACCTCAAATCATTGGAGAATACTACAACTCCTTACAATTGGTCGAATTGGTCATCTATCCTAGGCAAGGGATATTTGTTGCAAATAGTTACCTTATTCAACTGGCGGTAATCTATGCACATTCTCATGCTACCAACCTTCTTTTTCACAAATAACACAGGCGCACCCTAAAAAGAAACACTTGGGTGAATAAAGCCCTTTTTTAACAACTCTTGCTACTGGGATTTTAACTCCCTCAACTTTGTTGGTGCCATACGATAGGAAGGGATAGAGATAGGTTCAGACTTGGGCTCTAAATCTATACAGAAATCAACCTTATCATCTGGAGGCATACCCGGAAGGTCGTTAGGAAAAATTTCTAAGAATTCACATACAACTGGAACTGAAGCTATAGGAGGGACTACAGATTTATCTTTCCAAAATGGGCTAAAAATGCCCTACACCCCCTTTTTACTAGTTTACGGGCACAAAGAGCTGACACTATCCTCATATAAGTCGGCTTAAAAGTACCCTCCCACTCTAATCTTTCCATCCCAAGCATTGCTACAGTGATAGTTTTGCATAACAATTAAGAATAGCACGATAAGGAGACAACCAACTCATCCCCAATATACTATCAAATTCCTCTATGTCTAAAATGACTAAGTCTGCCAAGGTTTTGTACCCCATAAACATCACAGGACAAGCTTTATAGACCTGATCAACACACATAGACACCCCAACTAGTGTAGCTATATACATAGGAGTATCATGCAATTCAAAGTACATATCCTAACCTAAGGCAAACTTCACGAACACATAGGAGAAAGTAGACCCAGGATCAAACAATACAGAAGCCATACGATCACACACAAGAATAGTACCTGTGATCACAGCGTCAAAAGCTTCCACTTTAAGACGAGCCGGAATAGCGTAAATTTGGGACCTATCACCACCCTAACTACTACCTCTACCACCCTGCGCACCATTTCTATCTCAATCTATCCTCCACCTCGATTGGCTTGGTTGCCACCCCTTTCTGCGGCCTGGCCACCACGCCTACCTTGGGGACGACCCCTATAATTTCCTCTACCACTACAACCTACTAGAACTAGAACAGTAGTAGCAGTTGTTAAAGTCAACTGACTTGCAAAAAAGAAGTTAAGATAATACCTTATGATATGCACCAAACCCCCACACTCATAGCCCACCCCAAATGACAGCCTTAGAGGCTTGTGCAGGCACTGGAGCTGGTGCTTGTACCGGTACTGGTGCTAGGGCGTCTGTGGCTGCTCTGGAGGAACGTGTAGTCATTGTCTGGAAAACAAGAATGAAGGAGTTAGATACTAATTTGGATCAACAAATACCAATTGGAATCAAGTAATGGCGTAAAAGGAAGAAAGAAAAGAATTTTATTTCCTAAAGCCCTGTAACCTCTAGAAGAAAAGTACAGACGTCTCCGTACTATGCCACAAGACTCTACTATACCTATTCTTGTATGGCGAGATCTATGAACCCAGTGCTCTGCTACCATCTTTGTCACGACCCAAACGGTACTGATTGACACCCACCTTAACCTATGGCAGGAGAACCATGTTAAACTCAAACCTCACTAACTCAAGTGTTACTATTACTTTCACCTTATATTAACCTCATTGTAACCAAGTTCTAAAGGATCTTTATTCAATAAATAAATAAACTGTCAAATCGACATAAATATCCATAAACTAATGGAGTGTGGAAATATCTACTTATTAAATCCCCGGGACCTGAAGTCACTATGAAAGAATATCTAAAAGAAATCAAGTCTTAAAACTAAATGATTATCTAGAACAAGGAAATAAATAAAGGAATATCTTTATCCTGAAATAAGGGACATAAAAAATGATAAGAAGATCCAAAGGTTGTCTGGTCATAGTGCTCATCCTCAAATTAGAGTCTGGTACTGCTGGCTAGAGTTGATATCTCATCTCAAATGCTGGAACACACTCTACGCTTAATAAAAAGAAGAGTACAGGTAGCTCCAGTACATCAACAAGTACTGATAGACATCATAGGTTGACTAAACTCAATACTATGCAAATTAGTAAATCAAATAAGAGCGACAACGATCATCACAGAACCCTTAATTAGAGACCAACACATTTATAACACGTCACATAAGAGGAATAACAAGCTCACACTACACATGTTTACACTTAGCCATTTTCAACAACAAGTTGTATCACAACATATGGTCATAACCAACATTCAATGCATATGAATGAATATATGAATGCAAGAGATGTACACATTATATCTTTTTCTTCTCAATCTCATCAATATTATCATTAATATCATGAACATCATGATTTCAATAACATCATTGACAACATAATCATCAACAACCTCATGAACATCATGAGTTGTATATCATCATCATCATTATTATTATCCAAACAACATCAATATGTATGAATATGTAATGCAGTCGAATAATCACAAGTAGTGCTCGAAAGTAATCACAATTACTCAATTCACATATAAGTACAGAGTTAAGCAGGTCTAATTACTATAATAAATCATAACCTACCTCGATTCCTTCCTCAACAACACTTATAGGCCACAAACTTTCCTTTACTTTTTTTTTTCCAAATTGCTCTTGATAAATGACAACAAGATTACACACCCATTTCAATAAATTCATCCCTCTTTAACCACTAGGGATTAATAACTAACCATTTTAAACATAAAATTGCCTTAAATCATCACCTTAAGACTTTTCACTCCTTGAACCTCATGAACCCTATTTATTTAGCATAAAAACTATGATTCTACTCCCATTAGTATTTTCTAATACTCTAGCATCTTTATCTACTGATTTTATACTCATTCCCACCAATTTACATCAATTTCATGAATTTAGGTTAAACCTCAATTTCCACCATGAACAAGCTGTCTAATAATTTCTGGGATTATGAGAAGTAATTCAAGTTTAGAATGTAAGAAACTTACCTCCATAGATGAAAACTTCAGATAGAAATAAGTGGAATACAAACCCATTTTAATAGTTTTGAGCGGAGGATTACTGATAAAATTGAAGGTACTAAGCCCTCGAATTTTGAGGATATGAAAATAGAGCTGGATGCCCCATGAGATGCAGTTGAAGAGATGGCTTTCAAGGCATACCCAACTTTCCTGACTTTCACCATGCCTATTATTTAGGAGATTGAAAAGGTTGAGGTGCATGACTTATGGGGCACTAAGGGAAAAAAGAAGAACACCAAAGTTGGTGGTGGGCAAGAGAGAAAAAGAAGAAAGAGAAAGATAACTTAAAGCTTGCTTAAGACCACTTATTTGAGATATATGAGATAGGACATGAAGCTGGGAGCTCTAGAGTTTGTAAGGCCCTAATTAATGATGATATTATAATTGAGAAGAGTGGGGGTATGGCAGTTTCCCCTGCTAGTTTGATACTATTGAGTGCACCAACAACAACCAGTGCCAATGCTAATTTGAGTGCCACAGCTATCGCTGGGCCACTATTGCTGAGACTGGCGTGACTTCAGAGACCTCTACAGAGGATGCGACCAGATTTGGCACCTAGATCACCACAGGTATGTCCTTACCCCTTGTTCTTACTTTTATATATATATATATATATATATATATATATTGAGTACACTACATGTTCTCAAAGTCGTGGGTGGGGGTGTACCACTACTCGGGGTTTTTGTTTCCATGTTTCTTTCCCCCCGAGTGTGCTGTCATAGTAGAACCAGCATGTTTAGGTTGATTTTAGTTGTTTTATATGTTTTGTTATGATTGATTAAGAGAAAAATATGAAAGCCTTTATGCAGTTAAGTGTGATGCTTTTTATATCGGGGTGATATCTGAGTAAACCCGGTGCTTTTAAAATTATTTTAAGAATACCCCTTCAAAAATATTTGTTTTGACTGTGTGTTTTGTTTTTAGTCTGACCACTATGGATCTTGTTATGATATTACTATTATAGGCAAAATGACCGTAGCTTAGCAATGCATGAACTTGATAGGTAGTAAGTGATAGTGTAACCCTATTCCATGTGTGTGTGAGATGCTTACTTAGTTCATTTTTTGTGTGTGATCCAGCACTTGTTTGGTTAGTCTTTCCTAGGTTGTATGATAGTTGATTAGGAAAAGATCATTGGCCGTCTTTGAATTAGTCCACTTTTAGCCTAAATGCCCAACCAAATGGAAAGTGTATCCTTTGATCCCAAGTTTGAGCCTAAATTGACCTATTTCTTTCATTAGCCTAATTCACCATTCCAATTCTATTACAATGAGCCTGTTTTGGCTCCTGTCCCTCTTTGGACACTACGTACCTCAACTCAAGCTAATCGCCTAAGGTGAGGGTGGCTATCATAGGGGCACATAGCACGAAGTGGGTATGAAAAAGAAGTTAGTAAAAGAAAAGCAACCAGTATTAAGGTGCGGTAAGTAAGAAAAAAATTTATGTGTGTGAATAAAGTAAAAAGAAAAAAAGGATAAAAAAAGAAAAAATAGATGGAAATTGTGAAAAGAAAGCCGCATCTGAAATCCTAGTAAAAAACCAAGGAGAATAAGGGAAAGGAAAAGGAAAGAGGCTGAAAAGTAGAGCCAAAAATAGTGTAGTGTCAAGAAGGGTTGAGTCATTATATCCATATCTACCATACCCATCTCCAAGCCTACATTACAAGCCGAGGAAAGTCCTATAGTGATCCTAGTCAAACCGTCCAAAAAACTAAGGTATAGAAAATAAGGGCAAGCCTATGGCATTTTGCGCACATGGTTCAAACTTCTTTGAGAGAGTGTGTGTTTATAATTCAGTCTATGATTATAATTAGATATTTAGACTATAAGCGCATGGGACCTCTTTGTTGTTAGGGCACATGGGTTGCATTGTTGGTTGTTATCTATTCGGTCAAATGTCATTTGCGCATATTGCTTGGTTGTTTGTTTATAATGTATTGTTATCTCTTGATCCCTTTGTGTTATGATATTCGGTGATGTATGCATGTACAATGGGTTTTTAAATCTGAATAAAGGAGGGGGTTGAAAATGTTTTGCTAAAAGACAAGAATTGACTACTATAGGTCCCTTAGGTTTCTCTTAGTTAAGCGCCTTGATGTTTGTGTTGTTTTGTTTGCTTGAGGACATGCAAATGTTTTAAGTTGAGGGTGTTGATGTGTTGTGTTTACAAGACACTTTCAATGCTTAAAACAAGGAAAACATGCTAAGTCAAGGGCTTGTTTATATGGATATAATGTTTTTGTGTTAGTTTTGCAGGAAAACAGGGTTTGGAAGTGAGCAAAGGAAAAATGGTGAAAAAAAGGCACAAGTATTAGAGTCTAAGACTTGGCCACGAGTCATTGGGTCACTATACGACTCGTAGCAATAATCGTCTTACCAATGAATTTTGGCTTTGGAGAGTTGAAGTAAGAGCTAACTATAAATGCAGGCAACAAATCATAGGGTCAGACGATGGGCCACCATGAAGGCTCATCCTGAGCAACATTAGAAAGGTTTTGAAAGATGTGAATTCCTCCCTAGTGCCAACAGGTGTTCCCTTTGAGTCATTACGAGTGGCAAGGAGTCGTTGCTAGGAGTCATTCTGAACAGAAGAAATCAAATACCTGAGAGTTGGAAAATTTGACTCAGTGTCAATGGGTCACCCTAAGACTCATAGGGTGACCTTACGAGTCGTCACCATCACTACCTGAAGAACAAGCAATGAGTTCCAAATACATACGACGAGTTGGAGGCAGACCCTACAACTCATCGCCAGAGTCGTAGCCACTGCCGACTGTGCAATCCTATTTTGTTTAGGATAGGTTTCCTTTATATCTATAAATACTCCCAATAGGTTTGTTTTTTAAGTTTACATTCTCTTGATACTTTTGAGGTATATTATTGTTCTTGGAAGTTCAAAAACAATTTTTAAGGTTTTAATTCAAAGTTGAGATTTGTGTTTTTTCATCTTATTCTTCGTAAGTCATAATTATGTTCTCTTCAGAACTATTATTGTGTTCTAACGATGATGAGTAGCTAAACACCGTTGTGGGAACCATAACGGATTAACAAATTGGTGTTCAAAGTACGACGTGATTCTCAAAGGGTGTTTGAGTATGTGTTGTTGTTCTCTTCCGTTTGATTGCCTTTTAATGGTGCACAACATTAGAACTCGCCTTATTTTTACTCGTAAAGAAAGAAGGTGTAACAGATGGAAAAAGGGAATTAACAACAAGACTTGGAGCTATCAACCTCTATTTAATAACTTAAGCTGGTAAATGACATTACTAACCTGGGATCCATGAAAGGGGTTAGTAATACAAAACTCTTGAAATGATAATATGCGATTGAGGATAGTCATCTAATAGGGGCGTAAAGTTATTTAGATGAACATAACCTATCGATTCTGCCTGTCGTGCACTATAAGAGATCACTATCATGATGAACCTATATGTCACGACCCAAGCCATGAATTGTGCACGCACCTACCTAACTCTACCTTAGATAGGAGAACCCTTTACTACCTAATCATTCATTTCATGTGGAAGTTAAAGCAATCCTTATTTCAAAACATCTTTTAATTCAATTGAGTCATACATCATAAGTTTAATACATTTGATACGTAAAAGTAATGTGGGAAATAATCAAAAGTATATCCCCAGAAACTAGCCTAAACTGGTACAAGAGCACTAGACAAGGAGTAGGAGAATGCATGACACAACATCCATCCAAGATCGAGAGGGCAGGAGCTGTTGGAGAATGATCACCGTTACTGCTATAGAAACTCTAACTGACCTGCAACATGGCTATATTCCTGGTAGGAGATATAGTAAGTGTAGTAGCAGTACAACCACACGTATTGGTAGGTATCATTGGCCGACCAGGGATAGAAACAAATAATAATAATAGTAAATAGGAAAGAAGCCATGACTTTAAATAAAATTCCGGTTACTAAAGCCCGTTCACACACACTTTATTTTTAACACTTAGTCTCTCTGCAATCTACTTGTCATTTAACATTTTCATATAGATTTGTCCTTAATAATCTATTCCACCTTACTTTATTATTCCATTTTGTGTACCCCTATTTCTAACCCAGTTTGGACAACTCTACAGGATTCACTATATTAATACTTGAGACAACTGGTGACAATAGGGTTCCTTATTATTTAATTTGTATATAGTGTAGCAAATCTAGTCATGAAATTTTAGACACCTATACTCACAACATATTCGCTCAAGAATGACTAGTTGGACACAACCATCACCCATAATTACAGTTTCTATATACAGACAATCACTATGTATAAATATAAACGTACACTAAATTCATATGAGGAATGAATGTATGCAACATGTACAACTTCTCTTCCCCTTCTTAACTCACCACCATCATCATCAACCGCATCAACATCATGATATAACATCATACTCAACAAAATTAACTCACCATCATCAATATCATTGGCACCTTGAACATCATGAGTTAGTATCATCATCATTAATAGCAACATCATCAGCAGCAGCATCATGAACATCATGAGCTCAATATCATCATCATCAAGTATATCATGAATGGATATGCAATGCAGTCACAATCACAAAAAGTGCCTGAAAGTAATTACGTACATTCAATCATAAATATATGTATAAACCCAGAGGGACTACCTAACCTTATCACCTATACTGATCCCCATGGTATCACGTTGCTCTTACCCTTTGTACCCCTTTCCTCGGTGAATATAGGATTCATTTATAATATGTGTGTGTATACCCTTTATGCTTATATTCATGTAACCCCTTCTTTAGTTCACATGTAATTACTTGAATGTCAATTCCCACCTCTCAAATCCTGACGCCTATTCGCACTCCTAAGTTTTCCGCGCCCTCTTTAATAATATTTACAGATCGAACACTATGACTTGAGTCACCTCACTGACATAGCTTCTACGTTATGCTTACGCCTCATTAACATTCTTAATGCAACAATGGTTTATCAGGATTACTAAAAATGGCCCAATTCAACCTTAGTTCGCTACTTTTCCTCCTTTTTTTATCGTATTTAACCCCCACTTCACTCATACACCCTTATATTTGTTCAACAAATCCTACTAGTAAAATGTTTGGCTACATATCTACATGAATTACACCCTAGCTGATTTCAACAACAATTTTCCATAACATTCAAGCCTAACTAGAATATTGTTGGTTCCATCCATCCGAACACCGTGTCCGAAGGCCTAAAACATGGAATCTCCCAATATTCTATCAAAATTACAAGCATCAAACCCAAATCTTCTATAATTTAACCATAACCTACCTCATAGACAAAAGATGTTACTGTTGAGAGGAGAGAGTTGTACCGCCTAAGCATCTTCCCCTGCCGGGTTTCCACCGGGTGTGCCTCAAAATTGCTCTCATCAAGATTGGTCTTTGAAATCTCATAACTGGGGAAGTGAGGGGGGGGGGGTTCAGGGTATTTTCGTTTTCCATACTTACAAAGATCGCTGAAGGAAAATATGAAAGTATTCATGCGGCAACCATTTTGAAATAACTAGATATCGCAAAATACAGCAATGTATGAAAAGGTCAGGATGAAAACTAACACTCGAGGAACTTTACCGCTGCAGCGGTACCACTCTAGCGATAACTTACCACAGAAGCGGTAACTTACCATAATAGTGGTTCGTGATAGTTCAAATAGGGGGAAATATTTCATTACCCTCATTTTCCCTCCTCACTCTAAACTCTCTCAATTCCCTTTGCACAATCTACTTACAGCGTCAATTTTTGGGTAAATTCTCATCCCTACTACTTTATTTACATACCGATTGTCATAGAATCGAAGAAACCTCATTAGATTAGAGAATTTTGGATGGTTTTTGGGTGCACTTTTGAATTTTGAATTTTGGTGGTGTTCTTGCACGAAATGATGAGCATGTTAGATTCTCTTACATATACAACGCTTCTACATTGTTATGGGCATAAGATTAACGTAGTTCATGGTGGATTTTAGCCATGGAGGGGTGAAAGGTGAGGGGCTATCTTCCCTAATAATTTTTGGCAATTTAGATGTGAAATTGAGTGTTATACACTCCATTTTAGTGTAAAAAGGTTCATACAAACTTCATCAAGCCTAATCTTCCTTTACAACAACAACAACAACAACAACAACATACCAAGTGAATTCCCACAAAGTGGGCTCTGGGGAGGGTAAAGTGTACACAGTCCATACCAATATATCAGAAGAAGTAGATAGGCTATTTTCGATAGACCCCTAGCTTAGAACACCAAATAGTAGACAAAGATGCAATAAAACATATAATAAGATTTAATAACACACCAATAAAGAAGAAAAGAAACAAGGCACTCATAGAGTATTACTATACACTAACTAATCAAAAGCACACACATCACCAAATCATCACGTACAAGAAACTCCAAGAAATATGCATAGCCATACAACTACTAGCCAGGCTACCACAAGACAACCCTATTAACTAGCTAAGACTCGCTCCAACGACATAACCCTCTACCCTAATCTGCATGCTCCACATCTTTCTATCTAGGGTCATGTCCTCAGTAAGTCGTAACTGCTCCATGTCTTGTCTAATCACCTCTGTCCCATACTTCTTCGGCCTACCTCTACCCCGTCTGAAACCATCCATAGCCAACCTTTCACACCTCCACACTAGGGAATCCGTGCCCATTTTCATCACATGTCCAAACCATCTCAACCTCACTTCCCGCATATTGTCTTCCACCAAAGTCACCTCTACCTTCATTTGAATACTATCATTTCTAACCCTATATCCCCTAGTAAGTCCACACATCCACCACAATATCCTCATTTTCGCCACCTTCAACTTTTAGATGTGAGCATTCATAACCGGCCAACACTCTACTCCATACAGCATGGCCGGGTAGACTGCCACTCTGTAAAACTTAACTTTAAGCTTAGGAGTCACCTTCTTATCACACAAAACTCTAGTGGTGAGCCTCTATTTCATCCACCCTGCCCCAATACGATGTGTGACATCCTTATCTATCTCTCCATTCCCCTAGATCATAGACCCAAGATACTTGAAACTGTCTCTCTTTTGGATCTCCTGGGAATCCAGCATCACTACCACATCGTCTTCATGCATCAAATCACTGAACTGCACTCCAAGTTTCCGTTCCATTTTGGTCCTACTTAACTTGAATCCTTTAGACTCCAGGGTTTACCTCCAAACCTTTAATCTATCATTAACTCCCCCATGAGTCTCGTTGATAAGAACTACATCATCCACAAATAACATACACTATAGCACCTCCCCTTAAATATGTCGCGTCAAAACATTCATCACCAAGGCGAATAAAAATAGACTAAGGGTAGATCCCTGGTGCAACCCTGTCAAAAAAGGAAAATGCTCTGAATCTCCTCCCACTGTCCTCAGAGAGTCTTCGCTCCATCTTATATATCCTTAATCAATCTAATGTACGCCACAGGGACACCTCTAGCCTCCAAGCACTTCCAAAGAACCTCTCTAGGGACTTTGTCATACGCTTTTTCAAGGTCGATGAATACCATGTGTAAGTCCCTCTTTCTCTCCCTATACTTCTCCACTAATCACCTCACGAGGTAAATGGACTCTATTGTTGAGTGAGCCGGCATAAAACCAAATTGATTTTCAGAACTAGACGCGATCCTCCTCAATATCACCTTAACCACCCTCTCCCAAACTTTCAAAGTGTGACTCAACAAATTAATACCCCTGTAGCTATTGCAGCTCTGGATTTCCCCTTTTTTCTTGTATAAAAGAACTATCATACTCCATCTCTAAGCCTCAGGCATCTTCGCGGTCCTGAAAATGCCATTGAATAACTCGGTCAGCCACCCCATACTTGCCCCGCCTATGCACTTACAAAATTCCACCAGGATCTCATCTGGCCCAGTCGCCCTACCCCTACGTATCCTATGAATAGCCCCCCGACCTCCTTAACCTTAATACGTCTACAAAAACCATAGTCGAGAAACCCCTCTGAGTGCTCTAAGTCCCCTAACACAATACCTTTGTCCCCATCGTCATTCAAGAGTTTATGGAAATAGGACTGCCACCTCCTCCTAATGAGGACGTCCTCCACCAGAACTCTTCCATCCTCCCCCTTGATGCACTTTACTTGGTCAAGGTCATAATCATTTTGATTCATAGCCTTAGCAAGCCTATACATCTTTTTTTCCCCGCCTTTCTCCTCAAATCCCGCATACAAGCTTTCAAAAGTTGTTGTTTTAGCCACCGTAACCGCTAACTTAGCCTCCTTCCTAGATAACTTATACTCCTCCCTATTCATCCGTTTCTCTTTTTCATCCTTACTCTCAACCAACTTAGCATAAGCCACATTCTTAGTCTCCACCTTCTTTTTGACTTCCTCGTTCCACCACCAGTCCCCCTCAGTGCTTGCCTGAACGTCCCCTCGAGACACCCACACCTCTTTAGCTATCTTCTTGATGCAGCTAGCAGCCGTCTCCCGCATACTCTCCACATCCCCCCTACTCTCCCACACCCCTAAAGCCTCCAACTTCCCTCCCATCTCCAGAGCACTGGGCAAAGTCAAGCTACCCCACTTAATTATGGGCTGATCCTCTGCACCCATCCTCTTTTTACCCTTCTTGATATCCAAGTTCAACACCAGAAGCTTATGCTAGGTCGAAAGATTCTCACTAGGAATGACCTTACAGTCTCTACACAACACTCTATCACCCTTCCTATGAAAATCTTCTCTGAGCTTGGTACTCCTCTCACCACCTCATCCAAAACCTCCCAAAAGTTCATCTTCTCCTCCTCGTTAAAGCCTTTCTGCGGTGCGTAAGCACTAAAAATGTTCAACGTAGACCCTCCAATGACCAACTTAATCGTCATTATCCTATCGGTGACCCTCCTAACCTCCACCACCTGCTCCCTAAGCTCATCATCTACCAAGATACCTACCCCATTTCTATGCCTTTCACTTCCTGAGTACCATAGTTTATACCAATCCACATCCCTAGCCTTAGAACCTACCCACTTGGTCTCCTGGACACACGCTATATTGATCCTCCACTTTTTAAGAATCTTCACGAGCTCTATGGACTTACCTTGTAGGGTTCCTATGTTCCAAGACCCTACTCTCAACCTGGAGGCTCTAGTGTCTTACTTACCCCTACTACCCCCCAACCCCAACCCCAAACTTTACCCTACCCCTGGACTTGACCCCAACCTCCCCCTCGTACCCACACCCAAAAATGACCCCAACCTGACATCGACCCCAACCTATGACATGACCCTAGTCTACCGTCAACCACCAAAGCCACTACTCAAAAAGAAATGAGAAACAAAATAAGAAGGCATTCACAAAGCACCCAAAAACCAACCCACCCAAGGCCGCAACCAAACCTAATATCGACTAAGAAGACAATACTAGAAGAATAAACTAACAACAATAGAAAGTCAAAATAAACAAACACCTGGAAAGGAAAAATAAAATACAAAGGCAATAAACAATTAGTAGAATCGCTACAAACAAGCTGGGGCAGAAAAGGTCCACGCACAGGACAAGGAGTTTGAAAATAAGAAAAAAAATAGCTATTAAAGGTTAGAATTCACTGGTTTATGCTCGAGATCACTGGCTCTTTTCTTGCTTGCTTTGCCAAATTCCACCAAAAGTTGTTGCAGAAATTGGTCGCCAGAAATGTTGTCACCGGAGCCTCGCCGGAAGGTCACCAGATAGTCTGAATCTGGGATTACCTGGGAGTCGCCAAGCTTGGATGAACAAGAACCTATTTCTTTGTTTTTTTTTAATTTTATTTTTCTTTTTGCGTTCGTTGGATGGTCCGTAGGGAATCGCCGGATCAGCTCAATCTATTCCTCTATGGACAGATCCATTTCTGTCCCGTTGTCGCCAGAGACCACTACGGTATGCTGACTTACCATCGCCGGAGACCATCGTGGTGTGCTGACTTACCGTTGTCGGAGTTAAGAAGGGGCTTCGAAAGGACGAAACTCACCAGAGATTGGAGGTCGTTTGGGCGAGCACGACCAAGACAGAGAGAAGAAAGGGGAAGAGAGAGAAACTGGAAGGGTTAGGAGAGTAACTTACCTTTCGCTGGAGATTATGCCGTCAACGTTAACGTACTGAATGAGGTCACGTCAAAAGGACGTTAGATGTTAGAGAGCATAGAGAAAACATTGAGAGAGAGTCAAAGACCGTAGCCAAAGCCTGATCTACCATTAAATCTTAAAAATACATAGAAAAGTCAAAAATCCCCTATGGGAGAGAAGGTTGACGGGTTGGGGATGATGGAACAACTACAGCGGTAACTTCTCTGCCACAATGGTAAGTTACCACCGCAATGGTTAATTAACAACTGCGGCGGTACCTGGCAGTAGCCCCCAGATTTTTATTTTCTTATAATTTTAGAATCCCTTTCCTCCTATAGTACCCCAATATGGTTTCTAAAAATGTAATTGCAGTGTTTCCAAGATTATCATGGGCCACCAACTACGCTACTGCAGATTCCCAGACATCGCTAGTCGCAATCGTTATAAAAAAGGGCTACACACTAAGGGTTTCCTCAGGGAGAAGGGTTTTGTAATGAGAGATGTGGAGGATGAGTTACCAAACATTAATGACCAACTGAAGGTCTTTGGGTGGGAGATGCTAATTTATCCAGTCCCATAATGCAACATGGAGATAGTGCGGGAGTTCTATGTTATACTCCTGACCGTGGAATGCTCTGTGCTGCCCTACCATTTGTATTAGGGGAAAGAATGTCCCAGTAGATATTTCCACCATAAATGATGCCCTAGGGGTCCCAAACCCTTGAATTCTGCCTTTAAAGCCAAGATTTAGGAGTCCAATTTGAAGTGGGTGGCTCAGGTCTTAGCGGAGGGTAAGTCCAATGAGGTGAAGTGGTCCTGTCATGACCCAACTTATCGGATCGCGAGGGCACCTACTCTAATCCACCTAGCTAAGAGAACCCCTTACCACCCAACTCAAAATATTGCGAAACTCATTAGGTAAAATAATAAACCTTTATTTATTTCAACTAGTTTACAAAACTTTAACTACAAAAAGAATAGTTACCCCAAGGACCTAGTCTAAACAGGTACAAGAGCTACTAAGTGAGGTTACAACTGTACACATGACTCAGCTTCTACCATTGAAACAAGGATAAAAGTTATTGGAGATCTTTACCGCATCAAGCATGAAACACCTATTGATACTCCAACCAGACTGTACCCCAAATAAGGTAGCAAGAGTAGTATCAGTACAAATAACACGTATCGATAAGCATCATCGGTCGACCCAAATTAAAGCATATAAATATTCAGAAAGAAACATGCAACTTGAAATTCAATCAGCAAAGAACTTTTGCAATAATAATTCCATAACACCCTTGGCTTTTATCAACCTTACCATTAAAAACAACCTTCCCTTATCATACTCATTCCTAACCACTATTTATCCACTATGTCGTTAAGCCAAACCTCATTATATAGTAACCTATGGGTTCTACAATACTAGACCCCCAAAGTTTCTCACCCTTAACAATCCGCCCTTTTAAGACATTTACAAAATAGTTAGCCTTGTTCCCCTAGTCCGGTTATACATTAGCACTCTAGCATTTTTAACAAAATTCCCTTAAGGCTAGGCGAATTAATTAACAACTAGTAATATCCCATCTTCCCGATCTTATCAACAATAACCAATAGAACATCATCCCCACATATACCACAATTAAGACATGACACTTACTAGCGGCCGTACTTCAAGTTCATAACACTTAACCTTATTCAATAACTTTGTAAAGATAAGTCAATATGAGTCAACACGAATAACAAGCCAAGTCAAGTTAAGTCCACCAACAAGACGTCCAAGTAACAACGATGACCCAACAATTACCACGATCATGTCCTAGTTACATAAGTAAATATACAACATAGAGTTATGTCACAACTTGCAATTAGCCTGGACCACTCAAGGATCCATAAAATCAACATCAATGGAAATTAACATACATCCCATATTTACATAAGAAACGCCTTTAGCAATTAAGCACATAGACCCGGTTCACTCAAGGAACCTACATAATAATGTCAATACTTAATCCTGATTCACTCAAAGAAATAACATAATCAAGAAAACACATAATCCCCAGTTCACTCAAGGAACCGACACACTCACATGTACCTTGTACATACATGCTAAGGGTTTTATGATCACCCACTAGCTATGACCTACAGGGGACAAGCTCTTGCCCATGTACCAAATCCTAGACATCAAGTGTCTGCCAACCTTATACTAACCAATCCCGTAAAGATGTCCAAATACCGATACATCCCACAATAATGAAAGATATCACAACAATCACAACCACAATGAATAAGAAATAACACTTTTAACAACCAACAATCTTTACATATAGGTTCATTATATGCGATTAATACTTAGGTTATCAAACAGTCATTCACTTTCCTCGAACATACATTGTGCAAGCAATACTAAGAAGTAGTTATCATGCGCACATAAAACAAGTGAGGTTTAAACTACATTAAACCATCACTTACAATCCGCACATAGAACTTATGCCATAACTCACCCCCAACAGTTCATCCTTACATTTGATACATTACCAATTTCCCATTCTTCTGGTTACCATCCTAGATTCTTTGTAATCCACCAACAGTGAGCACTTTTACTTTAGGCATTCAAAAATTTTAACCCAAATTTTGGGCAAAATACCATTTTAATCATACAAATATGAACAACAACAAGGTAAACACAACAATTAATAGACAATTCCAACACCACAAAATATCAGCACATTCCCACCTACTTAACTGGATTTTCATTCTTTTATCCGTCCAAACACCATGCCTGAAGGCCTAAGAATTAAATCTCCCATTAATCTATGTCATGCCGATTATTTCTAACCTAGGTCTAAACTACTCAATTAAACCTAGCCTACGTTGTCACACCCCGAATCCCATCGAGACATGATTGGAACCCGTAGCCGATAAGGCCCGAGAGAACCAAACTTTGCCTATGTTCAATTAAATGCATATCATAATCATAACCACCATTGTGTAAGAACATGAAAGACGAATAAAGGAAAACATGGGACATAGTTATACATGTATATGAAACTTGGCCGTTGAGGCCATCCAGTCAAAATAACATATGTCTTTTACACTGATACACCCACATCCGTCTACAAAAGCCTCTAACAAGAGCATTGACCAATACAAACCAAAAGTCGGGACAAGTCCCCGCTTTATACAACATGTACATCATCAAAAAATATATCTACTCTGACTCGGAGAAACCCCAAATTAACTGGAGCTCACCAAGGAACCGCTAACACTGGCAATCTACTGAGGAGGCCTACTGGGACCTGCGCCTGCAGCAAGTAAGGTAAATTCCCCGAGAGGGGTCAGTACGAAATAAGTATTGAGTATGTAAGGCTCAAATGAAACTTTGAAACACATGAACATACCAATGAACTCAATACAAATGACTAGACAATGTGAATAAGTCACCATGTTGCATTTTGGGAACCATGTGAATTGCTTTCATTACTTTCATTACTTTCTTTACATTCAATGCTTGCTTGTCAATACATGTGTCACAATGTACCCGGGCCCCTACTGATCAGTGGGTCTTTCCATGACTTATCGTCATGTTGGTATCGGGTCGAGCTAGGCTTATGCCCCTAAGACCTGCCGACCATAAATCACTGCATCGGGATCGAGTTGAGCTAGGCTTATGCCCCTAGACTTGCCACCCATAAATCAATACATCGGGATCGAGTCGAGCTAGGCTTGCGCCCCTAGACTTGCCACCCATAAATCAATACATCGAGATTGAGTCAAGCTAGGCTTGCGCCCCTAGACTTGCCACCCATAAATCAACACATCGGGATCGAGTCGAGCTAGGCTTATGCCCCTAGACTTGCCACCCATACTTGATCATTGACGACATTTGCATTACGTTGATCTTTACTTTGAGATTGCTATTTGATAGTCATAACATCACTTGAACTTTGGAACATAACATTATTGGAAACTTTGAACCATTAACCAATGAGTGAGAGACATGTGAATAACTTGGCAACATAACATTATTAGAATCATAACACCATGGGAACTATGGGACAATAATCTATGAACAAGAGGCATAAGTAATATCACTAGTGGAACATTGGAACATATCCTTATTTGAGCTTTTGGAACATTAACCATGATTATGAGACATGAGACTCACAAATGATCCATGAGTAGGAAATATATGACAATGACTATTGATAAACGGATATAGTATACCTTAGCACATTTCGAGGTAAGACTAGTGAAATCGCAATGTGGGTACGTTTGGCCGCAAAAAGATATGGACAGAGTAACCTTACATACCTTGTACTCTCAATACGGATATACAATCCTAGATGTGTATGCAATAGTCCCGCTCCTTCTTTATGCGTCACTCTACAACACAAATACATAACGGAATTCACATTAACCACAACTACTTCACAAATGCATATAACATCAATGGGGTACATATTTGCTTTAAAACATGTCATTTCCCCTTGACAAAACCATTGATAGCATCATTATTCCAAAAATCCTCCAATATTCTCAACATTGACCAATACATAATAATCATTGCATTTCACCATAACAATTCTCTTTTACACCTCCTTATCCATACCACATCACAAACAATCCATCAATTCACCTTAATACACTTCATAGCACATATCGGCCAAATTTCCACAATTTACACTTATAGACAAGAACAAGTTTAACAACAAAAATAACTCCATAAATGTTCATATTTTATCCATACCATGATTTTTCATCAAAGGCACAAGTCCTAATTCAAGTTCAAATCCCATGGATCACACATCTTATACAAAAGCACAAAATACCATATCCAACATTTCCAAGCACAACCAACATGATTTACATACTATTTCATGCATATAATATATGAATCCATAATAATATTCACTTACCCAAACTTGCAAAGGGATGATTTTGCTCCAAAATTGCCTTTGAGTCTTTAGGGTTCTTGAGAGAATATTGTAGAATGTTTGAGAAAATGTCTAGAAAGCATGAGAGGTTAAATGAATAAAATCTGATTTGTGGGTCTATTTATAGTCCTTGGGTCATCCTTAGCCTTTCTTGCTAGTTAATGCCTCAATTGACCAAGTCAATAGAAGATTGGGTCATGTGACCCATGCCTTTTATCCCATTTGGGGCTTTTATTGAGCCCAAATCACTTAACCTAATAAAATCAATAATTTCTTGTCTTTATACATATTACAATAATATTCCCACTCATAATATTCATATCCTTAGCCTCGATCCCAAAAACAAGTGATTCTAGCCACGTTTGGCTTATTTTGACCTTAGGGGCAAAACTGTCATTTTGACCCCAAATTTGTTCTCGAGTAATTTTATCATACCAATGTAATATTTCATTCATTTCATGTATATACTCTTGGTTGTATAAGAAACGTAGCAAAAATTGGCTCGGTACGTCCCCGGATACCCTTGGGACTTAGAAATTTCCAACTTTCAAAAAAGTGGAAAACCCAAGGTGGCACGCTCCTGGTCGCGCCAACCTGCTGCCTATGGGCTAAAAATTTTAGCCCAGAGCAGCGTGGCACGTTCCCAAATGCGCCCCTCTTTAATTTTTTTCGAAAATTCCATTTTTCGACTTCTCTTCGCGGGTTTGGTTAGATACTTCAAGTCCTATTCTTTAACTCACTTCTTAACCTTATTATACCTTGTTTAGAGGTCTTATTAGCCTCATTTTGAACCCCACAAATGTGCAATGAAAATTTCAAAACACCTTCCATGCAAGTTTAACCACATAACAAGAGCCAAATTCAATTATCTCACCAATAGCCTTACCAAATGCATAGTTATAGCTCTCGATACTTACGTACATAGTAGTTAACGTCGTCACGTAGGGTTAGGAACGTACGGGGTGTTACATCCTTCCCCCCTTAGGAACATTCATCCTCGAATGTTAACAATACCGTTTCATTATAATCAATGCATTTCTACATTATCATACATATACATAAACTTTTAAGGCTCATGGAGACTTACTTGTTATTGCTCCACTCCCGCACTTTAAACTTCTTGATCCATTTGAAATAGATGGGGATATGTGGATTTCATCATCTCTTCCGCTTCCCATGTGACCTCCTCTACTTATTGATTCCGCCAAAGGACTTTCACGGAAGCTACGTCTTTATTCCTCAATCTTTTCACTTGTCGATCTAAGATAGCAATGGGTACCTCTTCATAAGTAAGATCCTCTGTAACTTGAACATCTTCAATGGGAACAATACGAGATGGATCTCCTATGCATTTTCGAAGCATGGAAACATGAAATACAGGATGGACTGAAGAAAGTTCTTGAGGTAGTGCTAATTCATAAGCAACTTGCCCAAATCTTCTAATAACTTCATATGGGCCTATGTAACGTGGACTCAATTTCCCTTTCTTTCCGAACCGCATTACCCCTTTCATTGGTGACACCTTTAAAAACACCCAATCACCTATGGCGAATTCAAGACCTCTTCTTCTAACATCGGCATATGACTTGTGACGACTTTGAGCCGTTTGTAACCGCTGTTGGATCACCTTAACCTTTTCCATAGCCTGATGAACAATGTCTGGCCCAAGTAAAGCAGTTTCACCTGCTTCAAACCATCCTATTGGTGATCTACATTTCCTTCCATACAAAGCTTCATAAGGTGCCATTTTAATACTCGAATGATAGCTATTGTTATACGCAAATTCAATAAGAGGCAAATGGTCATCCCAACTGCCTTGAAAATCTATCGTACAAGCTCGTGGCATGTCTTCAAGTGTCTGAATAGTACGTTCTGCTTGTCCATCAGTCTGAGGATGGAAAGTTGTACTCAAATTCACTCGTGTACCCAAACTCTGCTGGAAAGACCTCCAAAAGTGCGCTGTGAACTGTGCTCCTCTACAACTTCGCATAATCCTCAGCTGTATAGGTCGTCTTGACCGGTAGAAAATACGCTGACTTGGTAAGCCTGTCCACTATAACCCATATAGAATCAAACTTCCGCAATGTACGAGGCAAACCCGTAATGAAATCCATGTTAATTATATCCCATTTCCAGACTGGAAGATTGATACATTGCATGTAACCTCCCGGTTTCTGATGCTCTACTTTTACTTATTGACAATTCGGGCATTAAGCGACAAACTCTGCAATGTTCTTTTTCATGTTGGCCCACCAATACACTTCTTTCAATTCATGGTACATTTTAGTAGCACCCGGATGAATAGAATAGCGCGAATGATGTGCCTCTGTCATAATTTGTGTCCTCAGCTCATCTACATCCGGTACGCATAGTCTTCCTTGACATTGAAGCACCCCTTCCGGCGTAACATCAAATGCCTTGATCAAATTCTGCTGCACATTTTCCTTTAGCTGCAATAAAATAGAATCCACAAATTGCTTCTCTTTCACTTCAGCTATTAAGGAGGATTCTGCTGCATTCTGCACCATAATTCTATCATCTGAGGTTTTAATAAGGTGAACTCCCAAGCTGGCTAATTGATTCAAATCTTTGACTAGCTCATGCTTGTCATTCAACTGACCACTAGTGCTTTCTCCTGCCTTACGGCTCAATGCATTGGCTACTACATTTGCTTTGCCTGGGTGATAAAGAATATCAATGTCATAATCTTTTAAAAGCTCCAACCACCTTCGTTGCCTCAAATTGAGTTCCTTCTGCTTAAAAAGATATTGCAAGCTTTTGTGATCCGTATAGATGTCAACATGAACCCCATATAAATAATGATGCCATATCTTTAAAGCAAAAACTACCGCTGCCAATTCAAGATCATGTGTAGGATAGTTTTTCTCATGTGGCCGCAACTGTCGTGAGGCATATGCTATCACCCTACCATGCTGCATCAACACACATCCGAGACCAATCCCGGAAGCATCACAATACACTTCATAGCCCTCTGTGCCTTCAGGAAGTACTAACACTGGTGTGGAAGTCAACTTATCTTTCAGTTTTTGGAACCCCTGTTCACATGTATCATTCCATTGAAATTTAATTGCCTTGTGAGTTAGCTTTGTTAATGGTGCTGCAATAGAAGCAAACCCTTCTACAAATCTCCGGTAATAGCCTGCCAAACCCAGAAAACTGCGAATCTCTGTGGGTGTCGTAGGTCTTGGCCAGTTTTTCACTGCTTCAATCTTTTGTGTATCAACCTGTATGCCATCATCTGATACAATGTGACCCAAGAACGCGACTGATTTCAACCAAAAATCACATTTGGAGAACTTTGCATACAACTTCCGTTCACGAAGAATCTGTAACACTTGTCGTAAGTGATTAGCATGGTCCTCCAGTGATCTTGAATAACCTAGGATGTCATCTATGAATACCGTGACGAACACGTCCAAAAATGGCTTAAACACCCTATTCATCAAATCCATGAACACAGCTGGAGCATTTGTTAGTCCAAATGACATAACTAAAAATTCATAATGGCCATACCGTGTTCGGAAAGCTGTCTTGGGTACATCTTCTTCTCTAACTCTGACTTGATGGTAACCCGACCTCAAGTCAATTTTTGAAAAACACCTGGCACCCTGTAACTGATCAAACAAATCATCAATGCGAGGGAGGGGATATTTGTTCTTGATCGTTACCCTGCCATTCTAGAACATTTTCTTGTGGAAAACCAAAGTGTACTTTCTTGTCCCGGCAATCTACCGTAGCATAACAAGAGGCCAACCAATCCATTCCCATGATCACATCAAAATCCACCATGTCTAGTTCAATGAGATCGAACAATGTATCATGACCACACACAGTTACCACACAGTTACGATTTACTCTCTTTGCAACAATATACTCACCAACCGGTGTAGACACTTCAATTGATTTAATTAATAATTCTGGTGCCTTTGCAAATTTCGCAGCAATCAATGGGTAACATAGGAAAATGTAGAACCTGGATCACTCAATGCATATACATTATGTGATAATATGGATAATGTACCTGTGACAACATCAGGGGAAGCCTCTGAATTCTGGCAGCCCACTAAAGCATAAGTACGATTTTGGACCCCGCTAGTACTGGCTGCTCCTCTGGCACCTCTACCACGGCCAATAGGCTGCACCCCTCGGCTCTGTGAAGGAACCGATGCTGATGACACAACAGCCGACCCAGCTGGTCGTGCTATACCACCCATGCTTCGCTGTGGACACTCTCTCTATATATACCCCAGCATACCACACCAAAAGCAGACATTCATCCCTAACCGACATGTACCTGTATGCATATGCCTGCAGTGCTGACACTGCTGACGAGGAAAACCTGCTGCCTGTGATCCGCTACTCTGCCCCGATGGACCACCCCTAGACCCTCGAAACTGTGAGTGAGCACCCCCTGTGGAATAAGAGAACGACGGTCTAGGTGGTCTAGGAAATATGCGGGGCCTAGATCCTCCATGGGACATCATAGGTGGTTCCATAGGTCTATCCCTTTTGGACTGTCCCTTATCAAATTCATGCACTCTTCTTCTCTGTCGTTGGTCTTCCATTTTCTGAGCGAAGGCTTGTATTCGAGCAATGTCCATATCCTTATTCAAGGAAACAATAGTGCAATCCCGTACCAAATATGGCTCTAGTCTGTCCATATATCTATGGACCCTGTCTGTCATCGTAGCCACAACATTTGGCGCATATCGAGCCAAGGAATTAAATTGCAAGCTATATTCCCTCACGCTCAAATTTCCTTGACGGAGATTTAGGAACTGATCTGCACGTGCCTCACGAATCTCATAAGGCAAGTAATGATTAAGGAAAGCAATTTTAAACTCTTCCCACGTAGGTGGAGTTGCACCAATATCACGGGATTTCTTCCAATCCTCGTAACACAATATTGCCTCTCCTTTCAGCCTATACGCGGCAAGTTCAACTGTTTCGACCCCTGTCACATGCATAACTTCCAAGGCCCTCTGAATTTGATCCACGAAGTCCTGTGGATCTGCTTTTGGATCTGACCCAGTAAAAATAGGAGGGTCAAGTTTTAGGAAATCCTGTGTCCTGCGACTCGCCATTCTAGCCGCATCATCATCATGTGTCACTACACCAGCTCGTCCCTGGCTTTGTGCCGCCACTAACTGTGTCAACATATGTACAGCATTCCTAAGATCCTGATCCATGGCATTCATCGGCGGCTCTACAGGTACTTCTGTACCAATTGGCTCTTCCAAAACTGGGAGGGTAGATGAAGACCGCGATGATATTTCAGCATTTGCCCCACCTTGACTAGCTTGGTCAGGTGGTAATCTGCTCATTCCTTCTCCAGCAGGCGCATCTACCTGCTTCCCTTTACCTCTAGCTCTCGTGATTGGCATTTTGACTATACCAGAGAAAAACAAAATACCATGATCAGACACACTTCAACTGACAACACTGGCTCTATTGCACGATCTAGAAGTGAAGAACAGAAACAACATCCTAAATGTCCCGTAGCCTCCTACTTATAAATGTGGTGCACAACACATCGATAAGTAAGACTCTACTCAGACACGGCTTTGTAGACACCCTTAGAATGACCTGCTCTGATACCACTTTTGTCACGCCCCGAATCCCATCGAGACATGATTGAAACCCATAGCCGATAAGGCCCGAGAGAACCAACCTTTGCCTATGTTCAATCAAATGCATATCATAATCATAACCACCATTGTGTAAGAACATGAAAGACGAATAAAGGAAAACATGGGACATAGTTATACATGTATATGAAACTTGGCCCTTGAGGCCATCCAGTCAAAATAACATATGTCTTTTACACTGATACACCTACATCCGTCTACAAAAGCCTCTAACAAGAGCATTGACCAATACAAACCAAAAGCGGGACAAGTCCCCGCTTTATATAACATGTACATCATCAAAACATATATCTACTCTGACTCGGAGAAACCCCAAATTAACTGGAGCTCACCAAGGAACCGCTAACACTGGCAATCTACTGAGGAGGCCTACTGGGTCCTGCGCCTGCAGCAAGTAAGGTAAATTCCATGAGAGGGGTCAGTACGAAATAAGTACTGAGTATGTAAGGCTCAAATGAAACTTTGAAACACATGAACATACCAATGAACTCAATACAAATGACTAGACAATGTGAATAAGTCACCATGTTGCATTTTGGGAACCATGTGAATTGCTTTCATTACTTTCTTTACATTCAATGCTTGCTTGTCAATACATGTGTCACAATGTACCCGGGCCCCTACTGATCAGTGGGTCTTTCCATGACTTATCGTCATGTTGGTATCGGGTCGAGATAGGCTTATGCCCCTAAGACCTGCCACCCATAAAGCACTGCATCGAGATCGAGTCGAGCTTGGCTTATGCCCCTAGACTTGCCACCCATAAATCAACACATCGGGATCGAGTCGAGCTAGGCTTATGCCCCTAGACTTGCCACCCATACTTGATCATTGACGACATTTGCATTACGTTGATCTTTACTTTGAGATTGCTATTTGATAGTCATAACATCACTTGAACTTTGGAACATAACATTATTGGAAACTTTGAACCATTAACCAATGAGTGAGAGACATGTGAATAACTTGGCAACATAACATTATTAGAATCATAACACCATGGGAACTATGGGACAATAATCTATGAACAAGAGGCATAAGTAATATCACTAATGGAACATTGGAACATATCCTTATTTGAGCTTTTGGAACATTAACCATGATTATGAGACATGAGACTCACAAATGATCCATGAGTAGGAAATATATGGCAATGACTATTGATAAACGGATATAGTATACCTTAGCACATTTCGAGGTAAGACTAGTGAAATCGCAATGTGGGTACGTTTGGCCGCAAAAAGATATGGACAGAGTAACCTTACATACCTTGTACTCTCAATACGGATATACAATCCTAGATGTGCATGCAATAGTCCCGCTCCTTCTTTATGCGTCACTCTACAACACAAATACATAACGGAATTCACATTAACCACAACTACTTCACAAATGCATATAACATCAATGGGGTACATATTTGCTTTAAAACATGTCATTTCCCCTTGACAAAATCATTGATAGCATCATTATTCCAAAAATCCTCCAATATTGTCAACATTGACCAATACATAATAATCATTGCATTTCACCATAACAATTCTCTTTTACACCTCCTTATCCATACCACATCACAAACAATCCATCAATTCACCTTAATACACTTCATAGCACATATCGGCCAAATTCCCACAATTTACACTTATAGACAAGAACAAGTTTAACAACAAAAATAACTCCATAAATGTTCATATTTTATCCATACCATGATTTTTCATCAAAGGCACAAGTCCTAATTCAAGTTCAAATCCCATGGATCACACATCTTATACAAAAGCACAAAATACCATATCCAACATTTCCAAGTACAACCAACATGATTTACATACTATTTCATGCATATAATATATGAATCCATAATAATATTCACTTACCCAAACTTGCAAAGGGATGATTTTGCTCCAAAATTGCCTTTGAGTCTTTAGGGTTCTTGAGAGAATATTGTAGAATGTTTGAGAAAATGTCTAGAAAGCATGAGAGGTTAAATGAATAAAATCTGATTTGTGGGTCTATTTATAGTCCTTGGGTCATCCTTAGCCTTTCTTGCTAGTTAATGCCTCAATTGACCAAGTCAATAGAAGATTGGGTCATGTGACCCATGCCTTTTATCCCATTTGGGGCTTTTATTGAGCCCGAATCACTTAACCCAATAAAATCAATAATTTCTCATCTTTATACATATTACAATAATATTCCCACTCATAATATTCATATCCGTAGCCTCGATCCCAAAAACAAGTGATTCTAGCCACGTTTGGCTTATTTTGACCTTAGGGGCAAAACTGTCATTTTGACCCCAAATTTGTTCTCGAGTAATTTTATCATACCAATGTAATATTTCATTCATTTCATGTATATACTCTTGGTTGTATAAGAAACGTAGCAAAAATTGGCTCGGTACGTCCCCGGATACCCTTGGGACTTAGAAATTTCCAACTTTCAAAAAAGTGGAAAACCCAAGGTGGCACGCTCCTGGGCGCGCCAACCTGCTGCCTATGGGCTAACAATTTTAGCCCAGAGTGGCGTGGCACGGTCCCAAATGCGCCCCTCTTTAATTTTTTCCGAAAATTCCATTTTTCGACTTCTCTTCGCGGGTTTGGTTAGATACTTCAAGTCCTATTCTTTAACTCACTTCTTAACCTTATTATACCTTGTTTATAGGTCTTATTAGCCTCATTTTGAACCCCACAAATGCGCAATGAAAATTGCAAAACACCTTCCATGCAAGTTTAACCACATAACAAGAGCCAAATTCAATTATCTCACCAATAGCCTTACCAAATGCATACTTATAGCTCTCGATACCTACGTACATAGTAGTTAACGTCGTCAAGTAGGGTTAGGAACGTACGGGGTGTTACATACTTATACGCCAAGCAGTTCCGTGAATGTGATTTGTGACTTCAAACTAGCAAATTTTGATGTAAAATCCTCAGGAAAACCACGGGTTTTAGCCCATTAGAGAAAAATTTCTCTTTTCCATTGCTCCAAGGCAATGAGGTTACCATAAGAGGTTTTTTAGAGCAAACCTCAGCCTTTTTACAACTAAAAAAGAGAAAAGAGAAATATTTAAATGCTTCTAAGGTTCTGGTCTCATCGTCTTGCTATAGCAACCCACCGGTTGCTATAGCGATGCTGCTATAGCATGAAAATTCTCGCTATAGTGGGATGATGTCAGCCCTATTAAAATTTCAAATTCTAAAATTTTAAGCTGCATCTTCCCATACAAGTTCAAGACCATAATTTTTGAACCATTCCCCGTAATCTGTACCCATAACAAGATGTTTTTCAATAATGACAGAATAGATCATTACAACAGATATCAATTCACCCATCGTTCATCCCCAAACGGTCATAGTAGAGGAAGAATGGTACGAGTCTAAGTTTGAACCTCAACAATCTCCCAATGATAATCCATTAATAACACACAATTACAACACTAATTTCTCATTTTCCCCGATGTATAAAATTTTAAAATTGAATTTTATTAGCACACTGCTCTGTCAAAGAGATTCCCTTACCTATGAATCACACAAGACCAACTGGGCAAAATATTTTTGAGCACCCAAGGTATCTGAGGCCTCGCCAATATATCAAAATGAAAAAAGTTCCAAAACATAACAGACAAAAAAGTTTCCATACTCTGAAGGATGGGATCACGCTATAGCTAGATTATTCCTGCCATAACAACATCACTATAGTGCGAGAGGGTCGCTATAGTGAGAGCCAACAGTTTAAAGAGGTGAGAAATGGGTTTCTCCCTTTTCACTCAAAAACTTCCCTCCCCTCCCCGACCACGTTGATCCTATCATTGAAAATAAGGCAATTATCAATATATTTCCTTTCCTTATTTCATTACACGTATTCCTGCCTATTTTACCCTTGAATTCATAGAAATAAAATAGGTTTTTGGGGTTGTTTTTGAATTTTTGAAATTGGGTTCGATTTGGCTAAAATTTAAAAGCATGGGTGCTTCCCTCACTAAAACAAACTTGGCTTTAGGCCACACTAATTCTAGACAACATTTGAAAAATATTGCCCAAAGTATCTAAGGGCATACTTTCAAAGTGTGGCCTTTGTAAAGAACTTTTAGCCACAGAAGCTTTGACAACACTTTTAATGCTTGCTTTTTGGAATTATAGGCTATATATTATAAACGTTGCCAAATCATAAAATATTTGACAACGCTTATTTGTATATATGACCTGTTATGAACTATTTTGTCAAGTTGGATGTATTATTAATAATTATGCAACTAAAAGTGCTAATTGTACCACTTGTGACAATACAACTTGCAAGTTGCAAATTGTATCTTCGTGGTATTTAGTTGTATCTAGTTGTATACAAGTTGTATCAAGTTGATCAACTTGCACTATTAAATAGTTTATATTGAGTGGCAAAATCTTCTATAAGTAGGAAGTGCCTTCTTATTTGAGAGACCAAGAAGTGAAGAGATAGAAATCTCTCACAAGCATTTCTTCTCTACTTTTCTAGCTCTATAAATTGTTATGTTCTTGATATATTGTATAATTCTTTTATAACAGGTTATCAGCATGAGACTCTATCGTCTCAAAATTTGAAGGCAAAGGTATTACTTTCTCTTCCCTTTAATATGTCTAATCTTACAAAACTTGAGTTCGTTGCCCTTCAATGTTCGGGCAAGAACTATCTTTCATGGGTATTGGATGCTGAAATCCATTTAGACGTTATAGGTCTTGGAGATGCCATTAAAATTGAAAATAAAGCATCAAACCAAGATCGTGCTAAGGCTATGTTATTCTTGCGTCATCGTATTGACGAAATTCTGAAAATTGAATATCTTACCATTAAGGATCCACTTGTTTTGTGGAATAGCCTAAAAGAAAGGTATGACCACCTAAAGATGGTCATCCATCCAAAGGCACGATATGATTGGATTCATCTGAGGTTTCAAGACTATAAGTCTGTTCATGAGTACAACTCTGCCATGTTTAGAATTTTTTCTCAGTTGAAACTATGTGGAGAGGAGATTAATGATGTTGATATGATGGAAAAAATACTCTCCACCTTTCATGCCTCGAATGTGCTCATACAACAGCAATATCGAGAGAAAGGTTTCAAGAAATATTTCGAACTGAGTTCTCATCTTCTTGTGGCTGAACAAAATAATAATTTGTTAATAAAAAATCACGAAAATCGACCTACTGGATCTACACCATTTCCAGAAGTGAATGAGGTGTACGCCCATCATGCTAGGTGTGGAAAGGGTCACGGACCTGGTTGTGGACGTGGACGTGGTCGTGATTATGGCTACAAAAGAAATCATGTTCCTGGTGTTGATCATTCAACAAAGTGATAGCGGGCAAGCTACGAAAACTAAAGATAACTACGAAAAACTACGGATAATCGAAAGATAGATAAATTGAACTAGACACAAGAAGAGAAAATAATCAAGAACATTAGGATATATTAAATCCTAAACCCCTAATTACATTCACCAACAAGCACCTAACTTCTACGGTAACCAAGAGGGAATCGAGGCGCCCTCGAAACCACGCGTTTCTAAGCCAAGATTCAACAAAAGCTCACCACACTCTCTCT
The DNA here is from genome assembly GCA_031232105.1 of Capsicum rhomboideum. Lineage (NCBI taxonomy): Eukaryota > Viridiplantae > Streptophyta > Magnoliopsida > Solanales > Solanaceae > Capsicum > Capsicum rhomboideum. Next base: position 45,153,508 of record CP124717.1, on the reverse strand, counting down.
CAAGAGCAATGTTCATCAATATTCAAGAAAACTAAAGAAAATTAATACATGGGTTGGTATTTATACCATTGGGTCATTTAATACAAAATTGGGCCCAAAAAGGTGACCCATTTCATCAATTTCAGCATGGCAACCGAGATAGGCCACCTGCTCACGCAGGTGGGCATCTGCGCCCGCAGGTCAGGGTCGCAGATGCCATTGACTAGCATCTGCGCCCGCAGATGGCTCACCTGCGCGCGCAGGTGAGCTTTCCAGTGCCGCCCGCGTGCCATTTTGCTCCCTTTTGCATCCGTTTGATCCCTCCATTGTCCCTCCATCCTCCTTAGATGTAATCACCAACACATAGCACCTCTTGGATGGTATTAGGATGTTGTCTAGTACCTCTCATTTCATGAACAATCCTTGGAGCGCTTGGAGCTCTCGTGCTTGACTTTTAGTGAATGGATTAGAAGGGATTTGGATTGTATCATCCTCTGAAGAATTTGACCTCAAATTCTCATCCTCCATCATGTCGAAAGGTGAGATATCACACACGTTAAATGTGTTGTACACTTGATACTCCGGTGGAAGGTCAATTTTGTAGGCATTGTCATTTATTCGCTCAAGCACTTGAAATGGGCCATCACCACGAGGCATCAACTTAGCTTTCCTTTGTGTTGGGAACCGGTCTTTCGGGAGATGTATCCATACCCAATCGCCCGGTTCAAGTAAAAGTCTTCTCCTACCCTTGTTCACTCTCTTGGCGATTGCTTGATTTCTTTTCTCAAGTTGAAGCCTCACCTTTTCATGCATCTTTTTCATTGCGTCTGCCCTTTGTCTCCCATCTAAGCTAATCAAAACATCACTAGACAACGGAGTGAGATCTAAAGGGGTTAGGGGGTTAAAACCATAAACACATTCAAAAGGGGTCATACCAATAGTCGAGTGAATAACACGATTGTAGGCAAATTCGACTAGAGGTAAGTGATCCTCCCAAGAGGCCATTTTCCCTTTAACCATGGTGCCTAACATAGAACCCAAGGTCCTATTCACAACCTCGGTTTGACCATCGATTTGTGGGTGGCAAGACGTAGAGAAGAGCAATTTGGGGCCAAGCCTACCCCACAACGTTCTCCAAAAGTGACTAAGAAACTTAGAGTCCCTATTACTAACAATGGTCTGAGGAATTCCATGGATCTTGACAACATGTTCTACAAACAAGGATGCCACGTTAGAGTCATCATCACACTTATGACACGGAATGAAATGAGCCATTTTAGAAAAACGATCAACTACAACAAAAATACTATCTCTTCCCCTCCTTGTCCTAGGTAAACCCAACACAAAATCCATAGAGATGTCTAGCCATGGGTGTAGGGGAGTGGGAAGTGGGGTATACAACCCTTGAGGAAGAAGGCCGGATTTTGCACTTCTACAATCCATACATTGACCACAAATTTGGGCGACATCATGACGCATTTTGGGCCAATAGATTTGTTCCTCTAGTATTGCAAGGTTCTTATCAACTCCAAAGTAGCCCATCATACCACCATTGTGTGCCTCTCTCACAAATAACTCTCTCCAAGAGCTAGAGGGCACACACAACCTTTTTCCTTTGAATAGGAATCCATCAAATTTTGAGTAGGGTATAGAAGTTCTATCCCTTAGCCATTTTTCCCTTTCCCATTCCTCACAATCTTTAAAGATTTTAGCAAACTTGGGGTCCTCGGGGTACAATGTCTTCAAGTATTCAAATCCAATCAATTTAGAAGACAAGGTACTAAGCAACACATGTTTTCGGGACAAGGCATTGGCCACAACGTTCTCCTTCCCCTTTTTGTATTGGATCACATAAGGGAAAGTTTCTAAGAATTCAATCCACTTGGCATGCCGTTTGTTCAATTTGTCTTGGGCCCTAAGGTGTTTCAAGGACTCATGGTCGGTATGAATCACAAATTCCTTAGGCCACAAGTAGTGTTGCCAATTGCCCAAAGCTCTAATCAAGGCGTACAACTCAAGATCATATGTAGAGTAGTTCAAGGTTGCCCCTTTTAGCTTTTCTCTAAAGTATGCAATGGGTTTTTGGTCTTGCATTAAGACGGCCCCAATGCCTACCTTGCTAGCATCACATTCGACTTCAAATATTTTTCCGAAGTCGGACAATTGTAACAAAGGAGTGGAGCTAAGCATGGTTTTCAAGGTTTCAAACGACTTTGCTTGCTCATCACCCCACTTAAAGGGCTTATCCTTCCGGATTACCTCGGTCAACGGGGTAGCTATGGTGCTAAACCCTTTGACAAACCTTCTATAAAAACTAGCCAATCCATGAAAGCTTCTCACATCACCAATGGATTGTGGAGTTGGCCAATTTCTTATAGCGTCTATCTTGGATTCATCCACTTCCACTCCCCGGGAGCTTACAACAAATCCCAAAAAGACAACCTCATCAACACAAAAGGAGCATTTTTCAAGGTTAGCAAACAATTGTTCCTTTCTAAGCTTATCAAAAACATATCTCAAATGTTTGGCATGGTCATCTACAGACTTGCTATAAACTAAAATATCATCAAAGTATACCACAACAAACTTCCCTATAAACGGTTTCATCACATGGTTCATTAACCGCATAAAGGTACTAGGAGCATTGGTGAGCCCAAACGGCATAACCATCCATTCATAGAGACCAAACTTGGTCTTGAAGGCGGTTTTCCATTCATCTCCTGGACTCATCCGGATTTGATGGTATCCACTCCTAAGATAAATCTTTGAAAACACACAAGAACCATTTAATTCATCTAGCATATCGTCTAATCTAGGGATAAGGTGGCGATACTTTACCGTTATCTTGTTGATGGCCCGGCAATCGACACACATGCACCAAGTCCCATCCTTCTTTTGCACCAACAATACCGGGACCGCAATGGGCTCATGCTTTCCTTGATATATCCTTTGTCGAGAAGTTCCTCAACTTGCCTTTGGAGTTCTTTGGTGTCCGTTGGGTTACTTCTATAAGCCGGTTTGTTAGGCAATTGTGAGCCCGGCACGAAGTCTATTTGATGCTCAATTCCCCGAAGTGGGGGTAACCCTTTTGGTAGCTCCTCTGGAAATATGTCTTCGAATTCCTGCAAAACAAGAGAAATAGAATGAGGAAGAGGAGAAGTAGAGTGGTTAGCATGAAAAGCATGGGCTAAAAGGAGTATAGGTTCCTCATAATTATCCTCCTCAAGCAAATCTTTGTTTCTTGCCAACATCACCATTTGGGTCTTTCCTTTCAACTTCCCCCTCTCTTTTGCTTCACCGCCTTCCTCTTCATGGGACTCCTCCTTTCCCTTTTTACCACCTTTCTCCTTCAACTCTCTCATTCTTTGATGTACCTCATTCACTTGTGATGGTAAGAGAGGATGAAGGGTAAACCTTCGACCATTCACCTCAAGAGAGTATCGATTGGTTTTTCCATCATGCTTGGTTGAACGATCGTATTGCCATGGCCTTCTGAGCAAAATATGACAAGCTTGCATGGGGATAACATCACAAAGTATTTCATCATGGTAATTCCCAATCTTGAACCGGATCACAACTTGTCTAGTCACCTTTAATTCTCCACACTCATTTAACCATTGGAGCTTGTAGGGTGAGGCATGCTTGGTGGTGGGTAACTTCAAGAAATCGGCCATGGTGGCACTAGCTACATTTGCACAACTTCCACTATCAATGACCAATGAGCATATATTCTCCTTGATAAGGCATTTAGTATGGAATATATTTTCCCTTTGACTAGGGTCATCTATGGCCTTACTAACCATCGCTCGTCTTACCACAAAGTTTGGGACTTCAAACTCTCCATCTTGAGGCCAAGCGTCCTCATTTTCTTCCTCTACTTCGGAATCCTTGTGGAGGCAATGGTCGATTCCTCCAATACTCCGCATGCACGGCCTCTTCATCATATCCTTCAAACTCCACTTGGGGTTCCTCTTCTCCTACTCTCTCAACTTGGATAGGTTGGTTTTGGTTGCGGGGTATTTGGAGTGGGGGATTTCGGTTTAGGGGAGCTTGAGGTGGTGGGTTTTGGTTTTGGGGTGCTTGGGGTATTCTTTGGTTAGGGGGTATTTGGTCTTGTGTTTGTCTCGGGGGATTGAACATTTGGTGAAGTGTTTCTAGAGTGATGGCAGCGGGTACGTCTGGAGCGTGTCCGCTAGACGATGCATGGGAATTTTGGGGAGTGGATTGTGGGGAGTTAAAACGTCCTTCCATGTTCACTATCCTACCCTCCATAGAATCCAATTTTCGATTTAATGATTCAATGGCCGCCAAAATTGCACTCGAAGTGTCGACATCCCTGATTAAGGGTGTTTCATCCTCCGAAGTCATTGTACCTGCTGGAACAACACTAGACACAAACAACAAACAAGTTAGTGTTAAAGAAATAGTCTCACAACTCTACACACCTTGGTTTTCCTCACACTTGGCTCCGAAAATGTTGAAGGATGGCTTATACTCCGATGGTAATCGAGGTGTCAATTTCTACTCTTAATCGGATTGGATTCTTGTTAGAAAGACGCAAAGAAATAATTTACGGACTTGAATCAACAATTTATCGACGAAAATAAAAGCTAGAAAAGCACACAAGAAATAGGACAAAGAAAGGAAACGGACTCAAGCACTAATTAACTACTAAGTAGGTGAATTACTAGTTGTTAATTAGTTTTAGGATTGAGAGACGAAGATAAGAATCAAGAATGGAAACTAAGATAATTGGAACTTGAGCAACTTGATTTTAGAACCTGTGAGGTGCGTTGGGTGACCTGCGGACGCAGGTGGTGACCTACCCTCGCAGGTGGCTGGTCTCAGATGGAAACAGAAACTGGGCAGGTGACCTGCGTTGGTCACCTGCGGCCGCATATGCCCACCTGCACACGCAGGTGGTGGAGCAAATGCTTCTGCCCGGGTCGCTGGAAACTCCGATTTTTCTTGTTCTGTGGGCCCTTTTTCACTCTCTCTCTTGGAATTATTGGTCTTGCAAGATCAAATAACACCTTTTTGGTATCCTTTCCACTAGAAGGTATGAATGTTCTTCAAGAACAACAAATTTGGACCTCAACCAAACGATCTCGGAATTCGATGAACTTTCAGATCTATGTTCTCTTGGTCGTGAGGAACATTTTTTCAACGGCCTCAGCTCATAAATCTATACCAACATAACAAGATTTCAAACCCACCTTTTCTTTTCTTTCTTCAAGTTCAAGAACAACAACACATGGGTTTCTTCACAAATCACAACCCAACTCAAGATTCCGACTCCAACATACTAGAGGAAACAACCCCTAGTATAGAAACAACAAGAAAACTCAAAACATAAAAAAAAAAAAAATATTTTGGGATTTTCTGGAAAAACGAAAAATAGGCAGATTTTTTTTTTTTTTTTATTTTTGATTTTCCTTTTGGACAACACACCCAAGATTGAATTCGTGGGAACGAATTCAAGCTCGGCTCTGATACCAAATGATAGCGGGCAAGCTACGAAAACTAGAGATAACTACGAAAAACTACGGATAATCGAAAGATAGATAAATTGAACTAGACACAAGAAGAGAAAATAATCAAGAACATTAGGATATATTAAATCCTAAACCCCTAATTACATTCACCAACAAGCACCTAACTTCTACGGTGACCAAGAGGGAATCGAGGCGCCCTCGAAACCACGCGTTTCTAAGCCAAGATTCAACAAAAGCTCACCACACTCTCTCTCAAGAGCAATGTTCATCAATATTCAAGAAAACTAAAGAAAATTAATACATGGGTTGGTATTTATACCATTGGGTCATTTAATACAAAATTGGGCCCAAAAAGGTGACCCATTCCATCAATTTCAGCATGGCAGCCGAGATAGGCCACCTGCTCACGCAGGTGGGCATCTGCGCCCGCAGGTCAGGGTCGCAGATGCCACTGAATATCATATACGCCCGCAGATGGCTCACCTGCGCGCGCAGGTGAGCTTTCCAGTGCCACCCGCGTGTCGTTTTGCTCCCCTTTGCATCCGTTTGATCCCTCCATTGTCCCTCCATCCTCCTTAGATGTAATCACCAACACATAGCACCCCTTGGATGGTATTAGGATGTCGTCTAGTACCTCTCGTTTCATGAACAATCCTTGGAGCTCTCGTGCTTGACTTTTAGTGAATGGCTTAGAAGGGATTTGGATTGTATCACAAAGAAAGGACACCGTCAAAAGAAACAAAGAAATGATGAGAAACGTGAAGCAGTTAGAGCATGTGTTTGTTTCCGATCTGGTGCAAAAGGACACTGTGCACGTGATTGTCGTACTCCCAAACACTTGGATGATCTTTACCAAGCATCACTAAAGAAAAAAGAAAAAAATCCTAAAGCTAATTTTGTCTCTGAAAATCATGTTGACATCGCACACTTGGATGTGGCAGATTTCTTTGAGCAACTTGAAGGAAATATAGATCACTTGATTGGTGATGGTTCTGTGGCTATGGAAGAATAAAAAAGTTTTTATTTTTGCTAATGGTAGTAATTAGTAAACTAAAGATCATGTAATAGTAGTTGTTTACATGAGTACTAGTCTTTTAATTAGTATTTTTATTATTATTAATCACATTTTTGTAAGTTCATTAGTAAAATGAACTCATTTTGGTCTCGTTTTGGTTAAACAATATTTTAATATTTATTTTAGTTATGATGAATATTATTTTGTTATCAAATAAATAATAGACTCCCTTATATAAGTATGAATGATCTAATCAAAATTAATTTCACAAAATCACGTACATGTTTGATTTGATTAAATAGATTTTTTTTTGAAATTTCATAGCAAAAGATAACTATGAGTAATTGTTATATTACTTAGATTTTATTTTATACAAATATTTGATTTATGTATTTTATTTTGTTTATGTTATTCTATTTGAAGATATGGATAATTCTCAAAGCAACTTATCCAATTATGAAGACATTTGCTTGATTGATTCTGGCATCACACACATAATATTTAAAAATGAGAAATATTTTTCTTATTTAAGTATGGGCAAGATAAATGTTACTACAATTTCTGGTAGTATTAATTTGATTGAAGGCTTCGGAAGAGCCATTGTAATTTTGCCTAAGGGAGTGAAACTCATCATAAATAATGCTATGTTTTCTCCTAAGTCCCGGAGAAACTTGTTGAGTTTTAAAGATATTCGTGAAAACGGTTATCATATCAAGACAATGGATGAGTTGAATCTTGAATATCTTGGTATTACCAAGAATGTCTCTGGGCAGACATGTGTTATAGAAAAATTCCCTGCTTTATCTTCTGGCTTGTATTGGACAAGGATTAGTGTGATTGAGGCACATTCTATAGTAAACCGAAAGTTTACTAATTCCAATACTTTTGAACTTTGGCACGATCGATTGGGACATCCAGGATCTATAATGAGGAGACGGATTATAGAAAATTCAAATGGGCATCCATTAAAGAACTTGAAAGTTCTTCCAAATAATGAATTTTCGTGTACTGCTTGTTATCAAGGCAAGTTAATTGTGAGGCCATCACCAACTAAGGTTGAGATTAAGTCCCCTGCATTCTTAGAATGTATACAAGGGGATATTTGTGGACCTATTCACCCACCTAGTGGGTCGTTTAGATATTTCATGGTCCTAATAGATGTTTCTTTTAGATGGTCTCATGTGTGCCTATTGTCATCTCGCAATCTAGCGTTTGCAAAATTATTGGCACAAATAATACGATTATGGGAACAGTTCCCTGATAATCAGATTAAGTTCATTCGCCTTGATAATGCTGTAGAATTTTTATCCCAATCATTTAGTGATTATTGCTTATCGATTGGGATAAGAGTTGAACATCCTGTAGCTCATGTTCACACTCAAAATGGTCTTGCTGAGTCATTAATTAAACGTTTGCAATTAATAGCAAGACCATTGCTTATGAAAACTAAGTTGCCCACCTCTGTTTGGGGTCATGCAATTCTGCATGCTGCAACACTTGTTCGTCTCAGACCGACAAATTATCATAAATTTTCTCCGTTACAATTGGTTCTGGGTCAAGAGCCTAATATATCTCATCTGAGAATTTTTGGATGTACTGTGTATGTGCCTATTGCACCACCACATGCTCCCCAAAGAAGGTTATGGATTTATGTTGGGTTTGAATCACCCTCCATCATTCGCTACCTTAACCATTAACGGGAGATATATTCACTGCTCGATTCGCAGATTGTCAATTTGATGAGACACTTTTCCCAAAATTAGGGGGAGAAAATAGTGAAATCAATAGAGAAATTTTGTGGAAAAATTCATCATTGTCTCATCTTGATCCACATGCTTCTGTTTGTGAGCAACAAGTTCAAAAGATTATTTATCTGCAGAAAATTACAAATCAAATGCCTGACGCATTTACAGATTTGAAAAGGATTACTAAATCACATATACCTGCAGAGAATGTTCCAATTCGGATTGAGGTCCCTGCGAGACCATCTACTAGTGTCATGGCAAATGAGTCCAAAACACGCCTGAAGCGTGGTAGACCATTGGGTTCTAAGGATCGAAATCCTAGAAAAAGAAAAACAAATGGTCAAGATGACACTATAAACGATCCTCGTATGGAAGTTCAAGATTTGAGCAATTTTGATGTCCCTGAAGGAATCAATGAGCCTGAGACTCAAGAAAATGAGGAACTATCCATAAATTCAAGTGATGTTGGAACTAATTTGAATCGATTTGAAATAGTGGTGGATTATGTCTTTGCATATAATGTTGCAACAAAAATCATGCAAGATAGTGAGGATCTTGAACCTCAATCTGTCACAAAATGTCGACAAAGAAATGATTGGCCAAAATGGCAAGAAGCAACAATCAGAATTGAATTCACTTGTCAAACGTGAAATTTTTGGACCTATAGCTCAAACACCTAATGTTATTAAACCTGTTGGCTATAAATGGGTCTTTGTGCAAAAAAGAAATCAGAAAAATGAAATACAAAGGTATAAGGCACTCCTTATTGCACAAGGGTTTTCACAACGGTCGATTATGAAGAGACATATTCACCAGTTATGGATGCAATAACATTGCATTATCTTATTAGTTTCACTGTCCATGAGAGACTTGAAATGCATTTAATAGATGTGGTTACAGCCTATCTATATGGATCACTTGATAATGAGATATACATGAAAATTCCCGAAGGATTTAAGATGCCTGAAGCATACAATTCAAAACCTCGGGAAATGTGTTCCATTAGATTGCAAAAATCATTGTATGGTTTGAAGCAATCTACACGCATGTGATATAACCGTCTTAGTGAGTATTTATCTAAGGAAGGTTATACAAATGATGAAATTTTCCCATGTGTTTTTATAAATAAAACACATCGGAGTTTGTTGTACTTGCTGTGTATGTTGATGACATAAATCTCATTGGAACTCCAATAGAGCTTCAAAAGGCAATTACTTATTTAAAGAAGGAATTTGAGATGAAAGATCTTGGAAGGACAAAATTATGTCTTGGTTTGCAAATTGAACATTTGACAAAAGGTATATTTTTCCATCAATCTGCATATACAAAGAAAGTGTTGAAGATATTTTATATGGATGAAGCACATCCATTAAGCACTCCGATGGTTATTCGATCACTTGATGTGAATAAGGATCTATTTCGGCCTCAAGAAAAGAATGAGGAAATTCTTGGTTCTGAAGTACCATATCTTAGTGCAATTGGTGCACAGATGTATCTTGCTAACACTACAAGGCCTGATATAGTCTTTTCGGTTAATTTGTTAGCAAGGTATAGTTCTGCTCCTACTAGGAGACATTGGAATGGAATGTAATACCCCGTACCTTCCCAACCCTACTTGACAACTTTGAACAATGTTTACTTAGGTGTCGAGAGCTATAAGTATGAATTTTGTAGTGTCATTGATGAAACATTTGGTATTGGCCTAGTACGTGTGATTAGACCTTTGTCGGAGGTGCTTGTGACTTCGTGGAGCAATTGTAGGGTGAAAAAAATGAGGCTTGAAGGACTTCCAATCAATGGATATTAAGGTTAGGAGGTAAGCATAAGACTTGAACTTGAAGGATCTAACCAAATCCGCAAGGAAAAGTCGAAGAAAGAAAAAAAAATCACATTTTGGGTGTGGGGCGCGCCCAGGGGCATGCCGGGCCACTTCTGGCCAAATTTTTTTTGGCACAAGCATCCCTGGGGCGCGCCAGGCAGCGTACCAGGCCGCCTATGCCAGAAATTTTTCTGGCATAGGCAGCATTGGGGCGCGCCAAGCGGCGTGCCGGGGTGGTTTTCGCCAAAATTTTTCTTCGACTATTATGATGTATATAAGACCTTTGAGTCATGGTATCATTACTCCATCATAGTAGGACTATTCTTAAACGCGTGTAGCATCCGAGTTGGGGTTAATTCTTCGTCCAAAGTATTTTAACAAATTATGTCCAAATAAGCCATGAGCGACTAGAATTTCTATTTTTGCGATTGAGGCTACGAACGGGAATCTCGTAAGTGAATATTATCGAGACATTTATGGAATTATTTGAACATGAGATATATGGTGGATTATACATTATATTTGGTGGGTTAAGATGACATGTGTTATTGGGCTCAATTTAAAGCCCAAAGAGAGACCAAAATGCAAGGCCCAATGGGGCAAATGACCCATTCTTCCACTTTGACCAAGCAAACATTGCATTTAATGCAAGGAAATGGATAAGGATGACTTGAGTACTATATAAAGGACAAAAATCAGATTTTAATTCATTTTAACTCTCATGCCTCTTTAGATATTTCTCACATATTTTCTCTCAAACCTTAAGAACCCTAAGGCACTTCTTGGGACAAGATCACTCATTTGCAAGTTTGGGTAAGTGATTATTCTTATGGATTAATATATTATATGCATTGAAGATCATGTAGATCATGATGGTTATGTCTAAAAGTGTAAGTGGTGTACTTTTGTGTTTTTGTAAAAGATGTGTCATTTTTATGAATTAAACTTGAAAAGTGACTTGTGATTTTAATGAAAGTGCATGGTATTGATGAAATAACAACGTGTATGGTGTGAGGATGTTACTAAACTTGTTATTTTTCTATAAGTGTAAATTATGGTATTTTGGCCGAGATGTTGTTATGAGACGTATTGAAGTGACTTGATGGAGTAATTGTGATGTTGTGTTGATGGAGAAGCGGAAAGTATGAACTTGGTGTGACATGCAATTGGTTAATCATGTATTGGTCAATGTATGGAATATTGTGGGATTGTTGGTATGATAATTTCGTAAATGGTATTGTCAAGGGGGAAATGACATTTTTAAAGGCAAACATGAAACTTGTTATTGTCATATGTATTTGTAAGGTATTTAGGGGTTAATGTAAACTCCGTTATTTACTTGTGTTGTAGAGTGAAACATAAGGAAGGAGCTGTACTACTGTATTCACGTATAGGATTGTATATTCGTATTGAGAAGATAAGGTATGTAAGGTTACTTTTTCCGTATCCTTCTGCAGCACATAGTGTTCACATAGACATTGTACTTGTTCCATTCCGAAACGTCCTAAGGTATCCTATATCCGATTACCAATTGTTATTATCACATGTTTCCTACTCATTGATCAATTGTGTTTCACATGTCCCATGTTCATTGACTAACGTTCCAAAGGCCCAATAAGGTTATGTTCCAAAGTTTCAAAAGGGTTTATACACATGTCTATTATTCATTGATTATTGTTCCAATATTTCCAATAATGTTCCAGCTCCAATAATGTATGACTATTATTGTATCAATCTCAAAAGTAATGAATGAAGTAATGCACATGTGGTTAATGGTTGAGTATGGGTGGTAGCTTTGAGGGCGAAAGCCTAGCTCAAGCCGATCCCGAGATTATTGGATCAGGGGGTAGTCCTAGAGGCATAAGCCTAGTTCGGACCAAACCTGACAGGGGGTAGCTCTAGAGGTAATAACCTAGCTCGAGCCGAACCTGATATGTTGGTTTATGGGTGGCAGCTCTAGAGGTAATAACCTAGCTCGAGCCAAGCCCGATGTATTGATTTATGGGTGGTAGCTCTAGAGACATAAGCCTAGCTCGGGCCGATCCCAACATAACGTTATGTTATGTAAAAACCCACTGATCAGTCGGGGCACGGGTACATTGTGACACAAGTAATAATGAATAAGCATGGAAGTGAAGAAGCAAAGAAAGCAATGAAAGCAATATACATAGTTCCCAACATGCAGAATAATGACTTGTTCTTATTGGTTATTCATTGGTATATGAGTTCATTGCAGAATTTGTGTTTTATACAGTTTCTTATGAGCCTTACATACTCATTACATTCTTCGTACTAACGTCCCTTGTGGCACTTACCTTACTTGTTGCAGGCGCAGGTGCTAGTAGGCCTCCACAGTAGGTTGTCAGTTATTTGCGGATCTTTGGTGAGCTCCAGTTGGTTCGGGGTTTTTCAAGTCACAGTTCTATATGTGTTTTGGTATTGTACATGTTGTATAAAGTGGGGACTTGTCCCGACTTTCAGTTGGTCTTGTAAATGCATCTGTTAGAGGCTTTTGTAGACGTATATGGGTGTATGAATGTAAGAGATGTATGTCAATTTTGACTTGATGGCCTCGATGGCCAAGTTTCACATATGTATATATATCACATGTTCCACGATTTTTGTTATTAGCCTTTTATGCTAGTACGTGATAGTGGTGTTTCTTATGGCATGCATATGAATGAATATAAGCAAAACTTGGTTCTCTCGGGCCTTATCGGCTACGGGTGCCAATCTGCCTCGATGGGATTTGGGGTGTGACAGGATCAAACAAATATTGCGGTATCTTAAAGGGACTACCAATCTGGGCTTATTTTATTCTAACAATAGCAGTCCCGATCTTGTTGGTTATGCTGATGCAAGGTATTTATCTGATCCGCACAAAGCTCGATCTCAAACAGGCATTCATATGTGGGGGTACTGCTATATCTTGGAAATCTACTAAATAGTCTATCGTAGCTACTTCATCGAACCATCATGAGATAATAGCTATTCATGAAGCTAGCCGAAAGTGTGTGTGGTTGAGGTCCATGATACATCTCATTCGAGAAAAAAGTGGTTTGAAATGTGACAGTACCCACGATTTTATATGAAGATAATGCAACATGCATAGTGCAACTAAAAAAAGGATTCATAAAAGGAGATAAAATGAAGCACATTTCGCCAAAACTTTTCTACACACATGAGCTCCAAAAGAATGGTGATATCGACGTGCGACAGATTCGTTCAAGTGACAATATTGCTGATTTATTCACCAAGTCTCTACCAACTGCAACTTTTGAGAAGATGGTGCACAAGATTGGGATGCGGAGATTCAAGTCATTAAATTGATGTTCTCGTTAGGGGGAGTTAATACGCGTTGTACTCTTTTTCCCTCACAAGGTTTTGTCCCACTGGGCTTTCTTTGTAAGGTTTTTAATAAGGCAACACTAATGGCGTATTACAAGATGTGTGTACTCTTTTTCCTTCACTAGGCTTTTTCCACTGGGTTTTTCCTAGTAAGGTTTTAATGAGACACATTAACTATTATTAAACATCCAATGGGGAGTGTTATGAACTATTTTGTCAAATTAATAATTATGCAACTAAAAGTGCTAATTGTACCACTTGTGACAATACAACTTGCAAGTTGCAAATTATATCTTAGTTGTATTTAGTTGTATCTAGTTGTATACAAGTTGTATCAAGTTGATCAACTTGCACTATTAAATATTGTATATTGAGTGGCAAAATCTTCTATAAATAGAAAGTTTTGCCTTCTTATTTGAGAGACCAAGAAGTGAAGAAATAAAAATCTTTCACAATCATTTTTTTTCTACTTTTCTAGCTTTATAGATTGTTATGTTATTGATATATTGTATAATTCTTTTATAACATGACCACATTTTTTGATGTGTTGTATTTATAATTCTAAAGACAACACCTTAGAAGTGTGACCTATTAATTTGGCTAAAATAATAAGTTCCCACTGTTATGTAATATGGATGTCATGTGACATATATATGTGTGAATGTCATTAATGAGAGATAAGAGTTAGTAGCCAAATTGAACTTGAACACCAAGATTACTTATTCAATTTGGATTTGAACTCCAAAGTTACTTGGTCAAATTGCCAAGTTGTTGTCATGCTAAACATACTTAGGGAGTAAGTTTGGTGGCTTATAAATAGCCATCCTTTTGTACATTTTGTGATATACAAGAAGTGAAAACAAGTACTACTATTTCATTCTCTAAAGTTGTCTCTTTCTTTATTAGTTTGATATTTTATCTTTATTTTATAACACGTTATCAGCACGAGACTCTGCCATCTCGAGCAAATACTTTTTCAGGTAATAAAGGTAAGATCTTATTTTTCCTAATATAATGTCAAATCTATCTAAACGTGAATTTGTTGCCCTGGACATATCGGGCAAAGCCTACTTATCTTGGGCACTTGATGCCGAAATACATTTGAATGCGATGGGTCTGGCAGACACCATCCAAGATAAAAACCAGGCTTCAAACCAAGACCGTGCCAAAGCTATGATATTTCTCCGTCATCACCTCGATGAGGGATTGAAAATGGAATATCTCACTATTAGGGATCCTCTTATACTGTGGAATAATTTGAAAGATAGATATGACCACCTGAAGATGGTCGTTCTTCCACAGGCACATTATGAATGGACCCATTTGAGATTACAAGATTTTAAAGATATAACTGCGTATAATTCTGCTATGTTTAGAATTAAATCACAGTTAACTCTGTGCGGAGAAAATATCACAGATCATGATATGTTGGAGAAAACATTCTCCACCTTCCCTACCTCGAGTATGCTCCTGCAGCAGTAATACCGAGAAATGGGATTCAAAAAGTATTCTGAATTAATTTCGCATCTCCTTGTTGCTGAACAACATAATGATCTTTTGATGAAAAACCATGAAAGTCGACCTCCTGGTACTGCTCCATTTCCTGAAGTAAATGCAGCAAATTTTCACCAATCTAGGCGTGAAAGAGGTCCTGGCCCCAGTCGTGGTCGAGGGAGAAATTTCAATCATGATGATCGTCTTGCACTGAATAATAACCCTCAGCACCAGCAGTGTAGAAAGAAGGGTAAAAAGCCTGAAGCGGTGCAAAGGACAAATACAGAAACTAGATGCTATCGGTGTGGAAGAAAAGGGCACTGGTCACGTACCTGTCGTACGTCAAGGCACCTGGTTAATCTTTATCAGGCATCCCTCAAGAAGGTGGATAATACTGCAGAAGCAAACTTTATCTCTAAAGATAATGTTGAGCCTATGCAGTTAGACATTGCAGATTTCTTTGAAATCCCTGAAGGAAATATAGATCACCTTGTCGGTGATGGATCTGCAATAGTCTAAGTACTTTACTTTTTGTTAGTTGTGTCAGTTTACGTTTCTGTTAGTAGTGTTTCTCTAATCATGTAAATAAATAAAGTTTGTGTAAATACGTTGTTTGCTAGTAATACTATAATGTTTACTTTGTTTATATTTTCATCTTGAAGAATATATGGATACTCCTCAAATTTTATTTGGATCAATAATCGACCGTGAGGATATTTGTGTAATTGATAGTGGAACAACGCACTCCATATTTAAAGATGAGAAATACTTTTCTCAGTTGCTTAGGAGAAAAGCCAATGTTACAACAATTTCTGGTAATTCAAAATTAATTGAAGGCTCCGAAAGAGCTACTATATTTCTGCCGAAGGGGACGAAACTTGTTATAGAAGATGCACTATTCTCTTCTAAATCCCCGAGAAACTTATTAAGTTTTAAAGATATCCGCAGAAATGGATATCATGTTGAGACAATAAATGAAATGAATGTTGAATATCTTGGCATTACCAAGAATATCTCAGGCCAGAAATATGTATTGGAGAAATTGTCAACTTTGTCTTCTGGCCTATATTATGCAGAAATTAGTACAGTTGAAGCACACTCTATCGTAAACCAGAAGTTTACTGATTTGAATACTTTTGTGCTGTGGCATGACCGAATGGGTCACCCTGGATCAATAATGATGAGACGAATCATTGAAAATTCAAAAGGGCATCCGCTAAAGAACCTGAAGATTCTTGCAAGTAATGAATTTTCATGTGCTGCTTGTTACCAAGGCAAATTGATAACTAAGCCATCACCACTGAAAGTTGGCGTCGAATCCCCTCATTTTTTAGAACGTATACATGGGGATATATGTGGACCTATTCACCCATCCAGTGGGTCATTTAGATACTTTATGGTCCTAATAGACGCATCTTCAAGATGGTCTCATGTGTGCCTCTTATCGTCTCGCAACCTGGCGTTTGCGAAATTATTGGCACAAATAATACGATTAAGGGCGCAATTCCCAGATTATCCTATTAAGGCTATTCGCCTAGATAATGCTGGAGAATTTACATCCCAAGCTTTTGATAATTATTGTGTATCAGTTGGGATAAAAGTTGAACATCCTGTCGCTCATGTTCATACTCAAAATGGCCTTGCTGAGTCATTTATTAAGCGCCTACAGTTGATAGCTAGACCACTACTTATGAAAACGAAATTGCCCACTACTGTTTGGGGTCATGCTATCTTACATGCAGCATCACTTGTTCGTCTCAGACCGACTCATTATCATAAATACTCTCCGTCACAATTAGTCTTGGGTCATGAACCAAATATTGCTCATCTACGAATTTTCGGTTGCGCTGTATACGTGCCAGTAGCACCACCACAGCGCACTAAGATGGGCCCCCAGAGAAGGTTAGGAATATATGTTGGGTTTGAATCACCCTCCCTAATTCGTTACCTTGAGCCATTGACTGGAGATTTATTTACTGCTCGATTTGCAGATTGTCGATTTGATGAAACAAATTTCTCGCAATTAGGGGGAGAGAAACAGGAACTCAAAAGAGAAATTGCGTGGAAAGTTTCGTCATTATCTCATTTTGATCCACTTACCCCTATATGTGAACATGAAGTCCAGAAGATCATTCACTTACAGAAAATAGCTTGCGTGGAAAGTTTCGTCATTATCTCATTTTGATCCACGTACCCCTATATGTGAACATGAAGTCCAGAAGATCATTCACTTACAGAAAATAGCAAATCAAATGCCAGATGCATTTACTGATTTGAAAAGGATAACTAAGTCACATATCCCTGCAGTGAATGTGCCTGTCCGAATTGATGTCCCAAAAGGACCATCCGCTAATGTCATAGCTTCTGAATCCCAAGCACGCCTGAAACGTGGTAGACCATTGGGTTCAAAGGATAAAAATCCTAGAAAAAGAAGCACGAAAAATGAGAAAAGTGACACTATAAAAGAACCTCATGAAGAGGCTCAAGATCTGATTAATCCTGATATTCCTGAAGAAATCAGCGAACCCGAGATTCAAGTGAATGAGGAACTTTCAAAAAGTTCCACCGGTGATGAGATAAATTTAGATCGATCGAAAATTATGGTGAATAATGTTTTTGCATACAATGTCGCACTTCACATTATGCAAGACAGTGAGGATCTTGAACCTCTATCTGTCGAAGAATGTCGACGAAGAAATGATTGGCCAAAATGGCAAGAGGCAATTCAATCAGAATTGAACTCACTTGCTAAACGTGAGGTTTTTGGACTTATAGTCCAAACTCCTGATGGTGTAAAACCAGTTGGCCATAAATGGGTCTTCGTGCGTAAAAGGAATGAGAAAAATGAAATTATAAGATACAAGGCACACCTTGTCGCACAAGGATTCTCTCAAAGACCAGGAATTGACTACGAAGAAACATATTCACCCGTTATGGATGCAATAACGTTTCGATATCTCATCGGTTTAGCTGTACATGAAAACCTTAAAATGCATCTAATGGATGTGGTTACAGTTTATCTTTATGGTTCACTTAATAATGAAATTTATATGAGAATCCCAGAAGGATTAAAAATGCCTGAAGCATATAGTTCAAAGTCTCGGGATATGTGTTCAATCAGATTACAAAGATCGTTATATAGTCTAAAACAATCAGGGCGTATGTGGTATAATCGCCTTAGTGAGTACTTGATAAATGAAGGTTATATAAATAATGTCATTTGTCCTTGTATTTTTATTAAGAAAACAGCATCAGAGTTTGTTATACTCGCTGTTTATGTTGATGACATAAATCTCATTGGAACTCCAAAAGAGGTCCAAAATGCAATTGAATATCTAAAGAAAGAATTTGAGATGAAAGACCTTGGAAAGACAAAACTTTGTCTTGGTCTGCAAATTGAGCATTTAGCAGACGGGGTCTTCATCCATCAATCTGCCTATACTGAGAAGGTTTTGAAATGATTCTACATGGACAAAGCACATCCATTAAGTACTCCAATGGTTGTCCGATCACTTGAAGTGAGTAAAGATCCGTTCCGACCTCCAGAAGAGAATGAAGAAATTCTTGGTCCTGAAGTACCATATCTCAGTGCTATTGGTGCACTTATGTATCTTGCTAATGCTACAAGACCAGATATAGCATTTTTTGTTAATTTGCTAGCAAGGTATAGTTCTTCCCCTACACGTAGACATTGGAACGGAGTTAAGCATATATTGCGATACCTAAAAGGGACTATTGATATGGGTTTGTTCTATACTAACAAAGTTAGTGCAGATCTTGTTGGTCATACAGATGCAGGTTATTTATCTGACCCACATAAAGCTCGATCTCAAACAGGTTATGTGTTTACATACGGAGGTACTGCTATATCATGGCGATCTACAAAGCAGTCTATTGTTGCTACTTCTTCAAATCATGCTGAGATAATAGCTATCCATGAAGCAAGTAGAGAATGTGTATGGTTGAGATCGGTGATACATTATATCAAAGAAAGATGTGGACTGAAGTGTGATATCAAGGTACCCACAATTCTATTTGAAGATAAAGCAGCATGCATAGCGCAACTAAAGGGAGGATTCATAAAAGGAGATAGAACGAAGCACATTTCGCCAAAACTTTTCTACACACATGAACTCCAAAAGAATGGTGATATTGACGTGCGACAGATTCGTTCAAGTGACAATATTGCTGATTTATTCACTAAGTCTCTACCAACTGCAACTTTCGAGAAGATGGTGCACAAGATTGGGATGCGAAGATTTAAGTCATTAAATTAATGTTCTCATCAGGGGGAGTTAATACGCGTTGTACTCTTTTTCCCTCATAAGGTTTTGTCCCACTGGGTTTTCCTTGTAAGGTTTTTAATGAGGCAACACTGAAGGCGTATTACAAGATGTGTGTACTCTTTTTCCTTCACTAGGCTTTTTCCACTGGGTTTTCCTAGTAAGGTTTTAACGAGGCACATTATCTATTAATGGACATCCAAGGGGGAGTGTTATGTAATATGGATGTCATGTGACATATATATGTGTGAATGTCATTAATGAGAGATAAGAGTTAGTAGCTAAATTGAATTTGAACACCAAGATTACTTATTCAATTTGGATTTGAACTCCAAAGTTACTTGGTCAAATTGCCAAGTTGTTGTCATGCTAAACATACTTAGGGAGTAAGTTTGGTGGCTTATAAATAGCCATCTTTTTATACATTTTGTGATATATAAGAAGTGAAAATAAGTACTACTATTTCATTCTCTAAAGTTGTCTCTTTCTTTATTAGTTTGATATTTTATTTTATTTTATAACACCCACCATATATTTATTTTCTCCCAATTTCATTCTCAGGAACCAGGGTTTCTCGCCAAGTTTCTGTGCCTCTCAACTCTTCAATTTTTGCAATCACATTTCTCACAAATATGATACATACAAATCTAATTGTCGGATAGAAAGCTACTATTATTGAAAGATGAATCTCTCAGAGAGATTTCAATAAGCACTACTTTTGTGATATTGTATGTATGGGTGTGATCCAAATATGGATCTTTTCCCCTTTGCTTCAGCTAAGCACTTTGTTGAATTTCTTCAGCCGGAATTTCCCTCGCTACCACCATCTCGCTTTATCAACTCTGTCACAGGTAGGATTTTGGTATTTCTCACAAATTTTAGCAATCTTTGAAATTTCTGTACCGTCGCACCCTTCTGTGATAGTGTGTGTGTGTGTGATATTTATATATGAATTATTTGGGTTCCACTTGCTTGTATTTCTACTTGTTTCAAACTTTGTGAAACCGAAGCTTTAATTCTAGTTCTACTCGATTCTATGTCTTGTAATTGAGATCGCTACAGGAGCTCTGTGGCTTTGACTTTCATGGTTTGATTTTTTATTCTTTTTTGAATTTTGGGAGTAATTAGTAAGAGTTATTTGAAATGATGGAAGAACATTAGGAAATTTGAATTTTTTTATTTTGATTAGCTCTATTTTATACATTTGGTTGTTTCTGCTTGCATGTGGCATGTCTAGATACAGGTAGAATATATAATTTTCTAGGGTAGACCAACTTTGATTTGATATGATTAAAAGGAATCGTGTTGCTTGAGTTCAATCTATTTTTCCCATAATCTAAAACTGTCCATTGGACTTGTCGTAGTTCCATCTGTAATCTGTCCTTCACAAAATACTCTTCCATGTCTCTTGAATCTTTATTCTACTCTCTTTCTTAATTAATACATTTGTTGAAAGAATTTACTTGTAATTCCTTATACATGAGCTCAGAATATAAAACTCTTTCCATGAGCATATTATTGACTGGACTCTGAAATGACATTTTTCTTTTGACAAAGATGCCAAAGCTGTAGATATAACAATAATTAACAGTGGTTAATGGCTATTTTCCTATTATTCCAGTGATGTTTGCTATCTATTGACATTGGGTAGATAGAGATTTGTGGTTATTTGTTGTCGAGAGGGTAAAGGATTAACTTTTGGAGTTAATTTTCGGAGGTCTTATGAACTGATATTTCTGTTTAACATTAAAATATTCATTGTTCAATTTTTAGACTTAATTTTCCAAATTTAAACTCTGTTTTCTTATATAGAGTATCTATTTCTTATTGAAAAAAATGAAATGATAATGAGTTTTCTTGAAAAAGTGGTATCATACCATTCTTAGTAAGAATGATTCAGTACCCTGCTCTTTCAAAGATTCTGGATAAAGATCCTTACTTGTTTGTAGATGATACAATTAAGATATGAAAAATTCTGATACTCTTTGTGGTCCATTTTTCAGAAGATAGCTCTATAAAGATGTTGATGTTTTCCACCTTTTGATTTAATGCAAGTGTTTCTATCTATGTATAACAACTTTTCTTAAAATATCTTGGACTTTATTAGTGAACACACCTTGAGCTACAGTAAATTGAAAATATGGAATCTTTAGAATTGATTTTGCTTGTAGATAAGCTTATCATGTACTTCTTTTAAGATCTATCTATCTCAGGTCCAAAATAAGATTTAACATACTTGTTTTCTTATTAAATAAAAGAGAAGATTTAGCATACTTGGATGAATGTCAATGTTGAGAATTTTAAGGTTAAGGTGAACCATATATAAAGAGGGAGAATATTTAGGTTAATCGGATTGAAAATGTATGAAATTGATGTACTTGGTCTATTTACAAGTGCAGGATTAGGTAATCAGGATATGTAATCTTATGTCGTGTCTCCCCAACGTTTAAAAGTTTGTGTCTTGTTACCCATTTTAGTTTCAACACAAAACTTATGCTTGATAGTATAAAAACATGACCATCTAAATGCCATTTGGATGTACAGAGTGATTCCTAATGCATGCTCTAGGTTGTAGATATAATGGTCAGAGTTTTCGACTTAGTATGCATTTACTTTTCCTGTTTCTTATATTTTGGTATCTTCTTGATTTGTCTTATCCTAGTCCATTTGATGATTCACAACCGCTACAATCTGCTCCAAAAACTGAACAACCAGTTAGCACATTACATAGAGTATGCGGGAATGATTAATGTGCTGAATGTGGTGTTGCTGAACCAGATTGGGCATCTTTAAATCTTGGTGTTCTTGTTTGTATTGAATGTTCAGGTGTTCATCATAATCTTGGTGTGCATATATCAAAGGTGAACTTTTAGATTTCTACTGCATATTATTTAGTCATAGGCTATACTGCCTCTTGCTGGGATCTAAAATTCATTTCTTTACTTTGCACATTCAAAAGATCTAAAAATTCATTTCCTTTAGGTGCATATTCATTTGTTTCTACTTAGAAAAGTTATAGTTAGGAAGCACAAAAGTTTCTTCTAGAAATTTCATGGATTTTACGTTGTATTTAACATACTAGTGTTTTATTAAGATTTCAAACTTTAAGCAGCAGAATAGTACAAGATCACCTAAAAGGTTGTTTCTTATACCCATATTTTTATTGACTGAAAACCAGTTAGTTTGTTTGTTTTGAAGGTTGACACACATGCATTTCTGCCTGATTCGTGGCTCTAATATGTGACTATTTAAAATTCCTTAGGTAGCTGAATAATCAGAAAAATGAAATTTCTAGTGCTTCTCTTGATGGTAGATTTAAAAATACTTATGATACTGGTGTGCTGGTAGTTTATGAAGCTTTAATACTAGCTTTTGCAAGGGATGGATGCCAGTTTTCTTCTTTCTGACAGCTGGAGTTGTTTAGATAAGACACGTGTTTTGAGCATCTATTTGTATAAACCCCTCTGAACATTGTAGTTGAATGACCTTTATGTAGTTAACAACCAGTTATAACATTTATATTGGTGCATTGAGTTGGTTTTCTGCATTTTGTCCCCCGTTGTGATCACCTCTCTGCAGGTGAGGTCACTGACACTTGATGTCAAAGTATGCGAACCTTCTGTTATAGCTTTATTTCAGTCATTGGGGAATACCTTTGCAATTGAGTTTTCTGGACTTCATCTGTTCTTTTTTTAATACTGATGTTCAGGTCCGGTTACCAAATAATTCACATTTGTACTGAAATGGCACCAGTGGTATGGTTGGATCTTTGGCACAATATGTACCTGGCTTACCTCGTGCCTTGCAAAGAAAGAAAAATCTGGTTGAGGTTATGTTACCCAAGTAATCAAGAATATGTGTACCACTCTCATTTTTGGTTAGTTTATGATGAAAGTTTGCACTTGCAGACTTTTTTAATTATGCTTTTCTGGAACTACCATCTTAAGAGGCGTTACAAGAAGTAATATAGATTCTGATATAGATGAAAAGAGATGGATTATATACTTTATTTACAGGAACTAAAGGTCTATTTTGAGTATCTTCTTTATTTAGAAGGCAATTTTTAACTTGTTATATAAGTTACTTAAAGGTGCTCTCTGCTAAGTTCTAGGAGAACCAACACCTGTATTCATATTGGATCTCGTTACACCAATTTTCTAGACATATATTAGTTTAGCACTCATTGGCTTATGTGAACTATGTGTCTATACATAGGTGGCATTCTCATTCACATACTATTCATATGCTTGTTACCTCTTTATGTTTACTCTGTTTGAGTCATGAGACTTTCTAAATAAAGTAAAAAATTGCTGAATAAATGTGAGTTCCATTCAGACTTTAATTGTCAATTGCATGTTCATTCCAGTTGATTTATATTCATGATAAAACCAACAAAAATGTAATAACAAGTACTTATTGATAGTCAATTTAACTACTCTAAATGAAATCCAAATTGGGAACTTTCTAGGCAGATGATGTTATGTAGGATCAGTTATTCATAGGATTGAGACCATTTATCTAGTGTTATGAAAAATATCATCGATGTTAAGGAGTTTTTATCTACTCCTTTAAAATTTATAGTCTTATATTATGCTAGTCCACTTCTGGGCTCAAATTTGTTCTGCTCTTTATCCTAGTAAGGGTTAATATGACACATTAATGTTTAGTTCATAAAAAAACATTTTATGGTCTTAACTGGATCAGCTTGTTACCATTTTTTCTCTTTAAGGGAAGTATCTAGCAATCTTGGAAAACCTATTTGATCTGGTTTTTGTTCTTCTTATCTGGCATTTCTTTTGCTATTGAAGAGGCATTAATATTCAGCCTATTGATGTTCAGAGAAGTGCTAATGTCAGTCACTGTGGTGCACTTATTTTTGCAGTTCAAGGGATCTACACCATCTGCTTGATGGAATAAAATTTACAAATGGGTGAGGAAGACACATGTTGATAATATTGATGATTCAATATCTGGCTATGAAAATGAAAGGATCTTTATATTGGGTTCTCATATGTTTGGCTTTTCTCATCCTGAAATTTTAGAACTTATAAAGGTATTATTAGTCTTTGTGGTTCTGTTCTTTTAATTTTTATTTTTTTATTCACTGCCTTATCATTGAAACCCTGAGCATGTTTTATATTATTAAATAAGACTGAACTCCAGTGACTTTACAGTTGTCTTAGTACAGTCTTATTTTGCTTTGAATACGATTTAAGTGACTAGATTATCTTCTATTTTTATTTCCACATCACACACATTGAAACCGAATTGTATCAAGCGACATGTTTGATATGAGACGAACATTATACAAACATATGACACTACTAAAATGCACTTTATATACAAGTGAAGCTGAATATCGCTCAGATGTGTTCATAGCATTTGGAATGCCTTTATATAATCTATTAATTTTTTTAAAAAAACCTCCATGTTACATATAGCCAAGTTTCAAGAACTAATTTCAACCTTTGTTTTATTTTCTCACCCATTGAACCTACTTAATTCAAAAGTTCCTCTATTATGTGAATTTTTCCTTTCATTGTTGTATGCATAACGTGCAAGTCGTACAATTCTCTGAATTACATTAAAACCTTGCACGTCATACGATTCTATGAATGACATTATGCCTTCTCTTTTATATCCTAGGATATTGAATTTGGATATTATCTTTTAGGCCTTTTAGTGTTACCATCAGTAAAACCCATAGACATGTGGTGCTTCAGCTTTATATACAAGTAAAGGGTCAAAACAATTTAGCTGATTGATATATCATTTGTTTGAGCTGTGTGGATGTAGGGGAGTCAACTTCTTGTTTATTGAATGGTCTGTCCCTTATCTGATTGGTTCCATTGTGCTTTTATTTTCCTAAATTTGCAGCAATTCCACAACAAACAACTCAACATGGTTCCGTAAGATGCACAAGTGTCTTGGCTTAGCTCCAGCAGCTTGAACAATTGTGATGTTTTTACATTTGATTTTGTGGAATTCATGGCTAGTGCACGTCTTGAAATATTACTTTATTAGTATGTTTAGTACAATATATGTTTTTTTGTTAAGTTTGTTGAAAATTTGCACATTTGAATTATTATTTTTAAGTTATTTATTATCTAATTTAGTGTTTGAGATAATTTAAATAGGACAATATTGTATAATTGTGATTACAGGATATTGTAAAATAGAAGTCTCATATAAACAATATTTTATAGCATACACAACATTACCATGCTTTAAAAGTATGGTCATATGAATGTCAACGTGTGGCTTATTGACAATAAAATGTGGGATATAAACTAGCTAAGGCTATACTTCACAAATGGTGTTTTAGAGGAGGTAGCAACGGGCACACTTTGCAAGTGTGGCCTAAGGTATCAAAGGCCACACTTATAAAGTGTAGTATGAAGTCATGAAAAATGTTGCCATAGGAGGTGTTATAAGCGTAGCCTTTGTACCTTATAGGCTACGCTTTTGAAGCATGTCTTCTAAAGCAACACTTGAAAAGTGTGGCCTTAGGTCAAAGGTTACGCCAGTTTAGCCCACCCCCGGAGAAGCGTTGTCTAAAGTTGAAAAGTGTGGCCTTTGATCAATTGCCGCACTTTTTGGTAGTTTAGGCCACACTTTTCAAGGGTGGGTAAAGACCTAAAATGTTGTAGTGCCTTACATTTACAACGCTTCTATAACACTGGACATAAGAATTACGGAGTTCATGGCTAAAGAGGGCTCGAAATAGTAGGGAATGTGAAGGGTCATTCTTGGTTGGGTTTTGACAATTTGGGCATGTTTTAGAAGTTATCATGCCAAAATTTTTGCATGCACTAGTGTTAAGGTACTCTAGGAACACTGATTTGAAGTAGGAATGTTAAGAATGGAACTTTTCATCAAGAGGCGCCATCGTTGCACCTCTTGAGTTTTTGGGACGACGAAGATCATTATAGCGGTCGTATCCCACTATAGCGACTCTACTATAGCGGAAAAATTCCTGCTTTAGCGACATCACCATAGCAGGGTGCAACCTGCTATAGCAGGAGGCTGCGTGCATTAGCCTCCCAGTCAGGCCAAGGCATCTGCCTTGTTCTGAAATTCAATTATCTTAACACCTTATGAGTGCTGACCTGTTCCTTACCATGATTTTGCAAATCAAACACCTCAATGGATGAAAATCAAGAGAATGCTCCAACATACGAGAGATTCCCCAATGAAGCTTATCGAGAGAGAATTCTGGAGTACCATAGGATGGGGTTCTGTTATGAGAGGGGCTTTGCAATGAGAAGGGTGGCGGAAAAAGCACCTACATTCTTCTACTGGCTCCAGGAATTTTGCTGGTGTACACTGGTGGAGGCTCCCCCATTTGGGGTCTCGATCTGGGTCAGGGAGTTCTATGCTATACTCCCTACCATGCTTTAGGACAACCCTAACCTCACCATCCGCATTCAGGGACTGGATGTCCCTGTGGACATTCATACTATAAATGAGGTGCTCGGGGTGCCACACATCTCTAATGTTGGGTACCTGACTAAGGCTTGGGAGATAGATATGAAATGGTTGCGGGACACTCTGGTCGCAGAGGAGTTCAGGGACCAGGACTACTGGCCCACTACTGAGGGCATTACAAGCGCCTTCTTCACAAGTGATGCTAAGAGATGGCTGAACCTGGTGTCCCAGAGGATTCGTCTATCAGGCAACCTTTCCAATGTGACCTATCCTCGGGCTCTGGTGGTGGCCTGTGCTATACAAGGTATTCCCCTGAATGTGGGGGCTAAGTTAGTGATAGAGTGGAAGGACTTCAACCGGGCAGCAAGAAGGGCCCCTACCTTTTCGGTTTGGTTTCTGCACTGTGTAGGTGGTAGAGGTACCTGAAAAGGAGGCTGACACTTAGGTGGAGATGGACATCCTTTTCCACCCCTTCAGTTGAAGGTGTTTACGATCAAGGGGAAGAAGTAGAAGAAGGTGGGTGATGCCAAGAGCAGCAGGGCCGCAGAGGAGGAGGAGGAGGATGTCGCCCCCCACCCCCCACCCCAAGTCCCAAATTCCTAGTAGCCGCCTGGAGGTAGACTTGGCTGCAGTTAGGAGATCTATAGAGCATGCCTCTCCCAGCTCCACATTCCCACTTTCCACTGCCTAGGACTATGCAACACTCTACAGAGAGCTCGACGAGGAGAAGAGGAGGAGGCGCTGTCGGGACCACATACCCACATAAATGGGAAAGACCGTGAAGGAGCTTCCCGAGCTGGAGCCGGAGGATATGCAGGAGTTCCCCTTTCTGAGTGATGCAGAGGGAGAACAACAGCCTATGATGGTGACAAAGCATCCAGCTAGACCCCTTGGTGCATATTAGCCCCGCCCCCTTCTTGTTATACTCTATTATTGATTTGGTTTGCCTCCATTTGGGGCATGTAACAAACATTATTTCTCCCTTTCCCTTTTATTTTTGCAGATGGATGCTAGTTTTTAGCAACTTTATATAATGAATGAATGCTTTTACCCTTTTTACGCGATTTCCATAATTCATTCAACATCTCGTAGCTTAAATTAACGAATAATACAGGCCGAGAGCAAAACAAATAATGGAAAACAAGGCAGATTTTTTGCCCTGCCCATCTCGCTATAGCGGCTTGCACGCCTCTATGGTGATGCTGCTGTAATGGAAAAATTCTCGCTATAGCGGGGTTAGTACCGCTATTGCGGCCCCAACAGTAGTAACCCAAAATTTTTAATATTTTCTACAACTTCTCTCATTCCCCTTTCCTGTTTCCAGCAAAATAAACATGAAATCGCATTATGGCCTTTAATATAATCCCAAGACCAAATCCAGCAATCCAATAACCACAATTTAGCATCACATTATCTTAAATCAATCATGAATCACAACAAGTAACTTTTCATTACAACAAGTCCCACTATTATGCATCAGTAGCCTAAATTCCCACTGTCTTGAAACATGAGTTTCCCACAGTCATAAAACATTTCTCCCTTTATTATTTCATCAACAACAAGTCCATGCCCATCACTTAGCATATAAATTTCACTTAGATCACATAGCAGGTAATTCCCTTAACTATCAAAATCTTCACGAATTATGTCCTTTTTACCAAACCACAAATTTCACGATAATTCAAACGATCACATTTCACAATCATTCAAGCAACTATGATTCACATAAGTATCAAACTCCATTAACCTTATGCATCAATTTAAAACTTTTATGTTATAACCAACAAGATAAGCAACAATCGTAGTTGAATCATATCACCCGCTGCACAATGCCTGGCAGCTTACAACACTTACCTATCACAGATTCAGAGTTAACCAAGCAATTACAATTAACAATAACATGAACTCAGAGAAATTTCATAACCAAATAAGTCATCCTTCGTATTCCCTTAAACATACCCCCACTCGAATTCTTGATGAACATGGGTTGATCATCTAAAATTTTGCACACAACCTTTACGGTTAGATACCAATTGGAACCTTCCCGGTTTCACTTTTGTTTCATTTGTCATCCAAACAGAGTTAAATGACATCCATTTGCCTTGTTGAGATACCAATTGAAATCAAGAGATACCAATTCGACTCAACCAATACAACCACCATATGGACAACACGAGAGGAAAGAAAAAAGTGCAACAGTTTCCTAGAATGTCTCATAGCTCCCCAAAGATTAGATATGGATGTCAACACACCAATCCACAAGACTCTACTCGACATTTGCTCTTGTACTAGGAGAGCCATATCGTACTAAAAACAATGAAAAAAATTTGAAAATGATAGATTTCCGAAAAATAAGTAAAAGCAGAATGAAAGACAGCCTGATATTAACAAGGACAAGCTTTTTCACGAAGAAAGCTTCGCGCCCAACTGCTTGTATATCGATCGAAAAGAAGCAGCTAGGCTCTAGTACCAACTTTTCACGACCCAACTTACCAGATTGCGAGGGCACCTACTCTAATCTACCTAGATAGGAGAACCCCTTACCACCCGATTCAAAACATTGCAGAAGTCATCAGGTAAAACAATAAACCTTTATTTATTTCAATAGGTTTACAAAAATTTAAATACAAAAAGTATAGTTACCCCAAGGACCTAGTCTAAACAGGTACAAGTGCTATTAAATGAGGTTACAACTGTACACATGACTCAGCTTTTACCATAGGAACGAGGACACAAGCTGCTGGATATCTTTACTGCATCAAGCATGAAACACCTACTGATCCTGCAACCAGATTATGCCCCGAAAAGGGTATAAAATGAGTAGTATCAATACAAACAACCTGTACCGGTAAGCATAATTGATCGACCCGAATTAAATCGCATAAACATCACATAAATATCCAGAAAGAAACATGAAACCTGAAATTCAACCAGCAAAGAACTTTCATTCTAATAATTCCTTAACCCCCTTGCCTTTTACCAGCCTTCCCATTGAGAACAACCTTCCCTTATCATACTCATCCCTAACCACCATTTATCCATTAAGTCGTCAAGCCAAACCTCATTATATAAATACTTGTGGGTTCTACGATACTCGACCCCCAAGGTTTCTCTCCCTTAACAATCCCCCCTTTTAAGACATTTACAAAATACTTAGCCTTGTTCCCCTAGTACGAATATACATTAGTACTCTAGCATCTTTAACAAAATTCCCTTAAGGCTATGCGAATTAATTAACAAATAGTAACATCCCATCTTTTCGATCTCACTAATAATAACGACCACTGTCCCTACAGATACCGCATTTAAGACATGGAACTTACTAGCGGCCTTACTTCCAAGTTCATAACACTTAACCTTATTCAACAACTTTGTAAAGGTAAGTCAATATGAGTCAACACGAATAACAAATCAAGTCAAGTTAAGTCCACCAACAATACGTCCAAGTAACAACCATGACCCAATAATTACCAGGATCATGTCCTAGTTACACAAGTATGTCACAACTTGCAATTAGCACGGACCACTCAAGAATCCATAAAATCAACATCAATGGCAATTAACATACATCCCGATTTACATAAGAAACATATTTAGCAATTAAGCACATAGACCCATTTCACTCAAGGAACCAACATAATAATGATAACACTTGAGCCTGGTTCACTCAAGGAAATAACATAATCAAGAAAACACATAATCCCCGGTTCACTCAAGGAACCATTGCCGCGCCCCATTTTTCTCGCGAAAAGTGGGATTTGACGTGACAACTCTTTCTTAGGATGATTTAAAAGAGAAGAGTCACCACCTAACCAATTAAGGTGCGTTAGGCCACCATTCTACAACTAATTGTGGTTATTTAATTAGTCATACGTCAACCAGAAATTTGGGTAAGGGTTCAAGTTACGTCAAAAGGAAGGTGTTAGGCACCTTTCCACAAATATGGGTACCGGCCGAACTCATGTATTACGTGGGGGATTTTACGTGATAAACAAAAGTCAACTATTTTATTATCTTAATATTAATCAAGCGTTTAAACATGAAAATGATAAACTAGACATGCAATTCAGTTATTATCTAATTAGCAATTATCTAAGTGATAAAATAATAAGATGCATAAATAAGTAAAAACAGATTATGAAATAGATAAGAGAGAAGATAAAAGAGACACAATTATACAGTGAAAAGATTTACTTAAATAATAACAAACCTAAACTACCCCAAACAATCAAAACATTCAAAATAAAACAAAGAAAAGCCGATTTAGAAAAATTTGGACAAAGAGTTAATTTTATCCTATTCGGATCAGCGTCCGGCTTATTAGTGGATGACAATATCGTATATCGCATTATCGGATTCTGCTCGGGTCAACTTCCATCAATTCCGACTATCTACCCACCTAATTTAGTTATTAAGCCTAAAGACGTTCTAAAGAAAACGATAAAACTAACGTTTTCTAAAATGCCTACCCGTCCCAACTTAATTTCCAAGAGGCATTGGACGATCTATTCTGGATAAGGGTCTAGATATAAAGAAAATCTTAGGTTGCCTAATTAGACTCGGGATTAACGTCATACAAAATGAACAAGATTTGCAATTAGCACATAAAGGTTTCAGGTAAGCCTCTTGGTTAATTATAATCGATTAGGTGATTAACATGCTTGAAAAGATAATTATTCATTTTACGTAATTGAAACCTATAGGCATGATATCTAGATGACCAAAAATTGATTGATATGCCGAAAATTGATTAAATAAGCCCTATAGATAGGATATCTAGTGTAGGTTAGTTAACATGTTAAAATTTATTAACCTAATAGACATGATTTTTAGGCGAGGAATATTAATCAATGTGCCAGAAGTTAAATTAAAGCCAAAAATAAATATGCTGGAAATTAATTTAAAGTGTGCAGACAATTATTCAAAATGTGCAGAA
This sequence comes from Capsicum rhomboideum, assembly GCA_031232105.1. Lineage (NCBI taxonomy): Eukaryota > Viridiplantae > Streptophyta > Magnoliopsida > Solanales > Solanaceae > Capsicum > Capsicum rhomboideum. The sequence continues at coordinate 45,121,966 of CP124717.1, read as the reverse complement.
AATTAATTAAAGTGTGTGGAAGATTAATTAAAGTGCGCAGAAAAGTGATTTAAAGTGCAGAAAATTGATTGTGCAGGAAATTAATTAAACTATGCAGAATATTAATTTAAATTGCGAAAAATTAATTAAAGCGTGCAGAAAAATAATTTAAAGTGCAGAAAATTGATTGAACTGTGCAGGAAATGATTTAAAGTGCAGAAAATTAATTAAAGCGTGCAGAAAAATAATTAAACTGTGCAGCATATTAATTTAAAGTGCAGAAAATTGATTAAAAGTGCAGGAATTTAATTAAAGTATGCAGAAAAATTATTTTTTATGTGCAGAAAATTGTTTATGTGCAGAAAATTGTTTTAAATATGCAGGAAATTCATTATAAGTGTAGGGAATTAACTTAAGGTTCTGGAAACTAATTAAAGTTGCTGAATATTAATGAAAAGTGTTGAAATTAATTAAACATTCTATAAATAAAATTTGACATGCTCGGGATTAATTTAATATATTGAAGGTTGATTTAAAAATCCTAAAACATGATTCCTAGGTGTTAAAATAATTATTTACTAACTTAGAACATATTACGTAGGTGATAAACTGTTTGTGTCATTTAAATCACATAATCCCCGCCCCCATAAGCTGTCCCCGAGTTTCTTTTATTACATCAATATTTATACAATATTTATTACAAGAATCAAATAATGAATAAAGGAAAGGAAACAATGTTAGGTCTATAATGATCGGGCAAGGGCTGGACGCTTCTAATCACTCCCCAAATCCCGAGTAACTCTTCAAAACGTCCCAAGCATAGTAAAGATGTCCCTGTTAAACACACAAATGCACGTACATATGGACAACATATAAATTGCCTAAATAGACGTCACAGTAACTAACACATTGCACACAGTCTAAGTTCCAAAACCATAAACAAAGGACCACATTCAGGCCTTTCATAGGGGGGCAGATTTCAAACATGACACTTAGGTACTTGCACATAGTCACAATAACAAAAGAAAAACCAGAACCTAATAGAAAACCTTGAGTACAAATAGATTTGGAAATCAACTAGAGACATGTTTGTACTCGTTTATAGACAAAGAACTGAAATACATACCAGTTAAGAGAACTCAGCTGTTTGCATTCCATATAATACTCAAGGCATCCAAGATTTCAACATTCATAACTATGGTAGACAATATAAGACTACAACAAACAAACACATTAGGAATTGAAATTACTTTGACAGAAAACTAACTGGTTAGGCAGACACAACAAGAAGAATCAAAAAGTAGTAAGAAATCAAACGACAGTGACTTGAGCAGACTATCCCGAAGCAGTGCGTGAGAACTAAAGTGTATGTTGTTTGAGGTGTGTCCAGAAGTTCCCTTAGATCAACACTGTGAGTAATTTGTGAACAACAAACCAATGGCAAATAAAGGTAGTAAACTACTGATAGAAACGTGTGTATTCGTGAGGGTACGAAGTCTAAAAAAATAATGTCGGGAGGTGATGTTTATATAGTGGGAAGAACGTAGATATTCTAGGAGAAAAATATTTCACAAAATCAATCAAGGGGGTAAAAAGAGGAGGCCAAATCACATATTTAAACTATTATCCTTTAACAAAACCAACTGAGTCAATGAGATTGAAAACAAATCAAAGTTTACTGTAATTAAAGAGCAACAAGGCTGTCTCGCTTCAATTAAGGGAGGAAAATCAAGTAACAAGGTCAAAGCATGCTAGAGTTTCCATAATTACGCAAGTGCTAAAGGCTGTCCAAGCTAAATAAAGGGAGAAAAATAATTTAACAGAGAAGAAATTACCATAGATAATCAAGTAACAAAGCAAGAAAAAGGAAAGAGATCAATTAGCAATCAGAATCAGTCCAAATCCTACCCTAATTAGTTAAGTACTAAAGTTGTCACAATAGTAAGTTAGGAAAAAAATGAGAGGGCAGGAATCAAAAGAGATTTTCATAATCAATTCAACACGACATCAGTAGTTTTTTACTAAGTATAACAGAGCCTCGGAACTGTCACACGTTTGAAGATCAACTATATAGTAATGCAATCTCAGGTTACCATATATGATAAGTGAAGGCTATCATAATTCAAATTCTAGAGAAAAGGAGAAGTAAATTAATTCAGGTCACCATAAATAGCATATTAGAGAAAGGAATAAATTATGCTAAGTTGCTATGTAATCGACTCTAGGAAACATAATCAGTTATGGCATAGGGACACAGATTTAAGCATAGCATCTCATCCTAAGCAACATTCACACAATTAACCGAATACCAAATTGACTTCAATGAATGAAAAATTAAAGTTATCAGATATAATAAACAAAAGTAATCCAAAACTTTTAAGTAGAAATCGATCTTCAAGCACTGAGAATTACAAATCTAAAACAAACCTTTCCGCTATGATAACGGAGGAAAAGAAGAAGTGTAGACGAGCATATCGGTGATGGATTAAGAATCCATCGTAAAACTCGCAAATCTTGATTACGGCGAAGGACGAAATGGGTGATGACTCTTGTTACCTTAAAAATGTTATGATATCGATGTTCATCGGAGAAGAGTGAACCTTTGAGGTTGTGATTTGAAGCGACGAAGATAGGGTTTTGCCCGTGAGACAGAGGTGATTGAGAGAGGAATGAGGCAGCTGGTTGTTGGCTTTTACCAGCCATGGTTGGTCGGAGCTCATGGTGGATGACATTGGTCTGACCAATGGAGAGAGAGGAGATCGGAGGTTGGGGGAGGCGGCTAATTTGTGGGACGATAAAGGTGGTTCAGTAGTCAAGGGTGGCCACGTATGCGGTGGCTCGTCGGTGAAGATGACGACGGTGTGGCGGAGGAGCGGAGAGGAGAGGAAGATGGCGGTTGTGGTTTGCCGTACCACCGGTGGTGGTGGTGCAGCGATGATGGAGAAGGAAGAGATGGCGAGGAGATAGAAACAAAAAGGGGTGGCGGCTGTGAGGAGGGCAAATGGTTTTGTTAGGGTTTTGGGGGTGAAAGGGATTAAAAAGGAAATAAGGAGAGATTTGATCTCAATCGTTGATCAAAATGATGGACGGATGAGATTAAAAATGAGAAATGGATCGAGTTATGGTTCATGGAATTGGATTTATTTAGAATTGAATTGGGGATTGAAATTGGGTAGTGGAATCAATTTAGGCTAAAATTGACATAAATTGGGTAAAATTGGGCAAAAAATTAAATAAATTGGGGATATTAAATTAAATTAGGCTACTATTTGATAAATATAATATTAAATTAATAAGAATGAAAATTAACAAACGTTATTATGAATAAATTACATATATAAAACCAATGACACATAATATAAAATTGACGATAATAATAATTTGAAATAAATTAAATACCTATAAATTATGAATGTGAATTTTAATAAATGCTATAAATGAATATGGGTTTAAAATACTTGCATAAATAATTTAGTAATATTAAAATACTTGTGTAATATGCTATCTCTAAATTAATAAATTATAAGTATGCTATATGAAATTGGCGATAATACATAATAAAAAATAAATAAAAACACATAAAATATTTAAAAATTAGAAATGTAAAATTTTGAGATTTATTTGGTACAAAAATAATAATAAATAAAGAAATATTGATATTCAAAACTAATAATTTTGAAAAAGAGCAGTCCGGGAGGAATATCGGGACGCCAAAATTGGGTGACAACAACCATCACACTCACATGTACCATGTACATACATGGTAAGGGTCTTATGGTTTCCCACCACAGGCTATGACTTGCAGGGGGCAAGCTCTTGCCCATGTACCAAATCCCAGACATCAAGTGTCGACCAACCTTATACCAACTAATCCCGTGAAGGTGTTCAAATACTGGTACATCCTACAATAATGATAGATATCACAATAATCACAACCACAATGAATAAGAAATAACACTTGTAATAACCAACAAGCTTTACATATAAGTTTATTGCATTCGATTAACACTTAGGATATCAAACAGTCATTCACTTTCTTCGAACATGCATTGTACAAGCAATACTAAGAAGTAGTTATCATGGACACATAAAACAAGTTGGGTTTATACTACATTAAACTATCACCTACAATACGCACATAGAATCTATGCCATAACTCACCCCCAACAGTTCATCCTGACATTTGATATATTACCAATTTCCCATTCTTCTGGTTACCACTCTAGATTCTTCGGAATCCACCAACACTGACCACCCTTACTTTAGGCATTTTATAGGTTTAACCCAAATTCTGGGCACAATACCATTTTTAATCATACAAGGATGAACAATAACAATTTAAACACAACAATTAATGGAAAATTCCAACACCACAAAATAATATCACATTCCCACCCACTTAACCGGGTTTTCATTCTTTTATTTGTCCAAACACCATGCCTGAAGGCCTAAGCATGAAAGCTCCCATCAATCTACATCATGCCTATGCTTTGTAACTATTATGACCCGAAATCCCATTTGGGCCGGGCTGGCACCCGAAGTCGATATGGCCCGAGAGAACCAATTTGTGCTCCTATTCACTCGCAAGCATATTATAGTATGAATCTTATTATACTTCGTACAACTAGGCGAAAGTCATGGAAAACTTAACAATATATGAAACTTGGTCTTTAGGGCCGTCAAGTCAAAAGAATACACATATCTTACATTAACCTTCCCACATATGTCTACAAAGCCTCTAACCGATACATGAACACAACAACCTGTATTCAGGACAAGTCCCTGCTTTATACAATAATTACAAAACCAAAACAATGTACACATGTGACTCGGAAAGCCCCGAACCAACTGGGAGCTCACTAATGATCCGCGGATAACTCGTAGCCTATGGTGGAGGTCTACTAACACCTGTCCCTGCAACAAACAAAGTAAGTCCCCCAAAGGGGTCAGTACGAAGAATGTACTAAGTATGCAAGGTTATAAGAAACTTCATGAAAATTAAACACCTCAATGAACTTGATTTCAAGAGAATAGTCAATGTAGATCAATCATCGTTCAGTATGTGTGGAAATAGGTATCTTACATTCATTATTCCATTTACCTTTATGTCTGTTACCGTTAATAGATAGAACCGTCAATAATGTATAACCGTTAATATGCAATGCATCCATCAATATACAATGCAACCGTCAATATTCAATGCAACCGTCAATATGCAATGCATCCGTCAATATGGAACCGTCAATATGCAACCGTCAATATATATATATATATATATGTATATATATATATAACCGTCTCAAGTTAGGCATCAAGCTAGGCTTTTACCCCACTGAGCTTCCCCCCTGCTACCACCCGAAAAACAAGGAAGCAGGTTCGGCATCAAGTTTGGCTTTTACCTCACTGAGCTTCCCCCTTGATCCAGTAATTATAATAAAGTTCGGCGTCAAGCTTGGCTTTTGCCCCACTGAGCTTTCCCCCTGCTACCACCCGAAAAACAAGGAAGCAGATTTGGCATCAAGTTTGGCTTTTTCCCCCAAAGCTATCACCCGCACTCAAAGAACCATAAAGTAGCCATAAATTAATATGAAGTAATTAAAAAGTAATTATAAAGTAACCATAAAGAAAATTATAAAGTAACCATGAGAGAAAATATAAAGTAACCATAAGGAAAATTATAAAGTCACCATACGGGAGTTACTTCTTCCATTACTTCATTGGATTACTTCTCTCTTTTACTATTCTGAGATTGATACATTGGGGGATCATAACCTTTTTGGAACACATAAGTGCATTACTTCAATCTTTTAAGTTCATGAGATTGATACTTTTGAAGTTGAAACATTATTGGAAGCCTTGGGACATAATATTATTGGAGCTTGGAATCATGTCCATAATTACGTGATACATGAGAATAATAATATATGAAAACTTGAAATGAGATACCTTTTAACATCTCGGAATGGAACAAGGACAATGACAACATGAACAATATGTGCTGCAGAAAAATACGGACAAAGTAACCTTACATACCTTATCGTCTCAATATGAACACTCAATTCTATACGTGAATACAATAGTCCCGCTCCTTCCTTATGTTTCACTCTACAACACAAATATACAATGGAGTTTACATTAACCACCAACTACCTTACAAATGCATACAACGACAATGAGTTACATGTTTGGCTTTAACATGTCATTTCCCTCTTGATTATACCATGGGTGAAACTATCACACCAACAATACCATTTACAAAACTATCATACCAATAATCCCACAATATTCTCAACATTGACCAATATCATAAACCACTAGCATGTCACACCAAATTCATACTTTACACTTCTACATCACCACAACATCACAATGGTTCCATCAATTCCCTTCAATACACCTCACAACAACAAATAGGCCAAAATCCCATAATTTACACTTATGGAAAAATAACAAGTTTAGGACCATAATCACACCATACATGTTGATATTTTATCCATATCATACTCTTTTATCAAAACCACAAGTCCTTTATCATGTTTAAATTCCATAGATGGCACATCTTTTACAAAAACACAAAGTGCCATGTTCAACACTTCCAAGCATAACCAACATGATATACATACTCTCCCATGCATATAATATATTAATCTATAATAATAAACACTCACCTAAGCTTGAAATATGATGATCTTGCTCCAAAGATGACTTAGGGTTTGAGAGCCCCAAAGAAACTTTCTTGAGAATTCTAGAAAAAGAGAGAAAAAGCATGTGTGTTTGTATGTATTAAAAATCATATTTTGTGCCCCTTTTATAGGCCTTTGAGTCCTTTGCTCAATTATTGCTTGGTCAAAAGAAGAATGGGTCTTGGCCCATGGTTTTCTTCTTCATTTTTGGGCTTTATTGAGCCCAAATTATTTAATCCAATAAAATTAATAATTTCTCATGTTTAATTCATTTCATACGCGTTACGAAGATATTCCCACTCACGGAATTCATATCCGTAGCCTCAATCCCAAAAACAAGCAATTCTAGCCACGCATGGCTTATTTTGACCATAAGGGCAAAATCGTCATTTTGACGCCGAATTCGTCCTCGAGTAATTTTATCATACCAATATAATACTTTACTCATTTCATGTATATGCTCATGATTGTAGAAGAAACGTAGCAAAAATTGGCTCAATACGTCCCCGGGCACCCTTGGGACTTAGAACAATTCCAACTTTTGAAAAATGGGCAAAACCACCCTGGCGCACCCCAACACTGCCTTTGGACTGAAAATTTCAGCCAGAAGCGGCCCGGCACCCCCCCGGGCGTGCCTGACCCTTAAAATTTTTTTTTTTTTCTTCTCAAAACTAAGGTAAACATGTATGAGGTGTTACAGTAACCTAGGTCTAAACTACTCAGTTAAACCTAGCCTACTTGGACGGAAAAAAGTTGCATGAATGCGATTTGTGAATCTGAGCTAGCGAATTTGATGTTAAATCCTTGGAAAAACCATGGGCTTTACCCATAAAGTGAAATCCCTCCTCTCTAGTACTCCAAGGGTATGAGGTAAACCTAGGAGGGTTTTTATATCTAACCTCATCCTTTTTACAATTGAAGAGGAGAAAAGAGAAATATTAAAATGCTCCTGAGGTTTTGGTCCCATCGTCCCGTTATAGTGGCCCGCCGGCTGCTATGGTGATGTTGCTATAGTGGAAAATTTTTAGCTATAACGGGATGCCGTTAGCCTGATTAAAATTTCAAATACTAAATTTTAAGTTGCGTCGTCCCATACAAGTTCGAGACCGTAATTTTTAAAACCATTCACCGTAATTCATACCCATAATGAGATATTTTTTAATAAAACGGAATAGGTCATTACAGGTCCAGCTACAAGGGGACTAAGAGTGTTTACTTTTCGGCAGAGGCCAGGGTATGGTTGCAGCTGGTGTCTCAGAAGATTCACTTTTTGGGAAATATGTATGATGTTGCCTTTACTCGGGCTATAGAGGTGGCGTGTGCTCTTGCAGAGATCGAGATGATTGTGGGGGCCCATATTATGGATGAGTAGCGGTACTTCTAGACTAGGAAGAGGTCAATGAGTGATATTTTCTTGCCTCTCTTAGTCACTGCGCTCTGTAATAGGGTGGACGTGCCTAGAGAGATTCATGGTACTATGGAAGATGTGACATGTCGTACAACCCACTGAGGGCTAGAGGCACACGAGGAGGAAGCAAGAAGAAGAGGAAGATAGGGGAAGAAGGTGAGATTAGTTGAGCTGATGGAGGTGAGGATTCTGGCACCCTTTCTACTCAGGCCCCCGCATCTCTTGGGGGTTGGGAGTCTGACCTTGATACTATGTGCGTTATTTGGAGAGGATGTAGTTTCCTACACCTGAGTTGGCTCTTTTGAGATCTACTGTCCCAGTAGACCCATCCCAAGCCTATGTTGAGCTCTGAAGGGAGCTAGATGCGGAAAAAAAAAAAGTACCACTCTCGGGACCACATGCTAGTGAGGATGTGGCAGGCTGTGCAGGTGATGATCAAATGCCTCCCCAACAAAAAAATCCCTGAAGCTGACAAAGATGGATGTTGCAGAGTTCTTATTCCTCAGTAGAATAGAGGCGGAGGGTTCGGACACCTCGAACCTCGGAGACGATCCCACTAGCTAGATATCTCCCTCCTTTTTTTATGTTTTATTGATTTGGATTTAGGTTGCCCCCATTTGGGGCTTGTAACAAACAATTACTCTTTTTATTTTCTCACATTTTAGGACATCTGTTCCTACCATACTTCAATAATAATTTTTTTAGCTTATTATATGTTTTGGGATCAATTTTTACTTACTTATCGCTAATATAGGGTCGCTTTTGCAACGATTGCAAAATCACAAAACAGGGGAAGAATTCCTTGTAGCTCACTGTCTAGAACCGCTGCAGCAGTTATCTTACTGCTGCACTAGTACCCTCCAGTGGTTCCCCTTTTCATCTTCTAACCTGTCCTAGACCCCATTTTACAAATAATACTATCCTACGAACACTTCTGTTGTTTATTACCTTTTTGTTTATGCAAAACCTCAACCCAAATACTCATTTTACCATCCCGAGCCATTACTAACGTAATTTAAATTTGTAATTCTAGTAAGTATTGCACTATGCTCTCCCTTTTATTCACCCAATTAGTTACTCCAAAATATTTTTCCCCACCCCTTAAATAGCTAGGCACCTAGGTAGTTTGTCAGGATTCGGATAGAAATTAAGAAATACTCCATATCAAGGAGATTTAAGACATATCACAAGTCGCAAAAATGAAGATACGCCTCGAGATCACACCCGGTCCCTATGATGCCCGGGTCCCTTGGCCATATATCACGCAAATCAACACACAACAACATTTACACTTAAGGGATTTACCCATCACATAGTAAGTCACCATACACCACACTTAGCATAATCCACATAACACATTCCTACACATTATTGCCTTACAGCAAGTACTTCACACAATATCAAGCAAAACATAACAAATCAACTTCCTATGCTTCTTATTGGCCTCAACTGGTTGGAATGTCTTGTATCAACCTTTAAAATGTTAAAAGATACAAATTGGATCCAACTAGTCCCAATTGTGATGGTTGAGATACCAATTGAAATCTACCAGATTCCAATTAGATTCAACTTGGGGAGACAGTATTGAGATAGCACGATAGGAAAGAAAAAAGTGAAATAGTTTGCTAAATACCTTGTAGCCTTCTATAGATTTGATGTTGATGTCAACACACTAATCTACAGGATTCGACTCGATATTTGCTCTTGTACTAGGAGACTGATAACCTGGGCTCTGATACCATCTTGTCACAACCCAAGCCACGGATTGTACGGGAAACTACCTAACTCTACCATAGATAGGAGAACTCTTACCACCCAATCATTCATTTCATACAGAAGTTAAAGAAATTGTTATTTTGAAACTTCTTTTAATTCAACTGATCCATACATCATCAGTTCAATACATTTGATATGTATAAGTAATATGGAAAATAATCAAAAGTGAATCTACAAAAACTAGCCTAAATTGGTGCAAGAGCACTAGAAAAGGAGTAAGAGAATCCGTGATATAACATCCATGCAATACCAAGAGGGCAGAAGCTATTGGAGAATGATCACCGTCACTGCTATAGAAACTCAAACTGACCTGCAACATGGCTATATCCCCAGAAGGAGATATAACAAGTGTACTATCAGTACAACCACATGTACTGGTAGGTATCATCGGTCGTCCAGGGTTAGAAATAAATAATAATAATAATAGCAAATAGGAAAGAAGCCATGACTTAAAATAAAATTACGGTTACTCAAGCCCATTCACACACACTTTATTTTTAACACTTAGTCTCTCTGCAACCTACTTTGTCATTTAACATTTTTGTATATTTTTTTCCTTAATAATCCATTCCACCTCACCTTATTATTCCATTCAGTGTACCCCTATTTCTAACCTAGTTTGGACAACTCTACAGGATTCGCTATATCAACACTTAAGACCACTGGTGATAATAATGTTCCTTATTATTTAATTCAGGACTTGGTATGGGCATTAAGAGTTTTTAGTGATGTCTTTTGGGTTGACCAATGCGCTAGCAGCCTTCATGAGCTTGATGAATGGTATTTTCAGGTGTTTCTTGGATTCTTTGTAATAGTTTTTATCAAAGACATTTTGGTTTACTCCAAGATCAAGAAGGAACATGCAGGTCATCTTCGCATTATTTTTGAAATTTTAAGGGAGAAATAGTTGTATGCAAAGTTCTTGAAATATGAGTTTTGTTTGTCTTCGGTTACCTTCTTAGGGTTTGTGGTTTCAGAAAAGGGGTTGATGGTAGATCCCCAGAAGATTGAGGTAGTTAAGAGTTGGATTCATCCTAGCTCTGTGACTTAGGTTAGGAGCTTCGTTGGTCTTGCTAGTTACTATCATAGGTTTGTCAAGAATTTTGCATCTATTGCTACTCACTTGACAAGGTTGACCCAGAAGGAGGTGCCATTTGTATGTTTGGATAAGTGTGAAAAGTGTTTCCAAAAGCTCAAGACACTTTTTACTACAACTCTTATTCTTTCATTACCGATTGAAGGTAAGGATTTTGCTATATTTTGTGATGTTTCACACTTGGGTTTGGGTGCTATGTTGATGCAGGACAAGAATGCCATCGCTTATGCTTTGAGGGAGTTTCAGGCTCTAGCATCTCGGTTCATGCAGTTTGGAGTTTCAAAAAGGGGTGGAGTGTTGGTTAGTGTTGAGGTAAAGTCAACATTCCTTGATGAAATCAAGGCTAAACAATTTGAGGATGGAAAATTAAACAAACTCTGGAACAAGGTGGTGGTGTATGGTGAGGCTTCAAATGCCACACTTGCTGCGTGTGGAGTATTGTGGTTTAGAGGGCTAGTATGTGTTCTTTGAGTTGGTGATTTAATTCTGAATGTGCTAACCAAGGTGTATCGTGACTTTAGCCAGCTTTATTGGTGGCCTGGGATGAAGAGGGACATAGTGGAGTATGTATCCAAATGTCACAACTGTCAGCAGGTAAAGTACAAGCATCAAAGGCCTACAGGTTTGCTTCAAAGGATGCCCATTCCCGAGTGGAAGTGGGAAAGGATAGCTATGAACTTTATGGTAGGTCTTCCTAAGACCTTCAGAAAGCATGACTCAATTTGGGTCAAAGAAGACAAGCTGAAAAAATTAGCACATCTCATTTTGGTTAGAGTGGACTACAGCTCTAAGCAGTTAGCCAAGATATATATTAATGAGATAGTGAGGCTACATGGGGTGCCACTTTCCATCATTTCAGATAGAGGTATAACCTACACTTCTAAATTTTAGGACAGGTTGCATGAAGAGTTGGGCACCCAACTTACTTTTATCACCTCCTTTCATCCTCAGACTGATGGACAATTGAAGAGGATGATTCAGGTGCTTGATGACATGTTGAGGGCATGCATGATTGACTTTGGTGGCCATTGGGATAAGTTTTTGTCGTTGTGTGAGTTTTGACATAACAACAGTTATCACTCTAATATTGATATGGCCTCATTCAAGGCACTCTATGGGAGGAGGTATAGATCCCCCATAAGATGGTTTGAGGCTGGTGATGTGAATCCTTTGGGCACTAATTTGGTGAAGAAAGCTCAGGAAATAGTGAGGTTCATCCAAACCAAATTGCTCGCATCCCAGAGTAGGCAAAAAGAGTATGTAGACTATAAGGTAAGGGATATGTTGTTCAAAGTTGGTGAACAAGTTTTGTTAAAGGTATCTCCTATGAAGGGAGTCATGAGGTTTGGTAAGAAGTTCTACCTTAGCCCTCGGTATATCAGTCCATTTGAGGTTCTTGACGATGTGGGTCGGGTAGTTTAAAGGTTAGTATTGCTGCCAAGCTTGTCGGGGGTTTATCCGTTGTTCCATGTATACATGCTTAAGAGATATCATGGGAATGGAGAATATATTATTAAGTGGGATCAAATTTTGTTAGATAAGATTATTTCTTATAAAGAGGAGTCGGTTGAAATTTTAGATTGTGATGTCCAAAATTTTAGGACAAAGGAGATTTGATTGGTAAAGGTTCAATGGAAGCATCATCCAGTTGAGGAAGCTACCTGGGAAACCAAGAAGGACATGTGGGACAAGTACCCTCACTTGCTTAAGGATATAGGTACACTTTTTATTTTTTCCTTATGTGATTGTTCAAGGATGAATGATGGGTAAATTGGTATATATTGTAATGGCCTTTCCATCATTACGGGTAAGTCTAATGTGCAAAAATTCAAGCTAAGCTTTTCCCCCGATTGGGAGTTAGAAATTTTAGGCTAGGCTAGTCTTGGATGAAATCTGAGCGAGGTATGGTCTAAGGTAGTAAAGAAATGGATTGGGTAAATGTAATAAATTTTAGCTTGTTTTTATGTTAGCAAAGACGATAAGGAACCCGTAGGAATTTTCAGAAGTAAATTTGGGTAAGTAAAACTCCAGATATCAAACTTGACATAAAGGGGCTAGTTCGGGATGTCATGGTTTGAGGGTGTGTTGCAAAAAAGGTAAAACTGGGAGAAATTTTGAGTTTTTGCCTAGCCACTCCCACTATAGTGGGAGGTAGGTCTCTATGAGGCCACAACTATAGCGGGAGTCAAACCTGGTTAATCCCTCTATAGTGCAGACCTAGATATAGCGATGTCGCTATAGAAGGATCGGGTCGCTATAGAGGGGTAAATTGCTGATTAATGCTGAAATTCACAAAAATAGTTTATTATTCTAAATTCCTTTTTGGGGAAAGCTCAATGCTGCAATTCAATAGCCCTTTTTCCCATGGTCCTTAACTAAATTTCGACTGTCTTGAAACGTGAGTTTCCCACAGTCATAAAGCATTTCTCCCTTTATTATTTCACCAACAACAAGTCCATGCCCATCACTTAGCATATAAATTTCACTTAGACCGCATAGCAGGTAATTCCCTTAACTATCAACATCTTTATGAATTATGTCCTTTTTACCAAACCACAAAATTTCATGATAATTCAAACGATCACATTTCACAATCATTCAAACAACTATGATTAACATAAGTATCAAAATCTATTAACCTTATGCACCAATTTAAACCTTTATACTATAACCAACAAGACAAGCAACAATCGTAGTTGAATCATATCACCCACCGCATAATGTCTGGCAGCTTACAACACTTACCTATCACAGATGCAGATTTAACCAAGTAATTACACTTAACAATAACATGAACTCAGAGAAATTTCATAACTAAATAAGTCATCCTTCGTATTCCCTTAAACATACCCCCACTCGAATTCTTGATGAACATGGGTTGATCATCTAAAATTTTGCACACAACACTTAGGTTAGGTACCAATTGGAACCTTCCCGGTTTCACTTTTGTTTCATTTGTCATCCAAATGGATTTAAATGACATCCATTAGCCTTGTTGAGATACCAATTGAAATCAATAAATACCAATTGGACTCAAACAATACAACGACCATATGGACCACACGAGAGGAAAGAAAGAAGTGCAACAGTTTCCTATAATGTCTCATAGCTCCCCAAAGATTAAACATGGATGTCAACACACCAATCCACAAGACTCTACTCGACATTTGCTCTTTTACTAGGAGAGTCAGATCGTACTAAAGACAATGAAAAAATTTCAAAAATGATAGATTTCCAAAAAATAAGTAAAAGCAGAATGAAAGATAGTCTGATATTTACAAGGACGAGTGTTTTCATGAAGAAAGCTTCATACCCAACTGTTAGTATATCGATCAGAAAGAAGCAGCTACGCTATGGTACCAACTTGTCATGACCCAACTTACCGGATCAAGAGGGCACCTACTCTAATCCACCTATATAGGAGAATCCCTTACCACCCGATTCAAAATATTGTAGAAGTCATCAGGTAAAACAATAAACCTTTATTTATTTCAACAGGTTTACAAAAGTTTAAATACAAAAAGTATAATTACCCCAAGTACCTAGTCTAAACAGGTACAAGAGCTATTAAGTGAAGTTACAACTGTACACATGATTCACCTTCTACCATAGGAACAAGGACAGAAGCTTTTGGATATGTTTACTACCTTAAGCATGAAACACCTTTTGATCCTGCAACCAGACTATACCCCGAAAAAGGGTATAGCATGAGTAGTATCAGTACTAACAACATATACTGGTAAGCATCATTGGTCAACCCGAATTAAATCACATAAACATCACATAAATATCCAGAAAGAAATATGAAACTTGAAATTCAATCAGCAAAGAACTTTCATTATAATAATTCCTTAACCCCCTTGCCTTTTACCAGCCTTACCATTGAGAACAACCTTTCCTTATCATACTCATCCCTAACCACCATTTATCCACTAAGTCGTCAAGCCAAACCTCATTATATAACTACTTGTGGGTTCTACGATACTAGACCCCCAAGGTTTCTTTCCCTTAACAATCCACCCTTTTAAGACATTTACGAAATACTCTAGCATCATTAATAAAATTACCTTAAGGCTAAGCGAATTAATTAACAAATAGTAACTTCCCATCTTCCCGATCTTATAAACAGTAACCAATAGACCACTGTCCCTATAGATACCACAATTAAGACATGGAACTTACTAGCGGCCTTACTTCAAGTTCATAACACTTAACCTTATTCAACAACTTTGTAAAGAAAAGTCAATATGAGTCAACACGAATAACAAACCAAGTCAAGTTAAGTCCACCAACAAGACTTCCAAGTAACAAACATGACCCAATAATTACCACAATCATGTCCTAGTTACACAAGTAAATAGACAACATAGAGTTATGTCACAACTTGCAATTAGCCCGGACCACTCAAGGATCCATAAAATCAACATCAATGGCATTTAACATACATCCCGATTTACATAAGAAACATCTTTAACAATTAAGTACATAGACCCAGTTCACTCAAGGAACAAACATAATAATGAAAACACTTAAGCCTGGTTCACTTAAGGAAACAACATAATCAAGAAAGCACATAATCCCCAGTTCACTCAAGGAACCATCACACGCTTATGTACCTTGTACATACATGCTAAGGGTCTTATGGTTTCCCACTAGCTATGACTTGCAGGGGGAAAGCTCTTACCCATGTACCAAATCCCAGACATCAAGTGTCTACCAACCTTATACCAACTAATCCCGTGAAGGTGTCCAAATACTGGTACATCCTACAATAATTACAGATATCACAATAATCATAACCACAATGAATAAGAAATAACACTTGTAACAACCAACAAGTTTTACATATTAATTTATTGCATGTGATTAATATTTAGGATATCAAACAGTCATTCACTTTCTTCGAACATGCATTGTATAAGCAATACTAAGAAGTAGTTATCATGCATACATAAAACAAGTTGGGTTTATACGACATTAAACCATCACCTACAATCCGTACATAGAATCTGTGCCATAACTCACCCCAACAGTTCATTCTAAGATTTGATACATTACCAATTTTCCATTCTTCTGGTTACTACTCTAGATTCTTCAGAATCCACCAACACTGACCACCCTTACTTTAGGCATTTTTAGGTTTAACCCAAATTCTGGGCACAATACCATTTTAATCATAGAAGGATGAACAACAACAAGTTAAACACAACAATTAATGGAAAATTCCAATACCATAAAATAAAAGAACATTCTCACTCACTTAACCGAATTTTCTATCTTTTATTGGTCCAAACACTGTACCCGAAGGCCTAAGCATGAAAGCTCCCATCAATCTACATCATGCCTATGATTTGTAACCTAGGTATAAATTAAATAGTTAAACCTAGCCTACTCGGACGCCAAACAGTTGCATGAATGCAATTTGTTAGTCTAAGCTAGCGAATTTGATGTTAAATCCTAGGAAAACTATGGGCTTTACCCCATAAAGAGAAATCCCTCCTCTCTAGTACTCCAAGGGTATGAGGTAACCCTAGAAGGGTTTTTATATCTAACCTCATCCTTTTTACAATTGTAGAGGAGAAAAGAGAAATATTAAAATACTCTTGAGGTTTTGGTCCCATCGTCCCGCTATAGCGGCCCGCCAGTTGCTATGGTGACGCTGCTATAGTGGGAAAATTCCCACTATAATGGGTTGATGTTAGCCTAATTAAAATTTTGAATACTAAAATTTTAAAATGCGTCGTCCCATACAAGTTCGAGATCATAATTTTTAAAACCACTCCCCGTAATTTGTACCTATAACGAGATGTTTTTCAATAAAGACGAAATAGGTCATTACAGGTCCAGCTATAAGGGACTAAGAGTGTTTAATTTTTAGTAGAGGCCAGGGTATGGTTGTAGCTGGTGTCTCAGAGAATTTGCCTTTCGGGAAATATGACTAATGTAGCCTTTCATCGGGCTATAGTGGTGGCGTGTGCTCTTGTAGAGATTGAGTTGAATATGGTGGCCCATATTATGGATGAGTATCGGTACTTTTAGACTAGGGAGAGGTCAACGAGATATATTTTCTTGACTTTCTTAGTCACCACGCTATGTAATACGGTGGACGTACCTAGAGAGATTCATGGTACTATAGGAGTGTGTGACATGTCATACAACCCACTGAGGGGCAGGGGCACATGAGGAGGAAGCAAAAAGAAAAAAAAGATAGGGGAAGAAGGTGAAAGTAGTCAAGTTGTTGGGGGTGAGGATTCTGGCACCCTTTCTACTCAGGCCCCTACATTTCTTGGGGGTTGGGAGGCTGACCTTGCTATTGTGTGGGGTTATTTGGAGAGGATGTAGTTTCCTCCACTCGTATTGGCTTCTTTGAGCTCTACTGCCCAATTAGACCCAACCCAAGCCTATGCTGAGCTCTGAAGGGAGATAGATGTAGAGAAAAAGAAGTGCCACTCTCAGGACCACATGTTAGTGAGGATGTGGAAGGATGTGCAGGTGATGTTCAAATGCACCTTCCCTATAAAAAAATTCCTGAAGCTGACAAAGAAGGATGTCGTAAAGTTCTCATTCCTCAGTGGAATAGAGGCGGAGGTTTTGGACACCCCGATCCTCGGAGACGATGCCACTAGCTAGATATGTCTCTCCTTTTTTATGTTTTATTGATTTGGATTTAGGATTCCCTTATTTGGGGCTTATAAAAAACAATTATTCTTTTTATTTTCTCACATTTTTGGGATATCTGTTTCTACTATACTTCAATAATAATCATTTTAGCTTATAATATGTTTCAGGATCAATTTTTACTTCTACTTATCGCGAATACAGGGTCGCTTTTGCAACAATTGCAAAATCAAAAAATAAGCAAAGAATTCCTTGCAGTTTACTGTCTGGAACTGCTATAGCAGTTATCTTACCACATCAGTGGTGCTCTCCATTAGTTCCACTTTTCATCTTCTAACCATTCCTAGGCCCATTTTTACAAACAATACTATCCCACAAACACTTCTGTTGTTTATTACCTTTTTGTCCATGCAAAACCTCAACCCAAATACTCATTTTATCATCCCAAGCCATTACTAACGTGATTTAAATTTGTAATTCCAGTAAGCATAGCACTATGCTCTCCCTCTTACTCACCTAATTAGCCACTCCAAAATATTTTCCCCACCCCTTAAATAGGTAGGTACCTACGTAGTTCATCAGGATCCGGATAGAAATTAAGAAATACTCCAAATCAAGGAGAGATGAGACATGTCTTAAGTCGCAAAAATAAAGATACACCTCGAGATCAGACCCGGTCCCTATGATGCCCGGGTCCCATAGCCATACATCACTCAAATCAACACACAACAATATTTAAACTTAGGGGATTTACCCATCACACAGTAAGTCACCATATTCTACACTTAGCATAATCCACATAACACATTCCTACACATTATTGCCTTACAATAGGTACTTCACACAATATCAAGCAAAACACAACAAATTAACTCCCTATGCTTCTTATTGGCCTCTACTGGTTGGAATGTCTTGTTCCAACTGTTAAAAGATACCAATTGGGGCCAACTAGTCCCAATTATGATGGTTGAGATACCAATTGGAATTTGCCAAATTCCAATTAGACTCAACTCGGGGAGATAGTAGAGAGATAGCACGATATGAGAGAAGAAAGTGAAATAGTTTCCTAGATAACTTATAGCCTCGTATAGATTTGATGTTGATGTAAACACACTAATCTATAGGACTCTACTCGATATTTAATCTTATACTAGGAGTATAATAACCTGGGCTCTGATACCATCTTGTCACAACCCAATCCATAGATTGTATGGGCACCTACCTAACTCTACCATAGATAGGAGAACCCTTACTACCCAATCATTCATTTCATGCAGAAGTTAAAGAAATCATTATTTCGAAACATCTTTTAATTCAATTGATTCATACATCGTCAGTTCAATATTTGATATGTAAAAGTAATGTGGAAAATAATTAAAAGTGAATCTTCAGAAAGTAGCCTAAATCGGTGCAAGAGCACTAGACAAGGAGTAGGAGAATCTGTGATATAAAATCCATGCAATATCAAGAAGGACAGGAGTTGTTAGAGAATGATCATTGTCACTGCTATAGAAACTCCAACTGACCTGCAATATGGCTATATCCCCAGAAGGATATATAGTAAGTGTAGTATCAGTACAACTACATGTACTGGTAGGTATCATCGACCGACTAGATTTAGAAATAAATAATAATAATAATAATAGAAAATAGGAAAGAAGCCATGACTTAAAGTAAAATTATGGTTACTAAAGCCCGTTCACACACACTTTATTTTTAACTCTTAGTCTCTCTGCAACCTACTTTGTCATTTAACATTTTTGTATATCTTTTTCCTTAATAATCCATTCCACCTCACCTTATTATTCCATTCTGTGTACCCGTATTTCTAACCCAATTCGGACAACTCCACAGGGCTCGCTATTTCAATACTTGAGACTACTGGAGGTAATAGGGTTCCTTATTATTTAATTCATTGATAGTGTATCAAATCTATTCATGAAATTTCAGACACCTATACTCACAACATATTCACTCAAGATTGACTAGCAGGACACAACCATCACTCATAATTACGGTTTCTAAAAACAGACAATCACCATGTATAAATATAAACGTATACCAAATGCATATGAGGAATGAATGTATGCAACAGGCACAACTTCTCTTTACTTTCTCAACTCATCACCATCATCATGAACCACATCAACATCATAAACATCATGATATAAAATCATACTCAATAACATCAACTCACCATCATTAATATCATCGGCATCTTGAACATCATGAGCCTAGTATCATCATCATCATCAATATCAACATCAACATCATCAGTATCATGAACATCATGAGCTCAATATCATCATCATCAACCATTCATGACAGTCACAATCATAAATAGTGACCGAAAGCAATTTTGTATATTTAATCATAAATATATGTATAAACCCAGAGGGACTACCTCACCTCATCACCTATAGTGATCCCCATGATATCACGTCGCTCTTACCTTTTTTACCCTTTTTCCCAGTAGACTACGGATTCATTTATAATATGCATGTGTATACCCTTTATGCTTATATTCACATCACCCCTTCTCTAGCTCAAATGTAAATACTTGAATGACAATGCCCACCCCTCAAATCTTGACACCTATTCACACTCTTAAGTCTTTCTTGCCCTTTTTAATAATATTTACAGACCGAACACTATCACTTGAGTTACCTTACTGATATATCTTCTATGTTATGCTTACGCCTTATTAACATTCTTAATGCAACAATGGTTTATCAAGATTACTAAAAATGGCCTAATTCGACCCTAGTTTGTTACCTTTCCTCCCCTTTTTATTGTATTTAATCCCCACTTCACTCATACGCCTTAACATTTGTTCAACTGATACTAATACTACAACATTTGGCTAAATATATACATGAATAACACCCCAACTGATTTCAACAACAACTTTCTATAACATTCAAGCTTAACTAGACTATTATTGGTTCCATCCATCCAAACACCATGCCTAAAGGCCTAAAACATAGAATCTACCAACATTATTATCAAAATTACATGCATCGAACCCAAATATACTATAATTTAACCATAACCTACCTCATAGACAAAATATGTTGCTATTAAAAGGAGAGAGCTGTCCTACACTTACTAAGCATCTTTCCCTGTTGGGTTCCTATCGGGTGTGCCTCGAAACTGGCCTCACGAAGCTTGGTCTTTGAAATCTCATGACTAGAGAAGTAGGGGGGTTTAGGGTGTTTTTTGGGGGAAAAAGATGATCTAAAAGAGTTGAAACAAGAAAGGGTTTTAAAAATAGCTTAGGCTGACTACTGTTGGGTTACTGCTGCAACAGTTGATTTACCACTGCAGTGGTAAGCGGCAGGCCAGCCCAATCCTTTTTCAATTCTTGACCCAAATATGTTAGGCCTCATTTTTTCCCACAAAATAAATTCCCTCAGGTCCACTAGGAGCATTTTATTCTTTGTGAAATTTTTCTGGGGAATTTTTACACATAATGACTATTTGGATCATTACACTACAGAGTTATGAAGTAATGGGGAACATAGTCCCAGTGCCTATGTCACACTGATTACAAACTTTAAGAAATTACCGATTAATACTTGTTCGACGATACAATTCATAAACCCCCCATTACTGGAAATTGTTCACTGATTGTTTAGATAGACACATCGATAGATATTCTGACCTATTTCTCATAGGATCAACCCCAACCTAGTTGGGTTCTATAGTTGACAACGACCAATTTATACTTCTATTGAAGGTGTAATTTGGGTGACATCAAATTTTGACATTGTTGCTGGGGAAATCTAGGATAGAGCCGTGAACCCCGAGACTAGCATTCCATTTTTGTTCCTAGTGATGAAGATGTGTTTGGAAGGTAGGGTTCCAATTCTTCCAGAGATTGATAATTTCATAGTGGTTTGTCATACTACAAACTTAGGGTTGATTCGAGACCCGATGAACCCAATTTGAGGGCAAAGGTTACAACAAGCGTTTCATTACTAAAGAGTGCTCTTCAGTCGGGCATGCAATGGATATTTATACCCCAGGGTTTACTGATATTGGAGAGATGCACGTTGACTCCCAGACTGAGACTGTGGTGCATGACCCTCAGACTACAACTGAGGCTACTACTTCATCCACTTACCGACCACTATCAATCCCAATTTCACCCACTACTACTCCAATCTTAGCCATACCTCACCCACCTGCTGGTGGATACACTTTAGTACCATAGGAGTTTTGGAACCATGTGTTGAAAACATAGGACACAATTGAGAGAAAAGAGGACAACATTGAGAAAGGGGTTCAGACTTGTGTGAAGAAAGAAATCTAGATAGAAATAAGTGGAATGAAAACCCATTTTGATAGTTTTAAGCTGAGAATTATTGACAAAGTTGAGGATACTAAGCCCCCAAATCTTAAGGAGATAAAAGCGGAGCTGACTGAACTACAAGCTGCAATTGAGGAGATGGCTTCTAGGGCATACCCATATTTCTCGACTCTCACCATGCCCATTATTGAGGAGATTAAGGAGGTTGAGGTGCATGATACAGGGGCAATAAGGGAAAAGAGAAGAACACCAAACTTGGTGGTGAGTGGGAGAGCAAAAAAAGGAAGAGAAAGAGAGAGAAAGATGACTTAAATAAAGTAACGAAGGCGAGAAAGCAAGCCTCTCAAGACCACTTATCTGAGATACATTAGATGGGGCATGGAGTCGGGAGCTCCAAGAGATTTTTACACCGTTTAGCACAATTCAAGCAAGAAAAGTATTTTTAATCTAACTGACACTAGTCTTAATTTAATTAATTGACATAACCTCATGGAGTGTTAATTAGTTATTTATTTCTTAGTGTGAAAAATATAATTGCATTAGCAATAAATAATTATTCTCTAGAAAATAACATGTCTAGACTAAGATATTATTGTAATAAGATTATCAAGTTAATTCAACAATTTCCAACTCCTTTTTAATATAACTCTCTCAAAGTAATTTGTTTTAAAATTAAGTAATTTATAATTCCAAACTCACCTTTCATCAGTTTGATTCTCTAAAATAGTAGTCAAATATTACAAGTCTGTAGCATAGATTTTCCAATCTCTATGGGATGATATCATAAACTATACTAAATTTTGACAAAGTATGAGCTAAAATTACTGTACACATTTGCCTCTTCATAATACATGAACTGGATGGGTAGTAAGTGATAGTGTAACCCTGTTCCATACGTGTGTGAGATGCTTACTTAGTTCACTTTGTGTGTGTGATCCAGAACATGCTCGGTTAGTCTTGCCTAGGTTTTAGGATAGTTGATTCGAAAAGATCATAGGTCATCTTTGAATTAGTCCATTTTAGCTTAAATGCCCGACCAAATGGAATGTGTTTCCCTTGATCCCAAGTTTGAGCCTAAATTCACCTATTTCTTTCATTAGCCAAATTCATAGTTTCAGTTCTTTACAATGAACCTATTTTAGCCCTGGACACTCCTTGGATACTATTTACAATGTCATTTGTGTATATTGCTTGGTTGTTTGTTTATAATCTACTGCCATCTCTTGATCCCTTTGTGTAATAATATTGGGTGACGTATGCCAATTGGATTTTAAATTTGAATAAAGGAGGTGGTTGAAAATATTGTGTTAAAATACAAGGATTGACTGATATAGGTCCCTTAATTTTCTCTTAGTTAAGCGTCATGACTCTTGTGTTGTTTTGTTCGCTTGAGGACATGCAAACGTACTAAGTTAAGTGTAACACCCCGTACCTTCCCAACCCTATTTGATGATGTTGAATAATGTTTTCTTAGGTTTCTAGAGATATAAGTATGTATTTGGTAATTCTAATGACGAGAAAATTGAAATTTGGCCGATATGCAAGTATTGAAGAAAGGGCCAAAAAATTCAGCAAGGTGCTGAAACTTGCGCCACTACCCTGTTTCAGGGGTTGTGTCACAAGCCAACTGATTCAGAGGGGGATCATTTCTTGCTCCACAGCTTGCTTTGCAGCTAGTGGCTCAAGGCACAAATATTGTGCCTTTTCGGATCCGTTTTGTAACGCAATTCTACGACGATTCTTGGATGGTTTCTTTTGGTTCTTTGGAGTTATTTGAGCATTGTTAAAGCTTTAAACACTTCAATACACTCCTAAATACTCCTACATGATCAAATCATGAAACATGAATAGTGATTCAAAATGTCTAATGAAGCCATGGGCGACTAGAATTCCTATTTTTGCGATCGAGACGACGAATGAGAATCTCATAAGAAAATATTATCGTGGCATTATGGAATAATGTAACCATGAGATGTATGGTGAATAATACATGAAAGTTGATGGGTTAAATGGATATGTATTATTGGGCCCAAATTAAGGCCCAAAAGTGGAAGAAATACATGGCCCAAATGGGTCAAATGACCCATTCTTCCATTTGACCTTCTAGATATACCATTTAATGCTAAAGGGTGACTAAGGATGGAACTTGAGGGCCTATATAAAGGGGTAAAAATCTGATTGTTTATCCATTACAAACACACATGTATTTCTATGTTTTTCTAGAAAATATCAAGAGAACCCCCTTTAGCTCTCAAAACCCTAAGTCAACTTTTGGAGAAGATCATCCTATTCCAAGCCTTGGTAAGTATTTATTCTCATGGATTAAAATATTATATGCATGGGAGATTATGTATATTATGCTAGTTGTGTTGGCAAGGTGATGAATAGTGTATTTTTGCTTTTGGTGAAAGATGTGCTATCTTGGTGATTTGAACCTGAATTAGGACTTGTGCCTTTGATGAAAGAGCATGGTATGGACAAAATATGAACATGTATGGTGTTATTTTTGGTATTAAACTTGTTCTTGTCTATAAGTGGAAATTGTGGGATTTTGGCCAATATGTGTTATGAGTTGTATTAAGGTCATTTGATGGGTTATTTGCGATGTGATATGGATAAGAAAGTGTAAAGGAGAAGTGATGTGGTGAAATGTATCAATTATCATGTATTGGCCAATGTTGGGAATATTATGGAATTTTTGGAAGAATAATTTTATCAATGGTTTTGTCAAGGAGAAATGACATGTTTAAAGGCAAACATGTAACTCATTGACATTGTATGCATTTGTAAAGTAATTGGTGGTTAATGTGAAATTCGTTATGTATTTGTGTTGTAGAGTGACACATAAAGAAGGAGCGGGATTATTGTATACGCATCTAAGGTTGTATATTCGTATTGAGAATACAAGGTATGTAAGGTTACTCTGTCCGCATCTTTCTGTGGCAAATAGTATTCATATTGCCTTTACGCTTGTCCTATGCCAAAATGTGCTAAGGTATTCTATATCCGGTTATCCATTGTCATTGTCATATATTTCCTACTCATTGATCAATTGTGAGTCTCATGTCCTATATTCATGATAAATGTCCCAAAGTTCCAATAGTGATTATACTCATGTCCCTTGTTCATGGATTATTGTCCAAAGGTTCCAATGGTGTCATGGTGCTAATAATGTTATATTTCTCATGATGTTTATTCACATGTCTCTCACTCATTGGTTAATGATTCAAAGCTTCCACAATGTTATGATCCAAAGTCTGAAGTGATGTTATGACTATCAAGTATCAATCTCAAAGTAATGAATAAAGTAATGCAAATGTGGTTAATGTTTGAGTACAGGGGGCAGCTCTAGGGGCATAAACCTAGCTCGAGCCGAACCTGATATGTTGATTTAGGTGTGGCAGGTCTAGGGGCATAAGCCTAGCTCGACCCGATCCCGATGCATTGATTTATGGGTGGCAGGTCTAGGGGCATAAACCTAGCTCGACCCAATCCCAACATAACAATATGTTATGTAAAGACCCACTGATCAGTCGGGGCCCGGGTACGTTGTGACATATGTAATGACAAGTGAGCATTGAATGTAAAGAAAGTAATGAAAGTAATGAAAGCAATTCACATGGTTTCCAAAATGCAACATGGTGACTTACTCACATTGATTAGTCATTTGTATTTGAGTTCATTGATATGTTCATGTGTGGTATAGTTTCATTTGAGCCTTACATACTCAGTACTTTTTCCGTACTGACCCCTCTTGGGGAATTTACCTTACTTGCTACAGGCGCAGGCACTAGTAGGCCTCCACAGTAGGTTGCCAGTCGTTGCAGATCATTGGTGAGCTCCAGCTAATTCGGGGCTTCTCCAAGTCAGAGTGTATATATGTTTTGGTGATGTACATATTGTGTAAAGCGGGGACTTGTCCCGACTTATGGTTCATTTTGGTCAATGCTCTTGTTAGAGGCTTTTGTAGACGTATGTGGGTGTATCAGTGTAAAAGGCACATGTTGTTTGACTGGATGGCCTCAACGGCCAAGTTTCATATGTATATATATGTCCCATGTTTTTTTTTGTTATTCGTCTTTCAAGTTTCTACGTAATGATGGTAATGCTTATGTTGTGCATATGAGTGAACGTAGGCAAAGGTTGGTTCTCTCGGGCCTTATCGGCTACGGGTGCCAATCATGTCTCGATGGAATTCGGGGCGTGACATTAAGGGTGTTGATATGATGTGATTTCATGGCACTTTCGATGCTTAAAACAAGAAAAATATGCTAAGTTAAGGGCTCATTTATGTGGATATGACTTTTTTGTGTTAGTTTTACAGGAAAATAGAGTTCAAAAGTGAGCAAAGGAAAATGGTGAAAAATGGCACAAGTGTTGGAGTCTAAGACTTGGCCACGAGTCGTTGGGTCATGATACAACTCATAGCCATAGTTGTCATCTTACTATTAAAGTTTGGCTTTGGAGATTTAAAGTAGGAGCTGACTATGACTGCAAGCAATGACTCGTAGGGTCAGGCAATGAGTCATAATGAAGGCTCATCCTAAGCAAAATTAGAAAAGTTCTAAAACATGTGAAATCCCTCCAGTTCCAATGGGTGTTTTCTCCGAGTCATTATGAGTGGTAATGAGTCGTTGCTAGGAGTTGTTCTGAGCAGAAGAAATCAAATACCTGAGAGTTAGAAAATTTGACTCAGGGGAAATGGGTCACCCTATCACTCATAGGGTGACCTTATAAGAATCCCCAGTACCTTCTGAAGAACAAGCAATGAGTACCAAAGCCTGATGATGAATCAGAGGCCAACCCTATGACTCATCGTCGAAGATGTAGCCACTGCCGACCTTGCAATCCTATTTTGTTTAGGATAGGTATCCTTTATGTCTATAAATACTCATAATAGATGAGAAAAGGGAATTAACAACAAGACTTGGAGCTATCAACCTCTATTTAATAGCTTGAGCCAGTAAACGAGATTGTTAATCTGGGATCCATGATAGGGTTTAGTAATACAAAACTTATGAGACAATAATACATGATTGAGGATTTTCATCTAATAGGGGCGTAAAGTCATTTGGATAAACAAAACCTATCAATTCTGCATGCCAAATATCACTAGTATGACAAACCTATGGAGTTATAAAGTTATGGGGAATGTAGTCCTAGTACCTCTCTCACATTGATCACAAACTTCAAGAAATTACCAATTGATACTTGTTCGATAATACAGTTCATAAACCCCCCATTACTAAAAATTGTTCACTGATTGTTTTGATAGACACATTGATAGATATTTCGACCTATTCCATGTGGGGTCGACCCCAACCTATTTGTGTTCTATATTTTACAATGACCACTTTATACTTCTATTGGAGGTGTAATTTGGGTGACATCAATTGTATAAGAGAGTGATTAGAAGATGGAGATCCCATATAGGTTAGATGACTAGTATCTATGCGGGTTTATTATTGTTATGATTGGTATAAGGTTGGCAGACACATGATGTTTAGGATTTGGTACATCGAAAAGAGTTTTTCCCCTGCAGGTCATGGCTAGTGGGTGACCATAAGACCCTTAGTATCTATGTACAAGGTTCAGGTGAGTGAGATAGTTCCCTGAGTGAACTGGGGATTATGTATTTTCTTGATTATGTTGGTTCCTTAAGTGAATCGGGCTTAAGTGTTGTCATTATTATGTTGGTTCCTTGTGTGAATTGGGTTGATGTACTTATTTACTAAAAGTGGTTTCTTATATAAACTGGGATGCATGTTAATTGCCATTGTTGTTGATTTTATGGATCCTTGAGTGGTCAGGGCTAATTGCAAGTTGTAGGATAACTATATGTTGTATGTTTACATGCGTAACTGGGACATGATTGATGTTATTATTGATTCATGGTTGTTGACTTGGAGTCTGGTGGGTAGACTTAACTTGACATATTTTGTTATCCATGTTGATTCATATTGACTAAACTCTATGATGTTGAATAAGGTTAAGTGTTATGAACTTGAGGTAATGTTGCACAATAGGTGTTCATGGTTGTCTTGTCATACTTTGTTATGGTTATGTGTTCATATATCTTATTTTGGGTTGGTCGATGACCCTACCAGTACACAGTTATTTCTTGTGTACTGATACTTTACGACTCTTCTTTTTGTTAAGTGCATAGCATATTCTGGTGACTATTTCGATACATCAGTTGTGATTTAGACCGTATTCAAATTCAAGGGTGAGCAGAATCTTTCGGGCTACCATGAGTTATTCACTTATTTTCTGGTCCATTGATTCAGACTTAGATATTACTATGGTTTTGGGGTAACTTCCCCTTTTTGACAATTATTAGAGTTTTGATACGATGACTTTTAGATTTTAAGGGATGGTTATATCCACATTATTTTATGGTTACTCTTCATTTGAGATATTGAATATTGGTTTTTCCAATGATATTTGTTTAGTTGCCTATTTTTGGCCAAGTGTTAGATGGTTTATTGGTTTAGTTGGTTCTCCCGTTGAAGGTTTAGTGTGGGTGCCACTCACGGCTAGTTTGGATAGTAACAAAGTTGGTATCAGAGCCCTAGGTTCTTTGATCTCATTGTATCCAAATGGGTGTAGCAAAGTCTTACGAATCAGTACAGAGACGTCTGTACTTTTCTTCGAGAGGCTATAGGACTTTAGAAAACTATCCTTTCTTTCTTCTTTTGTGCTATAACTTAATTACAATTGGTATCTAGTGATCCATATTGGTATATGACTCTTCTCATTCTTTTGTCCGTAGATAGTGAACACTAGAGCAGATGGAGCAAGAGTAGCAACCCCAGCACCAGCAGCTCTAGCTGCAGAATCGGCTGTTTGGGGATAAAGATGCAAAAAAAGAAGGGTAAAAGAGAGAGAAACACCCGCCATGGGTAAAGCTCAGGAAACAGCTGACTAGGTTTATCAGAGGTTAGTATCACCTCCCCCACCTATGATCATTTTAAAGAAGTTGAGGCAGGGGACAAAAATGGTATGGAGTAGGAGGTGGTAGCACCAGCTAGAGGTTTAGCCCTTCCTCCAATTTCTTTCAAGGTTATTCAGAAGGTTATGGATTTTTTAAGTGGGTTGGCTGGCATTGGAGCCACTACACCTATGCTAACTTTGCATGTTCTAGGTGTTTAGCCCACTACCACTTTAGCTCCCAGAATAGATGAGGCATTGGGGACTGATTTCATCCTCTATCTCATGTTAGGCATCATCTTGACTGGTACCGAATGTGAGTTGTTGACTAAGTTTTTAAAAATGAAACCTCCTTCATTTCATGGTGCTGAGACTGAGGATGTGTTTGAATTTATTATTGATTGTTGTAAGATACTTCACAAATTAGGGATTATGCAATAGCATGGTGTTGAGTTTGTGACTTTTCAACTACAAGAGGATGCCAAGTAGTGGTGGAGAGCCTATATAGAGTGTCGGTCACCGACCCTACCTCTATTAAATTGGGCTCTATTTCATGCCCTATTTTTGGAGAAGTCTGTGCTTTGGACCCTTCATAACCACAAGAATGATGAGTTTCTGGATCTGGAGCAGGGAAGTATGTCAGTTGCAGCCTATGAGGCTAAGTTCCATACTCTATCTTGTTATGCGACCCAGTTGTTAGGCACTAAAAAGGAGAAGATCCAATTGTTTGTTAAAGGTTTGAACACTGACCTTTAGGTATTGTCTGTTCACATGACTTCTATAGGAAAGAGTTTTAATGATGTGGAGGATTATGTGAAAAGGCTTGAAGGAGTTAAGTAGGTGGGTCAAGCTAAGGCATTAGCCAAAAAGTCCCAGAATGTGGGTAACTTTAGTGGTTCTTATTCCAGGGGTCATAACCAACAGGCTTATCCGGCTTTCCTCATTCAGTCATCTCTGCTAGCTTTTATAGGTGGTCATTCAAGGGCTATTCAGCATCCTTCAGTTGCTAGAGGCCAAGGGACTTCTTATTCTTAAGACAACAGGCCTTCTCTTGAGCGGGGTTATTATTATTGTGGTGTTGTGGGTCACTTCTAGAGAGAGTGTCCTCTGAGGCATAAAGGTAATTAAATACAGCAGTAGACAAGGGCTATGGTCCTAGTAGGTAGAGGTAGAGGTGGTAATGGTAAGGGATGTCCATAGAATGGATAGGGTAATAATCAGGGAGGTCAAGTTGGAAATAGAGGTAATGGTAATGCAGGGAAAGGTGGAGCACAGCCTGCTAGAGAGGTTTCCCATCTTGATGATAGGGCTCACTGTTATGCCTTCCCAGCAAAATAGCGGTCAGGGCGTCTGATGTAGTCATTATAAGTACTATTCTCATTTGTGACCAGATGGCTACTGTCTTATTTGATCCGAGGTCAACTTATTCATATGTATTTGTAAGATTTGTCTTAGGTCTGAACTTGATCTGTGATGTACTCGATTCTTCTGTATATGTGTCTACTCCAGTTGGAGATTCTATGGTGGTGACTCATGTGTATCGTGCATGTTTTATTTTGTTCATGGGTTTTCTGACTTGGGTTGATTTGATCATTTTAGACATGCTTGATTTTGACATTATTCTGGGTATGACTTGGTTGTCTCCATATCATGTTTCCTTGAACTGTAAAATTAAGACAATTACTCTACAAATGCTTGGGAACGATAAACTAGAGTGGAGGGAAATGTATAAGTCTAAGCCGGTGAAAATCATATCTTTGTTCAGGCTAGAGCTAGTGGGGAATGGGTGTTCAGCCTTCCTAGCTCATCTTTGGGATGTTAGTACAAAGTCCCCTTCTATTGAGTCAGTTTTTGTGGCTTCAGAATTTTAGGAGGTATTTCTTACAGATTTGCCTGGTATGCCTCCAGATAGGGATCTTGATTTTTATGTCAATTTTTAGCCGGGCACTTGCCAAATTTCTATTCCTCCTTATCTAATAGCTCCAGCAGAGTTGAGGGAACTCAAAACACAGTTACAAGAACTACTTGATAAAGGATTTATTTGTCCAAGTGATTTGTCTTAGGGTGCTCCAGTATTATGCGACAAAAAGAAATATAGTAGCATAAGGATGTGCATTGATTATAGGCAGTTGAAAAAATTTGCCATCGGGAATAAGTATCCTTCACCCTGCATAAATGATCTTTTTTACCAGTTTCAGGGTGCATTGGTATTCTCTAAGATTGACTAGAGGTCGGGTTTCCATCAGCTAAAAATTTGGCCTGAGGATATACCCAAGACAGCTTTCAGGACTCGATATGGGCATTATGAGTTTTAAGTGATGTCTTTTGGGTTGACCAATACGCTGGCAGCCTTCATGAGCTTAATGAATGGTGTTTTCAAGTCATTGTTGGATTCTTTTATGATAGTTTTTATCGATGACATTTTGGTTTACTCCAAGATCAAGAAGGAACATGCAGGTCATCTTCACATTGTTTTGGGAATTTTGAGGGAGAAACAGTTGTAAGCAAAGTTCTCAAAATATGAGTTCTAGTTGTCTTCGGTAGCCTTCTTAGGGCATGTGGTTTCAGAAAAGGGGTGATGGTAGATCCCCAGAAGATTGAGTTAGTTAAGAGTTGGGTTCGTCGTAGCTCTGTGACTTAGGTTAGGAGCTTTATTAGTCTTGCTTGTTACTATCATAGGTTTGTCAAGAATTTTACATCTATTGCTACTCACTTGACAAGGTTGACCCAGAAGGAGGTACCATTTGTATGGTTGGATAAGTGTGAAGAGAGCTTTCAAAAGCTCAAAACTCTTTTGACTACAACTTCTATTCTTTCATTACCGGTTGAAGGTAAGGAATTTGTTGTATTTTGTGATGCTTCACACTTAGGTTTGGGTGCTATGTTGATGCAGGACAAGAATGTTATCACTTATGCTTTGAGGGAGTTGAAGCCTTATGAAAAAAATTACCTAAATCATGACTTAGAGTTGGCAGTGGTAGTTATTGCACTCTAGATTTGGAGACACTATCTTTATGGTGTCAAGTGTGAGGTATTCACAGACCATCATAGCATGAAGCATGTGTTCACACAAAGGGATTTGAACTTGAGACAAAGAAGATGGATGGAGTTGTTGAAAGACTATGATGTGACCATCTTGTATCATTCAAGTAAGGCCAATATGGTGGCAGATGCATTGAGACGGAAAGTGGTAAGTATGGGAAATTTGGCCTGTTTGAGGGTGTCAAGGCAATCCTTGTCTAGGGAGTTTCAGGCTCTAGCATCTTGGTTTATGTAGTTTGGCTGAAAAAATTAGCATATCTCATTCCGATTAAAGTGGACTACAGCTATAAGAAGTTTGCCAAGATCTATATTAAGGAGATAGTAAGGCTACATGGGGTTCCGCTTTCCATCATTTCAAGTAGAGGTATGACCTACACTTCTAAATTTTAGGACAGGTTGCATGAAGAGTTGGGTACCCAACTTACTTTTGGCACATCCTTTCATCCTCAGACTAATGGACAGTCAAAGAGGATGATTCAGGTGCTTGAGGACATGTTGAGGGCATGTTTGATCGACTTTGGTAACCATTGGGATAAATTTTTATCATTGTGTGAGTTTTCACACAAGAACAGTCATTATTCTAACATTGATATGGCCCCATTCAAGGCACTCTATGGGAAAAGGTGTAGATCGCATATAAGGTGGTTTGAGGCTGGTGATGTTAAGCCTTTGGGCACTAATTTGATAAAGGAAACTCAGGAAAAAGTGAGGTTCATCCAAACCAAACTGAAGCATCCAAGAGTAGGGAAAAAGAGTATGTAGACTGTAAGATGAGGGATATGTCGTTCAAAGTTGGTGAACAAGTTTTGTTAAAGGTATCTCCTATGAAGGGAGTTATGAGGTTTGGTAAGAAGTTCAAGCTTATCCCTCTGTATATTAGTCCATTTGAGGTTCTTGATAATGTGGATTGAGTAATGTAAAGGTTGGCATTACTGCCAAGCTTGTCGGGGGTTTGTCCAGTGTTCCATGTATACATGCGTAAGAGATATCATGGAGATGGAGATTATATTATTAAGTGGGATCAAATTTTGTTAGATAAGAATCTTTCTTATAAATATAAGTCAGTTGCCATTTTAGATTGTGATGTCTAGAAATTGAGGACAAAGGAGATTTGATTGGTAAAGGTTCAATGGAAGCATCATCCAGTTTAGGAAGCTACTTGGGTAACCAAGAAGGACATGCAGGACACTCTTTTTGTTCTCGACTTGGCTCATTTTTCCTTATTTGATTGTTCGAGGATAAATGATGTGTAATTTGGTATCTATTATAAAGGTCCTTTCCATCGTTACGGGTAAGTCTAATGTTCAAAAATTTAGGCTAAGCTTTTCCCTGGATTGAGAGTTAGAAATTTTAGGCTAGGCTAGTCTTGGAGAAAATCTGAGCGAGGTATGGTCTAAGGTAATACGGAAATGGATTGGGTAAAGGTAATAAAGTTTAGCTTGTTTTTATGCTAGCAAAGACGATAAGGTACTCGTAGGAATTTTCAGAAGTGAATTTGGGTAAGTAGAACTCCAGATATCGAACTTGACATAAAGGGGTTAGTTCGGGATGTCATGGTTTGAGGGTGTGTTGCAAAAAAGGTAAAACTGGGAGAAATTCCTAGTTTTTGCCTCGCCACTCCCGCAATAGTGGGTGACAGGTCGCTATGAGGCCACCGCTATAGCTGAGAAATTCCCGCTATAGTGGGAGCCAAACCTGGTCAATCCCTCTATAGCGACAGACCTAGTTATAGAGATGTCGCTATAGCGGGATCGGGTCACTATAAAAAGGGCATCCCGGTGCACTAAAGCTACCTCTATGCGCGGTGTCCGAGGAAGGGCCCCACCACAAGGGTGTATTGTACGCAGCCTTACCTTGCATTTCTGCTGAGGCTGTTTCCAAGGCTTGAACCCATGACCTCCTGGTCACATGGCAGCAACTTTACCAGTTACTCCAAGGAAATTACTGATTAATGCTGAAATTCACCAAAATTAGTTTATTATTGTAAACTCATTTTTAGGGAAAGCTTAGGCAATTTGGGGCGATTTTCACCTATTTTCCATAAGAAATCTTTGTAAAGGTAAGTTATTCATCCCCATTAACTAGTTTTTAGATTTCTAAACCTTAGAATCACTAGTTTATGGGTCTTGGGGAGGGTTTAGCTTGACCTAGCTGATTTTTTAGGAGCAAGGTGGTAAATTAGGTGTAAAGCCTTTGGTTTTTAGTTAAAAGTTGTTAATTTACTCTTGCATTACTATAATTCACTGTTGTAAGCATGAAATTGGTAGGATTAAGGTGAATTTAAGGTAGAAAAACCCTAGAATGGGTTGGATGATCATGTATTTGGCCTTGGGGTTTGGGATTAGGCTATAATTCTTGATATTGTAGGTTATTTGGTTGATTATAGGTTATATTCCTACTTTTAGATCACAATCAAGCCGAGGTTGCAAGAAAAGGGGAAGCTCAAGTTTGCTAGAGCATTTCAGGTTTGGATTAAGGTAGGTGATGGTTTAACATAGTTGAAACCCAACTTATTTTATGTGTGCATGCTATTTATTCCTTAGTATTGCTTGTACAATGCATGTTCAAGGAAAGTGAATGATTGCTCAATATCCTAAGTGTTAATCGCATGCAATGAACTTATATGTAAAGCTTGTTGGATTTTACAAATGATGTTCTGTTATCGTAGTGGTTGTGATTGTTGTGATATCTGTCATTATTATGGGATATACCGGTATTTGGACATCTTCATGGTATTTGGCTGGTATAAGGTTGGCACACACTTGATGTTTGGAATTTGGTACATGGACAAGAGCTTGTCCCCTGTAGGTCAAGTCTAGTGGGCGATCATAAGAGCGTTAGTGAGTGAACTGGGGATTATGTGTTTTCTTGATTATGTTGGCTTCTTGAGTGAATCAGGCTTAAGTGTTGTCATTAATATGTTGGTTCCTTGAGTGAACCGGGTCTATGTGCTTAATTGCTAAAGGCGGTTTCTTATGTAAACCGGGATGCATGTTAATTGTCATTATTGTTTATTTTATGGATCCTTGAGTGGTCGGGGCCAATTGCAAGTTGTGGCTTAACTCCATGTTGTCTGTTTACTTATGTAAATGGTACATGATTGATCTAACTATTGAGTCATAGTTGTTGACTTGGAATCTAGTTGCTGGACTTAACTTGACTTGTTTTATTATCCATGTTGACTCATATTGACTAAACTCCATGATGTTGTTGAATAAGGTTAAGTGTTATGAACATGAGGTAAGGTTGCATGATAGGTGTTCATGATTGTCTTGACATACTTCGTTAGGGTTATGTGTTCATATTTCTCATTTTGGGTTGGCCGATGACCCTACGAGTACACCATTGTTTCGACACCTCACCATCGCTTCAAATTAGGATCAACAAGATTAGTACTCATGCTTTTTTATTTTATGCACCTTATGTGTAAATACCAAGATGGTTGCTTCAGGACATTGATCCAGTACCTACATTTAAGGCTATCACTTTTGGGATCTAATAGTAGTTTTTTGACATATTTGTGGACTATTATGTAATTTTCAAGACAAGTCAAAGGGGCAAAATATGTAATTTCCCTTATAAGGAAAAAACATTAAATTGTTTTAGATTTGAAAAAATTAAAGAAAAAAGTAAGTTGATTTGATTTAATCTCCTCTTTATGTAATCTAAAAAGAGAAAAAAAAATTAATTTTTTTACAGATCTCTAAGAAAATGGAAAATTTGGATAATCTTTATAGTGATTAACTGTTTATCTAAAGAGATTATATTTACCTATGAAATAATACACTAGAGGCTTATATATACCGCCCAATGTCAAAAAAATATATAAAAGTATAGGCTATACCTTTCAAACTATTAAGGTGTAAGATTTTATTTCAAAATTATATGATATGTTCTGGAAGAAAGGCAAGAGTAAGGTTAAAAGAGATCTCCCTTTGGTAAGTAAGGCTGAAAGAGAGTTTCCTTTGGTGAAATGGCTAACAAATGATTTTAGAGGTGTTAGATTTACTGAAAGTGATCTGAAATATCTCTTTCAGAACATGGATCCTGTAGTGGCTGTAATTGCTGAGAAAGAAGGTGAGGTCATGATTCCTCTTTGCGATCAAGACACTGGAGCTAGCCATCTCCTTAAGTTGAAAAAGGACATAGATGGAGTTTTTGGATTATATGAAGATTGGATTGAACGTGTTGTTAAGCCACGAGGACTTGAGGGAAAAGAATTAATTGGTTTCTATGTCAATCATTTGGATTTGGAACTGACATTTTCAGTGATCGACACAACAGATAATATTACTGAAAGTTCTAAGTAGAAAAATATTAATATTACTTTATCATTGCCATGATTTTATTTTTAAATGCATGTACAATAAGAATTTGATAGCAAGAATATATCTCACGGGATAACATGCATTAATATAATCTTTGTTTTATACTTTTAGCTTTCAAATGGTGCAAATATTAAAATTCTCTTGAATGATTAGATTTTGTACAAATATACCCTATGTTTACCTTTTGTCTCTAAAAGTACTCCGACATTAATGTATTGGTCCTATAATGCCCTTATTTTTGATGGACCTATTTTAAAATATAATTAAAGGCTTCATTTATTATGTGGCACAATATGATTGGCTTATTTTATTATTAAACTAAACAAATTAATTCCCAACCAAACCTGGATCCACCTAATAACCCCTATGTTTTTAGTTTTAGGTTTCAATTTCATTATTTTTCTCTCTAGTTTTCGATTCTTGTAAACAACGATGAACAATACTATTTCTTTCATTATTTAACTTTAAATTAGGATTTATGAATTCAATTCAATAATTGTTATTGTTGTTTCCGTTCCATCATGAGTAGCTAAATTCTATACTGAGGTTGTGAATCCAATGAGGATGTAACATTCTTAGGTTTTTATGAGTTGCGTGATTTTCAATAATTAAGATATCATCCTTCTTCTTGTACGACAAACAATACTTGTACGCATTCTTATTCTGACCACCCTGAAATTGAGGTGAATCCATCTTCCTGAACCTATCAAACCTCTGATGCTGCTCATCTGACACAGCAGCCCTAACCTCACCTATAGCTACTACACCTAGAAAAGGGCTACCATCATATATTGGCACTGGCTGAACCATCAACTCTGAAATACTAGAATGGTCTATTGATCTGGGATCTGGGCCCTCACCCTCCTCTATGATCCCTGAGGAGTACCAACCAATCTACCATTCTGACCTATACTCTCCAAGACTCTTAAAACCTAAATCAAGGTATCCTGAAGCACTAGTGCAGCAATAAAACTTGATAGAGCCTGACCAGGGCCCACCCACCTCATCAGCTAAAATCTGAACATCCTCAGCCTCAAACTCAACCTCAGGGGACTCCGCCCTAGCAGGAATCTAAACAGCCTCCTAAGATATACCCCTACCAAGACCTCTACCTTGATTTTTACCATATCCCCTACCCCTTCTGCGTGTCCTAGCACAGGTAGCCGATACGAGGGCTGGAACAAGCTCCTGACCTCTACCTTAATATGTATGAGCCTCACCTTCTATAACAAAATAAGACAAGAATCATAGTAATCAAATAAGGTAATATGCGCATGATAAGAAAGAAGGAAGAAAGTTTTCCTAAAGTCTCATAGCCTCTCGAAGATAGATAATGAATGTCTCTGCATTGATCCATGAGACTCCACTAGACTCGGCTTATAGTTGTGTGACCAATGAACTTAGGACTCTGATACCATTTTGTCAAGATCCAATACTAGGACCGTGATGGCACCTATCACACCCACCGTGATAGTTAAACCTAAACTCAACCCTACCCAATAACCCAAAGAAGATAAAAAGAGGCAAAAAAAAATATAAATCATAAAAACCCAAATAGTCTCAAAACAACCACATAAAAGAGTACAATAATCTCAATGTCAAAGATCTGGTAGTCACAAGATCATTCCTCTTAGAATATGAAAGAAACAGTACATAGTCCATGAGATATCTAAAATACAGAAGGAAACATAAAGACAAAAGTAGATATAACAACCTAAAATGTCGTTACGTGTGAAAACACCTCAGAAATAATTTACTATAATTAATATGCTCAAAATGGACCCGGGGAAATTAATTTGGGAGAAAAAATGAGGCCCAAAGGGATTGGGCCAAAAGGCCTAAAAAAAAAATTAGCCTGGTCTGCAGTCAACTGCTGCAGTGGTAGGCCGCTGTAATGGTAAATAACCGTTGCAGCAGAACCCAACAGTAACCAGCCCGGGGTAATTTAAAAACCCTCTTTTGTTAAACTCTTCCCCAGTCAACTTTTCACCTTAAAATACCATGAACAAACCTCACCTTCAGAGTCATGATATTTCAAAGACCTAGCTTCATGAGGATGATTTCGCGACACATTCAGAGGGAACCTGTCATGGGAAGACATTTAATGTTTGCGGGGAAACTCTCTCCACTCAATAGCATTAGGGATCATCTACGAGGTAGGTCATGGTTTCAATATTACAATAGACTCGGGCTAGCTTCATGTAATATTGATAGTAATGTTGGAAGTCTCATGCTTTAGGCCTTCGGGCATAGTGTTGGATGGATGGACATGTTATAATCCAGTTAGGCATTAACAATAGTGTATTGTTGTATATTACATTGATGTGTTAATTGTGGTAGGAGATGGGTTAAATCTTGTAGTTACTTTTTTAGTTGAATACATTTCAGGGTAGGGTTCGTGAGCATAGTGGGGAATTAGGTGAGGTAAGAAAGGATAAAAAGTAGGGAACTAGAGTTGATTTAAGTAATCCTAATATCATAGATGGTTGAGCCTGTATTAAGAAGGATTAATATAATGTGAATGGGTATTTTAGGACTGATAACTAGTTAATGGAGTTACGCAACCGATGAGCAAAATTGAAAGGGTAAGACAGTTTAGGATACGAGCTAATGCCGGTATGTAGTAGAAGAGGTAAGTTGGTAACAGTGTAGGATAACAAAAGTAATGTGGTAAAGCCAAATATGGTCCTCCGATAGAAGTATTTAGGAAGGGATAGAGGAAAATACAAGAATGCGAGTTGGGGTATGAATAGAGAGAGAGAGAGAGACAGTCTATGATGGCATGAACTTAGGCTATTATAGACCCATAGGGGATAAGGTACATGATTATGTGAACATATAAACCAAGGCCATGTACCAAATGAGATAGATGTTTTTTGTAGCAATTAAACTGGCATGAATCTGTGCTTATGTGAATTAAGTATTTGTGATTATTAACTACATTGTATGTCCTTATACATTGATGTTGAGAATGTGGTGAAATGTTTATGATAATGGTGATGATGATATGATGAGAATGTTGATGATGTGATTGATATCATGATGTTCATGATGATGTTGATGAGATTGAGATGAGAAGAGGTAATGCGCACGCCTTGCATTCATGCACTCATTCATACACATTTGAATGTACCTTTACTTTATATATGTATATGTATATATATTTTTTTTGTGGTGGAATGTGTTGAAGAGTTTACGTAAGTATAATTGGTTCCTTGTGCGGATTGGTTGGATGATGAGAAAATGCGGTTCCCTGAGTGGACCGACCTATTAGTAGTGTAGATGGAATATAGTAGCGAACGTTAACGCGAGGTACTCCCTAACTTAAATATGATGGTTATTGCCCCTTAGTGTATAGAGATCCGACTTGATGTATATTGTAGTGTCCTCACTTGTAAGGTAGTTGATGTGGTCAACTGTATGTGTTGATGTGATCCCGAGGGTTTATGGTAGTGAAATAGGGATCAAGGATTGTCATAGTTTAGTATAATTGTTGGATGTGGAGATGACTTGGTTAGTCAAATAGTGTCACTCCTAGAGCCTATAATTGTAAGGTTATGCTACGGTCGTAGGTGATTGAGGGTGGATTGTCAAAGGACAAAGATATACAAAAATGTTAAGTGGTTGATAGGTTATAGGGATGGTAGAAGTGTGGTGTTAATAACTTCATAATTGGGGAAACTAGAAACTAGATATTTACTTGATGTTTTGATTTCTTCTTATTTACTATTTATGTTATATGTTTCTAATCCTGGTCGACTAATGATTTCTACCAGTACATGTGGTTATAGTGATGCTACACTTACTATATCTCCTACTGGGATATAGCCATGGTGCAGGTCAGTAGGAGTTTCTATAGCAGCAAGGGCGATCACTCTACTATAGCTCATGTTCTCTCGATCTTACATGGATGTTGGGTCTTAGAGTCTCTTATTCCTTGTCTAGTGCTCTTGTACCGATTTAGGCTAGTTTCTGGAGATTCATTAGTAGTTATTTTTTGCATTCTATTTTCATACCAAATGTATTAAACAGAATTTATGTATGAGTTAACTGGACTAATGTAATTGTTTAAGGATCAATCTAATTTAATGACTGAGGTATACTATTGGCAAGGTATTGTTCTAAGTTCCGCACTTAAATGAATGATTAGGTAGTAAAGGTTCTTCTATCTAGGGTGGGGTTAGGTAGGAGCATGCACGATCCGTGGGTTGGGTCGTGATAAGATGGTATCAGAGCCCAAGTTATCGGTCTCCCAGTACAAGAGCAAATGTTGAGTAGAGTCTTACAGATTGGTGTGTTGTCATCCACATCAAATCTGTAGGAGGCAATAAGGCATCTAGAAAACTGTTTCACTTTCTTCTCTCCTATCATTTTATTTCAATGTCATATCCCTGGGTTGAGTCTAATTGGTATCTAGCAGATTCCAATTGGTATCTCGACCGTCACAATTGGGACTAGTTAGCCCTAATTGGTCTCTTGAATTGTTAACAGGCTAGAATGAACGTTCCCACAAGTAGAGGCAAGTAAAAACGTGTAGAAGGTTGATTGATATGGTTGCTTGATGACATGTAAAATACTTGATGTGAGATAATGGTGTGTTAATAGTCACTATATATGTTGCTATGAATCATACTGAAATGCAACTTGAATTGTGATGGTTAAACTCCTATGTATAATTGCTTGTTATATATGTTGCCTGAATTATGTATGGCCAAGGAACTCGGGCATTATAGGGACTGGATGTGATATCGAAGGTGTCTTCATTTCCTCGACTTGAGACACATCTCATCTTTTCGTGATTTTGAGTATTCCTTGACTTTTGTCTGAATCCTGATGAACTACCCAGGTGTCTAGCTGATTGGTAAGGAAAAAGTCTTGAAGTAGATCAGTGAGTGAGTAGGAAAAAGGTGATGAGATTATACTCCTAGGATGGAGGATCTGAAGTTGTGATTAGGAGAGGCACGGAGTGATGAAACAAGTATTCGGTTTGAGGGTTGCATAATCAAAAGGTAATAAACAAAGAAAGTGTTCGGGGGAAAGCATTTTTGGAGGAAAAAGGGGTTGGGACTGGTTAGAAGTCAAAAAATCAAAACCACTGAAGGTTACCACTGTAGTGGTTACTTTTACCACTGCAGCGGCTCTAGGCAGTAGCCTACAATATTTTCCCTGTTTATGGTGATTTTGCAATCATTGCAAAGCAACCCTATATTCACGATAATGCAAATATAAAAATCATTTCTAACACATAATAGGAACTAAAACAATTATTATTAAAATACGGCCGTGATAGATGTCCTAAAATGTGAGAAATAAAAAGATAAATTGAGTGTTACAAGCCCCAAAGGGGACAACCCAAATCCAAATACTTAAAACCATAAAAAAAATGGGGGTAATATCTAGCTAGTGGTGTTGTCTTCAAGGATTGAGGCGTCCAAAACCTCCTCCATTCCGCTAAGGAATGAATACTCCTCCACGTCCTTGCTTATTTACTTGGGGAGTTTCATGGTAGGGGAGGTACACTTGAACATCACTTGTATGGCCTTCCACATCCTTACTAGCGTGTGATCTCGGGAGCGACGCTTCTTCTTCTCTGCATCTAGCTCACTATGGAACTCAGTATAGGCTCGAGCCGGTACTACAAGGGAAGTAGAGCTCGAAGGAGCCAATCCAGTTAGAGGCAACTGAATCCTCTTCAAATAACCCTGCACAGCAGTAAGGACCGCCTCCCAAGATGTGGGAGCCTGAGTAGAATGGGTGTCAGAACCCTCAGCCTCTCTAGCCCGACTACTCTCACCCTCTTCTCACACCTTCCTATTCTTCTTGCCCCCTTCTCGTATGCCCCTACCCCTTAAAGGGTTAAATGACATATCGCACATCTCTAGGGTATCCTGAATCTCTCCAGGCATATCTACCCTATTGAATAACTCGGTGATAAGTGAAGGCAAGAAGAGATCCCTCGCTGATCTCTCCCAGGCATAGAAGTATCGCCTCTCATCCACAATTTGAGCCCCCACTCATCTTGATTCCCACAAGAGCTCACGCCACTACCATGGACTGATGAAATGCCATGTCCATAACATTCCCCGAAGGAAGAATCCTCTGGCACACCAATTGTAACCACACCTTGGCCTCAGCCAAAAAATAGACACTTTGGTCCCATTAACACTAGAACATTTCACCTTATTGGCTCGACCCTCCAGCGCCAAGATCTTGGCTGCCCACTCCAAGTTGGACTCTCATATCTTCACTTCAAAGGCGGCATTTGAGGGTTTGGACACCTTTAAATTCTCATTAATGGTAGCAACATCCACCTGAACCTTCTTCCCTCTAATCCGAATAGTGGGTTGGGGTACCGACCACTCCACGGCTGGGAGTATGGCATAGAACTCCCAAACAATCTCCATGTTGTATTAAGGGACTGGTTCAGTTAATATCTCCCACCCAAAGGTCTTTAGTGGCCCATAAAATGCCAACAACTCCTCTTCCACACTACTCATCATAATCTCCCACTCATGGAGAAACCCTCTGGTGTGCAGCCCATTTCCATAATGGTCACGGCATTCGTTGTTTGGAAATTTTTGGTAGCATGGTTGTTGACTCATAGTGATCCTGTAAATATCACAATTATAGAGTTAGAAAACATATCAGAATACTACGGGAGGGGGAAGAAGTCAAAAGTAGCTAGAAAACAAAACCTAGGGAGCTACTGCCAGGTACCGCAGCGCGGTGGTAGCTAACCGCTATAGTGGTACAGCTATAGCAGAAAAGTTACCGCTCCAGTGGTTCATCATCCCCAACCCATCAACCTCCCCTCCCATTGCGTATTTTTAATTTTTCTTCATATTTTTTAGATTTAAGTATAGATTGGGCTTGGTGAAGTGTGTATGAACTATTTTACACTAGAATGGGGGTGTAAAACACACAAAATCAACCCCAAATTAGAGGAAAATCATTGGGGAAGATGACCCTCCATCTTCCACCCCTTCTATGGCCGAAATCCTCTGTGAACGATGTCAACTTACATCTCGAATATTGTAGGAGCGTTGAAAATGTAAGGGAATCTAGCATATTCATCATTCATTCAAGAACACCACTAAATTTAAGTTCAAAAGTTACAGCAACCAACCCCCCCACCCCCACCCCCAAAAAAATTTCACCATTCTAATGAAATTTCTACGGTTCTATGATGAAAGATAAGTAAGAAAGTAGTAGGGGTGAAGAAATTACCTTTAGTTCATCATCGAAATGAGATTACCCAGAGAGAATTGAGAAAGTTTGGAGAGTTTAGAGTAAAAATAGGGAAATGAAACATTTCCCCATATTTTGAATTGTCGTGAACTGCTGCAGTGGTAATTAACAATTGTAGAGGTAAAATTTTCCCAAACGTTAGTTTCGTCCCGAATTTTTTATACATTGTGATATCGTACCATATTTGGGTAGTTTTAGGATATAATGTTTGCATGAGATGATTATTGTGAACCCTTCCTGAGAACCTTAAAATATTTTTCACATCTAGATCGGACAGTACATTAGTTTATTATTAAATCTAAATAAGGATAAGCGTAAAGCCGCTAGCGAATAATCAAAACATCCGTCTTATTGACATGAGATAGTCAGAAGTCCCTTGTGTGGTTGTGCCAATTCTCGATCCTTACTCGTGGCCATTCGGGGACAAACGATGGGTATATTAGTATCTAATGTAATTACTCAAAATATTGTTATGTGTGAAAATTGCTCAGAAATAATTTATGATAATTAATATACTCAAAATGGACCCGAGGGAAATTAATTTAAGAGGAAAA
Source organism: Capsicum rhomboideum (assembly GCA_031232105.1). Taxonomy (NCBI): domain Eukaryota; kingdom Viridiplantae; phylum Streptophyta; class Magnoliopsida; order Solanales; family Solanaceae; genus Capsicum; species Capsicum rhomboideum. The sequence goes on along the minus strand of CP124717.1, from coordinate 45,077,992 downwards.
ATGAGGCCCAAAGGGATTGGGACAAAAGACCAAAAAACAAATTAGGCTGTTCTGCGGTCTACCGCTGCAGCAGTAAAATAACTCATGCACTGAAACCCAACAGTAACGAGCCCAGGGTAATTTAAAAACCTTTTTTTTGTTAGACCCTTCCCAGTCGACTTTTAACCTCAAAAACACCCTGAACAAATCCCACCTCCCTAGTCATGAGATTTCAAAAGGCTAACTTCATAAGTGTGATTTTGAGGCACACCCGAAGGGAACCCAACATGGAAAGATGTTTGGCGCTTGCGGGAAAGCTCTCTCCACTCAATAGCATCAGGGTTTGTCTACGAGGTAGGTTATGGTTTCAATATTGCAATAGACTTGGGCTAGATTCATATAATATTAATAGTAATGTCGGGAGTCTTATGTATTAGGCCATCGGGAACGGTGTTGGATGGATGGACATGTTATAATACGGTTAGGCTTTAACAATATTGTATTGTTGTATATTTAGGGATGGCAATAGGGCAGGGCAAGTCTTGACCTGCTTAGATTTTGACCCACATGGCCCTGCCCTGCTCCGCCGAGCCTCGCCCCATCTTGCCCCATTTAAGTGTTTTTTTTTTTTGTGCTCTTTGGTGCTCTATTTAATCTTCTAAAATTTAAAATGTAAAAAAATGATTATTAGTGAATGCTACTGGAATTTCATTTTATTAAAGGACAAAGGATGAACTCATCTTATTGTTTTCTGTATAATCTCAATTACTATATTGTGAATTTCAAATAAAATATGATTATGGCTAGTAACAACAAGTGGTGCCATTAATTAAAAAAATAGTACAACAAATGACGTTAATTAACTGACAACATGAATTAAATGATTGGTCATGGAGTTTATTGTGTTGTATTGTATCACATTGTATTATTTTTATGAATATAATATTTGGATAGATTATATCATTTTCATAGTTATTAATTTCATGCATCAACAATTTGAAGAATAAACATACAAGAAAAGTAGAATTAATATAGAGTTGAACTACCATTAAAAGGTGGGGTTAAAGATTAAAATAGGATTATTAAATAATAAGTAAAGACAAAATAAAAAAGAAATAAGTTAACCACGTGATCACATCAAATATGGTTGTTACACAAAATAAAACTTTTCGTCGTTATGTAACGACACGATATAATAAAATTTAAATAACAATCAAAATAGACATATCATTTAAACTAACAAAATAATACAATAACACTATCCAAAAAAGCTGTTAGAGAACGACCCAGGGAGAGAAAATTAGAGAAAGATAACATATAATTAATATGATATAATGTAATCTAATGTAAAAATTTAAACAAAGATAACATATATTAACATATAATCCATAATAAATTTAAATTTTGTTCCAAAATAGAACTGTGTCTTAGAAAGCTATAACGAAAGTTGAAATCTAAAAATGGCCCAGAAGACCCAATATACAAACCTGCCCCTAACCTGCCCCATTTAAATTTTTAAAAATGTAAGATTTGACCCGCCCCACCCTTTCCCGTCCTATTTAAGCATTGCTCTACCCTGCCCCATTATACCTTTCCCCTGCCCTGCCCCGCCCCACCCAGCCCTGCACCAATTTCCAAGCCTATGTATATTACATTGATGTATTAATTATGGTAGGAGATGGGTTAAATCTTATAGTAACTTGCTTATTTGAATACGTTCCAGGGCTCGTGAGCATTGTCACGCCCCGACTTCCCACGAGGCGTGATTGGCACCTGAAGCCGATATGGCCGGAGAGAACCAATCTTTGCTCATGAACCTTCGTATGCATATACTCGTGTGAATCGTATTATTCCTCATGCAACTACGCGGAAAACATGAACATGGAAACATATGCTATATATATATATATTAGGAAAATTGGTCGTTAGGGCCATCAAATCAAAATGAACATACATCTTACATCCATATACCCACATATGTCTACAAAGCCTCTAATAGATGCATCTACAAGACCAACTTAAAGTCGGGACAAGTCCCCGCTTTATACAATATTAAAACAAATACACAACTATGACCCAGAAAGCTCCGAACCAAGTGGAGCTCACCTAAACTCTGCAAATGATCCACAGTCTACTGAGGAGGTCTACTAATGCCTGCACCTGCAACATGTAAGGTAAGTCCCCCGAGGGGGTCAGTACGAAGAATGTACTGAGTATGCAAGGCTCATAAGAAATCATCATACAGAATAACAACAATAATGGAATCAATATAAAGGAGTAATGAACGTGAATAAACTCTCTTTCTGTATGCGTGGAACTATGTATATTACGTTTATTATATTCTTACTGACATTCGTCATCTTTATTAGTCATCCACCTTATTGGTGGGTTGTTATGATCGTCCACCTTTTGGTGGGCATCCACCTTATTGTGGGTAGTCATCCACTCTTGTTGGGCAACCACTTTATTATGGGTAGTCATCCACTCTTGGTGGGCATCCACTTTATTGTGGGTCATCATCCACTCCTTGGTGGGCATCCACTTTATTGTGGGTCTTTATCCACTCTTTGGTGGCATCCACTTTATTGTGGGTAGTCATCCACTCTTGGTGGGCATCCACTTTATTGTGGGTAGTATTAGGGTCCATTCGAGCTAGGCTTATATGCCCCTTTGAGTTGTCCCGGTTCTCATTACTTTCTTCCTTTAATTTTGAGAGATTCACACCTTTACTTATGAGAGATTGATTCATTCACTTATGAGAGATTGACATATTGAGGATCTTGACATGATTCGAAGCACACATAAATTACTTCACTCCTTGACTTCATGAGATTGACATATTCACTTATGAGGAATAATTATATTAACTTGCACATCACCTCTCTTATTACTCTTATGAGATTGATACTTTACCTTGTGAGAGATTGGTACTTTTGCTTATAAGAGATTAATACAATGATAGTCACAACTTTCTTTGAAGCTTTGGATCAATAGTCAATGAGTGAGAAACATGTGAATAAGCATTATTGGAAACATAGCCTTCATGGAACATAACACTGTTGGAACCATTGGGACAATGATCAATGAACAAGATACATGAGTATAACCACTATTGAAACCTTGGAACATAACCTCATTGGACTTTTGGAACATTACTAATGAATATGAGACATGTGTATAACTCTATTGGAACTTTGGATCATGACATGATTGGAATAATGCTATTCAAACTAAACAAGCCCTCTTTACCTCATTACTCTTGTTGAGATAGTTCTCTTAGACTTTACAACATATGACAACTTAAGAACTTCCGTCCATAAATAAGAACTAAGTGGGTCATGATTCGTCTAGGAGTAAAATACATATGAATAACAATATATATCAACCTTAGTTGGAATACTATAGAACCCCTTTGGAATAGAACACTTTTGAAACCTTAGGAAAATGAGCACTAAATAAGACACATGTGGATATCAACTGTTCACCAACCGGAGATGCAATACCTTACAACATTTGGAACTCTTGACACATTAGCCAATGAACGTGAGTCAACAAATGGACATGAGTCAATAAATGAAAATAAGTCAACCAATGAACATGAGTCATATGATTCACCATTGACCAATGAATAAGGAACTTATGAGTAACTCTAGCCAACTCTCGGATACGGAATACCTTAGAGTATTTCGAAATCGAATGAGTACTATGACAATGTGAACACCATATGTTGCAGAAAGATATAGAAGAGTAACCTTACATACCTTTGCGTCTCACTATGCATACACAAGCTTATATGGAAATACAATAGTCCAGCTCTATCCTTACGCCTCACTCTACATCACAAGTACATAACGAAGCTTATATTAGCAACCAACTACCTTACAAGTGCACAAGATGACCATGAATCACATATTTAATTTAGAATGTCATTTCGCCTTCTTACAATGTCATTTATCGCATCAACATGCCAACACTACCATACCATTCCACTCATTGACCAAGATTTCATAGAATATTAGCATTTCGCATCACACATACCCTTTATGCCTTCTCATTTCCATTCCGTCACATTTACGCTTATAAATTTGCCTCATAACAACATATGAACAACCATACACATTTAATACAGTCCAACATGCCTTCATACTACACTTTAAGGTCATTAAAACGACATCACAAGTTAATAATTACATCCATGAAGGGTATAGGGGTTTTGGGGGGCCAAAGGGATGCAAAAACAAGCAATTCAGAGTTCTGGGCCAATCCGCTAAGCCACATGCACCCGAAGGTGGATGACCTGAGTCTGTAAGTGACCTTTAGAAGTATCCAGAGGCACCTGCGCCCGCAGGTGCCTCGTCTGCGAGGGCGGGTGCCCGTTTCGGCCAAAAAAGGTCTCTTTTGGGTATTTTCATGAAATGAATGGTACATGATCATAAACAAACTTATTTTAACATATTTTTGATCATATTACATGCCAAAAACCAGCCATGGTCTCACAACACACAAAAACATCACCAAAATGACACTTTACGGTCAATACGTCACCAAAACCATAACCAATCTCACCATAGAAATTCCAAACATTATACACCATGACACAACAATAAAATACTATAATAACATCTCACATGTCAATATTTACTCCACCAAGTTCACTTTCTTCAAAACCACAAGTGCTTAGTCAAGTTTACAAGACAAGCCATCCTCCGATTTAGCAAACATCTAACATTTCACACATTGGGCACTTCTCAATACTTCACCAACATAACAAACATATTATACACCATATCTCATGCATAAAATATATTAAATCATCATAATAAACACTTACCAAGCCTTGTACAAAGATGATCTTGGCCAAAGGAATGACTTAGGGTTTGTGTGAGAGAGGAATGCTTGAGAGAATTCTAGAAAAAGGCATGTGTATTGTTGTTGAATAAATCTGATTTTTATCTTGCTTTATATGATATTAAATGGTCATCCTTATCCAATTTAATGCATGGTGGCTTGTTCAAATGGACAAATATTGGAAGAATGGGTCAAATTTCCATGTTGGACCATGTCTTCTTGTTAACTTTGAGCTTCATTAAGGGCCCAATGGTGTAAGACTTCTTTATACCACCAAATTTTGTGTATAATTCCTTATATATATATATATATATGGGTACCTCAAGTCACTCTTATCCATCTCTTGGCATTAAATGCATGGTTGATTAGTCAAATGGAAGATTGGATCATGTTTTGCCCCATTGGGCCAAGTCTTTTGCTCTTGTATTGGGCCTCATTTGGCCCAATGGTTCATGACTCATTAATACCCAACAAATTAATGTCTAATTCATCAAATTTCTCATGTTTAACTAATTCCATAAGTGTACACGTAGTCGTATAGGTTCGACAACATATGGGTGTTTCACTTCCTACAAAGGTCTAATCCCATGTACTAGGCCCAATATCAATTATCTCATCAATATTTTGACTCTCAACACTTGAGTAACCGTTGTTCAACGTCGTCAAGTAGGGTTGGGAAGGTACGGGGTGTTACAAGCATAGTGGAGAATTAGGTGAAGTTAGAAGGGATAACAAGTAGGGAACTAGAGTTGATTCAAGTAATCCTATTATCATAGATAGTTGAGCCTGTATTAAGAGAGACTAATATAATGTGAGTGGGTATTTTAGGACTGATAACTACTTAATAAAGTTACGCAATCGGTGAGAAAAATTAAAAGGGTAAGATAGTTTAGGAGATGAGCTAACGTCGGTATGTGGTAGAAGAGGTAAGTTGGTAAGAGGGTAGGATAACAAAAGTAATATTGTAAATCCAATTGTGGTCCCCTAATAGAAGTATCTAGGAAGGGATAAAGGAAAATACAAGAATGTGAATTGAGCTATGAATATATATATATAGAGAGAGAGAGTATGTTATGGCATGAACTTAGGCTATTATAGACCCATAGGGGATAAGGTACATGATTATGCGAACATATAAACAAAGGCCATGTACCAGATGAGATAGATGTTTGTTGTAGCAATTAAACTGGTCTGACTCTGTGCTTATGTGAATTGATTATTTGTGACGACTTTCTAGCACTACTTGTGATTATTAACTGCATTACATGTTCATATACATTGATGTTGAGAATGTGGTGAAATGTTTATGTTTATGATAATAGTGGTGATGATATGATGAGAAAATTGACGATGTGATTGATATCATGATATTCATGATGATGTTAATGAGATTGAGATGAGAAGAAATGATACACACATCTTGTATTCATGCATTCATTCATACGTATTTGAATGTACCTTTACTTTATATATGTATATGTATATGTTTGTGTTGTGGTAAAATGTGTTGAAGAGGTTACGTAAGTTTAATTGGTTCCTTGTACGGACCGGTTGGTTGATGAGAAACTGTGGTTCCCTGAGTGGACCAGCCTATTTGTAGTGTAGATGGAATGTGGCAACGAATGTTAATGTGTAGTATGCCCTAACTAAAGTATGATAGTTATTTCCCCTAAGTGTATAGAGATCCGACTTGATGTATATTGTAGTGTCCTCTGTGGTCAATTGTATGTGTTGATGTAATCCCGAGGGTTTAAGGTAGTGAAATAGTGATTGAGGATTGTCATAATTTAGTTTAATTGTTGGATGTGGGGATGACTGGGTTAGTCGAATAGTGTCACCCCTAGAACCTATAATAGTAAGGTTATGCTATGGTCATAGGTGAGTGAGTGTGCATGTCAAGACCTGAGACTACCCCCTAGTCATAACGCGATGCTTGGAATCACAAGTGACCCCGAGCTAACTCATGGCCTGGCGTAACCTCATGAATACTGAAATCAATTGAAGAAAATAATGCGGAAGCTGGAAAATTGAATAATATAATAAAACTCAAATGACGCTCAATGTTGAGTCAACTTAAAAAAAACATCTACTCAAAGTCATAAAGCTAAAAACTAATATCTGTCTGTCTGAAAGCCTCTACTAAGATGAGTTGCTGGGACAAGTCCCCAGATAAACCTAATTGTCTGAAACTGAAATAAAAGCATAAATAAGACATTGGAAGCTAGTCCTCGGATGATGAGGACTCACCAACTCTACTGCTGATATGGTAGGAGATCGTACTAACAACAAGTTGGATGTTGAACGTCTGAACCTATATTATAAAATAATATAGCGTAAAGAAAGTATGCGGTCAGTACTTTGAATGTACTGAGCATGCGGGATATGTACTATCCTATATAAACTGAACATGATAAAAGTGGCATGATAAACTAAACATGGGACGGAAATATGTAAACTGATGCAATGACCAAATAATGAACATATGACAACATTGATATAATGAATAAACTGAGTACAAGGTCAAGCGAGGTCTAAGTCTAAACTGTGGGAACTACTATTACCTAACATACCTCAATCTGAGATAACCAACCTATAACCCCATCTGGAAGGGTGTTCAGTATCTTTCAAAGGATACGAACACTGAGTGATGTGGATCCACTAAAATGATGTTCGAAAGGACTAAGGTGTCAAGCCTGGTCTGTCGGATGACCCTTTAGAACGTATGGTGGTGCCGTATTTTTGGGACTTCTACTAAATGTTTCATCCTAACAGACATGTGAGCCTTCATCCCTGCATATGCTCAGTGCTAAGTAATACTCCCAACTAAATAACAATTGATAGTTGAATAGTTCATTAGACTGAATAACTGACAAGCACATAACACTGATATTTGAGATTGAAATAGTAGACACTTTATCTGAAAAGCATTCTACATCATGTAAATATATAGGACTGAGTATTCATTAACATATGCATTAAATCCTAGGTCATCGAGTGTTCATAACCCACTATCTCTGAAGAATGCAAATACTCATGACAATTCTATAATCTGAACGTAAAAAGGAATTTCATGGCCCAAGTCCATTAATCACAAACTTACCAATACTTTGAGAGTTCACAACTATTGCATGCAAGGATATTTAAATTCATGGAAAAACATGGATTCATAGCTCAATTATAACACGAAACTGACATATAAGGGAATTCACAATATTCATGAACCCTAGGCTCTGGGAGGAGAATCATTCTGAGGAACTGAGTTAACTTTGGGACTCAACCATTGATAAAATACCATATACCTATAGATGGAAAACTTGGTGAATCCCGTGAATTTGGAGCTTGAAGAAAATGAACCCTAGTTCTTACCTTGGAGGAAGAAATCGTCTCTTCTCTGTTGTTTTTGCTAAGTGTCAAATGATTTCTGAGTAATAAGGGACTTAGGGTAATATTAAACTTAAGAACCAGTCTTGGAATTGCTTAAACAATGTAGTTTAGGGGTTTTAATAGTGGGAAAGGATTAGAATACCCCTTATAAAATGTAACTAAAAAAGCTACAAAATGTGACGAATGGACCATCCCACGATCGTGGAACCCACCTACAATCGTGGGTGGTGTTCGTGGTTAGGGGGATAGATTGAGTCTTCTCTGAAATCCATCAGACAATCCATGGTATAATCTTGGGGCCAACCCATGATCATTCCTTTGTTTGTAGGCTAAAAGTCCAAACCGAATCAACTTTAAGACTCACGATCGTACCTAAGATCGTGGTTTCAAACAAAGATCGTGGAAGCCTCTCATGGTTGGGAGGTAGATTTGTCAACTTTAATATTTTTGGTGCTGTTTCGTGCAGATGAATGCATTGTATGGTCGTACAACCTCACCAAGATAGTACCTAGGTTAGTGGGATTTCACTGCTGGACAGTGCTTCACTAAAACGGCCATAACTCTTAGCTTCGGAATCGGATTTACAAGAAATTGGATGCATTGGAAAGAAGACTCAAAAACCTTTAATTTAGTGGGTATTGAGCTCAAAATTACTTCATAATATAGGATTTATACTCATTTGAAGTTGACTACAAAGAGATTCTTTATAAGAAATCAACTGGTAAGGAAGGTTTCAACTTGGCTATGAGCTAGGAGTTACTTGTCGCCTTAATACATGTTTAAATCACCTATCACACAACCAAAACATAATGTTTGATTCTACATGTACTTGAAGCATGGTTCTAATATTATCTTGGATTTTCGAGGTGTTACAATATCTCCCCCTTGGGGTCATTCATCCCCGAATGAAAACTAACTAAGTTGAAAAGTTAAAGAGGGAGCTACAATCCCAACACTAAATTTCTAAGAGCTGAGTACTAACATGATAACTTAGTCTGTAACTGAAACATCTATCAAACTAGATCATGAATGCATACTATGACATGAGAATAACTGGATGACATGGAATGGAAAATATTAATTAAGAGGAAACTATTACCTCAAGCTGGAACTAAGTTCGAAGAGAAAAGATGGTGGTACTTGGTCATCATATCCACCTCTGCTTCCCAAGTAGCTCCCTCAACTAGCTGATTTTTCCAATGAACTTATACTGAAGTGATCTCCTTATTCCTCAACTTACGATCCTAATGGTCAAGGATCTCAACTGGTACCTCCTCATAAGAAAGACTAGATTTCACACCCATACTATTGATAAGCACAACCGATGTTGGATCACTGATGCATTTCTTCAATTGAGACATATGAAAAACTGGATGCACTGATGCCTAAGTCTGCAGGAAAATCTAACTCATAGGCTACATTGTCAAAGCGACCCATAATCTTATAAGGACCAACATAGCAGGGACTGAGTTTCCCTTTCTTACCGAACATTTTCACCCCTTTCATGGGTGAAACTTTCAAGTAAACCAAATCACTAATAGCAAACTCAAGTTCCCTCATCCTCATATCTGCATAGGATTTTTGACAACTCTGAGCTATTTTTAGTCTTTCTCTAATCAATTGAACCTTCTCCATTGCCTGATGGACTGAATCAGGCCCTATAAAAGTAGCTTCACCAACCTCAAACCAACCAATAGAGGACCTACACCTCCTACTATATAATGCTTCAAATAGGGTTATATGAATACTAAAGTGATAGTTGTTATTATAGGCGAACTCAATCAAAGGCAAATGATCAACCCAACCACTTTTGAAATCGATCATGCATGCTCTCAACATGTACTCTAAAGTCTGAATGGTCCACTCTGCCTACCCATCTGTCTATGAATGAAAAGTCATACTAAGCTGGACTTGGGTACTAAGACCCTTCTGAAATGTATTCTAGAACTGAGAGGTAAACTGAGTACCCCTATCTAAGATAATGGTCAAAGGGACTCCATGTAATTTTATCAACTCCCTAAGAAAGAGTTTAGCATAATCCTCGACTGAATCTGAAGTATTATTTGGTAGAAAATTGTCACACCCCGAACTCCCACGAGGCGTGATTGGCACCCGAAGCCGACAAGGCCCGAGAGAACCAATCTTTGCTTCTATTCATTCATATACATGTCATAGGAAACACTACTATCACATAGAAACATGAGGGGCTAAAATCGAAAAGCATAGAACATATGACGTATATACATATGAGAAACTTGGCCGTTGAGGCCATCAAGTCAAGATTTCATCTATCATCTTATACACATACACCCACAACGTCTACAAAAGCCTCTAACAGATGCATTGACCAAAACCAACTGAAAATCGGGACAAGTCCCCGCTTTATACACAATGTACAATATCAAAGCATATGAACCACTGTGACTCGGAGAAGCCCCGAACTAACTGGAGCTCACCAATGAACCGCAAATAGCTGGCAACCTACTGTGGCGGCCTACTAGTACCTGCGCCTGCAGTAAGTAAGGTAAATTCCCCGAGAGGGGTCAGTACGAAATAAGTACTGAGTATGCAAGGCTCAGATAAAACTGTATAATACATGAATATTTCAATGAACTCAAAACATATGAATAATCAATGTGAATAAGTCACCATTTTGCATTTTGGAAACCATGTGGATTGCTTTCATTACTTTCGTTGCTTTCTTTACATTCAATGCTCACTTGTCATTACATATGTCACAATGTACCCAAGCCCCTACTGATCAGTGGGTCTTTACATGACTTATCATCATGTTGTGATCGAGTCGAGCTAGGATTATGCCCCTAGACTTACCACCCATACATCAATGCATCGGGATCGGGTCGAGCTAGGCTTATGCCCCTAGACCTGCCACCCATAAATCCATACCTCGGGATCGAGTCGAGCTAGGCTTACGCCCCTAGACTTTCCACCCGTACTTGATCATTGACCACATATGAATTACTTTATCCTTTACTTTGAGATTGATACTTTGAGATTGTTGCGTTACAATGAGAGTCATAACATCACTTTGAACTTTGAATCATTAACCAATGAGTAAGAGACATGTGAGTAACATTGTTAGAAACATAAGATCAGTCATAACACTATTGGAACCATTGAACGATAATCGATGAACAAGATACATGAGTATTAGGATTGTGGAACATGACCAATGAATATGAGACATGAGACATGAGATGCACAATTGCTCAATAAGTATTGGACATTTGGAACCTTAGCATTGACTATGAGACAAGAATCTCCATCGTGCGATGAATAGAAAACATGTGACAATAACCATGAATAACCGGAAATAGGATACCCTTAGCTTATGAGAGAGTGACACTTTTGTAGCTCTAATATTGCGGAAAATACATGTAACTAAACATTATTGGAACTTTGAAACATTGACCAATGGCCATGAACCATGAGAATCACCATTGACCCTATAAGGAATATGATATGGCAACTTGAATTGAAATACCTTTGGACATTTCGAAATGAAATATGAAAGAGTCACCTTACATACCGTATGTTCTCAATATGGATACGCAATCTTACTCTTGAATACAACACTTCAGCTTTCCCTTTACGTCTATTCTACACGCAAGTACACAACCGGAACTTACATTAGCAACTAGTCATTAAATAGGCGTACAAGATGACAAAGAACTATGTGACCACCATATAACGTCACATCACCCCATTACAATACCCTCCACTGTATTTCCATATCAACAACACCATGACATTACACACATTGACCAAAATATCATAAATTGATAGCATTTCACCCATACTTACCTTTTACACATTTCTCTTTATCATTCCGTCGTAGGTGTTCCTTTATAACAACATATGAACAATCATCCATACTTAACATAGTCCAACACACCTCCATACGATACTTTAAAGTCACTAAAACGACATCACAAGTTGATAATTACATCCCAAAAGGGTATCGGGGCTTTCGGGGATCAAAGGGATACGAAAACAATCAAAACACAATTCTGGGCTGACCTCCACTGCCACCTGCGCATGCAGGTGGCTGATATACGCACGCAGGTGCCCTCCAGTGGCATCTGCATTGGCATCTGCGCCCGCAGGTGCCTCCGTCTGCGGGGGCGGATGCCCGTTTTGGTCCGAAATGGTCTTTTTGGGGTCTTTTTATGCAATGAATGGTCCATGATCATAACCAAACTTATTTTAACATATTTTTGATCATATTATATTCCAACAAGCAGCCATGGTCTCACAACACACGTAACAACACCAAAACGACACTTTACGGTCAAAACATCACCAAAACCATAACCAATTTCACAATGGAAATTCCCAACATGATACACCATGACAAAACAAGTCAAGACTATAATCACATATCACATGGAAATATTGAATCCATCAAGGTTATTTCCTTCAAGAGCACAAATCCATGTTCAAGCTTTCAAGACAAAAATCATCCTCCGATTAGCACACACAAGTTGTTTTACACATAATGAATTTCTCATACTTCACCAACATAACCAACATCATCTACACAATATTCCATGCCTATAATAAAGTAAACCATGAGAATATACACTTACCAATACTCACCAAGTGATGATCTTGCTCAAAACAAGTGTAGTTGCCTTGGCTTAGAGAAGGGTTTCTTTGTGGTCTCTTGGAATTATCTAGATTTTTCAAGAAATGGCAAGGTGGAATGAATGATTAAAATCTGATTTTTGAGCATATATATAGCATCCTTATCCAACCACTTAATGGTTTACTTGGTCAATAAAAGAGAAATGAAAGAATGGGTCAAATTTCTCATTTGGGCCATGTCTTTGCAACATTATTGGGCCTTTATTGAGCCCAATAGCACAAGATTACTTTAGCCCACAAAATTAATGCATAAGTCCTCAACAATCTCATGGTTAAATAATTCCATGCATGTTACGGGAATTAACTAGGTTCGAAAACATACGGGGTGTTACAGAAATAGGTTGACTTAGTCATTCGGTCCACGATAACCTAAATTGAATCATGTTGTCGATAAGTACGAGGCATCCCTGTAATGAAGTCCATATTTACCACTTCACACTTCCAAGTAGGAATACTAATATCTTGAAGCATACCACCAGGTATCTAGTACTCAACCTTAACCTTCTGATAATTTAAACACTTAGCCAAAAATTTTGCGATATCCTTCTTCATTCCATTCCACCAATACACTTCCCGTAGATCATGGTACATCTTAGTGGATCCTAGGTGAATAGAATACTGAGAACTATAAGCTTCTGTTAGCATCCGCTATCTCAAATCATCCATATCTAGAACACATAGTCTGTCCTGACAATGAAGAATACTATCTCCTTCCCCAACCTTTTGACCTTGGACAACTTCTTTCAACTTGAGAAAAATAGGATCACTATCTTGCTTTTCCTCCACCTCAGCTATTAAAGAAGATTCTGAACCAAGATATTTCATTCGGCTGAATCAATCAATCGAACTCCTAGTCTAGCAAGCTGGTGAACCTCAGAAACTAACTCTTTCTTCTCATCCTCTACATGAGTAACACTTTCCATGGACAATCTAATAAGAGCATCAGCCACAACATTGACTTTACGCAAATGGTAAAAGACACTCATATAATAATCCTTCAATAACTATAGCCATCTCCTATGACGAAGATTTAGATCTTTTTAGCTGAACACATACTGAAGGCTCTTATGATCTGTGAACACATCTACACAAACCCCATAAAGATAATGCCTCTAAATCTTTAAGGCAAAGACCACTGCTGCAAACTCAAGATCAAGAGTCGGGTAATTTCTCTCATAAGGATTAAATTGCCTAGAGGCATATGTTATAACCTTCGCATGTTATATCAACACATAACCAAGTCCAACTCTGAAAGTATCACAATAAACCACAAACACATTTGAACCCTCTGGCAGGGTCAAAATTGGAACAGAGGTGAGTCGAGTCATCAACTCCTGAAAACTCTTCTCATAAGAATCGAACCACTAAAACATGACTATCTTCTGAGACAACCTAGAGATAGAGGAAGAAATAGAGGAAAATCCCTCAACAAACCGTCTATAGTAGTTAGCTAAACCTAAAAAACTCTTGATATCTGATGGAGAGATGGGTCTAGGCCAGTTTCTAACTGCTTCGGTCTTTTGGGGATCAACCTAAATGCCTCCACCAAAAATGATATGACCAAGGAATGCTACTTATTTCAACCAGAATTCACACTTGCTGAACTTAGCAAATAACTGGTGAATTCACGATGGCGCCATAGTTTTGGGAATTAGAGACTTCTACTAAAGGTCTCAGCCTAATTGACGGGTAAGCTTTCATCCCTGCGTCCGTTCGGTGCTAAATAATACTCCCAACTAAATAACAACTGATAACTAAATAGTTTATTAGACTATATAACTAGCAATCTCATAACATTGATATCTAAGACTGAAATAATAGACACTTTATCTGAAAAGCACTCTACATCATGTAAATATAAAGAACTGAGTATTCATTAACATATGCATGAAATCCTATGTCATCAAGTGTTCATAACCCACCATCTCTAAAGAATGCAACTACTCATGACAATTCTATAATCTGAACATAATAAAGAATTTCAGATTATCTCTTGTTTTTTCTAAGTGTCGAATGATTTTTGAGTAATGAGGGACTTAAGGTAATGTTAAATTTAATAACCAGCCTTGAAATAGATTAAACGATATAGTTTAGGGGGGGTTTAAATAATGGGAAAAAACTGGAATACCCCTTATAAAATGTAACTGAAAAAACTATAGAATGTGACGTACGGACCGTCCCTCAATCACGGGACCCACTTATGATCATGGGTGGTATTTATGGTTGGGGGCTGGATTAGGCTTCTCTGAACTCCATCACATGAGACATGATACAATTATGGGACCCACCCATGATTGTGCCTTGGTTCGTAGGTTGAAAGTCCAAGACGAATCAACTTTAGGGCTCACGATTGTACCTTTAGATCATGGTTTCAAACCAAGATCGTGGAACCCAATTATGGTTTGGAGGTAGATTTGTCAACTTTTAGGTTTTGGGGGCTGTTTTGTTCAAATGAATGCATTGTACGCTAGTACAATCTCACCAAGATCATACCTAGGTTCATGGGATCTCACTGCTGGACAGTGCTTCACAAAAATAGCCATAACTCTAAGCTCTGGAATTGTATTTACAAGAAATTGGATGTGTTGGAAATATGAATCATAGACATTTCATTTGGTAGGTCTGGATCTCAAAAATACTTCAGAATCTAGGAGTAATGCTCGTTTGAAGTTGACTATAGAGAGATTTTTCACAAGAAAACAACCGGTAAGGAAGGTTTAAACTTGGCTATGAGCTAAGAGTCACTTGTGGCCTTAATACATGTTTAAATCACCTATCACACCATCAAAACATGATGTTTGATTCTACGTGTACTTGAATCATGGTTCTAATCTTAGCTTGGATTTTTGGGGTGTTACAGTGGATTGTCAAAGGACAAAGATTTACAAAAATGTTAAGTGGTTGATAGGGGATGGTAGAAGTGTGGTGTTAATAACTTCATAATTGGGAAAACTAGAAATAGGATATTTTCTTGATGTTATGATTTCTTCCTATTTACTATTTATGTTATATATTTCTAACCCTGGTCGGCCAATGATGCCTACCTGTACGTGTGATTGTACTGATGTTATACTTACTATATCTCCTATCGAGGATATAGCCATGGTGCAGGTCAGTTGGAGTTTCTATAGAAGTGAAGGCGATCACTGTACTACAGCTCCTATTCTCTCGATATTACATAGATGCTGGGTTTTGGAGTCCTTGTCTAGTACTTTTGTACCGATTTAGGCTAGTTTCTGGGGATTCATTAGTAGTTGTTTTCCGCATCCTATTTTCATACCAAATGTATTATAATGAAGTTATGTATGAGTTAATTGGACTAATGTCATTGTTTAAGGGTTAATCGAATTTGATGACTGAGGTATACTGTTGGCAAGGTATTGTTCTAATTTCTGCACTTAAATGAATGGTGGGCAGTAAGATTTCTTCGACCTAGAGTAGAGTTAGGTAGGTGCCTGCATGATTTGTGAGTTGGGTCATGACAGTAGATGAGACCTAGTAGTTTCTGGAGTCAGCAGTTACTACCTCTGAATCTCTAGAAAGCAACCACCTAAAAATCATAGCATGTAAGGTGTAGAATAATAGCAAGGGTGAGTAAATAACCACTTTTACTCAACAGCATCCTCGACCGCCCTTAATTCAAAGCAGTACCGAGAAAAACCAACATTAACCATCCAATACAATCATAAACCTGCACTCGGGAAAGCCATCCTAATCAAACAGGTATATCATGATTACCACAATCATTTACGTATCACAACATAAATCATCAAAGTCAACTAATCAATAAAATTAGGTATCCAGCCTCTCAAATTCACAAGGATAATCATATTATCATTGAATCACATTGTACCACCAAGATAAGAGATATGAATGAATGAATGTAATGCATATGTTGCTTACAAACCTACTACTATATCAAGTTAGCCACGACCCATGGGGGACCCGCAAGGTCCATGTATTATATAGATGTGCACTCCAATCCCAATATATATAATATATGCAGAGTGTACTTTGACCCCAATAATATATATAGTATGTGCAGGCATGTACTCTAATTCAATTGATATGCAGGTGTGCACTTTGATCCCAATGAGATAGAATGTATGATGTGTAGGCATGCCACTCTGACACCATATCAACAAAACAATCTAAGAAAAGTATCTCATATCACAAGTCAAATTAGATATCAACTCAAAACTAACTTAACTCATCTAATGGAACTGTCTTCATCAACTAGCATATCCAATAATTTATTTTACTACCACAGTTCACATCAACCATATGAGCAAGTGGGAGAAGAACAGTTAAACAAGTCAATTAAACCACTTTTAATCCCTCACATAACACAGGTACCTGCATAAGTGCTCGTAATCTCACCTATATGGGACCTTCATTCCTTATTACTCCCAATACAAGTAATAAGTATGTAGATGCTTCAAAAAGAATCAAAAGAAAGTCTCAACATTCCTTAAAGAAGCCCGAAGAATCTAACAGAAGCCTTGCCATTTTAAATCGCCTCTAAACGAGTCCAATCTATTCACATATGAAATCAACATAAGAATATGATGGAACAAAGGACACCCATGTTGCTATACTTTGAATCTGGGTCCAAATTGTTAACTCAAAAGTCAACCCTAAGTCCCCAAGAAGAAAACTAGAATTTCATCAAAAATTCATGTTACCCATAATTTAAGAAGTTTAAATCTAAAATTTCATTGAAAATGGAGTTGAAATAGGCTTCTATATCATTATTTTATCAAACATTAAATTCATCGAGAAATCCCAAATTTTCAAGTTGGAAAACCAAGATTTGAACTTAATTTCATGAAATAATTAGTGGGTAATGATGAAAATATGAATTAGAAACTCACCCAAGGTTGAAATCTCGAAAACCCTCTGAGAAATCACTGTTTTAAGTTTGAAATAATCCATTTTAATGATGCGTGTCATGTTACACATCGCGATTGTGGGACCCACCTTCACGATTGTGAAGGAAAATATTTGACCGACGCAAAAAACTTTTTATGATTGCAACAGGTTTCATGCGAGTACGATGCATTATGCTCAATAGCATCTCAGTCGCGCTCCCCTACCTCGCGATCACAATACACATCTAGCTAAACCTTTCTGACAGCAATCAGAAGCCATGCGATCGCAATGAGGTAGCTGGTTGCACCAACAATAGCTGAAAACCCAAGTCACAAACTCCCCAATGGACACCTCAAAATGCATTTGAAACCCCACAAAAATAATCTGACTATTCTACTAGCCTAATTTTGACATTTCAGACTCAACAAAAAAGTTAAAATTTCCAATGGAGGTCATTTTCAAATGCTCATAATCTCGTTTAAATGCTCAAAATCACACCAAAAGCCTCAGGACAACAACTAACTACATATGCTACTGACCCAAAATTAATGTTCCAAAGATGATGGAATTGACAAAATTCACATACGATACTTGGATCTCCGAATGTTAACCAAAGTCAACCATTCCAACTTTAAAGTCTTGAAAAATAAAAAAAACTCACATAATACTCAACCAAACACTATAGAAACTGTACCACCCACTCTCACAGCCCACAAACACCAAAACACAACTACGGAGAAAGGTAAAATGGTAAAAACATGCAAAAATCTAAAACTTAGAGTAGAGATTGTTATATTTCATAAGTCTTCAATTGTCTTGAAGCAAAGGCTATAACCCTCCCTTTCTGCATCAAAAATTCACCAAGGCCAACTTATGAAGAATCTAAATATATAGAAAAACCCTTCCCTTTTATAAGCAAGATCAAGATAAATATTTACATTAGTAAAGCATTGATCTTTTGAAATCTCGCTTCACACTCATCGGACCACTGAAAAGCAATATTTTTCTGAGTCAACTTAGTCAAAGGAGCTTCAAACAAATAGAAAACCTCAAAAATTTATCTGTAGTAGCCAGCCAAACCAAAAAACTTTGAATCTCAATAGGTGAAGTAAGCCTAGTTAAATCCTGATCTACCTCACCCTTGGTCGGATCGACTATATACCATCCTTGGATACTACATGCCCCAAGAATGCCACTGAACTAAGTCAAAACTCATACTTTGGAAACTTAGAATATAACCGCTCTTCCCTCAACTTCTGAAGCACAATCCTTAAATATTTCCTATGTTCCTCCTTACTCCTCTAATACACCAAAATATCATTGATGAATTCAGCGACAAAAGAATCAAGATAAGGTTGAAACACCCATTTATCAACTCCATAAATGTCATTGGAGAATTATTCAGCCCAAATGACATGAAAGAAACTCATAGTGGCCATACAAGTCCTAAAAGCTAGCTTAGGGGTGTCTGAAGCCCTAATCCTCAACTGATGGTATCCTGATCCCAAAGCAATCTTAAAAAACACCAAAGTATCTTGAAGCTAATCCAAAAAGTCAGCAATACATGGAAGGAGATACTTTTTATGAAAGTTCACGTCATTTAATTGTCGATAATTGATCACATCCACATTGAGCCATCCTTCTTCTTCACAAACAACAACAAAGAACCCAAGGAGAAAGGTTGGGTCTAGTGAATCATTTACTCAACAAATCCTGTAACTGATCCTTTAACTCTATCGAAGCTATCCTATAAGGAGGAAGAAAAATGAACTTAATGTCCAGTCGTAAATCAATACCAAAAATAATGTCCCTATCTGGTATACGCTTGGAAGGTATGTCAAAAACACATTTTGAAACTCTTTAACCACCCATACTAACTTCAAAGGAGGTGTGTTGGCACTAGTATCACAAATATAAGCCAAATAAAAGAGACAACCCTTCTCAACAAACCATTGAGACTTAAGAAAAGAAACCACCCTCTTCACATATGAACCTTAGGTACTCCTCAACTCTAACCTCGAGGCACCTAGCATGGCAAAAATAACTGTCTTGGAATGATAATATAAATAGCATGATACAGATAAAGCTAATTCATGCCCAAGATTATATCAAAATCCACCATATCCAAAATAATCAGATCTACCCTAGTATTATAACCTAAAAGAGCCACAATATAGGATCGATACACCCGATCCAGCACTAAAGAATCACCCACTGTGTAGCAATATGAATAGGCACAGAAAGAGACTCACACACCAGATCAAGACCTAATACAAAATCTGCGGGCACATAGAAAAAAAAAAGAACCAGGATCAAATAATATAGATTCATGTTGATGGCATACTAGATGATACTTATGAAAATAGTGTCAAAGGACTCTGCCTTGGGTCTACCTAGAAATGCATAACACTAAGTACTATCACCACCTTCCTGAGCAACTTCTCTACCTCATCCTCATCTAGTTGGTGGTGTACCTCTACCTACCTAGGATCCACCACGACCCCTAGTTGGTAGTGTTACTTCCCTAAATGGAACTTGAGAATTCTATTGTCAACCTCTAAGACTAAATTAGGATAATATTTCTTTATATGACTTGGTTCACCATATTCATAACAAGATCTAGAAACCACAATCTACTGAGAAGAACCCGAATAACCATATTTTCCACCTTGACCTGAGAACTTCTGAGAAGAACCATGAGAAGTTTGGCCTAAACTGAAAGAGACATACCCACCCTTAGATGCATAAATGCAATCATGGACTAGTCTATTAGACTGAGAATGAAAATCTCTCTTGAATGAACCTCTACCACCAGATGAGGTACTACTGAACTAACTAGAAGTGCGAGACTTCTTATCCCTCAAGTCCCCAAACTCTGCAAAGCACATAATCTTAAACTCCTAGGCTACTTCAACAACTCTCTAAAAGGCAGCTCTCATTTGGGTTGTCTATAAAAATGCCTCTCGAATCCAAAATATCATACCCCTCATAAACTTACAAATTTTCTCAATCTCATTTGATAAAATCATTAAGGCGTGATGAGATAATACATAAAATTTGGTCTCGTACTGAGTCACATAAATTCCCTCCTTGGTCAAATGCTCAAATTGATATGTCCTCTCATCCCTCAAGGTACAAGGAGAAAACCAATCTAGAAAAGCCTAGGCAAAGATCCCCTAAGTCATAGGGCGGAGATCCGGCAGGTCTAGAATTAACATAAGAATACCACTATTGTTTGGCAAGCCCACATATCTGAAGTGATGTATAGTCAACCCCATAGGACACTACCAACCCCACACTCTAAAACCTCTCATTACAACTCACTAAGAAATCATAAGCAATCTTAAGAGACTTTACTCAAGCTAGGACCTGAGTAGGTTTTTGTGCTCTACCTCTAGCTCGGCCTCAACCTTGGCTTTGACAACATCCTTTGCCTTTAACTTATGTCCTAGCTCGAGCACCAGTACCCACAGTCACAAGCATTCTCACCATCTAAGAGAGAATAAAATAAAGACTCTTAGTAACTGATGAAATCAACTTCATATGATAAGAAAGAAAGAAAGACAGAAAGGGATTTTTTAAAGTCTTGTAGCCTATCGATGATAGATAACGAGTGTCTCCACACTAATCTATAAGACTCTACTAAACTTGGCTTATTCTTGTGAGAACCATGGACCTAGCGCTCTGATACTAACTTGTTACAATCCAAAATTGAGGGTAGTGATGGCACCTGCCCAATCCATCGATAGGTAAGCCAGGCCATATACCATACATCATAAGTATGATAAAAATGCAGAAAATTAACAAAGTAATAATGAATAAGTTATTAAGACCAATCTTTAATGAATATCTTGAATAACGAAACAGAAAAAACAACTCTCTCAAAAACAAATAAGGTAGTAGTACAAGCCTCTATAGATTTTAATACAAGTCTAAAAGGCTCTAAAGTTAATAAAAATAATATAATGTATAATCAAAGAAGATATGTGAGTATGTTGTAGATCAACCAAGCAGCTACCTCAAGATGTCGATGACTTAGCATCGAACATAAGCAAATTAGAGACTGAGAGAACTATACTTTGAGCATGTATGTCAAGATAAAGTAAATAACAAGCGTGAGTACTAATTCACATGTATTCAGTAGCATCATTGGTCGACCTTAATTAAAAGGGATGTCAAGGTTCTAACTTATACTGCCTAAACCTGATCTTAAACTCTGACAAATACATAGAACCAACAGTAACCCACCAGTAATAGTTCAAATATGCACAAAATTCAACCATCAAATGATTTCACATAATCATAACCACTTTTCACAGCATTTCTGTACACATCCATCAAATAAAATCATGAACAGTCCAAGTAAATAGGGGACGAATGGATGAATGTAATCCATATACTATGTATCATGATTTGGCAAGTTACAACTCATTTTCCCTAAAAATAGGGAGAAAGCATGTCCTCAATACAAAATTGATTGTGTTTTAATGTTGTTTCAGTTTAATTTCAGGGTAAAGGCCGAGAAATGATCAAATTAGTAAAAAAGAGCAAAAAGAGGCAAAAAAATGGAAGATTGAAGCAAAAATTGCACAAAGGCATAAAAAACGCACTTCAGCGCATCACCAAAGTAGTTTGCGGATCACCAAAGGGACATCTCCATCACCAATTATAATAGTTCAATCCATGACAAGAGTCAGACAAAATAGAAACACATCAACTATTTTGGCTCATCGCCGACAAATTGGCGAACCACACTCTACAGCGTCGAAAGTTACAGAAGCTCACCCATGGGGCTTGTCATGTAGACAAATCAGCAAGCCACGAGCAATTCGGCATAGTGCCAACTTGTTCAGCGATGGACTACACTTAGCCGAATTGCCAAGTGGTGGCACTTCTAAAATCATGTAGACCGTTTTTTCCAGATGCTATTTAAGCCTTTTTGGGCATTGGAAATCCTATCTTTTGTCAATTTTATGAATCTTAAGCTTGTAATAAAACCTTAGTTGTGGGATTAACATATTTGATCTTGGAATTTAGATATTTATTATGAATCATTTGAGTTCTATGATGAATATGGAAGAAGAATTTGATATATTTTCTTTTTCTTATATTATGTGTAGCTAATTTTCCAAACTTGGAGTTATTCATTATTGTGTATTGATTTTTGTGTGTGTGGTAATTAGTTACCTTCATATTAGATTGCATGTTATGATTTTAGCTAAATCTGTATGTTTTAATTTATAGATTGAGGTTGCAAACTCAGTTTATGCTTAGATCTCTTGTATTGCTTGAAAGAGAACATAAGAGTGATGATATTTAGCTAACAACACTTGAGTCACACTCATTTAAGTGGTGATGCTAGGAATAGATCACCCATCTTGAGGCAATTGGTTGTTTAGTAGTGCAGACACTTGGGGTTCGAAAGAAACCCATGTGAAATTTGGTTGTGGGTTGAGAGATCACTCCCAATACCTAAGACCATGCCTAATTATAACTAGTTATCGAATCTTAGGTGTATGTTCACTCACCCATGCATATAATCATTCTCAAGAAGGCATAACCCCAAGTGCTTTAACTTATTGATTATAATCTTACCACATTCAATTTGACAAACTTGTAATTGAATCTATTAACTTGATACGAAATTGTTCGAAACAAAACCCCCTCATTTTACTTTATAGTTTAAATTCTTAGCATTGCATGCCAACTTGTAGTTGTTTGTGACACTTGAGAGTGAAGTTATTGCTCTCATTCCCTGTGGATTCGACCCTGACTCCCATGTTAGGTAAAAGTATTGCTAACAACCGCGTACATTCATATTCGACAGTGTATTTAAGCGTTATCAAAAATAGCGTCGTTGTCAGGGAATGAAACATAGCATTCATTCTTTTTAGTATTATAAGTTACTTTGGTTAGTCGTAGTGTAAACTTTACTTTCTTTGTTGTTTTTGTTTTGTTCAGGTAATAATCTCCACTAAATAATGAGTCTAAACGGGAGCGATGCCGCCTCTTTTGATGGGCATCTAGACGATGAGGATCATTTAAAGAATGTAGGTAGAGCTTGTCCAATTCTCATCCCACCTGCAAAGGGGAACGGAGTGTTCCATATAACTAGGGTGATGCTCTATCTCCTTCAAATGAAAGGTTTTTTTAGTGGTCAAGCCCATAAAGATGTCAACCTTCATTTGAAGAAATTTATTTATGTGTAACTCCCATTAGAAATCGCCCATATATCTCAAGAGTCCATCCGATTGAGACTCTTTCCATTTTAATTAACAGGTGATTCAGTTTTATGGTTGCGGGAGTTGCCCAAGGGTTCTATAACTTCATGGCTTAAGTTGAATGAAGAATTTCTAGATTGTTTCTTTCCATAATCCCACATGTTTCAATTGTGGGATGAAATCATTAACTTCTGGTAACTAAGTAGAGAACCATTGCATAAGGCATGGCAAAGGTTTAATAAGAAGTTGTTACAACGCCCAAATCATGAGGTCCCAAATAAGATGCTTCTCCAAGTATTTTAGAGAGCTTTAGATCAATCGAACAAGATAGTAGCGGATAACACAGTCAGCGGATCTATTATTAAGTAAACTTATGGAGTTACATCGGCCCTATTAGATAACCAAGCATGGCACACAAGAGATACGAGGTGGTTGTAGGGGCTCCCTCTATATTTTTGTGAGCCAAGAGCAAAGAAAGAAGGATCAGGAGAGAGATAAAAATATGGCTAAGGTAATGACTCAATTAGACCTCCTTACTAAACATGTGATGAGCTCAAATCCAAAGGCGATCGATGTTGTTGCCTCTAATGGAACTAAAGGGTATGAATATGATGACTCAGAGGTATTTGATGAAAATATCCAATATTTATCAAACCAAATGGTGGGTTTCCGACCTACCTATCAAAGGCAAGGCGGGAATCAAGGTTGGAAGAAAAGGGACTGCGATTGGAGAGATCATGATCGTGACAGAGATTGGAGGGATAAGAAGAGACTTAGGGACCATGATTGGAGAGACAAAGATTATAACTGTGATAGATACATTCCTCCACATGATTGAGCAAAGGGTAAAGAGGCAACCTCCATTGATATGGAGAAGTATAAGAATGAAAATGTGCTTGCACGTATCCTCATGGGGGTTGAAGGAAGTGATAAGATGTCGAGGGAGATAAAAAGTGAATTCTTGCAACTCAATCAAATGGTCACTTCACACTCAGCCTCAATCAAACAACTTGAGAACCAATTGGGTCAAATTTCCTCTCATTTGAATGCAAGGAAAAAAGGAGGCCCTCCTAGTGACACAGTATCAAATCCAAAGAATGATGCCCATGTCATGGCAATTATCATGAGGAGCGGTAGAACACTTGGTAATGATATGGTGAGTCTTGATAAAGACCCTAATGAGAAGGGAATTGATGAACAAGCTATTGGAAAGTGAGAGTGGCTTGATAAGTCAAATAAAGAAGTCACTATTCCAAAGAAGCCAAGTGTTGAGAAGCCAAAAGTAGTGGAGGAGAATGTTGAAAGTGAAAAAGCACCACAAGCGGTTGATAGTAATGTTTCAAAACTAGATGAAAACTCGGTTGTCTTTGAAGCCGCAAATCAAAATCCCTCCTCCATTTCCATAAAGGCTAAAGAAGAAGGAGGATGACTCAAAGTTCGAAAAGTTTCTTTCAAAATTTAGCAACATATCGATTAATATACCATTATTAGAAGCTTTGTAAGAGATGCCCGGGTATGCTAAATTTATGAAGGAGTTGGTAACAAAGAAGCGAGTCATGGATTTGAAAACAATTGAAGTGCACATAATTATAGTGCTATCATGTCTATCTCAATAGCTGTGAAGAAGGAAGACCTGGGAGCATTCACCATTCTATGCACCATTGGGGTATAAAAGTTCGGAAAAGCTTTGTGTGACCTTGGGACAAGTATTAATTTGATGCCATAAGTCGTATTTCGAAAGCTATGTTTGGGTGCTCCCAAAATGACTACAATGAGGCTTCTAATGGCCTATATTTCTATCAAAAAGCCCATGGGAGTGTTGCATCATTTATTGTGAAGGTGGATCATTTTATTTTTCTGGCTGATTTTGTGATCTTGGATTGTGAAATGAGGTCCTTATTATTCTTGTAGACCATTTTTGGCTACCGAACGAGCTTTAGGCCATGTTGAGTGTGGTGAAATAAAGTTCCAAGTAAATAATGAAGAGGTGTAATTCAATGTATGTAAGTCCATGAAGCAACGTATGGATTTCTAAGTCATCTCCGTTATTGATGTGATTGATAAAGTGGTTAATATTATGGAGTAAGATTTTGTTAGTGATCCTTTGGTGGGAGTCTTGTGGAACCTCGAGAGCGAGGAAATTGAAGAATATGATGAAATAGTGGCATCTTTGAAAGTTCTTGGGTCCTATACTAGAAGTCCTTGCAATTTGGACCTTGACTTGAAAAATCAGGAAACTCCCAAAGCCTTCAATTGAACATCCACCACAACTTGAACTCAAACTATTGCCTCCCCATCTTCGTTATGTGTTTTGGAGGGAAGGTGAAACCTTACCCATTATTGTTGCTAGAGACTTTTTATCTTGGCAAGTAGAGGCATTGAAATCGGTGGTGAGGCAGTATATTAAGGATCTTTGATGGACCATAGCTGATATTATTGGGATTTCTCCTGATAAATGAACTCACAAAATCAAGCTTGAGCTCTAATTTGTAGCAAGTATAGAACACCAACAGAGGTTAAACCCTCACATACAAGAGGTTGTAAAGAAGGAAATCATCAAGTGGCTCGACACCGGTGTAGTCTATCCTATCTCGAATAGTACTTGGGTGACTCCGGTCTAATGTATCCCCAAGAAAGGTGGTATAATGGTGGTCCCAAATACTAACAATAATCTCATACCCATCCTTCTGGTCATGAGGTAGAGAGTGTGTATTGATTATCCAAAGATGAATTCATGAACGGAGAAGGACCACTTCCCCATGCCCTTTATGGATCAAATGCTTGATAGACTAGCAAGAAGGATTTTGTATTAGTTCTTCGATGGATACTTGGCCTACAATCAAATTTAAATAGCTCTCGAAGATCAAGAAAAGACCACATTCACATGTCCCTATGGAATATTTGCCTTCAAGCGCATGCCCTTCGGGCTATGCAATGCACCCACGACTTTTCAACGGTGTATGCATTCTATCTTTTTGGAAATGGTGGAAGACTCAATGAAATTATTCATGGATGATTTCTCAGTTGTCAGTGATACATTTGAGGGTTTTCTTGAACATTTAGAGAAAGTGCTTAAGAGGTGTATGGCAACAAATCCCATTTTGAATTGGGAGAAATACCATTTTATGGTGAAAGAAGGTATAGTTATCGGACATAAGAGCTCCGGCCAAGGGATCTAAGTTGATCAAGAAAAGGTGGAGGTTATTTCCAAGTTACCTCATCCTATATCTATCAAGGGCGTGAGAAAATTTCTTGGCCATGCGGGTTTTCATAAGAGGTTCATTAAAGAATTTTCTAAAATTGCTCACCCTATGTGCAAACTTCTCGAGAAGGAAGTAAAATTTAAGTTTGATGGTGTGTGGGAGAGCATTCAATTGCCTCAAAGAAAAGCTTGTCTCAGCCCCAATTATTGTAGCCCCTAATTGGTCATAATCCTTTGAACTCATGTGTGATGCAAGTGTTCACATTAGGTGCGGTACATGGCCAAAGAAGAGAGGAACTCTTTTATCCTATCTACTATACTAGTAAATCATTAAACGATGAACAAAGAAACTATATGGTTACAGAACAAGAAATGCTAGCAGTAGTTTATGTGTTTGAAAAGTTTAGTGCTTACTTGTTAGTCACGAAGGTTATTGTACATATTGATCATACCGCCCTGTGGTATTTGATGGCAAAGAAGGAAGCCAAGCCAAGGTTGATAAGGTGGTTTTTGCTATTGTAAGAATTTGGCTTTGAATTCAAAGACCGATAGGGATGTGAGAACTAAGTAGTGGACCACTTGTCTTATTTTGAATCTAATGACGTGAGAATAAAGGAATTGGAAATCAATGATGAGTTTCATGATGAGCTTGTCATGACTCTTTTAGGGGAGGTAGTGCCTTGGTACGTAGATTTCGCAAACTATATAGTGTGTGGGGTACTACCCGATGACTTGAGCTATGGCCAAAAGAAAAAGTTCCTTCATAATGTGAAAATATATTATTAGGATGAACCCTATCTCTTTAAGGAGTATGCGGATGGAGTAGTTCATCATTATGTTATGGAGGGGGATATGAAATCGATTCTTGAGGCATGTCATTTGTCACCTGTTGGTGGCTATTATGGTGGTGTGCGTACAACTGCAAAGGTACTCCAAAATGGATTTTACTGGTCTACATTGTATCATGATGCACATGAATTGGTACGGGCGTGTGAGAAATTCCAAAGGCAAGGGGGGATCTCAAGGTTACACGAGATGCCCTTACAACCAAGCATAGATGTGGAATTGTTTGATGTATAGGGGTTGGACTTCATGGGACCCTTTGTGAGTTTGTATGGTAACCATTACATCTTGGTGGAGTTTATTATGTTACTAAATACATCAAAGCTAGTGCATTGCCGAACAATGAAGCTAAGAGTGTTACTCAATTCTTAAAGAGATGCATCTTTACCCGGTTTGGGACACCTCATGCTATTGTAAGTGATGGAGGTTCTTATTTTTGTAGCCAATCATTTGGGTCCTTGCTTGCTAGATATAGAGTCAAGTATAAAGTGGCTTCTCCATACCACCCTCATGCCAATGGGTTGGCCAAAGTGTCTAATCAAGAGATAAAGTAGATTTTGGCAAAAGCCGTGAATGCTAGCAGAACAAATTGGGCATAGAAACTTGATGATGCTTTATGGACATATATAACCACATTTAAAACTCCCATTGGCATGTCCCTGTATCAATTGGTGTTTGGAAAAGCTTGACATCTTCCCATCGAGTTGGAACACAAGGCGTTGTGGGCCTTGCAGAGATTGAATATGAATTGTAAGGATGACTCTAAGTCAAGAGTACACCAACTTTAAGAGATCGATAAATTCCATTTGAGGACTTACAAAAGCTCGACTCTCTACAAGGAACGTATAAAGAGGCGGGATGAGGCCAAGATTCTAAAAAGAGAGTTTAAGGTGGGTGATGATGTCCTATTTTTTAACTCGAGATATAAGTTATTTCTAGGTAAACTCAAAATAAGGTGGTCGGATCACTTCAAAGTGGTGCAATGTTTCCCTAGTGGACCGGTTGAATTATAGAATGACACAGGATAACCAATTTACCGTGAATGGGCAACGAGCTAAATATCACCATAGATTTCTCCCAAAGGAGGATTTCATAGAGGTGATCTACCTCGATGATGATTGATGAGTGAAGGACAACGTCGTGATGCGATGATAACTAAGGCGCTTCTTGAAAGGCAACACAAGTATAGTTTTTATCATTTTAAATAACGTTTGTTGATTTGTATAGGTGAATGATGGAGTTGAAAAGTATGGAACATGACATGACCCAAGTCGGAGATGAAAAAGTTGGGAAATTGTGTGCCAAGCTCCAGTGAGGAGGCTTTGGCGATGTGCAGAGCAATTTAGCGCATCGCCGAAGGGGTTTTCCACCCTCAAACAAACTGTAACAATCAGCGATGGTAAGTAAAAATCGGCGCATCGCTGACATATTTGGCAACATAAAATCCATCACCGATTTGCTCCATCAAAATAAGAACCTAAGTTCCATTAAATTGTCACATTAAGTGATTGTACTCCACATCGACGCATCACCGATGTAGTCTACGATGGAAAAGTGACGCCGATTTGGTCAGGTTTTTAAAGTGATGGTTTGAATTTCCTAACCTTTGACTTTCCATTATCCTTTGACCCTTGGTAGTTATTCAAAACCTTTTCACTTCCCCACTTCCCTCTTTCTATCAACTCTCACACTTCAACAAGTTTTTATACTAGCACAATCACACACAAATTTCTTTCTTATTCTCTGAATTGTTGCACCAGCATCACACGTGCACTTTGGGTTGGAGTTAATTGTCTTCTTTGACAAATTCTACATAAGCTATGAAGGTTAGATTTCATTTTACACTTTGAATTGAAGTTGGTGATAAATTAAATGTTTCGAATTATTATTTGGTGTTAAAATTGCTTGTGCATTAATGAAGGATATAATGTCAAAAAATGCCATTCTTGGGAATTTGAATAGTGATTAGTTTAGACTGATGATAGTTGAATTTGGTTTCTTAATTGTTGAAGATGTAAGTTTGATAGTATGCTTTTGAATGTTTAAGCTTTGGGCTTCGATAAATGGTTGAAATTATTGTGGTTTAGTTTGAAATCGACTGATTTTGCCTAATGATAGATTGGGTGACATCGTTCTTAAAGACAAAATCGTTGTAGTGTAGTTAAAAGTGAAACTTGAGGAAGTCTGAGTACCCATGGTTGAAAAATTTGAAAATTTGCCATTAAAGACCATGGAATCGTGACTTGAAGATTTGGGACGATGACAAATTAGCGATAGGTTGAGAACCTCGGCGATGTGCCAAACTATGTGGTGCATCGCCGAGTTGTTCCCCTTATCGCCAAAAGTTATTGAAAGATCAACTAATCAAGGTGTGATTCGGTGATGCTCGAGAAGTATCGCCGAATCCTTTAGTGTATCGGTGATCTCTCACCTTTATTCACCGACTGATACCCTAATTTTTCTTAGATTCGACGATGAACATTGGCAGCGCTGATTTGATTGACGATGTGCCAAATCGTTCGATGATACATGTCTAGAAATTTTACTTGTTTTGTTTTGCTAACATTGGCCAAGACCATTGCAACTCTTATGTGTAGGTATGCCCTATATGAAGCACGTCTCTAAGAATCAAGGGCAAGTCTCCCCCTCCCACCTCAAAACTTGCTAAGGGGGTCGTGATTTGAAAGGGTAAAAGGCCCGAAAAGGTCTATAAATAGAAGAGAGTAGATGAGGGAAAGTCTAAAGCCCCAGTGGTTGAGAGAGAGAGCTCAGAGTACAGCTCCAACTCTGAGAGGTGAACACTTGATTTCTTGGAGGAGGGGAACACTACACCCATACATGAGCCTCTCTGCACCCCGATGTAGCTTCAGCAAAGAGAAAGAGGGTTAAGCAGCCTTTTACTACTGTAGTAGTGCCTTTTTTGCATCCTCACGAGTGCCATCACGTTTTGAATCATCTCAAAGTGCTGCATTAATGCACTATCATAGAGGAGCAACATTTTAGCTTGCATGGTTTAGAGGGTAAGTATCCTCGGGTTCTTTCGGCACTACACTATCATCACTTTTAGTTATTCATAGAACCCCTTAAACCTTATGTCAAGAATTAGGTTAGAGAGTTCTATGAGGCATATGGGAAACTATCGCCAGAAAATAAAAAGAAGGGACCTCAAAGAGACGAGAGATGTTTTTAGATTGAGAGGGGTTGATATGGTGTGTGATGGAAATGCAATAAATAAGGTCCTAGGGTGTACAAAGATTAGAGAGCACTACTTTAATACATGGTTGAAAGACCCAGTGGAGGATGTGCGGGCTTGGTTAGCCCCGTTGCTAAGTGATGTCACACCTAAGTGGTTGGCGCAGACAATTCAAATCCAAAAGGCAAACATTCACTTAGAAGCTCGGTATTGGTTGAGCTTTGTTTGCAGAAACTTGTTGCCATCCCAAAACCAATCTATTCTAGTGAGTCCCCTAGAGCTACTTGTCGGCTCAATCAACGCAAAACAGAGGTCGATTCGTGAGACTACACAAGTTGGGACCTCCAGTTCAGCTGTTGCATTAGAGAGCCAGGACCCTGTACCAGATCCTCCCCCATAGACCATTAATGGAGCTGAGTCGGGCACTAATGGCTAGGCAGAGGTCGTTATTTTGAGCTAGGGATCGCCACAGAATTAGCCTTGTTTAATGGGACCCTTACTCTCATACCCCTTCTACTTTTATTAGTCCTATTGCATTGAGGACAATACACACTTTTGAGTTAGGGTGGGGTGTTATTTATTTCATTTGGATCTATAATATTTTGAGATTTTGATACTTTGTTTTGTTTTGGTGTTGGTGTGTTGATTTGATATTTGGATAATTTTTATTCGAATTGTAATATTTTGATATTTGGTACTTTGGATTTTATTTAGTGTGTGATGTGTGATGTGTGATTTTCTTTAGTTTGATTTTTAATTTAGTAGTTGTTATTTCCATTGCAAATAAAATTTATTTTGGCATGCATTTCGAAGAGGAAATTCTACTAGCAATAGAACACTTTGACTCAAATGGTACACGTGGGCAGGTTTCTAACATGCGCGACTCTTGAATATACTATCCCTTTTGATGTATGTCCATTTTTCAAAAATGTGCCCATCTTTAAAAATTTCCCATTGATTTAGTTAAGCTAGTTAGGCTCTCATTCTTGTGAACACTTGTATCTCATTTTGGCTACTTGAATACCTTCTTCTACATGTGCCATGAATGTGGTACAACAATTGAGGAAGAGTACTTTGAGTAAGCGATTGAGTGTCATGTGCGGGAGAGATTTCGATTTGATCTTGTGTATCGAGTCCACATACAACTTGCCCGATTGCTCTACTTCTAAAGCAAAAAGTGTGCGATATTGGAGAAATGATCTTAGGCCATTAATCGAGAGCAAACCACCATCTTGACCAAAATTGAGCCACCCCTTGGTGAGTTAAGTGACCAACTTTGTCCCTTATTTGAACCTTGAAACTCGCTTTCTTGAATAACCATGTTACAAGCCGAAACCCTTTTTTCCTCATACCTCTCTCTTGAACCAAACCTTCTCAAAGTGTCTAGGTGAAGTTAAAGACCAACTTAGTCCAAAGCCTAAGTAGGGGGTGGAGAAAATCTCGGAATTGGCATATCTTTGGTAGTTCATAAATGTGGGGGCCATTAAATTCCTCTTCTAATTATCCTTGTATCCATGGTAGTTATATATAAAAAAAAAATGGTTTAAAACAATCAAAAAAAGCTGTGGTTTATTTCTAGTTGTAAATATGTAGTTATTTAAAGTTTGAAAGGATAGGAAGAGGAAAATAGCTTGAAAAAGAAATTGGTCTGTGAAGTGATCCAAAGAGTAAACCATGGGAAAATTGATCAAGTAGAAGTCTCTCTAGATGCTTTGATGAGGTAGATTCACTATAACCTTAACTTTCCCTACCTTACTCATAGCCTACACTACAAGCCGAGCTAAGACATAGGTGATCTTCGAAGTAGTATGCTTGAATATGGTGAAGTGAAGCTTATGGGCAGGCCTATGGTGTGGCACTCGTGTCCTTGATCATCTTTTGGAGAGTGAGAGGTTCATTTTAGTCCCTAAAAATTCTTGATAATCATGTCTTGAGGGAATGTACTTCTTTGTGTAAGGGTGCTTAATTGCTATGCATAAGTATTCTTCAATCTCGGTTGAAGTCTATAAGCATGCGCTTGGCTTGGTAACATTTAGCCAACGTTTGATGCTTATTGTTGAGAAATTGAGAGCTTGATAGGCGAAACTTGGACCTTTGTTTTCAAAATCATGAGGGCAGGGTGTTTTCACAAAAGAAGGATGTGTCTAAGCTCCCAAGTTGTACTATTTGAAGGCATTGATGATTTTATTGAGTGTGCATTGATTTACTCGAGGACGAGCAAAGATTTAAGTTAGGGGTGTTGATAAGTCGACAAGTTGTGACTCATTTGCCCTAACAATAGGGATAAAACATAGCCTCAATGCTAAATTGAATGTGTTTTAATGTTGTTTTGATTTAATTTCAGTGTAAAGGCCGAGAAGTGATCAAAATAGCAAAAAGGAGTGAAAAGAGGCAAAAAGATGGAAGATTGAAGGAAAAATTGTACAAAAGCATAAAAAGGGCACTTCCGCACATTGCCGAATTAGTCTGTGGATTACCGAAGGGACATCTCTATTACCAATTATAACAGTTCAATCCATGATAAGAGTAGAACAAAATGGCAACACATCAACCATTTTGGCGCATCGCGAACCAACTATGCAAACCACACTCTGCAATGCCAAAAGTTATAGAAGCTCACCTATGGGGCTTGTCATGTTGATAGATTGGTGATCCACAAGCAATTCGGTGCAGCGCCGACTTATTTGGAGATAGACTATGCTTAGCCGAATTACCAAGCGGTGGTGTTTTTGTAATTACGTAGCCCATTTTCCATATGCTATTTAAGATTTTTGGCCATCGGAAACCCTATCTTTTGTCAATTTTATGAATCTTAAGCTAGAAATCAAACCCTAGTTGTGGGATTAACTTATTTGAGCTTGGAATTTGGATATTTATTATGAATCATTTGAATTCTATGGTGAATATAAGATGAATTTGGTATATTTTCTTTTTCTTGTATTATGAGTAGCTAATTTCCCAAACTTAGGGTAATGCATTATTGAGTATTGATTGTTGTGTGGGTGGTGATTAGTTACCTTCGTATTAGATTGCATGTTATGATTTTAGCTAAATCTGTATGTTTAAATTTATAGATTGAGGTTGCAAGCTAGGTTTATGCTTGGATCTCTTATATTACTTGAAAGAGAATATAAGAGTGATGAGATTTAGCTAACAACATTTGAGTCACACTCATTTAAGTGGTAATGCTAGGAATAGATCACCCATGTTAAGGCTATTGGCTGTTTAGTAGTGCAGACACTTGGGGTTTTGGAAGAAACCCATGTGATATTTGGTTGTGGATTGAGATATCACTCCTAATACCTAAAACCATGCCTAATCATAACTAGTTATCGAATCTTAGGTGTATGTTCACTCACCCATGCATATAATCATTCTCAAGAAGGAATAACCCCAAGTGCTTTAACTTATTGATTACAATCTTACCACGTTCAATTTGACAAACTTGCAATTGAATCTGTTAACTTGATACGAAATTGTTCGAAACAAAACCCCCTAATTTTACTTTATAGTTTAAATTTTTAGCATTGCGTGCCAACTTGTAGTTGCTTGTGACACTTGAGAGTGAAGCTATTGCTCTCATTCCCTGTGGATTCGACCCCGACTCCTAAGTTGGGTAAAAGTATTGCTAACGACCACGTACATTCAAATTCGAGAGTGTATTTGAGCGTTATCAGTGTACACATCTAGTGCTCTGTATATCAAGATAGGAACCAAGAAGGACTACCGAGATGTATGTGTCGGTCTAGAATAATATCTAATCAGACATACAAAACCAGCATTTATCCTTGGTATCATGAATAACATAATCCACTTGGAATAATTTCCATCGGGCATGCAAGTCACAAGAATAGTTTCTCTCGGGCGTGCAAGTCCTTTCAACACATTTATTTCAAAATATCTAGTCTATAAGTACATGAAATTAGTATGAGTGAATATGCATGCTCATAGTAAAACAAAAAAGAATGGCAAATGATATGGTTATTTAAAATGATGTCCATGCTCAATTCATAATGACAGGTTAAAAGCCCCAACATCAACAACTTTCCTCAAGTTACTCGAGTCATATTCACAAGATGAAGCAAAATCATCAACTAGCATACTCGATAACTCACTTCCCAACACATCGCATAATAACTATGCTAGAAAAAACAGGGAAAGGTAGTCAAAACAAGTCAATTAATTATTTTTATCCGCCACATACACCGGTACTCAAATATATGCTTGTTATCAGACGTATACGGGATCTCCATTTCCCAATTACTCTCTTCTACAAGAAACTAGAATATAAATACTTCGAAAAAAGAGTCAAAAAAACTTCAACTTGTCTTAAATGGAGCAAAGTCAAATAGCAGGTATACCTTTCTATAGAGCCCCGAATGAGCCTAATCTGATCAAATACATATAATAGATAAAAATAACAAAATTATAGACACTGATATTGATAAACTTAACTTTTGGATCAAAAGTTTTATTTGAAAATCACATTACCCATAACTTAAGGAACTCAACTATAAAACTTCTTCAGGAGCTAAAATCAACCTTCAAATCATTAAAATATTATTTCTTAACTTTAGCCCCAAAATTCTTCAAATTTTCCGATTTAAAATCATGAT
Source organism: Capsicum rhomboideum (assembly GCA_031232105.1). Lineage (NCBI taxonomy): Eukaryota > Viridiplantae > Streptophyta > Magnoliopsida > Solanales > Solanaceae > Capsicum > Capsicum rhomboideum. The sequence continues at coordinate 45,042,166 of CP124717.1, read as the reverse complement.
TTGAAGATGAAATCACAAGTAAAATATTGGCAAAATGTGTAAATATTGGTTAAGAATCATACTCAAATAAGAATCCTTAAAAATCACCTTTTAAATCTTCCAAAAATGAGTTCTCAAGAGTCAAAAATCGAGTTATGGAGTTTTAGTTAGAAGAAGAATTTAAATTCTATCCACATACAATTTTCTCTATGCAAACGTGATGAAGCTCCGCGAATACGATCGCGAATGTGAAGGGTAAATCCAAACCCGAACTCAAACTCATTCTTCCGCAAATACAACCTATCACAAATATGAAGACCAACCCGAACCACGTATCGCCAATGTGGTGTCTCCTTGCGAATGCAAAGTAGGCACCAGATGACAACTAAAACTAGCACATCAAGTCTAGAAATTTCCCAAATGAACCCTTGAGATTCATTCGAACCCCCGTAAATACAAATTATATATGCTATTACACTGAAAAAAATATTGCGGACTCAATGAAAACATCAAAAGATCAAATAGAGATCATCGTGACCAAATATTGAATAAAGTCAAATATTAGCCTTAAACTTTCAACATTTCAATCAACTACTCAAAATCCATCCGAACTAACCAAAGGTCCTACTAACCCAAAAATAATATTCTATAGATAACAAAACTATTAGAATTCTATTTCAACCTCTATATCACCAAATATTTACTTTGGTTAATCATACCAACTTTCAAACCTTCCAAAATGAATATTTTACATAATTCTCATCGAACCACCTGAAGAACCATGTCAACCACATCCGTAGAACACAAATACCATAAAGCAATTACAGAAAGGGATAAAATAATTAAAATACACAAAAAAATAAAAATCAACCATGAGGGTTGTTACATTACAATAGTTTCAAAAAGCTGCTACCTGCATTAACTTACAAAATAGTTTTTGGCCCCTTTTGTTTCAACAACTCTTTTCAAAACTAACTGTTTTACTTTAATTGATACAACTAACAATGCAACATTAATCTCGACACTTTAGTTTATCAGCTATTCTAATACATAAAAAAAATAAAGTTTAGAAAGTTTGACTTTATTTGACCATTTTCATCCAAATGCCCACACAATAGACCAAAGAAGTTTCTAAAATAAATCTCTCTCTCTCTCTCTCTCTTTCACACACACACACACACACACACACACACACACATATATATATATATATAATAGTGGGACAAAGAGACTAAAGAGAAGAGAAACTGTCACTCACAAATAATTCATATATTATACATAAAAATATCATAGGCTTGCCCTTATTTTCTTCTACTAACATCTTCTAATAACTCTTTTGAGATCAAGACTTCTCTAAGCTTGTACTGTAGGCTTGCAGATGGATAGGATACATATTCGGGTAAATAGTGACTACTCCTTTCTTTGACACTATAATTTAAATATTTTTATACCTTTTCACTTTTCAACTTTTACTCCTCTTCAACTTCTTTTCTCCCTTCATCTTTACTTTTATTGACTTGGTGCTTTGCTTTGTAGCTTAAATAGAAGCCGCATTTATACATTTTTTCTACTTTGAATCTTCTATTCTTTTTTTTCAAGTCATGGTCTAAATATAACTTTCTCTTCCACCCCCAACTTAGGTATGAAGCCTCATATCACTTTTTTTTCACCCTTCACCCACAACTTAGGCTTATGCCTTATATTTCACTTCTAGTATCAAGGAGGAATAGGTTTCAAAAGAAGATATATTTCAAATAAGGGATGTAGATTTTCAGCTACAACTAGCCAGCAAAAAGTCTAAAAGCTTTAAATAAGAGATTATGGATATCATTAACATCATTTGGAAGATTTATCTATGCTAAGATATTTTTGTTCTACAAAGATGACCTATAGTTCATCTTTGAATTAAGCTATCTTTTGATATCTGGAATGACTAACAAGCTAAGTTTTAGATTGCATCTATAAATAGAGAAACAACGATAATTCTTATACAATGGCATTGGACTACATTAAGGTATTTAATTTAACTCTCAAAAATATATGCATGTCAATATGCAATAGAAGTTTTATCCGATAATTATTCAAAGGGTCAAATATTTCAAACAAAATAATTTTTATGACTTAAGCAAGCAACTTTCTCCATATAAGTCCCCACTTATTATTTTAGTTAAATAAAACATGACTTATTCCCTTATAAAATTCTCATACTAATCTATCATTGGGAAAATTAAGACTCTAGAATCAAAAACACTAAAAAAAAACTGTAAAGAAATTTTTCCTAGGTTCATCATTAAAATAAACTTCTGAAAAAGAACCATGGGTAAGAAAAACAATGAGATGACTCTATTATGAATGAAACCTAAGTTGTTATAGATAGAATGATAAATATTATGTTTGACTAAAATACTTGTCATGAGTAGCTCCTTCTACTACTAATATTCCCATTAATATTCACTCCCACCTAAAGAGTTTGTATTGTCCTCAATAAAATATAATAGGAAGCAAAAAGAGGGGTAATAAATAATCCATGTGGCACTAAAACACATTAGATTTATGTCTTTGGGTGGTTGGTTGCTATACCAATTGCTTACATTGGTATCTTTGCATCATTAGCAAGCAAGACTTCTCTTTGGCCAGTTTTGCTATGTCATTTGCTATGGAGTCTTATCAGTTCCATTGAGACTTTCATCTATTCTAGGGCATGTGTCTTTATTATTATTTTAAGATGTCAACACCTAGAGTGTAGCAGTGATGATGGTGAAGTTCGAGGGAGTGCACCAATAGTGAACAAGTCTTTCTCCCTATCTTTGACAAATTTGTGTAAGATCATTATGTAACATAAGTTAATGTAATGACCCAAATCCCGTTACACTGAAATAAGAAGTAAAATCTTCACCAAATTTTTTCTTAGATAATTTTTAAGAAATTCAGGACTGGCCTAGTATTAGACAATTTTGAGGGTCTACTAGTCTAATGAAATCTGGTATTAATATGAGAATTGGTAGGGCTGTTTGACTTGATATTTGGATAAATGATGAGTTTAAGAGGCCATAGCAACTTATGATACATAAAATGGAGTTATAGAACTCTGATTATAGAGGTTACCGTAGAAGGGTTGATTCGTAATATCGTAATTTGAGGGATGTATTATAAAATGGACCCAACTAGGGAGAGGCCTCGAGATTATATCTCGGGACCACTGCAGCAGAAAAAGGAACCACTACAGTAGTATCGCTATAGCGGAAAAAGTACCGCTGCAGCGGTAGCCTACATTTCATCGTGAACCGATGTAGCGGTAACTTAACCGTTGCATCGGTAAAAATGCAGTTTGATAGTTTTTAAAACCAAAAACCATGCTTCATTCCCCACTTTCTGAAAAATGAACCAAGTTCTAGGGAAGGCAATTTTCTGCAACTTCTTAGGATTTTCATTTTTGGAGGTAAGATTCATTAACATTCTAAACATGAATTACTTCTAAAAGTGTTAAAAATTGCTAGAATCGTGTTCATGATATAAATTGGGGTTTGGCCCTAATTTTTGAACTGAACACAATTGATGGAATAGGTGTAAAATCAGTTGTTAATAATCCTAGGATGTTAGAAAATACTATTTAGAGTAGAATTATTGTTATTCATGCTAAATGAAGTGAAATTCATGGGGCTTAATGGGTAGGAAACCCTAAGATAATGAACCAGGGAAAATTATGGACAAAAGTTGTTAATTATTACTCCCTGATGACTAAAACGAATGAAATAATTGAATTGGGTTTGTAAACTTGTTGTTATAGATCAAGAACGAAGCGAAGGAGAGGAAAGAGCAATTTTGGTGCGGCTTGCTTGTTCCAAGATCTTCGATCGAGGTAGGTTATGATTTAATGTGTAGTAGACTTGTATTAGTTACATATAATAACTGTAGTTGATTTCATGTCAAGGCCTACAGGCACGGTGTTTGGATGGATAAAATATGGTATTAATATAATAATAATATAATTGTGTGTATTATGGTATTTTGTATGGTTCCCTTGATGGGTGTTTGTGTTTATATGACTTACTTGATGAATGATAGAGTTTAATATGTGAATGTGTGTAATAATAATGGAATTAGGTGACCATTTAATCTATAGAGCTAGTCTTTACCTCCTTAAAAAGAGTAAACTCGATATTGTGTATGTTTGAAGTATGAGATATCCTTGCTAGAAGGTAGATAGGAGTATTGATTGTGATAAGAAGAGGTGATGATATAACTTAAGAATCTAAAGCTAAGTTTGGCTAAGCGCTAGGGAGTAAGATGTATAAAGGTGTATGACTCTTGCTAGAATTGTGAGTTGAATAGAATCTATTGGTTGAAGGACCGATTAAAGGGGATAGTGTCTTGAACTTAGTGATGACTCGAGTGTAGGGGTTACTAGTTAGTAACTCAATTCACATATTTAAGTATGAATAAAAGAGAGTTAGATTAGGAAATGAAATAGGATGATGATTTAGAGTGTAGGTATCAATCTTGGTGGAATGTGAACTCCTACAATAGATACTTGATTGATTGGTTTTCAAACAGGTTTGTGATTGATGATTTGGTTTGATAATGCTCAATTGAGCAAGTGGTGAATTGGCTTTCGGGCATACTTGTGATTTCATATGTTAGTGGATATTCGTTGTTACTTAGAATGATGAGCTTGTTGATTGTCGATTGTATTTACTTGATTGTCATTAATTATAAGTTTTATTTTGATCGATGTTGTTTGCATCTAATTTCAATTGGGTGTTTGTGATTCGCCTTAAGGCATTACTTATAATTATTGACTGTATCTTATAATTCCATTGATGGTGTTGATGATGATATTGAGATCATGATGTTGAGATGATATTGATGATGTTGAGATGAGAAAGAGATGATATGTGTATCTTGCATACATACATTCATCATATGCATTTGAATGTACTTTATATTTATATATTGTTGATGATTCCTTGAGTTGACCGGGTTATGTGGATGATATCATGGTTCCTTGTGTGGATCGATTATTTGATGAGATATTATGGTTCCTTGAGTGGACCGGTTATGTTAATGGTTGTGATTGTGCATTGCAGCAAAATGTGAATATAAGGTATGTCCTGAATTATGTGTAAATATTATTCTTTTGTGTATATAGTTATATACGTATGTATATTATAGTGTCCCTTCTTGCAAAGTTATTGATGTTATTAATTGCCTTGGTTAAGGTAATTCTAATGGTTAATGGTAGTATAATAGAGAGCGAGGATTGTCCAATAAGAGGATTAATGGGAAAGAGAAAGAAAAGTATATAGAGTTGTTGCAATAAGGTAAATGAGTAAGAATTGTGGCTTAGATTAATTCATAGAATATAGTTAGCTAGTCATGCCCTGAGGGTAAATTAATATTGCTTAAATAAAAAAAAGGTAGTAAGGTTGGAAGTTAAAGTAAGTTAAGTATGTTCAGATATTAACTTGTATGCTTGCCATGATATCTTCTTGTTTGTTATATGTTGTTATATGTTTCTAAGCCTGATCGGCCGATGATACCTACCAGTACGTGTGGTTGTACTGATACTATATTTATTATAGCTCCATTTGGAGATATTTCCATGTTACAGGTTAGTTAGAGTTTCTATAGGTACAACGGTGATTATTCTTCAACAGCTCCTGTCATTCTACTCATACATGGATGATGTGTCTTGGGTCATCTTTCCATTTGTTTAGTGCTCTTGTACCGATATAAACTACGTTTTGGGAAGTTGTTTAGTAGAATTTCAGCAATGTACTTTTTGTAAAGTTTTATTTTGAACAGAAGGTTTATATAATTATTTATACTTGACGCTATTTTAAATGTCTTTCGCAATAATTGAATGGTTGGGTGTAAGGGTTCTCCTATCTAGGATAGATTAGGTAGGTGCCCGCATGATTCGTGATTTGGATCGTGACAGTTACATGCACCAGTACTTGTACATAAATAAAGATTGTGTTATTATAGTCTTCAAATTCCATCGGGAAAACGAGATGCTTCTATCTCTAGGCTTTCATTAGGTGCATTTCTAATTTGCATCTGGACATTTGGACTTATCTTGCAGCCTCGACTTTTTTTTTGGTATGGCGCCCTTTTTCTTTGTTAAGACATTATCCTCTGACGTTCATCAGTAAACTCTTTGAGAAACATCCACTACATACATGTAGGATTAGCACTTAAACAACTAAGAATAGGAAACAAAGTCTACTAATAGGTACATATCAATGTTGCGATTTGTACAAATGAATAGATAATTAGCAAAACATCTTTTTGTCAGAGATGTGTCCGAAGAATTTTGTAAAGTGACAGATGGATCATGAATTTCTGCACACCCGTAAGTTGCTTTGTGAAAAAGACACATTGAAAAACACCCTTAATCTTTCAACAAGGCAATCTATGGATAGTAAATGACTTCACGACCATGAACATAATCGTGAAATAGAAACATACTTACCTTTTGTCTATTTTTGGTTTTAACATTAGTATCTATTTTTTTTAAAGTGATCCACACTCGTAAAACCCATCGTCTATCAGCTATGCATATCATATTTAGCATTTTCTTTTAAATTTGAAATGTTGCCTACTGCAAAAATCTAGCCTCTACGATTGTAAAGCAAGTATAAGGTCCATAGAAGTACATTTCAACAAACAGATCTACACATTTACACTATAATTTAACTATGCTTTTGAACAAATAACTTTTATGCAATATCCTGACATTATTTCTTAACCTAGAGCTGGACCGATCTATGAAAGGGTTTTCACCCTTGTTGGTGTCAAATATACTAGGGTTTGTGAACCAATCAAATTTTAGCCTTTTTGATGTTGCTGGTGGAAATGCACCATCATTATAGTGTTACCAGCATGTTCTTGGGCTTGTAAGCTAAAGAAATACACGAATCTTACCTTTATATTTGATAAGGAGAGATGATTTATATATGGAGTTGAGCTCATGTGTTAGAGAGAAACATAGAGAGGATCTTTCCCTTTTTTCTTTGAAGTTCAGAGAGAGTCGGAGTGTGTGTATTTGTGTGCGTAGATATAGGAGAGGGAAACAAAAGAGTCATTTTTATTGTTATAGAAAGAAGATAATATGGTTTTAATTGGAGCGATTCAAGGTATGTAAGAAAAGAATTTAAGTGCAAGCGCATCATTATTCCTCCCCAAATTTGTTCTTCCATGTCTATGAAATTACCACCATGAACTATCAAGTTATGCTCGAATAAGCCATGGTCTCCATGAATTTCATCTCGTTATCCAATTAGAGCAATCCTATGAACTCTATTATGTATGTACATATAGATTTATTTCAAACTTATGACTCCTATTAATTATTTATCCATACTCATAGCTATTCGATTCCATGAGCTCCGTGATTTTATAAGAGCATGATTTATTAAACTGTAAGATTTGAGTCAAGCTCCCTTACATGACTTGTGAAACTATATGATTTGAGTCAAGCCTCCCACGCGTGATTTATGAACTATGATTTCAATTAAGGCTTCATGACATGATTCTCTACAGTTACATCTGAGTCCCCTATTGAAATTAGGGCCTGAGGGCTCAATGGAGCCTCCTATTTCAATTGGGGCTGGGTTCTCAACTAGAGCCTCCATTTAATTTGGGGTCAGGGTGCTCAAGCCAGCTCCCCGATTAATTAGAGACAGGGTGATCACACAATTCTCTATATGTATGTGTATTCAGGTTTGTCTAGCCAAAAAAAAAAAAATCCATCATGAAATATATGTATTTATGATTTCTAGATTCTATCTATGATTTTATTCATGCTATGATTATCTGTTTTCAGTTGTCCTTTTTATTCAACTATACTTTGTCTATTATGTTTTACATATAATACAATTTCATATGTACTTATGTTTCTTTTGTCAGGGGTATTGCATTTTAAATGATGCAGACTATGGTAATCAGAATGATTGAGCAGTATGTTAAGTTCTATATTCAGCTATTAGTTAGCTTCTTTCATTCTTGGAGCATAATTAGTTAGTTTTAATTTTCTTAAGTTTATGGGTCATGTAGGATCTTGTCCCCATAAACAATGTTCAATCATGTAGCAGCTTTATAGATGGTCAATCACTATGCTCTTACGTCATATATACCAGTTTTGACCTTTGTGCCGCTTTATGAACTTAAAACTATGATTTATGAAAAGTATTTTCTTCAAAAGACTTACTGCCTTATGTTTAATGTATCTCTCATATTTTTTTAAATTATGCATTTTGTTCATGTCTAGATGTATGTTATATGTTCATGCCATGTTATGGGTTTGCTCGAGCTAGCAATGACATCGAGTATTGGCCACGCCCAGGGTCTAGGCTGGAAACATGACAAACTTGATATCTAAGCACTAGGTTCAAGTGTTCTAGGATGTCTATGAAGTCGTGTATAGTATATTCCTTCTTATTTATGTGAAGCACGCCAAACTTATAATAGAGAGGCTGCATGATATTAGGGAACACTACCTTTATCTTATCCTCTTGATCATGCAATAGACTGATTTCGATTCATGCATTTGAGTCTAAAGTAAGATTTACTCCTAAATCGTTGTTGAAACTTTGATATAGATGACACCCTTAAGTGAGAAAGTATGTACCTCAAGGCATGAGTAATGTCATCACTCGAGGGATAATATTTTTTAAGGTGATTAAGCCATAAGCAGAAAAATTATTCCAAAGTCAAAATATGAAGTTAGGAACATAGTAGCCAAAAAATAGAGATAGTAATTGACTGAAATATGCAGCTAGAGTCGGGTATTTGTTAAGTAAATAATAGGATGACTATGTCAATTTGGGCTGACTAAGATGTAATAAGATTTGTGTATATTTGTAAAAGTAAGTAGAGAAAGAATTGTTGGGTAAGATGACTTAGAGTATACTCAAACTAAGGTAGAATATCATGGTGGTCTGTCACTTGCTTATCATTAAAGAGGAGAGAACGTATAGGACATGAACGAGAGGATATAATAGTCAAGAAATGAAAATTTTAGGTTATACCTTGTAATTCGGGAGAAGAGGACCCCAAAACATTCGCAGGGCTATGGATTTAATTTAAGTATAGGGTATAAAATGAAAAGATAAGGAATAATGACTTTGTGAAAAAAAAATTTGCTTTGAGGCTTCAATTAGCTAGAGTATATGATAAGGATCAACTACTTTGCCATGGACTCTTAAAGGACTACTGTTTGTAATTATGATTCTATATAGTATAAAGGAATTTGTTTTTCCACTCATGTTTAGTACTAACATTAGGCTTGAACTTTAGATGATCACTGTAGTAAAAAAATGATTGGACGAGGGTAATAATTATAGTTTGGGATTCGATCTAATAAGTTTGATATAGAGTATGCAAGAACTTAAGTCAATAACCTATGACATGTGTGAGGGTGCAAGCGTGAAATATATGAGATCTAAATGAATAAGTGAATGGAGGCTGAGTAATTAGATATAGATTAAACATTAAGAATTATAAAGGAAGATTTGAGCTCAATGAGGTATACTGTCACATGACAATCTAATCTTCTAAATATTGTATGTGCCTAATTTAGTGTTCTTGAATTACGAAAGGCGGAGAAATATTAGGTATATTTTTTTTATGTCCCTAAAAGCTGAATTGAGAAAATTATAGATAGACGATGTTGAGTCTCTTAGTATAGTTTTAAATTCGTTTGAATCAAATGGATAGCAGTTAGAAGGTGTGGTATGAGAAAAGTTCTATCAGAAAATCATATTGTTAGGTGATAGGGGAAGTGAATAAGTAGGATAGTGAGAGTATGTCATATAGTAATAGCCTTAGAAGCAAGGAGGAAGTTAAGAGACATCGCAGGAAAAGACTCTACCTCAATCATGCATAGTATTCCAATTATGACCAAAAACTTAGAACATTCAACTTTTGAACTAAGGGGGCGGGGGGTGGGGGGTGAGGGGATAGTTCCCACAGCTCCCCTCCAACAACATTTTCAAGATTATTTGCTTCACATGGAGAAGATTGCCGAAATTCCTTCCAAGTCACAAACAGTCCCCTTATATTTGATTTTTTGGGCCTAGTTCGATTTTTGGACCGAGCCATTTCATTTATGTTTTTTTTTATTTTTGTAGCTTTTTATTTGGGATAAGGACAGAAGTAGCCATCTTGGTGAAACTATTGACACCGAATGACCCAAGAAGTTTAGAAGATATTTTTTTAGCTTTTTTAAAAAATAATTTCATTTTGTAGCCTTTTTTTCAACTACTTTCATCATATGTACAAAAATTGTATCATTGCTATATAGAAAATGTATCACTATTGTATATGTATCAGGAATAGGTCACTTTCTGTCTTCAGGGTTGGTGGCAGTATTAGCTGGCGTTGTAAAACTTGAATTATCCAGAGAATGCAATGCTTGATATATATCAAAAAGATGGACAATCAACTACTTGAATTACATTAAGAGGTCCTACTTGAGTGCAGTCATTCGTAGGTGCAAGGTACTTTACTTACTATTATAAGTGGATGACTACGTAGATACATCTGTTTTCTTTAGTTAGAGTAGAAAATTTGAACTATTGTTGTATCACTACTATATACAACTATTTCTAGCATATGCATAAAAATTATATCAATACTATATGTATGAAAAATGTATCATACGCAAAGAAATTGTATCAATGTTATATAAAATATGTATCCGTGTATAAATAACATATCATTATTTTATAATTTATATATAATAAATGTATAAATACTCACCAATGATACACATTATATATAATGGGTTATATGTTGTGAAAAAAAATGTATATGTATAATAAATGTGTAATTGCTCTTGTCTTGCGTATTAGTGCCATGCCCATGACCCTAGTTCATGTCCCCATATAACTTCTTCATGTCTACGTTAGGGTCGAGTCCAAGATCTAGACTCGGATCGTGACAATAAGTCATATAGTGATAGTCTAAGAGTCAAGAAGAAGGTTAAGAGGCATCACAGAAAAAAAACCTGACTTTGACCATGCATAGTAATCCAATTATGCCTTAGTTTAGATAAAAAGGATTCACAAACTTAGAACATTCAATTTTTGAACTAAGGGGGGCAGGAGAAGACGAACAAGGAGGCAGTTCCCATAGCTCCACTCCAACAACATTTCAAGAGTCTTTGTGTCACCTGCAGAAGACTGTCGAATGCCTTCCAAGTCACAAACAATCCCCTATATTTGATTTTTTGGATTTGATCTAATTTTTGGACCGAACCATTTTATTTATGTTTTATTTTTATTTTCGTAGTTTTTTATTTGGAATAAGGACAAATGACATCTTGGTGAAACTATTGATACTGGATGGCCCGGAGAAGTTTAGAAGACATTTTTTATCCTTTTAAAATAATTTCATTTTGTAGCATTTTTTCAACTACTTTCAAGAAATTGTATAACTGTTATATAGTCAATATATCACTACTCTATATGTATGAAAAATGTATCATATGTAGAAAAATTATACTATTGTTGTATCAGCATTGTATTCAATTATTTCTATCAGCCGTATGGAATATGCATTACTGTGTGTATAAATAATATATCATTATTGTATAATTCACGTATAATAAATATATAATAAATGCATAAATACTCACCAAGTATATGCACTATATATATATATATATATATATATATATATATATATATAGAGAGAGAGAGAGAGAGAGAGGGAGTATTGATTATACAAAAAAATAGGCATGAAAGATTAGTGAATTGACTTTTTTCTATTCTAACTATGTCTGTCATATCGAGGGAAAAAATAAGAAAGGCTACACAATTGTATTTGATTCTTTTTTATTTATTTTTTTTTTAAAAAAAAAAAAAGGAAGAAGAAGCAGATTTCTTTTAGCAAAAAAAAAGTAACGAAAAGAAAAAGAAAAAAAAAACAGCAGCTTAGATGAAAAATAAAGTCCGGCACAAATTTGAAACAGTTTTTTACATAATTAATAACTTTTAAGGTTTTATATTACCATTAATAGTAAAACTTTTACTTAATTACGACTCTTAGCTTAACTTTGTCTTTAATTACGATTTTTATCTTAACTTTGATTTTAATAACGGCTTTCTCTTTAATATCACGTTTTCTTTATTTATTCCTTTCCTCTTCACTTCTTCACTTTACTTTCCTCTTTTGCTTCTCAACCTCAGGTACATTCTCCATTCTCTTCTCTATCTGCATGTAACGTTTTTTACTTTATTTTATTATTGATGTTTTTTGACAAATCTTGAATTTTCGAAAATCACAGTGATATTATTTTTCCCCTTTCTACTTTTTTTCGTGTATTTTTATGCGATTTTTTTGGATATATTTGATTTTCTGTTCTAATGTCAGCGTTGTTTTTGTTGTTGTTTTTTATAGAATTTACGGATTAAAATTGTGTGATTTTCGATGTTATTATTTTTGAAATTTTGGAGAAATTTTGCACTTTTTTGATGTGCAATACAATTCGAATTCAATATTATACATTTTTATGATTTCGATAGTTGTTATTTCACAATAAATATAATAAACTTCTAACAACGTAAATTAATTTAAATTGTAACGGGATGTTTGAAATTCACATATAACACTTGTAATACATTTGTATTAAAAATGTTTTAGGTATATATATTCACCACGTATATTGTAATACGTCTTTAATACGTATAATATATTGAATTCAAAATGTATTAAAATTGTGCTAAACGTATAGGATCGTTGTAATACAATTCGAATCCAATATTATACATGTTTATGATTTCGATAGTTGTTATGTCATAACAAATATAATAGATTTCTAACAACGTAAACTAATTTAAATTGTAACAAGATATTTGAAATTCACATATAATACTTATAATACATTTGTATTAAAAATATTTTAGTTATATATATTCACCATGCATATTGAAATACGCCTTTAATACGTATAATATATTGAATTCAAAATGTATTAAACGTAAAGGATCATTGTAATACAATTCGAATTCAATACTATACATTTTAATGAATTCGAAATGTTTGAAATTCACGTATAATACTTATAATACATTTGTATTAAAAATGTTGTAGTTATATATATTCACCACGCATATTGAAATACGTCTTTAATACGTATAATATATTAAATTCAAAATGTATTAAATTTGTTGTTTATTTTTTTCTCTTATTAATGATGTTAAAAACGTATTATAATTAAATTTGAAACATTTAAATGTTATTCAAGTTAGTTTGTGTTCTATATTAAAATTGTGTTTAAAAATGTATTATATATGTATTTTGATATTTTTGGTAAAAAAAAATTATGTTTTCAACTCATGTACTATAATTGATAAATAAGACTACATATTTATACTATTTATGTATATACCCCAATTTGAAAATCCAACTCTTCGCCATCGGGTTGGTAGATGTTTGGCCAAATGGTCATCCCGTGTTAATATACACGTTTCAAGATTGAATTGAGGCAATTACAAATCTCATTAGAAAACCCATGGATATATCAGCTCAAGTAATTGTGTACAAAGCAAGGTAAAAAGCAAATCTTACTACTAAATACCAATTTCCTAGAATGAAATTAGCAAAAGATACAACAAGAAAATATACAATCTCATTCAAGATGAGAAGGAAAAATGGATGCAACCTCTTCTCAGCCTGAATCTATAACCTGTAGTACCGCCCAATCCAGCCCTCATCCCTCTGTACTCGTCTCCAAATCCTCCTTACCCCTCATGAAGAAGCAAAAGCAAAAAGATAAAATAAAATACAATGAAAAGAGCTACATCTTGACATCAATAAATATGTAAGTGCTAAAATAAACAAATCAGATGGGGGAACTGCAACCATGAACTGATAGCTGGAAGGTGATACGTGATGTTCCTCCTATTTAATTTGCAGCTGTTAAAAACTCCATCGAAGAAGCTTTTCCATTCTCTTGTAGGAAATTTTCTAGCACAGGCTGCACAGGTAAAAGCTGCATGTAAATTGGCATACAAAAAGGGGGGATGGATTATAAGCATGCACATAGATGGAGGAAATTCCAAGCTGAAGCTTCTGAGACATCTAGATTTTGTGTATACCGAGCATAGAAAAGCTCTGTAGGTTTAATTTTTCACAGGGTGTAAGCTTAATTCTTGATCAGCTCACAGGTATCAGAGAAATTGTGCCATGAGTTAAAGAGGCAGAGAACATATCCATTAACAGACCAAACAATCATGAAATCTTCAGCATGTTTCTGTGCACAATTGATATGGCAACTCTCAAATTTCAGCTCATCTTTTGGCCTCAAAACTTGTAGATGAACTGTTTACCACTATTTTCTCATGCTCAACTCCACAGGCTCAGAGCTTATCATCGAGCACCAAATAATGCTTTGTTGGTGCCCAATATATCTCTTGGGGAAGAATCAATGTACATGACCGTAAGTTTACACCGTAGTTTACTTATAAGATAAAGATAAATGATATACAGAAAAAGGAAGTATAACTGCCGAGTGTTAGGTTAAAGAAGGAATGGTTTTCTGGCATGGTAATCCAAATTCAAGAAAGAGCAAAATTTCACTTAGAATTAAAAGACCTGGAGGAACCAGCGGAAGATACCTACCAAACTCGAAGCTTTGCACAATAACTATCAAGAATAACTTTGGCATTATAGACAGTAACTTAGGCTTACTGCATAGAAGATTTGTCTTCTCTTTGAAGAAATTTCCCTGAAGGACTTGTGGAAATCCAGAACATTTGTTGTATGCAGATCATAAATGTCTTAAAGCTCATTGTATATCACTATCTCTTATTGTGTCAACCTATGACTTAGGATCTTAAACTAACTAGTTCCTTTATTTCAGCTGTGTCCTCTAGGTGTTACTTCACATCGAAGCAAGCATCTGAATTGCTCTACGTACACTATATGATATTTATTCATTGAACTTGTTCTCAGGTTTATTTAGTCCATTGGTAGACATTGTTAGAAGTTTGTCATAAATTAGCCTAGGATCATTCAACTTTTTCTTCAAGAACGTCTGATGGTGATCTCTCTCATATTTATTTAGGAACTGCAGCCAAGTCCAGGGTTCTCTTTTTGTTTGTGGTTCAGTCAGCCCAAGGTTAACTCTGTGCAACTGTTATCATCTACGAAATTGAAGAGTGGATGATAGAATAAACTTATACATCACTTGTCCCCTGCGGATTGATAATCAGTACCTCATTATATGCTTTCGAAAGGAAGAATGGTTCTTTTTCACGCACCCCGTCATTATCTGCAATAATTCTCTCCAGATCCTGCAAATTAAAAAACGAATAATGGCCATTAGGAAAACATAATATAGAGAAAGTAAACAGGAAATGAACACAAACTGAGTCATGCAACACAATATGTTGAGGGTTGGTACTTGCTACAGAAACACTGTCATCTTGAAAGACCAGTGGGATAATCCTATCCTAGACAATTTAGGGATAGCAACGGGGCGGGGCGGGTGGATGCGGGGCGCGGTGGATTTGGACATATGCGGGTGTGGTCCTGGGTGGTTGCAGATTGGTGAATCTGCTGCGTTTTCCTGGGTCTACTACGTCTGTTCTTTACCAGTGATCCCATTTGTATGCATAAATTTTTACTTTACTCCTCCATTTTCCTTCTTTGTTTCCAGTTGCAAATGAAGAAATTTAAATTTTGGGTGTGCAATCCAAATTCATAAGAGATCCACCATCACCTTCCATCTAACAAGCAACATTATGTGATGAAATTCTATAAATCACGTCAAGGAATTGAAAAGAGAAACTGCACATTATTACCATTTTTTGGTGTATACATCATTACTCATTTACTTATATTGATATATTTGTATATGGAGTATCTTATCAATAAATGAATCATTAGAAACTAGGTTTACTTCTGACTTTCTGGATTCATTCGACATAGCAATGAAACCATTTTCCAATTTTTATCTAACCAAAGTAACCAATAGACAATGGTCACTTCAGCAAAAAAGTTCTTTTACGAACTGTTGCACAAAATGCAGAAAATGAAAACTTAAGCAACGTGGGTATGATGTGGGTTTATGTGGGGCGGGTTAAACTTTTGCAGGTAAAGATTAAACCCACCCCACCCCGTTACCATCCCTAGTCCTAATGGATAAAAAAAAAATTAATTCATATGGAGATAGTAAACAGGGAGAGAACACAAAATATGAATAATGTATGAAGATATGTTGAAGACTTGAGTGTTGGTACAACATCACTCAGAAAGTCATAGTGGACGAGAGCTAGAACTCCTAGGGCAAAGTAGTAATCCCACTGTCGCATAGCCAATGAAAATGGACGAGAGCTAGAACTCCTATTAAACAATTGAGGAAGTTTATCAGGTAAATGCCTCCTCAATCTTGAGATATAGATACTTCCCAAGAATTTATACAGAGTACTAAATTTCAATGCAGCAGAAATTTGTTTGGGGAAGTTGCAACTTTCAATGTACTGCATTCTTGCTTGACCAGAGACTTTTTATGCAATTTATATTTTAGTATTATTGCCTCTTTCAGGTAACCATTCCAATGGAACCATTTTTTTTTTTGGGTGATCGATCAGACATTCCAGCAGCTTTGTCCTATTGCGTTATTCTTATGACGACTTCTCCAGCAACTTTTTGGGTTGATACTCCAGAAACATTTCCTTTACGCTATCCACCATTAGAACTACACTAATTACATTATCGTACCACTTTTTGGTGACTCCAATTAATTCCCTTCTGTGTGTGCTACAAGAAGCATTTTCTTTAACTATGCAATCACTAGCAATATTTTGGGGTAAAAAATCAAAACCATTTTTCTTTCCGTGACTGTTCACTATTTCGAGAAACTATTTGGGCGACCCGACACCAATTTGAATTGGCAAATTTAATGTTAAGATAATTACTGAAATATTGTATATTTGTATAACCTCATTTTAGTGATTTTATCATAGTAATTTGGAAATCCAAATCAAAGCTCCTAGCTAAGGATTCCATTTGTATGTTATTAACTACCAATTTCAATAAGAGTTTTCTTTTCTCTTCTTCAATTTCTGCAGCCATTTATCCAGGAATTATTAGAAAATGAATCAGGCCTGGCTTTACTTAAGCATTGGGGACTCACTTTGGTGTTGTCATTTGCTAAGGGCAAAGCAAGATAAAAATAAATAAATAAAATTAGTCATGCAAAATAGAATGCCAAAGGAGTGCTATCCCCATCAAAAGTCCCAAACTATTAAGACCCAGGGGCACCATGAAGAACTTCATTTTGTAAAGGATGAATTTTCAGAATGCATAATTTGTTTTTACAATTTCAAACACATACTGCTACATCAGCTTACCTTTCTTGTCAAGACTTCATACTTGAGCAGCTCTTCTACAATCTTCTCTAGCACTTGTCGATTTTTCTGAAGCATGCCTTTTGCTTTATCATAAGCCATATAGTACATCTGTACCCAAAAAAACAAGGCAAGATGATTATTGGGTAAGGAAAATGCTGCTCTATGATTATACAAGCAACAGCACTTTTAAATAACTCTCATCAGAAGGTGCTTTCTAAATTTCATCAGTATAGGGCATATTCACCTCTACAAAACATCAGGTTTTACAATTTCAACTATCTTATTCAAGTGCAATCAATTTTCAGGATACTGCTAGCAGAAGTTTTTCTTTAATTCTGGCTGTTAGACCAGCAAGGCTTAGTTCTATGTTGCAACCTGATAAGGTCAATCTTTATTCATGCACATGTAAGTCGTGTGTTGCGGAAGCCAAATATATAGAGTGCGATTAAGTCGCAACTACTATATCTAAAGTTAGCTATATAAATAGTAAATGAGAGAAACAATAAGAGAACACCAGAAATTTACGAGGTTCGGCAAAACTTTGTTTTCTGCCTACTCCTCGGACACAACCAACCAAACTTTATTTCACTCCAAAAAGATACAAGTGAAATACTACAAAAGAGAAAAGAAAGATTCAAAGGCCTTAAAGATGAGAAGACAAGTGATTGAGATGATTTTACAAATGAACTAAGTGCCCCTATTTATAGGAGTGAATTCTTCCTCTTGATGTTATCAGTGACATCATCATCATCATCTCGATGTCATCAGGGACATCATCATTACACAAATGTCAAAGTTCAACGTGTGAAATCATTTAATGGTAGTCAAAGATTTCGACTACAAGTTGAACTTGGACATTTTTTCCCAAAGAAGAATTCTCCTTTTTCAAAACATTCACACTAGCAATAGTCAAATGTTCACACTAGTACTAGAATCTTGTCAAATTTAACAAATCTCCACCTTGGCAAGATTCTCCATTTTCAATTTTCTCTCGACAACAAATTTTGATTGTGTCTTCAACTTTTAATCTTCAATGTTCAATAATGTTGATCAAGTTCAAACAATGTTGAAACTTGACCGCAGTTACCACTTCCGTCAGCATATCGGCAGGGTTATCTGTAGTCTGAATTTTTTGTACTATGACTCCACCTTCTTCTATAATGTCTCGTACAAAATGATATTGAACGTCAATGTGCTTCGTCCTTGCATGATAAACTTGGTTCTTTGCTAATTGAATAGCACTTTGACTATCACAAAATACTGTGATGTCTTCTTGTTCAATACCAAGCTCTCTAAGCAAACCTTGAAGTCAAATTGCCTCCTTCACAGCCTCCGTAATTGCCATGTACTCTGCCTCAGTGGTAGACAAAGCACCTGTTGACTGCAAAGTAGATTTCCAACTAACTGGTGCGTTTGCTAAAGTGAAAACGTAACCAGTAGTTGATCTTCGTTTGTCCAAATCACCTGCGAAATTTGAGTCACAATATCCACCAGATGCTGACCGTCCTCCTGCTCGAAAATCAAACCAACATCTACAGTATTACGAATATACCGTAGAATCCATTTCACAGCTTGCCAATGTTCCTTTCAAGGATTATGCATATACCTGCTTACAACTCCCACAGCATGTGAAATATTAGGCCTTGTACAAACCATTGCATACATCAAGCTACCAACAACATTTGCATATGGTACTCTTGACATATATTCTTGTTCAACTTCATCCTTTGGCGACATAGTGTCAATAAGCTTAAAATGAGGAGAAAGCGAAGTGCTAACCGACTTCGTTAGCTCATTCATATGAAATCGGTCTGGTACCCTCTTCAAGTATTCTTTCTGAGATAAACAGAGTTTCTTTAAATGTCTATCTCTTTTTATCTCCATGCCAAGAATCTTCTTTGCTTCACCCAAATCCTTCATTTCAAACTCATTTTTTAGTTGAATCTTCAACTTCTCAATTTCTTCTTTGCGTTTGGACGCTATCAGCATATCATTAACATATAAGAGAAGATATATAAAGGATCCGTCTTCAAGCTTGCGCAAATACACAATGATCGTATTTACTTCTTTTGTACCTTAGCCGCAACATAAACTTGTCAAATCATTTGTACCACTGTCTAGAAGACTGTTTCAATCCTTACAATGATCTTTCAAGTTTGCATACTATATTTTCTTTTCCAGCAACTTTGAATCCTTCTGGCTGAGTCATGTAGATTTCCTCTTCCAAGTCTCCATGTAAAAACACAGTTTTTACACCCAACTGAACTAGTTCCAAATTCAACTGTGCTACCAAAGACAACAAAACTCTAATGGAGGAGTGTTTTACGACTGGAGAAAACACCTCATTATAATCAATTCCCTCCTTTTGAGCATATCCTTTGGCCACCAATCTTGCTTTGTAGCGAACGCCTTCTTGGTCAGGAAATCCTTCTTTTTTTGCATAAACCCATTTGCACCCAATTGTTTCTTGTCCTTCGGGAGATTGGCCAAGCTCCATGTGTGATTCTGATGTAGGGACTGCATTTCTTCATTCATGGAAATCCTCCACTTATCTGCTTCTGAACTTTGGACTGCATTTTTATAAGTGGTAGGAATACCATCAACTACAATTGAGGCTGTACAAGCCACTATATCCATGAACCGAGCAGGTTTTCTTATTGTTCTTTTTGGCTTTCTTGTTGCTATTGATTCAAGTTTTGGTTGAGGTTCCAAAGATGGAATCTCCTCTTCAACTGGCTCTTCTTCCCGAGGAAAATCTTCTATTGTTTCCTCGTTTTCTTCTTGTGTTGGGAAAATTAATTTTCCCTCAAACTCCGCCTGCTTTGAAGCACCATCAGTTTGTTTGACATCTTCACCTATTACCTTATTTGTCAAGGCAAATTCATCAAAGGTAACATCCATGCTGAATATAATTTTTCTCGTCTCTGGACACCATAATCGGTACCCTTTGACTCAGAAGTAATCCCCATAAATACAATCTTCTTTGCTCTTGGATCAAATTTGGACTCTCTTACGTGATAAGATGCAATTGATCCAAATACATGCAAAGAACCATAATCTCCAACAGGTTTTCCATACCATTTTTCTAATGGTGTCTTGCAACCAATTGCGGCAGATGGTAGACGATTAATGAGGTGGCATGCATATGTTATTGCCTTAGCCCAAAATTCTTTGCCCAAGCCAGCATTGGACAACATACATCGAACCTACTCTAGCAAAGTCTGATTCATGCGTTCTGCCACTTCATTCTGTTGTGCTGTATTTCTGACGATGAAGTGTCTGACAATGCCATTTTCTTCACAAATCTTCTTGAAAAGATCACTTTTGTATTCTCCACCATTGTCTGTACGAAGACACTTGATCTTTCTGCCAGTTTGCGTTTCTACCATCGCCTTCCATTTAAGAAAAATTCCCAACACTTCATCTTTCATTGTATACACCCATACTCTTCCGGAAAAGTCGTCAACAAAGGTTACAAAATAGTGTATCCCACCTAATGAAGGTGTTTTGGAAGTACTCCAAACAGTATTATGGATAGCAGTTCCAAATTTAACCCTTGTTTGTTTCCCTTTAACACAATGCTCACAAAACTCCAAGTTGCATGTCTTTAATCCTTTTAGCAATCCTTGATCTGATAAAGTTTTCAAGGATTTTCCTCCAGCATGCCCCAAGCGCATATGCCACAGTCTGATCATTTGTCTCCTTATCATCACTGGATGTTGCTGTCGCAGTCCCAATAACTGTACTACCTAAATAGTGGTACATGTTATTGCTTCTTCGAATTCCCTTCATTACCACCAGTGCACCGGAGCAAATTTTCATCACCCCATTATCTGCAATGACTTTGAACCTTTTTGACTCTAGGGCCCCTATAGAAATGAGATTTTTCTTCAAATCCGGTAAGTATCGAACATCTATTAATGTTCTGCTCAATCCATTGTGGTTCCTTAATCGGATGGAACCAACACCATATGCGGTAAGAGGATCATTATTTGCGGTGTGAATAACTCCACATTCTCCTTCTTGTAAATCAGTGAACCAGTCCCGATTGGGACACATATGATAGCTACAAGCCGGGTCCATCAACCATCCTTCAGATGAATTGAATGGCTCTGTTGTAACTAGTGAGAAATCAGAGTCGTCACAATTAGCTACATTTGAGTCCATGACAGCCTTTCCGTTGTTAGGTTTGGCCTTATTTTTCAACTTTTGACAATCTTTCTTCCAATGCCCCTTTTCTCGACAAAAGGCACATTCATCTTTGCTGGGTCTGGATTTTGACTTGGATTTTCCTTTCTTCGTTCTCGTTTGATTTTGAGAACGACCTCTTACGAACAGTGCTTCTCCTTCTCCACCTTTTTGTTTCTCTCTTTTCCTTTGTTCATAACTGTACAAGGCTGAACACACTTCCTTGATAGAAACTTCATCATTCCCATGAAGTAGAGTAGTTTCGAGGTGCTCAAACTCATCGGGAAGTGAACTTAGCAACATTAAGGCCATATCTCCATCATTAAAAGTCACGTTCATATTCTGCAGATCTGTCGCCAACTTATTAAAGTTGGTGATATGATCATTCATTGTGGTACCAGGAACATATGTGAAGCGTAACAGTCTCTTTTTCATGTAGAGCTTATTTTGACTGTTTTTCTTCAAGAATTTATCTTCCAATGCATTCCACAATTT
This sequence comes from Capsicum rhomboideum, assembly GCA_031232105.1. Lineage (NCBI taxonomy): Eukaryota > Viridiplantae > Streptophyta > Magnoliopsida > Solanales > Solanaceae > Capsicum > Capsicum rhomboideum. The sequence continues at coordinate 45,020,141 of CP124717.1, read as the reverse complement.
ACTTGCAGAAGTTTCCTTCGTGTATGGATACTTCTGTTCTCTTGCAAGGTAAGATCGAATGGTACCACAAGCAACACGGTTGATAATCTTCCAATCCTCTTCTCCTATGCTGTCTGGTTTCTTCTCTTCTATGGCAATATCTAGTCCTTGTTGAAAAAGGACATCAAGAACTTCGCTTTGCCACATCCCAAAATGTCCTGACTCGTTAAAGATTTCAACTGCAAACTTCGCATTTGACACAATTCTTGTCATAAGCGAAGATGCCAACGATGACGTATTATTGACACTCGATGTGGATTCTTCAGCTTTTTTGTCTGCCATTTCTACTACAAATACTATTTATTAGCTAATAGTACCGAAGATCAAAGTAATTCTTTTCTGATGTGGAAGTTCAGACTGTGCTGCAACCACAGAGCATACTCAAATAGAACCTTGGCTCTGATATCAATTATTACGGAAGCCAAATATATAAAGTGTGATTAAGTCGCAACTACTATATCTAAAGTTAGCTATATAAATAGTACAACAACAACATACGCAGTGTATTCCCACATTGCTATATAAATAGTAAATGAGAGAAACAATAAGAGAACACCAGAAATTTACGAGGTTCGGTAAAACTTTGTTTTCTGCCTACTCCTCAGACACAACCAACCAAACTTTATTTCACTCCAAAAAGATGCAAGTGAAATACTACAAGAGAGAAAAGAAAGATTCAAAGGCCTTAAAGATGAGAAGGCAAGTGATTGAGATGATTTTACAAATGAACTAAGTGCCCCTATTTATAGGAGTGAATTCTTCCTCTTGATGTCATCAGTGACATCATCATCATCTCGATGTCATCAGTGACAACATCATCATCACCTCGATGTCATCAGTGACATCATCATTACACAAATGTCAAAGTTCAACGTATGAAATCATTTAATGGTAGTCAAAGATTTCGACTACAAGTTGAACTTGAACATTTCTTCCCAAAGAAGAATTCTCCTTTTTTAAAAAGTTCACACTAGCTCTAGTCAAATGTTCACACTAGTTCTAGAATCTTGTCAAATTTAACATCGCGTGCCTCCAATTCTGTTAGAATCTTGTAAATATTCTAGGATTTTATAAATATAGTATATACATCTGCTGGGATCAATTAGCTTGATTTACTTCCTGTAATTATGTATTTTAATTCTCTTTTCTTTCTTAGAATATGTAAATTTAGCTATTTAAAAGCGAATGGCGAGGCGAGGTAGTGTCGCTATCTGCCTTCGTGGCGATGCGACTTGCGAAAGGCGACGCCAAGGCGAGAATGGCGACATAGCGACGAGGCGCTAAAGGCAACGCCTAAGGATAAAAGGTAATTTTAGGGCTTTTATTTCCATTTTGCTTTGACTGCTAGCACGATAAGGCAACTGCGACTAAGGCGACTGTGACTACGAGTGATTCCGGCGACTCCGACAGGCGGCGACTGGTAAGTCGTTTCTATGTTTTTTTTTCTTTTTCTACTTTCTTCTTATTTTCTCCACTGGTCAGTCGTTACTCATAGTCTACTAGTTTCTTCTTGAATTTTTTTTTCTTCTTCTACTTTCTTCTTCCTCTGATTTTTTCCTCTGTTTTTCTTCTACTACTTCTTCCTCTGTTTTTTTTTTCACACAGAGTAAAAATTCAGTAGACTGTCTATGAGTAAAAAAATCTGTTTTTTTTAAATTTACAACTTTTTGACTTGAAATATTTGCTAATATATTGTTGCTATTGAGATTTTGATTATTTATATATGCAACTAAATATTTTAATTTTTCGGTATTAATTGTCGCCATACTTCCAAAAGGCGATCGCCTCGCCGCGTGGCGAGGCAGAGCCTTGTCGCCTTTCGCCATCCAAAACACTGTTTAAACCTCAATAGCTTGAGGGAATAATAGTGTTTTTCTCTCAGTAACTCTTCCTTGTTCCATTTTCACATGGTATCAGAGCCCTTGTAAGGTATTAGTCATTGTGCATCTTACCGGTGACACCAGGAAAAATAAAAAAAAATATCATCACCTTGTCATATTCTCCAGCAAATGTCACTGCATCACTTTCCCTGAGGGTTGTACATCAACCGACGCCACTAAGGATCTTGGATTCCTTCGGCTACGAGATCCCAGAAAGCCCAGCCCCAGCAGAGCTTCCACGTGCACGCACGCACCGGGAAGTCTTTTGATATTTCCAGCGAGGTTACCTCATGTGCAGGCACGTGAGAGATCTTTCGACTACTTTCTGAGAGATTCTTTCACCTGTGGGTTTCGCCTCCTCAATCTACCTCGACCCATCCACTTACCATTGCATTCTACCACCGGGGCCCTATTTCAAGAAGGGTACTCAACTTTCAGGCGAGGTACACTGTTCTGGTGAGAAATTTTCTGGTTTTTGGTTACTTGACCCACTGTTTCCAGAACTTGAAATCAAAACTTGGTAACATTTATTCCCATGAACTGATACTTGGGTGTTGAAAGTCCTTTGATTCGACGAAAATGTTGCTTGGATCAGATGCTTTTGGTTCTAAGATTATGGCTACCAGTAACTCAAACCAAGTGATTACCACAAAGCCATTGCTAGATACTAGATAGTGCAAATACCTATCTTGATCCTCTTCTGTTCAATTAAGATGCAGAAGACAAGGCATTCAAGATCACTTAATTAACAAACTAAGGATACTGAAGAGAAGGTCGAGGAAAATGAGAAAAGATTGCTGCTCAATTGTGTAGCCTCTTATGGAAGTCAAATGAGAAATGATTGATGTTCAATTGTGTATCCTCTTATGGAAGTTTACTGATTCTAAATTGATGCCCTTGTTCATCCATTCTAGACCTGATTTTGAGTTCGGGAAAAGGCTCGTGCTCTACACACAAATGACATCTCTCGCTTTTATGATGTGATTTCTCAGTTGACGAAAGTACGAAACCACCGAACTCCGTCCATCTTTCTAACATATATATATATAATAGCACAAAAATCCATTCTGGAACTGCTAAGGACAATAATGTAAATGCATAAACTTAGTAATTAATAAATAAATACAATTACACTAGGACTGTATTTTCACTCTTGCCTTCTACGGTTGTAGATCCTAGTAGCTTGAGCATGTCTAACATAGCCATAAACGTAGTAATCCCCCTATGGATTCAACCATTTGGAAGACTAGTGATCCACGAAATACCATGAAAGTTCTTAGTGATAATCAAGCTGCACTTCACGTTGCGATGAATGCAATATAAAGATGTATTGACGGAACCAAACATATCAAAATCAATTATCGTTTTGTTGGAGAAAATAAAACATTGGCCCTAAGTTTATAAAACAAAATGACCACCCACAACAACTAAGCCTCAATTCCAAACAAGCTAGGATCGGCTATATATGAATCCTCAATAATCATACTTCTCCATTTAATGCATCTTAGGGCAACATTGTACAAAATACAATTGTAAAATCAAATAACCAACTGCAACTGACAACAGTATTCAACAAGTCACTTATAAGTCAACAGATTATGTACATACGCAACAAGCTTGCTACATACAACAGGCATGCAACCAAGGAAGAGTGTTGTGAGTGTACTGGGTCAAACTTCTACCTAGATAAATGCACAAATACAATAATGTGAAATGACTGTCCTACATATACATTTAGCCAAATAACTGAACTTCACCTTTTTTTTTTTTTGATAACCTTGGTGTCTAGGCCAACTTTCGCACACCTCGACTAAATCTACAGGATACCAGGCAACTCTGTCCACCAAGGCTAGGACATATGGGAAGAATCACCTAGTGTTTTTTTGTCTCTGCTGGGAATTGAACCCGAGACCTCAGGTTCTCAACCCACTAACTGAACTTAACCTTTGTTTTCACACATTCTCCAAATCTTTTCTCTTATTTTTTATCAAAGATGTTAAGAAACCCTCCTGATAATACACCCAAGCATACTAAGACTGCTATATGTACAGTTTAGCTAAAATCAAGCCAGATAGTGGAAGCTACAAGAAGAAGCCAAAAGGACAGTGATTTAACAACCTTACTCTGGATATTTTGACTTATTACAATGATCAAGTACAATTTGTGGCCCACAGTTCCATTTAAGCAAGAAAATTTTGTACATAGAATTCTCATATAACAAGAAAATAATGTTCCATATCATCAATCAAAAGGACCAGGGAGCATTACTCAATAGGCAACTTCATACCTTTTCCACTTTTGCAGCCATCTCATATTCAAAATGGTTTCCCATACTCAAAGTCGTGACCTATTCAAAACAGCAACAAAAGAAGACGATAAGACAAAAATATTTCAACGGGAAAAAGCAAATTAGTCACGCACCAAGATATACAACTGCAGTCAGTTACTTTATGTTTGACAAATATTTATTCAAGCACACATATCTATAAGTACTACGTGTGAAACTACAACATTTGGGTTTCCATTTCCATGTGCAAGTCTTTTAGGCAAGAGACTTTCATGGCAGAGATGTGGTTCACTCATTAACGTCGAGGTGAATGATTTTCTGGTTTGGTTCCACCCTAACCGTTTGCAGCCAAGGTCATCATAGCAAACAACTTGATGTGGTTCACAAGGTGACTTGTAAAATTTCATTAATATGTCTTGGGAAATAGAAATGGTTCACGAAGCTATAGTGAAGATACAAAAGGGAAATATATTTGAATGAAATAATAGGCCGGGAAAATAAAGGTAAATACCGAATTGCCATGATGGTAAATTGTAGGACTATCATCAGGGCCCCAACCATATTGAATCACCATCCTTGTAGCTATCTGTCACAAAATAGTGTGAATTATTAGGTCCCAGTATCCACAGCAGCGCACATGAGAGAATTACAGTTCCAGAGAGTCTTCTACAACCTCCTCAGCCTGCTTTAGCTCTGAAGAAGAAAGAATGTTTTCTTCCCCAAATGGAAGCAATAGCTGGGCCGCAATATAAGAACCAAAGCAAAAAACTAGTCTCTTTTCCAGATATGATCTTGATTCAACATTCCCACTGATAGAACCTTCATTTTTAGCCTTGGTAATCTTTGTACACCCAATTCCCTGAAATCAGCAGGAACATTGTAAAAGTTAACATCTTCCAGGACACACCAAGCACACATCCAATGAGGCAATATTACATGGATTTAGGTATGAATGTTAGTTGTATGCACAACTACGAGATATCACCATAGGGTAAAATCCCTAAGGAGTTAATGGGAGTGAACTTAAAACTCACCAAACCTTATGGCAGATTGATCAAACCACAGGGGCACAAAAGGAGATTTGTTACTTGAAAAGCTGCAGGAGGATAATGCAGATAAATCAACCCCCATCTGAGGGCTTTAGTACTGAATAGCTCTCTCACAAGGGTAAAAAGAACGTACATAAACATGACGTTCACAATTTACATTCATCCTTTTTAGTTCATTAATTTATCACAACTCTCACTCTATAAAGCTTCTCATTATAGGTAAAATGGGTAAAATGAAAAGTTAAAAGTTAAGTTGTTTCCAAATATAGAAATGTGTCTTTTTTCTTGAAACGGACTCATAAGGAAAGTGTCACAAATTGAAACGGACGGAGTAATAAAAGGAAAGCGTGTGACATAAAATGGGGCAGAGGAAGTATTATGTACCTTAAAGAAAAGCACAACATAACAACATACTCACCCAACTAAAAGGCTCAAGGATTGTTTCTTGATATGAAGGCGAAATAAAATTAAAAATAAAATATAAAATATAAAATAAGAAAAATGTAGAGAAGAGTAGAAAATTTCTTCTCTTTTCCTTCTGTTGGAGGCAGAAGTTAAGAGAATAAAAGGCTCTGGAAGTTATATGGCAGCTAGGGGTGTAGGTATTGAGTAGTGAATAAATGAACGTACTCTTTTTGTTTTTGATAAAGTAAATAATTTTATTAAAGCTAGGAGAAGAAAACGCCTGTATACAAGAAAAATACAAAAAAGAAGAACACATACCAAACAATTGAACATACTCTTATTCTTACTTAGCACTACTTCTAATGCAATAATTCTGATGAAAGAAATCATCTTCAGGCAATGAAGTGATATTGCAATAATTATTATACGTGTGAATGATATTTTTCTTATCACTAGAATCACCAGGTATTGATAATTGATACTCTCTTTGTCCCATTTCGTGTGAAGGTGTTACCATTTGCGAGTCAAAACACTTTTTTGTGTGACTACAATTTTCTCAAATATTCTGAATCATTAGCTATATTGATTTGTAGTACTTGTCGCGTAGTTTTCAAATATATAATTTTTATTGGCTTAAGTCATCAACAGCCCTTTAAAGTTGTCCGAAAAATTCTCTTAGACACCTCAACTAAGATTAGTACCTATTGAACACCTAAATAATTCAAAATGTGTACCTATTAGGCACAAAGTGCTAATGTGGCAAGGGAAGTATTCCTCACTTTTATTAGGTGCATGAATTGATCCCAAATAATTTTTATTGAAAAAGTTACCCTTTATTTGTTTCATTAATACATAGCACTAAATAAATAACTTAAAAGAATTATTTATTAATTTTTTAAAATAATAATTTCTTAATAAAAAAAGAAAAGCAACCCCACCCCCCTCTACTAGTCGTCATCTTCTTCACCCCCCATTTTTAAGATTCTCAAAGCTTCTGCATTTTTTTAATTCTTTGCTATTTTATTTCTTTTTAGTTTTAATAAATGAAAAAAGATTTCAAAATCAACTAATTGAATCTGCAAAAAAGAAAGAAATTTTGCTCCCGGCATCGAGTTTAAAAAGTTGGCCAACTTCCATAAATCTCCATTGTCGGTCACCTCCGAGCAAACATCACTACTCAAATGTAAACCCACTAAGCTTATTAGAAATGACCAAAGAAATCGATAGAATTAATTTGGATCCTCTCGATTTCTCTTCGTTGTCGACTTCAAAATGGTTAACCACCGGCAGACTCCCTTTCTTCCTCGTTCTTGCACCAGTCTCTCTACATATCTTTGTCTCTCCCATATCTCAGATATGAGAAAAAAAGAAGATTGTATTTGAAATCAATTTGAAAAAAGACTGAATTTTGTGGTTGCGCAAAGGAATGTCGACGGCAAGAAAATGGAGAAGAAAGGTGGTTGGGTAGTGTGGGGATATAATATATTATCAATTTAATATTTTCTTTTTTAAAAATAGTTAGAAAATAAGTTTGAAATAATTTTTAACTTTTTTAAATATAAAATTCATTTTTCTACAATTTTTTGGGCCCAATGCCACTTGTCAAATTTTAATTCGTCTTCTTATCATAAGTTCATACGTGAGTTACACGCATAATACTTTATGGACTAACTGTCATTTAGTGTTTAATAGGTACATAAATCTTAATATTAAAGTGTTCAATAGGTACTAGTCTTAGTTGAGGTGTCCAAGTGAATTTTCCGGACAACTTTAAGGGGCCATCGATGACTTGAGCCATTTTTATTTTAAAATATTTGAAGAATCTATACTCGAATTCATAGTCAACTGTTCTGGCCGTCGTACTCCGAACGCCTTCACGTAAATTGGTACAGAAGAGTAGCGAAGTTCTGTAAGCAAGTTAACAGGGTCCCCCAATTAATCTATGATCTCCGATACGGTCCAAAAGTAAAGTTTTTGTAGAACAAACAATAAAAAGGTTGGCCACAATAACAGTAACAAAAATTGAAAACCCTTAGATTTGCCTTTAACAGTAATCAACTGCTGATTGATAATTAATTCTCATTTTGTGACACTTAAGTCCCATTTGTTTACACTTAATGGAGATCTCAATCTGAATAGTCCAGACCTCAAACTATTATGTGCTTTTTTTAATTTAAATTTAAACACTTAATGGGTCTAAATAGATCTAAATCATTCCGATCTTGAACATGGTTTTAATATTATTAAGAGGCTATTCAGTTAAAGAGTTCTCCAAAGATGACTTTCACCACCATTATGTTCGTAATCACCACAAGCCACCACTAAACAGTCACCCCCGTTGGTCACCACCACTACCACAACCATCTCAGCAATCAAACTACAACCACCAACTTCACCATCACCATTAGCAACTACCAGCAACCTCCTCTAACGACACAACCACCTATACCACAATGCTAGCAGTCCTGCCGGACAATTAGTACCAACAACAGCAACCACCTTAAAACATAATATTTTGTAAATATAATATCAAAATTGTTTTATTTGAAATTTATATTAATTACCTTTTCAATAAATTTAATATTGAGAAGACAGAGTCTTAATTATTCAGTATTCAGATCTAAAAAACATTTTAATATTTAAATGTGTATTCAGATTCAGACATCTTAATCTTGATAAAAAGAACACCACCTTAGTGTGACTCCTACACTGTAAAACAATCACTTCTCTCATAGATTAATAACATCGGCTCAATAAGTTTCTCATGCTTTCTCTTTTAAGGGAAAAAGTAAAGATATAACTACAATCACACTTATCAAAACAAGCAATCTCAAATGAAAAACAAAATATAGTACCTCCCAAGAGAAAGGCTCAAGCCACAAATTATCCACAATATCAAAGTTTGGCAGAAGAAGAGCAATTAAACTCCGACCAGCAGCCCAAACAGCATGTGGAAACTTTGTTTCCATCGTCCACTGAAAATAAAAATTAAATGAACAGTCAACTCACGTTGTGTCACACATGAAGAGACAGTAATGATGTTTTCAGTATAGACAGTTTTAATTGACTATTAGCTAAAGATAACTCTGCTCTTGATGTAATTTTAATTGCTAATGAACGAACTGATTCGAGAGAATTGAATGGAAGTGCTGGTACTATTATGCTGGCTAGACTTGGAAAAAAGGTATGATCACCAATGGAGTTCATTAATGGAAAGATGGGTTCCACGAAAAATGGAGAAGCTGGATTAGTACTGCATATCTATTGTCAGATTCTCAATCCTCTTAAATAGTCTACTAGATATATTTGAAAGCTCTAGGGGTTTTAGTAGTGATGACCCACTATCATTTATGCCTCCCTCTATGATGGGAGGCAAACTGCTGGATAAAGCAGCAGAGGGTGGATATCTCAAGGGGCTCCAACCAGAATATGAACAAGGCTAGCAATGGCTCACCTCCTCAAATATGAAACCTTACTTTTTGTGTGATGCTGTTGAAAATGAACAGAGAGAGTATATTGGCAAGCAGTCTTGAGGCTGGTTAATCTGAAAGGACTGACATGATCCAAGTGCGAAAGCGCAGTTTATCAATTGGTAAAGCAAATCCAACAGGTTTAATCTGGAATTAAGCCCCACTCCTCTATTTTGTTCTTCCTGTTGGTGTTGCCCCAAAGATGTTTGGGCTTGAAATCCATTACTTCATAAATTTAAGAACTAATGGATTCCTCGCAGCAAAAAGTTAATAGTCCAATGGAGGTAAAACTGTTACTATTTTACAAGCACCTTATCTGTTTATTTACCTACTGCAAGTCCCTTTCCGGATTCTTGCCTCACTGGCAAAAAAATTAATCAGCTCTACAATTTCAGAAGTGATGGAACCTAGAGGTTCAGCAAGGAACCATTTGGTTGCTTTCAGGTGATGACTTAGACGGCTAAGATCATTTCTCAAATCTTTCCAAGTTTTTCTATTCAGTAGTATCCCCTGCCAAGTGCCTACGGAATTCATCAACAAGGACTAGCTTTTATAGAAATTCGATTAAATCACCTGTTAAAAAGAGCATCTTTTGATGTTCACAGATCAATAAGACAAGATCATGTGCATCATAAAGAGCAGAAAATTGACAATCTTGTAATATAAGGGTGGAGAGTTCTCAAAGCCACATGTACCAGCACAGGAAACTCAGTTGAATCGCTTTTTAGAGAGTGCTGGCTGCAGCAATACAGCCGAACGCGTTGGAAAGTGAAGGGAGTGGCGACCAAGGGGGCAGCACTGGGGAAATAGCTCCACATGTACGCATGGGAATTAAGGAGCAAGTGTAAGACTTTACCTTCCACATTTCAAAATTTGCTCTACCTTTCCTAGTTTGTTCTAATTTTTATTGATTTCCCATTATACTGCAGTCTTGTACAAACGATTCACTACAATTTATGCACATGCTCATTGTTAGAGGCTTCTCTACTTGTTACATTCTACTCATCAGCTTACGTGATTAGAAGGAAACTGGAACCGTACAAAATTAATTCCAGGAGAAATGCCCTAATGATCTAGAAAAGACAAAAAGATAATGCCAGAAAAAGTTGTGCTATTATGATCAAGGGAAAGGTTTCATTTTTGTTTATTTCCTAGTACATCAAGAGGAACCTTGGTGTATGCTATTTGCGGATGATGTAGTCCTAATTGATGAGACTCGTGGTGGAGTAAATGCTAAGTTGGAAGTTTGGAGGCAAACACTAGAGTCTAAAGGGTTTAGGTTGAGTAGGTCCAAGACGGAGTATTTAGAGTGCAAGTTCAGTGAGGTGACGCATGAGGCTGATGTGGTTGTGCAGCTTGATACTCAGGCTATCCGAAGGAGAGATAGTTTCAAGTATCTTGGTTCTATGATCCAGGGAATGGAGAGATTGACGAGGATGTTACTCATCGTATTAAGGAAGGGTGGATGAGATGGAGGCTCGCTTCCGGAATCTTATGTGATAAGAAGGTGCCCCCTAAACTCAAAGGCAAGTTCTACAAAGTGGTAGTTAGACCAGCTATGTTGTATGGGGCGGAATGCTGGCCAGTCAAGAACTCTCATATCCAAAAGATGAAGGTAGCAGAGATGAGAATGTTACGTTGGATGTGTGGGTTTACTAGGAAAGATAAGATTAGAAATGAGGTTATTCGAGATAAGGTAGGAGTGACTTCGGTGGACATCAAGATGCGGGAAGCGAGGTTGAGATGGTTCGGGCATGTGATGAAGAGGTGCACGGAAGCCCCAGTGCGAAGATGTGAAAGGTTGGCTAGGGATGGTTTCAAGCGAGGCAGAGGTAGACCGAAGAAATATTGGAGGGAGGTGATTAGGCATGACATGGAGCAGCTTCAGCTTACCGAGGACATGCCCCTAGATAGGAAGGTGTGGAGGAGGCGGATTAGGATAGAAGGGTAAGAGGAAGGATGGTGTTCTTGCTAGTAGGTATGAGGACTTTGTCTTGTTATCTGTGTGAGGGGACATAGTGTGGTATTGTTTGTTATATTACTTAGCGATAGTCTTGTTTTTGAGTACGATTTGGTGTGATAATACCTTTTGGTGTGATAATACCTATTGCTTTTTGTTCCCTGTATCCTTTTCTGGACTGTTTTTGTTTTGAGCCGGGGGTCTTTCGGAAACAGCCTCTCTATCTCACCTCTGAGGTAGTGGTATGGACTGCGTACACTTACCCTCCCCAGACCCCACTTTGTGGGAATATACTGGGTCTGTTGTTGTTGTTGTTTTTGTACATCAAGAGGAACAACTATCACTCGGACAAAAAATATATGATCTAAAAACTGCTATTACATATAAACCAAAAGGCAATAAACAGGAAGCGTAAGTATAGCTTTACTTCTAGGTGGGGTCAAGGAAATACAGTAGCGTACAGGATATCTAATTATTCGTCAAATAATGCATACTGACAAAGGAAATCAAAAATGGGAATGCTTACATCAAGAGGAGGATTTAACAATTCAATTCCATTGCTTATTTGACCATAAGGCTCCATTAGATCAACAACATTTTCTAAATCCTCTTTCATCAATGTCAACCCAAGATGATTCACCATCATCCTGCTAAATTGCTTTACAGCTTTGGTCTTCCTTAACCATTTCGGGACAAGGCTGCTGAATGTCTGCAGAACAGCAAACCAATTATCCAGTTGAGAAAAATTGCTAGTTCTTTTTGTACGCAGAGAAACTCAGCAGTGAAGTTTAAACATTGAGATATGTATTGAAATCAAATGTATTGAAATCAGCCCAAGGTAGCTGAACATAGTAGAACTCTGTCTTACAAAGAAACTTCATCAAGTTCAGCTTCCGAATCCTTTGCAAATATCTCAATGTGTCAGTGTCTTGATTTCATCATCATAAGATTGGTTTTAAGAGATCCGGGAATTGTTTAGAAAAAAGATGGGTTTTAAAGAGATTTGTTCCCATGAAGTTCAGGACTTAAATGTATATCATCACTAGAATGATGATGTCATGGATTTGCCCTTTAATCAGGTTCTTAAAATTCTCAGAATCTACAAACTAGCGTTCAGTATAGGAAAGAGCAACGAGATGCATGGTCATCTCACTTTCTCCCTTTTCTATTTCTCTTGGTAGACTCACGGATAGAATCTTTTCTTCTTCGCCTTTAAGTATGAGCTTACAGCTGGTTATCAAAAAAAATTATGAGCTTACAGCTGGTTATCAAAAAAAATTATGAGCTTACAGCTTGTAACATAACGTCATGAGGCTTCTAGGCACCTGGAGCCAATTCTAATGACAGGCTTTATAGCTTGGATAAGTGAGAATGTTACTAACACAACCTTAAGACACCATCAGATATTCATTTCAAGGTGTAAGAATCCCAATTACTCTCCACACATTTGTAAATTTAGCCAGTCAAAATTATTCAAGAGTACACATAATGTTGTGAGTTGGAAACGATAGGCAACTGCAACCTATGCGACAGACAACCTGAAGCAAGATGGGAGCCATTACTCTTTCAAGCAAGAAATCAAAGCATAATGTGTCTCTGTACAACCTCCGATATACTGGTCCTCTAAACAATGTATTTCATGTTATTAGGATAGAAAACAGATGCTCGTAGTTTGACAAGTTTATTCTCTTTTTACCGGTTAGACTTGGACAAACAATAAGTCTATGCATTTTGTTCCGGAGTCTAATCGAATGAAATATTTGCATAATTCCAGCAATCAAATTCATGACGTAACTACCATACCCGACATACTCTCACAGCTTATTTCATGATACTGTTAGCTGTCTCATATTAGAAAGTTCTTTCACTATGTGCTGTTTTTACTTCATGTTAAAGTATATTTACTTCCTCAAAATGGAAAATTATATTCTCTTTTCTTCCGGATCCCTTCACATTCAAATGATAGCTTAATTATCAGAAAGGAGCTTGAAGTACATGCTGATACAGTGTAGTATTTTAGCATCGGCAGTAATTACCGCAAACCAGCTGCAGTAGGTCATAAGCTCATCTATGTCCAGGAATTTGCTTCTAAAGGCACTACCTTCCAAGGCCACAGGCACAAGTTTTAGTTCACTTGGACGCAAAAGAGCTGTTTTCTCTGCAACCTGTTAGGCAAAAGTTGCAGTTTTAAAAAAAGATCAGTACTAAATTTGACAAATCACTTCTTGCTGCACTTAACATATAACAACAATCACTTCTAAACCAGTTGAGAACAGAAGAAGAAAGCAAAGCATAATCAACACAAGATTTGCAAAGTAACACTAACTTGTGACCCTGTAATATTGTAAAGAAATGGATCTTGGGCCTAACTCAACCCCAAAAGCTAGCTCGTGAGGGGAGGATTGCCCAAGTCCATATAAGGAGACCAATTGTCCATCCTTTTCCGATGTGGGATTCATAACACTCCCCCACACGCCCAGGATTGGGCCTAACACGACCCCAAAAGCTACCTTTTGAGGTTATGTTAGGCCCAAGATCCATTTCTTCACATGGTATCAGAGTCAGGACCCACGTCACCCAATATTAGGCCCCCAAATTAAAAATTACCTACGCACCAGATGTCTGGTCTTGGGCGTGAGATGGGGTGTTGAAGAATGAAAAAAGCCTCACATAGGTGGTTAATAAGATGGGTGGTCTCCTTATAAGGCTTGGGCAATCCTCCTCCCTTGGGGTGTGAGTTAGGCCTAAGACCTAATTTTACAAATATGTAATAAGAAATCACGAAGAACTACCAATATAGGTTTAAATTGTTGTTGTTGAAATGGATCTTGGGCCTAAATCATTTCTAGTTCAGGTAATCAGGAATCCAAGTCAAGAGAACTTAGTATACATGAGAAATTAGGCATCCCCATGCATGATCTAGGTTGATTCTCTATCCCCATATGATCAAGAAACTTCTCAAATTAGAAAGGTGCTGCCTAAGAACTGCTTTCAAAGTTAAGCAGCCTGAGCTTCTCTTCAGTTCAATAAACTTGAAGGGCCTATATGATCCTCTGACAAAAATGAGAACTGGTGAGCTCAAGAAGAGTTGAGCCGCCGATGAGAGACCAAATAAGCGCACCTTTCTCCAATCTACAAAATCTATAAGCTCTTCATCCATAGTTCCTTTTGCCGCTATCCTAAGTATCTTTTCTCTTTCTGCTTGAGTAGGCCGCTGAAGACGGAATATCCTATCCATCCGACCAGGACGCTGCAAGGCCTCATCGATTTGCTTGAGATTTCTAGTAGTAGCCATCAAGACCACCCCATCCTGTTTCTCAAAGCTGCAACATAAGATGGTATGAGAGAACAGCAAGAATCTAAACATGAAGATGCAATTTATTTCAGTCAACTTAAGATTATACTTTGACCAATTACAAGTAACAATGACCCGAAGTATGCCCTAGTTACAGTTTATAATATGTGAGAATCCTTTAGAAGAACAAGATCCAGCACAAAACTGATGCCCTTTCTTGCAACATAAACGTTTTGGATATATTATCTAAAAACTATTACCCCCTGTCCCAATTTAGGGTGTTTAAGAAAGAAAGGAAGACTTTTGACATTTCTGGTCTAAAACAAGCCATAGATACTTGTGTGATTATATATTTTCTCGTTGAGGAAGAAATGAGAAGTTTAAAGTTAACTAGTTTCTTTTTCTTTTTTTTTTTTGAAATGAAAGTTAACTTGTTTCTAAATAAGGAAGAACGGCATTCTTTTTGGAACAAACTAAAAAGGAAAGTATGACACGTAAATTGGGACAGAGGAGTACTACAACAAAAGAGGAGATCAAAATTATTTGTCTAAAGAAAAATCAAGTGTGACAAGTTTATTTCATGCTGGTATAAGCAAATTGTCACTCCTTAAATCATAGTGACACCACTTGCAGGCCTGCAGTTTTGCAGACACCTGAATAGGTTTTCACCAAAATACAGATCCTCTGAGCACCAACGGGGCCATGAATTTACTAATATGAGTATTGATTAGCCTGATTTTCCAAAATATAAACTACGTTAATCTTCTATCTTCCAGAGAGATTGATATTTGAATACCCAAAGAAATCCATCCATTTAAAAGTAATGTTTCAGATAGTACACTTTCTAAGACCTAAATTATGTCTTGCTGCAAGCAAAAGTCGAAGAATTGAGAAAGGAAAACGATTTTCAATTGGGCCCACAAACTAGAAAGCAATCCCTAATAGAGAAAGGAAAAAAGAGTTTTTATTGGGCCCACAAACTTTAGCCAATCAAGGCTAGACTAAATTCTTTTTAACTTTCTCTAACTTTCTCCCTCAACAAAAGGAAATGGACTTATAATACTCCACTTGCTCCACCAAATTCCCACTTATATATTCTCTTCTACCCATCGCTATTTTTGAATATTCTGCAAAGAAAACAAATTTCCTACCATCAATTTATCAACATGGAAGGTTCAATAAAATAAACTTTTGGTCTAACTCGACACCAAAAGCTAGCTCATGTGGTGAAAATTGTCCCAGATCATGTAGAGAAACTACAAGGCATAACACATACATAGACACCTTAACTTGGCCTCAACTTGCAAGTAAACACCCAAACTTTGAGAATGCACATTGGTTTAAGTTGGACTCGTAACCACACCCATCCAACATGGCATTTCGCGTGAGTTACATGGCAACTCGAGCGTGTTTACAGAGACAACTTAAACCAAGTTGAGGTGTCTAGATATGCATTCTAAAAGTTGGAGTATTTACTTGCCAGTTGAGGCCAAGTTAAGGTGTCTATCTATGTATTACACCTTAAATCCAACAACCCCAACCATTATGGGACTCTTAACCCTTCCACCCACACATGCCCAGGATTGAACATCAGGAGCATGGACTATAATATTGTGGCCTGACATCGAGTAACCCAACATTAGAGATAGGTATAGCTCTAATAACATATTAAGAAAACAAACCTTGAGCCTAACACAACCCAAAAATTAGTTCATGAGGTGAGGGATTACAGACAATACTATTAACCCAGGTGAGACTAACTGAGGTATAAACTCCATAAATACATCAAATAGTGATGGAGAATGCATTCACCAGCACAAAGAAATAAGTAAGACATAAAAGCAGGATGATGATGAAAAAGAAAAAACAGAACATTATGTCTTAATAGGAGTAATGACCAATGTAAGAACATTTTTTAAAGTTTTTAAGAATTAGAACATTTACTTATTATTACAATTCATTTTAAGGAAATCCAATGGAGAATTTCCCATAGCTAAATGAGTACTAATATCACTCTTACTAGGCATTGTTTTGTTTGTCATTTTAGGTTGTTCACTTGGAACACAAAATTTGAACTCCATCCGGTCCATCCAACTTTTTGGCATGAAACTGGCAACGATATCCACCTGAGAGAATGGACATACCTCATTGTAGACGTATGTTGCAAACCTATAAGAATTAACTTGCCTTCTTCCTTCTTTTACCAGCTTAAACCTTTAGATAAAATGGTAGACACAACTCAATATGATATCAAAGTGACAGAGGTCCTACGTTCGAGTCCCACCACCATCCATCAACAAAATATCCCTATGTTCTTGGCTTAAAATAAAAAATTAGGTTCGCACATGAAAAACTATATGCTTTTTTTTTGATAAAGTAAATTATTTTATTAACATTTGGGGGGGAACCCCGTATAGATATACCAAAAGAAGAGAACCTACACCAAAATATGGTTCTCAACAAAAGAGGTTCAATCCTCTAGACAGCATGAAAAACTATATGCTAAGACTAATATAAGCAAATTAAATATTTTAATATTTTAAGCTTTTATACGAGATGGTAGACACAACTCAACAATGTACAAGAAGATAAAGTTGAAAATCTGGAATAATTGCAAACTCAATAAGGGTACTTTATAGAAGAATTAACAGCTACTAAACCATATCAACCCTTTTTTACCCTTATAGAAGAATTAACAGCTACTAAACCATATCAACCCTTTTTTTCTTTTGACAACCGATAAATCCCCTGTGAACAACTAGCCAGCATTAGTTGACCCACAAGTTCGAAACTCGAGGAAGTATGGCTCCCCCTCTACCCTGCTCCCACTTAAATTTTGGGCTCTATGTCAAGATAACATGCGCTCTATCCAGACATCCAATATTGTGTCATTACCACTGAATCAAAGCCCCGGGCCCTCATATCAGCCTACCTTCTCCTTTTCCACATCAAAAACAGACATAACTACTATAGAAGATGAGTTAGGTAACTCAACAATAGCTATACGAGGTCATTTGCCTGATGAATGATTTACATCAAGATGATGCTTTTCTGTTGCTGCAATATCTAAATTTGTTAAAAATCATGAGAACACACTCACCCGTCAAGTTCCACCAGAAGTTGATTGATGAAGGCTTCATGATCCTGCTTTTTAGTGTGGATAAACTTCCCTCTGACTCCAGCAAAGAGGTCAAAATCCTCCACAAATATGATTACAGGAGCCTGAACAGATATAATGAGTAAGCGGATATCACTACAGAAAACAGCTCTGAAGAATGCACCAGATGTGTTCCTTGACATCATACTCTATATTATTCCTCCAGTATGGTTGACTTCTCAAATTATTTGTGCAAGTCAGTCAAAAAGATCATAACATTAAGCCACAAAAAAGTTTTACAGGTAAGCTTTTGAAAAATTTCTCATTACCAGTCTTGCACAAAGTTAATTATGAGTTGCAGTTCAAGATAAGCATGTTTTACTGGTTTCCTTCCCACAAAAACATGCACGCTGTGAAGAAATGAATCTTGGTCCTAACTCAACCCCAGAAGCTAGCTTATGAGGGGAGGATTGCCCAAGTCCATATAAGGAGACCAAATGTACATCCCTTTTTCGATGTGGGACTCTTAGCACACCCCTGCACGCCCAGACCTCGTTAACTGGAGCGTGTACAATATAATATGGGGGCCCAACATCGGTGATCAAAGAATTGGGATGGGCCTGGCTCTAATACCATGTGAAGAAATGAATCTTGGTCCTAACTCAACTCCAAAAGCTAGCTTATGAGGGGAGGATTGCCCAAGTCTATATAAGGAGACCAATTGCCCATACCTTTTCCGATGTAGGACTCTTAACACACGCAAACAAACCTATCAACTTTTATCAGTGCGTGCAAAGACAAATATGTCTTTACCATTATCAGGATGCCTAGAAAGGTGTGCTTCTTTACATGGCTAGCAGCGAGGGGAGCGTTTCTGACTGCCGAGAATTTGAGGAAGAGAACTATCACTTGTGCTGGTGTTATATGTGCAAGTGCACGGGTGAAGAAGGTGATCATCTCTTGGTGCATTATGAAGTGGCATCAAGCTTGTTGAGGGTGGTCTTGAATTATTTTTGTGTGCAATGGGTGATGCCAAGTACTGTTAGAGATGTGTTGCACAGTTGGGCGGGAAGACGTAGACGTAGAAGACAAAAGACATGGAAGTTTGCTCCACTAGCCCTCAAGTGGGCCATATGGAGAGAAAGAAATAGGAGAGTTTTTGAGGGGATCGAATATGATTTTGCACATTTAAGGAATAGCCTACTTTCCCTAATTGCTTTTGGTGCACCCTGAATATTCCTAATTGTATAGAGGATTGGGTGCCTTTTGTAGAGAATCATGTTTTGATGTAGTTTCTCTACTTTTGGTATATGTATGCAGGAATTTTTCTTCCCACTGTTAATAATACCATTTACCTTATCCGAAGAAAAAAATATCAGCAGCCAATTCCAACAAGACCCTTTTCTTATTCTTTTTTACTTTAGATCTCAGATTATAATGACAAGAAGATGCAGATGGACACCATAACCAGGTATTGGGAATTGTAAGGAGAGGCAATACAATACGCAAAGAAACCAGACTGACCAGATCACGTGCTGTTTGAAACAGCTCTCTAACATTTGATGCACTTTGGCCAACCCACAAACCAGCCTCTAGTTGCTGGGCTTTAACTTCAACAAGCGGCACCTTAGCTTCTGCTGCAATTGCCAGAGCTAGGGTTGTCTTTCCAGTTCCTCTCTCCCCCACAATAAGAACTCCCTGTCATATCACACATGAATAGAACTTAGTGCAAGCATAAAGCATCATTTTAGCTCGACCATATGTTGTGGATATGCACCTTTACTCACCCACGCACACACAAACAATGCTGCTGGTTTTTTGTTTGTTTTTTTTGATAGGGATGATGCGCAGGTAATTATATCAACACATTCCACGACGTGATATGGTGTAACGGTGGTAACCTTTAGAAGAACCATCGTTCATCGTACAGTAGATTGGCCATATATTCCAAAGAATGCTCATTATGGTACCAAAAGTGTTTGCTTTTACTGATATCACGGAAGGTTATTAACATAGGACATGACTGTGCATGTAGTGCATTATGACTATATGTTGTTAACTAATCCTTTCCAAGTTGGTGTGGTTATACTCCTTTCACAATTAGGCAGATGCTGAATCTAGTTGCACCAGTATCAGAAATAAAGCTCACCTATAGATAAAACTAACACAATACTTGAGGACTTAATAGGATCAACTGGAGTCTAAAGGTGATACATCGGAAATCTAGATCAATTTGCAGCTAACTTGATGTCAAGCTAGCACAGCGAATTTTACTCTGCACATAGAAATGCCACTGAACTTAACTGAATACACAAATTGACTTCAACATACAGCAAGAACCCTACTTGTAAGACCAGAGAAATTATGATTATTGTTGAGGGAACCATAACCTTCATTTTAAACATCAGAATGCCTACACTAGAAATAGTTTCTCCTCAACATCATTCTTTCTCACAGGTTTATCGTTTATTGGACTTAGCTCTGCATAAGATATTTAAGCAACCATATGACTGAATTCTTCATAGGAAAGCGAAGGCCCATAATATATTAGTCTATGCATGTATAACTGTCAAGTAGTAGGTACATACTTGAAGTGCCTTTTTATGGTCACAAAGATCAACACATAAATGCACTAGTAAGAAAGCAAGCCTCTCGGAAGAAAGAAAATACACCACCATCTTAAACTAAGAAATTCTCAAACACAACTTGCAGTAACAAACCCGAGGGGCACGAGCTCCCATTTCTTGAAAAGCCCGAGGGTTTTGCAGAAATGCCACGACCTCATTAATTTCTTCTCTCATAGATTCAATGCTTGCAAAGTCCTTCAAACGTATAGGGGGATTTTTCACCCTCTGGGAAACAGAGAAAAAGAAGATTGATCACCAAAAGTAATACCAAGGCATTGTCATGGTTAAAGAACAAAAGTGCAAACCTTCATCTGATCAAAAGCAGTACTGATTGGATCAACACCAGCCTTCTTCTTTTGCTTTATTCTCCTTGTCCTAAATCTAAAATATGCTTTCTGCAGCAAATTGTAACAATTATTATGCATAAACTTCACTTACTTGAAATTATTGCAAGTAGTAACAATTACTTGTAAGCTGTTATCTAGCATTGATTCATGCAAAAACATATAAGTTGACCACATACAATCCTTCAAAGGAAATTGTCCTGAATTGTCAAACCTTTTGCAGAAAAGCAAAGATATGAGCTCAACTAGAATACCATTGATCAAGACGTTAAGAAGGATTTGATCTTCTTAGGCACGTGAGACAAACTATGTGTTAAAGAAACAGACGTTTAGCCTAACTCTAACTTCAAACTAGATAATGAGGTAAGAATTGCCCAAACCATACTAGGAGATAACAACCCATTACCTCAACTAAAGAAGGACATTCTTGGCTCTACCACCTCTACGCACATCCAGGGTTGAACATTTGAAGCATGGTAAAATAACAAGGGGTGTCCAACATTGAGAAACAATAACAAGGATGGGTCTACCTCTGATATCATGACAAGAAAATGGACTCTGATACCATGACAACACATTCCCTCAACAAATGTGGGACACTCAAACACCATGCATTAGTTTGCCATCCAAAAGAAAAATAAAGTAGAGGAATATTTTTGGGGGCCGTAATCTTAAAACATTTTTGGTTTGGATCCATTGAAATTCCCAAAGAAATGCTCAAAATGTCTTCTATAAATTGCTCACGTCCCCGCAACAGGTGAGTTGTACCCCATGCTGTCACTTAGGGATTCTAGAAACCTGCTACACGTTTTCAATTTTAAAAGCATCTTTTTGAGATTCCAAAACAATTTACAATAACGAGATATTAGAGATGGTGATGCAGTACAAGTTCTTCATAGAATGCCCCGGAAGACCAGAACTAACACCCAATTTGGAAGGACAATAAATAATGCAAAAAGGACTCAACACCTCAGTCCGAAACAAGTTGGGGAAGTCTATATGAATCCTCACTGACTATGTCACTCCATTTAAATCATCTCACACATATATTATGCAAATATAAAAAATTATAACTTAAAAGTACTAGATTGAATATTTTCTAAACATATAAATCTGTGAAAAGTTAAACCACTCCTAGATAGAATAAATCCTACCCTAAAAGTGCTAATGTCTAAAACATATTCTCAAGTAATATGTATTGCCTATACATATCGTTTTCTCCCATTGTGCTCTTATGATGAATCCTCACATTACAGAAAGGCCACGTGGTAGAAATATCTAAAGTATACATTCTTCAGCAATCTCAGAGGAGCTAATGAAGTACATCAGCAGTGGAGGAAATGACATGAAATATAGAAACCAGAAATTTTCAGAAGGTACCAGATGACTATAGAGACAGATCCTGATGATGAAGAATAATATCAATGTAAATGGATAAAAAGGAAGAAGAAGAATATAAATGTCAAACCAGTGTTTTGGACGGCGAAAGGCGACAAGGCTCTGCCTCGCCACGCGGCGAGGCGAGTGGCGAGGCGCTCGCCTTTTTGAGGTGCGGCGACAGTTAATACCAAAAAATTAAAATATTTAATTGCATATATAAATAATCAAAATCTCAATAGCAATAATATATTAGTAAATATTTCAATTCAAAAACTTAATATAGATAGTAGATATTAAAAGTCGAACTTGAATGACTCAACAATCGATAAAACAAGCAATACTAAAACAATTACGATGTTAATTAGTATATTATATAAGTTATAACTAAAGTACTAAACTTGAACGAAGAAATCAGAAACAGTAAGTACTAACTACTGTTACTGTGAGGAAAAAAAACACTGGGAAGAAGTAAAAAAAATCAGAGGAAGAAGTGAACTAAGAAGGGAACTGATTTGAAGAAGAAATCAGAGGAGAAAATCAGCAGAAGAAAGTAGAAAAAGAAAAAAAAAAACAGAGTTACGCACCTAAAGGCTTAAGCAGAGTTGCCGGGTGCAGTCCCCGGAGTTGGCAGTGGTAGGCATCCAAAAGCAAATATGGAAATAAACCCTAAAATTACCTTTTATCCTTTAAAGACCTAATTATTTTTTTTAAAAAAAAAAAAGGCGTCGCCTTTCTCGCCATGGCATCACCTTTTTAAGGTGTCATCGCCACGAAGGCAGATGGCGACATAGGCTCGCCTCGCCTCGCCATTGGCGACGTGGCGAGCGCCTTTCACAACACTCTGTCAAACATAGGACTAAGGGTGGCCTGGTAGATTAAGCCTTAAGGATACACTGTATTAGCCTCCACATGCAGATAAGATGTGTCACACTAGCCTCACATTGACCATTAGTTGGTTGACTGGAGACAGAATATCCTGTTTATATCAACATTGATGCAGACCTCCCTCCCCCCCCCCCCCCCCAAAAAAGGAGAAAACACAAAGAATGTCGCTAATATGCCACGAAATTACTTTCCCCTTTCTCCATTACTTTTCACACACCTCAAGTTTTCGGTTTTAATTTATCTTATTTGAACTAACTTTCTGTTTGGTGAATTAGATATTTATTTTCTTCATACTTTCATGATTTCTGATAGCTTTGGGAAGCAAATCTTCAGTTCCTATCTTCAATTATACTTGCATATAGTTTGACAATTAATTTTTCTTACGTATATATATACACACACACACACACACACATATATATACATATATATATATTCATGACCCGAATGATTTAAATACATCATCATTTTATCAGTTTCCTTGGACACTATTCCAAAAAATCAATTTTTAGAGCTAATAACTAAAGATTACTTCAACCAAGCTACTTTGTTTTCCTTAAAGTAGGGTTCATCTTATTATAAATTAGAACCAACAGAGTGCAGTTTACAAGATATATAAAAGAACATAAGTATTTTCACAATAAGCTATGTAGGGAGCTAACCGAATCCAGCATATTTCTGTCATTTTCAACGTTTAGTTTCGTTACTCTAACGAAACTAATTATCTTAATCAATTCTCTAAAGATCAATTTTAATATCAGAAATGATTTTGAAAAGCCAAGCAAAAAGGAAGCCATTAGAAAAGAAATTCTAGAGTATTTGCTACACAATTAAAAGTATCCTCGTCAGAAACTCAATGTTACTTCTATTTCACCCTTGATCACATAACAAAACAAGTCAATGGAAACCTTTCATCAAAATGACTATTTGTCCCTCCACATTGCATGCATCCACAGTACAATTCTTATATTTCAATGATTTGACTATAATAGCCTCTACTCCTATCATCGAAACAAAAGATCCCAAACAACTTGTCCACCATCTTTTATCTTTTCCTTTTGATATGTTAACAACAAAAAAAGAAAAAAAAATACTTAAGTGAGCGTGAAGAAGATATACTCCTGTTCAGAGGTGACAACAGAGATAACATCACACAAAAGATCCTCAAAGAGCAGCAGCATTCACTGGTATGAACTAGGTTTTTCTCCATATTGGAGCCTGAAATTAGGAACTAACATTTTATTTATAACCGTGGAGTCCAAGCCAGCTTGCACATACCTCAACTAATTCCACAGGGTATCTGCTATCCCCACCAACACAAGTACCGAGTAACTCAGTCCACTAAGGCTTGGACAAATGGGAAGAAATCACCTAGTGTTTTTGTCTCCGTTGGAGACCCCATGGTTCTCAACCCCATTTCATTGACCTTGGATGAATTATAAACAACAACAACATATCCAGTATATTCCCACCAAGTGGGGTCTGGGGAGGGTAAAGTGTACGCAGTCCATATCATACCTCAGATGAAGTAGAGAGGTTGTTTCCGATAGACCCCCGGCTCAGAACAGATAACAATAACAAACAAAAATCATAAAAACAAACAACAAAAAAGAGATAACACATCGCTAAATAATAAAAGAAGCAAGACACCCACAGAGTAATACTATAGACTATTTATTCGAAATCACAAACATCACCTAAACAACACGAACAAGAATCTGCCAAAAACAACAGGCACAGATACAAACAAACACTCCTTCCTATTAATACGGACGCCTTCCTACCCACTAACCCTCTACCCTAATCCGCGTCCTCCACACCTTCCTATCACATTTTATAAATAAATTCAAGCTTCAACTACATCCAAGCAACATCCAATGATGAAAGAACAAACAAAATCCCCTATCAAACAAAATCCAAACAAACTTTTGTAAACATGTATGTATGTTGTATATGTGTGTGTGTGTGTATAGTGCCTTCGTCGCAGACCTCATGGTTCTCAGTCCACTTCATTGACAAGATCATACCAAGATGAATTATAAACACATTTTATAAATAAATTCAAGCTTTCCACTACATCCAAGTAACATCCAATGATGAAAGATCAAATCCCTTGATAAAGCTTTATATATATATATATATATATATATATATATATTAAAGAGTGTCATAGTTGTGGGAAAGAGTGGTAGAGTTGAGACTGAGGAGGATCGTGACTATTTCGGAGAATCAGTTCGGTTTCATGCCAGGTCGCTCGACTACCGAAGCCATTCACCTTGTGAGGAGATTAGTGGAGCAGTATAGGGAGAGAAAGAAGGACTTGCATATGGTGTTCATCGATCTTGAGAAGGCGTACGACAAAGTCCCCAGAGAGGTTCTGTGGAGGTGCTTGGAGGTTAGAGGTGTGCTTATGGCATACACTAGGTCGATCCAGGACATGTACGACGGAGCAAAGACTCGTGTAAGGACGGTAGGAGGAGATTCAGAACACTTTCCTGTGTTGACTGGGTTGCACCAGGGATTGACTCTAAGTCCGTTTTTATTCGCCTTGGTGATGGATATATTGACACGGCATATTCAAGGAGAGGTACCTTGGTGTATGTTATTTGCGGATGATGTAGTGCTTATTGACGAGTCCCGGAGAAGAGTTAATGATAAGTTGGAGGTTTGGAGACAAACCTTAGAGTCTAAAGGGTTTAGGCTGAGCAGGACCAAGACGGAATACTTGGAGTGTAAATTCAGTGCTTTGACGCATGAGGCCGACGTGGTAGTGGAGCTGGATTCTCAGGCCATTCGGAAGAGGGATAGTTTCAAGTATCTCGGGTCTATGATTCAGGGAAATGGAGAGATTGACGAGGATGTCATGCACCGTATTGGTGCAGGGTGGGTGAAATGGAGGTTCACTTCGGGGGTCTTGTGTGATAAGAAGGTGCCTCCAAAGCTTAAAGGTAAGTTCTACAGAGTGGCGGTCCGACTGGCTATGTTGTATGGAGCTGAGTGTTGACCAGTTAAGAACTCCCACATACAGAAGTTGAAGGTGGCGGAAATGAGGATGTTGAGATGGATGTGCGGACTTACTAGGAGGGATAGGGTTAGAAATGATTTTATTCAAGAGAAGGTGGGAGTAGCTTTGGTAGAAGATAAGTTGCGGGAAGTGAGATTGAGATGGTTTGGGCATCTAATGAGACGGTGCACGGATGCTCCAGTACGGAGGTGTGAGAGGCTCACTATGGATGGTTTCAGATGGGGTAGAGGTAGGCCGAAGAAATACTGGAGGGAAGTGATTAGGCATGACATGGAGCAGTTACAGCTTACAGAGGACATGACCCTTGATAGGAAAGTGTGGAGGACGCGAATTAGGCTAGAGGGTTAGTGAGTAGGAGTGTGTCCTTACTAGTAGGGAGGAGTGCTTTGTTTGTCGATGTACCTGTAGTCATAGTGTTGTGCATGCATCTTGTAGTTTCTTGTTTGTGGTGTTTTTGGTGATGTGTGTGATTTCGGATTGATAGTTCATAGCATTACTCCGTGGGTGTTTTGTTTCTTTTACCTAGTGGTGTGTTACCCCTTTTTGGTTGTTTATTTTTATGTTTTCTGCTTGTTATACTTGTTATCTATCCTGAGCCGGGGGTCTATCGGAAACAGCCTTTCTACTTCTTCTGAGGTAGTGGTATGGACTGCGTACACTTTACCCTCCCCAGACCCCACGTTGTGGGAATACACTGGGTATGTTGTTGTTGTTGTTGTAAAGAGTGTCATAGTTATAAGTTTTTCCAAGAACCACTTAAATAGAAGAGTTAGTAATAGAACAAAAAGCATATTGCAGTAGAGATACTACTCCCTCCGTTTCATTTTATGTGACCCTAACTGACTGAGCACGAAACTTTGAAAACTTTTCAAACTTGTAGTATTAAATATGCCATAATATTTGTGCAGCTATAGGACTTCCAAAACTTGTCATCTTAAACATGCTATAATATGTGTGTGGCTATAGAAGCTTTTCATAAAGGGCAAAATGAAGAAGTTAAAGTTAGTCTATTTCTAGATTCAGAAAGTGGACATATTTTTTAAACATACTAAAAAAATATAGGGTCACATAAACAGGAATAGGAGAGCGATAACTAAGACAATCATACCAAAGAAGCTATAGCCCACTTTATTAGAGAATGCTCTGCATTATGCAAAAACAGAAGCATACAATTGTCCAGACACTAGATACACAACTCAGTCGAGGAGGTAACTATACCACTCTCTGCAGCTTCCGTACGTTGGGATTTCTCCTTAAAGGTCCATAACCAAGCAGTCGTGGAATTTTCCTCTTCATAAAGCGTATCACATGATACAATACATAGACATATACTGCAGCTCTAATCAAAAACCAGAGATACCACTGAAATTCATCTTTTTTTCTTGATCTGAAACTCATTTCAGCCTCAGATTGCCACTTCAAGTACCACGTTGAGGCAACAGATTGATCGAAATACTCTGGCCAAGCCATACCCAGCCGCATCCTCACCTACACCACAACAGCAAGAGACTGCTCTGAAAACACAGTTAAAAACAAGGAGGAAGATTAAACAATAAACCAGGGTCGAGTGCAGGCTATGATAAATACCCTATAAGGGATGACAAATTCCACAGTAGGGAAAACAATCATCATCATAATGTCATCATTTATGTTTCTGACTTTCTCCAAAATCCAGTCTCTTCCGCGTGAAACAATTCTCAGAGACCACAGTCCATTTAGACACTGATGACAGAGTCTTGTGACCAAGAGGAACTGTTGACGGAAGTCGAGCTCTGAGAAAGGAATCCACATCAGCTGAACCACAGTTGGGATACCTGAAGCAAGCATTCTCAGGTACAAGGCATCAAAACCTCCAAAATCTTCATAAATCATTTCATATTCCTGTAATCAAAATGTTAAGGTCAAAAATCAATGCCACATTCTCATCAGAAAGAGAAATCAACTGTGCAGATAGAGGATCATACCTTGATATCAACATAATATTCTTTGTCATCTCCCTTCAACATAACATACATGACAGCCCAGTCGTGTCTGATTCTAGCACTCTCAAGAAGCTTCTTGGACATGGCATAAGGAACAGCCACAGGATCCATCTCCCACCTATATCTTTCTTCATTATACCATGATTTTGCCACCACTCTATCCCGATCCAGGAGGATCCTTTCCTATAATAAGAACTTGGACAACATTATAAAACAGATACCACCATCGATAGGGCATGGTATCTTGCACGAAAAAATGCAATGGCATCATTATGGGCAAATATTGTTTTCAAACAGAAACAACAGATTAGGAAGTAGACTTACAACAACAACAACAATATACCCGGTGTAATCCCACAAATGGGGTCTGAGGAGGGTAAGATGTACGTAGTCCTTACCCCTACCCTTGAAGGTTAGAGATTGTTTCCGATAGACCCTCGGATCAAAAGAGAAGTTAATCGGAGCAGGGTTGCAAAAAGAAAAAAATGATAGCAAAATATCCAAATACAAAGCACATGAAGCAACAGATGATAAAACACATTGAAGAATAAGAAACTACGTAATCTAAATACTCCAACTAATAGGGAGAAGATGGGGCTAGCCTCCTGCCTCTCCCACCTAAAGTGCGACAACACTCGACTACCTACTAACCTTCTACCCTAATCATCGACCACCATACCTTCCTACCTAGGGTCATGTCCACGGTAAGCTGAAGTTGTGTCATGTCCTATCTAATCACCCCCACCCCCACCCCGTTTTCGGCCTACCTATACCTCTCCTAACTCCTGGTACGGAAAACCCCTCACGCCTCCTAACTGAAGCATCCACGCACCTCATCTTCACTCACCTGAACCATCTCAGTCTCGCTTCCATCATCTTATTCGCCACAGAATCCAATCCCACCTTGCCCCATATAACTTCGTTCCTACTCATATCTTTCCTAGTATGCCCACACATCCATTTGAGCATCCTCATCTCCGCTACATTCATTTTCTGAACATACGCATTCTTGACTGGCCAACACTCTACCCCATAGAACAATGTTGGTCTAACCACCACTATGTAGAACTTACCTTAAGCCTATGCGACACCTTCTTAGTGCATGGTACCTCGAATGCGAGCCTCAATTTTGCCCACCCCACTCCAATACAATGTGTGAGTGTGGCATCATCATCAATTTCCTCGTCTCCTTGGATAATGGACCCAAGATACTTGAAGCTCCCTCTCTTGGATATGACTTGTGCATCGATCTTCAGTTCCACCTCCTTCCCATGTGATACGTCACTAAACATACACTCCAGGTAGTCTATCTTAGTCCTGCTTAACTTGAAACCTTTAGACTCTAGAGCATGTCTCCAAACTTCCAGCTAATCATTAATTCCACCACTTGTCTCGTCAATTAACATTATATCATGTTCCAGATATAAATCACAAAATAACTGATGACGTCAATTACAAAATGCAAAAACCTATGTTGATCTCGAGGCTCAAAAGCTCCCCAAAAACCTTAAAAAAATATTTTCATTCCCCATTAAGTGAAGTCCAGAACTTGGATTCCCTTTTTTTCTCTTTTGAGAAGTCTCAAGATAGAGTACCTTCAATTAATATGGCCAATCTGGTAGTGGAATTTGTTTTTGGGACAAAGATAGCAGGAGCCAGCAACTTGTAATAGCCTATAAGGTAATACCTAGACCACCTTTTAGCTCAATATTTCTATCAATTAACTACTACATCTTTCCATACCCACGACAAGGTCATTACATATGCTTGAAATGTAAAAGCAAGTATCTTGCTAAATCCTACCTAACAGGCACCTATTTATCCATGAGACAACAACCCCACAAACTATAATGTACAAACCCCTCACTCAATGCAGAGTCTTTAACTTCTAGATCAAAAATTGAAGACCAAGACATGAAACTAAATCAGTAACTGAGAAACACCAGCTAAATAGATGCAAAGTAACTCTTACTACAGAGGAAAAGATAAGCCATGGATAACGATGAGAACCAAAGGGAATTCCAAGATGATTAATTTACTGCTAAATGATCAAACTGCTGATAGTAATAGAAAGTAAAAGTAGAAATGATGATTGCACTACCTAGCATAAGCAGGAAGAACTAAGCATTTCAGCAAAAATTACCTGTTTCTCAGCCATATACTTTTTACCATGCTCAACATTCTCCAGCAAATCCCTCTTGAGGTCTGCTTTAACATCCTCACGCCATTTCTTCCAACCATGATGCAAATGGAGGCTAACGGCCTTTGGGACTACAACCTGCTTGTTTCCAAACATCCACTTTAATTCAATTTCAGGGAAACCCTTGACAACTTCATCCACTGGTGTGTTTACAACAAAACGTTTTTCATCGCCATATCTCTTCATTTTTTTCTTAATACGACTCTCCAGATTCCGTTGCATCTCTCTTGAATCCTCAAGTGCTTTTTCTATTCGCTGACCGAACACCATAGAGTCTTGGTCAAAAAGGAGTATATTGTCTTCATCTTCCAAAGCATTCGGTAGAACTATCTGCTGCAACAAATGTCTGTGAGCAGTTTGCAGTTCTTCTTTTATCTCAGATCTAGAAAGCTTAGTGAGAGAGCTTTTAGGCACGCTGCAAAGACACACAAGTATATAGAGCAATGTAAATGATTGGGAAAATATAGTTCACAAACAATATCAAATAGCAAGTCTTGTTACAAATAGTAGTAAACAAAACTAACCTCATCTAAGAACAAAGGATATCTACAGCCTACAAGAATAACATGCTACATGTCAATTATCTAGTCACCAGCATAGAGTAGATTAGCTGACCAAGGAACAAGTACAATTGCAGATGGAATTAAATTCTAGGTAATATAACAGTGAACTAAGCATTAAAATGTCTTGATGACGTATTCCAGGAATATACCAAAGCAGTTTAGGAGGTTACAACAACAACAACATACCCAGTGAAATTCCACAAAGTGGAGACTGGGGAGGGTAGAGTGTACGCAAACCTTACCACTACCTCTTGGAGGTAGAGAGGCTGTTTCTGAAACAGTTTAGGAGGTTAAATCCTAAAAAAGAGAAAAAAAAAAATCAGTTCGCAACAGAATTGCTTAGGTGCCAACTAAATTAGCATGCGCAAAGGGGTAGTTCCTTTCCAAGATTTCCCCTGAAACTGATTGCTCAAATAAAATAATAAAGCTCAATGCCAATATCAATCGTTTAGATTAACAGAAACACAGTTGCTTTGGTACCATTGCTCGTACAAAAGATCTGTTGCACTATTATACATCAAAAAAACATGTATGAGCCACGAAAATTCTAATATTATCTTACCTCTCAATGCTTTGCAGCCTCATTTTCCTCAGAAACTCCTTTACCAAGATTTGACACTCCCTCTCAATAGATGCAAGTTCCCTCACACCAATGCTCAATGCAAGTGTTTCTCTCCTCATAATCTCATCATCTATCTCCGCAATCCTCTCCCATATCCCATTATATTCCTCATCACTCCGTCTCACTTCCTCATCCAATTTCGCAACTTTTTCCTTTACTACTGCATCTTTTTCATTGCCCTTAGCCTTCTTCAATAAACTTTCCTCCTCCCTCTTAATCTTCACCACTACATCAAGAATCTCCTCCGAACACTTGACCAGTGCACTTCTTTGGCTGTTTAACAATCTCAGTTCCACATAGAGACCATTCATGATCTCCTTTTGCAACTCATTCCTCTTCATGCTCACATCCTTTAGCTTTTCCTCCACACATTTTACATCCTCTTTACCAGATTTCACCTCCTCAATCACTTTAAGCAACCCCGAGACCGTCTCTAACAATCTCTTAGTACAATGTGAATATTCATGTCTAGTCTCATCGATATCTTTCCCTTTACTACTACCTTGCTTTGTTTTCTGTATCACCTCAGCTGCCGCGGGAGGCGGAGCAGCAATAGCAGGGAATTGGAACCCGAGAAAAGGGCACAATCCAAAAGCAATAGAGAATAATGTGTACACTATAGGCTTCACAATGGGTTTAAGAGGATTTTGGTCATTATATGTAACTGGGTTTGTGTCTTTTTTGGTGATAGAACATTTTAGGAGTCTAGCTGGGGCTGAAGTAATAGGAATTTGAAGAGGACTTTTGCGTTTATCTGGTTCATGGGAAGGAAAAATTTTCGAGCGAATTCGGTAATTGGAATGGTTATGGCGATTCAAAAATGGATTCTGAAGAGTGAAGAATGTTGTAGTAGTAGTAGAAGCATACATAATTAAGGGCGGGTGAAGTTGTTAGCTAGTCATGAAATTTGGGAGATGGAGAGAAGTGGCATGGTGAGAAAGTTGAAGAGCAGAGAGTAAGTAGGATAAGACCAGCGTTGGGTTTTTAACCAAAAACCCAGGGAAGAGCCGGCGACCCAAATTAATCAAGGTGGCTGCTCATATTTCCCTCTTCTTTCTCTCCTCATTTTGCCATTTATTATCGTTCCCTCTTTCTCTTCTCTATTTTGCACTTTTTTATTTTACTATATAGGCGTTTGGCCATGAAAATAAAATACTTTAGAATTGGAGTTGAAATTAGAGTTGGAGTTAGAGTTATATTTAGCTATGAAAATAAATAGTATTCTTTTTTATTTTTTATGAGAGAAGTAAAAATAAAAAAAGTGAAAACAAAAAAAAGTTGTTTTCACTTTTCTGAAAATTTATTTCTCTTTAGTGAAATGCATTTCATGGCCAAAACGCCACTACATTTCACTTTTTTCACTAAAGTGAAATTTATTTTCGGAAAAAAGTAAAAAAAAATCCATGGCCAAACGGGCCAAAATCCATGGCCAAACGGGCCCTATATTTAGGCGTTTGGCCATGTTGCATTTTCGAAAATAGAAAAAAAAAATAGTAGTTCTTTTTAAAGTAAAAAAAATGATATTCAAAAATTGGAGTTGTGTTTGGCAATAAAATAAATTAAAGTTGTTTTAAAAAAAATTGTGAGTAATATGGAGTGAAAATATTTTTTTATTGATTTTAGAATTTTTTGAAAATTTTTGAAAAAAGTGAATATAAAGTGAAAATAAAATTTTTTAGAATTTCATGGCCAAAGGTTTATTCCGGAGAGTAACCCCGAAAAAAAGTAAAAAAAAATTCATGACAATGTACAATGTGTGATTTAAAAATCTCTTCTCTTCTTTTGTATACACGCATATTACCTTTTCATTACAACCTTTCAACTCCTCTCTTTTGAGTGACATGTAGTGTTTTAAAAGGCAGTTTTGAGGCTTGCCTCGGGACTTGCCCCGAGGTAAGATACTGGCAAAACGCCTCTAGGCACTGGTGTGGGGTTTAGTTCTGTGAGACTTACGCCCTAAGCGCCCGATTGTACGTCCTAAGTATGCCTAACGTCCAACGCTCAGGGTTCGCCTAACGTATCTTAGGTAAATTATGTGTCAAATTCCTTAATTAACATTATTGACGTTATAATTTTCTAATAAATAAATAATTCTTAATAGGCCTTTTCATCTATAGAAATAAAAAGACTGAGAACTCAAATAACAAGTCATTGTATTGCATATTTACTATTTGAAAATACCGTGAGGGTGAATATCACTTAACATTTCTTTTAAAAATACTTAACCGAATTTTATATCATTGGTCTTCATATTATTATCATACGTCTCAAAATTATTATATTTATTATTTTCATATGTCTCAGAACAATCACTATTTGAAAGTAAATTATCATTTTTTATTATCTCAAAATTACCGTGAGGGTACTAATAAAGTTCATTGATTATTTTCTTTTAGGAATGAAAATTTCATAGTACGATAGTAATATATTTTACAAAAATGTTATTCTTTTATTATTAGGAAGTTAAGATATTAGAGTTGATTTGCATCTCATAGTAGCTTTTATATCATTTATTTATTTATACTTGTAAAATTATGTTAGAAGTTTTATTTTCTATGAGTTTCTTTGATCATGTTTTAATTGTTTTAAACTATAAATTTATTGATTATAATTTTTTCTATTTGACTATTTTATAAATTAAAATTTTAAAGATCCGTGAGGCTTATGCCCTATCGCCTCAAGGCTTAAGCCTCGCCCGTGCTAAGTAAAACGCCCCGCCTCACGCCCAGTCTTTTAAAACACTGGTGACACGTGCTTAGCTTTTTTATTTGTGCGAGACAGATGCCTTCTATTTTGTTTTTCCCAGCCTCTTTCAATGGTAGAAATTTGATGGTTCAAAGCAACTTAGTAGGTTTTGGCCATGAAAATTTTAAAAAAAAAATACTTTATTTGAAATTTTAAAGTTGGAGTTGGAGTTATGTTTGGTAATAGCTTTTGCAGTTAATATTTAAAGTTTAAATTTATTTTAAAAAAAATATAAAATATTATTTGAAGATGGAATATAATTTAAATGGGTTTATTTTATGAAAATAAAAAAATTTAGAATTTTTTTGAAAAAAATCAAAAAGTAAAAAAAAAAAGTGAAAACAAGGTTTTGGTTGTGTTCCAAATTCCAAATACAACTTCAAATTGTATTTGAAATTTTCATGGTCGAACACTATTTTTCAAATAAAGTGAAATAATTTTTTGAAAAACAGTGAATAATATTCATGGTCAAACGACTACTTAAATTGTACTACTTCATTCTCTACCGACTTGATTTGAGTTGTAATTTTAAAATTTACTTGAAGTTCACGATTTTGATGGACAATTGTTGTTCCTTAGATTTTATTTTTCTTAGGTTCGCATCTTATATTTGATGTTTGTTTCTAGATTATAGCATTTTATTCTCTTAGTACCAACATCTTCATAAAAATTTGTAAAATTTTATTATATTTTTCTCGATATTCACGTTGGCAGGCAGATAAACTATAGTTTCTTTCCTAAATAAGGGTTGTTTTTATACTTTACTTTTTTTGTTTTAAAACTAAGCTAAAAGATTAGCAATATGAAGCAATAAAGTATAGACACGAAATGAGAGATAAGAGAAATGTATTAAAACTAAGCTAAAAGATTAGCAAGATGAAGCAATAAAGTATAAATAAGAAATGAGAGATAAAGATAGGAGAGGTTTCTTATTCTTCCAAGTATCAAGTGTATACAATATTAGCTCCTATGCCTCTATTTATAGTGTTCATAGAGGTATACAAAATTCATAGAGGTATACAAAAGGTTATCTTGATAACATAGCATTAACAATGAAGATTATGGGGGAGGTTAAAGGATAAGAGTTATATTCATAATGGTGATTGTGGAGTAATGAAGGATTAACTATACATTAAGGAGAAGAATGGTGGGAGTAACTTCTTAGGAGTTATGGACCTCCACATAAATATTATTTTATAACGAGAAAAGACATCAAAACACCCCTAAACTTGTTTGTCAATTTACTTTAGCACTTTAACTTTACGACCATTTAAATACCCCCCCCCCCCAAACAACTTTCAAGTGAATTAAATACCACATCTAATGCTGACGTGGCATAAAAAAGAAGAAAAAAACGCGTATTTTTAAAAAAAATAGAAAATGAAGGTCCCACTATAGATAAAAAAAGAAAAATATTCCCCTACCCCACTCCTTTCTTCTTCCAATCCCCCCACCCCCTTTTTTTTTCCAATCCCCGCACCCCTTTTTTTTTTCTTCTGTAAACATTTACAACAATGGCTTTGACTATTAATCAAATAGCTGAGGTGTGGTTTGTCATGGAATGTCACTGTAGCATATTCCCCTTTCGCTTTGCAGAAAACATAGGGAAGGTAGCAAAATGGCGTTACGGCTTGATGCCAATGCCAATGCCATTAGTAAAAAATGGATTTGATGCTTTTTAAGAGAAACGTTTTAAAAGGATAAAAAAGAAGAAGAGAGAAATCAATAAGAAATTTAATGGAGGATTCATATTATTGCAATTTCACATCAATGCATAAAGAGGAGACAAACTTGCTTATAGAAAATGCAAAAGAGTTTGGTGAAACATTTTTTGAATAAATAGACTGAAAAAAAGAGATAATTAGCAAAAATTTAACTCAATCTAGGTCTAAGAAAGCACTAATAGAGGTCCAAAGAAGGGGGGGGGGAAAAGGTTGAATGGAGGTTGAAGAAGGTGGAAAGGGGGTGGGGCTGAGGATTTGGAGAAGAAAAAAAAGGGGTGGGGGTTTGAAGAAGAAAGTGGTTAGAGTAGATTTTTATTTTTTATATACTATATATTAATGGGACCATATGATGTGGCAATGATATGGCGCGTGTGAAATACACCTCTCATTGTCAGAGTGGTATTATGTTCTTGGGGTGGTATATAATTCACTTTAAAGTTATTAAGGGGGTGTTTAAATGACCGTAAAATTAAAGGGCTAAAGTAAGTTGGGCGGACAAGTTTAGTGGTGTTTTGATGTTTTTTCACTTTTATAACACTATATCACGACCCAAAAGTTGAGGTCATAATGGCATCTACCTCGACCCAGCCTTGATAGGTAAGCCGAATCCCCAAAGTAGAAAAGAAAATCAAAATAAGACAGAAATGAAATAAATACGAGACTTCTAACACGAAGTCAGGCCATAATACTCAACTAGCACAAATATCCAAAAGAAATACATCAATCCCCAAAACTTGGTGTCAAAAGTGTGAAGAGCATCTAATACAATACTAAAAATCTAAAATGCATGAATCTGTCTCTGAAAGTAAATAAAGACAAAATAAAATAGGAGGAGGTATGGAATCTGCCCCGAACGTTGGAGCTCACCAGTACCTCGAAGTCAGTCTCTCACAGCACAAAGTCAGCCATCGAGAGTCGCACTTTTACTGGGATCTACACCGAAAGGGCACAAAAGTTATAGGAGTGAATACGGTCCACTTGTACTCAATAGGTATCATAGGCCGACTGAGCAAAGTAGAAAACTAAACAAGCAAAGAATACTATGAGCACCTTCCACCTACATACAAAAAAGTTTCCAAATGGTAGCTCACACCTTATCTCCTAACAATTTCTACAAAGTAAAATATCAATACAAGAATAACTACACACGAAGATATAAGGAAGTTAAGTACACGGCAACAAGCACATAAATATAGGTACAAATGATGCAATGCAATGTAATGCAGTGATGGTGGGATAATGATGATATAAGTCATCTCACGATTTTTTGTATACACCTTCCGAGCCTCAGCACTTCAAGATAGAACACATTGGGGGTTCGCAATCCATATACTTTCATAATTTCAATCTCGTCAATTACTTTTCCGGCACATCCCTCGTCCAAGGATTTTGTAAAGTATTTCATTTACTTTCAAAAATCAGTATTTCTCAGTGGTATCAAATCTAATGATTATGTATGGACGAAATTAGGATGTAATGCTCACAATCAATCAGTATGAAGATAATAATCAATTCAATACAGGTATAAATGAGCTCAGAATCAACTCAATATTTCAATAATTCATGATATAAGCCCTCGTGCGGCACCGCTTGAATAAATAGTCATGTAAGACATTAATAATATCATTTCAACCCTCTCACTCGGGCATCACTATAATGATAGAGCAAATAATGCTCAAATAAGGCCTATGGTATCTATTCAATCCCCTGCACGGGCGTCACAACGAATATAATGGAAGTTAATGCACAGATAAGGCCTATAATGTCAAATTAAGCCCCCACACGGACATCACAACAAATATGATTTCTCAAGTCAACAACAATATGCAAATAAGCCCCTGCAAGGGCAACACGATAATAATAATAATCTCGAAATACAATTTTCATGACTAATTCCCCAACTCATAGCATGCTTTACATGAATGGTTAACTACCCAACCTAGTCTGAAGAAAGTTAAGCCGTAACCTACCTCGAAGAGCCGAAATCCAAGCCCAGACCTTTCAATGTGGAGCCTTTCCTTCATGAGCGGTCTCGAAATGGATTAAAACTATCAAAATATAATCTACACGTCAAAAGGAAATTAACGATACCCATATTGGAAATATTTAATCCAGATCTGAAAATAGTTCAAAAATGGGTTTAAAAATCGAAAAGGGTAAATCTGAAATTTCATTTGAGAATCATGTTCCTCATGTCAAGAGCAGTGTAAATCTGAAAACCCATGTAAAAATGAGGTGAAATCAACCTTTAAATTGAAGAAAAACTAATTTATGGTTTAACGAGTAAAACCCCCCAAAACCAATTTGAAAATAAGTTTTTAAAGAATCAATAGAAAATGATGAAAATAGGAGTTTAGAGATTGCTCAAGCAAGATTGATGAAGATCCATCCTTAAAATCGCCTTTCTCGAGATCTCAAAGTCCAAAAATGGTGAAAATCAAGAAAATGAGAAATTTGTACTGTTCAGGTGAACAGTACCTCGCGATCATGTCCCCACCTCGTGATCGCGAGGGTCAATGTTGACCAAGATTGATCATTGCGACCACTAAGGGAGGGCCTCGCGACCACGATGGTCAAACCCGACCCAATCCATCCAAAATGCCCATTGTGACCGTTGTACCCTACCACGCAATTATGATAAAGAAGGTTATCAGGGCCTACGATCGTGACACGTGTCCACGCAATCACGATGAAGGGACCTGATTGCAGAAAAACCATTAATTGCACAAGGTTGAAATGTCTTGAACGGATCCTTGGGATTTGTTTGGGACCCCACAGAAATAAATCAGATATGCTACTAGGCTATTTTCGACAATTTGGACTCAATGAAACCATTGAATTTTTGAAAAGAGATTGTTTACAATAAATTAGCCCCCGGGACCCTTTTCAGCTTATTTTAACTAGTTTTCATCAAAAAGGTCAAAGCAATATATAAAGGTTCAGGGCTCTAACTAACTACACTACTAACCCAAAATCCATATTTCTGATCTAATAAAACTTTCCAAACCACCATACGACGCGCAGATCACAAAATGTTGACTGAAGTCAAACCAGTCACTTTAGAAGCGTCTAAGGACCTCAAACTCACCCAAATCACTCCCGAACGCATTGGGGATTGTGCCAACCAACCCCACAACTCTCAAATAGTATATAACAACTACGAAGAAGAGCAAATTAGTCAAAACAAATAAAAAGGTGAAATTTACAATTACGATTGTTACACACTGCCCCTTGGATATCCATATACAATGTGCCTCATTAAAACCTTACTAGGAAAAAATTCTGTGGAAGAAAAAATTTCGAGTGAAGAAAAAAGAGTACACATATCTTATAATATGCATTGTTTGCTGCATCGTTGAAAACATTGCCAGGAAAATCCATTGGGACAAAACCTAGGCCACGGAAAAAAGAGTGCAACACGTATTTAACTCCTCCTGATGCAAACATCATTTCACTTCTCGAAGTTGACGCATCTCATCTTATATACCAGCTTTCAAATGTTTATACTGACAGTGTCTTTGTGATCAAGTCACATTCATGAAGATGTTGTATTCTTGAACTCATCCTGATATATTATTTTCTTGTTTCTTGGATATGTTAAGCCTTTGAACTCAGCCACATACATTCTTGACAATCACTTTATTCATGACCCCATCGTCGTAAGCCACTTGCACATTGAACTTGTTTGTTTCATTTGCATGATTTTAAAATTGATTGTAGATCAAACAATCTTCCTCCATTTGCATAACCAACAATCCTTTCACAATATTTGTTAGAAATAATACATCCATTTCAATAATATTTGATTTCACTCAAAGTCACATAAAAGTGAAATTATGTATTTCCTGCACATTAATAAAAATTATTATCTCATGTATAGAAATAGCAGGATACATAAGTGCACCACACCAATTACCTAATACATGGTACTTTCTAACCATTTTTATGAGATTGAAATTGATCTTTCTTTATGTTAAGCAATATTATGACCATTGAGGTACTATTCAATGGAATTACTTTAAAACCTTTAAAATTCTCAAGAATTTTCATATATTCTTTACCATCTAGTTAGACATGATAAACTTTCATGATATGTATTCAAGTTTTTCATCTATTGTCAGATTGAAAGAAACCTCAATTCATCCACCACCAGAGAATAAATATCCATACAATAATGCCAGGATTTTCACAAAAAAATCTTTATGCCACAAGACACAAATCGTAATTTATTTCTTACGGATTTACTTTTTTCATTTTACTTTCGCACAAGAATTCATTTGTACCCCACTAGCATTATAACTTGGTCTTTGGATTATAAGTCAAAAACTCATTTTTTCAAGTGAAATAAAATATACTTGAACTTTTCTTTGGTCAATCATTTATCTGTCTACACTTTTAACAGATTTGAATTCAAGATCCTCGTTACCATTTACAATGGTGAGCGTTACATTATATCAAAGTTACCGTCGATGGTCATTTTGATATCGGTTCTAATGAGACATAACTTATTGAGATCTCTTTTTTTTAATCATTTTCATGTACCTTTGCCAGGGGTTTATGAAGAGTTATGGCATAGTGCTTTTTAAAGCACTTGCCTTATTATCATTGACCATCTTTATTATTTGTTCCTCTCCTTCTTCAAGGAGTTTTATGTTCGGAATTGATTGATCTATCACACTTTGGGCATACCATATACTCTGTCATTCAAGGACTTCTCATTGGAGCATTTTATAGCTGAATTAAAGCATAGAGTCAGCAAATGCATCTGGCAATGAACTTGCAACATTTTGCAAATCATGAATTATCTCTTGATCTTCAAGTTTATTTTTTACGAGGATCTAGATAATTCATTTCATACATTTAAGCTATTAATTATATCCCCCTAATGTTAGGAAATCTAACATTCACTCCAACCTTATTTGGGGATCCATCTTTATGTGTGGTAGAGCAATTAAATCAGATGCTGCAAATTCAAATTTTTAGATGGATTTATTTGGTTCCTGACCTTGAACCAATAATAGAGGGGAATCATAGTGGCTTGATTCATACATATGTTGCTATATGTTAAATAAACAGGTCTCATATTAAGTTTTCTTTTTCGGAGATTTGTTCTCACAGTCATAACCAATGGTTCACCTATAATTGGAGGCACACAATTTCTGCTAAACCAACCAGCATTATCAACTTTTATAGTTTGAAACCATGCTTTTAATTTAATAATTTGAACAAACAACCTAGCAAAAATCAAATTGCAAATTGATAGAAAAGTGCATGTGATCAACCATAGATGCATCTCATTTCATAGTAAATGATCCACATGGCAGGTGAACGAACCCATATTCACCCTGTTGTATGTTTAAAAAATTCAAGGGATAATCATGACCCATTGGGGATACACCTCTGTCTGAATCCTCATCCATCTTAGGTGCCACAACGGTTGCATGTTGTAAGGCTGGGGATGGAAATGTCGGAATAGCAGGAGTAGCATCAGTGCCTGCCAAACGGCCTAAGTATCCCAACACTTGCTGAATCAGTTGTGAAGTTATGGGTACCTGGGCTGCACCATTTTGTGCAGGTACTCTATTTTCAGGAACCACTATTTCCTCCTCCCGAGCTAACTCAGGAGCACCCTGTGAAGGGGAGAAAATGAGTTTTTTTCCTAAACGGTCCTCCGAATGCCCGGGCTCCACCCCTAATAGGTGCTGCCCCTCTTCACCCTCCTTTGGCTTTCCCTCAGCATGGCATGCCCCGTACTATAGCCTCAACGGCTGGTTCAGGTGCTGTTATTGCTCTGGAGGAACGTGTATTCACCATCTGTGAAAAAAGAATGAAGAAGCTAGATACCAATTTGGATCACCAAAGCCTTGTAGCCTCTCGAAGAAAAGTACAGGTTCTTGTACGAC
This sequence comes from Capsicum rhomboideum, assembly GCA_031232105.1. Classification (NCBI taxonomy): domain Eukaryota; kingdom Viridiplantae; phylum Streptophyta; class Magnoliopsida; order Solanales; family Solanaceae; genus Capsicum; species Capsicum rhomboideum. Next base: position 44,978,659 of record CP124717.1, on the reverse strand, counting down.
AAGATCTACGAACCTAGTGTTCTGATACCATCTTTGTCACGATCCAGACGATCATGATTAACACCCATCCTAAACTATAGCGGGAGAACCATACTTAACCCAACCCTCGCTATCCAAGTGTTACCATCACATTCACCATTTACTAACTTCTTTATTGACAAGTTCTAAAATGTCTTTATTCAATCGATAAGTCATAATGTCAAGCAACAGAATTATCAAATTACTAATAGAGTGCGGAAACCTCTATTTATTAAATTCTCAGGACCTGAAGTCACCGTACAAGAACATCAATGAAATACTCAAGTCTATAACTAAAGATTGTCCAAAACATATAAATAAACGAAAAGTGTCTTAGTCCTGAAGCAAAGGACATGAACAATAGTATGAAGATCCAAAGGCTGCCCGATCATGGTGCTCACCCTCAAATCGGAATCTAGAATTGTTGGCTAGAGCCGGGATCTAATCTCAAATGCTGGAACACGCTCTGCACTCAACAAAAAGAAGAGCACAGGTAGCATCAGTATATCAACAAGTACTGGTAGGCATCATAGGCCAACTAAACTCAACACCATACATATAAGTAAACCAAATAAGTGCAACAACGATCATCACACAACCCATAATCAGAGACATCAACACATTATGACACTTCACATTAGAGGAATTACAGGCTCACATACATATGTTTACACCCAGCCATTTTCAGCAACAAGTTGTACCACAACATATGATTATAACCACATTTAATATATATGAATGAATGTATGAATACAAGATGTGCGCATCATCTCTTTATCTTCTCAATCTTATTAACATCATGAACATCATCATGAACTTCATGATTTTAATAACATCATCAACATCATCATCATCTCATCAATATCATCATCAATAACAACATCATGAACATCATGATTTTTATATCATCATCATCACCTCAACAACATAAATATGTATGAATATGCAATGCAGTCAATAATCACAAGTAGTGTTTGAAAGCAATCACAATTACTTAATTCACATATAAGCACAAAGTCAAACAAGTCTATTGCTACAATAAAGCACAACCTACCTCGATTTCTTGCTTAAAGTCACTTCTAGGCCACAAGCTTGTCTTTCCCTTCCCTTTCAACTTGTCCTTGATCTATAACAACAAGATTTCACACCCATTTTAATAAATTCATCTCTCTTTGACTACTAGGGATTAATAATAATTATTTAACCATAAAATTGCCTTAATTCATCACCTTAGGTTTTATACCCCTTAAACCTCATGAACCCTACTTTATTTAGCATGAACAACTATGATTTTACTCTCATTAGTATTTTCTAACACTCTAGAATTATTATCTACTGATTTTATACTCATTCCCACCAAATTGCATCAAGTTCATGAATTAGGGCTAAACCTTAATTTCACCATGATTAAGTTTTCTAATGATTTTCGGGGATTCTAAGAAGTAATTCATATTTAGAATGTAAGAAACTTACCTTCAAAGATGAAAACCTCTAAAACCTTGCAGAAAATTGCCCTCTTTAGTGCCTTGGATCATTTTTCAGAAAGTGGAGAGTGAAAACGTGTTTCTTGTTTAAAAACCGTAAAACACTAAATGTTACCATTGCAACGGTTAATTTACCTCTGCAGCGGTAAATTTATTGCTGCAGTGATTTAGGACTATAATAAGCTACCGCTGCAGTGGTACTTTATCCACTGTAGTGGTACCATTGTAACGGTTCCCTTGTTTGCTGCAGCAGCCCCGAGGTAGAATCTCGGGGCCCTTCTCCAGTTATGTTCACTTTACAACATATTTCTCAAAATATGACATTTCGAGCCAATTCTTCTATGGTAAACCCTATAATCAGAGTTCTATAACTCTGTTTTACGTGTCAGAAGTTGCTACGACTTTCTAAACTCATCACGTATCTTAAAGTTAAGTCAAACAACCCCACCAATGCTGTTATTAACATTAGATTTTCTTAGAATAGTACACCCTCAAAAATAATACAACACTAGGCTAGGCCTGAATCTCTCAAAAATTGTTTAAGGGAGGACTGAGCAAATATTTTACCTCCTATTTTAGCATAATGACGATTTGGATTGTTACACATATTGTTCTTCCTTTTAGAATTACTACAATGATGACTATATTATTATAATTTTATTATTCCATGCTCATATTCATACATTCAACCATTTGTCTTTTTTCAGACATATTATATATTACTACCATATTCATGTATAAGAGAATGGAGAAAATCAATTGAATGGATTTCATGACTTTTCATTGAAATTTTACCTTAGTCATCATTATATACTCACTATGGTGCATTAGGACTTAAATCCAATGTCTTACCCATATAAAGGTGTCTTAGGCCATAATTTTGTGGGATACCTTATCATCTTTGGTGCAGTGGGGCTCTAACCCAATGTCTTACCCTTTTTGGTGCGATGATACTTGAATCCATCGTCTTACCCTAAACCAACGACATAATTGATCAAACTGCACTAGAAATCATCTTAGAGCCATTGGTGAAATAAATGATCCAATACGTTATTTTAGACGAAACCATCCAACAACAAAAACACATTGAAGATTGTATGAGGATATCTTCTTCAATTAAACAATAATCAAACTCAATTTCGTGTATCATTTAATATAAAATATAGGCATGATTCTGTAGTAGAACTAAGAGTTAAAATTTATTAATTTTCTTTAAAAAGAAATCAACCTGCTAATATTCATTGTTTTGCACAAACAAACACATGGTGTGAAATTAAGCTTTTGACCATAACACAATTTATTTTGAAAAGTTCAGCTTTAGTGTGAAATATGTTACCCAATAATATATTAGTTCAAGTAAGAGCAATTTCATAGTTTAAAGCTCACCAAGTATATATCAAATTAGTAGTAACCTTTTGATGATATTAACAGGTCAATAACTAGCAGTAATGTATGTCCGTAACTTTTGTTTATAAACTAGCAGTACATATATCTTGTTCCTGTTAACTTTAATGTTTGAGGGCACACATATGCATATATGTTGAAATATAACCCCACATAAACGGAAATAAGATTTGTGCCTTTATATATAGTCAAGCAAATAGAGAAAATAGCAAACAATTATACAATCCTTATTCTGACGAAAAGATGAGGAATGTGGTTAGAACTTCGTGCTGATAACACGTTTTAAAACCAAGCTAAAAGATTAGCAATATGAAGAAATAAAGTATAAACAAGAAATGAGAGATGAAGATATAATGCAAGTTCGGAAAGTACTTATTGCATGGAAGAATTTCAACTTGACATCAAGAGATTGAAGTGTTTCAAAAGAGTATGGAATCCAAAGAAACATACAAGAAAATATCAAAAATTATATTTTAGGATCCTTTTTTATCATATTATGATGTACGTGCAATTAAGGGCATTAATATCTTTTCTTGTTTTAAGTTAGCCCTAATAGAATAAATAGAACATGATGAACAATATTAGGGTAGACTACATTTTTTGGTGAATACTCTTGTGAGTTTTATGGGTTGAGTTCCTTTATCTCCACATTGGATCTCTCTTGGATATCTTTTGGTAAGATTATTTATGTATGAGTTCAATTCTCTTCTTCCTTGAATTATCACGTAATTATTTGTTCAAATTAGGAAATTCCAAATCTGTATTTATTTAGTCTCTAATTTACTTCAATTGTGGGATTATTCTTTCTTTCTTCTCTATCTCTCCTCAATTTCTTGATTATCTCTTGAATTTATCTAACTTGAATCTTATTTTACATAAATTGGTATCAGAGCAAGGCTAAAGAATTGTTCTTATAATTCTGAATTCTTGACTTTATTATCCTTTTGAAGATCCAAAAAAAGCCTGAAATAGAAAAAAAAAAAATCAAATACGAAATTGGAGCTAATTTTCATATTGGTGTTGTTGGATTTTATTGGATATAGTCTAAAGTGATTGAATATCAAATTTGAGAATATTTGGAGTTGATTTTGTCCATTTTCCCCCATTTTCGCACATGAAAATTCTGCACCTTTTAAAGTGCCAAAAATTGAGTTTTTGAGCTCTTTTGTGCAAATTTTGGCACCATCTTTTGGATCAAATATGTTTCCATCATGGGTAAATTATATTAGGTTTCAATTTTTGGATTACTTTGGGGTCAATTTTGGGGTCAGAATTGGGCTATTTGTCCTAGTTCGAATTTTCTTGAATTTTGGAGTTTGAATTGATTCCTTACTTAAAAAACTATTGGGTAATACTTAAAAATGTTTCATATTGATTGAGTAAACTTTATTTGAGTTGGGTCTTGATAGATTTGATGAATGTGGTGTTTTGAGTTGTTTTGAGTGATCTTTTTACCCCAACTCTTAGTTTTGAGTTGTTTGGTTTATGGATAAATCATATTGTGTTTCCATTTCTTTAGCTAGATTACATTGAATATTAGTTCTACTTATGTTATTCAGTTATTTTTGTCTTCGTATTTCATTTTGTGTCAATTTCTTTCATACTTTTCTCTTTTTTGTTACGTTGTATGTTTATTTTATTCCTAGCCCATTAATGTGTTTTTATCCTTCTTTGCTAGTGTCATAAACTCCATTCTGAACCGATACTTGAAAGCTTGCTTTGAGCTTATTTAAGATTGTAGAACCGTGAAGAGACTAAGGGATATTCTTGAGTGGTAAAAGACTTCAGTGGTGAGATCATTTGAGTGTGGTCATAAAAACCTACGACCTATGAGTGTATACACGAGTTGGAAGTAAATTGAGTGCAATCATTTGAGTGATACACGTAAGGGAGTGACTTGTGAGGTCCATTATTTTTACTAATCACTTCTCTTGTCTTAATTATGTCTTACATAGGTCCAAAAGGTTATAATGGATGTTTGGGTGACAATAGAGAAAGGAGAATTTCATCTTATAATTCTACTTCTAGTAGAAATTATTGTGAAGTTTTTCATGATAATAGTGGTACTTTTAGAAGAAAAAAAGAGCATGAGCCTAATGAAAGTTTGGCTAAATTTGAAGTTACTGTGGAGGGATATGAGAGTGGTTGCACATTCGATTGCACTTTAGGTGTAAATAAATTGTGTTATACAAACTTCATTGATCCTTCTTTGGTTGAGTGGTTGGATATACCTTTTCATACAAAAAGTTCACCATATAAATTTTGTGGAAGATTGGTTCACAAGGAGGTGAAAATCATTATTTATCATGGAAGCTATCAAGGGGGAATTTGGTGTGATGTCTACCCTTTGTCTACTTGTTTGGTATGTTTAGAAGCTCCATGGTTCAAATATAATAAGTTTTGGTTTGATAGAAATTTGAGAAAGTTAGTTGTTGTAGATTCGATGGAACGAAAGGATGTCTTAACTCCTATGGTCATTAAGGAATCTTCAAGAACAAATGATGAAGTCAAGAAAGTGGAAGTGAAGATTCCTAACTTGAAGTTTGATGTACAAAGTCAATCCAACAGTTCAAGTAGAGTCTTTAGAACTTTTAGTGGTACCAAGTTGAAACTTGATGTGAAGAGTCATCCCAATGACCCAAAGGGGATTCTTGGAGCCTATTGCACTCTTAATGAAATGAGTGAGAGAGAAAAGAAAGAGAAGAGTGAGGAAGTGAATACTAGCAGCTCAAAAAATAAAAAAAAGAAGATATTTTGAATGAAGTGAGTGAGTGGCTACAAGCACAAAAGAAAAGAGAGTTGAAAAATGAGAGTAAATTATCAAGAGAAGGAAAGAAGAACGGTGAGGTAATTGTGAGGAACGAAGATGAGATGAAAGAAAAACAAGATAATGTGAGTAAGAGGTTTACTTATTCTAACTGTAACCTTTTAAATTCTTATTCTTCTAGTGTTTTCACTTCTTTTGTAGGTATTCTTGAAGAAGAGTATAAAAAGGATGACTCAACATGGAAAAAAAAATTCAAGAATTGAAAGAAGCAAGTCAAGTTGAAACTACTCCTTCAAATGAGCAAGTGAGCTTTATTTTATAAAATCAAGGTAAAAAAGGTTCTTTAACTGCTCATCAAGGTAAAAGGTTAATCCTAACTCTCTAGTTGCTTCAAATAAACTTAATAGTGACTTGAATGTGAATATTATACCATTCTTTGATGAGGTTGATGATTCTTTACTTTGTGTTAATATATAAATGAATGATGGTCATACACTAGTTGAGTATGATTGCAGAGCTAAAATTGTTATTGATTGTGAGCTTAAAGGATTTCAAGGTAGTGTTATGTCAAATATGAGAAAATATGGTGTTTCCTCGAAATCTTGTGATGAAGATAAATATAATTCTTCTTTGGCTACTAGGAACACTAAAAACGTGATTGATGATGAATGTTTCTTTGCAAGTGAATTTGATTATTATAATTCTTTATCTTGTAAGGACATAAATATGTTTTGTGATAGTCCTTTTGAAATAGGACATGAAAAGTGTGATGATATCATTTTTGAGCCTAAAGAATGCCAAATTTCAAAATATTTGATAATCTTTTGTTTGGTGAAACTATTCAAGAAGGTTTGAAAGGTGATTTTTGTATTGATAATGTGAGTCATTATTTGAGTTATTCTAATCTTGATTGTGTGATTCACATTGATCATAACTTGAAAATTGAGTTTAAAGGTGTGAACACTATTGATGAAGTCCAATTAAATGATTCATTTCTTGTTGACTTGTGTGCACTTAATAAAAGTGATGATCCAAAATTTATAGAGTGCATGACTTATGAAAATGATTCTTGTGGCTTGATTGAGGGTGCTAATTGTTTGGATGCTAGCAAGCTAACTTCCAAAATGTTTGTTGAAAACATTTCTTGTGTTGGAAAATCCTCCAAAGTTGAAGAACATCTTTTAAAGAATGAGAGAGACATAAGTGATAGTACTAAATTGATAGATGCTAATTATTGTGTCAATTTATTTACTTACTCTAATCTTTATTTTGAGGACTGATGTCGCCCAAATTACACCTCTAAATAAAGTATAAAGAGGTCATTGATTAAATATAGAATCCAACTAGGTTGGGGTCAAACCCATAAGAAATAGGTCGAACTATCTATCAAGTGTTTTTCTAAGCAATCAGTAAATAATCTCCAGTAAAAAGGGGGGTTTTGCAAATCAAGATTCCAATAGTAGCAATTGCTTATTTTGTTGGATTTGTGATCAATATGAGAGAGGCACTAAAATTGTGTTCCCCAGTAATTTCATAACTCCGTAGGTTCTTTGTACTTAGTGATCTCTCGTAGTGCTTGGCATACAGAATCAATAGGTTATGTTCACCTAAATAGCTTTATGCACTTGTTTAATCAACTATCCTCAAGTAAGTTTTCTCTTCTCCTGAGTTTTGCATTACTAACCCCTATCTTGGATCCCAGCATTAACTTTCCCAGATTATTGGCTCAAGCTATTCATTGAAGGTTGATAGCTCCAATGATATGTTATTTATTCCTTTCTCCCATCCGTTACCCCTAATTTCATTGCAAGAAAAGATAAGGTGAGTTCCAGCGTCTGCAGCTGCTAAAAAACAATCAAACCTAAGAGAACAAACAATACACGCCCAAACACCCTTTGAGAATCACTTTGTACTATGAATACTACTTTGTTAATCCGTCATAGTTCTCACAATCCTAGTTGTGGTGTTTAGCTACTCATAATCACAAGCGCACAAGAATAATTTTGATAAGAAATCATAATTATGAACTTACAAGAATAAGATGAAAAACACTAATCTCAATTATGAATAAAACCCTAAAAATCGATGTTTGTAATTTCAAGAATAAGAATATGCCTTGAAACCGTAATAGTATGTAAAAGAATGTAAACAGGTTCAAAAGAACTATTAAGAGTATTTATAGACAAAATAAAAACCTATCCTAAATACACAGGGATTTGCTGAGTCAGTGTCTCGGACGAACGAAGGTATGATCGTGGTAAGATACCACGGTTGACCTTGGTGCTCGTAGGTTGGCTCTTAACTTTTGCATCTTTCAGATCTTGATTGGCATGATGCTCAGTACGAGCTCGTGATATCATTGTAAGATTATGCTTCCCTATCATAGCTTCTTCTTTTGAATTTTTACTTTGCAAAACATTTCACCCATGATCCTCAGTACGATCTCGTGGTATCATCCTACGTTCATGAGTTCCTCTCGTCTGATCTCTTCACACTTAACATCTGCAGGCCTTAATTCTGGACTCCCTTCCCACGATTAATTATACGGTCGTGACTTCTTGGTACGATCGTGGAAAGCCTTCGTCTGCACATCAATTGCATATCAAATCTCAGGTTCAACCTATGATAGTCTTGGTATGACTATGATGAGATTCCATGATCGTGGAATGTCCTAGTCTGATGCCTGTAAGTCCAAAAATTTGCACATTCCTTCTCGAAATCTATTTGACTGGTAAATACCACAAAACCAACTTATATACACATAGAAATGCCTTTGTACTGGCAAATATTCCTAGTTTTAAGCATCAAAAGTCTCGTAAGTTCACGACACATTAAGGACATACTTTGGGTAGAATTTTTGAATGATTATAGAAAAAAATGTAGATATGACCCATTTGAAGCATTTCTAAATATGCATGGGTGTAAATATGATAATCCTTCTTTTGATGAGTTTACTAACCTTATTGATTCATTTGTCACACATCATCAAGAGAGGATCTACTAAGAGGTAAGATACTTGAAAGTGTTTTCTTGGGCTACAAAAAAGTTTGAGGTATCTTTGTCTTTGTAACGACACAAATTGTTGTTACGCTGAAATAGAGAGTAGAACCTTTGCTTAGTCTTCCCTTGGATAAATTTTTGAAAATTTAGGGTTGGTCTAGTCTTATTCCTATTTTGAGGGTATGGTGGTCTAAGGAAATCTCGAGTTACTGCCTCGGGGCCGTTGGAACAGATAAAGTGCTGTTGTTGAGGTAAAAGTGCCGCTGCAGTGGCAACCACGATTGGTATGCAGGCCGCTGCAACGGCAGATTCACTGCTACAGTGGTACTGCTGCAGTGACAAAAGTGCCGCTGTCGTGGTAAAAATACAAAATTCCAGTTTTAAAAATTAGAAAACTTATCTTTCATTCCCACTTTTCCAAAAATGAGTAAGAGTTTAGCAATTTCTGCAAATTTTGGGAGTTTTCATCTTTGGACGTAAGGTTTCTTTACATTCTAAACTTGAATTACTTCTTAAAATTCTTAAAAATTTCTAGAAACTTATCCATGGTAGAATTTGGGGTTTAGCTCTAATTTATGAACTGAAGGGATTTGGTGGGAATTTGATTATTTTCAGTTGTTAAGGATCCTAGGGTGTTAGAAAACACTTGCTTTGGTAGAATTGTTGTTGTTCATGCTAAATTATGTAAAACTCATGATGTTTAAAAGGTAGAACACCCTAAGTTGAAGGTGTTGATGTGCCATGGTATCATGGCACTTTCGATGCTTAAGACGAGGAAAATATGCAAGAACTTAGTTTTTTTTCGGTAGGTATGATGTGTTTTCGTTAAACTTTGCAGGAGAATAGGGGTCGAAAGCAAAACCAAGGAAAAAGACTCAAAAAAATAAAAAAAAAGGGTCTCGCGGAAAGCATCCATGGATCGTGGAATCATCGACGAACCGTCAAACATGCTCGTGAATGAAGTTCTGAAGAAAAAAATCAAAATTCTATTTTCCACGGATGGTGTTCACGATTGGTAGACTGAGTCTACGATTGATAGACTTGATCAGTGGAAAAGATGCTGAAGAAGTGCAAGTAGAGTCTGATTTCCACGACTCTGGTTCACGATTGGTGGAAACCTGCCAACTTTCTTCTCCTACATAGTTTAGGATAGCATTTCTTTTATATCTATAAATACTTCTATTTGATTTTATGTTTGTTGGTCGTTCTATTACATTATTGTAAGGTTCTAAGGTGTATACTTTGTCTTGGAATTACAAACATCATTTTTTATGGTTTTAATTCAAAGTGAGATTTTGGAGTTTTTCATCTTATTATTGTAAGTTCATAATTATGCTTTCTCATCAGAATTCTTCTTGTATTCTTGCAATTATGAGTAGCTAAACACCATAACTACGGTTGTGGAAACCATGAGGAATTAACAAAGCAGGCTAAGTGTATGACAATGCTAGACTGGTGTGCATACATGTATTGGTATTTTCTTCATTATGATTGCTTTCTAACGGGTGCAAAATGTTAGAACTCGCCTGAATTCTAGACTTGCTCGATAGAGAAGTAGAGATTAGAAAAAAAATATCAACATAGATTTGAAGCAATCAACCTTCATCTAATAACTTGAGCCATAGCAGAGAAATTAATCTAAGATCAAGAACAAGGGTTATAAGTGCAACACTTTGAGACTGAGAGGAGAAGAGTGATATTCATCTAACCAAGATCGAGAGATGTTTAGATAAACTTATTTTGTTAGATTTTGCATGCAACGCATCAGAATAGATTGCTAGCACAAGCCAGCTGTGTAGTTATGAAATCATCGGGAACACAGTCCTAGTGCCTCACATCCATTGATTACAAATCCAAAGAAACCAACAACTGTTACTAGTGAAGTTTTGATTCACAAACCCCCTTTTTTCTTACTAGAAATTATTGTTGACTTGCTTCGACAGACGTATTGATTGATATTCGACCTCTTCCCTGTGGGATCGACCCCAACCTAGTTGGATTCTATATTTGATCAACGACCGCTTTATTCTTTATTTAGAGGTGTAAATTGGGAGACATCAGTACATCGGGTGCAAAGGTGGTCCTCAGGGTTCTCGAGGAGGTCCTCAGGCAGGTAGGATAGGAGGTCAGTCAGGTACCCAGTCTAGAGGTAGATGGGACAGTTAGATGCTATACCTTGTAGGCCAGAGGCGAAGTCGTCAAATGCTGTTATTACAGGTACGATTTTAGTATGTCGTCAGCCAGCTATTGCTTTATTTGATTTGGGATCCACTTATTCATATGTTTATACTTATAATGCACCGCGGTTAGAGTTGTCTTGAGTGCTTTAATCTGTACCATTGCGTGTATCTACTATCGTGGGTGATTCTTTAGTAGTGGATCGGGTTTATAGATCATGTGTTGTGACCGTTTGAGAGTTTGATACTCGGGCTGACCTTATTGTGCTAGATATTGTGGATTTTGATGTGATTCTAGGCATGGACTTGTTATCCTCCTATCATGCGGTCTTAGATTGCTTTACCAAGACCGTTACCTTAGCCATGTCTTGCATACCCTTGATTGTATGGAAGGGTTCTTTTAGTCACGCACTGATGGGGATTATTACCTATGTTCAGGCTAGAAGATTGGTGTCGAGAGGTTGTGAATCATTTCTTTCTTATGTTCATGATATTAGTACGGAGAGTCCTTCGGTTGATTCTATTTCTATTATTCATGAGTTTCCTGATTTTTTCCTACTGACCTACCTGGCTTTCCTCCTGAGCGTGATATTAAGTTTGCTATTGATCTTGAGTTGGGCACCCAACCTATTTCTATGGTACCTTATCGTATGGCTCCTGCTGAGCTTAAGGAGCTGAACTCTCAGCTTTAGGATCTTTTGGGTAGGGGTTTCATTAGGTCGAGTGCATCACCTTGGGGTGTTTTAGTCTTGTTCGTGAAGAAAAAGAATGGTTCTATGTGTATGTGTATCGACTATAGGTAGCTGAATAAGGCGACAGTGAATAATAGGTATCCTATGCCTCGTATTGATGATTTATTTGACCAGGTTCAGGGTACAGTAGTGTTTTCTACTATTGAATTGAGATTCGGTTACCATCAGTTGAGGATTAGAGCATAGGACATCTCTAAGATAGCCTTCAGGACTCGCTATGGAGATTATGAGTTCCTAGTTATGTCTTTTGGGTTGACCAATGCCCTAACAGTGTTCATAGACTTGATGAACCATATTTTTAAGCCCTATTTGGACTCTTTCTTGATCATATTCATCGATGATATCCTTGTCTATTCGAGGGATAAAGAGAAGCATGAGCAACATATAAGTATTGTGCTCCAGACTTTGAGAGATCATAGGCTTTATGCAAAATTCTCAAAGTGTGAGTTCTGGTTATAGTCTGTGATATTCCTAGGACATGTGGTGTCTAAGGTTGGGATTATAGAGGATCCAACGAAGATTGAGGCTTTTCATGATTGGGCCAGACATATATCTCCAATCGAGGTTCACAGTTTTATTAGTTTGGTAGGCTAGAACAAGTGGTTCGTCGAGAGATTTACTACTATTACGACACCTATGACCAGATTGACTAGGAAGGAGGTTCCTTTTCTGTGGTCTGTGAATGCGAGTCGAGCTTTTGGAATCTCTAGGACTTGCTCACTTCTGCTCCTATTTTGACCCTTCCAGTTGAGAGAGAGGGGTTTACTGTGTATTGTGATGCTTCTAGTCTTAGTTTGGGTTGTTTTTTTATGTAGCAAGGCTGAGTTATTACTTATGCATCGAGGCAGCTGAAGGTACATAAGCGCAACTACCCCACTCATGATTTAGAGCTGGCGGCTGTAGTTTTTGCGCTTAAGATTTAGAGGCATTACTTATATGGTGTTCGTTGTGAGATATATGCTGATCATCATAGTCTTTAGTGTATTATGACCCAGTGAAATCTTAATTTGAGATAGCACAGGTGGATTGAGCTGCTGAAGGACTATGATATCTCTATTTTATACCATATGGGCAAGACGAATGTGGTAGTGGACGCTCTTAGCCGAAAGTCAGTGAGTATGGGTAGCTTGGCCTTCAATTCAATTTTGAAACGGCTGTTGTCTTGGGACATTCAATCCCTAGCCCACTTTATGGTTGGACTTGATATTTAAGACCCCAGGAGGATTTTTACCAGTGTTGAGGCTAGGTGTACCTTGTTTGAGCAGATTCAGAGTCTCTAATTTGTTGATAGTAAACTTTGTAGTATTCGTGATTAGGTGTTGAGAGGTGTGTCCAGTAGGGCTACCTTAGATCCTGAGGGCATTTTGGGATTCAATGGTTGTGTTTGCATTTCGAAGGTTGGAGACTTGATTAAGTTGATTCTTCAGGAGGCTCATAACTACAAATATTCTGTTCAACCTGGGATGTAGTGGCATGAAGAGGGATATAGTGGACTTTGTAGCTTGATGTTTGTGTTGTCAGTAGGTAAAAGTCAAGCATCAGAGATCAGGTGGATTGCTTTAGAGGCTACCCATTCTTGAGTGGAAGAGGAAGCGAATTACTATTGATTTTGTGAGTAGTTTACCTCGCACTTCCCGTGGTTTTGACAGTATTTGGGTCATTATAGATTGGTTAAACAAATCGACTCATTTCATCCCGATTCGAATTTCCTTTAATACCGAGAGGTTAGCTTGTATTTATGCTCGTGAGATGGTTTGACTTTATGGAGTACCCATGTCCATTATTTCAGATAGAGTCTCAGTGTTCACTTCTAGCTTTTGGAGGACATTTCAGGAGAAGTAGCACCGCATTCCAACCCCAGACCGACGATCAGTCAGAGCGGACTATTCAGGTTTTGAAGGCTATGCTCCACGCGTGAGTGGTGAACTTTGGAGGCCAATGAGAGCAGTACCAAGCCTTAGCAGAGTTTACTTATAATAATAGCTACCATTCGAGTATTGAGATGACACCATTTGAGGCATTGTATGGTAGGCATTGTTGATCTTTGATTGGTTGGTTTGAGACTTCTGAGGATAGTCTCTGTGGTACCGACCTGCTTCGGGAGTCTTAGATAGGGTTTAGGTGATTTAGGATAGGCTACGGGTAACTCAGAGTTGGCAGAAGAGTTATGATGACTATAGGCTTCGAGCATTGAAGTTTGGAGTTGGTGACCGGGTTTTCCTTCGAGTATCACCCATGAAGGGCATGATAAGGTTTGAAAAGAGAGGCAAGCTGAGCCCTAGGTATATCAGGCCAATTGAGATACTTTGGATAGTTGGAGAGGTGGCTTATGAGTTGGCCTTGCCCCCAGACTTTTCAGTTGTTCACGCAGTGTTTCATGTATCCATGTTACGGTGCTTCATTCCGAATAAGTCTCACGTGCTTTATTAGGACTCGGTTCAGTTGGATGAGAGGTTGACCTTCGTAGAGGTGTCAGTTTCTACATTAGCCAAGGATGTCAGAGATTGCGCTCTAGAGAGATTTCAGTGGTCAAGGTTTAGTGGAGACACCGTCCAGTCAAGGAGGCCACCTGGGAGATCGAGAATGAGATGTGGGCCTAGTATCCCCATCTGTTTGAGCCCTCAGGTATATTTTGATCCTTTAGTTTTGCGGATGAAAGTTCTTTTAGTAGTGGATATTGTAATGCCCCTCCAGGTTATTTGATGTGTTTCCATATCTTTTTGATATTTAGAGCTTTCCCACAGCTGCACCAAGTCATTTATTACTTGTTAGAACTGACAGTTTGGTCACTGGGCAACTCGTTTGGTTTGTAGAGTCAATTCCCTATTTTGGAGCTTTCACTGTTAGAAAAAAGGTATCAGACCTAAAATTCGGTCAAACAGTCCCGGATTCCAATTCTAATTGTTCTGTTAGCTCTGGAACGTCGCCTTTAGGCTAGTAGGACCCTTGGTTTGGGTCCTGAGCCTTCCAAATTCGTTTTGGGCTATTGGGTGGAATTTGGTTTAAATGTCCCTTAGGTATGGGACCCATATTTCATTGAAACAACCTCAGATAGAAGTTTTGATGGAACCATTGAGTTAGAAATGTCAAATTTGATAGGGTAGCATAGTTCGTTTGCATCCATGGGATTCTAAACAAATCCTGAAGGTCAGATCAAAAACTTGACAGATGGCCAAGATTTCTATTGCTGGGCATCAACAGGTGCAACTGGACTTAGGTCCGACATTTATGGCCCAAAAGGAAGTTTTAGGTATGTTATCACTTGGGGGCGTATTTTAATTTATTATTATTGGCATTTCCTCCTTGTTTGTATCCATCAGGCTTATGGAGGCTCGGTTGGGTTACTCCTTACATATTTGCACCTTCTGGGCTAATGGGGGTCCAGTTCAGTTGTAGTTAGTATGTACTTATCTTAATTTATCTATTCTTGCATATTTATTGCTTTATCTCGATTCAGGGTAGCATCTTAGATATAGTCCTTATTCACGACTTAGTTTATTTTCTCGCATTTTATTATACTTTTATCATGATTTAGCTCAGTTGGCCGAGGATGTCTACTGAGTGCCCATTATTTTTGGTAGTCATACTACACTTTTGTATCTTTTCCTGATGCAGATCCGAGTACGAGTCACTGCTCTTGACGCTTCAATGTTTTTTTGGAGAGCCGAAGATAGGGTGAACTTTCAAAGCCGGTGCTGATCCTCTCTCCTTCTGCTTTACTTTTGGACAGTCTTTACATTTTTGAGACTATCTATATATTTTATACTGTCTTGTACTCTATTTTTTATTTAGTGGCTCTTGTACCGACCTTACTAGGTCATAGGATACTTCTTGCACATTTCCTTTTTCCTTTTTGTGTCGACTTCCATCGTATTTTATATATGTTTCACTGTTTAGTATTTTATTGTATGTCTAAATTTCATAATTTTTTTTATCTTCAGCCATTTAGCCCATTACTTTTCGTTTCAGGCTATGGCTTGGCTTACCTAGTGGTGGGTTAAAGTAGGTGCCATCCTGACTTGAGAAATCGGGACATGACAAGTTGGGTACTTGTATTTTTTCTAATGTGAAGTGTTATATTTGTACTTGAGTGTCATTAATTATAAGTTCTATTTTGATCGCTATTACTTGCATTTGATTTGCCTATTTGTATAGTGTCTAGTTGAGTCGGCCTATGATGCCCACCAATACTTAGTTGATGTACAGATGCTACCTGTGCTTTTCTTTTTGTTGAGTGTAGAGCGTATTCCAGTTCTTGAGGCGAGACCTCAACTCTAGCCAGCATTTGTAGACTTCGATTCGAGGGTGAGCACCATGACCGAGCAACCATTGGATCTTCTTATTTTCGTTCATGTCCCTTGTTTTGGTACTAAGACATTCTCCTTATTTACGTATTTTGGATAATATATTAGACATTAGTTAGTGGACACTGTTAGATGTTTTTATAAGGTGACTTCAGGTCCGAAGTTGTAATAAATAGAGAAATTCCGCACACTATTCTTTAGTTATGATATTCGATTAAGTTTGAATTTTATTTCAGTTGATTATGATTGTTTTAGTGACTTGGTAATAAGGATTTGATAAAAGTCACTTGTGAACTGTCAGACTTAGTTGATAAAGGTTGGTTTAGATGGTCCTCCCACTATAGTGTTAGGGTGGGTGACAATCATGACCACTTAGATCGTGACAAAGATGGCATCAAAGCACTAGTTTCGTAGATCTTGTCATACAAGAACAGGTCCAATAGAGTCTTACAGAACTGTACGGAGAAGTTTGTACTTTTCTTCGATAGGCTACAGTGCTTTAGGATACAAAATTCCCTCGGACACGTCTGTACTTTATAATGGCAACTTTGTTATGATTGGTGAAAATTCTTTAATGTTGCTATTTGATTCATGTTGTAAGTTGCTAAGTGAGAAATTCAAGAAAGTTTTGGAATATATGTTTGTGTTTGATATCGAAAATATATACTTGTTTTTAAAGTTTGTGAATGATATTGTTAGTTCTCTTAATTTTGTGGTTAGAAGAGTACAATCAAATTGAGAATTGAGGAACTATTTGGGCCAAGTTGTTGAAGAAACTAGTTTTGACTTGAAAGTTCTAATGTGTATAATTATTGATTCTTTTAACCTATTTTATGATGATGGTATACTTTTGAGTCAAGATCTTGATATTAGGCTTGAAAAGTTGATTTTTATGAGACTTTTTGATTCTTGACCTATCATAAAAGTGTACATTTTTTGGAGTGACATGTAACTTGTTTGGAAGCTAATTTTTTGGGTTGGGTATTAATTTCCTTCTATGTTTTGCAAGGGTTAAATTCGAGGTCGAATTCTTTTCAAGAAGGGGGAGAATGATGCAAGTTCAGAAAGTACTTATTGCATGGAAGGATTTCAACTTGACATCAAGAGATTGGAGTATTTCAAAAAAGTATGGAAACCAAAGAAACATACAAGAAAAGATTAAAAATTATATTTTAGGATCCTTTTTGATCATATTATGATGTACATGCAATTAAGGGCATTAATGTCTTTTCTTATTTTAAGTTAGCCCTAATAGTATAAATAGAACATGATGAACATTATTAGGGTAGATGTTTAGTATAAATAGAACATGATGAACATTATTAGGGTAGACTACATTTTTAGGTGAATACTCTTGTGAGTTTTATGGGTTGAATCTCTTTATCTCTACATTAGATCTCTCTTGAATATATTTTGGTAAGATTATTCATATATGAGTTCGATTCTCTTCTTTCTTGAATTAGTCATGTAATCATTTGTTCAAATTAGGAAATTAAAAATTTATATTTGTTTAGTCTAATTTACTTTAATTGTGGGATTATTCTTTCTTTCTTCTCTATCTCCACTCGATTTCTTGATTATCTCTTGAATCTATCTATCTTGCATCTAGTTTTACATTAAGAGAGATGTTTTAATACTAAGCTAAAGAATTAGCAGTGTAAAGCAATAAAGTATAGACAAGAAATGAGAGATGAGATTTCTTATTCTTCAAAGTATCAAGTGGATACAATATTAGCTTCTATGCCTTTATTTATAGTGTTCATAGAGGCATACCAAAAGTTGTCATGATAACATTGCATTAACAATGAAGATTATGTGGGAGGTTAAAGGATGAGAGTTATGTTGCATCCAAACGCACACGCAAGTGTACTTGGTCGTACAAGTAATATAGGATTAAGAGTCTAGATATCGTACCCGCAGGGACTTCGAATCTAGTAATTTCCTTAATTCAATTTATGCTAGCGTCTCAAACAAGTGCAAAAGTAACTGATTAAGAAAAGGGTTGTTTGTGATTCTAAGGAAACTAACAATCAATATTTAAAATAGTTAAACACTTAGCAAAGTTGTAAACAATATGATAGGGAAATTCTAGGGTCAAGACGCTTCTTGCAATCTTGTATATCGTTACTCTCTCATTGGTTATGTTGTATATCTGGTTGTTGGTTCACAGGGTTGATAATATAACCATGGTATTTCGAGCCCCTAATCGTCTACCTAAAAGGATATCTCAACTACATCGTTGAGCGGGGATGCAATAATCCATTTTAGATGCATTATATCATACCATATCTGAACCAAACAAGGTGTTCTAAGTATATTCCTATTCTAGACGCGAATCAAATCTTTACTTTATGAAAGATTATAACTCATCCCTTAAACTCCTCGTTCTATCCTAATGATTCTCCTTTCATGTTCACAAGAGGATTATAGATGTATCTTAATGTTGGCCAAGCATTAAAATAGTAAAAATAAGAGTTTAAGAACAACCAATGCGATAAATGCAATGTTAAACTAACTCAAGAGTACGAAATACAATCATACGTTCGGCCTCAACCCCAGAACAAAGGTTCTTAGCCTCTCATGTTCAAAATTAACATCATAAAATTCAAATTGTTCATACGATAATTGAAATTGAAGAGAAGAGTGGAGAAATAAACCCTAAATCCAAGCCTTGCGTGTGTCCATCTCCGTGCCATGCCACTAATACGGAATACAACTTTTGTGGTACGAAGGCATGTTATGTCCTCATATTCTTCCGCCAAGAGCACTCTTTTGACTTGCCTTTGTATCCCATGGTCCGCAGTTACCTTCAAACATCTATTTTCAGCCCTTCTTGCACCCCAAATCCAACATAATGCATTTATCATCAACAAGTTATTCATTGACGTCAAAGCAAGCTTGATCTTTGCAAAATCTCAACCTAAAAATAGTAATCGCATCCATTAGCTTACGAACACAATTTAAACTCAAACAAATGAATATATGTGAAATGTAGCTTACAAAATCAGTAAAATTATGGGTAATAATTAGATATTAGACTTATAAATACGCCCAAGATCACCACCCCACACTTACAATCTTGTTCATCCTTGAACAATTCTCTTACACCTCATGACACATGTTTAGACCTACCACAACCTATTGAACTATACCACTCACACCATAACTTGCTAAACACTTAAATTGCGGCAGATGCTTCATTCGATCAGACATATTCACCACCATCAACATCCCGTAGTAGAATTACAAAGCCTCTAAATAGACTCTTCAAGTAAAAATCCGGCCAACATGGCTATGTTTTGATGACAGAGCTTTCAGTTTGCCAAAGTCTTACCATTACGTGCCCCTACTCTCATAATACATGCATATAGAATTAACCTGGGGCATATTCTTAACAAAATCACTCACACTCCAAAGAAGATTTCAAACACAATCACATACCATAGGCTTGCCCGTGGTGTACTACTCAATCAAACAAAAGATCAAACTTGTAGGATTAAAAAGGACTTTTTAAGGTTGCAATGTCGGTTAAGGGACGGGTAGGAACCATTTGGCTAATAGTGACTACTATCCCTATGCACTTTAAGACAATTTCATTTGTTCACTTTTGCTGACCCTCTTCTTCATCTCCTTAACTTCCCATGTGTATTTATACTTTTTCCATACACAATTATCTTTCCCCTTTCTTTTATTACATACACCCCCCAGGTTGTATTCTCACATCACTTTCTTTTTCATATTTATTCTTTTACTCACATTTACACTTAAGATTTCCAAGCACATTATTGTTGCACCTAGGGGTGTGTTCAGGCTATTTTCTTCCTTTCCCCACTAGTCACCTCTTCTCTTGAGTATTTTCTTTCAACACAATTTATCATTAAAGTGCAATAGGGATTATTTGGATCAAATTTAGAATGAGGCTATTAGAACAAAGGGGATTAGGCTAGTTACGTGGTTTTTCCAAAGACTAGGTTTAAAGGCACAACATGGGCTAACTAGGGTCATGCACAAGTAGGTAAAAATAGTGGAGAAGAATTCGGCTACAAAGAAATACCTTCATCATGTCCTATAAGTTTAAAACCAAGTTCAACATTTCGTGCACACAAGGCAAGTTCTAGATGCTAATATGTAAGAAACAAGGTAAATACTCACCATACATGGCACATAAGGCTCAACAATGGTAAACTTTAAGCCCCGTCTAGTCAACACAACCAAATTGAGTGACAAGCACAATTAAGCCATCTTTCATTCTTTTTCCAAGTCACATTCAAAAGCTCATGCAATTCCACTAGGTTTGTTACTTATTAATGCTTTTTCTCAAGTGAACATCTTGTGAAGTCTAGCATATCATTAGGTGAAGTGATTTTTGTTCACTTTGAACCGAGTTGAATTCCTACTCACACTCTATGACTAATTTTCCCTTAAGACGGTTGTCATCCTTCCATCATAGGGAAAAGTCCTTAACTATGACTGTTAACATACTTACTCCCCAAAAAAAATCCTAAGTTACTCTATTCAAAGGGACTATCCTCGGGAAAAATACCGAAAACAAAATTCGAGGAGCCCAAAATAAAAACAGCACACTTAACAATGCTCAATCTAATAACAAAACAAACTTAACTAGAGAACTAACCCTACAATTACTAACTATTACAGATCCGTAAGTTCTACTGTTTACTTATTACAAATCAAATTCAGAATAGAGCAACTAGATGAAATGTCTTCAAACCAGAAACATGACAAAATAGCAACAAAACACAAGAGAAATTCTCCCACCCCATAGTTAAAATGTAGCACTATCCCCAGTGCTTGCAAAAATAAAAACAAGTGCTAAAGTGAGGTGTTTGAAAAACTGCCTGGTCAAACCTCCATGCCATCATCCAAATCAGGACCAAGATCTTCATCACCCAAGTCTGGATCAACCTTCTCCTCACCATCGAACTCAATATCTAAGTCCTGTCAACGTCTATCCTCATCTGCGGCTACATCATCATCTATCGATTTCACAAAACCTGTCCCAATCTTTAATAGTTCCCTGGCGTGGTAAATCAATGGATACTCTTACTCCATTCATCATCTCTCATCTCTCATAACTGGTCTACCTCCAATGGACAACTACAACATCCTCAGTCCAAACATATGGGTCGTGATCTCATCATATCAAATATGTCGCTCGACTAGTGTAAGTACAGGCCCGTGAGAAACATCAAGTGCTTTGGTTCTGGTCATATTAACCGGACATCTCTCCAACTTTGGTTTATAGTCTAGTGTCTCCTCTTTAATATCATGGCTTCTCAGCAACCTCGTCAGCAAACCATCAAATCCATACCTGTGACCCTGATGAACCCTCACTTTTATCATAGCCGACTTAATTACAACCCCAACATTTATCTCCATATCATCCTGCATAAGGGCATAAACCAAACAAACTTTGTCCCGAGTAACATCAGTCATGTGTTTACCTAGTATGAGAAAATGGCAAATACTCTTCAACCACATACAAGCCTATATATTCATATGGGTATAGGGGAATGTCAAATGATAACCGTGGTCCTTGTGGCGACTCCACCTAGCCGTCCATTTTTCACCACTTAGCATATGTCAAATAGCAGCATACGATGGTGTAATGTTTAGCTTTCTTAGCTGCAAAGGGTCAGATTCTAGAGTGCCCAAGATAGTGTTCAGATTGTGTGCTTCAAACATCACGACTTGTCCCCTGATCTGTACCATAAAGTCAGGCTGCTGAGGGTCCCATTTCGTATACAACTCTCTGATCAGATGGAGGTTACACTCTGTAGGCTCATAGAAAACACTTCATACCCAATTGCTCTAACTGTCGCACAATTTGTGGAATTCCCTTCTCAAGTTGTCTTTTTCAATCATCTCATCAGGGGCATACTTGGATTCAGGATGCTTGCTAGACCATTTCTTTCCTTCATCCAAAATCCATCTAGTCCTAAACCTTCGTGTTTGCCTTCTTGGAACTGCTGGGGTCTTTGGAACACGAGCACCAACTCAAACTCTCTTACTTCCCTCACTTGATTGATGGGATATGGAATTGTCATCATGGATATGAAAACTGTCAAATAAATTCGAAGTATTTTGAAGACCTTACAAGACTAATGAATGAAGCATGGAAGGTCTACAATATACTAAAGTGGATATTTAAGCAAGAGATGACTACATTTTAAATAGTCAATTTGGCTAGATAAAATAATTTCCTTGTTTTTCTTATTTTTAGCTCAAGGGTATTGTTGTAGTTAGCTTATGTTAGTTTATCTACTATAAGTAGTAGAAATTAGGATTTGTTTTATTAGTTAGTTTTTGGACATTGTTGAGTTGCTCATTTGTGAGTTTGGGGAAACCCTCTTATCTCTCCAAATTGAACCCTCTTGATTACTTGGGTAAGTATCCTTGTATGAGTTCAATTTCTCTTCTTCCTTGGATTGAATCTAGTGATTAATGTATTTTAATTGTTAGATTTTTCTTTCTTTTCTTCTAAATCTCTTGTCACGTCATTTTTATTTCTTAATCATACTCTTGTATCTTATCTTATTGTCTTGTGTGAGTTTCTTGTATCTCGTTTTACATCAATTGGTATCAGAACAAGGCTAAAGAATTATTTCAACAATTCTTAATCTTGGCTTGCATCTAATGAAAATAAATAAAAAAAGAAGATCGAAAAAAAGGAAAAAAAATTCGGATCCAAAAGTTGATGAAATTTTCAAATTGGTATTGTTGGGTTTTGTTAGAAATAGTCTAAAGTGATTGAATATCGAATTTGAGAGCATTTAAAGGTGATTTGGGGTTGATTTTGTCTATTTTTTCTCCATTTTCGCACATGAAATTTCTGCACTTTTGATAGTGCGAAAAATTGAGTTTTTGAGCTCTTTTGTGCAAATTTTGACACCATCTGTTGGATCTAACTTGTTTCCATCATGGGTAAACTATATTAGGCTCCAATTTTGAGATCTACGGATGAATTTGGGGTCGATTTTTAGTTCCAATAATGGGTTATTTTTCTTGTGCGAATTTTCTTGGAAAAATTGAAGTTTGACTTGATTTCTTATTTCAAAAACTATTGGGTAATGCTTAGAAATACTCCATATTGATTGGGTAACCTTTATTTGAGTTGAGTGTTGATAGATTTGAAGATTACTTTGAATGACTTTCTTGTTGATTCTAGATTCTACTCGTCATTCATAAATAATCATTTGCTAATATTTTAGGATACTTGTTCTTATTCTTTATATTAGTAATTGTGTGCTTTAAATTTATTTCTTGCTAATTCTTTCTTGCTTTCCTCTTTATTTTCTTTGTGAATTTCTTGATTCAAGTTCGTTAGTTTTATTGTGCTTCTTTGTTTAACCATAAACTACACTCTGAACCGATACTTGGATGCTTACTTTGAGTTGATTGAGTGGTTGGTTCTTGAAGAGATTTGAGGAAATTTCCTTGAGAGGAAAAAGACAAAAGTTGGTGAGGTTAATAGAGTGAGGTCTAAAAGCCTTGACCTTGAGTATATACACGAGTGCTGAGTGATACATGTGAGGCAGTGAACTTGTGAGGTCCTTTGACTTTATTGCTACTTTATTTTGGTTGCAAGCATGACTTCCATATCTTCGGATGATCCTTGTGATGATGATCTTGATGATTGTGGATATGAGGATAATGAAAGTTACTATGATAAAGATTGTGGATCTTGTGGTGAAGAATGTGAGTATGGAGATTCTTATGCTTTGAGCAACAATTTGAAAAAGATGATGCTTCAAAGTATGACTCTTCCACATGCTCTTCTTGTGATGCATCTAATAGTGAAGAAAGTGGCTATGAGCTTGATGATGATAGTGAGGAAACTCTTGGTGAATATTCTTGTTCCACTTTTTACTATGACTCTAATTCTAAACATGAGAATGGTAGTGATTCTTATGTTTTTTTTGTTGGAAGAGGTGGTAGATCTTTCACAAAAAAATTGAGGCAAAATGTGAATAGATATGCTACTTCTAGTAGAAATATTGTGCATAGGCCTAATGATGATTTGAATGCTTTGATAAATGGAGATCATTTTGTTGAACAACATGAGTGTGATAAAGCATGCATTAACTAATTTGTGGAAGGAATAAAGAACATGTTTCATATTTTTGATAAAATTAAAGGACTTTGTGGTGCCATGATTATACATAATAAGAGTTTCATAAATGTTGCAAGTTCAAGCATGGTTGAGAACTTAAAGTTGAAGACTAGAAACCACCCTCAACCATATGAATTTACATGGTCAAATGAAAAAGGAACTTTAGAAATCACAAAACAAGTTTTAGTGAAGTTCCAACTTGGCAAGTTTCATGATGAAGTACTATGTGATATTGTCCCAATGAAAGCTTGTCATTTGTTACTTGGAAGGTCTTGGATACTTGAAAGAGAAGCTACATTTGATAAAAAGAGTAACAAGTATTGTGTCAACTTAAGATGTCAAGAGTATTTCTTTGTGCCATCTACATTTTTGAAAGTGAAAGAAAAGTACTTGAAATTGCTAAGATTGACAAGAAGAAAAGAAAAGCTTGAGAAAAAAGATGTCATTGCTAAAGAGAAGAACATGAAGAAAAAAGTTGATGATTCTCAAAGTGTAAAATTCAAAGTTGAAGTGAAGAGTCATTCTAATCCTTCAAAGGGAATTCTTGGGCCTTGTCCAATTCTAAATGATCTTGAGAGAGAAAAGAATGAGAAAAGTAAGCGAGTGACAAGTGGCAACTCAAGAGTATAAAAAGGAGAGCTTGAGTTGAGCATAGTGAGTGTGTTGCCACAAAAAAAAGAGAGAAGTATGTGAAAATGAGAAAAAGGAAAAGAAAATTGAGAAAAGTGAAGAAAAAGAGATTTTGAGAGAGCTTGCTTCTTGTTTTAACTCTAACGGTAGTTCTTCTTTTCCTAGTTGTGATGCATCTTTTGTAGGGACATTTAAAAATGAAGGCATGAAAAATTCAACAATGGAGAACCTTCCATCATTGAACAATCAAGAGTTGATCAAGACACCCACTACTTCAAGTGTTCAAGTGAGCTTAAATGATAAACACAAAGGTAAAGAAGGAATTTTAGGAGCATTTCAAGGTAAAATGACTAACTCTAATACTTTATTTTCTCTAAGTGAGCTTGAAGTAAATTTTGATTTAGGTGAAAGTCATTCTTCTTTTGAGCAAAATGAATCTTTTCTTTGTGATGAAAAACATGATGAATATTGTAGCCAAGCACTAGTTGAAGTTACTAGTGCAAATCATTGTGATGATTCTTTTGAAATTGATTGTGATAGCCGACTTGCTTGTGTTGATATGTCACTATTTGAGGGAACTTGTGAATTATTTAGTGAACCTCAAGTTAGTGTTGTAAATATTGTCGGTTATTTTGAAAAGAATGAGGATTTTGAATATGACACTCCACCTTTGTTTGATAAAGATGAATATGAAACTCATGATTCCACTTTGATTTTATTTGATGAAATTTATGATGTTGGTGATAATGTGTGTCTTATTGAAGGTAGTGATGACTTATTGCATCTTGACTTTACTCCACTAGTTGAGTTAAATTGTGAGACCAAACTTGTTGATTCTTGTGAGCTTAAATTGTTGCCGACTAATGATGTGAGAATTAGTGAGTTTGAAGGCCAAACAAGTGACTCTTTGAGTATGCATACTGTTTTTGATCCTATCTCTTGTTTCATTCATAGAGATCATATCATGGATAATCTTGTGAAAGAGGATATTTGTCTTTTTGAGAGTGAAATTAAATGCTTTAATTCTTCATTTATTGATTTTCTCTCTTTAAATGTAATATTTTATATGAAGATAACATGATCATTTCTAATGATGAACATAGTGATATTTTTGGTGAAGTTGATGAGGTAGCAAATTTTGAAGGCTACAAGGTGTATGATAATACACTATGAGATGCAATGTGGGAAGAAAATGTTGAGCCTACACATGAAAGTAAATTAATTGATGCTAGTCTTAGTAATAATTTCTTTACTTATTCTACTCACCTCTATGAAGATCCATTCTTGTTGGATTATGCCAATGATTCTTTCTTAAAATGTGATGACAATTCATTTAAAGATTGGCATGGTCTAGTTAAAAAGTTTACTTTGATTTCATTTTTGGATGACGATTTCTTAATGTTGTTTTGGGGATGCTTATAGTGATTCTTGATCTTGTTAGGGGATTAAAGTTTGTGTTTGATCCCGGTGATGTTCTTCGTTGTATTTGTATCACCTTGATGAATTATGATAATCTTTGTCTAGTTGTTATTTCCTCATTTATTTTGCTAGGCTTGAATTTAAGGATGAATTCTTTTCAAAAAAGGGAGAATGATGGGATACAAAATTGTCATCATGGATATGAAGACCGTCAAATAGATTCGAAGTATTTTGAAGACCTTAGAAGACTAATGAAAGAAGCATGGAAGGTTTACAATATGCTAAAGTGGATATTTAAGCAAGAGATGACTACATTTTAAATAGTCAATTTGGCTAGATAAAATAATTTCCTTATTTTTCTTATTCTTAGCTCAAGGGTATTGTTGTAATTAGCTTATGTTAGTTTATCTACTATAAGTAGTAGAAATTAGGGTTTGTTTCATTAGTTAGTTTTTGGACATTGTTGAGTTGCTCATTTGTGAGTTTGGGGAAACCCTCTTATCTCTCCAAATTGAACTGGGTAAGTATCCTTGTATGAGTTCAATTTCTCTTATTCCTTGGATTGAATCTAATGATTAATGTATTTTAATTTTTAGATTTTCCTTTCTTTTCTTCTAAATCTCTTCTCCCTTTATTTGTATTTCTTAATCATACTCTTGTATCTTATCTTATTGTCTTGTTTGAGTTTCTTGTATCTCGTTTTACATCACTTGAGGAACCAACTCCTTTTCCTTTTTGTTGTCTGCCGTACATGGTACCTATCCAAAATAATGCAAAACAACTACGTCGATTTAAGGACAGCAAAGCTAGCCAATGCTAAGTGCGATAGTCTTTAGGGACCACCCCACACTTAGTTGCTAGCATGGGTGCACTAGTTTCGAAGTGAGGGTACTCAGACTTCCCCTCCTTGCGAGTATCATCAACTAGTTCCCATTTACAAAGAGGTAAACTCAACTCATTTTATCAACTCACAGCTTACGGGAGTGTAGAGCAATTTCTATTCATTACATTATCATTTACAAGTCAAGTTCAAACGTTAATCGCTTATGAGAAAGGCTACAACTGTCCTTATGATGCTTTACTCAGACTTCAAGCACAATCAAGCAGCTTTACTTCAATAAACTGTATTATAAGTCAACCCTTCACTTTCCACAAAAAAATATTTTCACCTCAACGACTCAAAACTTCTGCTACAAAACTCATTTTTTATTACAAAAACAGATGCCACAAGCCACACAACCACACAAGTATTACTATTAACACTGCTCCGACTGTTACGACCCTTAAATGCATCTAGAAATCATTACGAACACCACCCTTACACACTATGACTTTTAATTCACTGTTACGACCCATAATAGGCTTAATTCGAACAATACCATCATGAATTCTAGGATTACCCATGGAAATGTTTCAACCAACATACTCACATGACATTTCCCAGGCAGCACATAATAGTACAAAAGAGGAAAAATCGAGAAAACATACCTGCTATGCTTGAGCGAAATAGAGAGGAAAAGATTTGAAGAAAATTAGCCACGTGACACATTGAGAGTTGAAGGAAATATGAGAGGATGGTATGATAGGGTTGAGAGAATAAAGAGAATTTAGGGATTTTACTTTAAAAAGGGAGGGTGGATCGGGTTTAGCCCTAAAATTAGCCCTTCGTGCCACGGTAATATCATGGAGCACTTGCTCCGTGGCACGCCCCAGTAGCGGAAGCCTACTATTTTTGGGGGCTTGAGTATTTAATTCCCTCCGTGACATGGTCAAAAAATGGAAGCCTACTTCCATGACACGGTCAAAAAATAGAAGCCCACTATTTTTGGGCTTGAAATTAAAACAACTTAATATGCTCTTCCGTGCCACACCAATAAAATGGAACTTACCTTCTGTGGCACCGTGATATTATGCACGTACACTGTTTTAGTGCCTTAGGGGATTTTTGATTCCCTTTTCCATCGAGTGTATTTCTAACTTACCTCAGCACCTGGGTATGCACTTAACCTTCAGAAATCATTCGTACACCTTTATTTTCATCCTCCAATGTCATGGACCACAATTAATCCTGTAAAATTACACCAAAAAAACAAAATACATTAAAAAGGTAGGTTACCTCCCACTAAGCGCTGTATTTTTGTCGTGGCTCAACACATCTTTTTGTGCTTTTATTTTTATCATTTTTTTTCTCCTTTTTCTTTATCAACCCTAAATATTACATTACATTCTCTGGTTGCCTCCCGAGGAGCACCTAATTTAACATCACGGCACGATGCACTCCCAATCATTCATCTGCAAATGTGATGGATGTCTTCTGTCTATCCTCATGCTCAACCCAGTAGTGCTTGACTCTCTGTCCATTTACTTGAAATGTCGCACTCTTATCCTTATGCCATAACTCAACTGCCCCATGAGGGGTCATTCAAACAACCTCAAACGGTCTCGACCACTTTGATCTTAACTTTCCTAGGAAAAGCCTTAACCTCGAATTAAACAATAGCACTTTCTGGACATGCTCAAAGACTCGAGGAATGATGTGCTTGTCATGCCATTTTTTTGTCTTCTCCATGTAGAGTTTTGCATTCTTATAAGCATGCAAGCGAAACTCGTCAAACTCAAGTAACCACTTCTGCCCTGCTAACTCAGGATCTAGATTTATTTTTTTCGCTGCCCAATATGCTTGATGCTCAAGATCAACAGGCAAATGATAGGATTTTCCATATACCAATCAATAAGGTGAGGTCCCAATTGGCGTTTTGTAAGTAGTTCTATATGCCCATAGTGATCATCTAATTTGATGGCCCAGTTATTGCATTGAGCATTCAATCTTCTAGAGAATCTGCTTGATTTCACAGTTTGGCACTTCGATTTGACCACTTGTCTAGGGGTATGCTATATCAACTCTATGTCTCACCCTATACTTTGCTAGCAAATATCTGAACCAATTATTTACAAAGTGGGAACCTCTATAACTAATAATCTCTCTCGGGGTCCCAAATCTAGAGAAAATGTTCTTGTTTACAAATTTGACAACTGCCATTGCATCATTAGTGGGAGAGCCATCACTTCTACCTACTTGGATACGTAGTCAACCACGACCAATATGTACTGATTATCGAACGATGGTGGAAATGGACCCATGAAAATTTATCCCCTAAACATCAAATATTTCCACCTACAAGATGTTGTTTAATGGCATTTCATGTCGTCTGGATATAGTTCTAATTCGCTGACATTGGTCACACTCTTTAACAAATGCAAAGGCATCCTTGAACAAAGTGGGCCAAAAGAATCCTGATTACAACACTTTATGTGCTGTGCGTTCTCCTCTATGATAACCTCCATAAGGCGATGAGTGACAGCTCTCAAGCACTTGTGCAGCTTGGAATTCTGGAATACATCAACACCCTACTTAAACAAATATGTCTCATCCCATACATAAGAGTGAGAATCAAAGTACAACTTCTTCTTCTGCTAACTAGTCGCTTCATGTGGATATACACCACTCACCAATAAGTTCACTATGTTTGCATACCAAGGTAGCTTAGCTATGCTCAGTGCTAAGAGTTGTTCATCAAAAAACTTCTCTCGTATACGCCCATCTTCAACTACATGCGACCGATCTTCTAGCCTTAACAAATGGTCTGTCACCTGATTCTCTGTTCCTTTTCTATGTTGTACCTCGAGATCAAATTCTTGCAATAACAAGATCCATATAATGAGTCTGGCTTAGCCTTTTTCTTGTTAAATAAGTACCTGATTGCAACATGGTTAGTGTGGTCTATCACCTTCGTCCCCACTAGATAGGATCTGAATTTGTCAAAAGCATAAACCAAAGCCAACATCTCCTTCTCAGTCACCGTGTAATTTGTTTGGGCAACATCTAGAGTTTTGTTGGCATAGTATATAGAATGAAAAATCTTCTCTTTTTCATGACCCATCACTGCTCCCACTGCTATATCATTGGCGTTGTACATCAACTCAAAATGGAGCTCCTAGTTGGAGTAATCAAGATAGGAGATTCTGTCAACTTCTTCTTCAACTCCTCAAATGCTTTGACACAATTAGACCCAAATTCAAACTTCACTTCCTTTACAAGCAATTTACACATAGGTCTTGATACTTTCAAAAAATCTTTGATAAACCTCCTGTAGAATCCGGCATGTTCGAGAAAATCTTTGAGCATACCTTTGACTGACACTGGTGATGGTAACTTCTCTATAACCTCCACTTTTGCTTGATCTACCTCCAGTCCTTTTTGAGACACTTTATGGCCAAGGACTATGCCTTTCTTGACTAAAAAGTGACACTTCTCCTAGTTTAATACCAGATTAGTTTCCTCACATCTCGCCAGTACCCTATCGAGATTCTACAAACACACTGAAAATGAGTTACCAAACACAGAAAATTCATCCATAAATACCTCAACAAAGTCTTCCACCATGTCATAAAATATGGCTATCATGTAGTATTGGAAAGTGGCTGGTGCATTGCACAATCCAAAGGGCATACATTTGAAGGCGTACGTCCCATATGGACAGGTGAATGTGGTTTTTTCTTGATGTTCTGGTGCTATGGCTATTTGATTATAGACGGAATACCCATCAAGAAAACAATAATATTCTTGTCCAGCAAGTCTGTCCAACATCTGGTTAATAAAAGAGATGGGATAATAATTTTTATGTGTAGCATCATTAAGCTTTCGCTAGTCCATGTAAAATCCTCCATCCTGTTACTATGTGAGTCAGGATCATCTTGTCCTTATCATTAGTCACCACAGTCATGCCTCCCTTCTTAGGAACACACTGGATGGGGTTCACCCACCGGCTGTTTGAAATAGGGTACTTTATGCCTGAATCGAGCCACTTGATCACTTTCTTTCTTAACACTTCTTTTATTACTGGGTTTAATCTTCTCTGGTGCTGCACACTTGGTTTGTACCCTTCTTCCATGAATATTTTATGTATGCAAAAGGGAAGACTGATACCCTGAATGTCTAATATTTGCCATCCAATAGCCTTCTTTCTCCTTTTAAGCACAAAGCCTTTTTAACCTGTACATCAGATAGTCCTACAGATAAAATAACAGGTAAGGTATCATCTTCCCCTAAGAAAGCATACTTGAGGTGCAGAGGCAATATCTTCAGCTCTAGTTTAGGAGCTTCATCAAGAGACGGATTGGGGGGGGGGGGAGGGGGTCAATAGGTCTATTTAGAGGCTCGAATCCGCCCTTGTGAATCCGGATTCTTGCCACATCTAAAATCTTTACCATCTCATTAGCGTCTGCATCTCCGAAGATATCATGCCCCACCAAAGCTCTTTTCAAGAGATCCTTGGAAGTAATGAGTGGGATCTCCAACTCAAGATCTATCACTGTGATAGCTGATAAATCCTCATAAATAGCCTTCAATTTCATTGCTTAGTACACATCAAACACCTCAAATTTGTCATGAACTAGCATAGTCAGCTGCCCAGCAGCTACGTATATCAAAGCACGCCCAGTAGCCAAAAATGGATGTTCCAAAATAAATGGGACTTCTGGATCTGTATCAAAGTCCAATATAATGAAATCCACATGGAAAATAATCAAACCCACTTGCACCAACACATCTTTAACTATTACATCAGGCCTAGCAAGTGAACGTCAACCAACTATAAAATTACTGTGGTGGGCTTCAGACTACCTAACCCTATCTTCCTGAACAAAGAGGTGGGAATCAAATTTATATTAGCCCCAAGATCACACAGGCCACGAGCATTGATAGACTTCCTAATGGTGATCTGAACAGTAAAGTTCCCTGGATCCTTGAGCTTTATTGGCAGTCTATTTTGAATCCGTGAGGTGCACTCTTAAGTAAGTGCAACAGTAGCATACTCTATCAACCTATTTTTGTTTGCCACAATATCTTTGATGTACTTCGCATTGTTAGGAATCCCCTACAAAACATCCATAAGAGGAAGATTAATGTACACCTGCTTTAATAAATCAATAAATTTCTGGAAACAAGTCTCTTCCTTTTGCTTTTTAAGTCTTTGTGGAAATAAAGGAGGTGGTTTCTCAATTTCTATGGTGGTCTCTTGATTCCCATCTTTCTCCACCTCTACTTGTGTCTCGTTAACTAACACAACCTTCTAAGTTGCTCTCTTCGGTTCTAACTCCTCTAATTGTCTGCTACTCCGAGTAGAGACTATATTTGCTTGCCCCAGATTCGGGTATGTATTACTTGGTAGACCTCCCAGAGGCCTCATATTCTGAGCTCCAGCTATTTGCCCCACTTGTTTTTCTAACTGCTGAGTGGCAAGCTGCTAAGTTCTTAATTATGCTTCTATCTTAGCTTGCTCTGCAGCCATCTTGGCTTGTTTTTCCATCATAGTGCTTGTTTGAGAATTTGCATAATTTCCATCAGACTATTATTGGTAATTCTGACTCTAT
The DNA here is from genome assembly GCA_031232105.1 of Capsicum rhomboideum. Lineage (NCBI taxonomy): Eukaryota > Viridiplantae > Streptophyta > Magnoliopsida > Solanales > Solanaceae > Capsicum > Capsicum rhomboideum. The sequence continues at coordinate 44,946,141 of CP124717.1, read as the reverse complement.
CCTGAATTTCTATGTTGGGTTTGACTTGCATTTTGCCCTAGATTTCCTCTGTATGAGAGATTTGGATGATTTTTCCACTCCAGGATTATACTTATTCCCAAAATTTTGACCATTCTGCCTGTATGAGTTCCCAAAAAAATTTGCCGAATCTGGATTCGCCCCACACAACTCTAATGAGTGATCACTTACACCACAAGTTTCACACCATGCTTGACTCTGTTGGACCTCATTAACCTGGGCCTATGGCTGTGATATGTTCAACTTGCTAAGCTGCCCAATCAACTAATTTTGAAAAGCAACCATCTGAGCAGCCAAAGCAGTGATACTGTCAACCTCTAACATACCTACAGGCTTCTTTTCCACATTTATCGAAGAAACCCCATTACACTCTGGGTTGCTTTGTGCAATGCGATTTAGGAGAGCAATTAACTCGTCATACATTTTCTCCAGAGCTTGACCCCCTGATATGAAATCTAATAATATCTTGTTTCCTGGGTCAAGACTCTCTATAAAAATATGCACCAACACATTGTTTGACTGCTGGTGGTGAGGGAAATCTCTCAGTAGAGACTTGAATTTTTCCCACGATTGATAGAGATTTTCTTTTGGTTTCTGCTTGATGCTCAAAACATCACTTCTCAACCTTGCTGTTTTCCCAGATGGGAAGAATCGAATTAAGAACTTCCTTGCGAGGTCATCCCAAATCGTGATTGAGTTTGGTGGTTCAACTTTCAACCACTTTTTAGCCACTCCCAATAGTGAAAATGGGAAGAGTGTGAGTCTCACATAGTTAGTCCAGACTCTTGCGGGAATGAATGTATTACTGATCTCTAAAAAATTGTACAGATGCTACTGTGAATCTTCATGTAGGAGACCTGTGAACTACGCATTGGTGTGCAACAATTTCACCATGTTCTGTTTAAGCTCAAATTGACCTCCTGGTTCAAGTTTTTGAATGCTGGAGGTGACCTTAGTAGCGTGTGGGATTGCTATTTCACGAATTGGTCTTGCCATCTCTACAGGAACCATCTCTACCTTTGGGTCTGGTTGGGGTTGTTGAATTGGATATTGAAGTGAAGCCGCTCTCTTTTACTGATGTAAATATCATTCTAGTTCAGGATACGGTTCAACCAAATCTCGATTCCTAGCCAACTTTCAGAATTTCGATTATACCTGCTAATGTAACAGCTAAGATCAAGTTGTCAATACTTGTACAATATCAGTACAAACTAAAATAAGAAAATCACTAATTTTCTTATAACGGCGCCAAAAACTTGTTGCGTCCAAATACACACGCAAGTGTATGCGGTCATACAAGTAATACAAAATTAAGAGTTTAGATATCGTACCCATAGGGACTTCGAATCTAGTAATTTCCTTAACTCAATTTATACTAGTATCTTGAACAAGTGTGAAAGTAACCGATTAAGCGGAGGTCTGTTTATGATTCTAAAAAAAACTAACAATCAATATTTAAAATAGTTAAACACTTAGAAAAGTTGTAAACAATATGATAGGGAAATTCCAGGGTCAAGACGCTTCTTGCAATCTTGTATACTGTTTCTCTCTTATTGGTTATGTTGTATATCAGGTTGTTGGTTCACAGGGTTGATAATATGACTATGGTCTTCTGAGCCTCTAATTCTCTACCTAAAAGGATATTGCAACTACATTATTCAGCAGGGATGTAATAATATAGTTTAGATGCATTAAGATATCGTCCCATATCTGCACCAACAAGGCGTTCTAAGTATATTCCTATCCTAAACGCGAATCAAATTTTTACTTTATGAAAGATGAGAACTCATCCCTCAAACTCCTCGTTCTATCCTAATGATTCTCTTTTCGGGTTCACAAGAGGATCATAGATGTATCTTAATATTGACCAAGCATTAAAATAGTAAAAATAAGAGTTTAAGAACAACCAATGCAATAAATTCAATGTTAAACCAACTCAAGAGTACAAAATACAATCATGCATTCAGCCTCAACCCTAGAACAAAGGTTCTTAGCCACTCATGTTCTGAATCAATATCATAAAATTCAAATTGTTCATACGATAATAGAAATAGAAGAGAAGAGTGGAGAAATAAACCCTAAATCCAAGCCTTGTGTGTGTTTTCTGCCCCTAAGGGCGTATATAATGTTTGCAGAATTAAAACAAGTGTCCTATTTATAGTCAAGTGCAAAGCAGTTGCCGAAAAACTCCCTTCGTGTCACTTTGAAATTGCGAAGGATCTCCTTTGTTCCACCTTAATATCGCACCCCTCTACTGTTTCTTGCCACTTTATTTTAGGCCATCTCAGTGCCACACCACTAATATGGAATACAACTTCCGTGGCACGAAGGCATGTTATGTCCTCACATTCTTCCGCCAAAAGCACTCTTTTGACTTGCCTCAGTATCCCATGGTCCGTAGTTACCTTCAAATATCTATTTTCAGCCCTTCCTGCACCCCAAATCCAACATAATGCATTTATTATCAACAAGCTCTTCATTGACGTCAAAGCAAGCTTGATCTTCGCAAAATCTCAACCTGAAAACACTAATCACATCCATTAGCTCACCAACACACTTTAAGCTCAAAAAAATGAATATATACAAAATGTAGCTTACAAAATCAGTAAAAGTATGGGCAATAATTAGCAATTGGATGTATAAATATGCCCAAGATCAAGTTATATTCATAATGGTGATTGTGGAGTAATGGAGGATTAACTATACATTAAGGAGAAAAATAGCGGGATTAACTTCTTAAGAGTTATGGACATCCACATCAATATTATTTTATAACATTTTTCAATTATTTAATCTTCTTTGTTCTTAATTTACTTGACATGATACAGATGAATCTAAGGTGTTTGAGGATATGCCTTAAATAAAATTATCATTATTTTGATTATTCAGATGTTTTAGGTTCCCCTACTTAAAATTGAACATCATAAAAGATATGCAGTTGAGACTTGATAAACTTCACCAAGAATAAATTTTTACTGTTTGAATTAATGAAATTCAACTCCACTGATGATTTTCCAATCTACACTATTATTCTATTATAATCATATGCAGAAAAAATGAAGATTGTGCTACTCAAATGAGGAATTGTGAGGATCATTTATACTAAGTTATTCCTAGTTGTTGTTGCTATTGACTGTTAGACTAGGTGTGACTTTTTTGATTAGCAAGTGTATGTATATTAATAGTAGCAAATAACGGTATTTGAATGGTTCTTGCCATCATTTCGAATTAGGATCGATCGACGATGTTACTGAGTACCTGTGGATAAGTACTCATGCTTGTTTATTTTTGTACTTTATGTGCAGGTACTGAGCCGGTTGTCTTTGGGCGTTGATTCTTCGTGCAAAGACTTTTGACTCGTGATTCGAGGTAGCTGTTGGATGATCCGTGACTTCAAACGATTTCTTCTATCTTTTCTTTATGTTGTTATTCCTATTTCCGTATGTTGAAACTTGTCCCGTTATATTATACTCTTGTAGAGGCTTGCACCTTGTGACTTCTAAATTTTGTGTAGTTTTTATGAGATTTGGTATTGGGACTTAATTTTCTTTATTACTTCCATATATTTGTCTTGTATCTTATTGATTATTATTGGGTTGACTTACCTACAATGAGGGATAGGTAGGTGCCATCATGACTTGAAAGTTGGGTCGTGACACCCTATCCCTAAAAAATCCAAAGTCAAGATGGTCGGGACCGATCTCATATCAGCAAAGCCCATCTAGCTCTAGAGAAGCAGTATCAAGTCCGTGATACAGATCAGACTGTAATAACTCAAATGCCCAATCATTATGCAACACCTCGGGATCATCTCCAATCGTTACTCAATGATGATAATGCGCAATTAATAGACCTTTAATAAGCTTTAATAAGATATTTTTTTTATGGATCTTGTTCCGTGATACTTAGCTATAAGTAGGGAATTCTTTTCTTGTTAGAAGGATCTGAATTTCATTCTTATACATGTATTACACTATAATTCTATAACCTTCTATTCTCTCAAGTTCATAATACGTAGCTTGCTTACTTTTCGGTATCGTTGCTAGATAACTTCCTCAGAGTTCATGTTAATTCAATACTATACTTTGATTCATATTGCTTAATAATCTATTTTACTACTTATTCCTTACAAGGTAGTCATTCACAATCTTATCATTTAGTTTATTCAGCTCACGTGTCCTTAAATCATGTGTACAAATTCAACTATACTGTTTTAAAGACAAACACTTGCATTATTTTGGATCACCATTCTTTTTCAATTATAAATAAAGTGGTTGTTAATTAAAACATGTCAATTAGAGACAGAGACAAATAGTATATGTGCAACTGAATGGATGAGCACATAATTAAAAGGTAGTATTACTACAATAGGATATTTAATATCTGTAATAATTGTGGCAATAACTCAACATAAAAATCAGTATAGATTTGCATAATCCAACATTTAAAAGCTCCTTAGACTTGAATATATACGTTTGACCAAACGTAAGAATATATATACATATATATATATACATATATATATATATATATATAAGTGCTTTTGTTGTCTTTAATTTTGTTCCTAAATAAGTTTTTGTTTATCCCTTCAAGAATAAATTGGTCTTGTTCTTCTAAATTAGCTCTTGTTTAGATAAAATGTAATCAATGTCAATTTGAAAAGAGAAAAATTTAATTAGGGATAAATTAGTAAAGTTACCTTTTATTTTCTAGGAGTTAAGTAATTTGTTAAAGGGTTTGCCCAACCCAAAAGAAGCACTTTTTTTTTCGCAATCCCTATGTTTGCAATAAATTTTAATGTGATAGAAAATAAATTGCAATCACAAATAAAATACTCCCTCCGTTTCAAAATAGTTGGCCCTCTTACTAAAAATATTTTTTTCAATTTAGTTGTCCCATTTATGAAATGAAGAGAATCTTATTATGTTCTTCCAATACTACCCCTATCATTAAATGACTAAACAAAGTGTATATATTCAAATTTATATTTTCAAAGCATAATTAATAAAACTAATTTGGTAAAATAAATTCCTAATAAATATTTTCTTAAAGGGAGTGTCAAGTCAATAGGGGTCAACTATTTTGAAACGGGGAGAGTATGAAGAAACATGCTTTTATTGATAAACATGCGGGTACAATTCTGTTCCTTTCTTGATTCTTCTCTCTTGATTTTCTCCGTGATTCGATGGCCGTTAGTCGCGTATTTGTCGAACAAAGAAAGATTTAAATTTGATCTCCATGAAAGGAGGGTTTGTGGATCTTCTTGAAGTATTTGATTTTCAAAAAGAATCCGCTCATCACATCTTGATCTCTATATGAATATCTCAGGGATATGTGAGATTTTTTTTGAGATAGTAGCACTTATTTAGAAATGGAGGTAGTACGAAATAGGTGTTTCAATTTATTTTTTAATTTGTTAAGTCAAAAGAAGCTTATCATTTTTTTTCCAATACTATCTCTATCAATAAATGACTACATAAAATATTAGTAGACAAATTTAGATTTCCAAAGTATAATTAATATGGTTAGTTTAGGAAAAAAAAATTCCTAATAAATATTTTTTTTAAGGAAAGTGCCAAGTCAACATGATACAATTAAAATAAAACGAAGGAATTACATTTATAAACTTGAATTAACAAGTCAATCTAATCTTAGCACAGAGTGAACTTTTTTGTTATCACATTATAGTTTCTATTATTATTAATAAAATTATTTTGTTATATGTTCATTTATTTACTATAGAAAGACATTAGCTTATATATTTAGTCAATATTTCTCATTTTTTTCGACGAAAGTAATGCATTTTTTTTTATAGAAAATTGATAGATAAATTAAAGAAAAATATATCATGATTTTAAAGAAGTAAAAAAGAACGATAAACGTTGATAATGTAAGGGTAAAATAGACATTTAGAAAAATCAATTAGGAAGAGGGGGGGTGGGTGGGTTATTTTTCAAAGTTTAGGGGGGAGTTTGATTTTCAAATCAAAATTAGGGGATGTAAATGTATTTCATCCATTAGCATACTCCCTCTATTTTAATTTATTTGTCTATTTTAATTTATTTGTCTTACTTTCTTTTTTTAGTTCGTTTAAAAAAAATGTCTCTTTCCTATTTAGACAATTCCTTAATTTTAACTTTCCACATGATATGTTTAAGACCACAAGATTGAAAGACATTTTGATATATTCTACATATCCTTAGTTTAAAACCATAATATTCAAAAGTTTTCTTTACTTTTTTGAGCCCCGTGCAAAGTCAAAACTACGTAAAATTGAAACGGAGGGAGTATTAATTTTTTAGTTGCATTAGTGAAATTTCTGAATAGAACTTTAATTCGAAATGTCAATTTTTTAATCAACAAGTTTAAGTTATGTCAATTGAAATCTTAATATTTTGTAACATTTGGACCATGGAGCTGATTGGAAAAAAATAGAAGAGTAGACTGATTGAGCTGAGCTGAACTGTATGGTCGATCATGCTTAACTACGATTGATTTTATGAGAAAATAACTAAAAAAATTTACACTTGTTTATTTAATGTTCATGATATTTATGAAATTAATTCAGCACAAACTTCAATATAGAGATTTCCTATCTCAACATTTAAAGCCTCATTAGACCTGATTATATATACATCTAACAAGGTGCTCCAAATTGTTCATATTCTTTCGTTCATTTACAAAGACTATAAAGCCTAAAGCCATGGCAAAACTAATCAGTTCTATCTGTTTAGTTTTATGGCTTCTACTTTTTTCTATTTCTTCATTGCATGGAAAAAGAATGAACGTTATAGATTCGTGTTGGCGATCAAACCCAAAATGGTCTACAAATCGCCAAGCTTTAGCCAATTGTGCTAAAGGCTTTGGTAGTGGTGCCATTGGAGGGAAAAATGGCGCAATTTACATCGTGAATGATGCTTCCGATGACCCCGTCAACCCTAAACAAGGCACACTCCGATACGGAGTAATTCAAACGAGACCACTTTGGATTATTTTCCAAAAAAACATGCTCATTACTCTAAAAAATGAGCTTTTAATTAGTTCATTTAAAACAATAGATGGAAGAGGTGTCAAAGTTGACATAGCTTATGGACCTTGTTTAACTATTCAATTTGTGAAACATGTGATTGTTCATGGAATTAACTTGCATGATTGTAGGAAATCTAAGCCTGGACCTGTTAGAGTCAGTCCTACTCAGGTTCTACAAAGGTATTGTTGAACTGTGTGACCATATGTCTTATTTAAAAGTATAAACTATTAGATATATCAAACACACTTTTATATATTTACTTAGTATATCCTCAACAGGTCTGGTACAGATGGAGATGCTATCACCATATATACTTCTTCAAATATTTGGATCGATCATTGTTCTTTTGCCCGTGCTGCTGATGGTCTCATTGATGTCGTTCATGCTTCTACTGGTATCACTATCTCTAACAGCTACTTTACCCAACATGACCATGTAAGTAAGTTGTTTTGACAACCATAAATATGAACATAGGAAATATACAATTTAAGATGGTTTCAATGACTAGCTAATTCTAAAATTTCAGGTGATACTGCTGGGAAACCAAGAAGGATTGATTCGTGACAAAATGATGAAAGTCACGATTGCTTTCAATCATTTTGGTCCTGAACTTTTCCAAAGGATGCCAACGTGCGTTATTACTCTCTTTTGTCTTTAATTTGAGCAGAGTATTTAGTACTATTGTAAATTAATTTGTGATATAACAGGATTCGGTATGGCTATGCTCATGTGGCCAACAATTACTACGAACCTTGGAAGGTTTATGCAATTGGTGGAGCCTGTAATCCAACTATTCTTAGTGAAGGAAATTACTTCATCGCTTCTCGTACCAAAAAACAGGTGCATATTATTAGACGAACGATCCATGTTAACTATTTTTAGAAAAAAAGTACTGCAACTATTGTTCCTTAAAATTGATTGATGCGTTGCAGGTTACGCATAGGGATTTTGCTAGTCCAAAGGAGTGGGGAAAGTGGAATTGGAAGTCGTACAAAGATGTATTCATCAATGGAGCTTTCTTCACTGCTTCAGGAAGTGGAAGTGCAAATCCAAAGTATACTTCATCATCACAGTCATTTAGTGTTGCTCATGGATCCCAAGTTCCTTATTTGACTTCTGATGCTGGCCCTCTTAAGTGTTTTCATAATCGATCTTGCTAATAATATTAATTAGCTTTTGCCCTCTTTGCCTTATCTTAGTTAAGAGTCATTTTTAGGCTTAATGATGAGGACCTATGCTTTTACTAGTACTAATCTCCCTTTATGATGAGCCATGTAATTTCACTTCTAATATTAACAAAAAATGCCTTGTTATCTTCAAATGGATGACTTTAAGGCGATATAATTAATATTTTGCTTCCATTAAATTTTCACTTACTTGGTAATTAGATTTACGTACTAAAATCAAAACTATAATTACGTTACGTTACACTACAATGAACTAATGTGGCTAGTTTTTCTTCTTTTAATTCCCCGCTATCTAAATTCAATTGTGTTTTAGGATGAAAAAAAAGAACAATTCCCAAGAATTTTTAGAATTTCTACTGCTTAACCTTAAATTGTTTGATCTGAAAATTACTACAGTATGAAATACTATGGTTTAATTTGAAACCATTTTTATCCAGATGAGTTAAGAGATTTTCATCCTTCTTTCCGAACATACAAGCAATGCAAAGGTTACCTAGACTAAATGTTGGTTCCTTAAGCTACAAACAGACAAGTTCTGTAAGAAATTAAAAGGGAAAAGGAAAAAGAGTGAAAATGGTATAGAAAGGTGAAAGAATAAAAAAAGGGAAAATGCATAAACCCCCTAAACTTGTCACCCCAACTTACTTTAGCACTTAAACTTAACTAACATTTCTTTATCCCCCTTAACAACTTTAAAGTGTATTATTTTCCTCCCTTCGTGGCTCAGTCCAAGTCAAGACTTAGTGTTGTATAATCACGCGCGATTTGATTCGTCCACGTCATTAATGAGTCAAAATTAACCCGACCCGCATTAAATTATTTATATTACATATAAATTAAAAAACCCTACCCGTTTCCAAATTATACCCGATCCGACCTGCGTCTTAACAAATACCCCTAAATCTAAACCTACCCGTCATTTCCTATTCTAAAAAATTCAAAAAGAAAACCTAATCCCTAATCTCTGCAACTATTGAATCGTCGATGTGTTTTTCATCAAGTGTGAAGGTGCTTTTCTAGACAAGTACTAAAATTATCCAGTCGTGGAGGTTAGTATTTTACATCATTTTGCATCTAGGGTTTTTATCCATTCAATTTTCAAAGAGTTTGATTTTTCGATTTTCAATTTACACAAAAACACGTATTTTTTTTAATTTTTGCAGTTTGATAATGGATTTTGTGTATATTATGCTGAGGTTTCACCATGGAGGAATATTATAGCAAAAGCCTCGTATTAATACATCGGAGGTATTGAGACTGATTGTTTAAACGTAGATATTGATAAGTTCTCTTACTTTGAGTTTGTAGGCTATATTAAGGAAATTGAATATAATTATTCCTCTTGTCTTGTTTATATTAGACCACCTAAGTGTAGTCATTTGGTAAAGGTTACATGTGATATGGATATTTTGGGTATAGTACCTCAATTAAAAAATGGGGATGTGGTTGAACTGTATGTGTCACACTTAATTGAAGAACCTGTTGTGGTCCCCTCTGCCCTTGAGTATGTAACCTATATGGGTGGAGAATCTTCTGCTTCTTTTGATAAAGAATCTGTACAAACATTTGTGGATAGTGATAATTTAGGGTTTCAAAAAACTTCACAAACTCAAGAAGCTGCACAACCTACTGTTGGTGTTGGTGGAGCTTTTTCTACTGTTTGTGTTGGTGGAGCTTCTTCTAATGTTAATGAGGAGTTGGGTGGGGCTTCTGCTGGTGTTAAGGGGGAGTTGGGTGGGGAATCTGCTAGTGTTGAGGAAGAGTTGGGTGGGACTTATGCTGCTACTGCATCAGATGTTCTTGTAATAGGTTCTGATTGGGAAAGTGAAAGTCAAGCTAGTGAAGATTCAGAATATGGAGATTGCTTGAATGTGATGATGAATATGGTAGTGATACTCATGAGGAGGTTAGGATTTTGAGGGAAGAAAAGATAGCTGCCAAAAAAAAAAAAAAGAAAGAAAGAGGGCCTAGATCTGAAGGGGTTAATTTAGGCAAAAAAGGATTTGATTTGGGGCATAATGAGTATTTATTCAAGAAAAAAAGTACTCTAGAGAGTAAGTTAGGTGGTGATGAGGCATACTTTAATTCAGATGAAGAGGTTAGTTTTGAAATAGATACTGATGTAGATTCTGATGATGAGGATGAGGTTCAACAACCTGTAAGAAGTGTGAAAAAACAATGAAAGCAAAAAGAACTAAAAGAAGAGTTGTGTTTGATCCTACTTGTAAGTTAATTGTTTGGGAAACTGGTCTATCTTTTACCAATGTTAAGTAATTTAGAGAAGCTATTACTAGGTATATAGTTCAAGAATATATAGAGTTGGACAAGTCTATTAATGAACAAACTAGGGTGAGGGTAAAATGTATAGAAGGTTGTCCATGGTTATTGTTTGGTAGTCATGATTCAAGGTCAGGGGATTTTGTTATGAAGAAGTATATTCCAGTGCATGTATGCACTGCCGCAACCAAAAACAAATTGGTGAATTCAAAGTATTTAGCAAAGAGGTACAAGGATAGAATTATTTCTGAGCCTAACATTAGAGTGTTTCAGTTGCAAAATTTAGTGAAAAAAGAGCTGGAGGTATATGTTGAGAGAACTGTGTGGCAAGAAAAGCTAGAAATATTGTGTTACAACAGATTATGGGTGATCACGTGGAGGAATTTAAAAGAATTCTTGATTATAGGAATGAGCTTTTAAAGACTAATCTAGGCATCACATGTGTGGTGAGGCTTAGTGAAGAAACTTTTGAAGGTGGAAGAAAAATGTTTCAATCCTTCTACATATGTTTTGATGCTCTGAAGAAAGCATTCAAAACTAGATATAGAAGATGTATTGGATTTGATGGTTGTTTCTTGAAAGGTGTTTGCAAAGGACAATTGCTTGTAGCTGTTTGTAAAGATGGGAACAACCAAATGCTACCATTGGTTTGGGCAGTGGTTGAAGTTGAAAACACATTCACTTGGACATGGTTTATTAGACTTGTTAAGCATGATCTAGAGCTTGGTGATGGGACATGATTGACAACCATGTCTGATATGCAGAAGGTAATTTGCTCTATCTTTTTCATTTAGGTTTTTAACTATATTATTTTTCCCTTATTCTTATGTCACCTAATCATTTTATATGATGTTAAAGGGTCTTCACACTACAGTTATACAGTTACTGCTAAATGCAGAACAAAAAATATATGCAAGACACATTCTAGCTAACTGGTCTAAAGATTAAAAAGGCATTGAAAAAAGAAATTGCTTTTGGAAATGTGCCAAGTCAACATATGAGCAAGAGTTGACAAAAAATCTAGATCATATGGAGATGTTAGGTGACAAGATTTGTGATGATCTTCTATGGTACAACATAGAAAGATGGTCCAAGGTTTACTTCAAGACTTTTAGTTGTTGTGATAGTGTTGAAAACAACATGGCTAAAAGTTTTAACTCATGAATTTTGGGGGTAAGGTACAAGACTATCATCATAATGCTTGAGGAAATAAGGGTCAAAGTGATGAGAAGAATAGCAGAGTTGAGCCAGTTCTCTGATACTTGGATAACAGACGTTTCTCCAATGGCTTTGAGGGTATTGGTCGAGAACACTTCAAAATCAATGAAGTTTACCCTTGAATGGAATGGTGAATATGGTTTTGAGGTTAAGGACAGCTGGGGCAATACATTTATAGTGCAGTTGAATAACAGGACATGTACTTGTAGATCTTGGATGCTAAAAGGCATACCCTGATGTCATGCTATAGTTGCACTTCATTTTAGAAGATTGGAGCCTATTCACTATGTTTCACATAGGTATAATAAGGAAACATACCAAAAGACCTATAGTTTTTTTATTCATCTTGTCACTGGAATGCAAATGTGGTCACAGTCAACCAACCCTCCTGTTATACCACCTGAAGCTAGAAAAATGCCAGGCAGACCTAGTAAGTGTAGAAAAAAAGAGCGAACATGAAAATAAGATAGGTAAGTTATCTAAAAGAGGTGTTGAGATGACCTGCAACACTTGTCATATAAAGGGTCACAATAAAAAAGGTTGTCCTTTTAATGCAAAAGCTAGTTCTGGTAGAGGAAGAGGGACAAGTTCAAGTGTTGGTTTTTCTGTAGCTCCAGCTCAGTCTCAACAAATCACAAAAAGAGGAAGAAGAAGACCAAAAGGTTCTACAAAACAGGTAAAATTTGGCTTGTTAAGTTATTACTAATTCACCTTATGTTTATTAAATTCTTGATATGATAGGCTGCTGCTATCACCTTGTTAAGTTATTCACCTAATTCACTTTCTTGTATTATAGGCTGCTGCTGCTGCTACTTCTGTAAATGTGGTTGGTGTCATTGGAAGGTTAAGATGGACTGAAAGGGGTAGAGGGACTGCTGCTCTTGCATCTAATGTAGGTGGTGTCACTGGAAGGGGAAGAGGGACTGGAAGGAGCAGAGGGATGGCTGCTCCTTTATCTAATGTTGGCGGTGTCATTGGAAGGGAAAGAGGGATTGCTACTCCTTCATCTAATGTTGGTGGTGTCATTGGAAGGGGTAGAGGGATTGCTGCTCCTACATTAAATATTGGTGGTGACACTGGAAGGGGTAGAGGGGTTACTGATCCTGTATCTAATCTTGGTAGTGTTACTGGTTGGGGTAGAGGGACAGGTTTTAAAAGAACAAGGATGGTTGGGATAGGGGTGCTATATACACAAAGTGGTTTTAAAATTCACAATGTAAGTGGTTGAATGATTTTACACTTCATAATATTCAAGTCAATGATCACAAGTCTAATATAATTTTTTTTTTGTTAATGCAGCCTGGAATGCCTTTAAACTCCTCTATAGTAACTGGAACTCTTGGGCATCACAAACTAAGATCAGGTATGAAATAGAAAGGAAAGCCTGTTGTGACCCAACAAGGACTTCAAGAAATGAGAGCACAAAAAAGGATGAAGACAAGTATCAAAGTTGCTGAAATGAATCACCTGAGCCAAACAAGTTCATCAGCTGTCTAGTATTTGAAGTTTGATTTGTTCAAGTTATTGATGTGAAGTTATGACTATCATGTATTGTAAACAATTATGTAGTTGTGCTGCTGGATATATTTTTGTAAAATAATTATGCAGCTGTGACTGCTCTTGTTTGATTTTTTTTTTTTTTAAACAAGTATACAACTGTGACTGTAATATTTTGATCTCTTGATTATGCAGTTGTGACTGCAATATTCTGATATGTTAAAAATGCAGTTATGTCTGTTTTGTTTTGTATGCAGTTGTGACTGCAATTTTATGAATATTTCTAGCAATATTATGCAGCTAGGACTGCTCTTTTGGGTATATGATTTCTATCAATATCATCTTGTTATTTTATCTATTTCTGTGTACCACTATCATAAGAAACTGCAAATAGAATAACATTATAAGGAACATCAAACAAGATATTCTCAATTGCAAATAGAATACATAATCCCATAAAAAAAAAAAAGAACTGCATTAGATTGATAGACAAGTCAAAGGATGATTACAAAAGACCAAATCAAATCAAATGTTGCTACACACCAAAATCCTAAGATAACTCTATTGAGTCTTTCTTTATATAGATCATCCCAAACCAATAGCTTATAACTACAACACAACAACAAAACACAATAAAGATGAATACATTCTCCTTAGTCCTTCCTTTTACCATGTTACTTCTCTCTTTCTTCTCTCTTTCTTTCATCTTCTTATTCTCTTCTTCCAACTTCTTCAATTTCATATCTATACAATTATCATCTTGTTTGGACACTCTAGGCTTGTCAAATTTTTTCAGAAGCTTTTATCTTCACAACTTCATTGACTGATGGTTGAATGATTTGATGACAAGATTCAACTAAGTTCTCCAATTCATCTAATTTTTCTATTAATTTAGAAATTAGAAATTAGAAATTTGGACCTAGAATCAATATTTTCTTTATCCCTCCAACACCAAAAGTCGCAAGATCTTGTACCCTTCAATGTTTTGAAAAAAGGATTAGTGCTCAATCCATGCCGAAATAAAGAACAATAGAGAAAAAATGATCTTTACCCCATGATAAGGACATGCCCAATATCTTTTACCGAGATTACTTAAAGTCCAAGATATCTTTAAATGCACCACAATTCCATGATTGCAGTGAAGTTCTTGGTTCAAAATAAAATTATTCTCTTCATACAAAGCTTGGACAATTTAACTGATCTCATGTTGTGCTAAAAAATACTTCATTCCAACAAATTTAATAAACTTCAAAATAGACTGATAATATAAGAAAAAAAAGACAGCAAAATCTAACTAAACAATAGATGAAGGATTTTACCTTTTTCGTAGAAATAAGAGATGAAGGTGAAATAAGAAATAATAGATGAAGGAAAAATATTACGATTAACAGAAATAATGAAGTAAAGTTCTTGATTCGTTAATCAATTTCAAATCAAGAGCAGGTTTTAGGTTGATTGAAGATGAAGGAGAAGAGAAGAACTTAGTGTTTGAAGATGAAAGAAAATTAGGGGTCGGGTATTGATTAAAATAGAAGATGATCGTTGTGTAATTACTTTTTTTAAAAAAATTATCGAGCCAAATTAAGGGGTTAACATGCCCTATTTAGGCGTGTCCACACGCACAGTGGACTGAGCCACGAAGGGAGAAAAATAATACATTTTAAAGTTGTTAAGGGGGGGAGGGGGTAAAGAAATCCCAGTTAAATTTAAGTGCTAAAGTAATTTGGGGTGACAAATTTAGGGTTTTTTTTAAATACATTTTCTCATTAAAAAAAAAAAAGGAAACAAGCAGTATTATTTTCTCTTGACAAGGTCTGAAGAGTCTATTCTCATTTCTTGAACTCCGTGAGTTACTGGTGCTTTTGCTCTCACTTTCTTCAAGTACTATACACCAACTCCAATTCCAAATGCTCCAGAAGTTGAAACTACAGTTGCTGTCCCTGCAACATTTATTACAAAAAGAATTTTTGTTGAAGAAATTATTTCTAACTCAATAGAAGAGCAACAGTTTCACAGTTCACTAGAGTATTGTTACGAAGTAAAATGTGCTTTCTGTAACCCGTTCAACTATCTTTATGATAAAAAGTAAGTAGTATATAACTTGTATAAAATTCCAAACTCTTCAAATATTAAAAAGCCAGTAGGGCACAAATCATTCAACAATTAAAATTACCTGCAACAACTCCAAGCCTCCAGTGAGAATTTCTACCCTTTGCATAGTTATTGAAAATGATTCAACTTTAACCATATAACTCAATCAATATTGAATTTAACATAATTAAATTTCTAAATTAGAAATCTTTTAGATATAGCTGGTTGTACTATTTTCTTTGTTACAATTGCAAAAAAAATAAAATAAAGATAAATTCAGTGTCTCTGTATTGAACCCACAGATTCTCCCTCCCTTAGTAGAATCGTGATACTACATGCACCGCGTAGTCACTAGAATATCAATCAACCCTATTTTCCATATTCAGGGACCTCATTAAAAGTCAGAGTTACACCATGATTTCTCTAATACACACTAGTATAAGGTGCACAATGCTTCAACATCAATATCAAACACTCGGTTGCTTTTGGATAATAAGAACAACACGAGCTACTCCTCAGTTCATTAACACATTCAGGTAAGTGCCTACAAAAGATAACTCATACTATAACAAGTGAAATCACAATGCTTGAGGAAACACACACAGAACATTGGTTTTCACTCGATGATCACCTTTTTTTCACTACAGTTGAAAAAGAGGTAATCATTTTGAGGTGACAGAGTGAAATATATGCTAGTATCTAGGCTAAAAACCTAGTGGGGTGATAATTATCGTCATCTAGGCAATTGCATATAAAGGTGTCAGTCACAAGAATGTGAGAATCTGAATAACTTACATTTCTAACAAGGTATCTGCAAGAAAGGGTTGTAAGTTCAAGATGATCTGCTATACAAATAAGAATATGCCTGTAATATGGACTACCACACCCATCATCTAAGCCAAAGGGTATTGAATTGGAATGTCACCACACGTGTTTTTGTAGAGGCTTGATTGAGCTTCTGCTAGAGTGAGAAATTAAATTGTTATCAGAATGGACAAAGAAAAGGGAAATGGAAAAGTTAAAACATAAGCTGATGTGAATTTGTTTGTGGATGAAATAACCATCTGGGACTTGCTAGAAGGTGTTGAGATTGATTTAAATTCCAAATTAGTTCAAGAAGCAACGTTGGGAAAGTGTTTATTGATGATTGAGGAGAATCTTCATGAGGGTCTGCTTTTCATTCTATTGCATCCAAATGCACACACAAGTGTACACAATCGTACAAGTAATATAGGAATTACAGTCTACATATTGTACCCACAATGACTTGTCGATTAACTATTTACTAAATTAAACTAATGTTAATTATTTGTTCCATGTTTTTGAACCGGTAGCATAAGTGCTTTTCCTTTCTTACAAATTTAACAACAATATGTCCTTGAAATTTAAATTTTAAATTCAAGATACTTCTCTGTTTCAATTTATGTCACATAGTTTAACATCACACAGTTTCAATTTAGAAGAAATGAAATTGACACTTAAAATTTTAAACATGATCTAACATTTGTGTGACTATAAAATATCTTAATCAAGAGAAAAAATGCCTAATTTTGGATAAATTATTTTTGATTATAAAAATATATCTTTCTTTTTCAATAAACTAATAAAAAAAATAGTATAACATATGAAATACAAGGAGTAATAGTGTGTTATCTACTTTTAATGATGGAAAGTGCCGGCCCAGCATATTTTTTCAGTCAAAATTCATCCCTTAAAGCAGCCCAGCACAATAATTCCCCGATAGAACTAGGTTGTATACATTATTAGAGATTGGGCCAACTAAACCAATTTTATCGTAAATCTACTATCCCGTTATGTCAACAAACGTAGTGGGCATTACTTATTGGTTTGGAGTAACAGTACATCTTGGAAGCCTATTGTCTTTTGGGCTTGCTAACTTCTTCTCATCGGCTATTGCTCCCCTTATCTCCATAAAAAGTTTCAATTTAAAAAATTCCTCCATCTATTACCAGTAACACGATCCTTGGATAAATTTGATATGCAGACTAAATTAATTTGGGATTATAGTTCTGAGATTATAATTTATGTACTAATTTATTTCACCTGAAAAATAGGATAAAATGATCCCAAGTTGAATGGGATAAGATTGTATATTGCATGATTAAGTCTGAGAAAAAATTTATACTACATTTGGTTGACGGTAGAAATGTTACATCACTTTGATCTTGCTCGATTGGTTTGATTGAGATCTTATAATGCAATCACATTCTCTGGTTGAATTGTTATTGACCAAACACAAAATAATTTTTTTTTTGAGGCTCTATTATGAAATATTTCACCTCATCCCATGTATCTAACGATCCATATTCAAAACACAAGGATCCTTCAATTCTCCACATTATAAATATGGATATAAGTAATGTAACCTTGCATTTACATGTACAAATAACTGGTTATACAAGATAGCTTATTCATATGCAACAACATTACATACATATTGTAACGTCTCATTCCATATTTTTTCCTTCTTGTTTTTAGCTACCATATAAAGGGAGCAAGATTAATGATAATTGATACAACTAATCTATTAGTTTCGATAAAAGAATTTTTTTATTGTTTTCTTTCCTTCTTTCTAGATCAGTGAAATAATTTAAGGATTTAATACATAATCAACCCCATTAGCTTGTCAAGATATTTTACTTATATGCTCGAATTAAATTTTATTTCAATTGAGCACTTCAACTCCCAATAAAACATTTCAATTAGATACTTTCAGTATAAATTTTAGAATTTTTTTGCATGTGTTCTCATTTGTCTATAAAGTATGTTAACCACATAAACAATGTTATTTCCTTTACTTATACGCATTCCCCTCAATTAGTCGTAAACCCAAAGCATTTTCTATTGGAGTTTGATGCATATAATTAAAGGAGATGACATATTTTATATGATTAACTTAACTATCTAATAGACGAATGAAAAAATGAGAAAAAGTCTTTTTAAAATTTGTATTGAAAGTGTCTAATATGAACACTTCATTAGAAGTCATTCAATTGGAACATGATATAGTTCGAGTGTCCAAATAAAATATCCTAGCAACTTTAAAGGGTTGTCAATGTATTAAGTCTAATTCAAGTGTTGATATACCTTCATCATCATGTTGTGCCTTGATTGGGAAGAGTTGAAAGACTTGGTAGTAGTAGTTCATTTGACAACCATGCTTTTTGGCTAGAAAGACACCCCTTCCCGGCTGAGAACCGCCACCACCAGTACCTAGATTACTAACATACGTCAATACACAAATAATACCCGGAACCACCACACAACCAAACTTTGTCCCCATTAAGGAGATTGTTAATTATGTCTAGAATTTTTTCCTTGTATATTTTAGGAAACTCATAATTCCTATTGGTTTAGGAGACCCTTTGTCCTAATAGATTTGTGAAAGAAAAATATAGTCCTTGCAGGATTGGGAGAGACTTTTCATTATAGGTTTGAGACTATACTTGGGATCTATATATAGGGTATGTAGTTGGAGATTCTAAAGTATTGTACACTTTTTCTTTTCTTTCATAGTAGAAAAATCTCTCTGCTTTTGCTTGGAGAATTATGCTTAGCCGAACCTCGTTAAATCCTTGTGTTATTTTTCTTCTCTATTTTCTTTGTTTGTGGTTATGTGCTAGCTAACCCACGATATTTTTACAACAATTGGTATCAGAGCAAGGTTGAGGTTTCTACACATAATTAAGGGTTAAGATGTATCTATCATCTTCAATAAAGTATGAAATAGAGAAATTCGATGGGGGATCTAGTTTCAGTCTATGGAAGATTAGAATGAGATCATCCCTAGTGTTACAAGAGTTATGGAAGGCAATTGAGGAGGTTTTTCCAGAAGAGTTGAAAAAATCAGAGAAAGCAGACCTGAAGGAGAGGGCTTTGAGTGCGATCTTCATGAGCGTTACAGATAATGTTCTTCGGGAAATTACTGAAGAGGAATCTGCAATAATGATATGAAAGAAGTTAGAAGATCTGTATTCTAGGAAATCACTGACAAACCGCCTCTATTTGAAAAAGAGGTTGTACAATCTTCATATGAATGAAGGTACACCGGTTAAAACTCACCTTGATGAGTTTAATTCAATTATAATGGACTTGAAGAACGTAAATATCAAAATTGATAGTGAGGATCAGGCCTTGATCGTGTTATGTTCTTTACCACCATTTTATGATATTTTTACTGATACATTGCTATATGGGAAAGACAGTATTTCACTAGATGATGTTAGTAATGCGCTAAAATATAAAGAGTTGAAGAAGAGCTTTTTGAGTAGCAGAGCTGAGTACGAAAGTCTAATGAGTAGGGGAAGAACACAACAAGAAGACTTTAATAGGAAAAAGTCTAACGCCAAATCGAAGTCTAGAGCAGAACTGCTATGAGCGCGGGGAGCAGGGTCATTACAGAAGAGATTTTCCTAAGCTAAAGGAGAAAAGAGGAAAGCAGAAAGCTGATTACTCAGTAAATATTGTTGACACTAGTATTAATTCTAATGACAGTGACTATGTAGGGAAAGTTTGTGCCTTAAGTTCTAATCATAAGAACAATTCCTGGATTCTTGATTCTGGTACAACTTTCCACATGTGTCCACACAAGAATTGGTTTGCAACTTACAAGCAGATGAGTGGGACTGTCTACCTAGGTGATGATAATCCATTAGAGGTAGAGGGAAATTGGTAACATCAAATTGAGAATGTTTGATGGCATTGTCAGAAATATGGAGTGTTGACATGTTCCTCGAATGAAGAAGAATTTGATTTCTCTTTTGACTTTGGATGATCAAGGGTATAAGTTTCACTCAGAGAATGGATGCTTAAAGTGTGTAAAGTCTCCATGGTACTCATGAAAGGCAAGATTCACTCTAGACCGTATTATTTTCAAGCGATGTAGTTGAAGGGGAAGCAATTGTAGCTTCTGGAAAGAGTTTTTTGAATCAGTCTCAGTTGTGGCACTTGCGACTTGGTCATATGAGTGACAAGGGATTGTCTTTGTTTAACAAGAAGAATTTGTTGGATGGTTACAAAAATCAAGCCTTGAATTTTTGTGAGCATTGTGTGTTTGGCAAGCAAACACGGGTGAAGTTCAGCGAGAAGGCAGAGCACAACACCAAAGACAAGTTAGATTATATACATTCGAACTTGTGGGGTCCAAAAATAATTCCCTCTAAAAGTGATGCCAAGTAATTTATGACTTTAATTGATGATTACTCAAGAATGACATGGGTGTATTTTCTAAAAACAAAAGATGAGGCATTTTCGACATTTGTCAAATGGAAGACGATAGTTGAGAGGCAGACTGAAAGAAAAGTTAAGCATCTTTGGACGGACAATGGGTTGGAATTTTTCAACTTAGAGTTCAATGATTTCTGCAGCATAGAGGGCATAGTGAGACACCACACTTGTGTTGGAACACTACAACAAAATGGTGTTGCAGAAATTGAATCTCCACTAGCTCATCCCAGTAGTTCAGAGGTGGAGCAGGTGCAAAACATTAATCAAGATAATAATGTTGATACATTTTTACAACAACAACTGTATAACATTGCAACAGGACAAACGAAAAGAGTGATCAACCGACCAAAGAGGTTTACAAATATAGTTGATGAAAATCTTCTTGGATATGCAAATTATGTGAAATTTGCTTTGTCAGTTGCAGAAACCATTGACGTGCTTGACCCTAATAGATATAAAGAAGCTATTTCTAGTTCAAAAATAAATCGATGGGTTGGTTCTATGGGTGAAGAGATTGAGTCACTTCACAGGAATCGAACGTGGAAGTTTGGTTCATTGCCAAGGGGACAAAGGGTAGTACACTGCAAATGGGATGTTGATATGAAAAAAGTGTCTATACATGATAATACAGTATATATGATGACCAAGATAGTCCCGACCAATAAGTTCAGGCATTGCCTAGACTTGATTGGAAGTAAGACAGAGAGACGTTGTTCCAATTGATGAAGGGAATTAAAGCCAAGGGGAAGATTTGTTAATTATGTCTTGAATTTTCCCTTGTATATTTTAGGAAACTTATAATCCCTATTGGTTTAGGAGACCATTTGTCCTAATAGATTTGGGAAAAAAAAATATAGTCCTTGTAGGATTGGGAGATCCTTTTCCGTATAAGCTTAGGGCTATACTTGGGATCTATATAAGGTATGTAGTTGGGGATTATAAAGTATTGTACACTTCTTCTTTTATTTCATAGTAGAAAACTCTCTCTGCTTTTTCTTGGAGGATTAGGCCTAGCCAAAGCTCGTTAAATCCTTGTATTATTTTTCTTCTCTATTTTCTTTATTTGTGGTTGTGTGTTAGTTAACCCATAATATTTCTGCAACAGAGATAAACTATATTCATGGTGAATCAATAATCTGATGGGATGAAGAAGAGGTGAATACGATGATAATATATCGTCAAAGGAAAGTTTTCCTATGGATGATCTGCACTTAATGAAGTCCGTAAAATTATGGTTCTTCAATATGAAATCAAGATAGAGTATAAGATAGGGTCCTTGGGAGATAGACATATCTTGATTAGATTTACAACCATGGAAGGTTATGTCCATGTTATGTCCTAAACAACATATTTTCTCAAGGCTATGGATAGATATTATCATATGAGGCCTTTTATATGGGAACCATGATTCAACCCTGAGACCCTTCATTCATTCTTGTTCAGTTTTCCTTCACCACCTTTTTAAAATCTGGATGTTTGGACCAAAAATTTAAAAATCTGAAAGGTTTGGTCGCCTGTTCCTATACTAAGTTGCATATAACATGTAGAGGAGCGTGGTCAGAACCTGTCCTAATCAAATGGTGAACCTCACTCTCTGGCAAAGAATTAAAGAATTCATTGTTGCCTATTATTCTATCTAGTGTCTTGAAGATACAAGCCTCTTCTATTATTCCATTCCATCATGTATCTACAACCAGTAGCTTTTAACTTATTAAGTGCACAGTTGCTCAAACATTGAGCAAAATCAATGGTTTCCTATTGTGTTACTGGTATCCCACCAAGATTCTCATAATCATCCAGGATTACATTAAAATTCCCTCCTACCATACATGTAATCTGATTATTATGTGTAATCATCACCAAATCTTCCCATAATTTTAGCATTTTCAAAGAAGTACACCTAACATAAACAACTGAAATCTTGAAAGAAGCATTACTAGAGTTATGACCGAAACTCATTATTAGTTGTTGTGTATATATATTGTCTGACTCCACTTGCCTATTTATTTCTCATTCTAGAAAACCCATATCTTGGATGAACAATTTGAAGCAGCATTTTGTATACCAAACCTTATCATGTACGCTTCTATATCCACTAGACTTTGAAAAGGCTCTAAAAGAGCAATATAAGAGTAGTGATGTCTTCTATTCAACTCCATTAACCTCTTAAAAGCATATTGCGAGTTAACAAATCTGATGTTTCAAAATATCATTTTTCTAATCATTGATCATTGGTATTGGCCTGACCCTTCTTACTCCTTGTACTCATATTAGATGGCACAATGGTGCCTTTGGACTTCTTATTAGTTCCCTTCAATTGAATAATTTTCCTTGGGGATAAATCTTATGTCAAGGCAACATCTTCAATGTTGGCATCTATGTCTTTATCTTCTTCTATCTCTTTTTTTCTGTTGAATATCTTCATATGAGACATTGTCTAGCATTAGTGTCTCTTGTGTGGGACCATAACCTGTATGGGTGAAAGGTGGCCTCCTATTAAATCCCCTTGGTATAGATGCTACCAATTTATCTTCTTTCCTATCACTAGGATTACTCTGGTTCACCATAACCACTGCATCTGATGTAGCTTTCTCCACTCTTTTCTGTGTATTTGTGTCCTCCACTACATCTTATAATTGGTGAAGTAAATTAGGATGGGATTCTACACTTCTTGCTTCCCCTGAGATGTCTTTACTTCCCCCTTCTATATCACCTTTGGGTTTCTCTCCCCTCTCTATTTGTCTGCCAACAATATTTTTCACCCCTTTTTCTGATGATTCTCCATGGTCTTTGTTGATGTTATCTATCTGTCCTATTCTAGTGCTCCAAATTTGTTATCAATTTCTACCCACTTTCCTTTTTGTTGTGATCTTGGGTTTCATATTTGTTCATGCCTTATTCTATTGTGTTGTCTTCCTCGTCCATAACCCTTCTGCCTCTGTTCTTTGAAACCATCATTAGCCTTTTGTTTCCCCTTATCAATCTTCTTCTTTGTGTTGTCCTTTTGAGTAGCCTTCTCTTCTTTTTTGTTCCCTTTTTACTGATTTTGTTTCCTTTTATCTCCTTCATCGTGTTGCTCATTCTTCTATGCTTTCCCTTCCTCCTTTTTATCTTTTGGGTATAACTCTGGATGTATAACAAAACAATCCTTCTCATTATTTCCTTATAATTTATATGTTTGGCAATACTTTGGGATGTAATCATATTTTATTTCTCCATGATTTCACTCATTTTCTTTCTCTACCCTACATTAGTTGTTTTAGGGAACTCTCCTAATAGATTAACTTCAACTTTGACCCTAGCACAACTAGGCCTCATCATGTTGTATGTTGCCATGTCCACCTGCAAAGGTTTCTCCCACCGCTAATGAGAAAATTGCTTCTTTGCCAAAGAAATTAGATGGTAAGGAGGGAAAGGAGATCCAGGTGATCACAGTCCTAGTTTCCTCTTCTGGATCAAATAAAGGGTCACACTTCAATGTTCTCATGGGATATGATCAATGTTTATATGTGATGTAAAATTGAGGCTTAGATAGCGGAGTAACATAATCCTTTAAATTAGAACCACGTATGAGCACATATTTGTTACTTAGAAGTCCAATAATTGTGTCCTCCATTCAGTTCACATTGTTTTGGAATCAACCTTCTCAGATTTTGAATTCTCGGCCAATCATATGAGAATTTCCTTACCGCCGCATATTGAAGGTCCTCATTAACAATCATTTAGGCTACCTCTTCTTCCTTCCGTATAATTCTTGGCTCTCCATGCAAATATTGAATTTGTTTGAGTCGTACATTTTCTTTCTGGGATGAAACTGGATTGAGTGTTATAGCATAAGAGATGGTAACTGTGGGTGGTGTAGTGAGTAAAGAGGTTGTTGGTTGAACAGCCTCCGACTAAGGAGGCTGTCCAATGGACGTAACGACCATATTTTCTGGCAAAAATAGGCAAAAGTTAGGGTTTTTTTTGGCTAGTGTATAGAGAGCGTTTTCCCTTCCTTTATGAGATCAAAGAAAACTTGGCTAACATACTAGTTCATAGATGACATCTTAATTAGTCATGAGCATCAGATCCTCAGTTTTAAAATTCTAACCTCTTAATCTCTAGATAACATCTCCAGGATATCATATATGGATTCTATAAATATTAAACCAAAATGTATCCCCATTTTCTCCTTTTTTTCCACTAATTATATAGCAGCGTCAAATTAATTATTCACCTAAGTATTTAACAAGTGACCATTTGGAAATGGATTTGCTTATAGAATTAATTAAACAACTTTAGAAGAAAACAAATTTAGTTGCCAAACTGAGTCGGTTGTTTGAAAATGAATTTTGTGTTTGTTTTTACTTCACATAATATATCCTCCTACCTTCTAAACACTCCAGACTCAAAGCGCATGACTGATGAAAGTGTGTTTAGGAAGAAAGGCCACATACACACACTCGATTGGTACACGCCGAACAAATTATTACATGATGCTTTATATATAATTTATCACGTAATAATGGTTAATATTAATATGCTTTCTCACCTCAATTTTCACTTAATCATAATAAACTAAAGTTGTTTAATGTAAATATCTTGTATTAGATAATTATCATCCGTCAAATTGTGAATCTCAAAGAATATTTGGACGACATTGAACAAAAAGTAGACTAGAGATGAAGTCCTTTTTTTTGACAATTGTGTGGAAATCAAAGAAGTAATACAATTTGTCTCCGACTTGGTGAAAAAAGAAAATATATCTACCTAACTTGTTGTAGCCTTAAAAGGAAGAACCCAAAGTTGCCTAAATCCTTTTATCTTTGTTCTCTAGGAGTGCACAAGAGAACCGTGTGAAATGTCATATGTAATATTCTATCACAATAACTCATTGTATGGATGGCCTTTTTTTTTGTTTTGTTTTATTCTTGTGAATGGTCCAATCAAAATCTAACGATAAGTTGCTATTTTCCAGGTCAATGTGTAAAGCATGTGGGGATTGGTAATCCTAGTCAATGAAATCTTAGTCAACTCTCCTTTGTCTTGAATCAACCTCGATATGGTCCATTGTTGGATGTGTTTGGATAATAATGTTTTCAATTTTTTAATATTTATTTGGTCAAAATATTTGAAGGGAAAAAAATAATTCTACAAAAACAAGTTATTTTCAAAAATGAGAAAAAAAATACTTTTCTAGTAGAAGTAGTGATGCGCCATGGTTACATGGCACT
Organism: Capsicum rhomboideum; assembly: GCA_031232105.1. NCBI lineage: Eukaryota > Viridiplantae > Streptophyta > Magnoliopsida > Solanales > Solanaceae > Capsicum > Capsicum rhomboideum. The sequence continues at coordinate 44,920,360 of CP124717.1, read as the reverse complement.
TTCGATGCTTAAAACAAGGAAAATATGTAATAACTTGGGTGTATTTGGTTGGTATGATGTGGTTTCTGTCCTACATTGCAGGAGAATAGGTTATGGAGGCAAAATGGAGATAAAGTGAAGAATACTGCACCAAAACGGAGTAGCAGAAGATGAAAAGTCTAGATGGAATCACAGAGGGGACCTACGACAGGGACTGACGTGCCGTGAGTCCACCCACGTGACGTGGGTGGCTGCCGTGAGTCACTCTCTGCAAGCCTGAACAAGACCCTGATTTCCACGGCAGCACTCACGTGGCGTGAGTCCACCTACGTGGTGTGAAAGGGTGGCGTGAGTCAACTTCTGAATATGTCTAATTGAGCCTGATTTCCTACGTGGCGTGATTTGGTCCCACGACACCAAGTCACGACACCGTGAAAGTTTGCCGACTCTGTTCTCCTATTTTGATTAGGATAGAATTACCATTGTATCTATAAATACCCCTGTATAGTCCTATGTGCCGGAGTTAGTCAGTACATTATTTTGAGATATATTTTATATTGTTTCTGAGTTCATAAACATATTATTGGTTTTGTAATCAAAAACCCTAGATTCGAGTTTTATTCATAATTGAGATTTCAGTTCTTCTTCATTATTGTGATTGTGTAATTATGTTTTCATCTTTGAATCCTTCTTGTGTTCTTGCAATTATGAGTAGCTAAACTCATCAACTAGGGTTGTGTGAACCATGAGAAATTAACGAAATAGGTTAAGTGCAAAGCAACTCTGAACCGCTGTGAATGCATGTATTGGTATTTCTTTCATTGTGATTGATCTTCTAACGGTTGCAAACGTTAAAAACTCGCCTGTATTCTAGACTAGCTCGAGAGAGAGGTAGAGATTGAGAAAAGGAGATAACAACAGAGATTTGAAGCTATCAACCTTCATCTAATAACTTGAGCCTTAGCGGGAATAATTATCTGAGATCCAGGACAAGGGTTAGTAGTGCGACACTCGGAGATCGTAAGGAGAAGAGTGAAATTCATCTAACCAAGGTCGAGAGATGTTTAGATGAACATATCTTGTCAGATTTTGCATGCAACATAGCGGGACAGTTTTTCTAGCACAAGTAACCGGTGGAGTTAAGGAATCATTGGGGATCACAGTCCTAGTGTACTTCTCATATTGACTACAAACTCTATAATCAGGAATCGTTACCGTTATTGCTTACTTACACACACCCCCTCTTAGTTTTTACTTATTTGCCAACTACTCGAACAAGAACTTAACCTACTTCCGTCCTACTCCCTGTGGGATCGAACCCAACCTAGTTAGGTTCTATATTTGACAACGACCGCTTTATACTTCTTAGGAGGCATATTTTGGGCGACATCAAATTTTGGCGCCGTTTTTGGGGACTACGGTTATAGAGTTGATTAGTACTGGTTGGAGTTGATTGGTTTTGTTTTTACATACTTTTGAGGGTACACGCCGGTGTATGCCCAATACTAGGAGTCAAGGCAATCCCCTGATTCCACTTGATCTTGAAATTGAAAGGACTCTGAGAGCTAATCGAATAATAATGAATACTGACGGAGTTCAGGATCCCGCAGCTGTGGGAGACATTTATCACCAACCAATTCAGCCAGTTGGTCATGAAATAGTGGATCAAACTACCGCTCGATTGACACGGGAAGAGCCAACTAGGCAAGATGCTCTTAGACAAGCAGAAAGAGATAATCGAGCGATGAAAGAAGCAGCACAGCGACTGGCTGAGGCTGAAGAGTGACAAAGATGACTGAGAGTGCAACCGAGACCATATGTGCCTGTTTATGATGATCCTGAAGAAGAGGATGTGGCATACTTCGAGCCAATTGAGACTGGTGCCATTATTCCACCTGAGTTACCTCCGGGCACTAAGTTTGACATTACCAGTGCCATGATTCACCTGCTAAACTTGAAGGGTGTGTTCGTCGGTCTTCCTATTGATGATCCAAACATGTATGTGATGAATTTTGTGGGGTTCTGCACATCATATAATTGCCTAGAGTTGACTAAGAGGCTATTCTATTGAGATTGTTTCCATTCTCTCTAATAGGAGAAGCGACTTTGTGGTTGGCAGAATTACCACGATGATCCATCACTACTTGGTATGAATTGAGAAATCAATTTCTGGAGAGGTTTTTCCCACCTTCCAAGATGCTAGAGTTGAAGGATGAGATCTACAACTTCAGACAGCTACATTCTGAAGCACTTTATGAGACATGGATAACGTTCAAGAAGAAGCTGTAAAATGTGCCAAATCATAGGATGAGTGGTAGAAACTTACTTGAAATCTTCTATAGGGCTTTAAACGTCAATACTAAGGCTGTAGCAGATACTATCACTGGTGGAGCATTTATGAGTATGAGGTGGGAACAAGCTTCAGAAATATTAGATCGTATCACTAAGACTAACCGAGGATGGCATACTCGGGAAGCAGATAAGTCGGCTGACACATATGCTATTGGAGCCTCAGCAGCACAACGGGCTTTGGACGAATCTGTAGCTCAAGAGGTCACTCAGTTGAGGACAGAATTGGTATTCTGGCTAAACAAATTGTGGCTAGAGCTGCTGAGAAGGTGCATGCTGTAGGAGCATAAGGTAAAACGCCTAGACATGATGATAGTGAATCTGATGAGGTGGCTAAATACCTGGATCACTAAGTGGCAGGTTTCCGAGCCAAAGGCCAAAGGTCTAATCAAGACTCCTGGAACTCGAGGCATGGGAATCAAGGTCGGAACTACTATAGAGACAGTTACAATAAGTAGGGATATAGAGATAGAGAAAGAGATCGTGATGGTGATTGGAGGCAAAAGGATGATTATGGAGAGAAGAATGGTCTTTACGTACCACCAGGTAGCCGCGATGCTGAGTATGGAAATTCAAGGATTGAATACCTTCTAAATAAACTGGTTACGAGGTCAGAGAGCCAAGAAAAATGTCTAAAAAAGATTAGGGCAGACATCTCGGGAATAAGTCAAAAGGTTGAGTCTCACTCGACAACCATAAAACAGCTGGAACAACAATTCGGGCAGATATCTACAACGTTGAATCAGCGTCAACAAGGTACATTTATGAACAACACCATCCATAACCTGAGAAATAATGCTCATTGTATGGCTATCATAATAAGAAGTGGGAAGACTCTCATTGAGGCACCCAAACAAGTTGAGGGTGATCAGGTTAGACTGGAAGAGCAAACGAACGCCACGAAAAAGAAAAAGGAAGCTCTAAAGAAGTATGTTCCATTCCCAAAACTTTCTCCACCTTTCTCTAAACGTCTAAAGAAAAAGGTGGATGAAAGTCAAATTGTTAGTGGGGAGATCATGGAAGAAGTGGAAAAGCCTCAAACTGATGAGAACAAGGTGAATGCTGAAAATGAGAAAGAAAAGGAAGCCCCAGAAATGCTAAACCCCATTCCTAAGCCGCCACCTCCATTCCCTCAGCATTTGAAGAAGAAGAAAGAGGATGGAAAATTTCATAAGTTCATGTCTATATTGAAGCAACTTTCTATAAACATTCCATTGGTGGAGGCGCTGGAATAAATGTCGGGATATGCAAAGTTCATGAAAGAGTTGGCCACAAAGAAGAGAACTGTTAGTTATGAGTCTGTTGGTGATTTGAACCATTGTAGTGCAATTGAATCCCATTCTCTTGTGCAAAAGAAAGACGATCCCGGTGCCTTTATAATTCCATGTACAATTGGGTCAGTTAACTTTGCCAGAGCTTTGTGTGACCTAGGTATGAGCATTAACTTGATGCCGCTGGAAGTATTCAAGAAATTAGGCTTGGGAGCCCTCAATCCAACAAAGATGCAGTTATTGATGGCAGATCGTACGATCAAGAAGCCTGTGGGCATAGTATGTGATGTTTTGGTCAAGGTTGAAAACTTCATCTTTCCTGCTGACTTTGTTGTATTGGACTGTGAGGTTGATTTTGAGATGCCCATAATTTTGGGGATACCATTTTTAGCCACCGGCAGAGCATTGGTAGATACGGAGAGGGGTGAGCTGAAATTCAGGCTGAATAATAAAGAAGTCGCATTCAATGTTTGTAGAACTATGATGCAACCAATGGACATGAGGGTGGTTGCGGAAATAAATATTTTAGATGGACCTAGAGGCCAACCCAAGGGATATCTTGATGAAGTCTGAGTAATCAAGATACCCGCGTCATGCCGCGACGTTAAATCAGGCGCTGTTTGGGAGGCAACCCAAGGTGTCTTTCTATTCCTACATTTGTTTTGATTTTTGTTATTTTGATCGACATTAGACCCACACACCTAGGGTTCCACAGGTATGTTTATAACTCCCTTATTTTATTTTTGTCTAACGCATTGGGGACAATGCATGCTTATTTGGTGGGGGCGGAGGTACTTGTGGGTCTATATGTTATCTTGGGGTTTTTTGTTTTCATTTTTCTTTTCCCTCAAGTGCTATCATAGTAGAACCGACATGTTTAGGCTTTTATTTTGTGTTATTGTGTATTTGTGTTTAATTAGGAGAAAAATAGGGGAACCTTAGTGCAGTCCAATTTTGAATATTAAGGATGCTTTGTGATTTTCTAAAAGGATACCCCTCCTGAAATTTTTTGTTCTTAAATGGTGTGTGTAGTATGTTAGTTTGTGACAGCTGTTGGATCTTGTTATGGCATGAGAATTATAGACAAAATAACTGTAGCTATCATTGCATGAACCCAGATAGGTAGTAGTTGATAATACAACTTTGTGCTATGTGTGTGTGAGTTTATTACTCAGTTAACTTTGTGTGTGTGATCCAGAACTTGCCCGGTTAGTCTTGCCTAGGTTAGAGGACAGTGGTTAGGAAAGGATCATAGGCCGTTTTGATTAAGTCCACTTTTAGCCTAAACGCCCGACCAAATGAAGTAAAAATCCCTTGATCCCGCATTTTACTATCCACATGAAGACATGCTTCTATATTTAAGAATGAAGAAGTTCCTTTCTCCCACCAATGTGGGAGAACACTTCTTTTCTTAAAGTGAAAGAAATTGGTCAATTTAGGCTGACCTGCGGCTGCATGTAGGTCGGCGACGGTCTGAAATAGTGTAATCTTTCATGAACCATTGCTTCCTTTCTGAAGTACCACCGTTTGGCTATAAATACCTGATTTTTTTCTTAGGTAAAGGGACGAAATTTTGAAGTAAAAAACCCTCTCTTTTTCTTGAAAAACTCAAGTGTGATTCACAAATCGTTGAGTGAGTTTGTAGTTCAGTAAATTTGAGGTACCACTATTTGCTAAAGTGAATCATTTTATCCTGGGAGGATATATTCCATTAACCTCGGGTACTTGAGGGGAATAATTTCCTTAAGGACACACCGTGAATTCGGTGGACTTGATTCTTTCTTTCTTCATCTCTTTCTTATGGTTTTTTCTATTTTTCCATAAAATAGTTTGAACATTCTTTGTTATTCTTAAAGTTGTTCTTGAACTTGTCGTTTAAGTTCATCATGTAAATACAAATTATACCTGGAAAACAACAATCTTAAGGAAATTAATTTTTAATCTGTATTTTTGGTTTCTGGAGATTAAAACCTTTTGGTATTCTACTATGTTTGAACTTGATAGTGATTTGAAGATATAAAAACTTCATCACCAGTCAAAGTTTATTCAGTTGGCGATTAGAAGAACATAAAATTTTTATCGTTAAACTAAAAAAAAGTTATTTAAAGTTTAATACTTTATTATTAGTATTTGTGCTATTAAAGTGGTTGTATATTTATGACAACAAAATGACTATTAAAAATCAAGTCAATGATGGAACGACAGATGTTGCAGCAACTAACATTGCTACTTCGAGTCGTACGCATGCTGCTCCTGCCATGGCACCAGCAAAAAAATAAAAAAATAATTCTGGTGTTGATTTCAAAAGATGGCAGCAGAAGATGTTCTTTTACTTGACTACCTTAAGTCTGGAAAGGTTCATCAAGGAAAGCATTCTTGAATTGTCGGAAGAAACTCTAAAAAAAGAACGTTTCGTAGTAACTGAAGCTTGGAAGCACTCAGATTTTTTATGTAAGAATTACATTCTGAGTGGACTACAAGATGATCTGTACAGTGCGTACAGCAACATGAAGACCTCTAAGAAACTCTGGGATGCTTCAGAAAAGAAGTACAAAATAGAAGATACCGAAATGGAGAAATTCATTATTATAAAATTTCTGGACTTCAAGATGGTAGACAGTAAAACTGTAGTTACCCAAGTCCAAGAGTTGCCAGTCATAATCCACGATCTTCTTGCTGAAGGTAGAATTTTATTTAATACCTTTGTTAAACATTTTAAGAATATTCTAAATATTCACTTAAACTTGGTTGTAGGTTTGGTTTTGAATGATGCTTTTCAAGTGGCTGCAATAATCGAGAAGTTACCACCTTTGTGGAAGGACTTCAAAAACTACTTGAAGCACAAACGCAAGGAGATTTCTGTCGAAGAACTCGTTGTAAGGTTGAGAATCGAAGAGGATAACAAGGCTGCAGAAAAAAGGTCACGTGGAAATTCAGCAATAAGTGGAGCAAACATTGTTGAAGTTGATCCCACAAAGTCAAAGAAGAGCAAGAAAGCATCTGGACAACAAGGAAATCCTCCTAAGAAGAAATTCAAAGGAAATTACTTTCATTGTGGCAAAGTTGGCCACAAGTCTACTGATTGTCGGGCTCCGAAGAAGGGCAAGAAAAAGATCAAGCAAACATGGCTGAATCTAAAGAAGAAATGGACAATTTTTGTGCCATGCTTTCGGAATGCAATCTGGTTGGTAATCCTAGAGAATGATGGATGGATTTCGATGCCTCCTACCACGTGTGTGCCAATAAAGAACTATTTGCTTCATATGCTCCGACTCAAGCTGATGAGAAAATATTCATGGTGAACTCCTCTACGGCAAATGTTGAAGGAACAAGAAAGATTTGCTTGAAGATGACATCTGGCAAGGTGGTGACACTAAATAATGTCCTTCATGTTACGGAGTTACGAAAGAACTTAGTTTCTACTTCACTTCTGACTAAGAATGGATTCAAATGTGTCTTAATTTTTGATAAAGTTGTAATAAGTAAGGGTGAAGTGTATGTAGGTAAAGGTTACCTCATCGAGGGCCTTTTTAAGATCAATGTTATGACAATTGATATGAATAAAAGTTCTGGCTCTTCTTACTTACTTGAGTCAAATGATTTATGCCATGAGCGTTTAGGACATGTCAATTATAAAGCCTTGCGAAAACTGATTAGTTTGGAAGTTTTGCCTAACTTTAAGTGTGGTAAATCAAAGTGTCAAACATGTATTGAATCTTAGTATGCTAATCATACGTATAATTCTGTTGAAAGGAATTCCAATCCCTTAGACTTAATTCACTCAAACATTTGTGATATGAAGTCGACACCATCTCGTGGTGAGAAAAAGTATTTTATAACTTTTATTGACGATTGCACTAGATTTTGTTATGTTTATTTGCTGAATAGTAAGGATGAGATAATAGAAGAAACATTTAGGCAATATAAAACTAAAGTTGAAAATTAGTTGGATAAAAAGATTAAAATGATAAGAAGTGATAGGGGTGGAGAGTATGAATCTCCTTTTGCAGAGATATGTTTGGAAAATGGAATTGTCCATCAAACTACTGCCCCGTACTCACCTCAATCAAATGGAATTGTGGAAAGAAAAAACCAAACATTGAAGGAAATGATGAATGCCTTACTTATAAGTTCAGGTTTACCGCAAAACTTGTGGGGCAAATCGAATACTCAATTGAGTTCCCTATAGTAAGACACAAGCTATTCCATATGAGAAATGGAAAGAAAAGAAATCCAACTTAAAATATTTCAAAGTGTGGGGGTGTCTAGCCAAAGTCCAAGTTCTTATACCCAAAAGGGTGAAAACAGAACCAAAGACTGTGGACTATATTTTCATCGGATATGCTACAAACAGTAAAGCATGTCAATTTTTGGTTCATAAATCCAAACATCCAGATCTCCACGATAATACGGTAATTGAATCAGATAATACTGAGTTCTTTGAACACATTTATTCATATAAGACTAGACATGAGCTGTCTAGTGAATGGTCTAAACTACCTATGGATGAACCAAAGGAGAATGTACTTAATGAAGAAAATTCAAGGCGTAGTAAATGTCAAAGGACGTCGAATTCATTCAGATAAGATTTTGTAACATTTCTTCTTGAAAATGAGCCTCAAACATTCAAAAAAGCGATGTCGTTTGCGGACTCATCCTTTTGGAAAGAGACAGTCAATAATGAGATTAATTCAATTATGAGTAACCATACTTGGGAGTTGGTTGATCTTCCTCTAGGAAATAAACCTTTAGGTTCAAAATGGATCTTCAAAAGAAAATGAAAGTTGATGGAACTATTGACAAGTACAAGGCATTACTTGATGTGAAAGGTTTTAGATAAAAAGAAGGCCTTGATTATTTTGACACATACTCGCCAGTAATAAGGATAACGTCTATTCGAATGTTGGTTGCATTAGCTGTGTTATATGGTCTTGAAATCCATCAAATAGATATGAAAACAACTTTCTTAAATGGAGAATTAGAGGAAGAAATTTACATGGAACAACCCGAGGGTTTTATGGTTCCTGGTAAAGAAAGGAAAGTGTGCAAACTTGTTAAGTCACTTTATGGACCAAAGCAAGCACCCAAACAGTGGCATGCAAAGTTTAACCAAACCATGTTGGCAAACAGATTCAAGATAAATGAGTGTGATAAATGTGTTTACACTAAAGACACTCCAAATCATAAAGTCATTGTTTGTTTGTATGTTGATGAAATGTTGATCATCAGTAGAGATATTTCTGACATAAATGCTACTAAACGAATGCTTGAGAGCAAATTTGATATAAAAGACCAGTTGCTGATGTGATCTTAGGGATAAGAATTTATAGAACTTCACAAGGGTTGGCATTGTCACAGTCTCATTACATTGAAAAAGTACTTGGCAAGTTCAAGTATCTGGATTTCAATATTGCCAAGACTCCATTAGATGTGAGCTTTGCACTTCAAAAGAATGAAGGTGAAAGTGAATCACAATTGGACTACACAAGAATGTTCGTAAGTTTGATGTATATCATGAATTGTACGTGACCAGATATACCATGTGCTATTAGTAAATTGAGTCAGTACACGAGTCATCCTAATCAAATCATTGGATGGCAATACCACCTTACAAAACTACTATATAATACCAAAATGCACATATCAAAGGCTCGGTAAAGTCCCGAATCAACTTGGAGCTCACTAATCAAAGTTGAGTGTCCTGTGCTCCTATTGAGGAGGTCTACTAGTTGGAGTACCTATACCTGTGGCATGAAACACAGTGTCACCATGAGGGACATCAGTACGAAAGAATGTACTGAGTATGTAAGGCATAAAGTGACCATAGGTAAGACAAAATCTTAATAAAATAAGATATCAATATATAACTGTATAGATAAGAATAAAAGTCCACCTTTGCTTGTATTTATGGGATCATGTACATTACATCTTTTACTTTACTTTATCCTTCTATGCATTATGAAATTGTAAAGCATATGATACAAATGACCAGTTGATCAGTGGTAAAAGAGGATGACCCATGCTAGGTATTTTAACCCGTGGGATACAGTCCTCATAAATACACAAATTGGAATCGACCCATGCTAGGATTTCCTTTCACCCTTGGGATACCACCCGTGATATTGGGATCGACCAATGCTAGGTGTTCCTTCCACCCCTGGGATACCACCCAAGAATCTACAGATTCTCTTTACATCATTTCTTTAATCTCTGAGATAGTTCTTTTGGTGGTCATAACATTATTGAGCTTTAAACTATGGACCAGTAGTGAGAGACATGTGAACACGCATTTAAGGCGGTAACAATGACATAGGGAGAAAATGTAACATCAATGTATTAGATTTCATGCCAAAGAACATAGAATAGAATAGCTTTACATACCTTGCTGTACAACTCCGATATTACCCCAAATTAACCGCCTGCCCCTCGGACTACTTATCTATAATAAAGTAAGTGGTAAAACTAGTATTAGTAGCTAATCAACACATTTAAGCCACTTAACCTCACCAAAACAGTAGCCGGGCAGTAAGCCCGTAATTAATTTATTCAAGGGTGTTCTTTCAACCCTTACTCCTCCAATTACATTCACATACCATACAAATCCTTATAATGTCCCCCGAAATAACTTTAGCCTCATTACACCCTCAAAATAGTGTACAAAGTGGAGTGGGAAGTAGGCTTACATAATATTCAGTTCGATGGTGTATCACCACTTTCTCCGTCTATAATTCAATACATGTTAGTTACATCCTTTCCCAATATCAACCAAGATGTCCCCAACATATACACATAACACAATTCCTAAAATAGCCCCAATATCCTTTGTCATAGCAACCAAATATTGAACTCATCATCCCTTGAGTTCTTGACAACAATATATACACAATTCTCCACCAAAACATGTATATAGGAAGGGGGCAAAAATGGGCAGTAGCCTTACCTTAATTTTGTGATAGTTTATTCTCTTAACTTGTATTTCTTCAATAACTTGGTTCCTTCACACACAAACCAATGGAAAGGAGAAAAATCTCTTAATACAAGAAAAATGAGACTGCCAAACTTATAGAGGGTTGTCTTATAATTTAAACATGAAGAACATAATTTTCATAGTCTTTTTGAGATAAGCTCATGATTTGTTCACTTACCTTTAGCTTGGAAGGAAGGTAAATCCCAAGAACCCTAATGGAAACTTAGGGCTGCTGTAGAAGCTAAGAGAGAGCAAGAGAGAAAATTCTAGAAAGCTGAATTTTTGTTTAAGTTAAAATGGGTCAAATGAGCTAGTTTCAATCCCTTTAAAGGGAGCTTCTCTTGGCTGACTTTCTTGGCTAATTTGGGCCATATTTTATCAAGTATTTGGTGTACCTACTTGCCCATTATACTTGGGCCTTTGTGGATCTGAAACTATTGGGCCTTGGCTGCCCATTCTTCTCCTTTTCTCTCTTTTAACTTGGGCCAAAATTAATTCAAGTAGGTGGTAGTGTAATTGGCCCAATAAGATGGTCAAAGGAGTCTTAGTAGGTGATGCACCTACTTGGTTCTTAGATTGTTCAATAAGTCAAAGTAGGTGATGCACCTACTAGTTTAATTTAAGTCAAGCAAGCAACTCACTTATTTTATTCTATATTCTAAGTCTTAACCCCTTATGTTAACTTAATACTTCTATACACTTGGACACTTTAATCCTTGAGGTAGAATACCACCTTACTATCTCGCGTTTAGCACTTTCGTTTGGGTTAACTTGGCGTATACATGCTGAAATGTTTGGGCCATTATAATATCCTTTAAATCCTCTTTAAACCACCGCTAATCACTTAAGAAACTTGGTTCGTTACCTATACAACAAGGTTACCTCAAGTCCCATATCAATAGAACAAGTACAATTAAAATATGAGGTGTTACAATATCAAATATCCAGCGATAATTGAAAGATATAGTGATGCAAATTGGATCACTGGATCAAATGAAGTAAAATCCACGAGTGGATATGTATTTACTCTTGGTGGAGGAGCAGTCTCTTGGAAATCATCCAAAAAGACATGTATTACCCGCTCTACAATGGAATCTGAATTTATCACGTTAGATGAAGTCGGTGAAGAAACTGAATGGTTCCGAAATTTCTTGAAAGATATTCCTTATTGGCCCAAACCTTTGACACCAGTATGCATACACTGTGATAGTCAAGCTACAATAGATAGGGCAGAGAGCATGATGTATAACTATAAATCTCGTCATATAAGATGGAGACATAATATCGTTAGAGAACTTTTCTCTAGTGGAATTATCACAATTGACTATGTGAAGTCAAAGGATAATGTGTCGGATCCACTTACAAAAAGCCTAGCTAGAGAGGGAGTTGAGAGATCATCGAAGGGAATGGGTTTAAGGTCTAGGACAAGTCACCGTGACGGTAACTCTACCTAGATGATTGGAGATCCCAAGAGCTAGGTTCAAGAAGATTAAATAAAGTTGTGTCTGACGGTTCAACATTGTCAATTAACTCAACCTGTTCTCATGATGAAGAAAATGTTCAGGAAACAAGGCTAAGACTTATGGTTTGAAGCTTTTTAATAGTTTCTAAGTTTGGTAGGTATGACCAAATAATTTGATCTATATGATTAAACGTTTAGGAATCACTAAGTAGAAGCTGCTTCAAGGAGAATGCTAGTAAAGTCCTATTCTCTAAGCTCTCATGAAACCAAGTAGTGTTCATGGATGAAATGAACAAAATCTTGAGAACCATAAATGGTAAAAGGCTTGTAGTGTGACTTGTGTTGTCTAGGTGTACACTAAAGTTCGACGGTTCAAAGATATAGCATCTATCGATTGACCAAGTGCATCCGATACAAATTCACTACGGAAAGTTCAAAGGAAAACCTATTTATCTAGATGCAATTAGTCTTTGCTTGTAGATCACACACTTGTCCGCATATTTTTTTGATGAAATAGACATTCCCCATTCATGTGTGGGATTTTTGGATTCTAAGTGATGAAAGTGAATGGAAAATGAAGGGAAGAAAATGGAGGGAAAGTGAATTGAGTTTTCACTTTAAGAAAAGAAGTGTTCTCCCACATTGGTGGGAGAAAGGAACTTCTTCATGCTTAAATATAGAAGCATGCCTTCATGTGGATAGTGAGGCAAGAAGAAGACAAGCCTCGCGTCGTCGTCATCGTCATCATCGTCGCTCACTCGGCTCGGCTTCGGTTTCGGCTTCAGATTTGGATTTGGATTTGGATTTGTCAAATAATCGATCGAGAGAGTATCTTTTTTGGACAAAATTAATTTGAAACTTGAGAGTTAGTGATGTTTTAATCCCAAAATATGATATAAAAATATTCTCCATTTGCGGATGCACTCGATCATGTGCGGACGCATGTCACGACGCACCTCGAAAGGACGCGACCCTTCGAGGCACTGTTTGAAAATGAAAAGGGGACCTGCACGCGCACCTGGCGATCTATGGACGCAGGTGCCAGCGCAGGTCAGTCAAAACATACTGTTTTGTGCATAGGCTGACCTGCGGCTGCATGTGGCCCATCTAAGGCTGCAGATGGGGTCCGCAGGTCGGCAAAGGTCCGAAACAATGCAAGTTTTCATGAACCATTGCTTCCTTTTTGAAGCACCACCTTTTGTCTATAAATACCTGATTTTTTCCTTAAATAAAGGCACAAAATTTTGAAGTAAAAAACACTCTCTTCTTCTTGAAAAACTCAAGTGTGATTTACAAATCGTTGAGTGAGTTCATAGTTCGGCAAATTTGAGGTACCACTATTTACTGAAGTGAATCATTTTATACTAGGAGGATATATTCCATTAACCTCGGGTACTTGAGGGGAATAATTTCCTTAAGGACACACCGTGAATTCGGTGGACTTGATTCTTTCTTTCTTCATCTCTTTCTTATGGTTTTTTCTATTTTTCCAGAAAATAGTTTGAACATTCTTTGTTATTCTTAAAGTTGTTCTTGAACTTGTCGTTGAAGTTCATGATGTAAATATAGATTGTACCCAGAAAACAACAACCTCTGAGGTAGTGGTACGAACTACGTACACTTTACCTTCCCCAAACCCAACTTTGTGGAAATATACTGAATATGTTGTTGTTGTTGTAAATTTAGAAAACAGGTTATAGGAGTTTTTAAAGTTTTCACTTACAAAATTTAAATTATATTTTCATGTTCAAACACAGCTTCAACTTTTAAATACCTTCATTTCCATTTTCTTCAAATCTCAACTAACTCTTGTCCGACAGCCTACTAAGTCCTCCCAGATTTTCTTTTGGAATGGGGGAGGTTTATTTGATTACTTAGCGTGCTTTTGAGGTTGCCAGAATAGCGGACTATTTGAACTGCAATTATTTTTATAATAAAGAAAAGGTGAGGAAGAAAAGTATAGGGTGGCAGTTGCAAAGTGAGACCAAGAAATATGGTCTGGTGGAAAATGAGTTAATTTTGGTGCGTCATTCATCTTTGACATGCATGGGATGGGAGGAGCCCTTTAATAAATGACATTGCTCTCGACCTGTCCTTATTACTTTAGTCTTCTCTTCCTTCTTATTTTCTATATTTGATCTTTGAAAATTGAGGAATCTACCTATATTTAATTTGGACTTTTGAACCAACAAAAGAGTCCGATCAATATAATACTTGTAAAAGAGCTCGAGATTCGTACTCCCTCCATTTTATTTTATTTGGCTTTTATATTATTTTTTTTAAAAAAAAAAATCAATTTACTTGTCCATTTTAGCAAAACAAACAATAATTATTATTTTCTTTCAATATTATCCTTATCATTAATAACTACAAGTACTAGCAATCAAATTTAGATTTTTAAAGCATAATTAAAATAAAAATCTTTTTACTTGTTCATTTTAGCAGATCAAAAAAATTATCGTTTTCTTCCCATACCATTCTTATGATTAAATGACTTACATAAGATACTAGTAGTCAAATTTAGATTTCAAAGCATAATCAATAATGTCAATTTAGTAAAATAAACCCTATTATTTTTTTAAGGGAGTGTCAAATGAACATCAGCCAAATAAAACGAAACGAAGAGAGTAGAAAACAAATATTTAATTGTTAATTAATTTTAATAAATAATTATTTAGCTTCAATATTCTCTTGGGCGCACATTATATTTGGTTATTGATATTTGAGGCTTGATTTACTTTGGTAGCATAAGATGGAGTACATTAATTTGGTATAAAGAGAAAAGATATATACACAGGGAATGCAAAAAGATAATGACACATGTCTATTTATTTTAAGTTACTAATCAATTAATTATAATTATATTTTATATGTAAATACAAATATTTCATTTTCAACCATCATGCAGCAACTTGTACAGAACTTAAATTCTTAATAAAATAAGCTGAATCAAAACTTACGTAATGGGAAGACAAGGTGGGGTTATATGAGAGTTGTCATGTCAAGATAGTAAAAATAAGTTGACCCTTTTCCTTCTACTATTTGCTGTTTGGGTACGTTTTTTCCATGAAGAGTTAAGACTAAAGAAGAGAACAGTTCATCTTCTTCAAGCAAAAGTTCCATTTTGAATTTTCCCCAATGAATTAATGTTTTTTTTAGAAACAACTATTACATAAGGTGTATGGGAAGGGGAATGGAGGAGCAAATTACAAGATGGTAAATTGAACTTTTATCAATAAGGTGAAAATTCAGATAGTTAATCAACTGAACTATTAAGATTTTTTGTTAACTTGAAACTATAACAATGCATTAGATTTCTTAAAGACAAAATAGGGAAGCAGTCTAGCAGACACCTTTTTGAACAATTGGACCAAATAATTAACAAAACCTAACCTACCATTTTTCCTGAGGAAATCTAGGAAATCTATAGAAAGAATCCACCGCGCAAGAAAATAAGATATCCATGTGGTTGGACAATTTGTGGAAATATTTTCAGAAACATAATATTCTATTACTTTAGAAGAAAAGTTAAAGCAAAAAAGTATTTTCTTTTTTCTTTTTGATAGTTCTTCTATTTGGAATTTTCTTAGTGTTCCCAAAAATTTATATTTGAAAGAAATTAAAGCGTCTAAAGTTGGTAGGATTGACAACATCCCTCTCAAGGTACGATTCCGAGACAGAATCTCTTGAAAGAGAAAAAAGCATTCATGTTTTCTCTCCTGGAGAGGGAGCGACCTTTGGCTATGGACGTTCAGAGTTTGGCCAATAGCTTTGTGAGACTTGATATTTTTGAGCTTGGTAGAGTCCTTGCTTGTGTGGAGGCTCGGTCTTTGTTGATAGATCAGATTAAGAATAGACAATCCGAAGATAAAAAATTGTGCATCATTCAGTAGAAGGTGCTGAAGGGTGAAGCTAAGGAAGCGATTCTTGATCAAGAGGGTGTTTTGAAGATCAAGGGTCGAATTTGTGTTCCTAGAGTTGGTGACTTGACTAGATTGATCATGGAAGAGGCTCATAGTTCGAAGTATTCTATTCATCCGGGTGAAGCCAAAATGTATCATAGTTTGAAGCAACATTACTGGTGATGTATAATGAAGAAGGACATTGTGGGGCTTATGGCTAAGTGTTTGAATTGTCAGCAAGTGAAGTGTGAGCACCAGAGCCCGGGTGATATAACTTAGAGGATGCCTATACCTGAGTAAAAGTGGGTGCATATTACTATGGACTCTGTGGTTGGTTTGCCTCGGACTTTGGGGATGTTTGACTCTAACTACAATGCAGAGAGGTTGACCAAGATATACATTCGAGAGATAGTTTGTTTGCATGCTGTGCCCATTTCCTTTATTTCAGACCCATGTACTCAGTTTGCATCATATTTTTAGAGTTCTATGCAACGTTAGTTGGTACTTAGTTGGAGGTAAGTCTAGCTTTTTATCCCCACACAGATGGCTAGATGGAGTGAACTATTAGGTATTGAAGGATATGCTTTAAGCTCGAGTGATTGATTTTGTTGGTCAGTGGGACCAATTTTTGCCTTTGGTGGTGTTTACCTACAATAACTATTACTATTCCTGCATTCATATGTCACCATTTGAGGCTTTGTATGGGAGGACGTATAGTCTCTAGTTAGTTGGTTTGATTCTTTTTGAGGTTAGATCATGGGGTACAAACTTTTTGAGGGATTCTACAGATATGGTGAAGTTGATTCAGGATTGGCTCTTGACAGCCCAGAGTAGGCATAAGAGTTATGCAGATCGTAGAGTTTGTGACCTAAAGTTCATGGTTGGTGAGATAGTTCTGTTGAAGGAATCACCCATTAAGGGTGTAATCAGATTTGTGAGAAGGACAAGTTTAGCCTGAGTTTTATTGGTCCTTTTGATATTCTATAATGTGCTTCAGAGTTAACCTATACGTTAAATTTACCTCCTAGTCTTTCAGTCGTACATTTCGTTTTCCATGTCTCGATGTTGAAGAAATATCATTTTTATGGTTCTCATATTATTCAATGGGATTCTATGGATTTTGATAAGAATCTAACAGTTGAGGAGGAGCCCGTGGCCATTTTGGATACGCAGACTTGGAAGTTGAGATCTAAGGAAATAGCTTCAGTGAAACATCAGTAGAAGTATCGACCAGTTGAGGAGGACAAATGAAAGATAGAGTTGGACATTCAGAGTAGATATCCTTAGCTTTTCGACAGTTCAGGTACCTTCTTTATCCCTACATTCGAGGTTAAACGTGTGTTTTAGTGGTGGATGATGTAATAACCCTCATTGTTATTTTTGACTTTTGGTGTGTTTTAAACATTTTGCCACTATGCATAGTTGCTTTATGGTACTTGTGGTCTATGGGTATAGGTGACACAATTACCGAGGTGGTTGGTTGATTATTAGGTGAGTTTTTCATTGTGAAAGGTTTTAGAGTTGGTATGCTTGACTTTGGTCAACATTTGGAGATGTTAAGGTCGTATGACAATTCTATCAATTCCCCTAGCTCCAGAATGTCATTTTTAGATTAGTAAGACCTTCGGTTTGGGTCCCGAGGTGTTCAGATGAATTTTGAGTACTTGATTGGAAAGTTAAAAATTTAAGGCATAGAACTTTGGTCAATATTCGTTGATAACGAGCTCTGTTGGATGATTTGATGATTTTATTAAGTCCAGAATGTCATTTCAAGTCTAGTAGCATGGTAAGTCTGTGTTCTCAGGTTCTGAAAAAATTCTAGAGCTCCATTCAGTGAATTTTAACTTTTTCTCACTTCTGGTACACTATTTCTGGTGCAGAGCTAAATTTCCCTTTGCATTCGTGACAGCTGGGTCGCGTTCGCAGTAGGCAGGTTTGGACATTCATCATATTTGTGACACATGTGCGCGTTTATAAAGGTTCAACAGGGTTCGAGTTGGGGTAGTGGTTTCACGCCTCGAGCCTAGACCCTGGATATGGCCAACACCTAATGCCACTGGTAGCCCAAGCGTACCCTGGGTATGGCATACTACTATAATTGACACTGAAAGATAAGCAAATGCTCTGAATTAAACTAAAGTAAGAATTAAACTTCTAAAATCAAGTAATAACATACTTTTATAAGCTGATATATAAAGTCAACTGAAAATTGAATATAACTGAAGTAACTGGTCAACTAACTATCTATGAAGCCTCTACTGATATAAATGAATACTGTTTACCATGACAACGCCTCCGATCTATCTTTATGTAAACAAACTAACTTCTGGACTGGACTGGACTACAGATTAAGCCCTCTGTAAATAAGGAGGGCTCACCCAAACTAAGGAGATAGAGCCTATTGAAGTGTCTAATTGTGAACCTGAGTACCTTAATCTACATCATGAAATAATGCAATGCCAAATGGCTTCAGTTCATGGAATGTAATAAAGTATAATTGAAACAATGCTAGTACTTGATAAGTTGAACAAATGAGACATGAATATGATATGAAATCAAGATTATGAAATAAATGAATGATAATATAAAATGCATCCTGATTATCTAAATCATAACTGCATCAGAAAGGCTTAATCCATAAGATGAACCGAATAACTTAGATGGAGTAATTGAGCAACTAAAAGTGAGTAATAAGTAAGATGTATGCAAATCATTATAAATGATGTTTATAAAATTAATGGTTTGGTGCCATAAATCCTACTTTAAGTAAAAATACTAAGAATCTTAAATCATGAACAACTGGATAATTGGATCATAAGCTGAATTGAATATATGAAATCATGGGATAAACTAAATATTGAATGATAAGGAACTAGAAGTAAAACTTTGTAAAAGCTTTATTTTTAAAAAAACTGAAGGCCTTATGCAAAATCGTCTTTCTTGAAAATACTAAGTAGTTTGATTTTTGAAATTTCTCATAATCGACATACACCATGCGAGCTCAGGGTGTCCAGCCTTTAACTCGGTTGGGAGAGTTGTCATGTACCTTACCGGAGTATGGAACAAAACTGAATTATGGATCCACACTGGACCTTTTGGGCGAAAAGAGGAGTAGTCCAAACATGTGGTACAATCTTATCCTATGTTAGCATACATAGTTTTTGAAAAAGTGTTATATGAACCCATACCCCTCTCGGTGTCAAATAGTCCTTCTAAAACTTATATTTGCTCATACTGTAATCCTTTAAGGCAAACTAATATATACTAGTGAGCCTTCGCTTAGTCTGAACTCTGGTGAGCCTGCACTCAAAATTATATCATAAATTGTACTGCTGGTGAGTCTATGCTTAAATTACTAAATAATATGCAAATTTTGAAGTTTCAAGATAAAAATATATACTTTCTTTCGAAATCTAAGAACATGCATGGAAAGGGTTTGTAAACTTTCATAAACTAATCTTTCAAAATCGTAAAATAATTTTCATAGAAGCTTGAGACAATACTGTAAATCATGAAATAGACTTCAACATCTTAAGATAAGTTTAAGGTTTAAAAAAAGATTCTCATCAGGAGACAAAGAAACTAAACTTCAAGGATTCAATTCTAGAACCCTAACTTGATTCATGAAAGATTGAAATTGAAACTATATATGTGGGAGGAATAGGGTTTCCTCACCAAAGGTTAGTCTTACATACCTTGAAAGATGAAATAAATTGAAGAAAACTTTAGCAAATCTCTTCCCTAAAAATTGAAGAGTTGTTCTTGAAACCTTTGGGGTTCTGAGAGGGGGAGGAGGTTGGTACAATGTTTCTAAGTGTTTAATCCCCTTGGGAAATTTAAAAATTGTGCTATGTGATTTCCTAAAAGAATTTGGATCAAAACATTCCTAATTAGACGAAGTTGAATTTCCCATTTGAAACAGGGGGTGTGCACCATACAACCAATATCACTCTCAAGGGTGTGTATCGCATGGCTCATTGCGCACGATGGACTATCTGGGGTGCCTCCCATCACGCTATAGGGTTAATTTTCCAATCTTCTGAATTTTGGTGATAGGTGTGATGTGGACCCTATATTGCTGACTTGTCCGTGGTCGCTCTAGCTATTTCACGTGCCCAAAACTTTTGTTAAGTCCCAAAACTTGCTCCAAATAATTTTTAACTGACTAAGAGTCATACGACTTGATGTAGAAGCTCTATAAGGTGTATCAGACAACATAAACATGACATAGACTATGGGGTTTTACAATATCTCTCCTTGAGATCCAGTTCTATTTGATCACTTCTTTGTAGGATTCTTCCTTCAGTCAGAGATTGAGAAACTTGAAAAGATTTATATTAACCTCTAGGATGGTGTCATAACTTAGGAACAATGGTGAATGGTCAGATCTACTCCTGATTAAATGGTTCACCTCACTATTAGAAAGATTTCCAGCAATGTTGCATTACATAACACCTTGTCCAGCCTTTTGAATATACATTCTTCATTAGATATTCCATTCCATCAGGTTTACTTACTTTTTTTTAAACCTTATTCTACTAGATTGCATGAATTCATACAGTGATTAAAATCCTCCACTTCAGTTGTAGTAACTGGGAGTTTACCCAATTTCTCCTTTATAGTGATCATATTAAAATCCTCTCCGACATTCATGGAATCGTCATGGTGCTTAACAAATCATACAAAGATTTCCATAGTTGGAGTCTTCCATTTTGATTACATTTAACATAAACAAACTAACCACTATGTCTTTTTTCAGTTTCTGACTTGTGAGTTTCATAGACGGTTGTTGTTCTTCATCCACAATAATAGTCTATTCAATAGTTACATCTAAGAAATCCAATAGCTTCCCTATGACATTGAAGATTGCAAAGTGTATCCCTAATTATCTCTTATATTTGTTTATGTTATGACCTTTTAAAAAAGGTTCCATCAGCTCAATAAACTAAAAATGATATTTTTTTTGTAAAGTTATCAGTCTAGTTAATGCTTGTTGAGTATTCATTGTTTTAATATTTTATATTAGGACATTCATAGAGACTGATTATGTTTAGACAGAGTACTCCTTGTTTGCATCCCCATTGAGGGGGGTGCTTTACTATTTTTCTTTCCTTTCTTTTTCTGCTTGTCTACATTTGATCTCACCTGGTCTATCTATTTATCTATATTTGATCTCACCTAGTCTATCTACTTGGGGAACGATCTCTATATTTGGCCATATTGATAATATTCTTCTTCAGATCTTCTTTGTCTATCTCTCCTGGTTCTTATTTTTATGCTCCATTTTGACATTTGACATTTGTCGAAATGGCTAATGACATGACTTCCAGGGTCTCTATTACAAATATTGTCAAGAATTAGTTTCCCTTGATTCTTCTCCTTCTTTGTATAATCCTTGCTCTGTGGTGGTCGTCTTGACTTTTAACTGGGTCCTCTACTTTCTCCGGCTCTTCATTGACTTCGGATTCATTTTCTACCTTTTTTATCTTCTTCTCCCTTTGTATACGAGGGCTGGGGGTAACCTCCATAACTGGTTCTCTTCTCTGAGTGTCCTCCTCTTTAGACTCCCTTTACTTTATAGTCCCTGATGCTTGTGCATTATTACTTATAAATTTATTGTTGTCTTTGAATTTACCAAAGTTGCTTGTAACCCAATTTTTAGTGTTGTTTTAATTTGGGAGATCCTCCTCCTCCTCCTAGTTGCCCTGGTGTTCCTCTTCCCCCCCCCCCCCCCCCCCCCTTCCCTTATTGTTGTGAATGAATTTTTTGTTTGTATTTCTTTAGGGACTTCTGGATCATTGATTATCTACTAGTCTTGTCCTTTTTGTATTTTCTCCTCCTTTGCATTTATTTTGTTGATTACCAACTACTCTCCCAATAGTGAGAACTTTGGTTGTGTTAGCTACTTTGGCAATGAAATTTTGCTTTGACTTATCTTCTTCTTCCTTGAATATATTCTCATGAATTTCTAGATGGAGATTTCAACAACCACTCTTTCCAGTACTTAGGCATGTAGCCATATTGAATTTGGATCCATTTAGACTTTATCTCTCCTGCTGTATGATTATCCTCCTCATTGATTCTAATCCTTTATGATATTTTTGCCACCAAATTCGCTTCTACTTTCACTTTGACACAACTGGGTCGTGTTTGATATCTTATAGCCATATCAACTATTAAAGGCCTTCATATTGTCGATGCTATTAAAAAGATAGCTTTCTTTGATAAAAAGAAAAAAATGAGGGAGGGGGGGGGAGGGGGTAAATCTGTACGAGATCCATACTACTCCAATTGTTATTTCCGCATCAGGTTCAAACTGGGGATTCCACTTTAAAGTTCGTATTTGTCAATAATTTTCTTTTTCCTTGAGATAGAAGGTCAGGTTGGACAACAATTATTGGGCATAGTCTTCCAATAGAGTCAATCTTATGAGAATATTCTTGGTGTCCAATACACTTATGCCGCATTCTCCCTTGATTCCACAACATTAGCCTGGAATTGCTTTCCTCAATTCTCTAATATCTAGTTTCTCATATGAGAATTTTCCAATGATAGCGTACTGCAGTTTCTCTTAGATAATAAGGCTTCTAACTTTTGATTCTTTTCAAGTACTATTTGATTCTCGATGTTGCATTATTACGAGTTTAGGTGGAACTTTCATGGGGGAATTCTCATTAGTCACTAATTTTAAAGTATTAGCATCATGAGGAATTATTGATTCTGGTTGTGGGATTAGTTTATATGGTGATTGGCGTGGTATGGGAAGCCACCGGTGGGGGGTACCCACCGGTGGTATTGGCCGTCATGGCCAACAATGGTAGGCAAATCTAGGTTTTAGGTTGTGCTTAGGGTTTCTAGAGAGTTTTTTTTTTTTTGTGGCTGGCTAGTTCAAGGAAACACATGCATATATATTAACTACTTCCTCGGGCTCAGTTTAAGTGGCACCATTGACTTGGCACGGTATTTATGAAGAGAATGAAGATTTTTTAAACTTGCGGTCTAAAATAATTTTTAGATATTTGTGTGGCTGTAAATAATTTCATTAAAGGTAAACGGATAATTTTAAAGTTAAATTGTTTCTAATTATAGTAAGGTGACATTATTTTTGGGACCGACTAATTAAAAAGAAAATGATGCCACATAAAAAGGGATAGAGGAAGTAGTATTTAATAGTTGATAAACATTTTTTAGGTAGAATGATGGTAGATTTAAATTATTTTTAATAGGTTAAAGACATTTTTGATCTAATAGGTGGAAAGAAGGATAAATTTGATCCAATAGATGTAAGGAGGACAATTTTGAATCTATTTCTAATATGTTGAGGATATTTTAAGTCTTTTCTCTATTTTAGATTAACTTTTTAAAAAGAATATAACATAAATTAGAGCCGAGGAAATACCAAGTATTTTTAAACATTAACCAAAAAAAAAAGAAGTATTTTTAAACGTCTTTTGGACCAACACCCAACCGATTAGCAAAAGAGTCAACAAATGGTCCCTTCTGA
This sequence comes from Capsicum rhomboideum, assembly GCA_031232105.1. NCBI lineage: Eukaryota > Viridiplantae > Streptophyta > Magnoliopsida > Solanales > Solanaceae > Capsicum > Capsicum rhomboideum. Next base: position 44,896,926 of record CP124717.1, on the reverse strand, counting down.
TGTGATTGGTGTGCTCTTTGGTTTTGGTCTGGTGTAGAAGCCGCGGGTCTTGGGAAGTTTCCTATGCAAGTATTGTAGGAATACAACCACATCCTTTTAAGTGCTATAATCTTCCAAATTAAATTATTCAAAAACACAAATAAAGCAAAATAGATTTCAAACAATTTTGGTTGAGTTGGTAAAATAGGTGGTTTCTTAAGAGGGTCAGAAATTGATCATCTCTATTAATGCTTTTTTAGTTGAACTCTTGTTGCACTGAGTTTGTGCAGTGCAATTTACATCTTTTATATGATTCACATGCAATTATATAAGAGCAAAATTTTTCAGCACGTATTCAAAAAATACCAATAATGAGACTTCCTCGAATTCCAAAAAAAAGTTCATCTCAACGTGTCATCTTAACTTGGTAGATTCTTTAAATTCATATTTCTCAGTTGATGATGTAAAACTAATCAAACAATCATGTCAATTGAAAATTTATAATTAATGCACGTAAGTGCTTTTGCAAAATTTGAAGTGTAAAGACTCAAATTTGCTTATAAATTATGCAAAATGAAATATATTTATCATCTATTAATAATTGAGGTTAAATATTCCTTCTTGTTATTCAAATAGGTTAAATTTATCCCTATTTTGAAATCGTAAAAGCTCAACATTCAGTGATATCACATGCCTTGTAATTATTGAGGAATTAATTTTTTAATCAGAAGGTAAAGTTTAACGTTTTTGCATAGTCTTACGGCAAATTTGACACTCACTTATTTTGAATTATTGGTTTTTTATTCCTTCTTTCTCTCTTTCGGCCACTACTTTTATCACAAATCACTTTTTTATGTGACACATTACATCTCAGAATGCTAATATTATTTGAAAATAAAGACAAATTTAATCTATAATTGACTAATATCTCAAATATATTTGACTCAAAAAAAATTAAAAATAAAACAAAAACAAAATAAAATGAAAATAGGAGCCAATAACCGAGTCGTGAGTGAGTCCTTGAAAATAGTTGACTTTGTTGTCACGGACAGAGTCGTCACAGCTAGCTTAGCTTTTCATTTTCATCACGTTGAAACCGCCGTAGTATTCGGGCCGGTTGGTTTCTTCTTCCTCTTTACTTTAATGGCGAACAAGTCAAATTCAGTCTTGACGATTTTGATCTTGGGTCCCACTTGACGCACCACCTTACGTTACTTTTATCAAAATCTTCTCACTCTTTGACCACAACTCCACACGCATCCAATCAACATTGGTGTAATTTTTTTGGTCTACGTAACCTTCATCCATAGTCTCCTATCTCAACCATTTATTATATATAGATGTGTCCATTGCATCTCTGAAAAAACTTCTTAGACCCCCTTTACAATTATCTTTTCTTATTCCTTGAGTATTGTTAGATATTCAATATATTTCTTAATAATTACTTGGTTTCTTATGGACAAAGGATGGGGACTTACACTTGAGAATTCTGATCAAGTGGGGATCTTCAAGAACAAGCCATTTTTTGGTTTCAATCATATGAATTATAGGATGAACCGTAGGGAGGAGGAGAAAAGGGAAGTTGATTTCTTCTCTGATAAGAGGAAGATAGATCATTTTCTTATAAAGAAGGAAGATTCGAATACCACTAGTAAGCCATCCGAATTCGTTGTAAATGTAAGTCATCTCATCCACTTAATAACCTTTCTACTTAGCAATTTGTATATAACAACTTTATACTTCAAATTGATCTTAATCATCTAATGTTTATCTATTCCTTTATCATAGACTGGTTTGCAACTTGTGACTGCAAGTGATCAATCAACGGTGGATGATGGGATTTCATCAGAGATACTAGAAGATGAAAGAGCCAAAACTGAGGTAAGGATCGGACTATAAATTATTAATCTTACCACAAATCCTCCATAAATAAATAATCATGTTTAAAGTTATACATGTGTAATATGACTTCAATTAATTAATTTCCATATTGAATTACATATATCTAATTTCATTTTCTCTTAATAATTTACATGATCAGTTGGCACAACTACAAGTTGAACTGGGAAGGATGAATGCTGAAAATCAACGTTTGAGGGGGATGCTTACTCAGATCAACAACAATTATACTGCACTTCAGATGCATCTTGCCTCAGTCATGCAACAGCAACAGAAGATATCAAAAACTGAAAATACAAATGACCACAAGGTATATGCATATACTTATTTCGAAATAAAATAAATAAATTTAGAAACTTTCAAATGTATAATTTAAGTATATATTTTTTGATTTTGTTCAGATTGTGGAAGCAAAGTGTGAAGAGAAGAAACAAGAAAAAATAGTTCCAAGACAATTCTTGGAATTAGGTCCAAGTGGTGACGAGCTATCTCATAATTCTCATTCCTCATCAGAAGAAAGAACAATTTCTGAATCGCCTCGCAACAATATAAAAGTTACAAGGCATAATAAGGGTACTATTGGCAGAGAAGAAAGCCCAGAATCTGAAAGCTGGGTCCCTAACAAGGTCCCCAAATTGAATTCCTCAATTCCAGTTGATCAAGCAACAGACTCAACCATGAGGAAAGCTCGTGTCTCCGTTCGTGCTCGATCAGAAGCTCCCATGGTACATTACTTTACTAATATAGCACTGTAAAGAATTTTACATTTCATATGTTGTCAATATTTATATTTAACATGTAAATTACCTGTTATTGGAAGAAAAATATTAATGTGGTAGTTGCAATATTTGCAGATTAGTGATGGATGCCAGTGGAGAAAATACGGACAAAAGATGGCGAAAGGCAATCCATGTCCCCGAGCTTATTATCGCTGCACCATGGCTGTTGGTTGCCCAGTGCGCAAGCAGGTAACCACCACTATTTACTTACTTAATCTACAATAACTAGTAATGATGTTCATATCAGGTCTAATGTGATAACCTGATGAAAAATAGTCTGATAACCTGCTAATGTATTACTTATGAGATAGTGTGGTAACATTCATACTATAATAAAAATTCCATACTTTGTTAGTGTGTATAACGTAAATAATTAGGATATGAATTTGATAAATTGAGTTAATTCTAAAAGTTGCATTTCTTTTAATTCTTCAGGTTCAAAGGTGTGCTGAGGACAGGACAATTTTGAATACAACTTATGAAGGTACACACAATCACCCCCTACCACCAGCAGCCATGGCTATGGCATCCACTACATCAGCTGCAGCAAATATGTTGCTTTCAGGTTCCATGCCAAGTGCAGACGGCTTAATGAATCCGAATTTCCTAGCAAGGACTATGCTACCATGTTCGTCAAGCATGGCGACAATTTCAGCATCAGCTCCATTTCCAACTATAACATTGGACCTAACTCAAAACCAAAACTCGTTGCCTTATAATCAAAGAACTCCAAATGCGCAATTTCAAGTCCCTTTCCAATCAGGCCCTCAACATCCAAACTTTATTACATCAATGCCACCGCCACCAATGCCTCATGTTTTACATAACCAATCAAAGTTTTCAGGTCTACAAGTTTCTCAAGACATTCATCAACCTCAAGAATTACAACATGTTCAAAAAGACCCATCATTTTCCGACACGCTCACCGCTGCCACTGCCGCCATCACAGCTGATCCCAATTTCACTGCCGCTCTGGCCGCCGCCATCTCGTCCATAATTACTGGTCCTCAAAAAGAACAGTAGTTGTGATATCATCTTTGTATTACTAGCGTACGTAATATTTGTAGCTTTCTTCATTCTTTTTCCTTTCTTGATCTCCGAGGCTATTTGGGGCTGAAACTTGAGATTGAATATACATGTTTATATCTTCTTTTTGGTAAAAGGGTTTGAGGAGACGAAGAAGAGTATATCTTCATTCTTTCACATTTTGTTACCTTCAAAATAATCTCTTGTATTTCACAATGAAATGAATCTCAAGTCTAACTCAACTTCAAAATTAATTCAAGAGGTGAGAATTGTTCGAGTTCTATTGAAAGATCACTCATCTCTTAAAGAGCTGTCTTCACATATACAACTCCTAACACAAATCCAAAACTAGATCAAGAAGTGGAAATTATCCGAGCCATATTAAAATAAAAGACCATTCATCCTTTAAAAGGGTGACGTGGCACTCTTTCACATATTTGTGTATATACACAAAACAAAGCAGTGATCTAATCGTTATTTGATCACTTTCCCCTTTCACAACTTTTTTTTGGACCTAAATTACTTCAATATCTCTACGGAAATGTTGTTTTAATTGTTTTCCTGATAGTAAACAAAACATGTTGAAGAATGAGAAAAAAGTCCACATTGATGTTAATGAGATGGATGGTCTCGGCTTCGACAATCCTCCTCCCTTTGAGTTAGCTTTTGAAATGCGGTTAGATCCAAGATCTGATCTTATAAGTCTTCGGCATTTTTTAAACCTAATACACGAAATTATATATATATATATATATATATATATATATATATATATATATATAGTTAGTGCTTCTTAGCAGGTTATAACATGTTAGTTATTGCGTTGTTTAAGTCCCGATAATTAGGAATAGTACATGTTATTGATTAAATTAATAAATATATTGTACACGGTTAGTGCACGTATTGAGAATAAACTCAAAAGAAATTGCAATGCTCTTTATAATTTGTGGTAGTAGTCAAAAACTGCAGCCGCAAGTACAGTTTGACACGTAAAGTGATCCATTAATTTGGATAGGCTTGATTAGATAATGAAAAGACACTTCTAGGCAACTTCCTTTGATCATTGATCATGTTACTGAATCTCCATTACTAATTAACTATAGTACTCACCTGGAAGTTGTATTAACAACATTACAATTGATAATCATGTCACTCACTCATTAAATAAGTACTCCCTCTGTCCCAATTTATATGACACACTTTCCTTTTTAGTCAGTCCCAAAAAAAATGACACACTTCTATGTTTAATAACAATTTAACTTTAAAATACCCACTTTACCCTTAATGAAATGATTTACAACCACACAAATATCTATAACTCATTTTAGACCACAAATTTCAAAAGTCTTCCTTTATTTCTTAAAACTCCGTGCCAAGTCAAAGTACATCACATAAATTGGGACGGAGGGAGTAAAATAGATGAGGTGCTACACTTAATTATAGGCAGTCCAAATATATATAATTATACATTGATTATATACATATATATACACACACAAATTGATTATTTTGTAGATTAGATCACCTAAAGACATTGAATTGTAATTATCTCGTTTAAGACTTTGATAACTCTCTTTAGTTGTGTTATTATTATTGTCATTGTTGTTGTTATTGTCAATTTGTCATAATTATTATTTACGTTATTGTTGTAAATCGTTATCGGCGTCGTCGTTGGATTGTTGACATATTCGTCGTATGTCTTTAATAGTGGGGACTTACAAAGTGAGCTTGTGATCTATATATAACAGCTAATTATGGGACCAAGAGTGGTGTAACACATGGATATCATTTTATAAAAAGAATAAGCTAACAAATTCGATGCCTTTCTTCGTAGCAACAAGCTAAGATGGACTAGGCACAACTTTGGTTTTACAAGCACAAAGATCATTTGGAGCTTGAGGTTAAAAGTTTTAAATGTATAAATGTGAAGGTTATGAAATCATAGCAACTTTCATTATATATATATATACACATACACACACTATGTTACATGCACTAATATGAATCTTTGTAGCATATATAGAAAAATATGTACATTTCTTTAATAAAATATATTCCTGCCCCCCCCCCCCCCCCCCCCCCGCCTAGGAGATATATTGTACCTTAAGCATCCGTTGTTGAACCAAGTCTCGCACAAAATGAAAGTCAATCTACATGTTCGTGGTACGAGTGTGACTGGTTGTTTTGTGATTTTGCGTATTTTACCTCTTTTATCCCTTCATATAGGTTCAGTATAATAATTGTAGTTTGAAGGGGTGAGTGACATGGTTTCTGAGGTGGTTTGACAGATTTTGGATGAATTTTTCATTTTGAAAGGTTAAAAAGTTTGATCAAAGTCAACATTTGATAAAGATGAGCTCGGAAGGAAATTCCAACAGTTCCATCAAGTCTGGAAGTGGATTTTTGAGTTAGGTGGGATATTGGTTCGAGTCCCAAGGCATTCGAATGAGATTCGGGTCATTGGTTGAAAATTTTGAAGTTTAAACTTAAGAGTTGACCTCAGTTAACATTTGATAAAAATGACCTCGGATCGATGTTTTGATGGTTCTAATAGGTCTGAAATACCATTCCCAGTCTTGTAGCATATTTGATTTGTCTTAACGGGGTCCCTAATGAATCACAAGGGTCCATTTGAAAATTTTGTGCTTGATGCTATTTGTTCTCAGATGTTCGTGTTCGCGAAGGAGGGGGTTTGCTAGGTCTTTGCGTTCGTGATAGACCGGTAGTATTCACGAAGGGCAAGGAAATTCAGGTCTGGGTTGATCCTCCTTTGCATCACAAAAGGAGGATTGCATTCGTGAAGGTCGGGTCAAATCAACATCATGTTCGTAAAGAACAACTTACCTGGGCAGATTTTAAAATTCTCATTTTTGAACATAAATCTCATAACTTGATTTTAGGAATGGAAAACACATTTTTTGGGCAATTCAAAAGGAGATTTTCATGATTTCTTTATTGGATATGATCCTAAACCTTTATATATGCATTCCCCAATACTTTATTGATAATTCCACCTTTAAATTACTATGGGGAGATTAAAGATTTTTGGGCTAAAGTTATGAAATCAAATTTTGGTGATTTGAAGGTTGATTTGAACTCCGTTGCCAATGATATTTTATCGTTGAGTTTCTTACGTTATAGGTAACATGATTTTAAAATAATTTTAATTTTTCTCTTTTGGCTCGGGGTTGACTCTTTGGGTTCGCGATAAAAGTATAGTTATGTGAGTGTCTGTAGATTTATTTTTCTTATGTAGAATATGTATTTGACCAGATTGGATTCTTTCGAAGGCTTTGAGAAAAGGTAAACCTATCATTTGACTTGCCGGGCTTCGATTAAGGTAATATGAGACTTTTAATACTCATTTTTGAAGTGTTAATATATTGTTTGGCTGTGTAAATAAATAATGGGTAATGGGAGTCCTATATCAATGAGATGATGAGCATTTATGCGGGAACTGGTGTTATTTATGGGAACTTAATACTGTATCTCTGTTTTGTTGAAATATGCTTATGTGAGCCTAATTTTGCCTGTAACATTGGTGAAAATTCTTGTATTTGCTCACTTATAAGTACCCAGATGGCTGATACTTGAGAGTTAGCACATGAATTGATTATTTGATCATACTTTCACTAGTTTCAATTTTGTTAATTATTCTGGGCTGATTTTGAGGTGGTGTCGAGGTCTTTGCCGGCTATATGGTGTCTTTACCAGCGATGTGTGTCCGAAGTCGTTTTCGGATGGGTCTTAAGTTATTTCCACATGGTGCTGAGATCATTTTTGGCAATGAGTCCAAGGTCAGTTTGGACGGGCCCAGGTCATTTTCGAATGGTAAATGGATCTTGCTAGTCCCATATGAATCTGTTGGGTTCCATCCTTGTTCTCATTATGCTCATGTTTTGATGATTGATGAACTTCATCACTGGAACCTGATCCATGCCCCTTTTTGTGATTTATGTTTTGGTGAATTGCCTAACCTAGTGAAAGGACCAGCTACGTCAACTGGTGTCCCAGTGTGCAGTTTTGCAGTTGCACTCATTTATCTTATGTGCCAGCTGTCCAGTACTCTCTGAATAGTGTTAGCACATTAGTGGGACAGATTCTCAGTGGTCCTTCTTCAGCATCCACCAATGAAGAAGCTTTTCTCCCAATGGTCATCATATATATAAGAGAAGCTCAAATTTTTGCATAATCTGAAAAAGAAAATTTTCTCAAGCAAAAAGCTCGTCTATTGTTGCAAAGGTTCATAATTTAGAAACCACTTATTCTTAGTGAAATATGTCATTGTTTCTAGGTTGATTGAATCCTTTTTCCATTGATCTTACAACTGTAAACTCACATATCATCTTAGAGATTCTTGTGAGTAGTTTTGTGACTGAATTCGTGTTGAGTCATTTTTTAGCTAGAGTTAGCTAGTGGAGTTCTCACAGTAGAGTTATTGTGAGTGTGTGTAGCAATATAGCTATTTCTAGTGGAGATTAGTGAGTTAATTCCTAGATTGCAAAAGGGTTGTAATCAGTTTAGTTGCTTGGTGATTAGTGGAGAGATTGGTAAAATCCTACTGGGGTAGGTCATGGTTTTACTCCTTTGAGAAAGAAGGTTTTCACGTAAATATCTCTTGTTATTTACTTTCCTGCAAATTCTCTTTATGTTCTTACTGTTCTTCAATATTATCATAAAGGGACCTGGTACCGAATCAGGTCTTAGCTAGAGTGGTGTACTCTTACAAATAATTAATTAGTATTAAACCAGTTCTTTCTATAAGGTTAACACCTAGAAAGGATCCTGTTCAAGATGGCAGCTCCACTCAGTCAAGAGGAAGGACAATTAAATAATCGACCCCCAAGGTTTAATGGGCAATTCTACAGTTGGTGGAAGACTAGAATGCATGATTTCATCATGGCGGATGATAGTGATTTGTGGGATGTGAATTGTGACGGCTCTCATGTGCCCATAGAAGTTGTTAAAGAAGGGGAAAGCTCTTTACCTGTTCCCAAAGCTAGGAAAGACTATAATGAAGGTGATATGAAGAAGATTAAAAAGAATTACAAGGCTAAGAAGATCCTTGTATGTGGGATAAGACCTGATGAGTACAACTGGGTCTCCACTTGTGAATCTGCTAAGGAAATATGGGAAGCTTTGCAGAATGCTCATGAGGGAACAAGTCAATTGAAGCAGTCAAAGATTGATATGCTCACTACTCAATACGAGCTTTTAAGATGAGTGAAGGAGAATCCATTCAAGACATGCATACTAGATTCACATCCATTGAGAATGAACTCAAGTGTGTTGGGGAAAACATCAAAATGTACAAGTTGGTTAGGAAGATTTTGAGTATTTTACCTCCCTCATGGGAAAGCAAAGTGAGTGCCATCTCGAAAGCAAAGGATCTACAAACTATAAAAATGGATGAGCTCATTGGAAATTTAAAGACATACGAGCTCATACATCAACAGGATTTTGAAAGAAATGAACCCAAGAAAAAAAAAAGCATGGTTCTGAAGGAAAGAAAAACCGATTCAAGTTAAGATGAACATGAAATGACCTATCTCACTCGAAGGTTTCAAAAGATGGTAAGAAGTAAATATTTTCAGAACAGAGGAAACTCAAGTAAAGGTTTCAGAGAAAATGATCTATGCCATAAATGTGGAAAGCCTGGTCATTGTATCAAAGATTATCCTCTCCACAAGTTACACTTTAAGGAGTTCACCAAGCAAAACTTAGAAGGGACCCGAAGAAGGAA